>OX422212.1:257742489-259141656 GCA_949130495.1 Sambucus nigra
GATGATCAGCATCTTTCTTGCTCTTCGTCAGCATATCATCAACATAAACTTCCATATTGTAACTGATTTACTCTGCAAACACCTTGTTCATCAGCCACTGATACGTTGCACCTGCATTTTTCAATCCAAAATGCATAACATTATAACAATAAGTTCCCCTAAGGGTAATGAAAGAGGTACTCTCCCTATCTTCAGGTTTCATTTTAATCTGGTTGTAACCAGAATAAGCATCCATGAAGCTCAACAGCTCGTGTCCTGAGGTAGCATCCACTAATTGATCAATTCGGGGTAATGGGAAATGATCCTTTGGACATGCTTTGTTGAGGTCTGTGAAGTCTACACACATTCTCCACTTGTTGTTCTTCTTCTTCACCATCACCACATTTGCTAACCAGTCTGGATATTTGACGTCTTCAATAAAACAGGATTTTTGGAGCTTCTCGATCTCATCTTGTATAGCTTGGTTCTTTTCGGGGCTGAATACTCTTCTTCTCTGCTTTACTGGCTTAATTTCCTTGTTCACATTGAGTTCATGACATAAGAAATTTGGGTCTATCCCGGGCATGTCCTCGTGGCTCCACGCAAAAGTTTGTTTTTTGCTTTTTAGGAAGACTATCAATTCGTATTTTAGTGAGGCATCCAAGGATGAACCTATTTGAGTTGTTTGTTCTGGGTGCTCATCGTCCAGAAGGACATTTTCAGTGGCTTCCACCACCTAGCCTTTCACAAGCTGCGACTCGTCCCTGGGGTCTAATGTTTCAAATTCTGCACCTTCGTCCACTTGATAGGTAGTAGTCTTTTTCCTAGATTCTTCCAGTTCTTCCTGCTCGGAAAACGAATAGTAGCATTCCCGAGCTACTTTTTGGTCACCCTTCATAATTCCTACTCCAAAGTTGGTTGGAAATTTTAAACATTGATGTACTTTAGATGGTACTGCTTCTAACTTTTTTAAACCTACCCTTGCCATGATGATATTGTAAGCTGATTGGACGTTTTTATCCATGACAAAAAAAGTACTCTTTTTGTTCGACAAGCAGGCCATGTACCAATAAGCATATCCAACTTGATCGTCCCAAGTGGAAAAACTTTCTCGCCAGTAAAACCGAGGAGGGGCCGATGATATGGCTCTAACTGGGATAACTTTAGGTTCAAACTATCAAAACATGGGTAGAACATAATATCTATCGAGCTGCCATTATCCATCAATACTCGCGAAATCACTACTTCTTTCATCCTCATTTTTATCACCAATGGGTCATCATGAGGATATAGCACACCTGCGAGGTCATTTTTAGAGAAACCGATGACCAGTTTATCTTTGTTCACCTTCCTCGGGCAATTTTCTTCAGCTAGATTTATTCGTTGAATATACGAACAATCTTGAGCCTCATTGAGGTAAGCCTTCCTCTCTACAGTAAGGTCTCCCCCTCCTACATCTCCACTAGTAATAACATTGCAGTCAAATGATCCAAAACGAATTGAAAATACTTCATGTTCTGACTGCCTTGGTCTTTTGGGGAGATCAGGGTCGTCTTCTGGATCATCTTTATGATTTCTTTTCTTGTCTTCTTCTGCTCGACGAGGAGATCTGGATCTCTGTCTTGCTCGGTCATTGTTCTTTCCTTCACTTCTACGATCAACATACTTGGCCAGCTTTCCTCGTCTGATAAGTGTTTCAATTTTATTCTGAAGAGCAATGCAATTTTTGGTCGTGTGACCATGGTCTTTGTGTAACTCGCAATATTTGGCCTTATTCCTCTTATCAGGATCTGCCTTCATTTTCTCTGGCCAGTTTAGCTCCTCACTGTTCTTGATTTCTTCCAAAACGTGGTTTATGTCTACTTTCAAAGGAGTATAATTTCCAAATTTCTTCAACATTTCCCATGATGGTTTTGCTTTTGATTGCTTGTTACTACCATTGTTCTTCTGATATTTCTTCTCAATCTTCTCGACCTCGACTTTGGTCTCCGTTGTGTCCATGTTCTTCTTTGCAACCATAGCTTCCTCGGCATTCATGATTTTGGCTGCTTTCGCCATTAATTCTGACATGGTCCTGGGTGGATCTTTGGCCAAAGTGTAGTACAATTTATTTGGCAATAGTCCACTCATCAAAGCAGTAATTATTGTCTTTTCCTCGTAATCAACAACTTCGAGCTTCTCGTTATTGAAACGAGTTATATAATCCCTGGTGCTCTCACCTGCTTTTTGTCTAACACTTACACTACACCAAAAACAGGATTCTGGCACAGTTCAAAACCGTGCCAGATCAAATCTGGCACGGTTTTGAACTGTGCCAGAATCAGGTGTTCCAAAATGGGAATTTTTTTCTGGCACGGTTTAAAAGTGTGCCAGAATCAGTCAAATAGGAACACTTCTGGCACACTTTTAAACCGTGCCAGAATTTGATATTTCTGGCACACTTTTGGCACAGTTTTTAACTGTGCCAGATTCTTCAAAATAAGAACATTTCTGGCACACTTTTAAACCGTGCCAGAATTTGATATTTCTGGCACACTTTTGGCACAGTTTTTAACTGTACCAGATTCAGCATAATTAAAAAAAAATTAGCACAGTTTAAAACCGTGCCAAAATATGATACATTTTTGCCACGGTTTTGAACTGTGCCAAATTTTTTTAATTTTAAAAAAAAAATATTTGAAAGCACAAAATTCACAAATTAATAATATTGCGCGTTATTAATAAACTAATGTACATACAAACTTCAAAATATTACAAGTCTTTAACTGCTCGCATGCCAAAAAAAATTGGGCAGAGTTTCCTCTGTTTTCTGGACATTCCAAAACCTGTTAATACAAAACCTGCCTAACATAAAGCCCGCACGGCCACAAAATATAACAATTAACTTACAAAAGCCCTCATGGCCATAAAAGTCAATAATAAAACAACAAAAGACCGTACGGTCATGACACAAAAAAATGGATTCATTAATAAACCCCTTGTTGTAAACCATTGAGTTCTTTGTGTATTCCACGCGAATAAAAGCCAACGATAAACTGTTATCCTGCAAAAAAAATAGAATACAAAAAAGATACGATATTAGTAACCCAATAATTTATAAAAAAAAATACTCAAAACAAAAAAATTACATATATGAATGGAAATTAATGTCATACTCACAAACCGGGAGACCCGGGACTACGCGGTCAGTTCCTACAAGTTACATTGGTCCCGTGCGAGGTGTCCGTGCCTCCTACGGGGTCGTTTGGGGGGTGGTTTGGGTTTTCACCCATTAACGGCTTGTTTTTAAGTTTAAGTGCTGATTTTTGCAAATTATCGTCATATTCACAAACCGGGAGACCCGGGACTACGCGGTCAGTTCCTACAAGTTACATTGGTCCCGTGCGAGGTGTTCGTGCCCCCTACGAGGTCGTTTGGGGGGTGGTTTGGGTATTCACCCATTGACGGCATGTTTTTAACTAAGTGTGATTTTTGCAAATTATCGTCATATTCACAAACCGGGAGACCCGGGACTACGCGGTCAGTTCCTACAAGTTACATCGGTCCCGTGCGAGGTGTGCATGCCCCCTACGGGGTCGTTTGGGGGGTGGTTTGGGTTTTCACCCTTTAACGGCTTGTTTTTAAGTTTTAAGTGCTGATTTTTGCAAATTATCGTCATATTCACAAACCGGGAGACCCGGGACTACGCGGTCAGTTCCTACAAGTTACATTGGTCCCGTGCGAGGTGTTCGTGCCCCCTACGGGGTCGTTTGGGGGGTGGTTTGGGTATTCACCCTTTGACGGCATGTTTTTAACTAAGTGTGATTTTTGCAAATTATCGTCATATTCACAAACCGGGAGACCCGGGACTACGCGGTCAGTTCCTACAAGTTACATTGGTCCCGTGCGAGGTGTTCGTGCCCCTTATGGGGTCGTTTGGGGGGTGGTTTGGGTTTTCACCCATTAACGGCTTGTTTTTAAGTTTAAGTGCTGATTTTTGCAAATTATCGTCATATTCACAAACCGGGAGACCCGGGACTACGCGGTCAGTTCCTACAAGTTACATCGGTCCCGTGCGAGGTGTTCGTGCCTCCTACGGGGTCGTTTGGGGGTGGTTTGGGTTTTTACCCATTAACGGCTTGTTTTTAAGTTTAAGTGTTGATTTTTGCAAATTATCGTCATATTCACAAACCGGGAGACCCGGGACTACGCGGTCAGTTCCTACAAGTTACATTGGTCCCGTGCGAGGTGTTCGTGCCCCCTACGGGGTCGTTTGGGGGGTGGTTTGGGTATTCACCCATTGACGACATGTTTTTAACTAAGTGTGATTTTTTCAAATTAACGTCATACTCACAAACCGGGAGACCCGGTACTACGCGGTCAGTTCCTACAAGTTACATTGGTCCCGTGCGAGGTGTCCGTGCCTCCTACGGGGTCGTTTGGGGGGTGGTTTGGGTTTTCACCCATTAACGGCTTGTTTTTAAGTTTAAGTGCTGATTTTTGCAAATTATCGTCATATTCACAAACCGGGAGACCCGGGACTACGCGGTCAGTTCCTACAAGTTACATTGGTCCCGTGCGAGGTGTTCGTGCCCCCTACGAGGTCGTTTGGGGGGTGGTTTGGGTATTCACCCATTGACGGCATGTTTTTAACTAAGTGTGATTTTTGCAAATTATCGTCATATTCACACACCGGGAGACCCGGGACTACGCGGTTAGTTCCTACAAGTTACATTGGTCCCGTGCGAGGTGTTCGTGCCCCCTACGGGGTCGTTTGGGGGTGGTTTGGGTTTTCACCCTTTAACGGCTTGTTTTTAAGTTTAAGTGCTGATTTTTGCAAATTATCGTCATATTCACAAACCGGGAGACCCGGGACTACGCGATCAGTTTCTACAAGTTACATTGGTCCCGTGCGAGGTGTTCGTGCCCCCTACGGGGTCGTTTGGGGGGTGGTTTGGGTATTCACCCTTTGACGGCATGTTTTTAACTAAGTGTGATTTTTGCAAATTATCGTCATATTCACAAACCGGGAGACCCGGGACTACGCGATCAGTTCCTACAAGTTACATTGGTCCCGTGCGAGGTGTTCGTGCCCCCTACGGGGTCGTTTGGGGGGTGGTTTGGGTATTCACCCATTGACGGCATGTTTTTAACTAAGTGTGATTTTTGTAAATTATCGTCATATTCACAAACCGGGAGACCCGGGACTACGCGGTCAGTTCCTACAAGTTACATTGGTCCCGTGCGAGGTGTTCGTGCCCCTACGGGGTCGTTTGGGGGATGGTTTGGGTTTTCACCCTTTAACAGCTTATTTTTAAGTTTAAGTGCTGATTTTTGCAAATTATCGTCATATTCACAAACCGGGATACCCGGGACTACGCGATCAGTTCCTACAAGTTACATTGGTCCCGTGCGAGGTGTTCGTGCCTCCTACGGGGTCGTTTGGGGGGTGGTTTGAATTTTCACCCATTAACGGCTTGTTTTTAAGTTTAGTGCTGATTTTTGCAAATTATCGTCATATTCACAAACCGGGAGACCCGGGACTACGCGGTCAGTTCCTACAAGTTACATTGGTCCCGTGCGAGGTGTTCGTGCCTCCTACGGGGTCGTTTGGGGGGTGGTTTGGGTTTTCACCCATTAACGGCTTGTTTTTAAGTTTAGTGCTGATTTTTACAAATTATCGTCATATTCACAAACCGGGAGACCCGGGACTACGCGGTCAGTTCCTACAAGTTACATTGGTCCCGTGTGAGGTGTTCGTGCCCCCTACGGGGTCGTTTGGGGGGTGGTTTGGGTTTTAACCCAACATTGATTTTTATAGTGCCTGAAGGACATAATTATCTGGTAATAATTAACTTGGGCTTTTTTACTTTCACTTTGAGATGAAATGTATCAACTAAGGACACATGGTTTTGATTTACTCGATTAACAAAAAGAGTGGAACTGGCTTTAGATGAAATTAAGTCTATCACTTTTTTTATTATATCAGCAGCACACATAGGAACACCTTCAAATAAGCTATTACATCAAGCATTCTAAATCTCCAATAAAATCACCATAGGAAAACTTTATAATTAAATTTGATGTAGTCCTTATTGGACTTGAAAAACCACCAAGAGATAAGCATAGATAGAATACACTTTAAGCAAGGAAAAATCTCTACCTGAGCAGAAAAATGAGTATAAATGGTTTGAGACATTTCACTGTGTAAGAACAAATGTTGAATTATTTCTACATGATTGTGGCAGTATTGGCATCTAGAATCAAGAGAAATCATTATTCTTTGGACTTGATTATCAAAAGGAATAGCACCAAGAAGCAGTTTCCAAAGGTTCAAATGTGGAGGAATAGCATGTCAGGGACGTGATCAAAATAGCAATGGAGGACGTGATCAAAAGTTGCACAAGCTTCACAACGCACACACAAACACACACATATATGTGCATATGCAACTGCATATATATGCATATGCAACTGCATATATATGCAGCATATGCATATATATGCACTGCATATATATGCATATGCAGCATATGCATATATGTGTGTGTTTGTGTGTGCGTGTGTGAGTGGGGAAGGAGGGGGGGGGCAGGGGCAGGGGCAGGGGACGGGGCAGGGCAACTGCATATATATGCATATGCAGCATATGCATATATGTGTGTGTTTGTGTGTGCGTGTGTGAGTGGGGAAGGGGGGTGAGGGGGGGGGAGGGGCAGGGGACGGGGCAGGGGCAGGGGCAGGGGACGGGGGAGGGGCAGGGGACGGGGCAGGGGCAGGGATGTGGTTCTTATGGTAGAAGCTACATCCTATGAAATCAGGTTTTTAAGTCTTCCAAAAAATTTACGACTTAAGATTTGGCTACAATGTTTACTTTTCTGGATGGTAATCTATCTTGCATCTGTAATCCTCCAAAAATTTCATTCAACGTTTCTGTATCAAATTCAAGTCCTATCGGGTGAACATGTATTTCAACTTGGGTGCTCTGAAGTTACTCAGAATTCCTCACCGTCTTATAGAAGATAATGGTTTCCTATATTTATGCAGGATATAACACAAATATGAAAAAGAGGAATTACTCTTAGAGGGATGCTAACTAGATATTTGAGACACTGGTAATAGGGTGGATATAAATAATTGAGATGGAGTTTGAATTGATGTTTACCTTATTTTGGATGATTAGGATACACAATTGATAAATAAACTTGTAACTAATTCAACTTTAATGATGTAAGGGTTTAGTTGATGGTTATTTCTAATTCATCGGTGCTTTAGAACTCTAAAGGGTGACCGAGGTACTATATTTTAAGAATTTTCTTGGGATACCTTGTAGATATACTTAAAATGGCGTCGAAACAATTGAACTACAAAGAATAAGGAGAAGTCTAATGTAATATTTATTATAAAGTAACAGAAATCTAGGTTTCCAAAATTAAGTTGTCAAATGGAGTCATGGGCAGGGGCAGGGCCAGGGCAACTGCATATATATGCATATGCAGCATATGCATATATGTGTGTGTTTGTGTGTGCGTGTGTGAGTGGGGAAGGAGGGGGGGGCAGGGCAACTGCATATATATGCAGCATATGCATATATGTGTGTGTTTGATTAGTACACCTTACCTCTTTAACGATTGATTACACATGTTATATATAATAGCTTGCCCGTGCTTCCCGCTCAATAATGATAAATAAATAACTGGTTTTCCTAGTTGATTGCATAACGATTATAGAAACAACATAACTCAATTCAGTAGATGGTGGAACAGGATTATAGAAGCATGAATTAGGAATATAAGTAGAGATTTTGCAGATTTGTACCTTAGAGGGAAGTACTTCGAAGCAAGTCATTCGTTGGTGTCACCAATGGGAGGACAAAGGTCGTCGAGCCAATACATAATTCCATTTTTACCAACATCTTCCAAGTTCTCGCAATGAGCTTGTTTTCCACCCCAAACTGGATACTCGGGCACTTTGATGTCATCGAGTAAAACTCGCACTTCATTCTTTCTCAACTTATGGAAGTGAACGGTCGAGACGGCTCCTGGTTGCGTTTTCCTCCCATAACCAACAAGTTCACGTGTGTGGGATAGTATTTTGCATTCAATTAGCGAGGTGAAATTTGGAACCTCGAATGCAGGGGAGGAACGAGAACACGAAGGAGTTACAGTGCCTATAGTAGGTAACTCCTGAACGTTGTGTCCAACACATGAAAATTTTCCGGTTTTGAAGTCGGTAATGAATTCATCTAGTGAGGATTTTATCCCATCTATGTCACTCCTAAGGTGATCAACATGATCCTTCCAATTTTCGGTGTCCTCTTTCACCTCCTCAAGCATTTCTCTAGCAAATGCCGACCCTAATATAGCGGTTCTCGAAATTGTGGACCCAACACAACGTACACGTCCTCGCGTATCTTTTCCGAAAACCTCAAAAATAGGCCCGGCATCCAAGGTCTCCTCCTGACCACTCGCTTTGTATACATCCAGAAGCATTTGAATTTGGTCCTGTATAAAAATATATTAACATTAGGTTTGATGATACGATACTTTGTTTAAACAAAACGAACATTAAAAAATTTAAATTACCGCAAATATTTTATCATGAGGGGCATAACCACCTCCTTTGATTATATGAGTTGCCAACCACAATTCAGCACGAGTGGGTGCACGCCCATGCTCCTTTCTCCAATTCTCTGAAGCTCGGGCATAACCATGACGACCTGTATTATGAGTTGTCTTTCTCATACAATTTAGTTTAGTCTCTTTGTTCTTTCTTCGCAAAGCCCTTTGAACCTCTAAAACTTCATTATTGCAAAACACCTCCCAGTCCTCAGATTTGACATTTCGTGGCACTTTCTCCTTCCACTTTCCAATATCACCATCCTTCAAATTAACCCTTAGCTTGGACTTGAACTTTTTCCAAGCATCGTTCGCTTTTTTCATAAAAATTTGCTTCTGACTTTCGCGCACATCTGGGAACTCTTTCTACAATATATGAAGAAATAAAATTAAAACATCACATAATTGAATTTACATTCTTTGGAATAGAAAGGAATAGTATACCATTAATGATGACCAAACTGAGTTCTTATATCGCACATCCACTTGTTTCCAACTCATATAAGATATGGGAACATGTGTCCTTGCTAAGTCTCCCAACCTGGTTGAGAGTGTATATGAGTCTTCACCAACTAGAAGGCCGTGCTCATTAAATTTTAACTTCTTAGTGGAGGAGTCACCACCTACTCTTGAAGCACCCGAAGCAACCTTAGAACGGGAGGTTGATATAGGTGTCTCCACATTTATTGACGGTTGCGAAGTATCACCCATATGAGACATTTATCTGGAAAAAAGTGACTATTGGAGACCAAAATAATCAAAATAAACATTTACAAGAATATTACATGTTCAAATAGCAATATAAAGAAGATGGCATGTTCAAATAGAATTATAATTTCAAACAACCATACATGTATTAAATGTTCAAAAAGCAATAAACTATTAAATGTTTACAACAACAACAACAACAAACGGAATAAATAGAATATCGCATATTCAAAAACAAGTTCAGAACTAAATCATTGCACTAGAAATCTGTGTCCAAAAGCTCCAGCAATTTATCATTTTCCTCGAGAATGGAGTCATACATCGTACGGTCAATATCAATCGCATCTATTTCTTTCGTCAGTCTCATGGGAGAGTGTAAAACAACTGACCACCCATTCAGCTTTACATCTTGACAATAAAATACTTGACTGGCTTGAGATGCAAGGATGAACGGATCATCGTGAATGGTATTTTTACTCACGAGCTTACTAAGATTCACCATCACCAATTTTGAGATGGGTTCAACTTTGCAAGCATTCTTATCATCAACATCCACCCAATCACAATAAAAGACAGTATGTGCGAACTCAATGTAATTGAGGTCGAGTATTTGTCTAATAACTCCATAAAAGGTTGTCATAATCCCCTTCTTATTAAAGGCCTTAGTGGATACACCACTACTCTGAAAGTTATGATTCTCTTCATGTCCAGAAGTACAAAAGGTGTACCCATTGCATTGAAATTTCTCATAACTGGTAACCCTATGGAGAGGACCATCAGCATATGGCAAAATTCCCGTATCATTAAATCTTGAGGCCTGTAAGGAATTGATAATTTTTTAAAGTTTCATTAAAAATAATTACGGTTGATAAAAAAGTACATGTATAAATAAAGACTTGCCTCGCTCCTTAGCCAAGGGATGAAATCATCAATTCTATGCGTCGATTGAGTCTCAGTTACCACAAATTTTCTACAAGAAATTAGTTTCAAAATTAAGAAATATCACATTACAATCAATTAATATGAATTAACATAGAACTAAGTGTGTACCTTCTCCATTCATCAACACCGTCGCATTGAGATAAAACCCATCTTCGCACTTGCTCATATTGTACATTATTTAAGATCAATTCTTTACTTTTACCCAATGGTCGTTGGCATTCCGAGTCATCAAACTCATCATCAAGAAAATCCTCAAGATTCCTCTTATGAGTTCCTTCACCTCTTTTCGATATGTACTCCATGGCATACAAAGAAGCTTCATGTAACAAATATGCATTAGCAATGCTCCCTTCAATGTACCTCTTGTTTCGTGACCACTTTTTATATCTTCCCATTTCTCTCTCAAATAACCACATCGCCCGATATCTTGGTGGCCCAGCTGTCAAAGCTTCATCGGCTAAATGGTGCATGAGGTGGATCATCACCACAAAAAAGGCAGGTGGAAAATAAATTTCAAAGACACAAAGTGCCTCTACTAATGCGTTTTTAGCCTTCAAAAGATGTTCTCTAAATATCACTTTGGCACACAACACATTAAAGAATATGTTGATCCGCTGTATAGCTTTAAACAAAGGCTTATCATCCAGAAATGAATGCATAAGCAATGCAGGAAGCAACCGTTGCATAATGACGTGATAATCGTGGGACTTGAGATTGGTAAATCCAGGTGGATCGAGGTTAACATTGTTGCTGAAATTTGATGAAAATCCAATCGGTACCTTTAATGTTTTTAGTGTACGAAAAAAGGCTTCTTTCTCGTCCTTTCCTAATGCGAAAGGTGCCTTTGGCATTAGCCTTTTTTTACTGCCTTCAACATCTTTCATCCATAATTTCCTTTTAAGCTTCAAATGAACTTTCAAGTCTTCACGGGCTTTGACCGTATCTTTATTTGATGAACCTTTCACCGAGAGTATTGTACCTAAAAGAGTCTCTGTGACATTCTTTTCAACATGCATAACATCTAAATTATGTCTAATATCATGATCCTTCCAATACTCTAAGTCAAAGAAAATTGACCTTCTTGAAAAACCCTTGGTACCTGCTAGATTCTCATCGTCACCCTCACTTGGATAATCATCGTCTTCCATTACGACATCCTCCTTCTCCTTCCCCTTCCCCTTCCCCTTCCCCTTCCCCTTTCCCTTTCCCTTTCCCTTTCCCTTTTTGTCTCCCTCTCCCTCTCTTTAAGCACCTTCTCGAGCGATAAGTGACACTATCTGCTCAACTTCTGCACTTGTTAACTTTCTTGGAGCCATAGCATCCTCTATTTTACCATTAAATGTTTGCTTTGATGTGTCAAACCTATAAGGATGGTCTTTAGGAAGTAACATACGAGATCGTTGGTAACAACATTTCGTTGACTTAGAAAGATATTCAGAAGGTGTATTTGTAGAACAAACAGGGCACCCATTGTAACCTTGAGTTGAACAACCTGCTAACATCCCATAAGATGGAAAATCATGTATACCCCACATCAACATGGCTTTTAACTGAAATTTCTCATTTTTGTACGCATCCCAAGCCTCAACTCCAGACCATAAGATCTTTAACTCATCGACCAACGGTTGGAGGAAGACATCAATATTACTTGATGGTGACTTTGGTCCGGGAATCAATACAGACAACATTGAAAACTCACTTTTCATACACATTGATGGGGGAGGGTTGAGAGGTTGAATTATCACTGGCCAACAACTATACTTACGGCCAAACATGTTATTCGGGCTGAAACCATCAGTTGCTATTGCAAGTCGAATATTCCGCGGATCTTTTGCAAAATCTCTCCACATAATGTTTGAATTTACCCATTCTGCTGAATCTCGGGGATGACGCAAGAATTCCATACAAGAGCTTGCACGAGTCTGCCAAGTCATTTTCTCTGCAATCCATTTTATGGTATACAACCGTTTTAGCCTAGGGATTAGAGGGAAATGTTGCATTACCTTCTTAGGAACCCTAGAGTACTTTTTTTTTCCATTAGTATTCTGAATTTCTACCCCGTCCTCGTCTAGACAAGTAAACTTGTAGCGTAAAGAACCACATTTTATACATCTAGTAGATTTTTCATGCTCTTTCCAAAATATCATACAGTTGTTAATGCATACGTCATACTTAACATAATCCATACCGAGATCTCTAACAGTGTTTTTCATTTCTGTATAACTAGTTGTCAAGTTGTTCTCTTCAGGAAGTAGTTCATTTAACAATCTAAGAATTCCACCTGTAGCACCATCCGATAAATTGAATTGTGTTTTCAAATCATTCAACTTTATAAGAGCATACATTGTGGTATGACGCGAAGAACCGGTAGCTAGGTGCAATGGCTCCTGTGCGAGTTGATGTAAACGATCATACTTCTTGCCTTTGTATTTATGTGTGTGCGAATCATTGGGAACCTCAGAAGTTGGGGGGGCTTCATCACTGCCTACACAATTAGGTTCACTAGGTTCCGCTTCACCCATAAACATCTCACAAGCATCATTCACAAGATCATTAAAAATTGGAATATTGTGCACATCAGCGTGTTCTGTCGGTGTCACAGATTGCGGTGGTGGTTGGACTTGATCAACAACTAATGTCTCACCGTGAAAATGCCATAAGGTATAGTTCATGTCCATACCATATGTCATTAAATGAATGAATATGTCATCTATAACAACATGTCCTTTCCCATTTCGACAACGTCTACAGGGACATGAATGTTTAACATTTGAACTATTACTACGCACATAATGAAGAAACTGTAACACCCCATCTCTATATGTATCGGTCTCGATATTTTTATCATTTATCCATTCTTTGTTGATTCCCGACGACATCCTGATAAGTTTAAAGAGCACACATTATAATATAAACGCTTACTGTAAATATATTTAAGTTTATTCAAGTGTAAATATGTATATATTTGAGCTCCTATATTTCCTCCATCTCCTCTACAGGGTAAGGGTCCTATCCCATTCGAAAATGCATATTTTGTATTGTTCATAATGTCTCATGCCATGTCCTAATCTAGAAAATTTCGCCAGCATCTCCCTACAGTTCTTCAAGTACACAACTTAAATTGGGAGTGTTCATGTGTTACTTAAGTTTTTCAACCAAGAAAACACAAAACACTACATCAATCTAGTATGCACCCAAAGAACATAAAGAGATGCCACCGAATTTTTCAAAATAGGACATGCATAATCATTATGTACAATACAAACTTTTGCATTTCCAAACTGTCCAAAAATGGGACAATTCAAGAGTTCTCACCACAGTCATAGTGAGACCTCTTGAACGGGTCTAAGGTTTTTCTACATGTGTAACATCGTTATTGAATGTTTAGTATTAATGTCTACTTACTATTTAAATAGTTTTTTTTGTTTTTTCTTAAATTTTCAACACATAATCTCATTTATCCATTTAATTAGTGGGGTGTCTACTTTTCAATTTGTTATTTTTACATTATTATTGAATATTTAGCACTTAAATTTTCTTAAAACTACGTAACATTTACAAATCAGATCAAATATACATTTTTGTTAAAGGGGTAAGAACATAAAAACCCATGATTTTTTTTTTTTCATTATCAACATTCAATTTGCACCAAAAACTCACACATTAAAAAAAATAATAAATATGTATATATGTATATATAAAACCCTAAAAATCAAATACGAATCAAATCAAGCATATCATAAACTCTAGGATCAAATCTGAAATCTAACTTAGGTTAAAAAAAATACAATGCTTTAAAGAAATTACCTGATTGGGATGAGTGCAGTGAGAGAACAAGGCAGTGACTAGAGAAAGAGAGAATGGGCGGGAGAGAGAGTGTCGGCAGTAGAGATGCTGACCTAGGGCAGTGTCAGCAGCAGCCGCCGAGAGAGAGAGACCGCCGAGAGAGAGAGAGACCGCCGAGAGAGAGAGAGACCGCCGCCGCGAGAGAGAGAGACCGCCGCGAGAGAGAGAGGAGAGGCAGGAGAGCGCATAGGCTAGAGAGAGGCGGGAATCGTGAGCGGGAACAAGAGAAAGAGGGAAGAGTAATGTTTTTTTTTGGGGTATTATATATTTTAGTAAGTGTACTCAATTTTGGCACACTTTAAAACAGTGCCAAATTTTGGCACTGTTTTAAAGTGTGCCAAATCTCTATAAAACCGTGCCAAAATCTGGCACAGTTTTAAACTGTGCCAGATTTTTAATATCAGGGTGTGCCAAAATGCTGTTTTTGGTGTAGTGTTAACAAATGTGCTACTCGTTTAACTAGTTTTTCTCCAAAATAGAAATTTCCAATAAAGATCTCGGCTAGTTGAAAGAAAGTTGAAATCTTCCCCTAAGGAAGATTATTGTACCATATTTGAGCAGATCCGGTAAGAGTTCCCGAGAAGGCCCTGCATCTCATCTCGTCTGGCACGGCATAGATATCGGCAGTAGCTTGGTATTGTTCTATATGAAGAACAGGGTCGGTTTTTCCATCATATTTAGGAGTCACAACAGGTGCTTTGAACTTTGATGGCGTGGGGAAATCTACAATTGCTTGTATGAATGGTGTTCCTCGGATAAAAGTCCTTTGTAAAGGATTCCTAGCCTTAGCCATTTCCCCTAACCTGTCTTCCAACCTCTGGATGGATCCCTTCCATGCATCATTTCCTTCCTCGGGCCTATTGGTCCGAGCTACTGATCGTGTTGAATTTACTTCCTGGGATCTTTTCTTACGAGCAGTTGGTCGTGATTGGGCAGAACCCTCCTTTAGATCGGATGGTCGTCGAAAGTTCCTTGACAGGACTTTTATTCCTCCTAGGGCCCAAACGATCAAAAGGAGAGGCCCTACTTAATCTCTCCAATGCACTAGTCCTTTCTGGAGAGAGATTAATGTTTTGTTCAATATCTGTAGCTCGTACTGATGAAGTTCGCCGAGGTTGATAAGAAAAATCATTAGATCTCTCAGTGCGATATGAATCGGCATGTCTAGATCGAGATTCCTCTGAGAGTAACGTTCGCCTAGAAGGTAACCGGGTATTTCTTTAAACACTTCGTTTTCCTGAATGGGTAGATACTCCACCTTGGACAGTTTGTATGAGTTGTCGCATAGTTTCTTGCATGGGTGTCTGGCCCTGGGCCAAATTAGCCATTATTCCAGCCAAATCTTGAATATTTGGGGGAGCAGATGCATTTGGGGGGTTTTCAGCGTTTCGATTGTTGGATTCTGGATTATCAGCCATTGATGATGAGTTGTTTTGGTGAAAAACGATAATTACAGTCGTCTCCCACAGACGGTACCAATCTGTTGATGTAAAAAATTGGATTTTACCTAATTCTTTTAATCACAGATAATAATAATAAAGAAATAATAGACAATGATTTTTAAAGTGGTTCAGCCTTGTAAGAATGGCCTACGTCCACTGCTTTTGTATTGATGATTGTTTGCCCAGAATTCTCGATAATAGTTTTTACCAAGAAATTCCGAGTCCCCTGCTAATGAGGAGGTTACAATGTATTTATAGCTTTGAGGCGGTACCAATGAAAAGAATAATACATAGTTGTCCAGTAGTTGTGTACATCTGTATGATAATAATTGTGCATTTAATGCGCAGTCATCCTCTTAATTATCCGGATATGAATGCTCTGTACGAGATGCAGCTCGGACCGCCTAAGTAGCTCGGTATACATGAGTTGCTCGGTACAATAGAGTTCCTCGGAGAACACTTATTTCTCGGAGCGGCCCGGTTGATCGGGGAGGTTGAGTTCCTCGGAGCCAAGGTGTGTTCAGAAAATGTTCGCGAATGCCATGTAGATTAACACGTGTTTCCACATAATTGGTCCACGTCAGTAGAATAAATTTGGTATCAATAGTCATCACCATCACCAAATAAATACATAAAAACACATTATGTTCTTTATATGTACATGCATAAACAAAAAAATACACACACATATTTTTAATAAAAACTACATGCATAAGTAAAAATTACACGCATGTATTTCTAATAGTATTAAATGGACTACAAAGGTATATGCATATATAAAAAAATACAACATATAAGAGCAAAGCATACTCTTTGAAATATAAACATATTTATTTTCTATCATCTTACATTTAAATAATACAATTTTCTCACTAAGAAAAATATCACTACAATAATATCAACATACAAATTTACTTCATAAATTACACACGTGATTTGTATGCAACACACGTACACATATTAATACCACATCACAACATGAACACATGCTGATGAGACAACCTTTTAATTTCACAATATTACACCAAAACCAAGAACACATAGAAAAATACAACTGCCAACAGACTAAATAAATTTTACATTCACACGAGCACTCCATCACATCAATCATACAATAACCAATAAAATATCTAATCTACCATTCACATAAAAATAATGTGTAAAGGCAGTTGAAAAAATCTCCACATTTGATCTTCATAACAATCACACGTATTATCTTTGTATACAAAATCCCATGTGAATTCATATAACTCTTTATAACAATATTGATCCTAAAATTTCATCCAAAGATCAACATTATTAACATTGTATTTTATGAAATATATAACTATAAGCATTAATACTTTCTATTCGGGGATGAAAATGTTCAAACTTCAAAATTTAATAACTCCATGGATCATTGTTGATAGATCTAGTCGACATCTATCCAAATGTATAAGATTTGTGCAAAATTATTTTCAATTCTGAAAGATATTTAGTTTTTAAAGTTTCACCATAAAACACTGGGTCATATTGGATTTGGTCCCCATTTAGTTTTCAACATTCGGTCAAAATCTTGCTTCTTTACTTTTGAGTGTTTGATCCCCATTTTTTTAGTAGGCATAGCTTGAGCATTAGCACACAATTTTATCACATGGTTTTTCACTTTTATTCTCACTAATGGCTTGAGCATATATACCACCCACGTGTAGAATAACATATAGGCATTTTTTGGGTATTGCCCTAGACATTTTTTTAAACTTGAACTACTTTTTATTACAAAAATATATTGTAGTTTATATATCGATATTATTTTTTTAACCCAGACTATTTTAACATCTTATCCCACATTGCCACGTACGGAGAATTTTTTGTTACAAAATAGATTATATTCTGATATTGTTTTTTTTAAACCTCGAGTGTTTTCACATCTTATCGTACATTATCACCATGTACAAAAACAGATTGTAGTTTATTACTTAAAGATTTAAGTTAAGTACTAGAATGGTTCCTTAATAGTTGTAGATATCATATATCATATACATTTCTCTACACTGTGACACCCCGCCTAATTAAATACTGTGTCGTAAAATAACTTTTTAAATTAAACACCCTAATTAATTAAGCTAAGTGACAAAACCATTTTCAAGACATCGATTTCTAAATTTAATTTAAAACCAATATTTAAAACCTTTCATAATCCATGGTTTAAAAATCACACCACAATTTGATTGAAAAATATAATCCAAGCAATTTAAGCATTCAACTAAATAATTCCAACATTAAAACTTTAAAGGAAAAATATCATGACGGTAAAAATCCCAAAGTATAAATACTGGAAATAAACGAATCACAATCTCTGATAAAACCAACTGAATAATGGAAATAGGGCGACACATGCCCAACTAGATAAAATAAAACTAGAAGTGGAATCGATAAAGAGGTCGTCTAAGCAAGAGGCCTACAACTCCCACCTAAGCTGCAGCACGTTCCTTCCAAAGGATCCTATGCAAGACGCCCCTGTGGCTGGGCACCTGTAATATATACATATATACAAGAGAGAAGAGAAAATAGGAAACGGGTCAGAGCCCGATTGTAAAACAGTTTAAAATTCAGTTTAGAAAGTATTTAAAATGTTACCGGCTAAAGCAACAATCATATTAGTGTGCGACACTCTCTTGAGAAATTCTCACCTCTCTTCTAACGTGCACACCTACCGCACTATTAATCCCAAGAGTTTAGATTATCTTAAGTTACTCACAAGATCTAAAGCCGAAAATTTCTAGTGTTAAGGAATTAAATTTTTAAAAGCAAAGTTCTCACATAAGCCTAATTTGATTAGAAAGTTTCTCAGTATGGCCTCAAACTTTTCAACACTTATCTCGAAGTTGGAATAATTATTCATTACTTACCTACCTTTAGTCACAGTAGATAGTTTCCAAATTTCAAGTTTATATATATATATATATATATATATATATATATTAATCACTCATATAATATATATATATATATATATATATATATATATATATATATATATATATATATATATATATATATATATACTATCGGCACCCCACATAACATTTATGGTGCTGGCATACTCTGATATCAAGTCCCTGTATCACTCGTACTAAGGGAAATACTAGTTCGAAATCACTCTCGAACTTTATTAACACAAAACACATACAAATTGAGGCGAAGCATAGTTCCAAGTCACTAAGAGGTCAGCACATACCCTCACGTCTCTTAGGACCGTCTGACAATCGATCCGATAGCATGTACCAAGGATTCCTATGTTCTAGGATACAAGTAAATATCCCCCATAAAGGTCCCATCGAGATAAGACTGTCCCAGCGCGGTAACCTCAGTGATAACAAGTAGCGCGGGCATGATTTTTACACGTATATAGTATATGCACAATCACAGTCATATAAGTATACTACTATTCCCAAATTCTAATTTAGGTACACCCATGACCCATTCATATGGTATTTATTCTTATTGCACATTACTAGATTATCCCGTATAACGGTTTATCTCTTTTATTCTTATTTATGGGATTATTCCAAACTTATTTCGTAACACTCGTGAAATCCTATCTTCATAAGTGTAATTTCAGTAGGTACTCTTTTATTTTAACAACGTAACTTCCTTATGAGTCTCACCCTTTAAACACATGTTCCCACTATTTCTTAAGTATAATTTACTCCCCGTTAACACTAATTTAATCTTACATGCGATGCTCCATTTTCATCAAGTCCTACTGGTCCTCTTTATCTCCCAAAACGTTTTAATAACAATGTCCAAAGATTACTACTCATTTAAATTGAAATCAACCATTTAAAAAGGGAAGTATGAGTCTTCCAGGAGGGGTCGATCGATCTATAGCAGGGGCTCGATCGATCGATCCATCGATCGATCGATCGATCAAGCAGTTATGGCGAAACTGTAGAAATACCAGTTACGGGAATCTTCTTCCAAAATCATCCAAACCAACATATTTGACTTCCAAACTCCCAACAATTTATACTACAAGTGTTATATCCCTAAATAATTGATATTCTACGTAAGACATGCGAATTATCATCAAGTATAACGAATTAAAAGGGCCCCAATCCATAAAAATATCAAGAACCCTAATATTTTTTTTTTTTAGTTTCTTCCAATTCCTTTACCAGATTTTATACTTCTAACTTAATGCAAATTCATGGTTCAACCTCTACATGTGAATTTGATTTCCAGAATACGTCTTTTACCTATACACCATGCAATTTCGAGTCTCCAAAATAGGTTTTTCTTTCACAAAAATTAGTCCTAATCAACCCTAGACTAATATCATTGAAGCATTAACTGAAATAGAGCAAGATAGATACTTGTCTGGAAATATTTGGCTCAGATTTGTGGAAAAGATTGGTGTGGTTATGATCCTCGTTGGGCGATCTAAAGTTTGGCGGCGACAGCGGTGCAAACGGTGGAGTTCTTGGCTTAAAACTCCTCGGAAAGCTTTTCCTCTTCCTCTCCAATGGTCGTCTTTGGTTTATGGTTGTTCTAACCCTAGAAGATGACTCCTACTATCTGATATAACCTTAGAAAACTCGTGGGTTTCCATGCCCAAAAATATAAAATGTTTAAAACGCCCTCCCGGGATGTTAATTAGGCCTAAAAACGTCCCGAGACCCAAACTAAACCCCCGGGTACATTATTTTGACTATCTCGACCCTTCCGGACATATTGACGCACTCAAAATGACCATACGGGTGACTTATAATTTATTCACTTTTAATAGTTCAAATTTAATCCTGACACGACGCAGGCGCATCTCGATGAATTTCCAAAATTATCAAATTAGATTCTCGTGATAATTTTATTAAATTCAATTACACCTCTTACTTTACCCATAAATTAATTTACAACAAAATTCCAATAATTACTAACCCTCATCACGCTAGTAAGTATTTAAATGATTTTCCGGATTAATATTAAATTAATATCTCTAATTAAATTTAATAAATCCCTAAAATTAAAAGTCATAAAAATGCGAGGTATTACATACACGTGTGATGTTTTATTGATCATAGACCAATCCTTTTAAATCGATAGTAATTATAACTTCTCTATATTTTATTAGTAATAATTAAAATCTATACGGTTCAAAACTTGTAAATATATCAAAAACATCAGGTGGAATCAAGTTATGGTAAACATCTTATTTGACCTTCAACTAGTGATAAATATGGACACTAGAAAATAATCCAGATCAAACAAGTGATTGACTTTATCTAGACAGTTAACGTAAACGTTAAAAATAAAATCTAATGTTAATTATACACGCATACAAATTCATGGATATATTAAAATATGGGAGAATTACTATCACAATAATATTGTAAAATACTAATTTTTTTAGAAATTAAATAATTAATTTTGAACAAGATAAAGTTTAAAACAATGGAATTTTTATTTAATTTTTGGTAAAATCATATATATATATATGACCCAGGCTCAGGTGCGGACTTCCCGTGCAGACTTTTCGTGCGGACTTTTGTCCTTATCCCGAAAGTGGTCTCCTCGTGGTCCCAAAGACTTTTGTTATTTACTTTAGATGGTCCCCCTCTTGTCTTACTCTAAAACCATAGTTTAAGACTATATGATTAAAAGATTTATAATTTAGACCCAAAAATTGGTATCAAGACTTGAAAGATTTTAAATATTTTAGAACCTCACCAAATTCCGACCAAACCCCTAATTCTGGTATCAGAGTCATAAGACGTTCCTTTTAGACATACGATTAAAAGACTTTAATGCCCTTGGGATTTATCCCTCGCATTTACCAAGATATTTTTGGATCCAACCCAGACTACCAACCTATACCCATACCTAATTTAGATTCAGAAGGTTATTTAACCACACACATAGACGGTTGTTCACATATTGAACATATCCCAGCCAAACACGCAGACAATAGACAAGTTATTGCTAGTGCTATTAATAGCATAATAGACCAAAATAAGTGTATACTGCTTATATTAAGACAATTAATAAAAGACACTCAAACTTTAGAAACAGAGATAAAAAATATCTCTAAAAGATTATTAGACATAGATAATCAAATCCCAATAGACTTAGTACACGTGTTACAAGAAATAAATATTAAGACTAATCATATAGACGTCCTTAACAAAGACATTTTAGAAATTAAGACTTTAATTAAAAATCAAGATAGTGAGTTAATTAAACTTACTAAAGAACAAGCTAAGCTTATCCCTAGACTTGATAGTTATCTTCCTAATGGAGATAGTTAGATCGGACTGGAATGAGGTATCAAAAGACCTCTCCATTCAGACCTTATCAGAATTTTATCAAAGAATTCTAGAAAAGATAAATGATGATAGATTTTATTACAAGATAAATGAAAATGAGATTGCCAACGCAGCTAAGGCAACTAGACTTATATTAGAAAGATTAAATTTAATTTCTACATCTATAGAAGCTACCCAAGACTATAATAGTAGCTTTGTTAAAGACTTGCATTTAGACTTAAAGGCTAAGATAGAAGGATTAACTACCTTCTACACAGACTTTGTTAAGTTCCAACAGAATTTAGCAAATTACCTTAATAATATGGAAAGACATAATCTATCTAAAATGGATAGTATTATTAATGAACTTAGACTAGACATGGCCCAAGTAGAAGAAAAATACGGTGAAATTATAAACGGAATTAAGGCCGTATATAATAAACCTTCCCAAGCAGAAATAGACTCTCCTTTTATTCTAACTAGGTTAGATAAAATTGAAAAGACCGTAGAAGCCATAGAAGTTAGAACTATGCAACAACTAGAAAAAGATAATGAAGTAAAAGACTATATCACTAACGTTGGTAAAACCATCGTTAATTCTCTAGCTAGACATAGTGAAGAAACTTCTGAAAAGACAAAAAAAGAAAATAAGAATTTTAAAAAAGAAATTCTTAATCAGATAAAAAGAAAAAGATTATTCAGACTTCTTAGAAAGAATTGAAAAAAGACTTGAACAAAAACAGGTAACCACCTGTAAGTTTAAAGAATCCCCTCCTATAGAAACTAGAGAAAAGAATACCATAGGTAGACGAGTCATAAACGACGGACTAGATAAGACCAGTAAGATAGTTAGCTCTATCCCAAATATTGGACAGAGTAATAATATGCTCCAAAGACTTAAGGACTCATCCTCCAATGTTAGGACATGGTGGAAAGAAAGAAATTTCACCAATCCCCTCCAATGGAAAGAGTGGGGTGAAGTTGACTGGAAGATTGTTGAAGACTACATTCATAATGGACAACTTCCAGCCGTTAGATACATAGACTTGTTTAAAGAAGGTGCCACTCCTAAGACTCCCAATTATAACATGACCTACCATTGTAGAAATCATGTGTTAGACAAATCCTATACTGAGCTCCAAGTATTTGACTTAGAATGGCTTAGATTTAGAGGAACTGATAGGAAGTTCCAATTCCTAACCTTTGGACTCTTTCAAGCAAGAATCCAAGGATTACATAGACCCCAGAATTATATCAACATATTATGTTGTTTAGTAGACAAAAGATGGAAAGACTTTGAGAAAAGTCTTATTGGGATAGCCCAATTAGAAATGTCAGACAACATAGGATACTTTAATGTCATTCTGGCATTTACAGTAACCGTAGACACAGCCAAACATTTTAAATTAATCTTATATGCTAGTGGCTATGAAGACTATATTATCCCAGACGCTAATATAAACATAGAATTTCAAAGCTATGTGAAGTTCTCCCAATTTCCTTATGAAGGAATGCAATTGGGAATTCCTAGCGGTAGACTTAATGAAGAAATCTTAGTTAGAACCAATGTATCAGACTATAATCATACTTACAGTATTAGGAATACTGGACCTATGAAAGAGAAAGCTAAGAATCTCTGGCAATTGCCAGAATTTCAAGAAACTAAGACTATACAAAATAAACCCTTGTTTATTAATCAAGACGACGTCACTGGAAATGTTACCATCCAGTTTGGTCCCCCTAAGATTGTCAATAAGAATATCCAGACCGAAGAAATTAGATTTAAGAATATGGGAGAAGCCATAATCAATGATCCTTCAGAAGGAGAATGTAGTAGTAAGACTAGTGCTAGTTTACTTAGACAAGCTCCGATAATTAGACCTAGAAGATCATTTGAACAAAAAGACTTAGTTAAAGAAAAAGCTAGGATCCAAAACTTTGGACATGAGCCCTCAGAATTGGATATGAAGACATTTAAAGATAACCTTAAGAAAAGTCATTCTGTTAGGTTTCAATAAAGAGAAAGATTTAATATGATAGCCCAAGACCGCATATTAAAACTAAAAGAATTTAAGAATACTAAAGAGCTTCTTAGAAACTTAAGACTAATAGAAGATGGAGAACAAAGACTAATGCCAGCTACACAAGTAGAGCCTATCAAACAAGAGATAGGAAGTAGTAGTAGGCTAGAAGATGCTCCTAGACTTTTTAGTAAACCAATAGGAATAAATGTTCCTATATACTCTAGCACCGTAGTTAAGACTAAACCTGATTATATAAAAGACTTACCAACTAGTGACAAGAGTTTCACTCATGTTAAGACTATGGCAAGCCAAGCCATAAATCCTGTAGGTATATACCTCAACCTAGACAATGTGCAAGATAGGAAGAAAGCCTTAGACGAATGGCGTAATCAGATGAACATGTGTTTTGCATCTAATGAACAATGGGATGCAAGTTCATGTAAGCAGTACGCTGAGCAATCCATTAGAGGTATTGCAAAAGACTACTTAGATAGTTTAAGAATGGCTACAGATGAAGACTCCTTAGCTAAGCTTGAGAAGATGAAGGAAAACCTAGAAGAAAGATCAATTAAAGAATATATTCAATTGTTCACTTCAGAATTCATTGGAGCTTGACATTTAGCTCGGATCAATGAACAAGACCTAGAAAAAACTAAGTTAGCCCTCCTTAGCATTTGCAAGTTAGATAAGATAACTGAATATAGCAATAATTATGAACAGCTATATTACCAAATTAAAGAATTTGGAGAGACCTTAAAAGATGAATACTTTAGAAAGATACCAGCCATAGGACAAATCCTAATTAATGAATATAGGAATTGGCCAGGAGTATCTGGAGTTAAGAATAACTCCCTTGGTGAAAGAATTAATTTCGCCAAAGACTATATCATATCTAAGAGACGTGATATAACCCAAGGAAAGTTGATAGAAGAGACTTTCAAGCAGATCCCTCCAATCAAAGACGAAAGAGACATCGCTCCAATCCAATGTGGATGTGGAAGTGAATCTAAGAAATTCAAAAAGAAAGTAGAATGGAAACATAGGAAGTTTAAGACTAGACCTTTAGTATTTCCAAATAAGTATAAATTTAGACAATCAACTACCTTTAGGGAAAAGAATCCTAAGACTAAGAAAAATAGATTTAACCAAAGAAGATACTTTAAGAAGAATACTAGTAAGTATAAGAAGGTTCCTAATTATAGGAAAGAAAAAGACGTAGCTCAATCTAAGACTGCCACCAAAGAATGTTGGACTTGCGGCAAAGAAGGACACTTTGCTAAAGATTGCCCTAATAAGAAAGATAAAGAAAGTATTAAAATCATTAATACAATATTAGACTATGCAGATCAAGAAGAATTAGATATCCTATATGCTATAGAAATATCAGACATAGAAGATGATGATAGCACTAGTATCTATAGTGTTTACACAGACAGTGATTCAGAAGACTATAGTGATAATGATGAGTATAAAGACTCTCAGGATACCCTAGACTTATACATGATGCAGACTAATCAAGAAGATCCAGATAATGAATATATAGATTTTGAAGACGCTTGGTATAAGTGTATATTAAGCCCCTTTTTGAAGAAAAGATGGACTATTAGTAATCCTGAATTACTAACCTATATACCTAGATGTTACTTTGATGAAAGACATTATTGCACATTTGAAATGAAATGTAGTAAAAAAGACTTTAGATGTGTAGAATGCTTTGAGATTATACAAACAGAATTGTTTCTAGTTTGTATTATTTGCTAACTACACTACCATGAAGACTGTTGGAGAACTAGATTTAGAGCAATTTATACTAGCCAGTATGACGCTCAAATAGACTTAGATATTAAAACCTATTATCAAGACATTGATAGGAATATAGCCAAAAGACTGCAAGAAAATGAAGACTTCAAAGGAAAAGGAATTTCCTATGACTTAGACGAATACCATTCTGATGATAGTTCAGAAGACCAAATACCCTTAAATTTTATAGATAAACCTCAGAAAGGAATATCTATTTTAGAAAAGAATAATTTAGGCATTTCTACTAAACCACATGCTTGTTTTGTAGAATTGTTTGTTCAACATAAAGACTATCCTAAAAGACTTTCAGCATTTATAGATACAGGGTGCTCTCAGAGTATTTGTAAGGCTAATGCCTTCCCTGAAGACTACTTTTTAGAAAGTACTCAAGAAATCTATGGTAAAGTGGCTAATGGAGATCCATTTACCTTATATTTCCAGACTATTCCTATTTACTTTAAATTAGGAAATCAGACCAACAAAACCGTTAATCATCGGTTTTGGATAATTGATCCTCGTCCTAGTTTCACAGGAAACATTATTTTAGGACAAGACTTTATTAGTAAATATCATCCTTATACTCAGTATAATGATAAGATATTAATTAGTGACCAGGACGAATTTAATATTAAAGCTCCTCTAATAGATCATAAGACTGCCTTTGACCTTATGCAGGTCAAGCCCAGTTATAGACCCATCAAACATTAGAGTTCTTCAGCTGAGCATGGTGGACCTAGACCTACAACCCAACAAGAAGCCTTAGAAATAACTAAACCCTTACAAAAAGAGTGTAAGTGTCCAGACCAAAAGTGTTATAAGCAAATAGCGCTTATACAGCAAGACATTTTAGATCAAGCCCAGCAGACCTTATTACAGGTGCAAGCTATATCCAAACAAAAGAAAATGGATATAGAAGTAGAAAAGGAAAAGATTAGGCAACTAGCAGAGCCTACTTTAGGAGAAAATCCCATCGCTAAGTGGGATAAAGACCAAATGGTGGAACCTATAAGAAAGGATACTCACAAGAAGATAGGGAAGAATTCAAGAAAGACGTAGACGAAATGCTTAAGTTAGGCATTATTAGAGAAAGTAAAAGTAGACATAATAGCCTAGCCTTCTATGTTCAAAATGAATTTGAACGTAAAAGAGGAAAAAGACGTATGGTTATAGATTATAGACAATTAAATAAGAATTATGAATTTGATTCTTATAAGATACCAGACAAGAATAATTTGATTAATTTAATCGAAGATAGAATTATATTCAGTAAGTTTGATTGCAAATCAAGCTTCTGGCAAATTAAGATGCATCCAGACAGTATTACTTGGACAGCCTTTAGTGTGCCCCAAGGAAAATACGAATGGCTAGTTATGCCATTTGGATACTTGAATGCTCCTCAAATTTTCCAAAGAAGAATGGATAATATATTTAGACCTTATTCAGAATTTTGTCTTGTTTACATAGATGATATTCTTGTAGCCAGTAAGACTGAGATAGAGCATGTAGACCATCTTAAAAAGATTATTCTAGAATTAGACAAGCATGGTATTGTTATTTCCAAAAGGAAAATGCAATTATTTCAGACTGAGATAGACTTTGTGGGAATGCATATTAATAAAGGAAAATTGTCCTTAGCAGAACACATAACCAAAAAGATTCTTGAGTTCCCAGACCAACTCAAAGATAGAAAACAATTACAATCATTTTTAGGATTGCTTAATTGTGCTGCAGATTTTATTAAAGACCTTGCTTCAAAAAGACAAAGCTTAACAGCTAAATTAAAAGGAACAGACAAAACTAATCCATTTTATTGGACTAAAGATGATTTTGAAGTCATAAGACAAATTAAAGATGCAGTAAAGAATATTTCTTTACTTGAACTGCCTAATGCAGAAGACCAGTTTATAGTAGAAACAGATGCCTCTGATAAGCAATGGGGAGCAGTATACTTTGCCATTGATCATCAGACAAAAAAGAAGAAACTGTGTAGACATAGCTCTGAAACCTTTACAGACCCAGAAACAAGATGCATTGCCCATGAAAAAGAAGTTTTAGCTATCGTAAGGGAAATAGAAAAATATATGTTGTTTCTTAGACCTAAGAATTTTACTGTTTATACTGACTCTTTTTATGCAGTAAAATTCAGAGATCTAGACTTGTCCAAGTCAAGGACTAATAGACTAATTAGATGGCAACAATTGCTTAATGGTTATGACTTCTCTGTTATACATGTTAAGGGAAGTAAAAATACCATTCCAGACATTATATCAAGAGAGCCAATGTTTGTTAACACTAATATAATTTCATGTTTTATGTTGCAAACAGAAGACCCAGAAGACATGAGTTCCTCTGGAACAAATAGACTAAACAGGGAAGACGTTGCAGACTATCTTAGACGCGTAAGACCAAATGCTAGTATAACGCAAAGACAGACTCATATTCAGGACTCTCAAGAAAGACCAATCCTAGAGAACTTTGATGATATCTTAGTTCCTCCTGAAAAATCTAGACAAGAGATCATTTCTCAAAATAGACTCATTGGGAAGATGTATTTCCCCCAATATAGACTTGATCAAAGATACCCAGACTTGATCAAATTTAGACGAGAATTCTCAGAAGACGAAAATACCCTTGTAGATGCCATATGGTGGAACGTGAAGAATAGACTGTGGATCGAGTTCAAACAAAATTTGGTAGCTATTGTCAGATTTATGAGAACTCAAAGACTTGCAGTTACCCAACTCAGTGGTACTGCTATACCTAGACCTCAGACGCAAACCTATGCTCAGACTCTTGGAGAATCCTCCAAAGCTAGACCCACTGATAATTTTTGTTATCAGAAAAATACCTTTAAGACTAAGATTGTTATACCTTTTGGTCATAATAATCTTCCATCAACAGAAGACTATAAGAAAGAATCTAATAGCATTATTGAACATTTCAATATGTTATTATCTGAGACTAATGGAGATGCCTTAATAATAAAAGGTTTCTTCAAAGACGTTCCAAAGATTTATCTTGCTGGGAAAGCAGAAATTGCCCAGATAACTTTAGCAGACTATGGGTTCATCGGAATCATCCAAATTGAGACTATAGAAGACTCTGTTGCTCTTGAAAAAATAGTCCATGAGTACGTTAAAAAGGTAGAAGATTTCCTTCCTTTATTTGCTAGAATTTATCAGATTACTCCAAGTTCCTGCGGAGGAATGAGGGTGGAAGGATTTAGACTTGTTAGATTTTCTAATTATACATTTGAAGACATTGAGATCCTATCTGAAGACGAGACTAAAGATTTAATTGATGATAAGTCCAAACTCCAGATCGCTCAGGCAATGGAAACAATTGAGATCATGGAATTATTAACAGGAGAAGACAGGTGTTACACTGCCTACCACAAAGAAGACTTGATAATCCAAGCTGATGAGCCATTCAATGAAAGGCTCAAGAAAGAATCCAAAGAAATGGTAGAGATAGCTTTGCCAGCCAGCCTTAGAACGGTAGGCCTTATTGATAAATTTTTCAATAATACCCTCCCAAATCAAGACAAGGCAGAAGAAGACACAGACACAACAAAGAAGGGCCCCTCAGTGGTGGATGAATTAATAAAGACGGAAGAATCATTTACCTAGACCATGCTTTCCATAAAGCAAAAAGACCCATGCCCCACATGGACCACCAGACTGATGAAAAAGATGAAGACTTTGTTTGATGCTCTTGCATTATTACAAAACGACAAGACCTTGATTAAGACTTGGCACGCCTTTCCTTTTTTTTAAAGAAAGAGGTCCCCCCATTATCAAAAGAAGATAAAAGATTATAGACCCAGCTGTGAAGATTCGGAAGACAATGTTACTTTAATAATTAGATGCTTTCAACCGGATTGCTTTTGGTAACCGGTTACCAGTCATATTGTAGTGCCCTTGATCTATAAAAGGGAGCGTCCATTTGTGTTTTAGACATCAGTTGTTAGAGAGTGAGAGATTGTTAGACTTTTAGAGAGAGTATGCTTGTAGAGAGTAATATGTATATGAGTGAGTAAACCTCTCATAGTTAGGGGAGAGGGGAGAGTTGTATTTACTTATGCTATGCAATAAAAGTATTTTCTTTTCCAGAAATCTCTTATGCTAAGTTGTTATTATTGTCCAAATTGTCTCCAACTTTCTGTTCTTAGAGGACTATTGTGTTGAACCTCTGGTGTAGCACACAAGGTGTTATACTGGTGAACCGCCGTCAGGTGCCGATTAGCCGTGAGCCGTTAGCCAGGGTGGGCGTTAGGCGTGAAGGCGTACAGGCAGGAAACGGGTCAGCCGCCAAAGTAGTGGATTGAGGTGCAACACATAAAGAGAGAGTTGTAGGAGGCCGAGACCGGAGAAGAATAGTGACAAAACTAAAGAGACAAAGGGAAGAAGATAAAGATACTGCAGACCAGAAGGAATGTATAACTCGAACCAAACCCTTAACTATCTTTACATATTATTGTTTTAGAAAAATCTTATATGAGCTTACAAATCACTAAAGACTTTTTAGAATTTGTTAATCAAAGAAGTTTAGACTTAACTAGAGAAATTCAAGACTGGACTCTTACATACCCTAAAGATAAAGAACTTATAGAATCTGCTTTAGTATATGCAGGTGGTACTTTTAAATACATAGACCAGATCATTAAGTGGTTAGGAAGAGAAGTACCTAGAATAGAAATAATTAGAATAGGGATCCGAGATCTCTTTAGAAAAAAACTAAGAACTGAAGATTTTGCAGAAGAACTATCAAGACCTGAAAAATATCAAGAATACACTAGGATACTTGAAGACAGTATAGACGTATTAAAATTCGTTAGACGTAAAAGGTTAGCTGAAACAAAAACTACTTTAATTAGAGCCGGAGGAATCCGTCCTCTCCTTAAAAACGTAGAGACAGCTGCCCCTAGAACATACCGTAGATTTTTATCATCTTATGGTGATAATAATTTAGACGAATTTATAGATAACGATATAATTGATATTGTTAATCAAATATATAAAGAAACTAGACAGATAAATCCACGATACCGTATAAGGTATTTAAGACTAGAATATTTTCCATCAAGACCTATTTCAATTTCTAGACTCCCTGAAGAAACTGTTTATATAGATAATCCTCGCTATTCAGAATTCCAATACGATAGTGACGGAAGAAGATTGAGAAGTAGCAATAGCCCTGAAACTTCCACACTTAGACTTCCAGATTAATTAAGCGTTAAAATAAGCTTAAAAGACCTTAGAAATCATTGGGGTAAGAATTGATATTCCCCAAAACTTAGAAGAAGTTAAAAGACATCGCGGTCCCAAAAGGTGGTCCTAAAAAGACAAAACGGTCCCTAGATAATTCTTGGACGATTGCGGTCCGTAAACTAGGTCCGTATATGATCCAGCCTCATATATATATATATATATATATATATATATATATATAGTCCTGCTCTTGTGCGGACTAGTTCGCATTTTAAGAATGCGGACCGGACATGTGTCACCTGGCGGTGAGCCCAAAAAAGAGAGAGAGTGTGACTATAATTTAGGCTATAAAATCTAGGGGTACCGTTAGGTGACACAAGTCCAGTCCGCATTCTTAAAATGCGAAGTAGTCCGCACAAGAGCATTATTATATATATATATTATATATAAATATATATATATATATATATGTGTGTGTGTGTGTGTGTGTGTAAGTGTTGATTTGTCGGATTAAAAGACATTTTATTTTTTCAATTTCTTAGGAAAGCAGTGGAATCTAAAATGAGTTGAAAATTAACACACTAAAACCACCCGGCCAAGTTTAGGGGATAAACAATTAAAAAAAAAAAATTAAAAAGACAAAAATGGCTAAAATAATTAAAAGGGTCACGTTATAGTAAAATGATTAAGCCGAAAGTAAGAAAATAAAAATAAATGATTTAATTTAAAAAATAAATTCTTTAATAGTAGGTCAAAAAAAATAATGGGTGATTGAGAGTCAAATTACGTCATAAATGAGAGGCAAAATGGACAAAACGATGTATTAATTGAATGGACTACGGGTCAAATTAGGGTCCATTCCCCATAAAGTAAAGGAGCAGGGATTTGACTAAACATTGTCAAACCAAAAATGAACCTAAAATGTGATAGAACTTGCCATTAAAGGAATATGATAATATGTGCCCTCAAGACACATGTTTTGAGGTTCAAAATAATAAATATGAAAACTCCACATGAATACATGTACCTTATATGTCAAAACTCTATATCTATTTATTTTTAATTCTAAATGTGTGTACGTAGCCCACATGTTATCCCAACCCAATTTTTAATAAGGTAATGTGAGTTCACAAAATTTGGATTCGAGTCTTAAATTTATTGACCATATTCGAGTCTTAAATTTATTGGCCATCGCTTTCTAATATGGTTGATTAAAATGTAGATAATTTATTAAAAATTATAAATAAATTTGGATTTTTTTATTTCCATTTATTCTTGAAAAAGTCAAACTATGCGGTTTTTGTCATCTTCTCGTGTCAACCTCACGTTCATATCGGAATCAATATGTATGCAGTCCGATGTTCCCTCTCTTCAAAGATAACAGCTAGTCCGAAATCAAGGACAAAACCCAAATAATACTGATTTACCACGCTGAAGATGGTTGACTTTAGACCTCTATATTCGAATAAAGTCTTGAATATTCCCCGTCTTCTTAGGCAAATATTAGACTCCCATCCCATTATAATTCTATATCTTTCCAAACAAACAAAAAAAAGAAAACTATATATTTACGTTCATACATACGTGTGAGGCATAGAGTCTCTTGCTGGTGCCGGCGATATGATACAACAATAACTCTGAAATTCCATATTTCGTCCATTATGAAGGTTAAGATGGGTGTGTGTTGGTTCTCTGTTGTTGTTGTTCTTGCTTTGGTTTTGAATGCAGCAGTAGTGTGTAATGGAGGAACCACAAGCACTTTTGTTAGGAAGGTTGAAAAAACTGTTGACATGCCTCTCCAAAGTGATGTCTTCCGTGAGCCACAGGGATATAATGTGCCTCAACAGGTTTTCCTTTGTTACCCAATCTTTTTTCCCCCACTTAAAGTTCACATACCCCAGAGAGAAACTTTTTGAGAATGAGCTAATTTTCAATGTTTTATGGAATTCTACCTTTTTCTATTTTATGGGTTTCACAAATAAACAGTAAGTATGTCACTTAGATTTTATAATGTTGCTTTTTAATTATTATTTTACTTGCTTTTCTGAAGTTTGAAGAGGATGAACGGTATTGTATTGGCTAATCTTTGAGAGACAAAAATATTTATTCAGAGATTTCAATTAGATAAAAAAATATCAAATTTATTAATACTCAGATTTTAAAACAAAGACACCCTAAATTACTTTTCTTATGTCAAGCTCATTGTGTCTATATGATATCAGCCATATATTTGATTTTGTTGTGGGTGTATTTGCTTATTCTCTCTGTAATTAGTAAATTTGGTTTATAGTTGTCTGATTTGGTGGGTTGTTTGATTTAAGGTTCATATAACACAAGGAGATCATGTGGGGAAAGCAGTAATTGTGTCATGGGTTACTATGGATGAGCCTGGTTCTAATACAGTCCATTATTGGAGTGAAAACAGCAACCACAAGAACAAGGCCAAAGGGATGGTTACTACCTATAAATTCTACAATTACACCTCTGGTTACATCCATCACTGCACCATTAAGAATTTGGAGGTGAATTATCAGTTATTTGATACTTATGCAATACTTGGATCTCAGAAAGTAAAAGAAAGAAAGATATATGCTATGACATTAGGAATGTTACATTTATATTGTTATATTGAGTTGAGCCCCAAAAGTGTCTTAAAGCGCCACAAAAGATTCTCACAAAAGCGTCATAAATAGTGTATTTAAGGCACTTTTAGATGAGAGTCGAAGAATTAAAAACATGGGGGGGGGGGGGGGGGGGTAAACTGAATGTCGAAATATAGATAGGGCCGAAACCTCAAATAACCTTTTTTCTAACATTCTTCTATGTACTTTCTGAGATCTGGAGCAATTGCTTTTAATTCATTGTTTTCACTTTCTGATCTGATTTACTAGGCCTAGTTTCCAAGATACTCTTTAAGAAACCTGTGTAAAACAAACCTCGAGTATTATTCATCTTGTAAAGACTAATAGATTACTTATTTTGTTGCAGTTCAATACCAAATATTACTATGAGGTTGGGACTAAGCAAACAACCCGAAAATTCTGGTTCACAACTCCTCCTGAAGTTGGTCCTGATGTCCCCTATACTTTTGGTCTCATAGGTAAAACTGTCCTTTATCAATTAATTCAAGATTTAGCTGACATATCAGTTTTGTTATAATTATTGCCACTTTTCATTCTTCTTCACCTGAGGTTTGAGGTGGATTATCAGCTTTGTTAATTTAACAAGAGGCATGTTAGGGGCAAAATTGACACAATTCTAATACAGGGAAATATGAAACTAGAAAAATTGCATATTATATCTCCTTTTTCAATATGCTGAGCATTATATTTCATGCAGGTGATCTTGGTCAGAGTTATGATTCAAACCTCACACTTTCCCATTATGAATTAAACCCAACAAAAGGAGAAGCAGTGTTGTTTGTGGGAGACCTCTCTTATGCAGATAACTATCCTAATCACGACAATGTGAGATGGGATACATGGGGGAGGTTTGTCGAGAGAAGTACTGCATATCAACCGTGGATTTGGACTGCTGGCAATCACGAAATTGATTTCGCCCCTGAAATTGTAATAATCTGATTGCCTAACATTCTAGTTCTATTCATATATGGAGATTAGAGTAATTGCAAAAATATAAATAAATGATTTAAGCAGATTTTTCAGAAACCCCATGATCTATGCATGAAAGGGTCTTTGAAAAAACAAACATAATTTTTTTTTTTCTTTTGTGTGTGTGTGTGGGGGGGGGGGGGGTAACTATTTGAAAAAACTTGAAAGTCCAGTTCACGCTTAAATGGATATTCTAAAATTCACATTCATTCTTTCCGAGGTTTGAAATGTTATGTGGGAATAAACATGAAAACTTTGACATAAGCTTGGTTTTTTTTAATCGTTGTAGGGTGAAACCAAGCCATTTAAGCCATACAGGCATCGGTATCGCGTCCCTTATAAAGCATCACAAAGTACTGCTCCCTTTTGGTATTCAATCAAGAGAGCTTCAGCATACATCATCGTCTTGTCTTCTTATTCAGCATATGGTAAGAAAATACAGCTTCAAATTTCATTTTTCACATGCATGAATGTCTAGAAAATTCATCTTTCTCTATGGAGTCTTATTTTTCGCACATTTACACTAATTTTCTGAAATTACATTAGTTTGTGATAACCATTGTACTGTTTTTTTTCCTCTTTTAATGGCTCTTTCATCTAAGGAAAATGTTGGTGTAAATTGTATATTAAAAAAATGGACTATGCATATTTTGCAAGAAACCCTCTGAACTATTCTTAATACGAGAAACCCCTCAGAACTATACATTTTTAATGCAAACCCCTCCAAACTGTGTTTTGCTATGAACGTTGCTAAAATATCTCAATACGTCAGAACAACATACATAGTTGAGAACATACAGGGAGATATTTGGAAAACTTTAACTTTCGAAGGGTTTGCATTTCTCAAAATGTTATTATGTTCCATTGTTGAATAACGTATTAGAATTTATTATCTTATTTGCCTACATATATCTTTTCCTTTAGGTAAATACACTCCTCAGTACAGATGGCTTCAAGCAGAGCTACCAAAAGTGAACAGGAGTGAGACACCATGGCTGATTGTTCTTATGCATGCCCCATGGTATAATAGCTACAACTACCACTATATGGAAGGGGAAACCATGAGAGTAATGTATGAGCCATGGTTTGTACAGTACAAAGTTGATATTGTGTTTGCTGGTCATGTTCACGCCTATGAAAGATCAGTATGTTCCTTCACCACTCTATAACTTTTTTCACTGTACAAAATTACCACTCTCCTAATTGTTAGATTCAGTACTCTTTCATTATTAGATAACTTTGGTTTGGGATCGCTTATTTGGTGTGGGAAAAAGAAAAGAAAGAAGAAAACAGACAGAGAGAAAAAGAAATGTATTGTTTCACATTTTCCTCACCCAAACACAACATAATTTTTTTCCCTAAACTGCATCTGTGACAAGCTTTAATGCCTCAGCTTCATCATCAATTTCTCCATCCGACTTTAAACTAAATTTAATTAATGGGGTTTTTTTTTGTCAAAATGGAAGAAACTTTTCAAAGAAAATCCAAATTGTGCTTAATGTTATTGTGTTCAACTAAATGGTGAGAGAATCATAGATATATCATATTGTCTGCTATAATAAGTTTCATATTGGCTGCTAATTTTAAAATCTTTAGCTCGTTGTTTGTTTTTAGCATTGTTTGCTTGGGTTACATTATAAGAAATACTACAGAACCAATAAGTTGAAGAAAAAAAACAATGGGTCGTGTACACAAACCAATTGCAGTATACATGTCATTTTCCATACATGTTCTGATGTTTCTGATGTGAATATGTCACAGGAACGCATATCCAACATTGCTTACAACATAGTAAATGGAATTTGTGTTCCAGTAATTGATCAGTCTGCCCCTGTATACATAACAATCGGTGATGGAGGAAATCTCGAGGGACTGGCAACCAAGTAAGATAACATTTGTTTATGTAATAATGTACTATATATGTTTTCTCTAGCTGGATGTATGACTAAAGATATATGTGATGTATGGTTCAGCATGACAGAGCCACAACCCAAGTACTCAGCTTTCCGGGAGGCCAGTTTCGGTCATGCCATCTTTGATATTAAGAACCGGACACATGCTTACTATAGTTGGCACCGTAATCAAGATGGATATGTTGTACAAGCTGACTCATTGTGGTTTTTCAACCGATATTGGCATCCAGTTGATGACTCCACAAGTGCACCAGCATGAAGATTTTGGTGATGGAAACACCTCTGATTATACAATATCCAAATTTGATTCAATAAGACATGTTAACATTATGATTGGTTTTCTTTTCTTTATTGCGTCCATGCCACAATGCCCTGCTTATTTTTTGGCTTGTCTTGCAGGGGCAAGCTGTAAGATAGTGATACCTTAAGGGGGTTATTACAATTTATCTTTTAAAAAAAAAAATCTTCTTGTCTATCCATATTATTCTGTTTGGATTTTTAAGCTGGAAACATAATAAAATAATAGATTATGTAATTTTAGGACTTAAAATAATATTGATTATGGATATAGGACAACAAATATTTCCTTTCCATTTTTAGTCCCTATTTTCAAATTAAAGGGACACGTGGCATGCTATGATTGGTTGACGTTTTATGAATATGGGCCGCGACAGCGGCTTTATTCAAAAATAGGGAGTAAAACCATAAATAAAATGTTTGTTGTCCTATTTTCAAAATACATATTACAATAGGTCCTAAATTTACAAAGCCCCATAAAATAATTTGCTATACAAAAATGAATATGGAAAAGTAGGTGCCCACGCATAAAGATTCTGGCCATGTTAACAAATTGTACGGATCGGATACTATCATATATCAATTTGATTCGGTAAGACATGTATATGGTCAGATTATTTCTGATATTATGCAATCATGCCATTAAGGGGATTTATTGTTGATTTTTAAACTGTAGGGGGGTAAAGTGTAAGAGTCACAGTTAAAGGGGGTTATAAGAATTTATCTTCAAAAAGTAACTTTTCTCTCCCCTTTATTTTGTTTGGATTTATAAAAGGGAATTTGATGTAAACGCAGAAGATGATTATGTTTTAGGGGCAATATGAAGAAAGGACTTGTTAACATTTCCATTATATTTATAGGGCATACCATAATTTTGTATAAAATTAGTTCCTAAAAGTATTAAATATCAAAATGCCATTTCACCATCGTAAAATCCAATTATTTTACTATCTCCTTTATTTTCTTAGACTAAGTCTAGTCCACGAAAGCACAAACAACTTTTCTTTATGGGAATAGTCCCTTTAATTTCTCGTTCATTAATTTTGTTTGCTTTTTTTAAAAAAATTATCCTTTTATTTTTTTATATAAATCTAGTACCTATTTTTCATTCTTTGCTTAGAATGGGATGTTTTATTTTAAAAAATATTAATGTCGCTCTCTTTTCAATATTAGTAGTTTTTTTAATAAAACACTTCATTTCAAGCAAAAATAAAATGCTAACTTAGATCTATAAATGAAAAACAACTAATTTAAATGGCAATCTAAAACGAATATTTTTTTTTACCAAGGATAAAAGAAATGGGAATTATTTTTGCAAAAGAATAGTTGATTGTCCTAAAACCTTAACATGAGTGTAACCTTAATTCTTTATTTTAATTTAAGGGTTGAATTCGTAATTTTTTTAAAATAAAATCAACTTCAAATAAGTGGGTCTATTTTCACATATATATGTTGAATGTTCTATATGCATAACCAATATTATTTGAAGTCCTAAAAGTGCATAATCTATATTTTTTATATTTGTATTATTTTTAGTGCTTTCAAATAATTAGTTTAGGTTGGGTATAGCCTTTAAGCTCTATTAAATCAACGCCCTTTTTAGTTTTTATAACTATTAGGTGAGTGTTTGACCTAGCTCGGTACCTGGACAAAACCCAGCCTTATAATAATAGAATTGCATTAGCATCCTTACTTTCAAAATGTATTATTAAGACAACTAGTTATTGTTTTCATTTTTCCTATTGATTGTTGCGTCAATTAGTATCAAAGTTTCACCTATTGTGTAGAAGAGTATCACTCAATCTTCATGTCTTTAAGTTGAATTCATTTATTTGATCCAGAAGAACTTGTGGGGTTGGTCTTTAAGTTGGAGTGAATCTTTACCTGATAATGCCCTTGTATTTATGCTCTTTGAAGTCTTCAGAAAATGTAGTTGTCTTAATCGTTTGACTTATTAGTGGAGTATGTCAAGTCTTAAGGATTATTAGGCCATCCACAATGGGCAGGGATGAAATGCGTTAAAAATATAGGATTAAGGGGTGAGATTTAAGGAAAGCTTAAATTTCATGTGGTTGGCGGTCATCCACAATGGGTATCATAAACCAATTGTGGATCCTTTAAACGAGATCACAGTGGGGAGAAGATCCTTCAAACTGGATCAGAGTGGAGAGAAGATCCTTTAAAAAGGAAGGGGATCCGTTAATCCTCCCTTAAACTTATGGGAAAGTTAATGGATATCCAGTAAGGGGGGACAAGGGTGCAGGTGCAGAAGTTTTACACATTTAGAGTTCAAACGTAAGACATCCCCACATCTAGCTCAGACAGTGGAACATTTCTACTATTGAAAGTAAACTGTTTCACTTTTAATTCAGAAGTGAAACAGTTTTCCTTCTGGAAAAAGTATCTTTTAAACCTCAAATGTGGTTGTGGAACATTAAGCCATTCCTCTTATTTTTACCACATCCTATTATGAGCTTTCCTCAAATCTCACCCCTTAATACTCTATCTTTAACGCATTTCATCCATGCCCATTATGAGTGGCCTTAATGTGTTATTCATCCTTTAAAATTTGTTAGAAAATACACTCACGATACATATTCAATGTATTGTGTTCATCAAAAGTATTAGAATGCCCTTAAGAAAATGTTTCGGCTCAACAATAGCAAGATAAAAAAGCCCTTCCATGGGTTGACATCCTTTATCACATTGCGAATCATGTTTGTTAGGCTTCTAGTAGGTAGTAGCCATCTTGATACGTATGATAAATAAATAGTGTGATAAATTAAATATAAAAAATCCTTAAAGTAGAAAATGGACTTTCAATGAAATGAAACCAAAAATTACAATATATATTATTGTCTTTAGTGCTCGTCAATCTTCAGCTTGAATTCATTATTGGCCTTAATAGTCTCATTTTGGTAAGTGACCAGCTTCCCGCTCAAATTAGTAACATGAGTTTGAAGCTCTTAGTTCATCTTCCTTTCCTGGTCAAAAGTTAAGGCGGTATGAGCCTCGGACACAGCATCCCTCTCCGAGGATCATGGATGCCATGCCTTGCTACAAAATATTAGATGTGTGAGATAGGCTAATAGTAATAAATTAATAAAAGTATCAAACTTTACTAGATTGGCCTTTTGTTGAGCATAGGCCCACAAGGAATCGTTATTTATAGTCCTGAGATATTCAAAAGCAGGATTATGCTCGTAATAGATGAACAGATCCAGGGAATTTTTTATGTGTCAGATGATGGACTTCACATCCTTCTTCAGCATGTCATATATGTTAAAATTTTTGAGTTCCCTCCTATACTCCTACATTTCAATATATCTAAAAGGAGCTTCAACCTCCTTTGTCAAACAACAAAACTCGTGACCTTCAATAACAACATGCTTCTTCTAAATGCTATCCCTTTTAAGAACCTTCGGCTCACCTACAAGGGATTAGGTTGAGAGGTAGAACGATCAGATGTCCTTTTCTTAGTAGAGATTGGGGGGTCCATATTTTTCTTCAGATCGACCAAGATCTCCATAGTTTTCTTTGAGTCAACCTAGGCCTTAACCTTCTTCTTAAAAACTTCAGCTACTTCTTGCAGAGCTGCTAAATAGATACACGAGCCTATGGTTTCGGGGACAGTTGTTACATTCGCGAATTCTATGTTTATAATCGTGAGTAAAGAGTAAAATAAATATAACAAATAAATTAAAGGCAGCGAAAATTTAAAAAAAAAATTATTAGGGAGATGCCTAGCATGTTATTACATAATTGAGTCTGACATAAATGAAAATACATAATTTACTCGTACATGCGAGATAAAAGGTGAAACTGGTAGAAAACACTTGGGAATCATAAGAGCTGATAAGTCACGATGTGAATATTCCAATGGGTAATACCATCTTTGTTTGCTACCACCCATACGTACGTAATCGAAAAGATTTTTTAAGGTAAAATAGAATAAAAGTCCAGACGTGCAGGAGGTATCTCATCTTCTTCAGGTTCGTCGTCCATCAGGAAGGAAAATAATTAAGAGACATGTCAAGTAGATAAATTTTATTTTTATACAAGGTACGGGAGAAAAATGAATTGTTGGAGAGTAATTGGATTTGATATTCATGTCATCAAATCTGGAGGCAACTGAAATATCATAGAACTATCACGGATATACTGACATTTAGAGTGTAACAAATTAAGGGTTCAGACTATAACAAGATAATCCATACATTATCAATTATAGGGGCTTCAATTAGGTAGACAAACCATTACAATATTATCTAAAGCATAATATATACTTGGATAGCCAATTCTAAAATAATGGGGAATAAAAAATATAATAAAGGCTTGGCACACTTAGTTAGTGTTTCACTTATACGTATGTAGTAGATAAAAACTAGGCACTCAACATTAGAGTCCTACAGGCCAATTAGAATTATCGTAGTATACCGAGGTCTAATCCCTGAATCGTAAGGTATGCTACTAGGGATTTCACTAATAATGGTCATAAATTACAGTGTAATGTGCAATTATAGTAGGTTGCAGGTTTATACCATAATTAAGGGTAAATAAAAGAGTTCGGTGACTTTTACTGAAATCATAAGTTGTAACGGTTTATCGATTTTAGGAATAACTGAAATATCGAGAGAATCAATATACGGAATAAACATGAACAACACAAATGAGTTCGTATTTGAAATATGAGTTCAACGTAATCACAGAGTGATATAACAATCAGTAATTGTGAAATACATAAGCTCAATTTTAATACTGAAATTAAAATCACATACTTTGAAATTTTTACGAATTTCGGGTGTGTACGTCTAATTCACAGGGTTTATTAGGAAGTCTAAAATCATAGAGAGTGTAAGTAGGTCATAAAGGCCTAATATAATGCTTATGTGATGTGGTAAGATACCAGACTAAAATTAATTACAGTGTAGAATTAAATAGGAGGGTTATAATTATAATTTTAAAAAGTTTCTACAATTAATATTTCCTACATTTCTTGATGGATTTGAGCTTAGTGATAGAAGACAAATTGGTTTTATTTAAGCTAAATAAATTGTGAAAAAAGTTTAAGGACATTAAAAAATACTTGCAAATAGTTAGGGATTTCTGTGTAAACTAAAACTTAATTTTTTTAAACTTTCTCGAGAAAATGCCTTCCAGGGATCCAAATAAGGTAATGTAATATATCATTTTGTTGAGAATTAAAAAATAAATTTTTTTAAAAAAAATCAGAATTTTCCGATTGAAAACATGCCCTCATGCGCTGAGTCAAGTTAATCACGCGCCTTGTTTGACTCCCACTCGCGCACATATATCCCACTTATCTTCAACCTTCGACAGTTTGGCTTTAGAGTTTTAAAACTTTCACCTCAAATTCAAAACATTTTAGAAATCGTCTTTAGTTGATTCATGATGAAAGTTTCCTATTGTTTGAAAAGAAATCTAACAATATTGGTTTTAAGAATTTTGGTGGGCTAAATCGAGTTATTGGGTTTCTGTAAAAATGGTGAAATTTGACCAAATATAAGTAACTGGAAGCTATGATTCCTGTTTCGGCACCATAAGGGTTTTGTTATATATCAAAATGTAACACCTCGTAATTTTTAAATTTTTTACTTTTAAATTAAATCGAATTTTTTGGGTAAAATAAATTTTTGGAATTTATAAAGTTTTAGTAATTCAAAAGGTTGAATTTTACTATTGAAAAGTTGAATTTTAATCGAAATTAAAATCGGAGTCAAAATGGGATTTTTTTTTTGAATAATAATAATAATGTTTGTCACGGTTTTGGGCCATGACTAACGGGAAAACTTTTTTTTAGTTTAAATAGAATTCTATTAGCATTAGAACTCCTAATCATTATAAATTAAAACTAATTCGTGGATGGGTTCTTCAAATCATTTTTTTTACAACTCTTCCTCCAGAAGGCCTCTCCAAAATCATTCCCTTTCAACCTCTAAACCTTATCCCCATTCTTCATAACTTTCACCTCAAGATTTATTAATTGAGTTTTCTCAAGACGTGTCAAGAACGGATCTTTATCAAATTTTTGAGAAGAATACATCTTTGAAATCATTCTCAATCAACTTTTATTTAGGCATGGATACTTTATCTTATTTGGTGTTTTCTCGAGTTTGGGTTAGAACGAGATTTGATTATTTTCGCGAAAGGAACGTAGGGGTGCGTGATCAGAATTTTGAGGCAAAATTTTATGAGTTTCTTTTTATGACTTTAAGGAATGGAACTTACACAATATGCTCCTAAATTCTCTCGAGAGTATTCTGTTTGTTTCATGTGTTATTTGCACTCATGTTGAGCTGTGGTATTTAGTGGAATCCTATGAAATACTTACTAGACTCTAAAATTTTGATATTGTATTTGTTGACGGGCATGGTGTCATGAGATTGTAATATGGCACGGAGAATGGGCACCCGCCCATAGTCCAAAGTCCAATAGCCATGATGAGGCTTTACGAAGCTTGGGTGAGGTTAGGTGAGGTGAGGCGTGGTGACCCATTAATGTGTTGTTGAAAAATTAAAATTGGTGCAATGCTTGAGTATTGCATTTGATTCATATATGCGGATTCGTATTGTTGCGTTTTATTCACCATTATTATGTGTGAGCATCTATTATTGTCATATTGTATACTTCCCCGTATCTTTCTTTTAGTGACAGGTTAGCGTGGATTTGGAGGCTACGAATTATTTAGAGGATTTTAGAGAATGGAGTCAGGAAGATTATTTTTTATAAATGTTTAAGGGCTTATGTGCGATTTATTCAAACCTAATGGATTGGTTCTTGATATTCTTACAAAATATAAGTCATTTGTCTCAACTATGAGTGAAAGTTGGGGTTCAATTGATATTGAAAAGTTTATCTTAACTTTTCCTTAAAGGGTATCTTAATAATTTGGTAAAAGTCTAGGATTTATTCGGAATTTCCGTCTATTTAAGGGACTAAAGTCATGTTTAAGGTATGTTTATACAGGATGGTTACATTATTTCTGCCTAAAAAAATTTGTCCTCAAAATTACCTAGAAAAAGCAAGGGATGTTGTTGTCTCATAGTGTCCTCTGTTTCCCATGTTGCCTCTTCAGTTTCGTGGTGTCGCCAAAAAACCTTAACTAGTGGTATGGTTTTATGTCGAAGAATCTTTTCTTATTGGTCGAGAATCTGAATAGGTATTTCTTTAATTTCATGGTTGGATTCAATTGTCGCATTCTTCCAAGTGATGATGTGACTCGAGTCAGAGATGTATCTTCGTAACTGTGAAACATGGAACACGACATAAATATTAGATAGTTTGGGTTGTAATTCCATACGATATGCTAATGGTCCAATACGTTCAATGTATCTGAAAGGAACAACGTATCGAGGTGATAATTTTCCTTATTTTCCAAATCGAATTATCCCCTTTCTTGAAGATACTCGTAAGAACACTTGATTATTTACTTGGAATTCTAAGGGCTTTCGGCGAGTGTCAGCGTAACTGATTTGTCAACTCTAGACTGAATGTAATCTTTCTCAAATAAGGCGTATATTTTATGTGGTTTTAATAATGATCTTAGGTCCAAGTGTGTGATTTTCTCAGTGAACGACAGGGTCGTCCATAGAGGGATTCATAGGGAGTGGTCTGAATGCTGGTCTGATAACTATTATTATAGGAGAATTCGATCAAGTAAAGATGATTATTCCTTGAGCTCAGAAAGTCTAATGTGCAGGCTCATAACATATCTCCCAAAGTTTGAATTACGCATCCGGATTGTCCGTCGATTTGAGGATGAAAAGCAGTGCTTAGGTAGAGTTTGGTTCCCAAGAAGGTTTGTAAAGCTTGACATAATCTTCAAATAAATTTGGGATATCTAGTAGACACAATAGAAATAGGTACTCCATGACGTCTAACAATTTCCTTGATATAGAGTTCATTTAATTGATGGAAGGAATCGGTGGATCGGATTAGTAGAAAATGGGCTGATTTTGTAAGATAATTGATGATAACCCATATCGTATGGTATCCTTGAGAAGTTTGGGGCAATTCACTGAGAAATTCCTTGGTTATATGATCCCATTTCCATTCCGGGATAGGGAGTGGCTGGAGTAAATCGTTAGGGTGTTGATGTTTAATTTTCACTTATTGGTAAGTAAGACACTTTGCTATGAAATGTGTAATATCTTTCTTCATATGGGGCTACCAATAACGTTGCTTGAGGGGTTGATACATCTTGTTGCTTCTGGGGTGAATCATGAATTTAGAATAGCGAGCTTCTTGTAGGATTCTTCTAGGAGTGAGGTGATGAAAAGAACACATACTTAATTTGTTGGAAATGAGGACCCCCAATTTTAAAAACATTAAATAATAATTTCTTTTTTAGATGCGGAAGCGAGATGGTTCAATAAAACAAGTTCAAAGTGAAATTAAATTAGACAACAAATACATTATTCACTTAAACAACCTAATTTAATCCAAGTCCTAGAAATTTTCCTAACAAAATAATTAATCCATTTTTTGCAAAATTAAGCCAAACCAAATTTTATCAAATTAAAGTAAATGACTTAAACTAAATTAATTAAACATTACCCAAATTGAATTTTTCACTAAATTAAGTAAGTAGTGATTTAAACCAAATTTTATCTTTTTACCTAAGCATGCATCTAAGGTGAATTTTGTAAAAGATAAAATAAACAAATAAATCACTACGCCATGATGTACGAGAAAAAATCCACAATGGGAAAAAAACTTGGACGGCCCTATCCTTAAGTCCACTAAGTATAGTATTTTTACAAGTACAAGACAAATGACTTACTCAACTCGACTCGACTCCCTTCAAGCCCCTGATGCGTCTTCTTATACCAACCTCCGCTTAGTTGACAATTCCGAACTCCACCGGAACCTTAAAATTCACCAATGAGGCATTAGGAACAACCTTCAATCACACATGGTGCCTTTCACCATGTGAGAATGCCGTAGCCAAACAACGAGATTTCTTCTTTGAGGGACATAGAAGTAAACCCAAACGAACTCTTCAACTCGGTAGATTAAACCTGGTGCCAAACACTCCAAGCAAGATATTTATATGGGAAACTTGGAATAAACAAACTATGGGTGTAAACAAAAGTGTTTAAGGAATTTTTCTTGAAAAATAAACACTCAAAATATGAACTTTTTCATTTGAAGTTGAACTCTCTAAAACTCTCTAGGAGATGGAGGAATGTGAAAAAGTTAGTTTGAAAAGGTTGGTTCCCGCACATATTAAGTCTGTCAAAAGTTAGTGGGGAACAAGTAGTGGGATAGAGGTGAAAAACTGCTTAAAACTACAAAATAATTTTCCAGTCGGAAATCTCGTTTGAACGAGATTTTCGTTCAAACGAAGTCTCATTCGAACGACCCTTCTAACGAAGTTCCAGTGGCCAATGGAAAAAGTCGTTGGCAAACTCGTTCGAATGACAATATCGAACGACTTTTCAGAATGTTTAAAATTTGATTTTTAGCCCAGAAACTTTATTTTGAAGTTTTAAAGAAACCTTCTGAAAATAAACGTCAGTTTAAAATAAAAGAACACCCAATAAAAATTATTTCAAGCTCCTATATAAATATGTAATGCATTCATACCTTATTAGTAAACGGAAAAAATATTGTTGACGTAGAAACGAGGCACAATAAAATCGGCATTTGATGAAGCTTTATAATCTTGGCCGCTACGTCTTCAACTAACACATCATAGGCTTGAATGGATAAACTTGAACACTATCCTATGACTCAAACGTTTTTGTCCGAAATTGAGACAACACAACATTGAGACTCAATCGGAGACTTGTGTCCTTACATAATTTTTGAATTTTAATCCACGCGTGGGTTCTAAAGTCCAATCTTTTTAGGGGTTGATTATTTCTAAATTTTTGCTTTTAGGAACGCAAAAATTCATCCTGGACTTGAAGATCAATGAGTCTTTTGTGTAGAATGGGACGAGAGGCAATGTTTCATAAAACGAATTGGTTCTTGGAGGAGTCTCGTTGTAGATTATAATTTCCAATGGTTTCTAAAAACATGAACATACAATGAAGACTTCCCTGGGTTTTGCGGCTTAAGGCATCAGCGACTACATTACTTTTTTCGGGATGGTAAAGTAAGTTAAAATTATAATCATCTAAAAATTCAATCTATCGTCTTTGCCGAAGGTTGATATCTTTATGCGTGAAGATGTACTTAAGACTCTTATGATCAAAAAATACTTGAAATTCTTCTCCATATAGATAACATCTCCAAATTTTCAGGGCAAAGACTATTGCGGCTAATTCCAAGTTGTGTATTGGATAGTTACGCTCATGAATTTCCAATTATCATGATCCTTACATGATCACTTTCCCTTGTTGCATCAATACGCAACTAAGTCCTTGTAATAAAGCGCAGGTGTAAACATCATAGCTGTTGTTACTAGAAAGAATGGTTAGTATAGGGATAGTGGTTAATTTTTCCTTTAAGGTACAAAAGTCTTGTTCACATTCAGAAGTCCATATAATTCAAACATCCTTTCGGGTTAACTTCATTAAGGGCAGGGCAATTTGAGACAAACCTTCCATAAAGTGTCGATAATATCCGGCAAGTCCTAAATAGCTACGTAATTCTGTGATGGTAGTAGGTTGAGGCCATTCAAGTATTGTTATGGTTTTGGTTGGATCCACTTGTATACTTATTTCATTGACTACATGCCCAAGGAACTTTACTTCCTTCATGAGAAAATTGCATTTACTCTGTTTTACATAAATTTGATGTTTACGAAGGGTTTCCAACACTAAACATAAGTGATCTTCGTGTTTTTTCTTTGTCTTGGAATAAATTAATATGTCATCTGTAAAGGCGATCACAAACTGATCTAGAAATTCGCAAAATATTCTATGCATTAGGTCCATGAAAATGGAAAGGGCATTCGTTAATCCAATTCGGAAAGTGATTTTGGGTATTTCTTCTTCCTTAACACAAAGTTGGTAGTATCCATATCTTATATTAATTTTTGAAAATATCTTTGACCCTAGCAATTGGTCAAACAAATCACCTATTATTAGCGATGGATATTTATTCTTGATAGTCACTTGGTTCAATTTATGGCAATCGATACACAACTAAAAAGATCCATCTTTCTTTAGTACGAATAAAACTGGAGCTCCCAAGGTTATGTACTGGAGTGTATCAATCCTTTCCTGAGTAGGTTATTCAATTGTATTCTAAGTTCTCACAATTCTAAAGGAGCCATAAAGTAAAGGGGTATCGAGATAGGGATGGTATTTGCCAACAAATTGATAAACAATTTAATTTCTCGCAGTGGGGGTATTCCGAATAAATCTTCGAAAAACACATCTTTGTAACTAATTAAGATGTTAGATTGGCAGGTGGTTTCCTTTTCACTTATTTAAAAAAGTATAGGTTGGTGGGGATTTCATCCTTGGAAATAAAATCAAGGTTGATGGGGTGGTTTGAAAGTCACCGTCTTTACATGACGGGAAATGTATGAAAAGTTTGGGGATAATACATACATCCCTATTATTAAATCAAATTTTGTTAAATCGAGGACTATAAGATCTATGGTCAATGTCCTGGTTCCAAAATGTAAAGGGTGACATTTAAAAATTCTATCGGTATTGGCCATATTTTCTATTGGCATTCCTATATTTAAATGGTGAGCAAATGGACTAGAGGATAATTATAGATAAGTCATATATAATTGACTAATGAAATAATAGGTATATCCATAATCAAATAATATATGTGCAAAAATATTATAAAAAGGAAGATTACCTTCAACCACACCGTCGTTATTTGGATTTTTCGCTAGGAGAAAGGAGGAATTCCAACCTTAAAGGGTTGCATTCTTTCACAATAATTTTGTTTCAGTAACCAGTTAGAGTTATTGATTGGATTCTTGGCAGGAGATTTGATAAAGTTGGGGGAAGTAGAAGGAGGAGGCATGTGTATAATAGGGCATTGGGATCTAAGATGTCCTACTTGGTTGCATTCATGACAATGCATCAGAGGCCTTTGTGATTGTGTTGAATCTGGCTGAACACTCAGCCATCTTAGGGCTTGTTATAAGGGTGATCTCATTGATTTGGTTGGTTCCTAATAATATAGAGATTTTAAGAAGCAGTAGAGGTTTGGGTAGAGACGAGGTGTTTTCCAATAAGGAAGGTTATTTCGATCATCCGGTTAAACTCTCGAACTTGTAAAGGAATAGTGAAGGATTTCATGTTTTGTCGTAAACCTCGCTCAAAATGCTTGCACTTTTTAGTTTCGGTGTCCACGTACTCTTGAGCATATCGGGATAATTCAGTGAACTTAGCTTCATACTGGGCTACCATCATATATTGTTGTTGTAGGCTTAGAAAATCTATAATAATTTGATATCTTACAGCTTTGAAAAAGTACTTATTGAAGAAGATTTCTTCAAACTGCTCCCAGGTTAGTTCATTCAAATTTCATGGTTTTAGAATAGGCTGACACCATAAATCTAATTCTCCTTTGAATATGTACGAAGTCAATATTACACAAAGTTCATGGTTAATGCCTACCCTGTTAAGTACCTTAAGTGTCTGACGGATCCATCTTTCTACTTTAACCGCACCAGGCTTCCCAAAGAATGCTGGGGGGTTTTGTCTTAAAAATACCTTAAGGGCATTTATTCTTCGAGTTTCTTCTGATATATCAATATTAACGAGGGATAGAGGCATATTCTATTATCACTAGGTTAGTATAGTTAATTCTTGTAGACAAGGTAAAATTCCTTCATTAGTGGTTGTTGGATTAGGAATTTGTGGAATAAATCGTTCCTCATGAGTTCCAGTGGTAGTTGCTCGAGTATTAACCATCTTATATAAACAATATATCAAAAGATAAACTACAAGTAGAGATATAGCAACATACTTGTTTTATTATATCACATTGGTTTACATAGTATTATACAGGCAAAAACATAACAAATAAATAAATAAAAAAGATTACTTAACCGTTAAACCAATGTTATAATAAAAGAACGTTGATTAATACAAACGAACTATTAGTTTAAACTACTGCAGTTATCCAGGAATATGGATTTTGTTTACTCGCACCACACGCCTATAGATTTTATTTATTTATATCCATATTCCAACGGTAGTCTTTAAGTCATTTGGGTAACCATTCAGTCAATCTCGGGATTTGGGTCATCTTCAGAGGGATTTAAATCATCAGAGGATGAACTGGTATTCGTGAGGGTAAAGATAGTAGTAATTGGAGAAAGAGAACCATAATCGATCGGTGAATCAGGGGGAGTAATTGCAACTTCATTGGGTGCTTAGACATCCATTGCAAGCTGGATTTCTTGTTGAAGAGTCAGGATCTTCGGAGAATCTCTTAGCTTATCAGGTTGCTTGAGTCTCCCATAAGGCAACAAATAAGAAGACTGTGTTTGATTTCAGGATTAGCAATTTCCCAGTCATGATCCATACCCCTTATGTGTGGGCAAAGCTTTGTCTAGATGACTTTTCAAATGCTCTCTCAAACCTTTCGTGGTAGATATCATCCCAAATATTCATTACTGGAAAATAATATGAGTAGCCAATATGATAAAGGAAATATTCAAAGGAATAATCGTTTAAATCATAAGTGAAAGATTCGTGTATTTAGTCCCACATAGGCATAAAACTCGGTGATGCTCTGATACCATGTTGTCACATCCGTGAATTCTATGTTTATAATGGTGAGTAAAGAGTAAAATAAATATAACAATTAAATTAAAGGCAGTGAATATTTAAAAGATTTTTATTACGGAGATGCCTAGCATCTTATTACATAACTGACTCTGAAATAAACGAAAAATACATAATTTATTCATACATGCCACATATAACGAAAATAATCGGGAATCATAAGAGTTGATAAGTCACGGTATAGATATTCCAACGGGGACTACCATCTTTGACTTCTACCACCCATACGTATGTAACCGAAAAGATTTTTTGAGGTAAAGTAGAATAAAAGTCCAGGCGTGCGGGAGGTATCTCGTCTTCTTCATGTTCATCGTCCATCTGGAAGGAAAACAATTAAGAAGACATGTCAAGTTGATAATTTTTATTTCTATACAATGTACATGAGAAAAATGTAATGTTAGAGAGTAATTGGATTTGATATTCATGTCATAAAATATGGACGCAACTGACATATTATAGAACTATTAGGGGTATACTGACGTTTAATGATATCTAAATGAATGATATATTGATATCTTATACATTATCGGTTATAGGGGCATCAATTGCGTAGACATACCATTACAATATCGTCCAAAGCATAATATATTCTTGGACATGCAATCCCAAAATATTGGGGAATAAAAATCATAATAAAGTCTTGGCACACTTAGCTAGAGTGTCACTTATACGTATGTAAGAAATAAAAATTATCCACTCAACATCGAAGTCCTTCAGGCCAATAAGAATTACCATGGTATACCAGGGTCTAATCCCTGAATCGTAAGGTATGCTACTAGGGGTTTCACTGATAATGGTCATAAATGTAACACCCCGCCCGCCCGGGGAGAGCGAACGGAGCGCTAATGCGATAAAATAAATCCAAATCCACAAGTGACAAGGTATAGAGCATCTAAATAAACCCACAATAATATAAATCCCATAATCTCAATCTCTTCAATTACAACAAGTCTCTCGAATTAAAATTACAATAACTAACTCGAATAAAAATACAAATCTCCAAAGCTCTATACATCAAAATAATAAAAATCAATCTTCATAGCACCCCAAAATCCGCGCTAACCTGCCACTAAAAGAAAATATGGGGAAGTACACAATACGACAGGAAAGATGCTCAACAAATATATGTCAGCGATGAATAAAGCGTAACAATAAGAGTACGAATATTCAAATCGAAATGCAAATCTCAAAGAATTTATCAATATAATTTCTCAACAACACTTTAACCGGGTCACCAGGCCTCACCACATCAGTATATGCTTTATCAAGCCATAGCCCGGGAAACAGGAATTTTGGCGGGTGCCCAACATCTGTGCCATATTAAAATCTCATGACAACGTGCTCATCAACAATATAATGATACCACATGAATAAAAATAATTTCAACAATTATTTTCCAGATTTCAATGAATTTATCAATTCAAATATGAGTTCAATTAACAAGAATTCAAAGAGAATGACACTCGCGAGATTTAAGGAGCATATTGTGTAAAACCCCATACCTCAAACCATGATGAGAAACCAACGATCACATCCTCAAGATCAACACAAAATATCTACAGAAGATCCTCCAAGAACCTCCAACAAAAATAGCCCCAAGAACACCTCTAATCTAAGGTTGGAACTCACAAATCTCAAGGGCCAATGAGGAATATAAAATATATTTGCTGCCAAAATTTGTGCCAGAAGTAGTTTAAAAGGGTTGCCCACGACTTCCTTTTATAATGCAAAGAAATGAAGAGTTGGAATCCAAAAGACTCCCTTAAATAAGGCAAATAAATGAAGAGTTGGAAGTCAAAAAAATTCCAAGAGTTAAAAACATTTAAAAATCATTTTAAAATCCGTTATAACTCCGATTTCGAAACCGTTTGAAATTCTCGCCTTTAAAAATAATAACCAACATATTTGAGCAATAAAAATAATTTTATCAAAAACTTTATTTTCCTTCATTTTCCAAAGATTAATTAAAATAGCCAAAATTATGCGGGTTATTACACTTCCCCACTAACAATGGAATTTCGCCCTCGAAATTCGCCGAATGCCTAACTCTCAAAAAATTAGGCTAACAATCTCCAAAAATAATTTCGTCTCCGAAAATAATTCCTCACCTCTAATCTCGAAACTTAACACGAATATCACCTAAAATTTTCTATCTCCAAAAATTGCTAACCACGCAATGAACCCAAAACCCAAGCCCCGAGGGGTACCGTATACCTAAGCTCTGATACCATTTGTAACACCCCGTTCGCTCTCCCCGAGCGGGCGGGGTGTTACAATAAATTGGAGGGTAATATGAAATTATAGTAGGTTGCAGGGCTATACCACAATTAAGGATAAACAAAAGAGTTCAGTGGCTTTTGCTAAAGTCATAAGCTGTAACGGTTTATCAATTTTAGGGATAACTGAAATATCGAGAGAATTAATATATGGAATAAACATGAACTACACAAATGAGTTCGTATTTGAAATATGAATTCAACATTATCACAAAGTGATATGACAATTAGTAATTGTGAAAAACATAGTCTTAATTTTAATACTGAGATTAAAATCACTAACTTTAAATTTTTTTATGAATTTTGAGTGTATAAGTCTAATTCATGGGGTTGATTGGGAAGTCTGAAATGGAGAGTGTAAGTAGGTAATAAAGGCCTAATATAATGCTTAGGTGATGTAGTAAGATACCAAAATGAAATTAATTGCAATGTAAAATTAACTAAGCAGGGTTACAATTATAACTTCAAAACGTTTTTACAATTGATGTTTCCTACATTTATCGATGGATTTTAACTTAGTAATAAAGACAAATTGGTTTTATTAAAGGTGAAGAAATTATGGAAAAAGTTTAGGGTCATTCTGGAATACTTGAAAAATAGTCAGGTGTTTATGTGTAAACTAAAACTTAATTTTTTTAAACCTAAAACTAATTTTCTTGAGAAAATGCTTTCCAATGATCCAAACTGGGTGATGTAACGCGTTGTATCCAACTAATCACGCACCTAGTTTGACTCCCACTCGCGCACGTGTAACCCACTCGTCTTCAACCTTCAACAGTTGGACTCTAGGATTTTATAAACGTTTTAAAAATCCTCTTGAGTTGATTCCTGAATGAAAGTTGCCTAATTTTTGAAGAGGAATCTAACCATATTGGTTTTAAGAATTTTAGTGGGCTAAATCGAGCTATTGAATTTCTGTAAAAATGGTGAAATTTTAACCAATTATAAGTAACTAGAAGTTATGATTTCTGTTCTGGAACCATAAGGGTTTTGTTCAATATCAAAAATGTCGAAGAATAAGCATGGTTTGAGGAATTTTGGTGGAGTAAATCTCTCGAATTAATTTTCTGAAAGTTTCAGGCATAGAAACTTCAAGCTTCAATTTGGGGTATTAAAACTAGGCTTGGTCTAATTAATCTTTTCACCTAGGTTCCTGAGACCTAAGCTCAACTTACCATGCTCTGAAACTGGTTCAAAGCAAAAAAAGCAAAATCCACCATTGAAGTTCAAGTTTTAATGGAGTTTTCTAGTTTTTAAGCCATTTCAGTGTATACATATGTTAACAATCACATGAAAACTCATAATTCTACTTTATATATACACAGAAGCATAACCAAATTGAAGAAACAAGCATTCATGCATAAAATAATAGAAAAGAACAAACTCTCAAATTTTTACTTTGAAATAGCTCTTAGTTGGGATGGTTTTCTACTGAGGTAAAAGAGGGTATTTATAGGGTTTGTGGAGAGGAGTTGATTGGTAGGTTTGGAGGTGGATACGAGACTGAATTGCACAAGTTTTCATTAAGGTTTTATTGGATGTAAAATGGGTATCATGGTTAACCCACATGGTACAAGCCATGTTGGTTGTCCAACTGGTGCCATGTCACTAGCGGGAAAGGATAAATAAGTTTGGGTTTGGGTTTTGGTCCTTAGATAGTTTTTGAAGAGGTTTTAATGGTTTTAAGTTATTTTATAAAAATTTAGGTGCTTATGTGCAATTTATTCAAATCTAATGGATTGGTTCTTGAAATTCCTATAAAATAGGGCTGATTATCGGTCGGTTTGGTCGGTAAAACGAGTTTACCAAAACCAAACCGACTTTTATTTATAAAAACCGAAATTACCAATTATACCGGCCGGTACAATGATTTATAAACCAAAACCATACCACTCTAAACCACGGTAAAACCGGTACTTTTGGTAATTCCGAAATTATTGTAGTAATAGTAACAAAAAAAAACTGAAGGGGTCCCAAAGCTCAAGTCCACCAAAATTTCAATAAATAATAATAATAAATATTTATTAACAGGTCCCAAATTTTGAGTCCCGAAAAAATAATAAATTTTTATTGTTAATATTTAGCATTAACTATGCCATGAATTGGCTTTGCTTTAACAGCTAGCCTATGTTCTACTAAGGTGGGTACTCCTTATATATAGAGTTAGAAACCCTTTGGGATAACAATTCATCCGATGTGGGACTTTAAGAACTTATAGACGGTTTCTAACTTTTGCTCTAAACTCATCTCAGTCACTTTAATGTACACAAAGTTAAATATATATTAAAAATTATATTTATATTAAAACTTTAGCTCATCTCATATATAAAATATTTAATTGGTCTCACATCACTTAAATGTATATTAAAAATCATAATTATATGCAAACATTTTTATACAAATTGATCTCACATCACTTAAATTTACATACATTTATTCTTGAAATTATTTACATTCATGCATCTATAATTGGTAAATAACAAATTAAAATAATGATTTACATAAATATGAAAAATAAATTATTAACTAAACAAATGAAATAATAAAATATTTTGCTTTAGCTATACTAGTACGGTAAATTTGAAAACTCATGTTTTAGTATTTTAAAAGCGGTAATTTCGGTAAATCGGTTTTTTAGATATATAAACCAAAACCAACCCAAAAAAAATCGATAATTTCGGTTTCGGTAGTTTCGGTTTTCGGTAAGTAGAAAAGGTAAACCATTACCATTTTTTATCGGTACAAAACGGTACGGTGCCGTACCGTGAACACCCCTACTATAAAATATAAGTCATTTGATTAAACTTTGAGTGAAGGTTGGGTTTCAATTTTTATAGGAAAGTGTAAGTTATCGTAAATTTTCCTTAAGAGGCATTTTGGTAATTTGGTAAAAGTCTAGGGATAATTTAGAATTTCTATCTATTCAAGGGACTAAAATCATGTTTAAGGTATGGTTAGAGTGGGTCGTTACAATATCTCCCAAATGGATTGGGTTTGGAAGCCTGAGGTAGAAGGAGTAGAGGCTCTATAGGAAAAACACAAGTATTAGCAAAAGTACAACTAAAAAAATAAACGAAAACACTTGTAAATTTTATGTACCTATTTAAATTTCTTCATCAAATTCAACTTGTGCGCCAACCTCGTCTTGAGCAATGGCCTTATGATAACTGAACTCGGTAAGTTTGTCAAAATAAAAAGTGTCCTCAAAGACTATAGGATGGAGTAGGCAAATCTTATCCACCAGGCTCTTCTCAGCGATAAAGATGTTGGAAGAAAGTTTCACTACAAAAAGACTAAGACAGATTAAAAGACTAAAAGAAAGTTGAACAAGTATAATATACAAGAACCAATTTGTGACACTCTGCTTAATAGAATAATAGGTGGTCAACCCTCTACTAAAATAAACAGGAGTCTCATTTAGCTCATTCTTAGCATCACCGTCGAAAATACAATTAATTACGAACCACCTATTATTTAATCAAGTTATGTGTCAATTTTAAATTTTAATTAAATTAACATAAATAAAATCAGTCACCATCAACTATGCCAGATAAATAACTAAATCCACAATCACATAATCAAAGATAAATACTGGAATATAATAAAATATATTTATCGAATAAACCATCGATTTACAATCCAATACAATTAAATTAAAAAACAGAAATAAAAATTGCATTGGGAGATATGCCCGTATAATAACTGACTGAATCCTATCTAGAATCTCAAAGATAAAAAGTGGCTGAACAATCCCTACAACTCTCCACAGCTGCTGCAACTCCGATGACGTCGAAATGGTAATCATGCCAGGCGTCCCTGTCGCTGGATACCTAAAAGTTTTTGAAAATATTTAGACATGGATCAGAGCCAAAAATCTTTTGAAAATATTTTTGCAAGTAATTAAAATGCATCATAATTATGAATACATTATTCCATATTTAAATTGGTGTCACACTCACATGAGATAATACTCACCCATCAACTATAGTGCGCACCTAATGTATGCATTTTAACATCTTAGTTATGCTACCCCTCCAAGTAGTTTCCAAGTACACTTAAGACCATACACTAACCCGTGTCGTGCGTATTTTATATAATTTTGTTTTCACATTCGCTTAATAATTATAATTCTCAATTATAACTAATCAATTCATTTCAAATAACTTTCAACAATTATAAATCTCAATTATATTTTATCGTTTCCTTCCAAATAACTTTCACTAGTTATTAATTCAATGTTCACAAAATAAGTGGCATATACATCAATATATTTTTCTCCGGATCTATATACGTATTTCTATATCAAATCAAGTATATATATATATATATATATATATATATATATATATATAGAGAGAGAGAGAGAGAGAGAGAGAGAGAGAGAGAGAGAAATATATATATATATATCACTAACTATATATGTATAATTGCAATCTCTCAGATTAAAAACTCACTGGATGTGAATAACTAGCATGATATTAAGCTTCATGGAATACACACCTCTATCTGGGCAACCAGGTCGGAATCTCACCACCGCACCCAAAATATAAACGTAAACTGGTGGCGGTTATATTCTGTGGGGCATAATCATACCTCATTATCCCCACCAGACTCTAAACTCACACACAGGGTGATTATGTGACAAACCTATGACCCAGGGGACCGATACTACACCTGCTGGGATTCGCCAGGAGAGATCGCCCACAGCGTGCAACCTCCACCAACAACATATCCGCTAGGATAGGTATGTTTCACATAAATATAGCATGCACACAAATATAATAACACATATATATATTGTCTTTATACCCGTATATATTTCCAATAAATCCAGCCAACTAGGCCTATCCTTCGTAGCACTAGCCTAACATTCCCAAGTATCATTTTCATTCTCAACTATTTAAATATTCACTTATTTAATCAATTGATCATCAAAATAATAACTATGGACACGCCCTATTTTCACTCGGCTCGTATTCTAGTTTTATCGAATTTTCATCTCTAATTCATTAATAAATCCTTGAGTATAATTCATCCCAAAATACTCTAATTTTCACCCCGGATAAAATTCCAATCAACCCAAGGACATAATAATTCATTTAAATTTTCAGAAGTCCTAAATTATCTCCGGACATCATAAATTAACCCTTGAAATTAAATCACGCACATATTTCATCAAATAACCCACACTGGCTATAACAGGGCAGCCGAACCGGTTCGGATTGAGGGCGAATCGGTTCGTCCATGCGGAACAACCCAGTTTTACATGCAAATTTCAGCAAAGTTTAGTCCCAATTAATCAACTCCAAATCATATTTTCACATAATTATCAATTCTCATGAATCCTAAACATAAAATAAATTCATTTTAATATAGAATTCATCTACATATGATCACTACACGAGATTTATAATAAATTTCCAAATATTATAAAATTGTTCACAATATCACCATGATTCATATTTTCTCAACCTTTTAAATAAAGAATTCACTTATCTACATGGGATTCAAATTTTAAGATTTAAATCCTTATAAATCAAATATATATTTTACAAAATCATTTGTCTAAAATTCAATTGCATATGAATGCCACCCAAAAATCATTTCTCAATCGTGATATAAATTGAAATATGCACATAATTACTTAGCAAGATAATCACTTTCCTTAATAATTATAGGTCCTGAATTTGGGTGAAGAGATCCCTTTGGTGATGATAATTTCCTTCCAATGGATCTTCCCTTGAATTCCCTTTGGCCTCCTCTTAGAATCCCTTTGAGTTTTCTCCTATTTTCTCTTCAAAATGTCTTTAACTCTTGGTGTAACACTAAGAAACTTTTTGATATTGTAGAATGACTATAAATTTAATCCCAACCTTCTAATATATAGGTTAAATCTCAAAAATTCCCTATTCACATAGTTTTAAAATGATCAAAATGCCCATATACAGGTCCTGACTTGTAACACCCCCAACCCAGTTACTTATAATTAAGTTTAAAAGTCAAAGTGAGTCAAATAATAATTACCTTAACCAAACCATAAACATGAGTATCCTTTTTCAATTACTAACATGAATCAATAAAACTAAAATATTTCACAATTTTAAAGTAATTATGCTTATTCAAACTTACTGAAATGATAAGTATGCTTAAATTACCCCATTATGTTTGACCAAAATCATGATTTTATGCATCCCTGGCTAACCCCACCGACCTCCTAGATTTGGTAATGATATCACAATACCTGAAAAACATAAACATAGGAACCATTAGCAAAATAACGCAGCAAATACATCACTACTACACTATTGCATAAAACTAAATGCAATAAAGCATATTCCCGTGATGATATATGCATACTTATTCGGCCCATTCATAAAGAATGACCAATTATATACTTATTCGGCTCATTTATAAAGAATGGCCAATTATATACTTATCCGGCTCATTCGTAAAGAATGAACAACTATATACTTATCCGGCTCATTCATAAAGAATGAACAACTTATCTAAATCATGATTCACATATCATATCTGCAATAGACAATTTTCCACCATTCCAGGTCGAGAAGTAACCTCCCATTTCGATAAATCGAAATGAATAGTTTATATTCATAACATTATGATCATATCCATAACTATGCATAAATACATCTTACCAGTGAGTGATATTCTGAGCTTATCCATATTCATGTATAAATGAATCTTACCAGTGAGTACACTCACCTTGGCCACTTAATGGGCTTTCCCCCTTTCCTTTGTCTGCAAGTTATTCAACTAGTTATCCCTCCCTTCTTATCATTCTTAAAATATTAGTGTCATCATAATAATATTACCAATCAAAAGAATTACTTAAACGTAATTTAATTCATAAGCATCATATGATCCTATTCAAATCATTTTTCATAAATAAAGTCTAATCCAATTTCATGTTAAGATATTTCATATATCCAATTCATAGTCCAAACATACTTTAATTCATTCTTAAAAATTCAATTCTTAACATATTAGGTTCCCAATACAAAATATGACACATCATTTCAAGTTTTCTAGAGCAAGATATGTTCATTTCTGTATTACAAAACAAATCGGCCCTATAGGCTCCTTTATTGTTTAGTCAAATTCCAAGAATTTTCATAATTTTTATATATCATAACTTTCCATGATATTATACCAAATTTAAATAAACATATTGAATAATATAAAATTAAAGTTTCATAATTTTTAGAGTTCATTTTCTATGTCAAGAAAATCGTCGAACACCTGGTATGCATACTTACACTTTCGGGGCAGATTCTATACCTACACTTCAAACTATCCCCCAAGATTCATTTATTGGTATTTTTACATAATTTTAGGATATGTTATACTAATATATGTTGTCTAATATATCCAACTAGAATATATTGATTTCAATAAGTATTCCATGATTTATGATATTTTTACCACAACTAGGTCGGAATAGAACATTAAGGCATAGCTTAACATTTTTAAGCATACATAACCTCCTCCTCGGCCATCAATCATGGAAACATATACTAAACATATTTTTAACATACAAAAACATCATATACAATAATTTACTACATCACAAATATTCATGAGAAGGGAATTCAAATCTAAGACTTTAAAGTAAACATTTACTATCCTAACACGCGTTCTTACGTAAGTTCTTAAGTCGCCCTTGTTTTAACACAATTTGGAGATATGGGTATCATTCAAATATTTTTCAAAATTATAAAGAAAAATATACCAAGTGTATAACTCATTCATGTGGAACATTTTAATAGAGAGGTAACTACCTTACGAGGATTCCTCGATTTATTGAAATTTTCCAAAGGATTTTCTTCTTTAAGTTCTCCTTTCTCTCTCCTTAGGCAAATCTTTCCAAGCTTGTTATTTCTTATGAATAAGAAGCTATACATAGGTTTTAAGATCATAAATACGTTTTAAAGGGGTCCAATTGCAATAGGCGAAGTGGTATCGCGTGATTGGTTGGATGAAAGGTCCAATCAGACAATTCCACTAATGACAGATTTATCCCACCTTGGTAAAATCACCATAAGTTACTATTATGGGTCCCGATTTACTCTCTCTTTGCGTCTACATGTAGATATCTTATATATCTACAACTTTCATATTTTGTGTTTTCCCATAATCATAAAATTAGTACGCCTAATTTTGGGCTCGAAAAGAAGAATAATAATTTACTCAAAACTTCATAACTTTCACATTTGGCGACCCAACATCGCCAATTTCGTACCAACACCCTAGTTTAATTTTATAAACATAATGATGCATTAGAAACATATTTTCATGATGCATTTATCCACGTGACTAATCATTTCTCTAAACATGTTATCCCCAATCATACGCTCGATTAACATCTAAGGTAAACAACGCATATATCATATGAGTATGCACCCTCTAAACATGATTTATCGTAATTATATCCGGGTTGTCACAACTTTCCCTCCTTAGAAAATTTCATCCCCGAAATTTAGTATAAATTTCACTTACCAAACAATTGAGGATTCTGTTTCCTCACGCTATATTCTCTTTCCCAACTTGCTTCTTTAATTTAATGGATCTTCTGCCACACTTTAACTACGGAATTAACTTTATTCCCTAATACTTGATCCTTTCGATCTATACTTTCCATCAATTCCTCGATGTACGACAAATCTTCTTTCATAATATCTTCTGTTTCTTTATCATTTACACGTAAGGATAATCATCTAATGATTTCTTATCCATGAAAATCAATTCTCAGCACACATATTACTTCATACCTTTATATATGTACGTCTAACATTCACATATAATAAATGATCAGTTGTATCAGCATATATTCACAATGAGTGAACATTCTTAGCAAACTTAGTATTATTCTTTACATTCCTCCCTTCATTCCTATAGTATATCATTATCATCGTGTAATATTTCAAATTATAATTATGATATTACCAGACTAGCTTATTACACGTCATATTTTCATCTTCCATCCAACACCAAATACATGTGTTTAACTTTAACTACTTTTCGTATCATTTCTGAAATTTAAGAGTATGTTAAATATCGTCCTTACAATTTCTTAATCTAAATATAGCCTCACTACTTTTCATATATCGAAATCGAATAATCATTCACTAAATGTTTATTCTTAACAAGGATTTCATATTCACCTTCATGTATATTGTACAGTCATGCACTATGAACTCAATATAACTTCTCACTATATTCCCTTTTTCAGTATCGTTTGATTATTCTTTAACCAAGCATAGACCATAACAAGTCATTTATCCAACACAATAACTTTACAATCATAATCTTATTCCAATCCTTATTAACATGATATTCTCACGAAATATTATTAATACACTTATATTACCCGTTTGGTAACATGGATGTTAAACGTAACATCGCCACTTAAACTTTAACCATACTTCTCAAACTATTATATGTCGTATTTCTTTTAAATAACATGTACAAATACCTTAAGGTATCACATTTTGGTATCTCACATAGCACATCATCCTTACACATACTTTTTGGTGACTCCGTATAATGTCAATCATATTCATTATATATTATACTATTAGTGATAACACGTACATACAATGACACATACAACTCAATATCTACCCAAACCAGTTGTTGATATTCCAATCCGATTAGCATCTTTACCATACTCATACGCAACACATACTCTTAAAAGGGCTCCCCAATATTTTTAAACTTCCAACTCTTTAACACATTGTCTTAACTTTATTATTCATATCAGCATTTCAAAACATCACAAGGGTAATATCCACTACATATACTCATACTATTAAAGAAGTGCATCTCTACTCTTATTACTCTTTTCTTCTACTTATCATAATTTAGTATGAACCCATATTCGGATCAATTGTGATATATTGACTAGTAATTGAATTTCAGACCATTTCACATATTAAATTTAAACACATACAACTATTAATCTTCTCACTTCACATTTACCATGTGAATCATCATTTTATTCACACTCTAACAATTTATCATCTTGCCATTTAACGGAATATTGGTTCCCGTACCACACTCTCCCACATAGATGGGCACACACCAAACCATGGCTCAATAAGTGACATAACTCAAGTCTACATATTACACTATAAGAAGAGATTACTTCCAATACTTCACAATTTTTAATACCACATTTTGTCTTTAAAAATTTCCATTCAATGACATGTTTATCCATACCACAAAAAAATGATGCAATGATTCATATTAAAATACCTGTATTCACTGTCATCCTCGAATAAGCCTTAACATCTCATTTTCTTTCCTACAAGATCCTTACATTTCATATCTCGTACAACAATATATATGTATAACTAACAAATGTTAATTAATAAAGCCAATTTACTCATGACTCAAAATAATTTTTACTTCCACTGCCAAATCTAGGCACTCCTCACCCCAGAGCCTGTAAACCTAGGCTCTGATACCAAAGTTAACACAACTCAACCCAGTTACTTATAATTAAGTTTGAAAGTAAAAATAAGTCAAATAATAATTACCCTAACCAAACCATAAACACGAGTATTCTTTTTCAATTATTAACATGAATCAATAAAACTAAAACCTTTCACAATTTTAAAGTAATTATGCTTATTCAAACTTACTGAAAGGATAAGTATGCTTAAATTACCCCATTTATGTTTGACCAAAATCATGATTTCATGCATCCCTGGCTAACCCCACCAACCTCCAAGATTTGGCAGTGATCACAATACCTAAAAAACATAAACATAGGAACCATTAGCAAAATAGCTCAGCAAATGCATCACTACTACACTATTGCATAAAATTAAATGCAATAAAGCATATTCTCGTGATGATATATGCATACTTATCCGACCCATTCATAAATAATGACCAATTATATACTTATCCGGCTCATTCATAAAGAATGAACAATTATATACTTATCCGATTTATTCATAAAGAATGAACAACTTATCTGAATGACGATTCACATATCCTGTCTGCAATAGACAATTCTCCCCCATTCCGGGTCGGGGAGCAACCTCCCATTTCGGTAAACCGAAATGAATAGTTTCATATTCATAACATTATGATCATATCCATAACTATGCATAAATACATCTTACCAGTGAGTAATATTCTAAGCTTATCCATATCCATGTATAAATGCATCTTACCAATGAGTACACTCACCTTGGCCACTTAATGGGTTTCTCCCTTGCCTTTATCTGGAAGTTGTTCAACCAGTTATCCTTCCCTTACTATCATTCTTAAAATATTAGTGTCATCATAATAATATTACCAATCCAAAGAATCACTTAAACGTAATTTAATTCATAAGCATCATATGATCTTATTCAAATCATTTATCATAAATGAAGTCTAATCCAATTTCATGTTAAGATATTTAACATATCTAATTCATAGTCAAAAAATACTTTACTTCATTCTTGGAAATCCAATTCTTATCATATTAGGTTCCCAATACAAAAGACGACACATCATTTTAAGTTTCCTAGAGCAAGATATACTCATTTCTTTATTACAAAACAAATCGGCCATATAGGCTCCTCTATCGTTTAGTCAACTTCCAAGAATTTTCATAATTTTTATATATCATAACTTTCCATGATATTCCACCAAATTTCAATAAACATATTGAATAATACAAAATTAAAGTTTCATAATTTTTAGAGTTCATTTGCTATGTCAAGAAAATCGTCGAACACCTGGTATGCATACTTACACTTTCGGGACAGATTCTATACCTACACTTCAAACTATCCCCCAAGATCCATTTATTGGTATTTTTACATAATTTTAGGATATGTTATACTAATATATGTTTTCTAACATATCCAACTAGAATATATTGATTTCGATAAGTATTCCATGATTTATGATATTTTTACCACAACTAGATCGGAATAGAACATTAAGGCATAGCTTAACATTTTTAAGCATACATAACCTCCTCCTCGGGCATCAATCGTGGAAACATATACTAAACATGTTTTTAACGTACAAACACATCATATACAATAATTTACTACATCAAAAATATTCACGAGAAGGGAATTCAAATCTGGGACTTTAAAGTAAACATTTACTATCCTAACACGCGTTCTTACGTAAGTTCTTAAGCCGTCCCTGTTTAACACAATTTGGCGATATGGGTATCATTCAAGTCTTTATCGAAATCAGAAAGAAAAATACACTGTGTAGATCTCATTCATGTGACCAATTTTAACAAAGAGGTAAATACCTTACGAGGATTCCTCGATTTATTAAAATTTTCCAAAGGATTTTCTTTGTTAAGTTCTCATTTCTCTCTCCTCAGACAAATCTTTCCAAACTTGTTATTTCTTATGAGTAAGAAGCTATACATATATATATATATATAGCCGAGGGCACGGCGATAAATTTGCTCCCGTGATAAAAAAAACCCAGCCCATAAAAAATAAAAAGAAGAAAGAAAAAAAAAATAGTAAAAACATGGGCATGAAATATCAAAAATATCATACATGTCTTTTTGCCATCTCCATATGGATCCATATTATATATATATATATATATATATATATATATATATATATATCACTTACTATATATGTATAACCGCACTATATATGTATAACCGCAATACCTCAGAGTAATAACTCACTAGATGCGAATAACTAGCATGTTATCGAGCTCCAGGGAATACACACCTCTATTTGGGCAATGGGGTTAGAATCTCACCATCGCACCTAAAATATAAACGTAAATCAGGGGTTGTCGTAGTCATACATTTGTGGGGCGTAACCATACCGCGTTACCCCCACCAAACTCTGAACTCACACATAGGGTGGTCATGCGATAAACCTATGACCCATGGGACCGATACTATACCTGTTGGGATTCGCTAGTAGAGATCGCCCACAGCGCGCAACCTTCACCGACTCCATATCCGCTAGAATAGGTATGTTTCATATATATTCATCGTGCACACAGATGTAATAACACATATATATTGTCTATATACCCGTATATATTTCCAATAAATCTGGCTAACCATGCCTATCCTTGGTAGCACTAGCCTAACATTCCTGAGTATCATTACCATTCTCAATTATTTACATATTCACTTATTTAATCAATTGATCCTCAAAATAATAATTCTAGACCCGTCCTCTTTTCACTCAGCTCGTATCCCCGTTTTTTCGTATTTTCATCTTTAATTCATTAATAAATCCCCAAGTATAATTCATCACAAATGCTCTAATTTTCACCCCAAATAAAATCCCAATTAACTCAATGCCACATTAATAATTCATTTAAATTTTTAGAAGTCCTAAATATCCCCAGACATAATAAATTAATCCCCGAAATTAAATCAGGAATATATTTCATCAAATAACCCACACTGGTTGTAATAGGGCAGCCGAATCGGTTTGTCTTAAGGGCTAACCGTTTCGTCCCTACAAAACACCCAATTCTACCTATTGCAAATTTCAGCAAAGTATAATTCCAATTAATCAACCCCCAAATCATATTTTTCCATAGTTATCAATTCTCATGAATCCTAAATATAAAATAAATCCATTTTAGTGTAGAATTCATCTATACGTGATCACTACATGAGATTTATACTAAATTTTCAAATATTATGAAATTTTTCACAATATCACCATGATTCATATTTTTTCAACCTTTTACATCAATAATTCATATGGGATTCAAATTTCCAGATTTCTATCCTTATAAATCACACATACATTTTACAAAATCATTTGTCCAAAATCCAATTGCATATGTATCTTATCCAAAAATTATTTTCCAATCATGATATGAATTGAAATATACACATAATTATTTAGCAAGATAATCACTTGCCTTAATACATGTAGGGTCTGAATTTTTGTGAAGAAATACCTTTGGTGATGATAATTTCCTCCCAACTGAGCTTCATTTGAATCCCTTTTGTCCACCTCTTGGAATCCTATTGAGTTTTCTCCTATTTTCTCTTCAAATTCTCTTTAACTCTTGGTGTAACACTAAGAAACTTTTTGATATTATATAATGACTATTCATTTAACTCCAGCATTATAATATATAGGTTAAATCCCTAAATTCCCCTTTTGCATATTTTTAAAATGACAAAAATACCCCTATACGGGTCCTAACTAGTCTAAAAAGCTACTAGAACCCAATCACTATCCCCCCGAGTACTTAATTTTTACTATTTTTACCTATTCAGGACTAACCATGCACTCAAAGTCATCATCCTATTTACCCCTCATCAATTTACGATCTTATTTTCAACACGACCCCACACGCACATCCCGAATACGATATTATCAATCTGTCGATTTAATTCACTTATGACGTATTATAAAACAACGAAATTTCATTTACTTATCACTCAAGTAAATATAATAGTACATAAATATCAATCCATTTCTGGCTAATTAATATTTATTTAAATTTACTTTATTTTTTAATTTAATTAAATTACCGCGACACGTGCAATTTAAGTATTTTTAAAAATACGGGGTGTCACACAATTTAGTTCAGCTCACTCCAGTCCTAAGGGAACCTAGCAGTTTTTCGAATTTCCCTTAAGATACAGGAACTTGTGCTTCCAAAAGTGGTTACTTTGTTGGGTCACCCTCACATATATACAGACTCCTAAGAAGTCTGGTTGTAATTACTCCTACATGGATCACTCATTTCACCCTCGTTTAAGCTTATAGAGACCACGAACTCAGACTTGTTGCATTGGATAATTGGGGGTTGAGTTGTTCACCCAACTGACGAAGAAATATGAGGGGCGATGAGTATAAGTTCCTCAGGGGTACTTCCAGGAGGACGAATGACAGCTAGTGGAACACTCTAAGAGTCTCTGAAGAAATCTTGTAATTATACTCACAAATCCCCCTTAATACCCTATCAACCTAATCGGAGAGACTTATAAATTAATGAAAACTAAAAATGAAGAAAAATCTAAGGGAATCTACATTCGCGGTTTAAGAAATGGGGCAAAACCCCGTAAAACCTTATAAAATACAATTCCTATGGACAACTAACTCGGTGGTCGTCTAAACTCCCAAATCCAACGATAAAACCGCATTCAAACAACTAAAACGAAAATAGCTGCAAATATTCAAAAAACACAACAAACAAATAATGGAATTTTCAGAGAAATCCCTAAAAACTAGAATAACTAGAAGAAGGGAGACAAGGAGTACCTAGTGTCGCAAAAAGTCAAAGGCAACTGTGAAAACCACAAAGATAAGCTGCGAATGGCCGAAAAAGGATGATGCTTGACCGAAAATGTTGAAATTGATAAAAGTTGATCGAAAATGAAGAAAGCTTAATAGGGGGAAGAAGTTTCTCTCTCTAAAGATTGTGTTTGAAAGTTTTGAGTTGTGGAGATATTGAAAGGACGAAAAATCCAGCTTTTATACAATATTCTAAAAAATGCGGGGGTGATCGAGGCGTGAAGGCCAAGCCTTAAGCCTTAGAAGCCTAGGCCGGTCTAGGCGTGAAAAGGCGTTTAGGCATTTTTAATATATTTTAATATTTTTTAACCATAACAAGACTATTAAAATACTAAAATTGTACATATCATAAAAATATGTCTGAATATTTGCAAATAAAAATACTATTTGATTATTTTGGATGAGATAATGGTCCGGTTTGTAAAAAAATCTTTAAAAGGCGATATTATTTCACTAAAGCATTGTTGTTTTTAGAAAAAAAAAAAGTACGCCTTAAGGGTTTTACCAAGCATAAGGCGTCAAAATCTTAAGGCGGGGCGTTTCTCCCAAACGTCAAGCCTAGGCGGATTTTTTAGAACAGTAAAAGTAACACTGCATAGACACGATTTTTTACCCGCCTAACAAGACAAAAGAGGTGGCCACCACAAACCATGCTAAACAATACCCAAAATCTCCAAATTCTAAACTAAAAAAAATCGTGATATGAACACAAATGGATTTATGTTTTTTTATTTTAATTTTAAAATTGTTTTTTTCTCAAACTTAAAAGAATTACTTTCTTTTAAACAAAAGTTAAAACCTCCCAAATGCCCTCAAAACAATTTTTTTAAAAGAGTTATTAAAAAAAATTGAGTATAAAAATAATGCGTACCGCTTACACAAACCTTTAAAAATAAGAGAATATTGAGAAAATTAGTGTTTTAAAAATCAAGCATACCGCTGGCGCAGAGCTTTAAAAACAAGAGAATATTGAGAAAAAATAGTGTTTCAAAAATAAGTCGTGCCGTTGGCGCGGACCTTTAAAAATAAGATAATATTGGAAAAATTGGTGTTTCAAAAATAAGGCGTGCCGCTGGCGCGGATCTTTAAAAATAAGAAAATATTGAAAAAATTGGTGTTTTAAAAATGAGAGGTGCTGCTGGCGCGAACCTTTCAAAATAAAAGAATACCATTAAAAATGGGTGTTTTAAAAATAAGGCGTGCTGCTTAACCATTTTAGAAATGGGTGTTTTTAAAAATGGGAAAATGGGTGTTTTAAAAATAAGGCGTGTTTCAAAATTGGTGTTTTTAAAAATGGGTGTTTTAAAAATAAGGATTTTTTAAATTGTTATGTGACACCCCGACTAATTAAATACCGGGTAGCTACTCCTTTATTAAATCAATACAAAATGCCAAGTTGGTTCAGTTAATAGCATCACTGTCGAAAACATTTTAATAATTACTAGTATTTAAAAATGAGTGCCAAATTTTAAGTTAAGTCTGATTAACATGCAGTAAAAGAATAATGAAAGAATAACAACCATCCACCTTAATGAAGTAATGAATAACCAACAACATAAATATAAATCCGGAGGAAAACTCCTCACAACAATCCCACAACTGAAAAATAATAGGACAAGTCTGAATCCTGAATAATTACATGCCAGAAGTCTGAATAACTGAAATAAATGAAATGTCTCTAAAAGAAATGGGCGACATGCCCTACAACTGATAACTGAAGAATATCGAGTCAAGATAGATGAAGCGTCTACAAGCAAAGTCCTGTAATTTCCACAAACAGCTACAGCTCGTCACCTGAATGAGAATCCTAAGCATGGTGTCCTTGTGGCTGGGCACCTAAAATGGTTTTTACAAAAATAGATTTGAAAGCAAATGGGTCAGAGCCCGAAAGTGGAAATCATTTTAAAAACAGCAAGTGTTTTCATAACATTAAAACATTAAATGCAAAATACATGTTAGGACGTGCACTCACATGAAATTCTCACCTCTCGACTACATGTGCACTCCTAACGTACCGTACCCATCTATAAGACATCCATATCTAACCAAACCGTAATAAGTTCTACCCCTTACTACTCGATTCCCATATTACATTCTAGCGTTATCAAATAAATAGAGGGCTTTACATACACTCGGATTCTCAATTAGTAATATAATTCACTATCAATTAACCCGTTATGTTTTCTCAAACATTACCATAATTATATTCACAATATTAACATGAAAGTTCCCATGAATTAAGTGTATATTATTCACATCATAAATATACAATAAAAGCACCCCGAGACTAGCTGCGGTGCACACATACTCTGCTATCCATACCGGTACATCACGTACATAAGGATCACGTATTCCGAATCTCTCAGGAATCGTTCTCAGATAACAACATCATAAATAATGGAGGCGAACACAGTCACATCACATGGGTCACGCACATACCTGCGCTCCCACGATCAGCAGACTTACTAACATCCCAATAAGTCCTTCTCTGACCTATGTTCATCGAGGTAACCAATCTAAATCCGGGCAACACAAGGATTAGAAGGCCCTAAGCGAACGTAAACCTCTCGTGATAGCAAGTATGGTAGGTATGTCATACACATAAAATCAATACATATACTAAGTATGCACCTCTTAGTAATTACCATAATATATTGGAGGTACACTTCTCATTCTCGTACCGACATATAATACTACACAATTTATATGTTCCCGATTAATATAATAAATTAGGCCGTCAATAGTTCTCGCAACGTAATAGACACTCACGTCCTATTTCATATTTTCTCTTAGGTTCAAACTACACTTCTAGGTTTGACTCCTCATTATATCCCAAACATCCCAAATGTAACAATTAATCATCAAGGGAAAGTTATCTCTACATATACACAAGGTTGCGGGACACTCGGGATCAAAACAGGCTAAAAAGCTTAAACTGTCAACTCGTTCGAAGTCTCGTTCGAACGAGGTTGTTCGAATGAACTGGGCCTTCTAACGAGATCTCGTTCGAACGAAAGTCTTCGAACGAACATCCCTCTCGTTAGAACCCAAACTGTCAACTCGTTAGAAGCTCGTTCGAACGACCTGGGCAGGTCTTCTAACGAGTGGCCAGATTCGAGCCCAGAAATTCCTATATCGTTTTTCCCAATTTTTCTTCACTCCTAATCCCACATAAAAATCTTCCCAACATCATTTTAAGGTTCCTAATTCGTACTAAACATTCATAGGTCATAATCAAACGTTTATATAGGGCCAACTCATCTTAAACATCATCAAATCTTCAAATCCCTTTATTTATCCCCAATTTATATGAACATAAACCCTAACATTTATAAATCATCAATGAGCCTAATAAAATCCGTTTTTGTTTCATCCAAGATTTTATTAACATCAGAATAATCGCCTACATATAATTCTACATGCAATTCCTCATCAATATGCAATATTCTAGTTCCAAATTTAATGGGTTTTTCATCTAACTCCCAAACAAATATGATTATAACAAATTCCTACGCATGGAAGAAGCATTTTCTGAAATTAATTGGAATTAAACCACTTGCCTTATTTGAATCTCTGAATTTGAGGTTGAATCTTGAAGGTTGAATTGCCTTCTCTCTCTCTCTGCAAAATCCTTCTCTTTCTCTCCCTCTCTACAAGTTCTTCTCAAGGTGTTAATGGAGGTGGGGTTGGTTTTGCCAAGTTATAAAGTTTCCAACTTCTCCCGTAGCCCACTACCTAAATTGGGGTTGGAAATGGCTTAGTGGGTTAATACTAAGTCAGATTTTTAACTCTAATTTTCGTGGGTTTTAATTACCAAATTTCCGAAATTACCAAAATGCCCTTATAAGTTACGGGTATGGCCCAATAATGCCCCGGGATCCAAACTTAACCCCCGGCTAGTGTTTTCTGACTATTTCGACCCTTCCGAACACGTTGGCGCACTCAAAATGACCATACGGTTAATAGAACTAAAATTCAGTTTTTAATTAAAATAAATATTTCCCTGACGCGACTGTCACACGCGTCTCAATAAAATTTTCCAACTTGCCGTATTTCAATCTCACGACAAATTTCATACTTCAATATTCATATATAATCATATACGCACATTATATTCAAATACCAACTCGCATCACGCTAGTATTTTAATCTGGATTAATTTCCAATTAATACGCATTTAATTTAATTAATCCCATAAATAAATATCACAAAAATACGGGGTATTACATACTTCCCCCCTAATAACTGAATTTCGCCCGAAATTCGGAACTAGAAAGTACCTGGTAAGAACAACTCTGGATAACGTTCGCGCATCTCATCATCGCGCTCCCATGTGGACTTCTCAACATTATGATGTCGCCACTGAACACGCACTAACGGGACTATCTTTGACCGCAGTTTCCGCTCACTTCGGTCCAAAATAGCAATCGGTCCCTCCTCGTAGGAGCTATCAGGCTGGAGATCGATGTCCTCTAAAGCAATGTGAGAATGAGCCAAATCGTCTCTAAGATATTTCCTTAGCGAGGAAATATGAAATACATCGTGAATCCGATGCAAATGCTCCGGTAATCCAAGTTTATACGCAACCGGTCCAATCCGCTCAATAATAGGAAATGGTCCCACATATCTCGGTGCCAATTTCCCTTTCTTCCCGAAACGCATAATCCCCTTCATAGGAGATACTCTGAGCAAAACCTGGTCCCCCACTTGGAACTCTCTGAAGAACCTTTTCACATCAGCATAGCTCTTCTGCCTGTCCTGAGCTACCCGAATGCGACTCCGAATCAATTCTATCCTTGCCGAAGTATCCTGAATCACTTCCGGCCCTAGTAGTTTGTTGTCCCCCACCTCCAACCAACATGCTGGGGAACGACAAGGTCTACCGTACAACGCCTCAAATGGAGCCATGCCAATGGTGAACTTGTAGGAGTTGTTGTAAGCAAACTCTACCAGTGGAAGATACTGCTCTCATCCACCCTCAAAATCAATGATACTCATACGTAGCATGTCCTCCAACATCTGGTTTGTACGCTCCGTTTGCCCATCGGTCTGCGGGTGATACGACGTACTCAACCGCAATTCCGTGCCCATGGCCTCCTGAAAACTCTCCCAAAACCGTGAAACAAATATCTTGTCTCGGTCAGACACGATATTTAAGGTCACACCGTGAAGTCTCACTATCTCTGAAATAAAGAGCTGGGCATATTGTCCCGTAGTGTAGTATGTCCTTACGGGTAGGAAATGAGCGACTTTGGTCAGCCTGTCCACAATTACCCAAATGGAGTCGTGACCTCTCTGTGACGTAGGCAACCCTGTGATAAAGTCCATGGATATGCTCTCCCACATCCACATCGGGACCTCCAATGGCTGTAGAAGTCCTGCCGATCTCTGATGATCCACTTTTACAAGCTGACAAGTGGCGCATTTAGAAACAAACACGGCAATATCTCTCTTCATCCCGCTCCACCAATACTGTCGTCTCATGTCTTGGTACATTTTATCCCCACCAGGATGTACCGCGAACCGTGAGCCGTGCGACTCTGCCATCACCGCGTGCCGTAATTCCTTCCCTTCCGGAACTACCAATCTCCCATTGAAGCGTAATCCCCCATCTGAGCTAACGGTATAGGATTCAGCTCCCTCTGCTAGTAATCGAACTATCAGCTCCTGACAAAACGAGTCATCTGCTTGTGCCTTTACCACTCTCGTGACAATCTGCGGCGTAACAGTCATTACCGACATGAATGATCGGGCCACTGCATCCTGGTGTCCCAATTCCTTCCACTTTGCCTTCCACACCCCTGCCACCTCATCTACTGGCCTACGGCTCAACGCGTCTGCTACCACGTTAGCCTTCCCTGGGTGGTATTGGATATCGAACTGATAATCCTTCACGAAATCAAGCCACCTCCGTTGCCGCATATTCAACTCCTTCTGCGTGAATAGGTACTGTAGGACTTGTGGTCTGTGAACAATCGAAACTTTTCCCCCAAAAGGTAATGTCTCCAAATACGAAGGGCAAATACAACTGCCGCCAACTCCAAGTCATGAGTGGGGTAATTCTTCTCGTGAGGCTTTAGCTTACGGGAAGCATAACCTATGGACTGACTCTCCTGTTGTAATACACCTCCAAGTCCCTGCAAGGACGCATCGGTGTAGACTAGATACTCAACTCTCGGTCTCGGCAATGCTAACACAGGTGCTGAGGTCAACTTATCCTTTAACTCATCGAATGCCAACTGACAGGCATCACTCCAGATGAACGGCACACCCTTACAAGTCAGATGTGTCAAAGGACCTACTATCTTCGAAAATCCCCGAATGAACCTCCTGTAGTATCCTGCTAAACCCAAGAAACTACGGATCTCCGTCGGTGTCGTGGGCTGTCCCCACTCCCTCACCGCGGATACTTTCCCCGGATCAACAGATATTCCCCGATCGGAAATAATATGTCCCAAAAACTGGACCTCCTTCAGCCAGAACCCGCATTTCTCATATTTTGCATACAGCTCGTTCTGACGTAGTGTCTGCAAAACTTGCCTCAAATGCTCGGCGTGCTCCTCCTCTGTCTGAGAGTAAACCAGAATATCATCGATGAAGACAATGACAAACTGATCTAGGAAATCTCTAAACACTCTATTCATCAAGTCCATAAACACGGCTGGAGCATTAGTCAAACCAAAAGGCATAACCCGAAACTCGTAAGATCCATATCTCGATAAGAACGCAGTCTTCGAGACATCCTCTTCCCTGATACGCAACTGATGGTATCCCGATCTCAAATCAATCTTTGAGAAGAAAGAATCTCCTCTCAACTGGTCGAATAAGTCATCGATTCGAGGCAACGGATACTTATTCCGTATCGTGACCTTATTCAACTCTCGGTAGTCCACACACAATCTCAATGAACCATCTCTCTTCTTCACGAACAATACAGGGGCACCCCACGGTGAAGTACTCCTCCGTATAAACCCCTGATCCAATAACTGCTCAATCTGATCCCGTAACTCCCTCATCTCAACTGGAGCCATACGGTACGGTGCGCATGCTATAGGTCTCGTATCTGGTAATAAGTCTATGACAAAGTCTATCTCTCGACTGGGGGGTAATCCAGGTATATCCTGAAATACATCGGCAAACTCTCTAACAACCGGAATCGAATCAAGTGGTATCACCACCTCCTTAGAGGTCTCCTCCTCTATATAGTACAAATGAGTGGACGATCCTCCCTCGGAACGAGGCATCGCCACCAAAAACATCTCCAGCCCGGGAATGGCAAAGATAATACTCCTACTGAAACAGTCAATCATGGCTCGGTACGCAACAAGTCAATCCATACCAATAATGGCACCATACTCGGTCATCTCTAATACTAACATATCTGCAGGTAATACCAAACTACCAATCTCTACCCCTACTCCCCGGCATATAAAGAAAATAAGTGACCCACTCCCCAATGGTGAGTCTACACATGTCACTGTGCTCTCTGCTGTGGCTAACAACCCTAAGGCTTTCGCAAAATGTGTAGCTATAAAGCAATGTGTTGCCCCCGTATCAAACAAAACCCGACCCATAGTACCATGGATAGGAAACATACCCTCAATAGCAGGTGGTGCCTGCGGAGCTGCTGCCTGGTGGACGTTATAGACACGTCCATACTGTAACTGTCCCTACTGCACAGGAACTGCTGGAATGGCTGGAAGAGCTGGCACCTGGGCTGGAGCTGGGAGGGCTGGTGGAAAAAGTGGCCTCTGTGGCTCATGTCGAGCACCCTGCTGCTGTGGGGACCTACCCCTATCAGGACAGTCCTGGCGTTTATGGCCAGTCTTGCCATAAACGAAACACTTCCCCGGGAAGTTCCCCCATCTCTGTCCCTGCTGCCCTCGGCCCTGGTGGCCGTTACCGTTCCTCTACTGGCCCTGCTAGCCCTGCTGAAACTGTTGTTGACCATTCTGACCCTGCTGGTGCTAATGGTCGTTCGGACCCTGATGGCCCTGCCGGAAACCTCCCTGTCCGTGCCTGAGATTTCCTGACCTGAACCTCTTTTGATCCCCCTGCTGGGTACCCTGATCATCCTGCCTCTGCCCCTGAACAGATTGTGCCCCACTGGCACCATTTCCTCCAGTCCTGCCCTGATGGCTAGACTCTCCCGATCGCTTGCCCTCAGTCATGTGAAAGCGGTGATCCTGACAATGGAGCAATGCAGCGTTAACCACATCAGAATAAGTGGCTAACGAGAGGTTCCCTAACAAGTGCTGACGAATCCTCCATGTCAACCCGTCCGTAAATTTCTGTATCTTCTTCTCCTCCGTCGATATCTCATCCGGGACAATGTTCAGAAGATCAGTGAATTCGGCCTCATACTCGGCCACAGTCTTACCCTCCTGCTTGAGGCTCATCAACTTCCTCCTCATCTCTGTGTGAACAGCCGACGGAAAGTACTTGCGGTCAAACCGCACCCAAAACTCCTGAATAGTGAGAGTATCTCTCTCCTCCACTGTGGTAATAGACTCCCACCACTGCAGTGCAGACCCTACTAGCTTAAAGGTAGCTAGTATCTGCTTCTGAACATTTGTGCACTCATACATCCTCAGGTGTCGCTGGATGTCCTTCCTCCACTGACTCGAAACTACCACATCGGAGCTACCTGTGAACTCCGGAGGGTGTGCTTTCTGAAAAGCATCTCGTACACGTTCCCAAGCAAACGGGAATGCATGTGCCTGAACCGGCGCGGCTATCGGCGCCTGAGGTGGTGCCTACTGAACTACTGCTAGTGCGGCATTTACCGCCTGGGCCACAATGGCTGCAACCTCGGCGGCATTCATCGTGCCCTGAACTGGTGCAGGCTGTGGTTCTGGCGTTGCATCCCTGGGAACTCGTTGTGCACGTCGTGGAGGCATCTGAAATAAGAATGAAGTTTATAGGTTCGCAGTTATAAACTTAAAATAGCTGAAGAACGTAACATATACAAAAGAATACAACAGTCCTAAAATATAGGGCTCTACATCAAAGAAAGCTCAGCGGAAACATAATAAGCCGTTCAGATCCTAAAGGACACTAGAACCTGATGCTCTGATACCACCTATGACACCCCGACTAATTAAATACCGGGTAGCTACTCCTTTATTAAATCAATACAAAATGCCAAGTTGGTTCAGTTAATAGCATCACTGTCGAAAACATTTTAATAATTACTAACCACCTAGTATTTAAAAATAAGTGCCAAATTTTAAGTTAAGTCTGATTAACATGCAGTAAAAGAATAATGAAAGAATAACAACCATCCACCTTAATGAAGTAATGAATAACCAACAACATAAATATAAATCCGGAGGAAAACTCCTCACAACAATCCCACAACTGAAAAATAATAGGACAAGTCTGAATCCTGAATAATTACATGCCAGAAGTCTGAATAACTGAAATAAATGAAATGTCTCTAAAAGAAATGGGCGACATGCCCTACAACTGATAACTGAAGAATATCGAGTCAAGATAGATGAAGCGTCTACAAGCAAAGTCCTGTAACTTCCACAAACAGCTACAGCTCGTCACCTGAATGAGAATCCTAAGCATGGTGTCCTTGTGGCTGGGCACCTAAAATGGTTTTTACAAAAATAGATTTGAAAGCAAATGGGTCAGAGCCCGAAAGTGGAAATCATTTTAAAAACTGCAAGTGTTTTAATAACATTAAAACATTAAATGCAAAATACATGTTAGGACGTGCACTCACATGAAATTCTCACCTCTCGACTACATGTGCACTCCTAACGTACCGTACCCATCTATAAGACATCCATATCTAACCAAACCGTAATAAGTTCTACCCCTTACTACTCGATTCCCATATTACATTCTAGCGTTATCAAATAAATAGAGGGCTTTACATACACTCGGATTCTCAATTAGTAATATAATTCACTATCAATTAACCCGTTATGTTTTCTCAAACATTACCATAATTATATTCACAATATTAACATGAAAGTTCCCATGAATTAAGTGTATATTATTCACGTCATAAATATACAATACAAGCACCCCGAGACTAGCTGTGGTGCACACATACTCTGCTATCCATCCCGGTACATCACGTACATAAGGATCACGTATTCCGAATCTCTCAGGAATCGTTCTCAGATAATAACATCACAAATAATGGAGGCGAACACAGTCACATCACATGGGTCACGCACATACCTGCGCTCCCACGATCAGCAGACTTATTAACATCCCAATAAGTCCTTCTCTGACCTATGTTCATCGAGGTAACCAATCTAAATCCGGGCAACACAAGGATTAAAAGGCCCTAAGCGAACGTAAACCTCCCGTGATAGCAAGTATGGTAGGTATGTCATACACATAAAATCAATACATCTACTAAGTATGCACCTCTTAGTAATTACCATAATATATTGGAGGTACACTTCTCATTCTCGTACCGACATATAATACTACACAATTTATATGTTCCCGGTTAATATAATAAATTAGGCCGTCAATAGTTCTCGCAACGTAATAGACACTCACGTCCTACTTCATATTTTCCCTTAGGTTCAAGCTACACTTCTAGGTTTGACTCCTCATTATATCCCAAACATCCCAAATGTAACAATTAATCATCAAGGGAAGGTTATCTCTACATATACACAAGGTTGCGGGACACTCGGGATCAAAACAGGCTAAAAATCCTAAACTGTCAACTCGTTCGAAGTCTCGTTCGAACGAGGCTGTTCGAACGAGAGTTCGTTCGAACGAACTGGGCCTTGTAACGAGATCTCGTTCAAACGAACATCCCTCTCGTTAGAACCCAAACTGTCAACTCGTTAGAAGCTCGTTCGAACGAGCTCGTTCGAACGACCTGGGCAGGTCTTCTAACGAGTGGCCAGATTCGAGCCCAGAAATTCCTATATCGTTTTTCCCAATTTTTCTTCACTCCTAATCCCACATAAAAATCGTCCCAACATCATTTTAAGGTTCCTAATTCGTACTAAACATTCATAGGTCATAATCAAACGTTTATATAGGGCCAACTCATCTTAAACATCATCAAATCTTCAAATCCCTTTATTTATCCCCAATTTATATGAACATAGACCCTAACATTTATAAATCATCAATGAGCCTAATAAAATCTGTTTTTGTTTCATCCAAGATATTATTAACATCAAAATAATCACCTACATATAATTCTACATGCAATTCCTCATCAATATGCAATATTCTAGTTCCAAATTTAATGGATTTTTCATCTAACTCCCAAACAAATATGATTATAACAAATTCCTACGCATGGAAGAAGCATTTTCTGAAATTAATTGGAATTAAACCACTTGCCTTATTTGAATCTCTGAATTTGAGGTTGAATCTTGAAGGTTGAATTGCCTTCTCTCTCTCTCTGCAGAATCCTTCTCTTTCTATCCCTCTCTACAAGTTCTTCTCAAGGTGTTAATGGAGGTGGGGTTGGTTTTGCCAAGTTATAAAGTTTCCAACTTCTCCCGTAGCCCACTACCTAAATTGGGGTTGGAAATGGCTTAGTGGGTTAATACTAAGTCAGATTTTTAACTCTAATTTTCGTGGGTTTTAATTACCAAATTTCCGAAATTACCAAAATGCCCTTATAAGTTACCGGTATGGCCCAATAATGCCCCGGGACCCAAACTTAACCCCCGGCTAGTGTTTTCTGACTATTTCGATCCTTCCGAACACGTTGGCGCACTCAAAACGACCATACGGTTAATAGAACTAAAATTCACTTTTTAATTAAAATAAATATTTCCCTGACGCGACTGTCACACGCATCTCAATAAAATTTTCCAACTTGTCGTATTTCAATCTCACGACAAATTTCATACTTCAATATTCATATATAATCATATATGCACATTATATTCAAATACCAACTCGCATCACGCTAGTATTTTAATCCGGATTAATTTCCAATTAATACGCATTTAATTTAATTAATCCCATAAATAAATATCACAAAAATACGGGGTATTACATGTTAGTTTGGAGTTTAACCATTTGAAAGTGGGGCCTTGCTTATTTGTCTTATTATAAGGGTATGAAAGTGGGTAGGAGAAAAGGGTCCAATTATAAGGGTATGAAAGTGGGTAGGAGAAAAGGGTCCAGCTAGTAATATTCAACTAACAATTAAAAAAATCCTTAAAGTTAAAAGAAACTTAATAAAAATATATTTAATAAAAACTAAAATTTGCATTATTCAATAAAAATCTGTCTTAAAAAAAATTAATAAGAAACTATTCTTAAAAAAAATTGTTTAAAAAAAAAGATTTCAACTATTTTAAAAAACAACTTCTTAACTGTTTTTAAAAAAAAAATGTTTATAAAAAGTAAAATATTTATAAGTGTTTATAATGAGTGTTTTAAAAATAAGAGAATATTGAGAAAATGGTCCGCGCCAGCGAGACGCCTTATTTTTAAAACATCTATTTCTAAATATTCTTTTATTTTTAAAGGTCCGCGGCAGCGGCACGTCTTATTTTTAAAATACCAATTTTTTCAATATTCTCTTATTTTTAAAGGTTCGCGTCAGCGACACGTCTTATTTTTAAAATGCCAATTTCTCCAATATTATCTTATTTTTAAAGGTCCGCGCTAGCGGCACCCCTTATTTTTAAAATACCAATTTTCTCAATATTCTCTTATTTTTAAAGGTTCGTGCCAGCGGCACGCCTTATTTTTAAAACACCAATTTTCCCAATATTCTCTTATTTTTAAAGGTCCGCGCTAGCGGCACGCCTTATTTTTAAAACACCCATTTTCTCAATATTCTCATATTTTTATAGGTCCGCGCCAGCAGCACACCTTATTTTTAAAACACCCATTTTTTCAATATTCTTTTATTTTGAAAGGTTCGCGCCAGTAGCACCCCTCATTTTTAAAACACCAATTTTCCCAATATTTTCTTATTTTTAAGGATCCGCGTCAGCAGCACGCCTTATTTTTGAAACACCCATTTTTCCAATATTATCTTATTTTTAAAGGTCCGCGCCAGCGGCACGACTTATTTTTGAAACACTAATTTTTCTCAATATTCTCTTGTTTTTAAAGCTCTGCGCCAGCAGTATGCCTGATTTTTAAAACACTAATTTTCTCAATATTCTCTTATTTTTAAAGGTCCGTGTAAGCGGTACGCATTATTTTTAAACTCAATTTTTTTTAATAACTCTTTTAAAAAAATTATTTTGAGGGCATTTGGGAGGTTTTAACTTTTGTTTAAAAGAAAGTAATTCTATTAAGTTTGAGAAAAAATAATTTTAAAATTAAAACAAAAAAACATAAACCCATTTGTGTTCAGATCACGTTTTTTTTTAGTTTAGAATTTGGAGATTGTGGGTATTGTTTAGCATGGTTTGTGGTGGCCACCTCTTTTGTCTTGTTAGGCGGGTAAGAAACCGGGTAAGAAGCTGTGTCTATGTAGTGTTACTCTATACCTAACGAAGGGTAGTGATTGACTTTTTTTAAAACGCATGACGTAACTGCCTTGGGAAACGCATTAAGGCCTCGTTTGATACGCCGTATAAAGGGTCTGGATAGAATAGGATAAGAGTCGGATTGGATAGGATAAGAATGGACCTTATAAGGTTTATTCCAATAAATGGACCTTATAAGGTTTATTCCAATACTGCGTTTGAAACAGTTTCGAATAAGAAGACGGGATGGGATATAATAATACAGTCATGCGTTTGAAATGCTCCATCTAGGATTAATTTATCTCCAGTTTTCCTAAAATACCCTTCTTTTGTATTTAATAATCAAAAAATACAAAAATATATTGTTATCACATATTTTAACTCAATGACATAATATTTAATTCCACGTGGCTCAACCACTAGTAATCACTTACACGCATACAAAAATCATGTGTACACAAATTAGCCGCCAGAAATAATGAGATAGTAAAACTGGTTGCTTACTATCTTTTCTTTCGATTCAAAACAAATCAGTTGCAGAAAATTGCTTGAAGTCACAACTAAATAACATCGATTTTACCCAAAAATAGTCGTCGAAAACATACAGAAACAAATAAATTGAATTGTACACAGCTTTCAATTTGTCTAGCAGATAGATTAATAATACATTAAAAAAAATGTGTAACAAAATATTAGCGGTGAATTAACATATAACTTTCAACTTGTCTAGGAGGTGAGTTAACATAATATTTGCATTGATTTAAACCAAAATAGTAGTTCATGATAAAGCAACAAATAGAAAAAAATAGAAAAAAAAAATGAGGAGGTTACCTACCGTGATGAAAAATATGAATGGAGAGTTATGTGAATCAAAGGGTACTTGAAATAGTGCAAGTTGCGTGAGTTTTTTTTATAAGTTATTAAGGGTAGAGTAGTAATTTTTAATCAAATTTTGACACCGTATAATTTTATACGACCTTGGAGGTGGGATTTTTTTATCCCACTCCTTGAGGGATAAGGAGCGCATTTGGATAACTTATTATATCTCATATCTCATCCTAAATTACACCTAACATTGGATAGGATAATTTTATTCAATACGAACCTCTTATACGGTGCATCAAACGAGACCTTCAAAACTGTGCGCGTTGCCCATGCGCACGTGTAGTAATAATTACCTACCACTCCAGCCGAGGGATGACATGTGGCAGGCCAGATGGCCATAAATTTTTTGCGCAAGGCAAAGTGGTATCGAATTTATTCTCAGGACGAAAAGAAAATGGAACCCACTAAGATAATGAGTGGGGATAAGTGCATATAACTTAAATTTACCCCCGCAAACTTTAAAATTCATATTACATGATAGTGGAACCCATTTGGGTGTTAAATTGATTAACTACTTTTGGAATCTTGAATACGGGTTTTTAAGACTTTTTTGCCATTATTACTTGTCTTCAAAGTATTTGATAGCCAGTTTGGAAAAGAAAAAAAAAACTATTTGATAGCCATGTCGTTGAACAAAAACAATAATGGACAGCTGGAAAACCAAAAGTTCATCAAAATTTAATATTCATTTGAGGCTTTGCCCTTGATGTTGAATACCGAAGTTTAATTGCCATGCATTGTTAAGGGGTAAAATCAAAGACACTATTATTTAGTTACAAACCAAAAATTTATTGGTGCTCATCATGTGAACCCGAATGTCTTTGTTAAAGTGGCCTAAAATTCAAGGTAGAAGCTCAGCAAAAATAAAATGCAACCTAAAGGAAAATATCGGTTTTGAAAGTAATCACAAGGGGCCAAAATGATTCGGGGCTGTGGATAATAATCACTCAATCATTCTCTTTTAGGAAAAGAAAATCCCAAGACAGGCTTCATTGATTGGGCAAATGGAGAGTGGGTTAGATTGCTGAATCCAGCTAACACCTCTTGGACCAATCAGAAACAAGTTGAATATCTACATGGATAAAATTGTGGACCTTACTCTACCCTATATAATCAGACTATCCCAATCCCATAAGTCACCCACCTAAAGACACAAACCATCATAATACACCGGGGCAAAGGCAGCAACCATGGCTCTCTCCTCTCCATTCACCGGCAAGGCGGTTCCTTTGAGCTCACAGCCAGAGCTCTCATCCCCAATCCGCAGCAACGGTAAATTCACAATGAGGACAGCCAAAAAGCCAGCTGCCTCTTCTAGCAGTCAATGGTATGGCCCTGATCGCGTCAAATACCTCGGCCCATTCTCTGGGGAGGCTCCTTCTTACTTGACCGGAGAATTCCCCGGCGACTATGGGTGGGACACCGCTGGACTATCGGCTGACCCAGAAACCTTTGCCAAGAACCGTGAACTCGAGGTGATCCACTCCAGGTGGGCCATGCTTGGGGCTCTAGGGTGTGTTTTCCCTGAGCTTCTCTCCAGAAACGGAGTCAAGTTTGGTGAGGCAGTCTGGTTCAAGGCAGGTGCACAAATCTTCAGCGAGGGAGGCCTGGACTATCTAGGAAACCCCAGCCTGGTTCATGCTCAGAGCATTTTAGCCATATGGGCCACCCAGGTTATACTCATGGGTGCTGTTGAGGGTTACCGTGTCGCTGGTGGGCCCCTGGGTGAGGTTGTTGACCCATTGTACCCTGGGGGAAGCTTTGACCCCTTGGGACTTGCTGAAGATCCTGAGGCGTTTGCCGAGCTTAAGGTGAAAGAGCTTAAGAATGGGCGTCTGGCTATGTTTTCAATGTTTGGCTTCTTTGTGCAGGCAATTGTGACCGGAAAGGGACCTCTTGAGAACCTTGCTGATCATCTTTCTGATCCCGTCAACAACAACGCTTGGGCCTATGCTACAAACTTTGTCCCAGGGAAGTAAGGGAGTTTGGCTCACTAAGCATGGAATTTCAATCCACTTACCAGTTTTTTAACTTTTATGTCTGTCAACCATGTAAATATATGTTTTGAATTGTATGGGGCTTTTCAATTACACTGGTAATATATCTGGAGTTTGAAATTAGTATGCCTATCTGCTGATGCTGTAATAATTAGATTGAACAAATTCATTCTGCAAATCAAGAAGAAAAAAAAATTGTTTCAGCAACCTACGCCCTCCAATATTTAGCCAAGCGCTCTGATATAATATAGAAACCGTAAGAGACTCTTTTTTATGACCAATTTATATACAGCAATCACATCTTTCTCATCATGTAATGGCTTCTCTATCGCCCAAGGAGACGAGAGAGATATTGATGGTAGTGTGTAACTATAGTCTGTGTGTTCCAAATTTATCCAGGAACAAGACCATGACCACCTGCAAAGCTGAATGATTTTCGACCAGCTGTTTACATAAACTCCGTCCACAATTTACTCCAACATTGTAGACAGATTGAATGGAAAATACAAAAGAATACCTTCTCGGTCATTAATTAAAATTCTTTTAATTTTTAATTTTTGCTTTTTCAATAACCAAAATTAAAATTCAGTTGAATATAGTGGGATTTTTGGTCATTAATTTTCAAGTTAAACTTCTAGTTTGGGACATACACAATCAGGAAATAGGAACGAAAAAGAGAGTTAAAAGGCTTCCAACTAATAGCATGGCATCTATGGATTTGCAAACATTCTCCATAATAACCGATATCAACCATGTCACGATCACAATATATGACAGCATTATATTTTCCAAAGGCATAATGATAATAGTGATAAGAACCTTCGAATTTTAATCATTAATAATAACTTTTCAAGAGAATGGTCCTAATATGCACAAAGTTGTTTTCTCTTACAGATCATCAGGGATATGAATAACAGATATGAATAACAGCATACAACTTTTCTCACCCATTAAAAGGAGCTTAAGCAATTAACCATACCATCTAAAGAATAACATAACAACGAAGCCAGGACATCAGGATCAATGTCAATAAACAAATAACTCTTAAGATTACCCAAATGGTCAAAATTTGATGATACACAAGGTTTAACGTATAAGCTGATCAGATCGCATGATAAGCTCCTCTTACTCTACTTAATTTTGAAGTTACATAATTTATATCAGTACTATGATTGGAACCACCTTCCAGGCTGTCTAGAAACCTGCTTCCCACCATCAGTTTTGGCAGCATCACGCTTTGAAAACTTGGATGTATATTGTCGGATCAGCATGTCAAGTTTATCCACCGTGTCTTGCCCCAAGGGGTCTTTATTCTTATTAGTCCTTTTTCTTACCTTCACTCTTATCTCTCTGATTTGGGAACTTCCTCTTTGTTGTCGACTCATCCCCGTCTTTCAAAGGTTGGCTTGAGAGCCCCAATGGCCGCAATTTCAACTTGGACTAATTCTCCACCATGGGGCTTCTTTAACTTCTGATTTGAGCCTTCGAGGTTTTTCTTTGATAAAACCTTGTTTTCTCTTCCTCTTGTCGGAGCACGCTTCTGCTTCTTGGTAGGTCTGTCATATTCAGTGGCAACTCCTTCAAGTACTTCAGCTGATTTTTTGGTCCCTGATGTCTTAAAGGATGCATTGTCATCTTCAGATTTACCTTTTCTCAACATACTATTAGGACGATCAAGTGCGCATGAGTCGTCATTTCGTCCTGCATTTTCTGCATTACTACGCAAACCTTGTTGCTGATATTGGATCTTAACATTCCAGTGCTTCAGTGTTTGGACATTATCAAGAGCAAACTCCATGATTGGGTGATGCTCAGAACCAAAAGTCCCTGTAAACCACAAACAGAAAAAAGAAAAAAACTAAATTTATATTAGAGTAAATCAATATGTTGCGCCTCACAAGAGAGGAAAAACTAAGAAACTTTTACAAATTTGAAACAATGATAAAAGAAAATTAATTAAAATCATCCTCGAAACACCAAGGTAAAACAATGTAGGCCCAACTAAAGTAGCACTATACGATTTTACAATCCGGTAATGCTACAAATAACAAATTCAAATAAGATGGTGTTTAACTTAACAAAGAAAAGCATTACCGGGATATTAAGTACTCTCTGAGTCACAAGTGCATATTCATGCTCAGTAAACTCAACAAAAGCAACTCCACGAGAATGTTTCTTCAAAACTGCTTTTCCTTTTTTCAAATCCTTCAAAAACTGAATCTACATCAAGCAGCGGGACGATAAGGAAAATAGTCTTAGATACACATATTACACAAATGATAGAAAGAAACCCCTAATTATGACAAGCATAGCTGACCTGTCAAATTGTGGGCTTTTGTTTGGTTGCATGAGAGGTAACTGCATCTATGCAAAGTTTTTTAAGCTGCTTTTCAGTCAATGACGGGTAAATTGTATATAATGAGTCTTGTCCTTGAAATATGGAAGTTTGCTGATTGAAGCTTAATCACCTTTGACCTTTCCAACCTGCAGAATACTTGGGATTACAAATCCATGCAACAAACGGAATTTCCCAAAAGTTCAAAATTGGGGAGTTTGGTTCTCTTTAAAAATAAAAGTATAGTATTTTTTCTACTAGCAGTTGCATTTGACGCTTCGATATATCGCTAGATGAAACACCTTCAGCAGCTGGAGTCCCCTCAATGATAAGACCTTCCTATTAGAAACAATGATAACGGTAAAACCAATATGGCATGGAGACACGGATCATCTGTTACCAAATCAGATTCTGAAGACAAGAGTACAATATTGGATCCCTTGGACAAAAGGGGTAGAAAATGGCATGGAGTTGGAAAAACCAACCTTTGGTGGTCATGCTCCTCCTTTTTGGTCTTCTCCACTTCCTTGTCCTGAGCTACTTTCGTGTCAAAAGCCTTCAAAACTTTCAGTTAGAAAGATACCCAGACCATTTACTGCCTTGGCTGCTGACACCGCAGCATCAGCAGCATCTAAGTTTTTAAACTTGAGAAATTCAGTTCCTCGTGGTCGCCTGCACAAATGAAAAACAAGATCACATTAATTTAAGTAAGAAATATAGAAAACTAAAAAAATTCATAGAACATAGAAAAGATTCATACTTGGTGACTTGATGAAGAACTGGGAAAAAGGATTTCACTTCACCAAAGGTAGAGAAACGTTGTTTTACTTCTTCATTATCAGTGTCAAAAGGAAGATTGCATATGAAAATTGTTCTCCGCAGATCATCTTCTCCCTCAGTCGGTTGAAAATTAATAAGTTTACTTGTGCTGGAGCTTCCAGGTTTTGTTATATTGTTTGGTGGTGTGTTCAAGGTATCATCATCCTCTTCTCTCATGGGTAGGATGGAATAATTGAGAGAAGTGGGAGTTCCTTTAGCAGATGATGAAATCAAGTTCTTGAGAACTTTTCTTGCAACATCTGCTTCCTCGTCAAAATCAACTTCCCTAGGAATGGATTCTTTTTCATCGATGTCCACATCATCATCCTCCACATCACTACCAGTATCATCTCCCCCGTCACTTTCTTCTTATCCTGTAAAAAGCAAACGTTAATGCTCATAACTTCCATAGAAGAAGACATCGAGCCTCTATAGAGTATATGGGTCAACAAAAAATCAAGTGATGAAACCAACAGACACAAAATAAACCCAAAAAGTACTAACAGAACAGACTAAGAGCTGCTGTAGAGTTGGCACTTGGCAGAAACACGCGCAATAAATTATTAGTACCCAAAAGAAAAGGAACTCACAGAATATAATGGAAACCGCTCTGCAACGTCTGCTACATAATTATTTTTTGAGTGTTATTAACTTATCCATCACCACTATATCCACTTTAGATATAACACACGAAATTATGGATGCGAAATGCTGTAGAAATTTATCTGGTGGTCGGTGGAGGTACACCTCAGATTTATTTCATAAAAATGGTTTGCCATAAGGTAGAACAGATATGTTTCCTGCCACGCGTGCATATTCACCGCTGGATCCAATCAGAATTTTGCTAAATTTCCAGTTGGAATTGATCTATGCCAGAAGTGTTTGGTTGATTTACTGTAGGATTAGTGAGATGTGTGTGTATGTGTGTATGTGTGTCTTGAATTTTCTTTTAACTTTTTGACATGCTTAGACAAATTGCGACATGATCAAAACACATTTCGGAGACTTGGACACATTGGGACTCGACAAGCTAGCGAACATGCTAGACAAAATTTCGGGGACTACAACATAACTACCCTCAACAAAATATAGACCCAAAAATTAATGTTTGTTGGTTGAAATGTGTTTTTTCTTATTATATGGATGAAAGTATAATATTTTTGAACTGGAACAATGTTACTTTTTTCTCTCAGTAATATATACATAAATATGAATAATAGTATGTGTCAACACACCCGCGCCCTACTTTTCTTTTTAAATATTGCCTCAGCAAGACAAGTCTTGACAGCTCACGTGTCGCGTGTCTGTCGGTGCTTCATAGCTAGTATGTAGTGGTGGAGGCAAATATTAAAATAAATAAAATAAAACCCTAACTTCTGATTTAAACGAAAAATATTTTTATGAAGAGTAATGAGCTGCTAGACACTGCCATATTTGCCCATGTGGGGAAGAAACTAGCGTAGTTATGCCTGAAATTTTTAGTCAGGTATCTCTAACTAAAGCAATGAATGCAAATATTTCCCTTAATTGAAATCTAGACCTCAAATAGATGACTGTTCCTCCAGCCCTTAATTTTGATAAGCTTTTGAAAAATATACATTTAGGTTCTCAGAAGACTGAGACTTCAAACAATGTCTAGGAGGTGAAAAAGATATATATCAGACTTGCATTACGTCCCAACTATGTACCGTATATCACTACCACCTAAATGAGGCCCATGATATAGCTAATCTTAGTAATTATATTAATTCCATTCATACACCCCCATTTAGAAAACTTTTTGTCAAAGTTTCTATACTTGTACTGACATTTTAGCTATTTATTGAAGTTACAATAACATTTAGAGCAAAAAGGAAATGCCTGCATTGGATGTTCTTGCTATTAGCTCAGAAAGTACCACAGCCACAGAAAAAACACTTGTCAGATTAAAATTGTTGAAATTATATTCTCTGCTTTTCAACGATAACGATGTGAAAATGACTCCAGATTCAGTAAACACAATGTAACAAGGAAAAAATTGAAAGGCTGGCAAAACATTAGGCAATATATATACTACAGAAACTGTTTGCCTCGAAACAAGTTGCCAAGACAAAGAAATATCTTGCCATGAAAGGATAATGTCCGAGGCAACTCTGAGAAAATAAATGCAGTAGGGGCACTTCTCAAAAAATGACATTTTCCTCCAGCTAATTTCCTTAAACTCCCCTCTCAACCAAGCCAGTAATCGATTACTTCTACTTGCAGAAGAAATTGCAATTTTCTTTATATACAAATTATTCACTATGGGAGTAAGGAACAAAAATAAAAGAATAATTATAAAACTATTGCATATAAAAATAATGGGCAAGTGTTGAGATTACCATCTTCCAAAGCAGCAGCAGAATGGGCACCAGTAGCATACAAAAAAATTTGGAATAGCCCAATCAACAGCAATGGGTCTTTTGCCCATGCTTTTTCCATTCAACTTTTGGATGGCCTGGAAAAAGGGGAAAGACTATTAAAATAATTGTAGGATAGATATTATAAAATGGAACTCCAAAGCTTTTGTGACACTTGGTATGGACCATGTAGTATAATCCATACATTTTCTGCATCGTGCTTGCATGTGTATCTGACAAATACAAATCTTTATATAGTCTGCAAAATGCAAAACAGTGAAAAATTATAAGAATATGACATTTTATTGGCAGAAAAAGATAACAGACTATAGAACGATACCCCGTCTCAGGATATTTGATAATAAACACATCCCACACAAAGCCTGCTGATGAGAACATATCTCTAATCTCCGACACTTCAGCCTGCATTTTGGTTTTATAAACTAGTTAAAGGAATATATAGACATACATGCGTGCACGCGCATTTATGAAAAAGTGAAAAAAAAGTCTGATGACATTGTTGATAGAAACAACCTTGAATATGGAAGATTCCTAACTGTAAGTATCCATTTCCGAGACTTAGCAAAGGCAACCAAGGTAATTTGAGATCACCATGGAAGGCATGTAACCATAATACTCCATAACAACGAATCTATGTCAAAAGTCAAACCAATTAGGGTTATGGTCATAAGATTCATTATATATGCCTAAGAGAGGGGCGAAGAGGGTTGTGTTAGATTGCTGACACCGGGTAAAACTGTCTTGCGAGAACCTTATGAACAGTGATTCTATGAATAAAGCGCTAATAACAGAGCATTCCCCTTCAACGATGTGTTGCCTGCGGCTACCACAGGGTGTCTCCAAAATAACCAAGGGGCATTGCGCCTGCAACCGATGTCTCAAAACTAAGTTAGGGGCATCGCATCAATGCCTGAGTGTGATGAATAATAAGGATTCCTATACCAATCTGGACGTGTGTGGGTAAAGAAGTTAGTCCATGATAATAAAGTTAACTAGCGACATGGAATATTGGGACTTTGGTCGGGAAAGGGAAAGGGCTAGTGGTAACTATAATAATAAGGAACTTGACATAATTTTTTTGCAGGAAACTAAATGGGTCGGTGAGTGAAGAAACCAAAATCTAATGAGACTCGGATGCCACCTAAATGTCAGGTGTGTGAGTTGAACCAATAGCAAAAATTGAAGTATGAACACAGACACAAGGATGTAACGTGGTTCAGCCCAATGTGTTGGGCCTACGTCCCCAGTTAGAATGCTCTTCTTTCTTTCTGTGTATTAATACGAGGCTTGAAGGCCAAATTACAAGTGCTCGTGGGTTGTGTTACAAGACTGAGAATTATTACAGGAGAACTGGAGAGAAAATAAATGTTCAGTAAATGGGGAGAATCTTGGTTGTCCACCTCCATAAATAAGTCTTGGTATTTACAACTCCTACTCGTCTTGGTCGTCAAATAGGCGGGAGAATCTCATTAAATGGGGTGGTTGGAGGAACCTCTGCCTGTGATCACATGTCTAATAAACATATCAACTGCCGAAAATTCCTTTTGACCTTCCCTTCCCATCTATTTTAGGAGGAGTAAACACCAAAGGGGAAATGTAAAGGGTCACGGGTGTTTGCATGCAAACTTGGCATGTCTGATCATTCCCTTTGTTATCCTCAAGGGCTATAGATTTTGTATCGCCGCTTAAGAAAGATCAAGAGGGTTGAGTTTATTATAGACTTGGTAAGTGAGGCCTTGGTTAAGTGATCCTGGATCCCTTTGATAAGTTGGGCACTTTGTCTAAACCAGGTCATGATAAGGACATGCAATGAGTATGGGCGTGGACCATGTATAGTGTGGGCTTGGCGTATAAAAGTCTACCCATAGGGCGAATTGTGCTTGTGACAAATTCCTCACTATCAGCGAGAAAGCTAGAGAAAAAAAGAATACAAAACATATACATAAGAGTGGAATCGAAATAATAATAGATAAGAACTTTAAGGCAGATATTGTAATTGTTGTTAGGTAGACTTGTACATAAAAAACTAGTATTAGGTGATAATCTAATCAATATTGTTAGTGCTTATGCATCCCAAGTAGAATTAGACTAACATACTAAAGTACAATTTTGGGAACAAATGGATGAATTAATTCAAGAAATACCTGCAGGTGAGAAAATCTATATAGAGGAGATTTAAATGGTCATATAGGAGAAAATTGTGTTGGATATGAGATGGTACATGAAAGATAAGGTTTGGAGATAGGAACAACGATGGAGTCTATCCTAGATTTTGCGATGGCTTATGATGTTGTATTAGTAAATACATGCTTTAAAAATGAGGCTTAAAGATTTGATAACATCAAAAGTGGAACAAAATAAGCGTCAAATTAACTTTTTCATTACTAGGAAAGGAGATTGATTAGCGTATAAAGATTGTAGTGTTATCCCGGGATAGAGTCTAACCTCACAACATAGAATAATGGTGTTGGGCATAAATATTCACAAGCACGAAAAAAGAAGATTAACCTACGAAACAGATGGTGCGATTTCAAAGGAGAAAAATTAAAACTATTTGGAGATAAAATATTAAAAGAAGCGACATGGAATGTCGAAGATGAGACGAGCATAAAATGAAATAAGATGGCTACAAGCATCAGAGATTTACAAAAATTCTTGGAGAATCAAAAGGTAGGGCGCCACACTTTAAAGAAACTTGGTAATGGAACGAAGAAGTACAAAATATAGTAAAAAACAAAATAAAGTGTTTTAAAACATGGCAAACAATTGGAAACGAAGAAAATTTTGAGAAAATATATATCTACTAAGACATAGGTTTAAAAAATGGTAGGAGATGATAAGTTTAAGGCGTATGATATCATGTGGTTTGACTTGGTGGGATATTATAAAAAAGGGCATAATATCATGTGGTTTAAACGAGGATATTACGCTAAACAGCACAAATTGGAAAAATAAGATTCATGTACCCCAAATAATTGGGAAAAAGTTTTGTTGAGCTGAGTGTATAATTAAACAAATCATACCTTTTAAAGTCACAAGTCTAGTTGACAAAGCGACGCATTTAACCTTCCCAGATCAATTCATCTATATGAAGAATATACTCAAGGCACCACAATAAACAAACTAAAATGCATAAATCCATAAATAATAGTAAGGGTATATTGCAAGAACTCCTGACTTGTTGCATATATCTCCCTGAACTAGTAACTACGCCCAAAAAAAAACTTTACTATTCCATTCGTTTGCAATTTCCCACTTGTGTATCGCTATAAATACAAATGTCAAGACGTAAAGGGAGTTGTTGTATAACCAAGCAAAGTAGGTCCAACTGTTTCAAACTAGATTGTACAATTACGAGAAGCGTTTAGTTCTTCAAATGATTCTATAGATTAATAAATTAAAAAATTAGGAAGAGAGTTCCTATTCTCATGAGAGTCCTAACACAAAATGAGAAGAAAAAAAGGTCTTCCATTCAAACTTTTTTTTATAAGTTTAAAAACGAGTTCGCGGATTATTCTGTTGTGCAGATTTCGAAAATGATCCTTCTGCAGGTTCACCTGCAGAAACCTTGTTACGAGTTCTCTTCCTCTAAATGATAAGGTTCAGTGGACTTCTCGCGACGTCGCCAGCAGCGAATCACCCAAGTCGCTGCGATCCGAACACTTCAATCGGTAGGAGCGACGGGCGGTGTGTACAAAGGGCAAGGACAAAGTCGACGTGAGCTAATGACTTGCGCTTACTAAGAATTCCTCGTTGAAGACCAACAATAGCAATAATTTATCCCCATCGTGATGAAATTTCAAAGATTTTCCGAGCCTATCGACCAAGGCTATAGACTCATTGAATACATCAGTGTAGCGCGCGTGCGGTCCAGAACATCTAAGGGCATCACAAAACTGTTATTCCCTCAAACTTTCGTGGCTGAAAGACCATAGTCTCTTCAAGAAGTTGGCCGTGGAGAGATACCTCCACATAGCTAGTTAGCAAGGTTTCGTTCGTTAACGAAATTAATAAAGCAAATCGCTCCAGCAATTAAGAGCAGTCATGCACCATCACCCATAGAATCAAGAAAGAGCTCTCAGTCTATCAATCCTTACTATATATGGACCTTTTAAGTGTTCCCCTCATGTTGAGTCAAATTAAGCCGCAAGCTCCAGATGTAAATCTATAAATACAGAAGCGTTACACTACCAAACTACAAAAAAAAAAAAAATTAGACTAGTGAAATGGGTTTCTTTCTCTCTCTCTATTCTCAATTCTCAATACTCAAGGTTGAGTACAAATGAGGGCCAACGGCCTATTTATAGGAAGAGTTCGATTGCTAATCACGCTATTATCCGAAAAGACCAAAGAGGACAACTAATACCTAAAAATGACTCATTAGTCCCAAAAATGCTTGGAGACTAATTAAACACTAAAAATAAAGGAAAATTACTATAGGGGGCTTGACGATAATCTCTAAATTAGGGAGAGCTTCCCCAATTAACAGAAAAGACTCAAGAGAAGAAAGAAGCATGAAGACAGCAAGGCAGCTCAGTGATGCAGCTCAACGAGGAAACTTGTCGAGAGAATTCTTCTTTATCTTCCGTTCTTAGTCAAATTGTATCTTTTAAATACATTGATTGTAATGATGTAACGATTGTAATATTGAGTGTGAGGTTAAATGGTACTCGCGACGGACCAGGCCCGGCAGGGCCTATGAAAGCTCACATGCTCTATCGAATGACCTCGCCGTGGGAACTTCAGAGGGACTTGGTTTGGAGGATTGAGAAGTGAGGCAGCGTTAAGACTTGTCTTGACCATTTTAGATACACCTGGTAAAACACCGAGAGATCTTTCGTTGTGGAACCTTGTGCAGAGTAACCTTGAGTTCCATCGTATATTGAGCTTCGAGCCAAACAGCCCTCAACCAAATGTCACATCTACTTTAGGTGATGTCACCAGCCAGCTAAACACTGTCCAATCCAAACTTGAGTAAACCACTGTAGTATTGGGGCTGTCACACAGTTTGATGAGCCACCTCTGTTGTGACAATCCTCTGACGCAGAGTACGGGCAAAAGGCATGTCCTGGCATTTCATGTTTATGACGTAGGGTGTATTAACCCATCAAGCATTTAATGCTTGTGACGTAAAGTGTGAGGGGGATGTCTTTCACACTGTGAAGGACTGAGATATCTCAAAAAAGGTCTGGGGCTATTTATTGCCCTCAACCACTTCTGAGAAGGGGAGTTCTTTTCTAAAGAGTTTATTGCTAGAGAGAGAAGAGATTGAAGAGAAGTCATTGCAAACCTGATAGTTTACTCACCCACCATTGTCATTTATTGCGAATCTTTTAATAACTAACCACAGAGATATCAGAGGTTGAGTTCTTTTCTAAAGAGTTTATTGCTAGAGAGAGAAGAGATTGAAGAGAAGTCATTGCAAACCTGATAGTTTACTCACCCACCATTGTCATTTATTGCGAATCTTTTAATAACTAACCACAGAGATATCAGAGGTTATTGGTTTATTGCTTGCGTGTCAAGGTGTATCTAGAGTGCACTTCTCTCTCCCATTGAATGAGTAGCTTCTGAGTTTCCTTTATCATAATTTGAGTTATACACGAGAGATTTGTGAGTTCAATCTGAGTGTTTATTATATACAATCTTGTGTGTTCATTTGTCTTTGTTAAGGGTTATCGTTTATTACCATACCTATAGGGGTTACGCCTCTACTGGTATTACTATACTCCCAGGCTTCAAGGGGACTACCCTCTTACATCTGGTGACTCCGTTGGGGAAGCATTCTTCTAGAAATATGGCGCAAGATAATGTTAACCGTACCTTTTGACTTTGATGCTATTCAGAGAAATGAGGAACAAGTGGCGAGGGAACTTGAGGCTTCCAGGGATGGGGTACCTCGGGTAGAGGTTCTCCAAATTCAAATGGCAATAGGAATCCCAGCGATCACACAGGCTTCTACTAGCACCATGATGGGACAGGCACAAATAGCCTTTCTCATGGGCAAATTCTTTGAGTTCTTGCAGACTCTTGTAGCTGCAGCAGCTTTTGGGGGGGGCCTAGACCCCATCTCTTTCATAACACCCATGGCGGCTCCGATAGCCCCATTGAGCGCAACTCCAACGGGACCTTCCCCCACGAGCACTGTCCCCACCCCTGTCCCAACGATGGGTACCCTAGGTGTGGCAAGTATTTAGCCTGTGGTCCCTCAGCCCATTGCTCCAATGGCTGAGAAAACCCCTGCATAGAAGAAATAAGGAAGGAGATGCAAAAAGAAATGCTAAAGATGATAGCAGCTTCCTCGCAGTTATCCAGCAAGGTAGCATCAGTATACGATGATGTTCGTACTCCCTATCCTGAGGTGTATAACGAGGAACATTACCCGAAGGATTACATTCCTCCTATCTTTGAGAAATACACAGGAAAGGGAGGAAACCCGAAGGAGCATATCAAGCGGTTCATTGAGCATTTGGGGGCCTATTGCAACAATAAAAAGTTAAAGTTGAGAGAGTTTTCTAAATCCCTCACTGATAAAACATATACCTAGTACTCTCACTTGGCACCAAAGAGTGTCTCAATGTGGGAGGAGATGCACGTTCTTTTTATCCAGAAATTCTTTTTGGCAGAAGACGAATTTACGTTGACACAGCTGGCAGAGAGAAGCAACGACCCGGGGAGGAGGTGGTGGCGTACGTCCGAAGATTTAGATAAAGGTCCCTCGACGTGAGGGAGGAGGCTAAGGGGTCCAAACTGCTCTAGATTTGTGCTGAAAGTTTGCTCCCGGAGTACATCTGTCACCTCATAAACGAAATGCTCGAAGGAACTTTTGCAGCGTTTTTAAAAGCAGCAAGAAACATCTCGTTGGTCGTACATGCAAACCCGGCCGTGCTGCCTATAATATTCAGGCAACCAGTACAACCCGTTGTGGGACGTGGCCAGCCCCCACGAGTAGGATATGCCGATGGAGGAAAGGGGGTCAAACAGCCAAAGAAGGACAACGAAAGGAAGTTTGGCAGAGATAGAGAGGCTCCACCACCGTTGCCTTGTATCGTTGAAGAGGTCGTCAGTTGCTACAACGCCATGGTGCAAGGGGGGACATACTCTAGCAACGGAGCCTGATGCAAGAGTGAGAGCTAATCCCAAATACTATCAGATCCATCGAAAGATTGATCATCCAACGGTGACCTGTTTTATGCTGAGGAAGATTATAAGCAAACATATAAAGGTAGGGACTTTGCAAATCCCTCAAGAGAACGTCAACAACAACCCACTACCAGCACATGCAGCTAACCTGGTAGTTGCTTATATTGAAGAAGCTGAGAGGGAGGCGAGGGAACTGGTAGTGGAGTAAGAAGAGTTTGAGGAGGCGTTAAAGACTGCACGAGAGGAATGGCTAACGTTGTGATAGCCTACGATGAAGCAAGCGCAAGGGATGTGGAGGATGTGTATTACCTTGATAGTGAGGAAGTACACCAAGGGATGGTTATGTTGTATCACGGTCGCCCAAATTCTCATGGTTCTTCGATCAGGTGGGAAGGCCGAAGGAAAACAGACCGGAGATAACCCAAGCGATTTTGGACATTGCACGAAAGAATGCAGATCCATCACTGAGATGGAGGAGGCCCATGGCTAGGCTAGTAAGGAAATACCTATCCGAAGTGACTTTTAGTGATGCCGATAGAGCTGTAAGGTTCCCACACAACAGACCCTTATACGTGACGGCAAGTATTAATGGGGTATGTAAACGTGGGGATTGCAATGGGGAATCTCACTTCACACATCAAGTTTCATGTGATTGAGGGTGCTACTTCCTACCATCTTTTGATAGGAAGGGCGTGGATGCACAACCACGGCTTAGTTCCTTCGACATATCACTAATGCGCTAAGGCAAATGTGAAGGGGCTGAGATAGTTATACGGGCAACGAAGAAGTCCTTTGCAACCGAAGAGGCTCACTTGGTGGATGTAGCGTTTTATACCGAGCTGGAAGAGGGCGCAAGAGTCCTAACGAGACGAATGGAGGGAGCCAGAGTTCCCTCTATCAGAGAAAGAATGGCACCTGTGAATGGCTAAAGCTGCGAAGGAGCAGGTAGGAGAGAAGTAGTTGAGTGGTCAACCACATCGATCCCAAACCTCAGAATATCTTTAAACAACTAAAAGATAGGATGAGACCAAAGATGGACCCGATGGAACACGTGGTCCAACGATAAAGCGTACCGAGTAGGTTTTCGGGACACAGGTTGGTAGAAGCTTCAAGAGATAGGAAGCGAAAAGCAGCTGTGACGGCCAACAGACAATGCAAGAAAGTGATAACGAATGATGGAAAGGTAATCTATCGCCTCTGAAGGCGTGAACAGGCAGTTGAAGGAGCTGTTGCAGAGGCTGACTTGGTGTATGAATGTTTTCTGGTGGACCAACAGGGGCAGTGCATGGTCATAGACAACTCAAACATATGGAAAAAGTAAAAGAAGAACCAGAGTACATGATGGACCGCCCAAAGCCGCAGGTGCAGGAACTGGAGAAGCTTGATCTAGCCGAAGAAGGAGAAGATTCAAGGCCCATCTTCATTTCGAAGGATCTGAGCGTGGAGAAAAGAAAGGCCTTGATTAAGCTGATTCAGGGATATAGACGTCTTTGTGTGGAAGTACACAGACGCCTTGATTAATCAATGAGTTTGTGGCACGTGAAGAGACTCTTAGGGAAAAGTTTGCTTTAATTGAGGGGGAGAGGGATACCCTTTTAGAAATTGTTGAAAATTTGAAAAAGCAAATCATGTCTTGGGAAGAGTCTAATTTGTTGCTTGAATCAAATATTTTGAAGTTGAAAAATGATTTAAACGATTCAAGTAGATTTGATTGTGATGGTAATGGCTCATCTTGTTCTCATGCTTCTAGTGCTAAAGCCAAAACCATTATTTGTTTTAGAGGGTCAATTAATCCCAAGGACATTAGAAAAGATCACACTTTAGGTAACATTCCTCCCGTTTACACATGTTCACATTGTGGTAGGAAAGGTCACCTTAGAAGATTTTGTTTTGATCTTGGAAGATGTCCTAGGAAGTTTATGTCTAGTGTTCCCGTGGTTCCCGAAGCCCCCACACAACGTTTCACACCTATTTGGGTTAGGAAATCACTTTTAGAGGCACTAGATTTTAGACAAGTTGATTCCCGTTTGCTTGCACATGATTCTTCTCTTGCCATATCATACAGATGATTGTGTTTGCATGTTTGTCATACACTAGTTGAGGTTTCATGTTATATATTTACTAGTGTGTTGACATGTAATTTTTGTATGTATTTTTTTTTTTGAAAAATACAAAAAGATTTTTGTTTTTTGTTTGCACCGTTTATGGATGAACACTTTGGATGATCGAGTCACAACATCATTTCATTTTTTTCATGTGACTATTTGATAGTGTTTTGAGACAATAGGTCAATTCATCCATGTGCTTTATAATGTTTGGAGTCATTAAGATGTATTTAAGTGTTACTTCCTACATGTTTGACTCATGTTTCCTTTATTGCACACATGCACGGATTTGTTTGATTATTGTGCTTTGTCTTATCACATGTTGGTTGGGTGTTTTCACTTCAATCCTGTCCTTTAAAACGAACCAAGCGCGATAAATTTTGATAAGGAAATTGTGCATTTTAAAACCGTTTTGTGAGATTGTGTGCTTTGTTTGAAAACGGGGAAGGGCTGCGAAAGGTTCATTTTGCCTTTGCGAATACTAAGCCACCGTTAAATTGGACCTAAAAAATGGAGGAATTTTATTATCCGGGGTCCAAAGAGGTTTAAAGAGCCCGAAAAAAATTGAAAGGCAATATAAAGAAATTAATGCCAAATTATGGGCCATTTAGGTTTTTGCACAAATTCTCCAAAGTTTGAGAATTTAGATTACCTCTAAAAGATAATATATTTGAGGAAGTTTGGTTGGAGAATTTAAAACTGGTTTGCACGTCCTTGAATTGCTTGAAAATGCGCTACATAGTTTTGGACGTTATTGGTGTGGAAATCACTTTGACTTTGATTTGTTGATTTGCATAAGACGATGTCATCTAAATTCAACAAATTTTTTTACACCTAAGGATACTTTTGATGATCATTCGTTAGGGGTACACATATGCATCGTGCACATATGATTGATTGAGTTGATTTACCTATCGAATGTGTTCGCACCCATACATTCCGTTTCCATGACTTGGTTGTTTGAGTTTAAATCCATGGTGTGATTTTTGTAGCATTTTTTTTCAAATGGTATCTATTTTTTTGTTTTGTATGAAAAATTGAAAAAAATCAAAAATAGTTTGTGTTTTTTTTTATATACCGTGACACCTCGATTTTGCTTGTTTGATTCATTCTTCTTATTTGTCTATTTGGGGACATCATAAAAAGGGGGAGAAAGAATTATCTTATTTTGGGGGAGTTTGGGAGTGTTTTGAGACTTAACTTATGCTTATCATATATTGGTATCTATGTTTATCTCATTTCAAACTCGATACGTCACTTGGTATTTTTTCTTTATCTCATGTGTGTAGGTACTTCATTGATGATCTCTGAATTGCACACCCTGATGAGAAAAGATTTGAGATTCCTGAAGATTTGAAGAACAAACGATGAAGACTATTCATTTGTACCTTTTCCAGTTTTGGGTTCATGGGAGGGTAGATTTGTATAGGCAATTTCATATTTGATAATTCGGATTTTTATGTATGTACCGGCATAGACATAGGGGGAGAGTTGTCAGGACATTTTTCTCATGTCCAACATGTTACATTTATGTATGTCGTACGCCGCTACATTTGGCACGTCACCTCACGATCTCACATGACGGCCTCTATCCGAATTCCGGGAATCAAGCATTCAACATCTCTATTAATATGTCCCACATCTGCCTCAAAGACTTCACGTTCCAAGATTTTAGGGACTTAATGCAAGTGGTACGCAAGGGAAGTCAAAACAGTGAAAAAAGGCACGATAGGAGAGTTCAAGGGCATTTTCGTCATTTCACATCCATAGTCCGGAGGTCTGGTCAACTGGAAAGTTGAAGAGCTCGCCGCAACGAAGATACTGGAAGAAACGGCACCTCAATCCGAGCTACGGTGAAGGAGTTATGACCTTTTGAAGTTGGAGAAAATTCCTTGAAGAATGCTGTTTTTTTTTAACCCCAAACCAGAAAGGTACCCCAAACCGATGTACCCCAAACCGCATAAGGTACCCCAAACCGGTTCGGGGTACCTGTACGCTGGATAGAATTTCAGTGTTTTTATTTTGCAAAACTCTTCATCTGTTTTGCTATTTAAACCACCTTCGGGGGAGCAGTTTTGCAAGACTTTGGAAGACATTTTTGAGAGTCCAAATACCTCTAATCTTCATATTTTTTGAGTCCCAAGACTCATGTTTTGATTCACACAATTGACAATCCTTTGTGAATCTTTTTGGTAACCCAAGAACACAACCTTGTGTTTGTTCAAACCTTTGTGGAGAGATCTTTGCAACCGAGGGCTGCGTGTCATTGTTGAGGGAGTCTCTACAAAGTTTTATGGCTGCGTGTCATTGAGGAGTGTTGCGGTTCTTCCTTTGTTGATTGGACTGAGGTTCATGTGGGTTCGCTGCGTGTGGATTCATTGTTGACGACACCGACCGACGCCTGCGGGTATTCGTGTGTCACTGTATTTCATTGTAATCCGTGTAAGTTGCGATTTACTTATTATAGTGAAATAAAAGGTTTTGCCCTGCGGGGATTTTTCCTTAAACTTGTTTCGCATACTTTATTTGTTTATGGGTTGACACACGCACCGTAGATGGATGTTTAGGGGCTGAATTTATTTGATTTAAAAGTAGACTCTAATTAAATAAGGGTTATTTGAAAACTTGCGAAATCTAATTTAAATCGATATCACGCATACGACGTTTACAGCATGATTTATTAGAGTTAATATAATTCACAACCAATAATAACTTTTGGAGAAAATTAACATTTTTTGAACAATAATGATAATTAATCTATATATGGTATAAAATACAAAAAAAAAAGTAATAAAAAATAAAGACTATTAGATGAGATATGATATGCTATCAAGTCATAGGTTAAAACATCTCAATATTAGAAAATTTATAATCAATCAAAAGTGAAAAATCTCACTTCTATGTTAGTATGAACACTTCTCCAACCACCGTGGCATGTTATTTAATGGTCTTCATTCCCAAAAATTATAAAAGGAACACGATGACATGTTATTTACTGTATCACTGTGCTTGTCTGCCAAATATTTATTACAGTTAAGAAATGATAAGGAGAGTCTAGTCTCTAGTCGGTTATGTAGAGTGAATAATTGATAAAAGGGAGGACCATGCATCGCTTTACTTGTAAACAAGAATAAACTCAAACGGCAATGATTTTTAGAAATCTTGGGGGTGGCCATGACCCCCCTTAGTCCGGGCGTAGCTTCACCCCCGCAAGGATTCATTCCTGTTTGCAAAGAGAGCGATGATGATTTTTAGAAATCTTGGGGGTGGCCATGACCCCCCTTAGTCCGGGCGTAGCTTCACCCCCGCAAGGATTCATTCCTGTTTGCAAAGAGAGCGATGTGCAAAAGAACATTGTTTAAAATTTGCTCCTAACAATTATGGTAATGTGTATTCCTATGTAAATATGTGACTTGGTATATATTTTTAAGTACCCAAAAAGATAGAAACAAATAATTATATTATAATCTAACCATATTGCATAATGGATACATTGCTTTGCATGTTACAGTAATTACAACAGGCAACCTGTAAGAAGTAGGGAGTTGAAATTGGAGAAAGGATAAGTAGAGAGTTGAAATTGGAGAAAGGATAAGGCACAGACTTACAAATGAACAAAAGCAAAGCCACAATGTGTCGATGACCCTAGGAACATGTAACAGAAAAACAATACATAAGAATAACCAAAAACTAAAACTCAGTTGCAAATGAGAGATATTAAAAAAGGCTCTAGTTTATTTATGTTGGATATTCAATATCAAAGGTCATAGGCGCATGCCTGGGCTTTTATTTAGCTTTTTTATCCTTTTAACATCCCACATTGTTATAAGGCAAGAAAAGAGTGGTGTTAACTGAGACCACTCAAGCATTTTGACGTGAACTACACGTCAATGGCCAAAAATCAAAATAAACACCAACTTCAGAGAGAGAAACTAATTGTCTCTTATATTCAAAATTAGGTCTCCTCTAAACGAGGTTTTTTTAAGGGGTATTTAAAGGGGAGGAGTAGCTTAGGCTCTAAGCTAAGGCCTAATTGCAAAAATGCCATTACTACTCCTTACCTTTAAATACTAAAGCAAAACAAATGAAGTTACAATAATAAAATAAAGGAAAAATAACAAGAAGAAGATAAAATATTAATATGCCCAAAAATGACAATAATGCCCTCAATTTACACCAATCTCCCCTCCTTTAAAAGAGTTCGTCCTCGGACTCAAAAGGGAAGACCAACTGAATCACCCTCCAAAACTGTCATCAACGCATGCTGGGAAAGCTCCTCGGACGCATCCAAATAGTCAGGTGGATGATCCATCATCAATAATGCGCGGCATCGTGGGAGAGAGCAATCAGAAGCTCGGCGACCAACATTGCTACAGTTGTAGCACCAAAAGGTAGGAGGCCCGATATGTGAAGTGGTGGTATTTGGGACTGAAGTTGTCACTGGAGGAGAAGCTGGAGCAGACAGCGGTGTAAATGGAGTCCGTAAGGCCGGAAGAGTTGCGAGCGCTGTGTGGTAGGCCTCAAACTTGGCCGCATACTTGACCGCCTTCACAAAGGTCGGTATCTCCCTCAGTCTGAGATCGTGCTGAATCCATCTCGGGGAGGCGCGCTCGAGTGCACAGAAACTGAAACTACTCCGTATACTCCACTATCGATGAGGTGTCCTACCTGAGAGACTGAACGCGAGCAAACAGGTCGCGCTCATAGATGGGAGGGATGAATGACGGCTAGAGGGCGGCCTTCAGCTCAGGCCAAGTTTGGATAGGGGGCAATCCCAACAATGTCCAGAGGTAGCAGAGGCCGTTCCACCAAATTCGAGCGAATCCCTTGAATTTGGTTGCTGCGGGGAGAACATAAGAGCGGCCCTGAACCCGCTTATAGCCAAAAATCATCTCCATCGAAGCCAACTAATCAATCATGGCATCCGTAGAGAACCGCCCGTCAAACATGGAAATGTCAATGTGAATATCCCCATGTAGGGCTGTCAACGGATCGGAGACGGGTCGGGTTTAGGGAGATCCAGATCCGTGTAATCGGATCTTCATCGGGTTCGGATTCGGGTCCGGGTCTTCATCGGGTCTATAATATTGGATCCAGACCCGAATCCGTTCGGGTCTCGAGTTCGGGTTCGGGGCTGGCCAAATATATACATTTATTTTATTTTATCCCCCTTCTTTATTTTTTAATCTTAAATTAAAATATTTTGTAATGTATTATAGAATATTATTAGTATAAATAAAACATATATTATTTATATTTATTATATACATAAATATATATTATTATATATAATACTTACATGTTATATTGATAAGATATATAAATAAATATATATATATATATATATATATATAAATTTATGGTATATATATATATATATTTAAAAAATAATAATGTACAATTCGGGTCCTGTCTTCGGGTCCGGGTCTTGTATAAGATCCGGTAGGGTTAAACGGGTCTTCGGGTTCAAAAAATATGCTCAGACCCTATTATACAGATTGGGTCCGGGTCCAAACCCGACCCGTTGACAGGTCTATCCCCATGGAGACTCCGGAAAAGCAGCTGAAGAGCCATGGATAGTGGACCCTCGTCCTGATAAGCATCAAATCCCATCACATCACCTGGCATAGGTGGAATAACATCAGCAGGGTGGGGTGACAGTTGTGCAGGTGGTGGATGAAGAGGCTAGACATGCTAAGGTACGGGAGATGCTGGAGGAATATGGCGATAGTGAGGTCACGTGCAAATCAAGTGGCCACGCTCACCGCTATAGAAGCCGTGTCGATCTCAAAGTGGTGCATAGCGGTGGGCATTGGGTTGGGGGTGGAGGTACCCACTCTAAAACACTAGAGTGGCTATCCCGAACTCAAATTGATGGCCAGGGCCCCCGGGGTAATCGAACAATCCGAAGAGGTGGGGATATGGCTCAGTTTGTCCGGTAGGTGGGAAAACAGGTTCGGGGGCTGAAATGAGGTGGAGGCACCCAAAAAAGGACGGGTTGGGAAATGAGTAAGGCAGGGGCTGCATTTGACTCGAATTTGAGCCGAGGTGAGGGTATGTGGGGTCGGGTAGGCAGGAGTGAGGGTTTAAAGCGGGTAGGGGGCCTTTTGGGGGGTTGCCGAGGGGTTAAGGTAAGGTATCGGTACTTAAGAGGATGAGGAAGTGGACGGGAGGGGGTCGGGCCGAGAGGAGATGGGTCAGACGGGGCCCGAGTGGGCTGGAGTAGAGTTTCGGGGACGTGGGTAGGTGAGGCGGATCTACCCGGACCTGAACAAGGCCAGTCGAGTGGGTTTTGGGGGTTGGGAAGTAGGTCGGCTGGAGCGGGTGTGGGTTCCGGTGGTTGGCTGGGGCGAGAGATTGGGTTTAGTGTGTCGGCAGTTAAGGGCTTTCGGGACAGAGGGGCAGGTTGGGTAGGGGTCTTAGGTCTGATGATTGCAGAGTAAGGGTAGGTCAGCGCTGTAGGGTTGTAGGGGTGGTAGGAGGGGGAGGCTAGGGTCAAGGCAGCGGGTAAGGCTTGAGCAAGGGTGGTGGTGGTGGGTTGTTGTTTCGTAGAGATGGGTTTGAGGAGCGCGTCAAATTTCTTGTTGAAATATAGGGCTTGTTGATCTATTTTGTGCCCTAGCTCTTGCCTCAACTCTTGAATTTCTTCATGTTGTTGTTTGGATTTTTTGTGAGCCATTGAGAGTAGCGTATGATTTTGATAAAAAAAAAATACACTGATACACCAAACACCAATGTGGAGCGACACCCACTCTGATACCAATTTGACGTAAACTACACGTCAATGGCCAAAAAATAAAACAAACGCCAACTTTAGAAAGAGAAACTAAGAGTCTCTTATATTCAAAATCAAGTTCCTCTAAATGAGACTTACAAAGGGGTATTTAAAGGGGAGGAGTAGCTTAGGCTCTTAGCTAAGGCCCTATTACAAAAATGTCATTACTACTTCTTACCTTTAAATACTAAAGCAAAACAAATGAAAATACAATAACAAAAAAAAGAAAATAAAATACTAATATGCCCAAAAATGACAATAATGCCCTCGATTCACATCACATTTTGGTTCGACACCTCGTAGATATCCCAAGTGTTTAAAGGGGAGAAGACCTACATGGTGTAGGTTTGCTTGCAAAGCCCACGCATGTGCCGCCTCCGCCTGCCCAAGTCCATGTGGTAGTGGGTTATAATGAAAAATGTCTTTTTCGGAGAAAATTCATTTGGTTCAATTAATTTAATAATAAATTGGACTTATCATTGAGCAGTTACATTCCAATTTAAATTATTTTTTGCATTTCAATAAAGTTCAATAATTCATCGAGTTTTATGTGACTATGTCCTTAATAGGGTACTCCGCTTAAAAACTAAAGTGATTCTTTTTAATATGGCAAATAGACAGCCACATTCAAATAATTTTTTAGTTTGGGATCGTTAAGCTTATGCCGGGTTGCCCGCCCCTACAAGACAGAAACTTGAGAGTAGGACGATAAAATATGCTTTTTATGGCTATGCTTCCAACTAAAAAGCCTCTAGATCTTGTGAATACAAAAAATAATGTAATTATAATAAAATGTTGATTATATGTCTCTGAAACAATTGGGGGTTCTCCAACCTTTAGGATTTCTCTAGCCTATAGATGTTCTCCTAGACCCTTTGAATCGGGGGTACAAACCAACCTAGAAAAGTAAGAGAGCTAGAGACTCTCAAAAGGCCTATGTGCTAGTTAATATACTTTTTACACTACAAGCTGATCCATCCTCCTTGGAGGATGCTCTTACCGTTTCAACAACTGAATTTTTGAGAGAAGTCATACACGACGAGAATGAGATGGGCTCTTTCATGTCAAATTAAACTTGGTAATTGTTAAACTACCACTAGTATATAAATTCATCGTTAATAATAATCAGCTAACAAGTATAATGGTAGGCTGATTGCTAAGGGATACACACGAAAGGAGACCATTGACTTTTTATACCTATGCCTCCGTTGCTAAATTACATAATCTTGTTGCTGCAATTCATAATCTTCTAATACATCAAATGGATGTAAAAAACAGAGAATTAGAATTTGACATTAGAGTTATGCGGATTCCAAACATGGCAATAAAGTTTGTAAACTAATAAGATATTTTATGGCTTAAAACAAGCACCCAGATAATGGCATGAAAAACTAATAATGTGGAGATCTTTCATGAATTAAGATAAATGAATGTGATAAATGCTTTGATTATAAGTACGGTAATGGTGTATATGCGATGATTTACCCATATATTGATGATCTCTTCATTTTTGGTTCCAAATTAGAAGTAGTTAAAGAAACAAAAAAAAAATCCGGTCACATTATTTTGAAATGAAGGATCTAGTAGAAGACAATCTAATTTTAGGCATTAAAATGACAAATTTAATTACGGGGTTTGCATGGATTAATTATATTATATTGGAAAAGTTCTGATAAAATATAATCATTTTGATTGCAAACCGCATGTACTCCATTCGATCCTGGTGTTATTATTTAATAACGAAGGAGATGTGATTAATTAAAGTAATATTCTCGTACGGTATGTTCCTCATTGTGCTAGGTAAGACATTTCCTGGTTGTCGGAGTTTCATGTAAAGTAAGTATGGAATATTAGCATGCTCAATAAGGTAATGAAATACCTAAAAAGAATAATCAATTTAGGTATTCATTATCGTAGGTTTCCCATTATAGTTAAAGGTTTCAGTGATGATGATTGGAATTACCCTTACGGAGGGCTCAAAAGGCAACCACTGAATATATCTTTGATATTTGAGGTGGTGGAGTTTCTTGGAAATTCAAGAAACAAAACATTATAGCGCAATCCACCATGGGGTACTCAACTTATTGCATTAGCCATGGCAAGCGAGGATGCTAGTTGGCTCCATAGCATACTATTAGTTTAGGTGGGGTGAAGGTGGGTTTGGATTGTGTCCCTCAAGGACCGAAACATAACCTGCTTTAGAGAAATCTTGACCAGAGATTAGTGACCTAGGAAGCACAAACACTCAACCGAAGGCAAAGTGTCCTGTTTGATACGTGTCGAACACGGGACATGTTAGGAACACGTTGGGTCATGGGTGTTCTATAGTATTCTTTTTTTTACGCCGGACACGCTTAGGATGTGTTAGAGGGACACATTAGGATACACTAAGGGATACGTTAGGGTACACTCGGGACACTTTTTCCGGACACGGGAGGGTAGTTTTATAGTATTTTAGTATTTTGAAAACTTAAAGTGAGGTCAAATATTTTATAATTTAAAACATTGATTGTTGCAAACCATAAATAGAAGAGACCATATTCATTCACAAGAAAAACAATTTGGACTCAAAAGTTTCAAACAAACCCTAATTTTTGCGAAGTGCATTCATTTTATTGAATTATATATGTTTCTTGTTTAAATTTGTATTGTTTTCGTATCTGATTTTAGGGATTTCTTTACTTAACCCCTGTGATAATGCCGCATTTTGATATAACCCCCAAAATGAATGAACCTTACTCTTCATTAAAAAACTCATTAATGTGTAATTTCCCTTTAACGCCACGATATTATTTGGACAAAAACCTAAAAAGTTGCAGACTTGTTCACGAGGATCCAAATAATAGAAGCGGTTATTTTCATGACTCAAATCCATCATCTTTTGCGTGTTGACGGAAAAGAATAAAAGGAAATAGGAACAAACAGCCCAAAGGATAAACATCACCTTTACCAAGAATTGGGCGAGTGGAACCATCAGCTAACACAATCTGAGTATGGTATTTCTTAAAAGTAGAGAAGAGAGAGGTAGAACCAGAGATATAAGAACTAGCTCAGGAATCAATGACCCATTAAGTAGTAGGACTACCACGAAAAGGGTATTCCGGTTGAGAAATGATGCTAGTCTACCAGTAATCACAATATGCCTGTTTGTACCACCAAATGTATTCTTCTATTCCCATGAATTTCCATTGCCACGACCATCACTATAAAATCTTCCACAACCGCCTTCCACAACCGAATGTATGTAATTTTTATAAATAAAAAATATATAGATAGATATATGATATTTATATATAATTTTATACATGTATTATAATATATGGAATAATATCAAATATATATATAGTACATTTGTATTAAAAAAAATACTAGCATGCAGACCACACGATACGTGGTCAAATTTATCTAAACTATGTTGCTTTGTTATTGCAGCATGTTTCACATAATATATTCTACGAATAAAAGGAGATTGGATTTTAAATTATTATCAAAAGTCATATAAATGGCATTCAATAAGTGCAACCGATATTTTTAATTTTGAGAATACATTGTAATTTAATGTTTATTCGGTGTTATGATCACTAAACAAAGAAAATAATTATTTTTAATCATTGAAGTAATTTAATATAATAATTAAAACTATAAATACTTTTTACAACTAAAATTATGAGATAAAAATTATTAATTAGGTATTTTTAAATATATAAAAAATACCAAGTTTTGGCATTCAAATTTTAAAGTCCAAATGGATAGGTTAAACCATCTCGAAAAGAACGTAAGTTCAAATTAAAATTAACCCCTAACTTATGAAAAGTTGAAAAGACCTATCATTTTGTTTCATTAATAGATGTAATTTTAAAAGTATGTTCTAATTATGTATTCTACTAAACAAATTTTATTTTGTTTCATTAATAGATGTAATTTTAAAGTTTCATATTATATATATCCTAGCTTATCGTATCGCATCGTACCCTACATTTTAGAAAAATCGTGTATCGCGTATCCTAAGTTGTGTCATACCGCGTATCATGTGTTGAATCAGTGCTTCATATTTAGTAACAAAAATGATATTCTGCAGCTTAGATGAAAATATCTGGAAATATAAAGGATAAAGACAAATCTTAATGCAAGGATAATAAGTAGTAAATGACAATTAGGGTGGGTTGTCGAGACTGTTGCTAGAGAGGGTGAGAGAACAACCACCCTATCAATAATAAAAATTGGGAGGCAATCCTACACCAATGCTTGTGGTAATATGTGGAGGTTTAGTTATCAACGAGGATAATTTTCTCAAGGAGAAAATTTATGAGTTGATATTGTTATTAATGGCGGAAAGTGTGTGCTTAGGAAATAATCAAGAGAATAACATGCTTTCTCAACGAAGGTTTAGAAAGTTTACTAATGGTGGGTTTGAACTTTACTATGGGCATTACATGTTGATGAGGTTCTGATGGTTCTCTCTTACTCATCCAATCAAAGGAAAAAGAAAAAGGGGAGGAACTCTCATTTCTTATCACTTTCTCTCTTTATCGGGATTCTCTTTCTCTCAATTTCTCTCTTTCTCTCCCTCAGTCTCGCAGTTTGTCCCCATCACTCTCTCGATTTTCTCAGTTTAACGGAGAGCTTGCCTGAGTTCTCGAATTTCTGACAACAAAAGAAGAGGTGGGATAAAAATTTCTTAGGGTTCGATTTCAGAGGGTTAGGGGATGATTGGATGTTGCTTGATAAGTTGTTACTAGTGTCGGGTAGTAATTTGGTGGTTGATGGTTGATAACTGTGGGTTGGTTTAGGTGGTGGTGTGGTGACTGGTTCGGCATGAATATTGTATTTTTCACCCCTTATACTTATGCATTTTAGCCCCCTCGGGTACCTTAATTCCTATATTCATACTCGTTAATCAGACAACCTCCGTTTTATATGTTAACATGCTATATGAGGTATAATTGAGTTTTTGTAGCTATTTCGATGCTTAATGTGAAGTTTGGTCGCTTTTCGGAAAAGTTCCATTGAATATTGCAGCTTCAGGGGCATTTTAGTAATTCCAGCATTCGAATTTTAATCCCAAACTCTTCACAGAAGTTGAATCTCATTGATTTATCTTCGCGTGGCCACCGACGGTGCATGATTCCGATGTATAATGAGGGAGTTATGGCACTTTAAAGATGATTTTATCTTCAAAATCACACTTAAGGTCACATTCAAGAGCATTTTAGTCATTTCATAATTTAGTTTTTTAGCCTAATGTCCATTGGATATTGTATCCCTCTGAGTTATCTTCGCGTAACCTCTGACTGTGCCTAATTTCGAGCTATAATGAAGAAGTTACGGTATTTTTCGTAAAGTTGAACAAAGCTGCAGATTTGCAGACCTATAGGATGCGAATCGATTCGCACACCTGCGAATCGATTCGGGTGAAAGTCCGTAAATTTTATTTTTTAAGTTGGTTTTTGGTTGGGTATATATATAAAAACATTGTGTTAAGTTGGGGGATCAATTTTTAGACTTGATAAGATTCATTTTCGATTAGTTTTTGGGAATTTTTGTTGGGAGTTGTCCCTCTCCTCTCTTTGGGCTCTTACCCACTTTGTAAGTGTACTTTACTATTCATCATCATCTTCCTTCCATACATGCTTTATGTCCTTGATTTTTCATGCTTTGTTAATTATTTCCTTTCCTAGATAAATGTTGTAGTTTAATTATTTCTTGTTTTAAATATTAATTAGCTGTTAAATTAGTTTTATTCATATATTATGAGTAGTTTATAGGGTTTGGATCGTAGTTTATAGGGTTTTGAAACCTCGCATATTAAAATTGGTTTATTATGCGTTTAACTTTCTTTGTTACGCAACGTTAGTGTTTATAGCAATAGCCCGAATTTAATCCGCGTGTGACCATTTTTAATTAAATGTTTTGTCTCGCAACATTGAGTTAAATTTCTTCTTGTGTGATGTTTATAATTAACTAAAATTCTCGGTTAAATATTTTCGAACCAAAATTATAATTATTAGTTGTTTAGCCCATGGTGGGTACACGATCCCGACTCTCGTTTTAATTAGTTGTAATTTAGCGTTAACTTCTTATTTTTCCTTTTTCACCATTTCCACCTATCACCTTTTACACTTTTATTTTTGAAGTTCTAAAGCAATTAAAATTTAAAATTCAATCACTCCCTATGGATTTCTTACGATACCCATCTTACCGCTATGCTTACTTGTCAAGTGTAGTTATAGTTTAGGTTTTTTTTGTATTGAGTCACTAAACCGATAACAACGATTTGCGTATTACACGACGCACGGTTCGTGCCTGATAAAAAATGGCACCGTTGTCGGGGAGTGTATTTTAGATTGTAATTGTTTTATTATTTCATAGTATTTTTTCTTTTGTATTTGTATTATTTGTTTTAACCTTTTTTGCAGGATAGCATATTTGAGTGCTAAGAAACTTTGATTCGCGGTTGCTCGCTTTCTTGCTTGGATTCTCTATCTACAAACAACGAGGTAATCATGTCCTACTATTATAGTTATTACGGTCATTCTAATAATTCTTACTTTGGGGATAGTTTTCTAGTTTTCCATTTTTAAGATTTTCTTGAGAATGAACGACTTGAAAACATTTATCGGAATTAAAATCTTTATTGGGAGCTTGAGTTGGATTCATTATTCGAATCCAATGATAATTTTTTCCGATAATTTCTAAGACGAGTTTCAACCAAATCAGGATTCCGAGGTTCTAGAGCCGAGGAAGCTTACTTTGGAAGAAACTTTTCTTTTTTACTCTCAAGGTTTGGAAGGCTTTATTAGTGCTGGATTGAGACTTGAATCACTTTGCGATGAGATGGATTCTTTGGCGCTAAACAATGAGGGGGTGAAAACTTGTGTTTCACCTCAATTTTTCAAAGAATTTCTCATCCAATGTGAATCTTTCTCTCCCGAAATTCATCTCCTTCCGACGATATGTTGACTGAGATTGAATTTATTTCATTACCATATACGTTTTCTGTCATTGAACCATTAGAATTACCGGTTGATTCCTATGAGTCGGTAGAAACTTTTAAAACTTCTACACCTTTTGCCGATGAGGACTATTTTTTGCTCTTGTTTTCAATGACGGATGTTATCCCCATGTGTGCACCATCTCCCATTCCAATTAAAAAACCTTTAGGAGATGAGTCGATTTTTTCGAACCTCAATTAAATCTTTCCCCCTTATTATCCAAATCCCCCATCGTCCCCCAAAAATTGATAATTGGCGACGGTTCATTTCTTACGCCTTACACATGCCTTCCGTTTTTCAAACGAAATTCTTATTTTTCGAGAGGCATGGTTTCTTTGGAGGGTCCACCGTTGATCTTTCAAATTCAAATACCATTTTGGGTGGACCCTCGACTATTTAGACTTCTAGTGTATAGTTAGTGTGAAGTCTAAATAGTAGGTTGTACATAGTTAGCTTTTTATTCTTTCTTTCTTTCTTTATTTTTCTTTCTTTTTAATTTATTCTAGTGTATTTAGTTAAACTTTTTGTTATTGCGTTTCGTTATGCTCGGTACTAACTTATTTTGTAGATTCTTTAGACTCGTACTTATCGAAGATCGCTCCAATTTTGGGTAATATCGTTCTTTTCCTATCTTTATATTGTGTTTTTAATGCGCATTGAGGACAATGCAACATTTAAGTTAGGGTGTGTGGGATATTTCTTCCATTTCTTTGTTTAGTCCATGGATTTTATCACATGTTAGTTACAAAGCATGCTTTTTGTTAAAAATTAAAAAAATTCAAAAATATTTTTTTCTTTTTTCTCCTTTCTTGGGCATTTTGCCCTGTTTCCGATGATAAATTTCAATAATTTCCGGATCCATTAGACATTCAACAATGCATGTTTTCGATTTTAGAAGTTATTTGACTTTAGTCCTCAAATCATTGATATTATGAATAACTTCATAAATTAAACTTTATCCCATGAGCACGTGCGCTTTTCTTACTATATTGATTTGGTTAAAGATTCTTATAACTCGGTAATCTTTTGTTGCATTATACATACTTACACCTAGTGAGCTTTGGACTTTTCGTCGTTCGTGAGTGTTATACAGTATTCTTTCCTCTTTGAAAACGTTGAATTCGTCGGTAATCTATCTATTCTTTTATTTGATCCTTCATTAATTGAGTTCATTTATGAAATGTACTACTTGAGCATGATTTAAAAAAATTATTTCGACTCGAGAATTGCGTAAACTTTATGAAATGATCATAGGAAATTTTTGTTATATCTCCTATATTAGCCTTTACCTCACCTTATATGTTTCCCCTCGTTAACCCCTTTGAGCCTAAATAGTATCCTTTCATTACCCAAAATCCTATAACCAACTCCAAATTGGATCTATATACCATACACATTACCTTCAACACCTTTGTTTGGAATAATACTTGGGATTGAATGATGTTCATGTTTTGTGGTTTCAATTTAATCATATGAGAGTGAGAAAAGAAAAGAAAAGAAATAAGTGAAAAAGAGAAAAAGAAAAAGAGGCAAAAACAAAAGAAAGTGAGAAAAGGAATAAAATAAACGAAAAGAAAGAGAAATGTTGTACATGTTGTATTTAGTGTTCAATAATCCTTGTCGCTCTCCAATATCATATCTAATTCTTGTTTTGGAAATCATTTTCCAATTTTGATAGTGCCCACTATTTACCATTATCCCGAGTTTTCATCCCCGAACAATTTGAATCTGTACATATACCTTTCGTTTCGTACCCTAACCTAGCCTATATTACAACCCTATCAAGTCATGTGTGATCTTAGGGTGAGTTCAATTTAAAAGTTTAAATAGTTTGATAATCTGTGAAAATGCATTTCGCCTCCTTTTAATGAGCGGTTTGAGATTACAGTTTTTATTTCCTATATAGCGTTCTTCATTTATGACATGTGTGCGACCTTGTTTCCATTTATATTTACTCTTTATGCCCGCATGTCCCGTGTATTACCCCCCTTTCATAGTGATTTCATTTATTGAGTGTAATGCCCGTGAGGATCGAATATATGCTTGCTTTAACACTTATCCGATTTATTTAAGTTTTTGCCAAATCATACCATGCATGTGCTCGCCTCCCTCCCACTTTTAAAGTTTCAATTCTATGACGTTCGTTCTATAATGTTAATAACTACGGATTTTTGTTTGAATTCGTTCGATATGTTAATAACATGTTTGAAATATTTTTCATATTGTTGAGTTTGTCGCATATTGATTAGGCATATTTTGAGGAAACTATATGATGTTTGTGGGTTTCATTCCTGAAAACCCTCACGAGACAATACTCGTCAACTAGGGTATCCTAGGGGTTTAACGGCTTATTTATATACTAAATGCAACCGTTCACCCGCGAAAGTGGCATTTATCCATTTTGTATATATCTCCCGTTTTGCGATTTTCTTGTTGTTCTTCTTGCTTTGTACTTCATTGCTAGGGACTAACAACGTGTAAACTTGAGGGTGTGATTCGGCATGAATATTGTATTTCTCACCCACTATACTAATGCATTTAACCACCCCGGGTACCTTAATTCCTATATTTATGCTCGTTAACCGGACAACCTTCGTTTTATATGTTAACATGCTATATGATGTATAATTGAGCTTTTGTAGGTATTTCAATGCTTAGTGGGAAGTTTTGTCGCTTTACGGAAAAGTTTCGTTGAATATTGCAGTTTTGGGGGCATTTTTGTAATTTCAGCATTCGGATTTTAATTCCAAACTCTTCATGGAAGTTGAAGCCCTTTGATTTATCTTCGCGTGGCTGCCGACGGTGCATGATTCCGATATATAATGAGGGAGTTATGGTATTTTTCGAATGGTTTTATCTTCAAAATCACACTCAAGGTCACATTCAAGGTCATTTTATAATTTATTTTTAGGCCTAATGCCCATTGGATATTGTATCCCTCTGAGTTATCTTCGTGTAGCCTCCGACCGTGCCTAATTCGGAGTTATAACGAAGAAGTTACGGTATTTTCCATAAATTTGGACAAAGCTGCAGAATTGCAGACCTGTAGGGTGCGAATCGATTCTCACACATGCGAATCGATTCAAGTGAAAGTCCGCAAATTTAATTTTTTAAGTTGGTTTTTGGTTGGGTATATATATAAAAATATTGTGTTAAGTTGGGGGATCAATTTTTAGACTTGATAAGATTCATTTTAGGTTAGTTTTTAGGGATTTTTGTTGGGATCTTTCCCTCCCCTCTCTTTAGGTTCTTACCCACTCTGCAAGTGTACTTTACTATTCAACATCATCTTCCTTCCATACATGCTTTATTTATTTGATTTTCTATGCTTTGTTAATTATTTTCATGTCTAGGTAAATGTTGTAGTTTAATTCTTATAGTTTTAAATATTAATTAGTTGTTAAATTAGTTTTATTCATGTGTAGTGAGTAGTTTATAGGGTTTGGATCGTGTGTCCGCCATTGATGGGAGTCGAGCTCTGATATTTAGGTTTTGTGTAAGATTATATTTAATTGAAACCTCGCGTACTAAAAATGGTTTATTATGCGTTTAACTTTATTTGTTATGCAACACTAGTGTTTATAGCGATAACCCGAATTTAATCCGCGTGTGACCATTTTTAATTAAATATTTTATCTCACAACTTTGAGTTAAATTTCTTCTTGTGTGATGTTTATAATTAACTAAAAATGCTCGTGTTATATTTTCGAACCAAAATTCTAATTATTAGTTGTTTAGCCCATGGAGGGTACACGATCGCGACTCTCGTTTTAATTAGTTGTAATTTAGCGTTAACTTCTTATTTTTCCTTTTTCACCATTTCCACCCTATCACCTTTTACACTTTTATTTTTGAAGTTCTAAAGTAATTAAAATCTAAAATTCAATCACTCCCTGTATACTTCTTACGATACCCTACTTACTGTTGTGCTTGCTTGTCAAGTGTAGTTGTAGTTTAGTTTTTTTTTTGCATTGAGTCCCCTAACTGATAACAACGATTTGCATATTATACGACACATGGCCATAGACACTTGATACGGACTCTCGTTTTATTTAATTGTTGTTTAGTGTTAACTTCTCTTCTTTTTCCCTTTTCACCATTTCCATCCCATCACCTTTAACACTTTTATTTTTGAAGTTCTAAAGAAATTAAAATCTAAAATTCAATCACTCCCTGTGGATTCTCGATAACCGACTTACCGTTGTGCTTGACTCGCAAGTGTAGTAGTATCTTAGGTTTTTTGCATTGAGTCGTCGAACCGATAACAACGATTTGTGAGTTACACGATGCACGGTTCGCACTCGATCAAAAGGGCGCCGTTGCTAGGGAGTGTATTTTAGATTGTAATTGTTTTGTTATTTCATAGTATTTTTTCTTTTGTATTTGTATTCTTTGTTTTAATCTTTTTTACAGGATATCATATTTGAGTGCTAAGAAACTTTGATTCGCGATTGCTCACTTTCTTGCTTGGATTCTTCATCTATAAACAACGAGGTGATCATGTCTTACTATTATAGTTATTACGGTCATTCTAATGATTCTTACTTTGGGGATAGTTTTCAAGTTTTCCATTTTCAAGATTTTCTTGAGAATGAACTACCTGAAAACATTTATCGGAATGAAAATATTTATTAGGAGCTTGAGTTGGATTCATTATTCGAATCCAATGATAATTTTTATTCTGATAATTTCGAAGACGAATTTCAACCAAATGAGGATTCCGAGATTCTAGAGCCGAGGTAGCCTACTTTGGAAGAAACTTTTCTTCTTTACTCCCAAGGTTTGGAAAACCTTACTGGTGCTAGATTGAGACTTGAATCACTTTGCGATGAGATGGATTCTTTGGCACTAAACAACGAGGAGGTGGAAACTTGTGTTTCACCTCAATTTTCAAGAATTTCTCATTGAATGCGAATCTTTCTCCCCCGAAATTCAATCTCCTTCCGACGATATGTTGACTGAGATTTAATTTATTTCATTACCATATACATTTTTCGTCATTGAACCATTAAAATTACAGGTTGATTCCTATGAGTCGGTAGAAACTTTTAAAACTTCTACACCTTTTGTCGATGAGGACTCTTTGCCGCTCTTGGTTTTCAATGATGGATGTTATCCCCACGTGTGCCCCATCTCCCATTCCAATTGAAAAACCTTTGGGAGATGAGTCGATTTTTCTTGGACCTCAAGTGTATCTTTCCCCCTTATTATCCAAATCCCCCATCGTCCCTCTAAAATTGGTAATTGGCGATGGTTCATTTCTTACGCCTTACACATGCCTTCCATTTTTCAAACGGAATTCCTATTTTTCAAGAGGCGTGGTTTCTTTAGAGGGTCCACCGTTGATCTTTCAAAGTCAAATTCCATTTTGGGTCGACTATTTAGACTTCTAGTGTATAGTTAGTGTGAAGTCTAAATAGTAGGTTGTACATAGTTAGCTTTTTGTTCTTTCTTTCTTTCTTTCTTTCTTTCTTTCTTTCTTTCTTTCTTTCTTTCTTTCTTTCTTTCTTTTTAATTTAGTTTAGTATATTCAGATAAAATTTTCGTTATTGCTTTTCGTTATGCTCGGTAATAACTTATTTTGTAGATTTTTTGGACTCATACTTATCGGAGATCACTCCAATTTTAGGTAATATCGTTATTTTCCTATTTGTGTTCTTAATGCGCATTGAGGACAATGCAACATTTAAGTTAGGGGGTGTAGGATATTCTATATTTCATGTTTAGCCCATGGCGGGTACGTGATCCGGACTCTCGTTTTATTTAATTGTTGTTTAGTGTTAACTTCTTTTCTTTTTCCTTTTTCACCATTTCCACCCTATCACCTTTTACACTTTTATTTTTTTAAGTTCTATAGCAATTAAAATCTAAAATTCAATCACTCCCTCTGGATTCTCGATACCCGACTTACCGCTATGCTTGCCTCGCAAGTGTAGTAGTAGCTTAGTTTTTTTGCATTGAGTCGTCGAACCGAAAACAACGATTTGCGTATTACACAACGCATGGTTCGCGCTCGATCAAAATGTAGGATATTCTATCCATTTCATGTTTAGCCCATGGCAGGTACGTGATCCGGATTCTCGTTTTATTTAATTGTTGTTTAGTGTTAACTTCTTTTCTTTTTCCTTTTTCACCATTTCCACCCTATCACCTTTTACATTTTTTTTTGAAGTTCTAAAGAAATTAAAATCTAAAATTCAATCACTCCCTGTGGATTCTCGATACCCGACTTACCGTTGTGCTTGCCTCGCAAGTGTAGTAGTATCTTAGGTTTTTTGCATTGAGTCGTCGAACCGATAACAACGATTTATGAGTTACACGATGCACGGTTTGCACTCGATCAAAATGGCGCCGTTGTCGGGGAGTTTATTTTAGATTGTAATTGTTTTATTATTTCGTAGTATTTTTTCTTTTGTATTTGTATTCTTTGTTTTAACCTTTTTTACAGGATATCATATTTGAATGCTGAGAAACTTTGATTCGCGATTGCTCACTTTCTTGCTTGGATTCTCCATCTATAAACAACGAGGTGATCATGTCCTACTATTATAGTTATTACGGTAATTCTAATGATTCTTACTTTGGGGATAGTTTTCAAGTTTTTCATTTTCAAGATTTTCTTGAGAATGAACTACTTGAAAACATTTATCGGAATGAAATCTTTATTGGGAGCTTGAGTTGGATTCATTATTCGAATCCAATGATAATTTTTATTCTGATAATTTCGAAGACGAATTTCAACCAAATGAAGATTCTGAGATTCTAGAGCCGAGGAAGCCTACTTTAGAAGAAACTTTTCTTCTTTACTCCTAAGGTTTGGAAAACCTTATTGGTGCTGGATTGAGACTTGAATCACTTTGCGATGAGATGGATTCTTTGGCACTAAACAACGAGGAGGTGGAAACTTGTGTTTCACCTCAATTTTTCAAGAATTTCTCATTGAATGTGAATCTTTCTCACCCGAAATTCAATCTCCTTCCGACGATATGTTGACTGAGATTTAATTTATTTCATTACCATATACATTTTTCGTCATTGAACCATTAAAATTACAGGTTGATTCCTATGAGTCGGTAGAAACTTTTAAAACTTCTATACCTTTTGTCGATGAGGACTCTTTGCCGCTCTTGGTTTTCAATGATGGATGTTATCCCCACGTGTGCCCCATCTCCCATTCCAATTGAAAAACCTTTGGGAGATGAGTCGATTTTTCTTGGACCTCAAGTGTATCTTTCCCCCTTATTATCCAAATCCCCCATCGTCCCCCAAAAATTGGTAATTGGCGATGGTTCATTTCTTACGCCTTACACATGCCTTTCGTTTTTCAAACGGAATTCATATTTTTTGAGGGGCGTGGTTTCTTTAGAGGGTCCACCGTTGATCTTTCAAAGTCAAACTCCATTTTGGGTGGACTCTCGACTATTTAGACTTTTAGTGTATAGTTAGTGTGAAGTCTAAATAGTAGGTTGCACATAGTTAGATTTTTATTCTTTCTTTCTTTCTTTTTAATTTAGTCTAGTATATTCAGATAAACTTTCCGTTATTGGTTTTCGTTATGCTCGGTACTAACTTGTTTTGTAGATTCTTTGGACTCGTACTTATCGGAGATCACTCCAATTTTAGGTAATATCGTTATTTTCCTATCTTTGTGTTGTGTTCTTAATGCGCATTGAGGATAATGCAACATTTAAGTTAGGGGGTGTAAGATATTCTATATTTCATGTTTAGCCCATGGCGGGTACGTGATCCGGACTCTCGTTTTATTTAATTGTTGTTTAGTGTTAACTTCTTTTCTTTTTTCTTTTTCACCATTTCCACCCTATCACCTTTTACACTTTTATTTTTTTTAAGTTCAATAGCAATTAAAATCTAAAATTCAATCACTCCCTCTGGATTCTCGATACCCGACTTACCGCTATGCTTGCCTCACAAGTGTAGTAGTAGTTTAGTTTTTTTGCATTGAGTTGTCAAACCGAAAACAACGATTTGCGTATTACACAACGCATGGTTCGCGCTCGATCAAAATGTAGGATATTCTATCCATTTCATGTTTAGCCCCTATCACCTTTTACATTTTTTTTGAAGTTCTAAAACAATTGAAATCTAAAATTCAATCACTCCGTATGGATTCTCGATACACGACTTACCGTTGTGCTTGCATCGCAAGTGTAGTAGTAGCTTAGGTTTTTTGCATTGAGTCGTCGAACCCATAACAACGATTTGTGTATTACACGACGCACAGTTCGCACTCGATCAGTGACCCATTGGTGTAAGAGAATCGTTGGAATTGGGAATTTTGAGGTAATAAGGCAAAAAAAAAAAAATCCATATTTCTGGACATTTTTAGATTTTGGCAAAAAAAATCTTGAAAAACTTAGGATTTCACAAAAACGAAAACAAATTTTAGCCAAAAAAATCAATATTTTACATTTTTACTTAAAATTTAAAAATTTCTCCACAATATTAAAAACAAAATGTCTTAAATATTTTTGAGGTTAAATTTTAGTGCTGACAAGTATATTAAATATTTTTTTGTCATTTCCAGATTTTTACAAGTTTTTCAATTTTCCCATATTTTTTTAATAGTCATAGTATTTTAGATGTTTTTTTTGTCAAATGTTTTAAATATTTTTTGTCATCTTCATATTTTTTTAAAGTTTTTTAATACTTTCTTTATTTTTTTTTCATTTTTTGTATTTTCCAAAATTTTAAAATGTTTTTCCTATAATTTCAAAATTCCTAAATATATTTTTTTACTATATATTTTTTTTATTTCCATATTTTAAAAAAGATTTTCCAGATTTTTTAAATGTAGTTTTTGTGATTTTTAGAATTTCTAAATATAGGGGCAAAATGGTTTAGAAAAAATGGGGGTAAACTCAAAAAACGCAAAAGAGGGCGGGCATTTTCTAATGGAAGGAAACGATCGTTTGGTTCTGGTGGTTATGTTTAGTTCTGAACTTCTAGGGGTTAAGTCAAAATACACTATTATCTCAGGGGTGTTATGTGAAAAAAGCCCTATATATAATGGTCCATGGGATAATCTGGACCGTCGATCTTGGGGTAGTTAATTGAGTTTTGGTATTAGGTTTAGCTCAAGGGTGTTAATGTGGGTGTGATGGGCTTTCACTAGCTTCTTTCATCTTCTTCTTTTCCATTTGTGTTTCTGTTTGTTTATGACCGGAGATGAACCTAAACTCAACTCACATATATACATACATACATACATACATACATACATACATACATACATACATACATATATACATATATACAACGGGTATAACTGTAGAGTTTTTTCTCTTTGAGGTGGAGTAAATCAATTGTTGATACCAAAAATTATCCATTTACGTGGACCAATCAGAAATAAACATTTGTTCTCCTACGTGGCCTTAATCCCAGCCAACTGTTAATATCCTAACAAGGAATGTCGACTAATACAAGGCATGCCGACTAAGTACTGAGAAGGTTGACCAACAAGATCAGTAAAAGGTCAACACATCAAGAGTCATATTACTCATAGTTTGTGCAAATCGTCACATACAGTATGTAAGGATGTAAATGCTTAATGTATAAATGCATTCCATCCATTGACATTCCAACCCTTAGCCTCCGGGTCACTATAAATACATTATACTCTTGCCATCAAAGGCAAGAAGACAAGCAAAAAAGCTATTGATACGACTAATACCATCACAGTGGACGTAGGCTTTAATACATAGCCGAACCACCTTAACATCTTATGTTGTTCTCTTTATATATTTTATGTGTGATTAAAGAATTAGATCTAGTCTAGTTTTTTACATCAATAGATTGGCGCCGTCTGTGGGAACGAGTGTGTAATCATCCTTCTCATTCTCAAACATCCTTGTTCAAACAAAATGAATGATCATTGGCCTAGTATCATGAATGAAAGCACCCTGCTCGCACCACCACCAAACAGTGATCTAACTGGAATTCTCGTCAGTCTCGCCAGAGGACAGGAGGTTATGCAAGACACAATGAGACAACTGGCTCATTCATTGTAAGTCAGACAGAGAGAAATATGGCCTCCACCTCCAAGATCCAACAGACACAGCTATTCCAGAACTTCATGCGATACTTCTTATTGCCTAGGAGCGAGTTCATCACTCAGGACTACAGAACCCTATGACGTTCATTCTTTTTCTCCTAAAAGGCCAAGTGTATTGGAAAGGCTAAGCAGAGCTTCTCCCTTTGATCGTCTGGGACCCAGAGGAGATAGAAACCCTCTCGAGGCATTATCCAAGAATACTCAATGTCCAGCTGACCAACATGAGGCTTGAATCCGATCATGATCAAGCGTTCAATAATCTGTACGCGCCGAAGAGACCTCTTAGGAGGAGAGTTTAGCGCAAATAAATGGTCGAAACTGTTAAGCTACTTCACATAGATCTAATGCAGATATCCTTCGTGGAAAGGATCAATCCAGAGGTTGGAATATAGATTGGGTAAAATGGCGAAAGCAAAGAATCCTTTGTAAAGGAGCTTTGTTAAAGGATCTCCTTTTATTCAGGCAATTATGGACTTTCCTACTCCCTCTAAGTTTAAAGCTCCGATGGTTACCCCCAAATATGATGGTAAAATCGATCTTGTTCTCCATATTGACCAATATCAAGTTGCAGCAGATATTTATGTAGTACCAGATAAGATGAGATGCAGAGCATTTTTTAGCACCATTAGGGGCTCAGACCAAATATGGTATAATAATTTGCCCCAAGGACAAATCACCAACTTTAATCAGTTGGTCGACCTATTTATTAGCAACTTTTGCTTTGGATCTAAACCAGTAAAAAGAGTGGCTCATCTTCTGAGTATAAGATAACAAGTGGGCGAAAGCACCAGGGGCTACATTACTCGGTTCAACAATGAGAAGTTGGAGGTAATTGATTATGAGGAAAAAATGACCATCACTGTTCTTATGAGTGATTTTCTTCCCGATAAGCTATATTTCACTTTGGCTAAAGATCTTACCAAGACGATGGTTGAACTCATAGCAATGGCACAAAAGATAATGAATGTCGAGGAAGCAATGACTGCCAAACAGAGTCCAGCCACAAAGTCTGATGCAAAATTTGAGAAGAAAGAACAAAAGGACTATAAGGAGTCGAAGGAAATGAGGGGAAAATAGGAAGAAAAACTCAAGAGATGTGGGAACTACACCCCATTGAGCATTGGCGTTCACCATATCCTGGAAGAAATCAAGTATAGACGCTGAGAGACCCTCCTAATAAAAGAGATAGATCCTGGTATTGCGATATCCACAAGGATCATGGTCACACAACTGATGGTTGCATTGTATTGCAGAATGAAATAGAATCTCTCATCCGTTGAGGATTTATCTGCGTGATACCAGAGAGTCTAGAAGAACATAAAATTCTCTATGTAAGTTCAGAGAAGATAATAAGAGAAATCGTGATAAGAATTGTGAGGATGATCCCGATATGCTGAAGAAGCCCAAACAACCAAAACATGAGGTATTTATGCTCAGTTTTGGTTCATTTGTTTGTCATATGATTACAGGTGGCGACGCAGGAGGAGGAGATCACATGGCTGAAAGAAAAGCTTACCTAAATGAGGCCCAGGCTTGTTCTTATATTCAAAGGATCTATTTAGCCAAGGAAGATCGACCGAGGAAGGTCAATAAAGATAAGCTGGTGATTGGTTTCTCCAAAAATAACCTCTCTGGGTTATTTTATCCACATGGCAATTCATTGGTTATTAAATTCAGAATCCAAGATATAGTCATTGCCAGAATATTGATTGATAATGGGAGCTCGGCAGACATAATGTTTTATCCCTATTTTCAAAGTCTGAACTTGAAGCTTAGCCTGTTAGAACCATACCACAAGCCACCATTAGGCTTTTCTAGTGAAAAGGTCTGTCCTTTAGGAACAATCAAGTTATAGAAGTGTTGTTCGACACATGGATAGTAAGTTCTATGGAGAAAATATGCTTTTTCGTAATGGAAAAAAATGTTCAGTCAACTTACAATGTGATCCTCGGTAGGGTAGGGCTCAAGAAGTTTGAGGTGTCCCGTCAATAATTCATCAATGTTTGAAGTTACCAACTCATTTTGGGGTAGGTGTGGTAAAAATCGACCAAAAGGTAGCCAGAGAGTGTTACTATACCTCAATCGAAGAAGAAGATCTGATTGAATTAAAGAAGAAGACTACAACATATCAGGTAGATACCATTGAGCCCAACAATGAATCTGAGGTTCAAACCCTAGATCCACAGGATGAAATAGATTGGGTCAAGGGCCAGATTGTGGAAGCAACATAAAGCATCATCCTGGACGACGACACACCAGAAAGGACTACACAGATCGGGTCAACACTATATCCTGTCCTTAAACAGGAGTTGATTATGTTCCCGAGGCAGTGGAGAAATATATTTGCTCGGAGTCATGAGGATATACCTGGCATTAATCCCAGCTTCCTCTGTCATGAACTCAACTCTAGAAAAGATGTAAAATCGATCAAGCAAAGACATAGAGCTTTCAGTCTCGAGAAGAATCAAGCTATCCAAGAGGAGGTAGGAAAGCTTCAAAAAGCCCCTTTTATTGAAGATGTGAAGTATACAGTTTGGTTGGCCAACGTTCACTACACCAAATCCTACGAATGGTCACGCACAGCTGGTCGCGAACTTGGGCCGTGACCAAGTCATTTTTTGGCGTGACCATATATTTATTATCACACAAAATCATGTATGCTCTGAAAGTGGTCATGGCCCAAGTCCCTGACCACTATGGGTCACGGACTTGGGCCTTGACCAGGGCGTGACCATCTTGGCGCCAAATTTGCACCAAAATTCCCTCTAAATTGGTCGCGAATGGGTCACGGACTTGGTCCGTGACCAAAGGCATGACGAAGTAGAAAACACACACATTAAGGGTCACGGTTGTGGGCCGTGACCATTTCTTGGTATGGGTCACGGCTATGGGCCGTGACCATCCTTCAATTCAAGGTTTGAAATTGGTCGGGCATTGGGGTCACGGCTAGGGGCCGTGACCATACTTCAATTCAAGGTCTGACATGGGGTCACGGCTGTAGGCCATGACCATTGGCCATTCATGCAGTAGCAGCAAGGAGTTTATGGGTTGCGAGGTGGGTTGCGGCTGATGGCCGTGACCATGTAATTCCTAAAAAAAAGAAAAGAGGCACTTTAACATTGGACCCCTTTCAATTTCATTTACCCGCCTCTCTCTCTCTCTCGTCAAATACAAAGTTGCGGCTTCTCTCTTTCGTTAAACACTGGTGGGTTTTCTCTCTCTCTACTGCCGACCCATGTTGCCACTGCGCTGCCACCTGCTGTCGGCCGACCCCTGCTGCCACCGGCAACGTTAGCTTACTTTAATTTCTATTTTGATTTATTTGATGAGATACATACATTTGATGAGGGTTATTAGTTTTTTGATTTCGATTTCATGAGATACAATCATACATATCTGTTTTGAACAGATTAGATCAATTTATTACATGTCGATTTGGTGCACTAAGTTGAATTCACCGATAAATATAAAATTATTGCCATAATTTGTTTTTTTATATTTGTTTTTTTATAATATGGCAGGTGTATAATTATTTTTTTTATAGTTGGCAACTAGTGCTTATAATTGTTTTTTTTATAATACGGCAGGTGTATACTAGAGTCAATTATATTTTTTTTTTATAATATGGCAAGTGTGTAATTGTATGTGTATGTATGTACAGATTTATGTCAAAAAAATATTAGGGTTTAAGTAAACCCTAGATTGTATGTGTGTATGTATGCGTAATGTCAAGAAACCCACCCTAGATTGTATGTATGTATTTTTTTTGACAAAATATTATTCAAAACTCTAGACATTATATTTTTTTTGACAAAATATAATTAAATGAATTTATAATAAGTAAAAAAAATTACATCCGCCTTTTTGTGGGTTATATATATGCATAGATTTATGTCAAAAAAATATTAGGTTTTAAGTAAACTCTAGATTGTATGTGTGTATGTATAGATTATGTCAATAAATCCTAGATTGTATGTGTATGTATTTTTTTTGACAAAAAATATAATTAAATGATTTTTTTGACGCACGAGTCGCAAACACGTGTGCACATTACTATAGTGAGATATTGTTGGCTTGGTTGTTGGATACTGTGTTGAATTTATTGAATTGGTACTAGTGTCGATAAATGTACATGTTATTAAATTTGTTGGGTGTGCTCTTGATTTTTCTATGAAAAAGTATATCACATATCTTGCGATTAATGTGCATTTTTTTACGTTTACGTCAAGATATTAGGATGCTACAACTTGACATGGAACAAATACAACTTGATTCCGTTCATTCATATTTTAACTTGACATGTATGCCATAATTTTGTTGATTTCATATAGTTCTATTTTGGTTTGAGATTTGTAATTGGCGTTAGAGGGTGAAAACCCAAAACAGCCCCCGAACGGCCCCATGGAAGGCACCAACACCTCCCACGGGACCAATGTAACTCGTAGGAACTGACCGCGCAGCCACTGGACTCCCCGTTTTAGAATACGACGGTAATTTGCATATTTCTAGACTTAGGCGTAAAAACATGGCGTTAGTGGGAAAAAATCCAAAGAAACCACCAAACGGCCCCGTGGGAGGCACCAACACCTCCCACGGGACCAATGTAACTCGTAGGAACTGACCTCACAACCGCGGGTCTCTCGGTTTGAGAATACGACGATAATTTGTATATTTCTAGACTTAGGCTTAAAAACATGGCGTTAGAGGGTGAAAATCCAAAACAACCCCCGAACGTCCCCATGGGAGGCACCAACACCTCCCACGGGACCAATGTAACTCGTAGGAACTGACCGCGTAGCCACGACACTCCCGGTTTGAGAATACGACGGTAATTTGCATATTTCTACACTTACGCATAAAAACATTGATATGTTGATAATTTTGACTCATATACACAATTTTTCAGCTTGATTAAATTTTTTGTAAAATTACTTGGTTACTGATATTTTTTATTTTTTGTATCCTATCATTTGTAGGATTTTTGCATGTGGAACAAATTAAGGAGGCCATGATTTACAACATGAAGATTGTTTATATGTTGTGGACATTCAGGATTATGTTTTTTATGTGTTACAGCCGTGTGGACTTTTATTGTTTAGTTTTATTCCCGTGCGGGTTTTTATAATTTGATTGTTGAATTTTATGGCCGTGCGGGCTTTATAATAAGCAGGTTTTACATTTACATGGTTTGGAATGTCAAGAAAATAGAGGAAACTCTGTCCAATTTTTTTTGGTCTATGAATTATTAAGACGTATAATATTTTTAAGTTTGTATATATATTTATTTATTAACAACGTTCTTGATTCACAATTTGTGATTTTTTTTATTTTTTTGCTAATAATAAATATTTGTAACACCTCGTACGCGTCCAACGTTACACGTAGCAACCGACGGTGCACTCACAGGACCCCCAATTTTAGGATTGGACCAAAAAAAAATATTTTTTAAAAATTATAGTTAAATATTGTCATAGACTTTGTCCATGACCATTTTTATTTTTTCTGTCGCGCATAAAAATGGTCGCGGCCAAAGTCCGTGACCATTTTTTTCCTCTTTTTTCGTCACGGTTGTGGGTCGCGGCCCAAGTCCGCGACTAATTTGTCACGGTTGTGGGTCACAGACTTGGGTCGTGACCATTTTTTTTTTCATTTTTTTGGTCATGGTTGTGGATCGCGGACGAGGGTCGCGACCAATTTGTTTTTATTTTTTTGTCACGATCGTGGCTCGCGGACTTTGTCCACGATCAATTTGTCACGGTTATGGGTCACGGATGAGGGTCGCAACCCATCACGGCATGGGTCACGGACTTGGGCAATGACCATCTGTCGTGACCATTTTTGGTCACGGACTTGGGCTGCGACCCACGAAATTGGTCACGCCCGAAATGGTCACGGCCCAAGTCCGCGACCCATAGTTTTGGTCAGGGATTTTGGCTGTAACCAATCGCCAGTTTTGGTGTAGTGGTTGTTATGGTAAAAAAGAAGAATGATAAATGGAGAATGTGCGTGGATTTTACGGATCTAAATAAAGCTTGTCCAAAAGATCATTTTCCCTTACCAATGATTGATCAGCTGGTAGATGCTACGTCAGGACATGAGCTTTTAAGATTTATGGATGCCTATTCTGGTTATAACCATATAAAAATAAAGCCCGAAGATAGGGAAAGTACAACTTTATCACTTATCGAGGAACTTATTGTTATAATGTGATGCCTTTTGGGCTTAAAAATGCAAGTACAACATACCAGAGGTTGGTAAACAAAGTTTTTGAAGAACATATAGGTAAAAACATAGAGGTTTATGTAGATGACATACTGACAAAAAGCAGAAAAGCCTATGATCATATTGTCTACCTAACTCAAATTTTTGACCAACTGAAGAAGCATCAGACGAAGCTGAACCCGACCAAGTGTGTGTTCGGAGTCCAAGAAGGGATGTTCTTTGGCTTCATTATCAACCAAATGAAAATTGAAGCTAACCCATCGAAGATAAAAGCTCTGATTGATATGCAATCACCAATCTGCAAGAAGGATGTGTAGAGGTTGATTGAAAGAGTGGCAGTTTTAAATCGATTTGTCGCTCGAGCAACAGATAAGTGTTTGCCTTTCTTTAAAGTATTGAGGAAGACTTTTGAGTGGAATGAAGAGTGTAAACAAGCCTTCCAAATGCTAAAGAAATACTTGGGATCACCACTATATCTCTCTTGACCAGTTTTAGGGGATAAATTGTACTTATACCTGGTCGTTTCTGAATCAGCTGTGAGCTCAACTTTTGTCAAACAGGACAATGGAGTGCAAAAGTCAGTATACTACACCAAAAAAGCCTTAAGGGGAGCCTAGATTAGGTAGCCACATTTGGAAAAATTGGCCCTAGCCCTTATTGAGGCCTCCAGGCGAATGAAACCTTATTTACAAGTACATACCATAGTAGTATATACAAATTTGCCTCTTCGATAAACACTCCACAAACCTGAGAAATCGAGAATATTGATGTATTGAGCAGTGGAGTTAGGAGAATATGATATTGTTTATGAGCCCAGATCTTCATTGAAAGGTCAAGCTTTAGCAGATTTTATTACCGAATTCACTTACCCAGAAGTTCCCCACCAACTAAATTTGCCTGCCGAGCAGAAGTAAGAAGAAGAAAGTTCATCTCAAAAGCAGGTTGAAGGTGCTGCCAAGCAGCCTAAATCCCCCAAAATAAAAGAAATGGTACCGAGGTATACTGAGGAGAGTAAGAAGGTCTTTAGTAACTGATGAAAGTTTCAGTAGTGCTCTCCCGATATGAAAATTATATGTTGATGGCTCTTCATGACCTACTGCCTGTGGAGCAGGTATAATCCTTAACACTCCTGATGATATTGATATTGAATATGCCCTCAGGTTTAAATTCAAAATGTTGAACAATGAAGCAAAATATGAAGCGTTAATAGTCGAGTGGAATCTAGCCCACTCACTAGGTGCCGAGTAAGTAGTAGCCCATAGTGACTCGCATCTAGCAGTGAATCAAGTCCTTCGTATATATGGAGTCAAAGGAGATTTGATGACAAGATACCTTGCCAAAGCTATAGAAGTCATAACTGAGTTACCTGTTGTCCAAATACAGAGAATTCCAAGAATAGGGAATGACCGAGAAGACGCGTTTGCTAGGCTAGCACCAGCAACAAGAATTAAAATTAGAAGGACGATCCCGATAGAAATTTTGGCTAATCGGAGCATTGATGAAGACCTAATGGTCAATTTTATTGCATTAGATTTGGGACCCTCCTGTATGGATCCCATGAGAAGTTATATTGAAGACGAAACCTTAGCAGAAAATCCCATGGAAGCTAAAAAGCTCAAATACAAGGCTGCGAGATATGTACTGGACAAAGGAGTGCTATACATAAGGGGACTGACGACCTTTATGTAAAATGTGTTCACCTAATAGAATTGAAATACTTGATCCAAGAAGTCCAAGAAGGTTCTTGTGGGGCTCATTCAGTTGGGAGAACATTGCTTCAATGAATTAACACATAGGAATACTACTGACCGACCATGAGGGCAAATTCACAACCTTTGCAAAGAAATGTGATAAATGCCAAAGGTTCTCTAATATTAGAAAAACACCCAAGGCTTCTTTAACTCCAATCACTTCGCCTTGGTTGTTCTTTATATGGGGAATAGACTTGGTCACCCATTGCCAACCACCAAAGGCAGGTTTAGATACCTGGTCATTGCTGTTAATTATTTCACCAAATGGGTTGAGGCAGAGCCACTAGTTGACATGCTTTATGAAAAGATATACCAGTTCATATGGAAGAGCATAATTTGCAGATATGGTTTGTCATACGCTTTCATTACAGATCATGTCACTCAGTTTGACAATGAGGAGTCTGAAGCCTACTGTGTCCAATCTAAAATTCAGAAGCTGTATTCCGCACCAGGCCATCCTCAAAGCAATGGCCAAACAAAAGTAATAAATAAAACTCTGGTTAATGGCCTAAAGAAACGGCTTGATGCAGCTAAAATAAATTGGATCAATGAACTGCACTTAGTCCTATGGGCTTACATAACAACACCGAGAATAATAACAACATGGGAAATTCCATGTATGCTTACATTTGGAACTGAAGCAATGATACCAGTCGAGCTCGGCTTATCAACCCATCGGGTATTGAACTTTAATTTCCCAGTCAGTGATTTGATGAGGAAACTTGATCTTGATATGCTGAAAGAAGTAAGGGATGCTGTTGTCATAAGAAATGCTGCCTACCATTAGAAAACTGCTCACTTCTACAATAAAAGGGTCAAGCCGACCAATTTGAAAGAAGAAGATTATGTTCGCAATAAGGTGATACGGAAAAGCAATAAGCTTGAAGCTAATTGACACGGTCCCTATCGTATTTCTGCCGTCATATGACCAGGCACATATTGGATAGAAACTTTAGAGGGTGAAGAGTTCAAGAATCCTTGGAACGCTGAGCACCTTAGAAAATATTATTGTAGATTGCAAGTTTGTATTTCAAGATAATTATCAATAAAATTTTCGGTTTTAGTTATTTCAGTTTATTTTTTTATTTTTTTCGGAGTATAGAGGTACATATACATATATCCCTCAGATAATAAATCTTAGTTATGACCAAAGATATTAGTTCTCAGACCAAAGATATTAGTCCTCAGCACTTTATCGACAAAAATCAACAATCAAAGTAATAACTAACCAAGTCAAAATTGGATTTCAATCCTCAATACTTGGTCGGCTATGAAAAATCCAAGTCAAAATAGGATTAAAATCCTCAGCACTTGGCCAAAACATTTAGTGTTAAAGATGCACTTTACCCGAACCAAATCAAATGAAGGAAGGCATGTAAAAATTCATAGATATAGGAATATAAATATATACTCCGTATACGCTTGGTCACCGTTGGTAACTAATGTTAAACTTAGGTCAATAAATTTAAGTGCATTAGTAGAACCTGTGGCAACACCACTGGTAATTGGTGCTAAACTTAAGTCGATAAATCTAAGTGCATTAGTAGAACCTATGGCAATACTACTGGTAAGTGATACTAAATTTGGATAAATGTATCTAAATGTATTAGCCAACCCAATAGCACAACAATTGCAAGTTAACGAATTGATTTAAATATTCATAAAATTAACATATTTCATTACAGTCAGATGTATTCAAATGAATTACAAGATAATTATTCCATTGGACATTTCTCTTCAGCTTTGGAAGATGGCTTCACTTTTTCCATGCCAGCAGGAGGATCTCCAGTGTATAACGAGAATTGATGAAGTTGAAATCTTGAAGCATTCTTCTGTTACTGCTACTCGGTGTATTGGTCAGATGAGGAGGTTGAACTATGTCAATATCACCATGTAACTCATAAGCCCCTAAGTTGTAATACCCCGTATTTTTCTGGCTTTTAAATTTAGGGATTGATTAAATTTAATTAAGATAAATTAATTTAATATTAATTCGGAAATTTGTTTTAAATATTTACTAGCGTGATGAGAGTTAGTAATTATTAGAAATTTGTTGAATATTACTAGATGAGTAAACTAATATATAAGATTGATTTTATAAAAATTGACACGAGTGAATAAAATGGCAATTATGGAAATTAAGTCGGGACGCGCATGTGTCGTGTTAGGACTAAATTACTATTATATAAAGTGAATAAATTATAAGTCGTCCGTATAGTCATTTCGAGTTGACCAGTGTGTCCGGAAGGGTCGAGATAGTAAAAAAAATGTACCCGGGGGTTTAGTTTGGGTCTCGGGGCATTTTTAGGCCTAATTGGCATCCCGGGAGGGTATTATAGATATTTTGTATTTTTGGGTAATTAAACCCACGAATTTAATTAGGTTATATCATCCATTTGGAGTTGTCTCTTAGGGTTAGCAAACACAGAACCTTAGAACGACCATTAGAGAAGGAGTTGGAGAGCTTTTCAAGCAACTCAAGACCAAAGACTCACCCGTTTGCACCGCCACCACCACCAAAGCGTAGATCGCGCGACGGGGAACGCAACCATACCTTTTCATCCACGAAATCAAAACCTTGAATTCCAGGAAAGTATCTATCTTGCTTTTTTTTAGTTAATGTCTCACCCATGTTAGTTTAGGATTATCAAGAACATGTTTTATGAAAGAAATTAATAATTTAGAGACTTTAAATCGCATGTTTAGAGAAATTTAATATATTCTGGACATACCCATCATATGTAGAGGATTACCCACGAATTAGTATGAATTTAGAAACAAGAAATATGGGAAATAATTAGAAGAATGTATGTTTCCTCCAAAATTAGGGTTCTTGAGAATTATGTCAATTTTACCCCATTAATTCGATATCGTTGATGAATTTGAACATGTTTCACGTAGGAAATCATGTAGTTAGGTATATAGTACGAGTAGTAATGTTGTTTGAGAGTTTGGGAAAAATTGATAGAGGTTTTGAGGACTTTTGGTGATGAAACTCGTAGGATAGTATATGCAGAATCTGGGAAATATCTGGGCGATCGATCGATCGACCTTGAATGTCGATCGATCGACCGACCCCATACCTTCGATTGATCGACCTCTTCTGAATTTTGAAGCTTGTTCTTTATTCTTAATGGTTAACCCTGTGTCACTTTGTGGGAACCCTCATACATATTTTATTTACCATAACGGGATTTGGGAAAGACCAGTAGGGTTATAGGCAAGGTTCGGGTGATACGATTCATATGTGATTTAATCGTGGGGTTTCGGGAATATAAATTTAGTGGAAAATCGTGTGTATGTTATGGTATATCTTATGAGGATTACGGAAGACTTAGACCCGTAGAGTAGTGAGGGTGCACCTACTGATTTTATATTATTTCGAGAAGATACGCTTCGAAAGTCGAAAAGTACTTCAAGATTTGTTATACTTAATAGAATAAAAAGAGTGATTTACTTATACGTAAAACTCGAGCGTGATATGTTACGCATGGCTAGAATAATATTATGGCTCGTGGGCGCACCTAATTTAAATATGTGAATATTTATATATATATGATCGTGTGATTGTGCATATTATATATCTGTGTAAAAATCATACCCGACCTACTTGCTATCACGGGGGTTTCCGCGCTGGGATAGTTTTATCTCTATTGGACCTGTACGGGGGATATTGACTCGTACCTTAGAAGATAGTATCCTCGATATAGGCTATCTGAAGATGATAGTCAGATGTTCTAAGAGACGTGAGGGTATGTGCTGACCTCTTAGGACCTGGAACTATGCTTCGCCTCCATTTATTTGTGTATTAAGTTAATATAGTTCGAGAGTGCTTCCGAACTAGTATTTCCCTTAGTTTGTGTGATACGGGGACTTGATAGCAGAGTATGCCAGCACCATAGATTTTATGTGGGGTGCCGTTAGTATATATGTAATATGTGTGATTAATATATATATGTATATCTATATGGGAAATTTCTACTATGCGTATAAGTAGATAAGTAATGAATAAATGCTTCAATTTTATTATAAGTGTTCGGGAACTTTATAATGGGAATGAGTTGTTCTAAATAATGTACGAAATCTTGAAGATAATGATTTCCTAAAGTAAATTTCATAACCTTGCTTTTCACATAATAAAACCTTATGAAGAATAAGTTAGAGAAACTTATGAGATTTATTAGTACGGTAGGCATGCGCACTAGATGAGAGGTGAGAATTATCAAAAGAGTGTCGCATACTAACATGGTTGTTGAATTAGCCGGTAAGCATTTTAAATACTTGCTAAACTATTTTTAAAACTGTTTTACACTCGTTCTCTAACCCGTTTCCTGTCTTTTTCTCTCTCTTGTATATATCTATGTATGTATTACAGGTCCTCAGCCACAGGGGCGTCATGCTTAGATTCCTTGGGACGGACGCATAACAACTTATGTGGGAGTTGCATGCCATTGCTTAGACGACCTCGTTGTTGACTCTACTCTTAATTTAGTTCTGATTAGTCAGGTCATGTGTCGCCCGTTCCCCTGTTCAGTTGGATTTGTCAGAGATTTATGTTCATTTATTTTCAGTATTCGGTACTCTTTGGGATGTAATTCGCGTCATGATGATTTCATTTGTAGTTTTTAAACTTGGTATTGGTTTATCCGAATGGTTGAATTCTTGGGGTGTTTATTACCATTCTTCATATTTATGTGATTCTTAAACTGTTAATTATTAAAAAAAAGGTTTTTATATCTGGATTTAAATAAATGGAAATAAGGTTTTAAATTGTTTTGACCCTTAGGTTAATTATTTAGGGTGTTTAAATTGAAAATTTATTTTACGACAATGATTCTAAGAATGAACCAACCATTCACCTTGATTTTAATTTAATAAAGGACTGATCACCCGGTATTTAATTAGGCGGGGTGTCACATATGGTATCAGAGTATCAGGTTCTAGTATCCTTTAGGATCTGTGCGGCTTATTTTGCTTCCAGCTTAGCTTTCTTTGATATAGAGTTCTATGTTTAGGATTGTTGATTTCTTTAGTGAGTTTTCATTCTCCTGCTATTATGACTATATCAGTGAAACTTATTTACGTTTGGGCGTGTCGAATAATGAAGTATGGCCGATGAGGGCCGTTGGGCGAACAACAAGAGGCAAGGCTTAGTTTTGATTGTAGAGTATATTCGAGGATGATGACCGTAGTAAGGATCACCCCTGTTATGGCACGAGAATCCAAGACTATAAAGATGACTAGGGCGCTGCCTAGATTTTTAAGTGCTGCTATAGTCGAAAGAGGTGCTAGAGTAGACTCACCTAACATAGTGTGACTGGGAAAGAGTCTGATGAAATATTGAAGAGAACTATCAGTGAAAATCCTAGAAATGAGGAGATTGTGTGTGTTAGTCAAAGGAGGTAAAAATATCCAAAGGTTTGGACATATGACGGAGTGTGGCTAACTGAAAGTGAAAATTTGGAGTAAATTTTTTCTTGACTTGTTGGAACGAAGTTATAATGGTGGGAGTCAGCCAACACTTTTAAAAGTGGGATGATATGTCTATAGAAGAATCTTAGGTACAGTTTGACCGCATGTTCCTTCATCTGAGGTTCAGAATAAGATGTGAACGTTGTCCTGAACTCATCACAGGAGGGTCGGGCAAAGGTTCATTTGTGAATATGAATCTAAACTATTAGTGAATCTTGTATCGGAGGATGTAGATGCAAATGTTGGAGAGGATTCCAAGTGGAGATCGACTCATAAAAATAGTTAATAACACTTGAAAGGAAATTCTGTTGGACAGTCGATCCATATGGTGACAATGTCACGCATTGTCCGTAGGAATGTTGACGCTCTTATGTGAAGGGAGCTATAGTAATCGAAAGATTTATCAAAGAGTGAGACTAGGTGAAATGCAGTTAGCAATGCACCGCAAGGGGGAGACCCATCAGGGGGCTCATTTAAGTGATTCGGATAGGTAAAATTTTTACCAAGCGATGGTAAATTCAGTAAGTGTTATTGAAACCAGTAGCACATTCCTTAGGGCCAACAAGCTAAAGGAACGGCGGGGGTATCCATCAGGATAGATACTATTTAAGTTCGAGAGAAGGACAACCCTAATATGGTTAGTATGGCAGAAGATAAGTGGGTTGTGTGTGAAAGTGCATAAGTACGGTGTGTGATATCGAATAAAAAATTATTTGCAAGTTTCCAAGTAAACCATCTTTAATTAGAGTCTATTTTTAAACAAATTAAATACATCCCCTAAACATGCGTTCAAATAAGAAGATATTTAATTAAACATAATTTTTCAATTAAATCCTAAAAACATGTATCTAGATGATTTATCAAATAACATAAAGCATGTGACACAACATATCAGAAAAAATCCCCACAGGGCAAAACCATATTATTTTCAGTATAATTTGTAAAGAACGGTTACACGGATTATAATGAAAATAAGTGTGACATACAAAATACCCGCAGGTGTCGGTTCCGATGTCGTCGGCTGGAATCTCCCGCAAGAATTCCAGATGGGCGGCAATGAAGACGGGACCGACTTCGTCACAAAATACTCCTAAATGAGTAAAATAAATCACTTGAAGGTTTATGTTGTGCCAATGTAAATGGGAGAGAGTTTTTCCTTTTATAAGGAATGAAAATAGCCTAAAAAATATTTTTATCAAAAGAAGGCAGAATGAGGGCCGAAAATTGCTCAACATGTTGCAAAAGTGTTTTGACCAGCAAATAGTGGTGACAGCATTTGACACAGAAATCAAGGTCTGCGACGTCGTTCGAACGACATTGGATGTCGCTCGAACAAGAACACGTGTCGTTCGAACGATATTGCGCGAGATGTCTATGTCGTTCGAATGACAGTGACATCTCGTTTGAATGAGCACGCTTTCCAAAAAAAGTCCGATTCAGCTTAGAAAAAATTCCGCATTTGATAAAAAATAATTTCAAACTTTAAAAAATGTTTTCTAAAAAATTCTCAAATATTTATGCAAATATAAACAACTCCAATTAATCATTTTACTGATAGTGCGTCGTGGAGTTACGGGAAACGGTTGAGCAGTACGTAGTATGTAGCTTGATGCACGCGTGAAGAAGATGGAAGCATGGATTCGGATAAAGGCCGTCGAGGATGATCGTGATGACGTGCCGAATGTAGCGGTATCAGACATACAAACAGTGATCTAGGGAAAACTTAAAAATCATCGATTCTACCCTGGACATTTATAAAATTATATCCTTACAGTGTGTTGAGGTATTTTGCGGATGGTAAAACCACACAAGTTAATATTTTTCGAAGCGAGAAAAAGGACAAGGGTATGGTGCTTGCAAGATAAGTGGTTAATGTAATTTTCGATTTGGTTTAGACAGACACGTTATGTCCGGAAGACCATTCAGTAGCCAAGACGATTGACGAAGTAAAAGTATGAGTTTTATCCTCGGAGGATGAGGCGTATTTTATGTGACACGAATGAGTCATTACATTTTTATTTATTGCTAGATTCACATGTGAGGAGTTTAGTGCGTATGCCTATAGCATTATGATTATGTGTATGTTTTCCCTGGTATAGCGGAGTTGTCTGCAGTGTTATCCACGAAGGATAAATGGGTGTATTATTTGTGTTATATATTTTATTGAGGTTACTCGTTTTAGTGATGTGAGATACGAGTGTGATATTGTCTTGGTTACAACTTTATAGTGATGGTTAATACGATAGTAGGCAGTTATTTCAAGGCTATCGGAGTGGTTGCCTTAGTGCAACATGTTTTGTTCTGGCGAGGCCTCACCTACGAGAGGGTCGGACTCGCACTTATATTATCTATTTTAAAGACTTCGGAGGGGATAGTGGGCTCAAAATATTCGATCCCGGTGTGTGTAGGGACTTTGTTGTTATGATTCAGTATGTATTGGGTTTACTGTTGAGTGAAAAGATTTAACTCATTATTATATTGTAATACCCCGTATATTTATTGATTTTTTTATTATGGGATTAATTAAATTAAATGAGAATTAATTGGAAATTAATCCGGATATAAATACTAGCGAGATGTGAGTTGGTATTTGATTATGATGCATACATATGGTAATATATGAATATTGAAAGTATTTAAATTGTCACGAGATAGAAATACGACAATTTGAGAAATTTAATTGGGACGCGCGTGTCAGTCGCGTCAGAAATGTAATTATTTGAATTAAAAAGTGAATTTTATTTTTATCAACCGAATGGTCATTTTGAGTGCGCCAACGTGTCTGGAAGGGTCGAAATAGTCAGAAAACATTAGCCCGGGGTTTAGTTTGGGTCCCGGGGCATTTTTGGGCCATACCAGCAACCTAGAGGGGTATTTTGGTAATTTTAAAAATATGGGAATTAAAACCTACGAATTTTAGGAGTTAATTATATATTATTTAGGAACCCACTAAGCCCATTATCAGCATTAAGTGATTTAGAGGGCTACGGGAGTTATAGGAGAGTTTGAAGAGTTCCAAAAAGAAACCTCCAACCACCATCTTCAAATTTGGGAGAAAATCTGTAGAGAAAGGAGAGAAGCAACCTTCATTCACCAACATCAATTCTGAAGAACAATATAAGGCAAGAGATTTGATATTTTTAACGCATTGAATATTTCTTCCATGTTTAGTGTAGGAATTTTTCTTATCTTGAAAGTTTTGAAGAAAACCAATGAAATTGTTGGAGAAACTTTGAATTTGGGTTAGGATTTGCATGTAGAATCATAATAGACTGATTTAATATTCGAAGAGTTGGATATGATGATTTAAAAATGGATTTTTGATGAGTAATTGGGCATAATAAAAATTATGGGTTCATGTTCATAGGTTTTGGGGAATATTTGGAGATTTACATTAATTCCATGATGATTTGTAAAATTTGACCCCTAAAATATGTTAAGAGATGATCTAGGGTGATTAGAAATGGTTTATATACGTTAAAACCTAAATTGGATGGACTTAGGGTGGATTTAGAGAAGAGAAGAATTGAGAAAAACGGACTTGGAAATTTTTGGGCTGAAACTGCCATCGCGTTAGAAGACCTGCCCAGGTCGTTCGAACGAACTTCTAACGAGATGACAGTATGACTTCTAACGAGTTGGCATTTCATTCGAAGCCTTTCGTTCGAAAAAAACTCGTTCGAACGACCTCGTTCGAACGAGACTTCTAACGAGTTGACAGAATGGCCTTTTTGGCCTGAATTTATTTCTAGTATCCCGTAGACTTATTTAAATGGTAGAATAACTTTCCCTTATTAACTAGTGGGTATACTTGGGAGATTGGGGTACATGGAAGAGTGAAACTTAGAATCGTGTAGTAAACCGGATTACATTTATGGATTGGGAAGCGAGTACCTAATTACGACGCGAGAAGAGTTAATAACTTAATTACATATAAATCGGGGGCTTGTGAGTTGTAAAACACTAAATGTTGGTATAAGAACGAGATGTATACCACTAATGAAATATTATGATATCTAAGATGTGCGAATGCTTAGTAATTAGTTATCTGTGTATAACATACCTACCATACTTGCTATCATGGGAGGTCGGCATTCGATCAGGGCCATTTAATCTTTGTGTGCCTACGGGGGGAGTTAGATTGGTACCTCGAGGACATAGGTCAGAGAAGGACTTATTGAGAAGTTAATAAGTCTGCTTATAATGGGAGCATAGGTATGTGTGTGACCCATGTGATGTGAACTAGGTTCGCCTCCATTGTTTGTGATTGTTGTTTAATGAAACGATTCCTGAGAGATTCGGAATACGTGGTACTTATGTACGTGATGTACCAGGATTTGATAGCAGAGTATGTGTGCACCGCAGCTTAGCCTCGGGGTGCCAGTATTATATATTTATGATGAGAATAATATACTATTAATTAAAATGAACTGTCTTGAATAATTGTGAGTATAAATAATAGCAACGGTTTGCAAAGTGAAAATGAAAGATCTCTAGTAATTAGTAGTACTAATATGGGAAACTGTGTAGCAAGGCATAACACTCTGAAATAGAAGATGTTGGGAATTTAAGTTGGATATCGTATAGTAATGTTAGATTTTGTAACGGACTAGATATGGAAATAACTAGAATGGGTACGGGTACGATAGGAGTGCACAATTAGTTGAGAGGTGAGGAACTCATGTGAGTGCACACACTATCATGTACTTTATATTCACTATTTAATGATATTAAACACTTGCAAAATTTTAAATTATTTTCACAATCAGGCTCTGACCCGTTTACTTTCAAATCTATTTTTGTAAAAACCTTTAAGGTGCCCAGCCATAAGGACACCATGCATAGGAGTTCTATTCAGGTGACGTGCTGTACTTGTTGTGGAAGTTACAGGACCTTGACAGTAGACGCCTCCATTTCTGATCTAGACTCCATTATCAGTTTTTATCATTTGTTGGGCATGTCGCCCATTCCTTTTATAGACATCTTACTTATTCAGTTATTTCAGACTTTGGGTTGTAATTAACTTTAGTGATGCAGACTTTGTATTTATTTATTTCGGTATTCGGATTGCTGTGAGGAGTTTTCCTCCAGACTCATCATTATTGGATGGTTATTCTATTGTGACTATGTTGTGTTGGTTATGTTAACTTTTCATAATTTAATTATTGCATGTTAATTGGATTTAATTAAAATGGACAACTCACTTTTTAAATAATAGGTAGCTAGTAATTGTTAAAACGTTTGCGACAGTGATGCTATTAATCTGAGCCAACTTGGCATTTTGTATTAATTTAATAAAGGAGTAGCTACCCGGTATTTAATTAGCCGGGGTGTCACAGGTGGTATCAGAGCATCAGGTTCTAGTGTCCTTAGGATCTGTACGGCTTGTTATGTTTTTGTAGAGCTTTCTTTGATATAGAGCCCTATATTTTAGGACTGTTGTATTCTTCTGCATATGCTTCGCTCTCCAGTTATTTTGAAATAATAATTGCAAACTTATAAGACTTTACTCTCATTTCAGATGTCTCCACGACGTGCGCAGCGAGTTCCTAGGGATGCACATCCAGAGCCATAGCCTGCACCAGTTCAGGGCACTATGAATGCCGCAGAGATTGCAGCTATTGTATCCCAAGCGGTAAATGCCGCCCTAGTCGTTGTACAGCAGGCACCACCCCAGGCTCATGCATTCCCGTCTGCTTGGGAACGCGTCCGTGATGCTTTTCAGAAAGCACACCCTCCGGAGTTTGCAGGTAGCTCCGATGTTGTGGTATCCAGTCAGTGGAGGAAGGACATTCAGAGGCACTTAAGGATGTACGAGTACACATATGTTCAGAAGCAGATACTGGCTACTTTCAAGCTAGTAGGATCTGCATTACAGTGGTGGGAGTCCATTACCACCGCAGAGGAGAGGGACGCCCTTTCTATTCAGGAGTTATGGGTGCGGTTCGACCACAAATATTTTTCGTCAGCTGTTCACACTGAAATGAGGAGGAAATTGATGAACCTCAAGCAGGAGGGGAGGGCCGTAGCCGAGCATTAGGCTGAATTTACTAATCTCTTGAACATTGTTCTGGATGAGATTCCGACTGAGGAGAAGAAGATTCAGAAGTTTATGGATGGGTTGACTTGGAGGATCCATCAGCACTTGTTGGGTAATCTCTCGTTGGCCACTTATTCTGATGTGGTTAACGCTGCACTACTTCATTGCCAGGATCATCGCTTCCACATGTCTGAGAGCAAGAGATCAGGAGAGTCCAGCCATCAAGGCAGCTCAGGGACAACACAAGCAGGGTGATCAGGGTTCCCAACAGGGGGATAATAAGAGGTTCAGATCTGGAGGTTTAGGAGTGGTCAGGGAGGTTTCAGACAGGGCCATCAGGGTCAGAACGGCCATCAGGGCCAGTAGGGTCAGAATGGTCAGCAGCAGCAGTTTCAGCATGGCCAGCATGGCCAGGGGAAGAATGGTAACGGCCACCAGGGCCGAGGGCAGCAGGGACAACGAGGGGGAAACTTCTCGAGGAAGTGTTTCGTTTGTAGCAAGACTGGCCACAAACGCCAGGATTGTCCTGACAGGGGCAGGGCCCCACCGCAGCAGCAACAGGGTGCTCGACACGAGCCACAGAGGCCTATGTTTCCCACCGCCCTCCCAGTACCACCACAGATGGCAACACTACCACCCATTTCAGCAGTCCCAGTTTAGCAGGGACAGCTTCAGTATGGGAGAGTGTATCAGCTCTAGCATGCCGCAGCCCCACAGGATCCACCGGCCATTGAGGGTATGTTCTCTATCCAGGGGACTATGGGGCTTATTTTATTTGATAAAGGGGCCACACATTGTTTCATTTCCATGAGATTTGCACGCACCATTGGGTTGTTAGACACCGCCGAGAGCACGGTTACTTGTGTAAATTCATCGTTGAGTAGAGGTTCCGTGATTTCTCTTATTTGTAGAGGTATGGGTATAGAGATCGGGAGGTTTAATGTACCCGCAGATATGTTAGTGTTAGAGATGACTGAGTATGATGCCATTGTTGGTATGGATTGGCTAGTTGTGTACCGAGCCATGATTGACGATTTTAGTAGGAGTATTATCTTTGCCATTCCCGGGCAGGAGATGTTTTTAGTGGCGATGCCTCGCCCTGAGGGAGGATCGTCCACTCATTTGTACTATATAGAGGAGGAGACCTCTAAGGAAGTGGTGATACCACTCGATTCGATACCCGTTGTTAGTGAGTTCGCTGATGTATTTTAGGATATACCTGGACTACCTCCGAGTAGAGAGATAGATTTTGTGATCGATTTGACGCCGGGCACTCGGCCTATTGCCCTCTCACCTTACCGTATGGCTCCAGTAGAGATGAGAGAGCTACGAGATCAGATAAAACAGTTGTTGGGTCAGGGGTTTATCCAGAGGAGTACTTCGCCGTGGGTTACGCCTGTGTTGTTCGTAAAGAAGAGGGATGGATCGTTGAGGTTATGTGTAGATTACCGAGAGTTGAATAAAGTCACGATACGGAATAAGTATCCGTTGCCCAGAATCGATGACTTATTTGACCAGTTGAGAGGAGCTTCCTTCTTCTCAAATATTGATTTACGATCGGGATACCATCAGTTCCGTATCAGGGAACAGGACGTCTCGAAGACTACTTTCTTAACAAGATATGGTTCCTACGAGTTTCGGGTTATGCCTTTTGGCTTGACCAATGCTCCAGCCGTGTTTATGGACTTGATGAATAGGGTGTTCAGAGAATTCCTAAACCAGTTTGTCATTATCTTCATTGATGACATTCTGGTTTACTCCCAGACAGAAGAGGAGCACGCCGAGCATTTGAGGCAGGTTTTGCAGACGCTACATCAGAACGAGCTTTATGCAAAGTATGAGAAGTGTGGGTTTTGGCTGAAGGAGGTTCAGTTTTGGGGGCCTATCATTTCAGATCGGGGGATATCTGTTGATCCGGGGAAGGTATCCGCGGTGAGGGAGTGGGGACAGTCCATGACACCGACTGAAATCCGTAGTTTCTTGGGCCTAGCAGGATACTACATGAGGTTTATTCGAGGTTTCTCAAAGATAGCGGGTCCTTTGATACATCTGACTCGTAAGGGTGTGCCATTCATCTGGAGCGATGCCTGTCAGTTGGCATTCGATGAGTTGAAGGACAAGTTGACCTCAGCACCTATGTTAGCATTACCGAGACCGGGAGTTGAGTATCTAGTCTACACCGATGCGTCCTTACAAGGACTTGGAGGTGTATTGCAGCAGGAGAGTCAGGCCATAGCTTATGCTTCCCGTAAGCTTTAGCCTCACGAGAAGAATTACCCCACCCATGACTTGGAGTTAGCGGCAGTTGTATTTGTCCTTCGAATTTGGAGACATTACCTCCTGGGGGAGAAGTTTCGGTTGTTCACGGATCACAAGTCTCTACAGTACCTCTTCACGCAGAAGGAGTTGAACATGCGTCAAAGACGGTGGATTGAGTTTGTGAAGGATTATCAGTTTGATATTCAATATCACCCGGGGAAGGCTAACGTGGTAGTAGACGCGCTGAGTCATAGGCCAGTAAATGAAGTGGCCGTGGTGTGGAAAGCTAAGTGAAATGAGTTGGGACACCAGGATGCAGTGGCCCGATCGTTCATGTCTGTGATGACGATTGCACCTCAGATTGTTACGAGAGTGGTAAAGGCCCAGGCAAATGACTCGTTCTGTCAGGAGCAGATAGTTCGATTACTAGCAGAGGGAGCCGAGTCCTATACCGTTAGCTCAGACGAGGGATTACGCTTCAATGGGAGACTGGTCATTCCCGAAGGGGAAGACTTGCGACACGAGGTGATGACAGAGTCGCATGGCTCACGGTTCGCGGTACACCCTGGTGGGGATAAGATGTACCAAGACATGAGACGTCAGTATTGGTGGAGCGAGATGAAGAGAGATATTATCGTGTTTGTTTCTAAATACGCCACTTGTCAGCTGGTAAAGGTGGATCATCAGAGACTGGCAGGACTTCTACAGCCATTAGAGGTTCCGACGTGGATATGGGAGAGCATATCCATGGACTTTATCACGGGGTTACCTACGTCACAGAGGGGTCACGACTCCATTTGGGTAATTATGGATCGGTTGACCAAAGTTGCTCATTTTCTACCCGTGAGGACGGACTACACTACGACACAGTATGCCCAGATTTTCATTGAAGAAATAGTGAGACTTCATGGTGTGCCTCTAAATATCGTGCCTGACCGAGACAAGATATTTGTTTCACAGTTTTGGGAGAGTTTCCAGGAGGCTATGGGCACTGAATTGCGGTTGAGTACATCTTATCACCCGCAGACCGATGGGTAGACCGAGCGAACCAATCAGATGTTGGAGGATATGTGGCGTATGTGCATCCTAGATTTTGGGGGTGGATGGGAGCAGTACCTTCCACTGGTGGAGTTTACCTATAATAACTCCTATCAGTTCACCATTGGTATGAATCCATTTGAGGTGTTTTATGGTAGACCTTGTCGTTCCCCAGCATGTTGGTTAGAAGTGGGGGACAACAAACTCCTTGGGCCGGAAGTGATTCAGGATACTTCGGCAAGGATAAAGATGATACGGAGTCGCATTCGGGTAGCTCAGGACCGGCAGAAGAGCTATGCCGATGCCAAGAGGTTCTTCAGAGAATTCAAAGTGGGGGACCAGGTTTTACTCAGAGTATCTCCTATGAAGGGGATTATGCATTTTGGGAAGAAGGGGAAACTAGCATCGAGATATGTGGGGCCATTTCCTATAATCGAGCGGATTGGGCCAGTTGCGTATAGACTTGGGTTACCGGAGCACTTACATAGGATTCATGATGTGTTCCATATCTCCTCGCTAAGGAAATATCTTAGGGATGATTTGGCCCATACTCACATTTCTTTGGAGGACATCGACCTCCAGCCCGATAGTTCCTACGAGGAGGGGCCGATTTCTATTCTGGACCACAGCGAGCGGAAACTGAGGTCGAAGATAGTACTGTTAGTACGGGTTCAGTGGCGACATCATAATGCCGAGGAGTCTACATGGGAGTGCGAGGAGGATATGCGCGAACGTTATCCAGAGTTGTTTTTACAAGGTACTCTTTAATTCCGAATTTCGGGACAAAACTCTGTTATTAGGGGGAAAGTATGTAATACCCCGTATATTTATTGATTTTTTTATTATGGGATTAATTAAATTAAATGAGAATTAATTAGAAATTAATCCGGATATAAATATTAGCGAGATGTGAGTTGGTATTTGATTATGATGCGTACATATGGTAATATATGAATATTGAAAGTATTTAAATTGTCACGAGATAGCAATACGACAATTTGAGAAATTTAATTGGGACGCGCGTGTCAGTCGCGTCAGAAATGTAATTATTTGAATTAAAAAGTGAATTTTATTTTTATCAACCGAATGGTCATTTTGAGTGCGTCAGCGTGTCTGGAAGGGTCGAAATAGTCAGAAAGCACTAGCCGGGGGTTTAGTTTGGGTCTCGGGGCATTTTTGGGCCATACCGGCAACCTAGAGGGGTATTTTGGTAATTTTAAAAATATAGGAATTAAAACCTACGAATTTTAGGTGTTAGTTATATATTATTTAGGAACCCACTAATCCCATTATCAGCATTAAGTGAGTTAGAGGGCTACGGGAGTTATAGGAGAGTTTTAAGAGTTCCAAAAAGAAACCTCCAACCACCATCTTCAACCTTGGGAGAAAATCTGTAGAGAAAGGAGAGAAGCAACCTTCATTCACCAACATCAATTCTGAATAACAATCTAAGGCAAGTGATTTGATATTTTTAACGCATTGAATATTTCTTCCATGTTTAGTGTAGGAATTTTTCTTATCTTGAAAGTTTTGAAGAAAACCAATGAAATTGTTGGAGAAACTTTGAATTTGGGTTAGGATTTGCATGTAGAATGATAATTGACTGATTTAATATTCAAAGAGTTGTATATGATGATTTAAAAATGGATTTTTGATGAGTAATTGGGCATAATAAAAATTATGGGTTCATGTTCATAGGGTTTGGGGAATATTTGGAGATTTACATTAATTCCATGATGATTTGTAAGATTTGACCCCTAAAATATGTTAAGAGGTGATCTAGGGTGATTAGAAATGGTTTATATACGTTAAAAGATAAATTGGATGGACTTAGGGTGGATTTAGAGAAGAGAAGAATTGAGAAAAACGGACTTGGGAATTTCTGGGCTGAAACTGCCATCTCGTTGGAAGACCTGCCCAGGTCGTTCGAACGACCTCGTTCGAACGAACTTCTAACGAGATTATAGTATGACTTCTAACGAGTTGTCATTTAGTTCGAAGCCTTTCGTTCGAACTAGACTTCTAACGAGTTGACATAATGGCCTTTTTGGCCTGAATTTATTTCTAGTATCCCGTAGACTTATTTAAATGGTAGAATAACCTTCCCTTATTAACTAGTGGGTATACTTGGGAGATTGGGGTACATGGAAGAGTGAAACTTAGAATCGTGTAGTAAACCAGATGACATTTTTGGATTGGGAAGCGAGTACCTAATTACGACGCGAGAAGAGTTAATAACTTAATTACATATAAACCGGGGGCTTGTGAGTTGTAAAACACTAAATGTTGGTATAAGAACGAGATGTATACCACTAATGAAATATTATGATATTTAAGATGTACGAATGCTTAGTAAGTAGTTATCTGTGTATAACATACCTACCATACTTGCTATCATGGGAGGTCGGCGTTCGATCAGGGCCATCTAATCTTTGTGTGCCTACGGGGGGAGTTAGATTGGTACCTCGAGGACATAGGTTAGAGAAGGACTTATTGAGAAGTTAATAAGTCTGCTGATCATGGGAGCGTAGGTATGTGCGTGACCCATGTGATGTGAACTATGTTCGCCTCCATTGTTTGTGATTATTGTTTAATGAAACAATTCCTGAGAGATTCGTAATACGTGGTTCTTATGTACGTGATGTACCGGGATTGGATAGCAGAGTATGTGTGCACCGCAACTTAGCCTCGGGGTGCCAGTATTGTATATTTATGATGAGAATAATATACTGTTAACTGAAATGAATTGTCTTGAATAATTATGAGTATAAATAATTGCAACGGTTTGCAAAGTGAAAACGAAAGATCTCTAGTAATTAGTAGTACTAATATGGGAAACTTTGTAGCAAGGCATAACACTCTGAAATAGAAGATGTTGGGAATTTAAGTTGGATATCGTATAGTAATGTTAGATTTTGTAACGGACTAGTTAGATATGGAAATAACTAGAATGGGTACGGGTACGATAGGAGTGCACAATTAGTTGAGAGGTGAGGAACTCATGTGAGTGCACACACTATCATGTACTTTATATTCACTGTTTAATGATATTAAACACTTGCAAATTTTTAAATTATTTTCACAATCGGGCTCTGACCCGTTTACTTTCAAATTTATTTTTGTAAAATCCTTTTAGGCGCCCAGCCACAAGGACACCATGCATAGGAGTTCTATTCAGGTGACGTGCTGTAGCTGCTGTGGAAGTTACAGGACCTTGACAGTAGACGCCTCCATTTCTGATCTTGACTCCATTATCAGTTTTTATCATTTGTTGGGCATGTCGCCTATTCCTTTTATAGACATCTTACTTATTCAGTTATTTCAGACTTTGGGTTGTAATTAAATTTAGTGATGCAGACTGTGTATTTATTTATTTCGGTATTCGGATTGTTGTGAGGAGTTTTCCTCCAGACTCATTATTATTGGATGGTTATTCTATTGTGACTATGTTGTGTTGGTTATGTTAACTTTTCATAATTTAATTATTGCATGTTAACCGAATTTAATTAAAATGGACAACTCACTTTTTAAATAATAGGTGGCTAGTAATTGTTAAAACGTTTGCGACAGTGATGCTATGAACTGAGCCAACTTGGCCTTTTGTATTAATTTACGAAAGGAGTAGCTACCCAGTATTTAATTAGTCGGGGTGTCACATATATTTAGAGCTTTGGACTTGGTAATAGGAAGAGTGCATTGATATATCTATCCTTTAGAGATGTGGGAGTTAAGAGTTATACCCATATGTTTGGGGAAAGAATTTCGAGAGTCCCGATTGTATGTACTCGAGGTTTATGGAATGTGATTTCCACTAATACTGAGCAATAGTGCAATTAGTACAATGTTCCTTATTTCAGTACAACTGCGGGAGGAGATGTAGTTTTTCTGTTAAGAAACGGAATATAGGGGCACATGTTATGGTCGGAGGGCCTAACGGATTTCGATAACTGATAATGCTAAGTAGTAGTGTATCGGGGGGTTCCTTGTTTGGATTTCTCTTTGCGAGACGTCCCACACATGAAACTTAGCGTAAGGTTGGAAATGTGGAGATGTTTGGTCATTAGTCCATGAATTCGGTGCCTCGGTCGTAACAGGAACAAGAAATTATAACTATAAGTTGGAAGATAAATTACAATTTAAGGCCAGTGGAGCCGGTTGTGTGGTAGGACAGCATTAAAAGTTTTATCACCACGAGTTGAGGAGTGGAACGATGATAAGGAGAATTTAAAATTTTGATTCCTAGGAGTGATTGAGATTACCCAAGTATTGTAACCGCGTTCGGAACATAAGGGAAATAAAGAGTTGGGATGATTTTTAACATGGATTATCTGGGAAGAATTTTTAATACAAGGGAGGAGACTTGCATTTATTTTGATGTATTGAGCATTGGTTATTTATTTCAGTTGTTGTATTTATTCGAGAGAATCGTTGTACTCATCTAAAGAGATTTGAGATTAGTGGTTTCTCTTTTGTTGTTGTGGGATTTAGATGCTCTATACCTTGTATTTTGTTGGATTTGGGTAGTTTTATCGATGAGTAGCACGCCCTTCGCTCTCCCCGAGCGGGCGGGGTGTTACATAATGCGGACATCCTGGTTAGATGATGTTAGAATCGTCTGAGTTGAAGGAAGAGAGAATAGACGTGTGAAATATATGTTTATGGGACTAGCATAACGAGGTGGAAGTGGTATAGTGGATTAAACGTCGTATGAAGAACGATAATCCATATATATGTGTGCGATTAGAGTAGCACACCCGAATTTGGTTGGAAGGTAGTGGGAATCCATTTAAAACGAAGTATTCCTTGAGAAGGGTAGAATTTAATGGGGAACACTCGAAGTGGAGTTGTAATTAGTCTAAGGTGAGAGCGACTTGCGCATACAAGAGTGATGATGTTAGTGTGGTATCAAAGCTCCAGAAGTGCACATCGTGGAGAAAAGTGCACGGGTCGGAAGGGAGCATCAAATGTCTGTTAATGTGAGACATTACAAGTAGAAGTCGATGTTTAGCAGGACATAGTGAGTAGTCTCTGCATGCACCACCCATTGATAGAAAATGGTTGGAATAAGAGGATCAACCAGAGAATTTTGTGGCTATCGACAATTCCTGTAATGGAAGAGGCCGGTAAAGTCGGTAAAGTTTCTTGGATGGGTTTCCACCCTCAAGGCAAGACCAAGGGTTCATCCAAACGTGTGGAACAAGTCTCCCAAGAAGGAAGTGATTGATATTCCTTTGGGGTGATTTACAATATTAACTAGTGTGCCCAGTCTTCCTTTTAAAGGAAGGATCGCGCCAGTACGTGGTCCTACACGGTATTATTTTATGAATCGGGATGAGATTTTTGAATCCCACCTTCAATATGGGATTTCAGGAAGCAGCGAGGATAACGTTTCGTTTTGTGTAAGATGTAATACCCATAGTCGGGGAGTAGGGGCACGGTGATTAACGATTAGTAGAGACGCGTGAAGGTAATTTTGGAATCTTGGTGATCATTTCATTTCGACAATGGATATAGCTAGCAAGTGAAGTATAGTAAGGTAGAGTTCCGTGGAAGAACTCGTACCTGTTTGTCGCGAACGAGGTGCTTATTGAGGTTTTGGTGTCGAAAAAACTTAACTATTCTCCCTCTGTATGTTTAGAGGTGAGCGAATAATCATAAATTTTGGATCGATAGAGAATAATCCGATGACTAAGGTGGAATTACCACGACCCGTTTTAGGCGGCTTAGAATTTCCTAACCGAAAATCGAGATTTAAAGAACTGACAAAAGTGGCCAGATGTTCATATAGTTTCTCTCAGCATGGGAGTTTTGTGTTTAGATTTATTCGAGTAGTTGTCATGTAGTGAGGTGCAACCTCCCAATGATACTGAAATAATGGGAATTAATAATGTATAGTCGTGTCTTATGCGAATGTTATCGGATATGAGCACAATGCGAAGTGTCTTTAATGAGAATGGTAGACAAGCTTGATGTGAGGCGGGGGCTATAGTGATTGAGCGCTTTATTATGTAGATAGTTTGCGTACCGATATGGTATCCAGAATTATTTTACCAGGTAGGGCTGATTTTTTTCGAATTTCGGGACGAAATTCCGTTATTAGGGGGGAAGTATGTAATACCCCGTATTTTTATGGCTTTTAAATTCAGAGATTTATTAAATTTAATTAAGATAAATTAATTTAATATTAATCCAGAAATTTGTTTTAAATATTTACTAGCGTGATGAGAGTTAGTAATTATTAGAAATTTGTTGAATATTACTAGATGACTAAAGTAATATATAAGATTGATTTTATAAAAATTATCACGAGTGAATAAAATGGCAATTATGAAAATTAAGTCGGGATGCGCCTGTGTCGTGTTAGGACTAAATTATTATTATATAAAGTGAATAAATTATAAGTCGCCCGTATAGTCATTTCGAGTGCACCTGTGTGTCTGGAAGGGTCGAGATAGTCAGAAGAGTGTACCCAGGGGTTTAGTTTGGATCTCGGGGTGTTTTTAGGCCCAATTGACATCCCGGGAGGGGATTATAGGTATTTTTTATTTTTGGGTAATTAAATCCACGAATTTAATTAAGTTATATCAGCCATTTGGAGTTGTCTCTTAGGGTTAGCAAACACACAACCTTAGAATGACCATTAGAGAAGAAGTTGGAAAGCTTTTCAAGCAACTAAAGGCCAAAGATTCACCCGTTTGCACCGCCACCACCGCAAAAGCATAGATCGCGCGACGGGGAACGCAACCATACATTTTCATCCATGAAATCAGAACCTTGAACTCCAGGCAAGTATCTATCTTACTTTGTTTTTAGTTAATGTCTCACCCATGTTAGTTTAGGATTATCAAGAACATGTTTTATGAAAGAAATTAATAATTTTGAAACTTTAAATCGCATGTTTAGAGAAATTTAATATATTCTGGACATACCCATCACATGTAGAGGATTACCCACGAATTAGTATGAATTTAGAAACAAGAAATCTGGGAAATAATTAGAAGAATGTATGTTTCCTCCAAAATTAGGGTTCTTGATAGAGGTAGTGTGGGTTCACTTACTAATTTTAGTTAGGTATATAGTACCAGTAGTAATGTTGTTTGGGAGTTTGGGCAAAATTGATAGAGGTTTTGAGGACTTTTGATGTTGAAACCCGTAGGATAGTATATGAATAATCTGGGAAATATCTGGGCGATCGATCGATCGACCTTGAATGTCGATCGATCGACTGGATGGATCGATAGACCCCATACCTTCGATCGATCGACCTCTTCTGAATTTTGAAGCTTTTTCTTTATTCTTAATGGTTAACCCTGCGTCACTTTATGGGAACCCTCATACATATTTTATTTACCATAATGGGACTTAGTAAATACCATTAGGGTTGTAGTCAAGGTTCGGGTGATACGATTCATATGTGATTTAACCGTGGAGTTTTGGGAATATAAATTTAGTGGGAAATCGTGCGTACATTATGGTATATCTTGTGAGGATTAAGGAAGACTTAGACCCGTAGAGTAGTGTGGGTTCACTTACTAATTTTATATTATTTCGAGAAGATACATTTTGAGAATCGAGAAGTACTTAAGGATTTGTTATACTTAATATCATAAAAAGAGTGATTTACTTATAAGTAAAACTCGAGCGTGATAAGTTACGCATGGCTAGAATAATATTATGGGCCGTGGGCGCACCTAATTTAGAAATTTGAATATTTATATATATATATATGACTGTGTGATTGCGCATATTATATATCTGTGTAAAAATCATACCCGGGCTACTTGCTATCATGGGGGCTTTCGCACCGGGATAGTCTTATCTCGATTGGACCTTTTGGGGGGATATTAACTCGTACCCTAGAAGATAGTCTCCTCGATACAGGCAATCTGAAAATGATAGTCAGATGTTCTAAGAGACGTGAGGGTACGTGCTGACCTCTTAGGACCTGGAACTATGCTTCGCCTCCTTTTGTTTGTGTATTGTGTTAATACAGTTTGAGAGTGATTCCGAACTGGTATTTCCCTTAGTTTGTGTGATACGGGGATTTGATAGCAGAGTATGCCAGCACCATAGATTTTATATGGGGTGCAATTAGTATATATGTTATTTGTGTGATTAATATATATATATACATATATCTATATGGGAACTTTCTACTGTGCCTATAAGTAGATAAGTAATGAATAAATGCTTCAATTTTATTATAAGTGTTCAGGAACTTTATAATGGGAATGAGTTGTTCTAAATAACGTAAGAAGTCTTAAAGAGAGTGATTTCCTAAAGTAAATATCATAACCTTGCTTTTCACCTGATAAAACCTTATGGAGAATAAGTTAGTGAAACTTATGAGATTTATTAGTATGGTAGGCGTGAGTACTAGATGAGAGGTGAGAATTCTCAAGAGAGTGTCGTATACTAACATGGTTGTTGCTTTAGCCGGTAAGCATTTTAAATACTTGCTAAACTATTTTTAAAACCATTTTACACTCGGGCTCTGACCCGTTTCCTGTCTTTTTCTCTCTCTTGTATATATCTATGTATGTATTACAGGTGCCCAGTCACAAGGGGGGTCATGCTTAGATTCCTTGGAACGGACGCATAGCAACTTATGTGGGAGTTGCAGGCCATTGCTTAGACGACCTCGTTGTTGACTCTACTCTTAATTTAGTTCTGATTAGTGAGGGCCTGTGTCGCCCGTTTCCCTGTTCAGTTGGATTTGTCAAAGATTTATGTTCATTTATTTTCAGTATTTGGTACTCTTTGGGATGTAATTCACGTCAGGATGATTTCATTTGTAGTTTTTAAACTTGGTATTGGTTTATCTGAATGGTTAAATTCTTGGGTGTTTATTACCATTCTTCATATTTATGTGATTCTTAAACTGTTAATTATTAAAAAAAAAAGGTTTTTATATCTGGATTTAAATAAAATGGAAATAATGTTTTAAATTGTTTTGACACTTAGCTTAATTTTTTTAGGGTGTTATATTGGAAATTTATTTTGCGACAGTGATGCTAAGAATGAACTAACCATTCACCTTAATTTTAATTTAATAAAGGACTGATCACCCGGTATTTAATTAGGCGGGGTGTCACATAATTATTTTGATATCAGGCATTGGGGAATTGATTCAATAGGAATCCAGTTGACATTCAACCTGAACAGAGGCTGTTGGCAGTCTAAGAAACTAGGATCATGCCAATACCTGAGTTGCTATCTTGATCAACCTTTATCATAGTTGAGTAATTAGTCCAACCCCATTTATAACCTTCATGATTAGATTGCACAAGGTGATTATTTATGTGGCCCAAAGCTTTATTATAGCCATCCATCCATACTTCTCTAGGTTGCCTGTGAAATTGGAAGGTTAATCTTTCAACTTGATGTTGAAGTCTCTTTAACACCTCATCATTTGCCTTCCACTAGGAGAGTTGGTCGATAAGGACTTGGTCTTTAACTTCCAGCTTCATAAACAAATATCTAATAACTCAGTTCTTGGCCTTCAACTAGGCATCCTGATCAGTCAAAGTCTTTTTCATCTTGGCCTCTTCTACATTTGGTCGGCTAGCTCTCTGCATTCGAAGATTATGCAGGTTTGGACTTCAAAGCTTCAAGTTCTTCTCTTAATTTGGCATTCTCACTCTCCAGGAAAGAAGCACCTTCTTTGACAACTATAGTAGAAGAAGTTTTCAAGGACCCAAGTTCATCTCTTAATTTATTATTCTCTTCCTCCAAGAGTTTATCAATTTCTCAAGCCTCATCAACTTCACGGTTGAGCAAAAATTATTTCTTCCTAAAAGCAGAAGCATATTTATCAAATTTTCCTCAAACCCCCAGGCTCCACTCAATGCTTGGTATTTAGCCTCATAGTCGGTACGCAGTAAAGCTTTGGTCTCATTATATTATGCCTCCAATTCTTCGATCATTTCATAATATGTAACATTATTGGCCACAACCCAATCAAGAAGAAACTTGAGATAAGTATAAGCATATTTAGCTTAATTAGAATCATCCGCACCAAACAAGTATAATAATTATTCATCAATCAAATCCAATTGACCAGCTTTGAATAGGTTGTTGCACCGCTTGAGTAAATCGAGATTAGTGGTGGAAGCAATTTTTTCCATCTTGGCCATGAACTAAAAAGATAAAGTAACAATTGATCAACAACATAAGAAATAAATAACAGGCGAGTGATAACAAACAGTATGAAGAAAGGGTTCTTTCATTAATAAATAAAGGAAAATTATATGTACATTAGGGTAGAAACAGAAAGAAAATAAAAAAATGTTCAAAATACAAATACCAAATACCGAGCAAGTCTACACCTTCTTCTTATCCTTTTCAATATCAGGATTTACACCTTGGTCAGTAGAAAAGGAAGTTATATCAACAGGGTTTTTATCTTGCTCGGCTGGAGGGATAGGTGTATCAATAACATTATTATATTGGTCGATAGAAGGGACAGAAGACTCAACCACCAAAGATGATTCCCCATAACCAACATCTTCCTCAACTTCATTGTCAAAATTGAGGGGAGAGCTAGGGTCATGCTTCAGGAAAAGTTCAGAATCCTCAGCAATGTTAACTTCCTTCAATGTAACTGACCAACCTTCCTGAATGAATTTCTTCTTTGCGTATTCAATTTGGGTAGAGGTGGTAGAAATGGCTTTATCCCAACCCTTATTGAAGGATTCCCACGTATCCTTTTTTCTCTCAGCCCTTTTAGAAGAAAGGTCTTTCGATAGTTTGGCCACTTATCCTTCAGCAGCCTTTACCTTGCGCTCAACTTGAGCAGTAGTCGAGTCAGCCTTCTACCGAGCTTCTTCAACATTCTTGATGTTTATTTCCCAAGTTTTCCTCTCTGTCTCCAAGGCTTGTTGGGAATCCAAAAAAGATTTTCTAAGACCTATAAAGGCCTCTTTTACATCATCCAAAGAAGAACGAAGAAGATCATCCTTCTCTAGCATTTGGTTGTAGTCGACTAAGAACTGCAAGAAAAAACCAAGTCAGTACAAGTCAAGAAAGACATAAATAATATTCGATCAACTTTGACGCAAAAAACTTACCAAGGCTAAACTCCGAGTAGCCCTCTCCGACTGTTTTAATTGAGGCAAAAAGGCAGCAACAACTCTATAGTTTGGGAGGGTGCCAGACTTAATTAAATTCCTATCCAAGCTAGGATTCAAGGCTAGAAATGAGTCAGTAGCAGAAGGAGCAATACCTACCAAGCCTTGTTGCTCGGCTTCAATAACTTTCTCAACCTGCTTGTCAGCAGGACCTCTCCTCAGTCGTTTCAGAAGAGATTCATCACCTTTGTTGGCTGGGGGCATCTTGACAACATCATTCTTCTTCTTTGAGGCACCAATATCAGTAAGATTATTGGTTCCATAAGCAGAGTCATCCCCCAAGAGATTGGAAAATTTCCTTTTACCCATACTTACAAAAAGGGGAAGGTCGGAATCAAAAGAGGAGGAAGTACCAACATCAGGTTCACCACCACTAGATGTAATGGATGAGGAGGTAGATATTAGATCTCTTTCCAAGTTTATGATGTTATAAGGGGTGGCAGTTGTTGGTCGAGAAATAAAAGAAGTTACATAACTTCTATACTTCAGCAAGTATAAATCAAACCTAATACGCTCCTCGCTTATTTTTTTATCAATGCCCCACAAATACTTGAGCTCGTCAAGATTGATGTCACTTTCTTTGGTAATCTTTTTCTTCTTCTTATCAATTTCAAGTAAAGAAACAACAAATGTTAATGGAAAATATCAACAGGTATTTCATCAGCATGAATACACAAAATATGTTTAGTACGACCTATGCCATGGCCCTCTTGAGGGCATATGGGTCCATCGTATACTTCACCCCCTTGAACAAGAGTGTATTTCCAGTTCTTTTTAATAACCCCATGATCGAAATAATTCTTATTAGAGTCAAGTAAATTGACAAATAGGGCTCTATTGGCAAACCTCATCCTCAAATAGTATGTACCGTCACTGGTGACCCATTTGTAACAGAACATAATTTCAGGTATTCCGATATGGGTCCCATGAATTTGGTTAAGCTTATGGATTCCATTAATTATCCTCCAAGTATTTGGGGCTACTCTAGTAGGTACAATATCAAAATATTGACAAAACTCAAAGCAAAAACAATTTGGGGGAAAAAAAAGTCGCACTTAGCTATGAACAATGAGGGAATCTAATGACCCTTAGATAAAGAGAAGACATCAATTGGAGGACTGCGAAACTCTAAATCTACGCAATCTGGTATATTTCATTCCCTCTTAAATTCATCTAGAGAATCAATATGAACTATGTAAACCATGATTCAAGAAGAAGAAAAGAAGGAAGAGGAAAGAACTCTTACAGAAACTTAAGGATTCAACAAGAACTGTCAAAAGAGATGAAGAATGATGGAAAACAGGCACTCAAGAGTTCAAATGTAGCTTATACAGTTCAAAAGTTTGGGGCAGCAAAATCGAGAAAGTTCATCGCCTTTTATATGTTGCTTAAAAAATAACGAACGTAATGATTATACATACCAACGATTAACGTTCCGACGGCTTCGCAAACCAAATAAGGAAAAATACTCATTTATCCTTGGGCGGTTCGTCAAATTTCAAATTATTTAAAAAAATTCCATCTTCAAACAACTACTAACTATATTTTACAAGTGCGGTTAATCGACTGCCAACCAAGTATTATGAAAATAGTCCGAGCTATACCCTGGAGAAAATGCTCTATACTTTCGTGCAAGCATCAAGCATAGAACATTGGGGGCTTCTGTTAATACCAAAAATTATCTGTCTATGTGGACTAATCAGAAATAAACATTTGTTCTCCTACGTGGCCTTAATCCCAGTCAGCTGATAATAGCCTAACAAGGAATGCCGACCAAGTACTGAGAAGGGCGACCAACAAGATCACTAAAGGGTCAACATATCAAGAGCTATATTACTCATAGTTTGTACAAATCGTCACATACAGTATATAATGATGTAAATGCTTAATGTATAAATACATTCCATCCCTTGACATTTGGCCTCTAGGTCAGTATAAATACATTTTACTCCTCCCATCAAAGGCAAGAAGACAAGCAAGCAAGCTATTGTAGGGACTAATACCATCACAGTTGATGTAGGCTTTAATACATAATCGAACCACTTTAAAATCTTGTGTTGGGATCTTTCTATATTTTATATGTGATTGAAGAATTAAATCTAGTCTAGTTTTTTACATCAACATCAATAACGACCCAATTAAAGCCTAATCAAAACCCGCCAAAACATTTAACTTACAAAAAAATGCAAATTTAACTTTAAAGTTTGGAGTCAATTATGAATATAGTATTTCATAAATTACAATTTTAATCATAATATTTAAAAAGTGCGATACTCAAATCCACTGTTAAAGTGTATTTAAAATACATGCGAAAAATGTTGATGGTCCAATCTACATGGCGAATTTACTCTCTTGTCTAATAATTGATATGTGGCTCTAAGATATAAATTTTAATAAAAGTTTTAAACATTTAAAAATATACACATAACTCAAACACATCATTAACCCTATAGATTAAAGGGGCTTTTACTGTCAAGTCCTTGGACTAACAATTTTGGACTCTAAACCCAGGCCCAACAATTTTAAATGATTAGGTCCAACACATAAATACCCCCGAATCGAAAAACAAACACACTTCGCAGAAATTCAAGCGCTAAAAAGTTTGTATTGTCTCTTCGATCAAAACCCTAACCATACCGTCTCTTCAATCAAAACCCAAAACGATTCTCATTCTCAATCAAATTTTGGTCCAACAATAACATATAAGAACCATTGAATTCCAACACAAGCACAGTTCACAGAAATTCAAGCGATCAAAACCCTAATCGTGGAAGTTCTAATAAACGATTCACATTCTCAATCAAATTCTTCCAAACAACACTAACATATATAAACACATGCTCATATATATGTATTTGATGTAATTTAGTGTGAATTAATGTAATATTGTGTTCTTAAGTTTTGTTCTTAAGAATATACCATACACTCTGTATATGTTGTGTTCTTAACATTATATTTCTGATATCACCTGTTTGTCCTTGTATTTTTAGTGTTATGTTGTGTATTCCATGTACTATTTTTTTATCCTTAGGTTTTATATATCTTTTTCCTTATTTTATTATGTATTTTGTATTCTCATATGTATAAATTTATAGACATTATACATGGACTGATGAAACACTTTGTGTTTGTTGATGATATAAAAAAATACAATATGAATCTAGCTTGTACATTTGTTGCCCTGATTTTAAATGTAAAACACATTTTTGCATGTTGCGAGTTTCACATTTATGTATTTCATCACTATACATTTCCTCATGTATACATCATTCATTGAGGACTAGGAATATATACATGATTGAAATATGTACATACTTTTTAAATTTGTATAGGTCTTATATTAATTGTGATCCGCGCCAGCGGCATTTATTTAGGAATGCGAATATATACATACTTTGTGTATTATCATACCTCCTATATTAATTGTGGTCCGCGCCAGTGGAATTTATTAAGGACTAGGGAGTATATACAAACTCTGTGTATTTTCATACATCGTATTAGTCATGGTTCGAGCAAGCGACATTTGATAGTTCGTATATTATTATGGTAATATTGGATTAAACCAAATCAATTATAATGTGCGTGTACTTTATTAATTTGCATTTACTTTCTACCAATACACGCAAATTAATAAAGTACACGCAAATTGAAATTGATTCGGTCTAATTCTATGTGTGTACTTTCATAAAGTACACGCATAATACATAAGGTACACGCACATAGAAAATGACTTTTTTCAATCAGTTATGCATGTACTTTATGTATTATGCGTGTATTTTTATAAAATACACCCAATTATATAAAGTACATGCACATTGAGATTGATTTTGTATAATCCAATGTGCATGTACTCCATGTTATTATGCTTGTGCTTATAGAATATATATGTTGTCTCCATATTTAATAGATCTTATGTTATTGTGGTCCATGCCAGCGGCATTTTAATGATATTCCACTATTTATAAGAAGTATTTGGGTTGTGTTATTGTTTAGGAATCATACCATCAGGCATGTTCAACTACAAAACTGTTGGTTGCCCCTTTGAAGATCTTAACAATACAAAACCTTTCACATTGACAGTCAATACTACTTATGATGACAAAATTCATTTTTTGCTCCGCATCATTGATATAACAAAAAAATTACTTGGTTTTACTACTACTTTGAAGATATTAAGTGCACTTTTGATATACAAAAGCTTCAAGTAACTGAATTGAAAGTGAAGGATTTAGCAAAACTAATTGAGCAGTATTGCTTAAGAGGTTTTGAAAAGGTTGGCGCATTTAGCATGGATCTATTGTATCACTTCTTTTGTGAATATTTTATGAATAAAGAATCTTGGTTTATAACTTGTCAAGCAACAGGTCTTAGGTATTACCATGTAACGGATGATAAGGAATTTACTTTTTTAAAATTTTTATTACATATTTATTGTATTTTGTTGAGATTTGTATGAAGTGTTAAGAGAATATTGCATGTACTTTTATTAAACATTCTTGTATTCTATTCAAATATATTTGTTATTCAATATAAAATCCATGTACTTTGTGTTTTATGTGTGTACTTTATTTCTTTATGCATGTTATTTAATATATATGCTTTTGCTTTAAATTTTATGCGTTTACTTTATAGAAATGACTTTGAAGACAAGGGTGCGGAAGGGAAAGAATCCCAAAAAGGAAATTGCTAATAATAATGATCCGAAAAGGGAAACAAAAGGAGATAAAATAGTACAAAGAAGTCAACAAGGGCATTTCATAAAACGACTAATATAGGTCGAATGTCTTGAGCTTCTATCATGATTTGGCTGATATTCACACCAAAATCAACGAGAAGCATATTGAGCTTATTAAGAAGACGCCTTTATAAAACTTATTCAATATCTACTACAGCGGTGAAGTAGTAGAGATAGATCATAAAAACAATGATAAAAATATTCTCACCATTGTCAACCTCTATAAAAATAACACAAAGTGTTTTAAGATGATTAATGATGCCCATATAAGCCTCAACGATATAAGTCAAATTTTTTGGATCCCAATAACAAAGGGGCAAAAGAAAATTAAACCGAATAAGAGAATGGATCAATATTCCCCCAAACTTGAATTTTACAGCCGCTACTTTTAGGTCGATAAAAAAAATTAGAAAATCAGATATTACAAAGGGATTGAAGACGTTGGCTGAGCTTGATAGCGACGAGGGCAAAAACGATTTTGTAAAACTCATTTCTCTCCACTTCACGATGATGTTGCTTTTCTCCAACTAAAACTTCACATTATTATATTTTTTCACACCATACATCGACAATATTGATGACATGATTACATATGATTGGGCTTTTACTGTCCACAAATTTCCGATCACTCTCTCGATAAAACTGCTGACTCTAATCCCAACATAACCAGTGGTTGCACCATATCATTATTGGTGAGGAAAAGTCATTATACACATTTTAGTTAAAGTAGATGTATATTTCATAAAGTTCACGCATATTGCGGTTAATAGAAATCATCTTTAATATGCGTGTACTTTATAAATCATGCATGTACTTTGTTAAAGTACACGCATATTTCATAAAGTATGCGCACATTACAGTTAATACAAATCATCTGTAATGTATGTGTACTTTATAAATCATGTATGTATTTTGTTAAAGTACACGCATATTTCATAAAATACATGCACATTGCATTGAACCAAATCATTTGGTATATGCTTGTACTTTATAAATCATGCGTGTATTTTGTTAAAGTACACGTATAATACATAAAGTACATGCAAATTGAAAATGAAATTTCATTGCAATTTGTGTGTACTTTATGTATTGTATATATACATTTTTATTTCAATTTTCACAATATTGGGTATGCGAGAAGTTTGATGTTATCAATCCTATCGACGGAAACGAGGAGAAGGAACCAAGATTTCTTCGGTGGAGCTTGGGAACATTAAATGAATGGATGAATGAGAATAAGATCGGCAAAGCTTCTTTGAAGAATAAGTCTCAAAGAGTAAGGGAGCAGAAGTGAAAAATGATGACATGCCCAATTTTAATTTGGGGATATCACAAACAGAATCAGAAGTAGAACCAGCACGAGCTACAATTTCTTAATCGAAATCTAATTAGGAAATTTCATTAAATGTAAGAAAATTGAGTGAAGAGAATGCTAGGATGAAATTGATGTCGGAGGAGAGAGATACCGAACTCAAAGAAAGTAATGAAGCAAGGTTCGAGCCAAAGAATATCTTAATAAGTTGGGGCAGGATAAGGAACTTTTCAATACACTATTGAAACTTCAACTTCAAGAGCTAAAAGATAACTTCACTGAACAAATAAAAAAGTTGCAAGAGGATAATGCCCAATAAATTTGTTTAAATAATGAGTTAAAAAATAAACTTAAAGAGTTGATAAAGAATGACTATGACCGAATAAAAAAGTTGGAGGAAGATAATTCCCAAATCAAAATTGAAAATGCAAATTTAAATAGCAGTCTGAATGCTGCTAGGGATTCATTAGAAACTCAGAGGATCACAACACATCAGCTTCAGTAAAGCATTAACTACTTGTCTGAAGCCAACCAAAGGTTCGTAAATGAGAAGGATGCAGTTGTTACGAAACTCAATGAGCGGGTAATTTGGTGATATTACAAATATATTTATAATCATTTGTCCACATTTATGTTAAATTGCATGCATTGTCGCATTGGTTATTTAAGTACACACATAATACTTAAAAAGTATTATGTAAATTTTCATGTACATTGTAATGTTATGTGTGTACTTTAAGATTCCTTGGTTATTCGTTGGTCAAAATATAAAGTACACGCATATCACTACAAAGTATACGTGAACTTTGCATATACTTTGTAATTTTATGCATGTATTTTATGATTTCTTGTTTATTTTTTGGACAGAATATAAAGTACACACATATCACTACAAAGTGCATGTGAAATTATTTTTACTTTTACGTGTACTTTGTAATGTTTTGTGTGTACTTAAGTATACTTTGTTGTTTATTAACAAATAATGGAGAGTACACACATTTCATAAAGTATATGCATTTTTTTAATGATGATCATCCATTATTTTATAAAGTACATGCATAGTTTAATAAAGCACACGCATTATCAACATAGCAAATACATAAATTCTCTTATTATTTGACATTTATTTTATTTTTATTGAGGTTTATGGCATGTTTATTAGTTAAACATGATGTTTTGCTTTCTTTAGGAAACATCAAATCAAATTCTCAATGAAAAGATAGAAGATTTGACGTTCTCTCTTTCTAAAAAGGATGAATAAATAAAGATTCAGAAATCCATGTATACGAGACTCCAAGAAAGGGAAGAACAGAAGCAAAATATTGATGATGATTTTGTATATTCAAATCCTATTAATGATTTGCCAAAAGAATATAAGAATAAAAATCCTTCGAATGAAGCTCCTGCCGAATTGCAGCCGAAAGGAAGAAAAAGACAAAACAATAAATCTACTACTATGCCATAACAAAGTTCATAATAATAAAGGCAAGTATTCTTCAATAGAAATAAATGAAGTAGACCTACAAATCTACAAGTATACAAAACACCTTACAAAAGAAGCCCAAAATAAATTGAAAGAATATTTCACACTGGAGAAGGATACAGGGTAAATCTTCTATTTGTTTATTTTGAGACCAACTTATTTTTATTTTGAACTGCACTTATTTTTATTCTGTAATGCACTTATGTATATATACGAATATTATGATGCCTGATAATTTTCAAAATTATAGCTCCATATTATATGAACTAATATTTTTATAAAGTACACGCATTTTTAAATGAAGAACATTCATAGCATAATAAATTACACGCATTTGTTACTCAAGTAAATGATTGGTTTTATGAAGTACACGCATTTTTGTATTGAATTACATATGTGTACTTTATTAAATAAATGCATAAATTTAGAAAGTACACGCATATTATTTAATGATCATAGATTATATACATATTTGAATTATTATTCTAACATTATTTCCTATCTTGAAATTCAGCGGTTGTCTCTATACAACAGAAGACTCATCATTCATTTGCGCCGACGATATTAAAGAATTGCTGAAAGGCGAAGAAATATCAAACCAAGTGTGTAATCAAAACATATGAAATTCATGAAATTTTCATCTTTATATCCTTACCTTTTTAAATATGTGAAACAGATAATTTAATGCTTCTCCCATTTAATGGAGACGAAAAAGAAGAAAAAAGGGCTCCGGGCTACGAACGCTTTTAACTTATATGCGTGGGTAAGGAAAATAAAACCTAAAGTTTTGTCCATCGTCATCAAATATATACTATCATATTGTTTCTTACTAACAAATCTATTACTTTTCACAGGAAGCCGTCCGAAATAATGATACAAAAATAAAGAAGTAACAAATAGAAAAACACATTTTAAATTTTCTTGGAATTTATGATATTCTATTTTTTCCCATGAGACATTCAATAAGAGATAATGCAGGACATTTTACATCGTTAGTTATATACAAACAAGAAAAAAAAGTTGTCCATATGGATTCTCTCCGCCCGTTGAAAATCAATCAATCTTCATTATACTACAACGAGGCCAATAGGGTGGTTATACCCTAAACTTATTTATATTACATGCCCTTTTATATTTTTTATATACTCATGATTTTTCCTCTTAACAGTTTTCTACTTTCAAAGAAAAATGTACGAATTGAGGGACTAAACTCCATAAATAAGTGAAAGAGGTAAAATAAATAGATACTTTAAAGGGGAGGAATTTGAAGATGCACTATCCAATGATGAAAAAATAATAATAGACTGGCTCTTGTGTCAAGATGTAAATTTTAAACTACTCAAATATCATGAATACGCGAGACAAAATAATGGGTATGATCAAACAGTCTTGAATAAATACATGCATAATTCATCACGACTCATTTCAACAAATTTCATTCACATTATGCTAACCAATATATTTGTTTTATTTTAATTTCAGTGTTGATCGTGGTGTGTTTTGTATATACTACATGGAACAAATTTCCAAAGAAACTGCGCTCAAAACATCATTAAAAAATGACGAAATGCTCCAACAAAGAGCATATATAGCTAATGAAATTTTATTCGCTGGTTGTTAATAGGAGGAAAAACAATTGTAAATTTTTTTTGAATTTTTTTGTTAATAGGAGGACAAATGATTGTAATTTATTTTTTTATTTTTTTATTCAATGTAGTTCCATATAATTTGTAGTAAATAAATGGTGCCACTAGCGCGGACCATTCAACACAGGCTACATAAATGAATAAATATATTCTAACATTAGTACATGCATATTGTTTGAATGTTTATAAATTAACCCATGTAAAGTACAATGATATGATTCGTGTACTTTGTATTATTATGCGTGTACTTTTCTTTGTTTGCCCATGTCAAACAAAGAATCCCAAAGTGCACGTAAAATATAAACAGAATTTCGCGTGCACTTTGTAATGATATGCGTGTACATTGCAATGTTTGTCCAAAACAAACAAGGAATCACAAAGTACACACAAACATTACAAAGTACACTAACTATCTTACATAATTTCACGTGTACTTTGTAACTTTACGCGTGTACTTTTCTTTATTTACGTGTACTAAACCAATATTCTTAAAGTACACGCACAATATTAAAAAGTATACGTAAAAATAAAAAAGAATTAAATCTATACAACATTTTGTCCATAGAATTATACGCGTACACCCATATACTACACTATTTATTAAGTCAACATCGGCCAAATACATTCAAACCTGGAAAGTTTACACGTTATTTACTTTGTTTATCAATGCAACCACCACTTACCATAATTATTAGGCTCAAAATCCTAAATATTACCTGGCCTATAAAAAACATAACCTTATTGTAATCTTTACCATTCAAAAATAAAATACAAAAACGTCAAAATCGTTATTCCAGCAGAGTCTTTGAGAGATGCTCTTGAAATTGCAAATAACTATAGAGAAAAATTACGAATGATTGAGGAAGAAATTTTTTATATTATTCGAGCAATCGACTCCCTTAACGAATATGTTAAAGAAGGCTCCCCCGGACTCCCATCCATCTCGTATGACTTATTTTAAAAGAATGTGCCGCCGCCGAAAATCCACGAAGCCCTCGTCAATTTCTATAACTACAAGGCAACAATACTTCTGGAAAAATGTATGAAGGACAGGTATTATACCACTGAGATCCTTTGATCGCTGGAACATAGAATTTGGATCATCTCGAATTTTATCGAAGCTCTTCCAGACCCCATCGATAATTTCCTTCAATTTCCATATAATTTTTTTGATATTTGATGGGTCTACTTTCTTTTTTTCAAATTAGTTGTAATTTTTTTCATTTTATTTTTCAATTCAGTTGTAATTTTTTTTATTAATGAATGAAATTATCTTTTCTTTTAATGTATGTCTTTTTATTTTGATTATAATAGTTTATAGTATTATAATACAAAGTTTAAAATGTCGCTTGCGCGCACCACAATTAATATAGGAGATATGAAAAATATAGAGAGCATGTATAAACTGATAATTATATAAAATTGAAACAAATACAACTGAAAAATCAATTAAGATTAAACATTTTCAATGTGCGTGTACTTTGTATTTCATGCGTGTACTTTAACTAAGCACATGCATTATTTATTAAATTACACGCACATTGACAATGATTTTAAATATATTTTTCATAAAATACATGCATAAAGTAAATTTTTATAAAGAAATACATTAAATACGGAGAGAACATTTTTTTATATTTTTATAATTTACATTAAATATATTTTTGTACTGAAATACATGTAATAAATATGTATAGCATGTATATTTTCTAAATTAAGAATATTGTCACTAGCACAAACCATATTCTGACAATACTCCGATAATAATACCGCTGGTGGGGACCATAATACACCCAAGAATGTGAAAATACGAGTGACTTGTTCATTAAATATTGGAAGATAATATAATGGAAGCAAAACCTTTAAAAAAATGAATCCAACAAAACAAATGAAGACTAGGCAGTGTGTCGTAAATGAGAAAAAGATAGTAAATAAATAATTTATATCATGGAATGAAATTTGAGAATTTAACAACATTTGTTCTTGAATTCTTCTTGTAATTTATAATGTAAAAAATGACTAAAATAAATCTAAAGTAAATGCAATAATACATAAAGTACAAGTGAAAAATAGAAATTATAAGCTATACAATTCATAAAGTACACGCATATTTTTGTGAAGTACACGCACAATGTACTCACCAAAATCATTTTCTATGTGCGTGTAATTTATGTGTTCTACGTGTACACTTTATGAAAGTACACGTAGAATACATAAATTATACGCACATAGAAAATGATTTTGGTCAGTACATTATGCGTGTACTTTATGTAGTCTACGTGTACTTTATGAAAGTACAAGTAGAATACATAAAGTACACGCACATAGAAAATAATTTTGGTCAGTCCAATGAGCGTGTACTTTATAAAAACATGCGTGTACTTTACATTGATCCTATTCACAAACAAATATAACAGAAACGAACACTCAACAATAAAATTATATTAATTTATTCAAATGTGAATAGTCATTGATTTTATTAAAAACTATTGTTACAATGAATGAGTTAAACAATATTAAGTGGAATCGAAATGGTTCTTTACACGTGGACCTGTAATGACCAATTCTACTACACCTAGAACAAGTAACTTCCCTTAATATGATCTCACCAACATATTTTATTCTCTTATTTCTTAGCCTCCCTGTCGGTCTCTTCGTTAAAGGAGGAAGGATTCTTGAATTTTTAGGTAATGGAATGTTTAGGGACATCAAATCAGGAAGAGGAACTGTAGGTAATAAGTATGATTTTTTGTAGAAAAAACTTATAATAATCCTCAATATGATCATAAATACTTTCATTGATCTTCCGTACGAAAGAAACAATATGGGAACATGGAAAGCATCATGGTTTCCAACTCTTACAAGAGCAGATTCCTTATTCTAAGTCAACCGTGGCCCGCACATCTAAATGAAATTCGAATACATGTTTACTTGAGCGACTAATATTCTAATGTCTACTTCTATTCCAAATTTTAGCTAGTCATTTACCAAAATGAGGACACAACTCCTTTGACCATGTTCAGATTCAACAAGTTTATTTGTGTTGAAATTCATAATCTTAATCCTCATTTTGTCCAGCATATACATTATCGATAAATGCCTTTACTCTAGGACCCAAGAGTTGAATTATTCCGTAACACTCGATGACATGTCACCATAAATTTTGTCGGTGAAATATGCACAAGAATAATTCTCCGGAGGCAAATTACTAAGAAAATCAGCAATACTAGCTCCACCGTCCTTCTTTAGGGCATCAATGTTCTTCTCAAATTCATCAACTGTTCAGCATATGCACAATGTATAAAATCTTGCACAAGCATCTTTCGAAAGTTCCTACTCCCCCGTATTTTCTTCTTTATATTTCCCTATAAATGATGTATACAATAGGAATGTGCAGACATTAGAAGCACCTTAAATAAGACCATTGTTCCGATCAGATATGTATTTAAGGTTTTGATCTTGATGAGCTAGTGCATCATGAAAATTAATGAGAAACCACATCCAATTATCCTCTGTCTCTGAATCAATAACTGCATATGTAAGAGGATAAAGGCATGCAAATATAATGAAACCTATCAGTACATGCACATTGTATGATGAACTCAAAAAATGGTACCGCTGGCGCGGACTATTAAACACATAGGTTATACAAAAGAATTAATATAATTGTAGTGATAGGCTACACAAATGTAAAGTATAAACATATTATGCTTGTACTATAATATATATAGGTGTACTTTATTTCATTTAACCATAACAAAGAAATAATCCCAGAGTACACACAAAACATTACAAAGTATACATAAACTGTCATCAGAAGTTCATGTGTACTTTGTAATGATGTGCGTGTACTTTGCAATGTTTGCCCAGACCAAATAAGGAATCTTAAAGCACACGCATAACATACAAAGTACACGTAATACAAAAGAGAAATTCACGTCTACTTTTTAATCTTATGCGTGTTCTTTGGAATTCTATGCAAATAACAAAAACATACCTTAAAGTACACGCATATCACTACAAAGTACACGCATATATTCATGTGTACTTTGTAATTTCATGCATTTACTTTATATTATATCGAAAGAACATACAAATAATGCCAAAGTAAAGGCATATTACTGTAAAGTAAACTTCAATGCTTCATATTTATCATTGTTCTCATTCCTTGTAATTATCGACAAAATCATTCAATGGTAGCAGCTCTTCAAAAAGGAACCATCAAGTAACAAAACAGGCATGTAGTACTGAAATCCATCAATGGATCCTGCTAACATTACAAAAATTCTTTTGAATAATTTCCTCTTCAGTTGCACGTCAAGAATGCAATGCAATCCTTGATTATACTGCAATAGAAGTTCCCTATTATCATTGATTAATGCATATAAAACTTTCTCATCACCATGCAACTCAGCAGCATTCATCTCTTTCCCTCGCTATGCATGATGATAACCTATATCAAGACCATAATTATTATTCATATCTCTAACTACATCAGTTGGTCTCAACAATGATTTATCCCTTATCTCATCAGCAAGTAATATCGAAACCAATTTGGAGTTCATCATTTTGCTTGACGGACTACGATATATACCCCTACAAGTATGCTCATTGTTTAAACTTCTTATATAGAAGTAACCATTTACTATCGATAATGAAGCATGAACTCACCACATGCAATTCTCAGTACTTCTTTTGGAATACTCTGTTATCACCCGAGTTTTATCATTCTTCAAATATATATATATATATATATATATATATATATATATATATATATATATATATATATATATATTTGAAATCAACCTCAACAACATACTTTCATAACTTATCACGAAACTTAACCACACCTCCTTCGAAACTGCTCTTCATGACTAATATATGTCTTCCAATCATTGGAGAGATAAACTTTTGATGTACTCGGCTTCACACCTCCAATATAAACATAATTTTCATCTGCACTACTAATATCAATCGCAGTGGTTGATGATATATAGTCTACCTTTTCTCTACTTGTACCACTGCATTTAACCCTCTCGTAACTTGTATAACTACAGTCAACCCGTTCATGAATTCTATATGTGCATTCAACCTGTTCGTGAATTGTACTAGTGGCTAAAACTGTTGAATCAAAAACATATATCTAAATAAAATTAGCTTCAAGAATCCCCTGAGACAGAAACATACAACGAACATCTTTATCACAAACCAACATGAATCGACTTTCATCACCAAAGCCGCACTTTAATGAAAAAGATCCAGCTTTCAAATCCATAAACTTGCTACTAACTCATTGCATATGAAATCTAAAGAGTTGTCTTCAAATATTTCAATGCAAATCATATTATCCAAATAACAACATCCGACAATATTACAACTTTCCATTATGACATGCATTAAATTAAAACTAGAAAAATGCTTTTGTTAAAGCTCAAGATTAATTAATGTCGTTGGCGCGGACCCACAAACACATGACCAACTAAGACATGACTACTCTATTAAGCACGAGTCAACAATAACAAAGTAAACGCACATGAACATTATGCCAAGTTAATGTAAAAGAATAAACGAGAATTAATCATTAGAAAATCACGTGTACTTTATATAAAATCGTGTGTATTTTACTATAATTTTCCTGTGAGGTATATACAAATGACTTTACTGTTGTAAAACCTCAAGATTTGTCACCGCCGCTAGTGCGGCCCTACAAAGACATGCCCAACTAACACATGACAAGTCTAATAAGAATAAGTCAATAGTAACAAATCCTAATTAAACTAAAAATGAAAGATCTATTCTAATAACCCCCCTTCTTATTATTTATAGTAAGTGGGAAAAAGAAATGAAAAATAAAGATGAAAAAAGGTGAAATTCCATGGCTGCACACATAGGGATGGCTTGGGCCATCTCAGATTGATTTTGTATTTTTGAGATCCTGCTTCCAACTCAGGGATGGATCGGGCTTGTATGGACGGGCTCGGGTCATACATGAGAGTTTTAAAGGATGCTGTCATAGTTTAATTCTTTCTTTACTTGAATCAAAAAATGGGAAAGGTCATAACTTCTTCATTGTAGATCAGAATGACGCATGGTAAGGGCTAAACTTACATAAAGACTTTGGGACAAAAAACCAAATTCTAAAATGATGAATATGTCCCAGAAGATGTTTATAATGATGGAACTTCCCCAATGAAACCAAACTTCACGCTTTGCAACTTAATACCTATAAAAGCTCAATTATACCTCGTAAAGGAATGGGTTTGGAGGTAACAGATCATCCACTTGATCCTTCCAATTCCACCATTACTTAACCTACCGTAAACTCTAATAGCCATAACAAACTATCTTTCCTGAAATCCTTCGTAGATGTAGTGGGGAAATCAAACCCTACTAATCCAATATTGCATGTCGTAATATCCTTTAAAGGAGAACCTGTAGTTTTTCATACAAATGACTATCTTGAGAAGGTTTTAGCACCTTTTAAACATTCACTCGTGGGCAAATTTACTCATGGGAGGCCTCCCTTAGAGAACATTCGGAAGATGCTTACCTCCATGGGATGAAAGGTTGCTTTCAACGTAGGCTTGATAGACCAAAAAAATGTAATGATTGGATTATTTCATGAGGAGGGTTATCATAAATTATGGATAATATCTACATGGTACACACATCAATTTTCAATGAGATTATTCAAGTGGATAAATGAATTCCATCCTAAAAGTGAAATAACATTGGTTTTTGCGTGGGTAAGTCTGCCATTATCACCCATATATCTTTATAATAAAGAAAGTTTGTTCTCTATTTGTAACGCGACTGGTGTTCCAATAAAAATGGAAAGTGCAACTGCATCATTGGGGAGACCAAGTATGGCTAGGGTTTGTATTGGAATTGATCTTAAGAAGCCTTTACCTAAAAGAATCTGAATAACTAACAAAGATAATGATAAAGGTTTCTGGTAATATTTTGAATATGAAAACATCCTTAAATACTTTTTTTATTGTGATAAGAGGGGCCATCTTATTAGTTCAAAGAAGAGGGGTCATTCAAAGTTTAGCAAAATGAGAAAAGGGTCACTACACCAAAATGTTAATTTTGTAACTGCCAATAGGGGTGACAAACTTGTCACTCCCCGGAGCAGTCACAAAATTATTTGTAACTCCCATTAGGGGTGATAAAATCAAGGGGTAATAAAAAAATTGAGTCAATTAGTTTGTCACCGCTAATGGGAGTCACAAATGTTACCATATAATTAATTTGTGACTCTTACAAGCAGTCACAAATTTAGTAGGCATAGGTTATGACTCTTATGAGCAGTCACAAAATTATAACTGCTATTAGGAGTCACAAATTTTAGTCTTAGACTTAATTTGTGACCGCTATTAGCGGTCACAAATTTGTAACTTCTAGTAGCGGTCACAAATTTTGGCCTAAGACTTAATTTGTAACTGCTATTGGCAGTCATAAATTTTGATCTTAGACTCAATTTGTGACTGCTATTAGGGGCCACAAAATTTTTCACCTACTTTAATTTCCCTCCTCTCTCTCTTCTCACAACTCCCGCTCTCTTTCATTTCGCTTTTGTGAAGAACTAAACAAATCCCTCCCCTCTCTCTTACATTTTGTTGCTGTGAGTTTTCGTTTATGTTATGTAAATTTCGTTTTCGATTTCATTTATGTTTATGTAAATTTTTGATTTAATTTTGCTGCTGTGAGTTTTATGTAAATGTCATTTTCGTCTATGTAAATGCTGAACATTTCATTTATGCGAAGAACTGTTTCGAAATATTTTTATGTAAATGTCGTTTTCATTTATTTAAATGTTGAGCATTTCGTTTCGATTTCGATTTAGGTTTATAGTGATTTCGATTTCAATTTAGGTTTGTAGTGTTCGATTTAGGTTGTTCAATTTCGGTTTGGACCCAAAATTTTTATAACATTATTTATGTGAAGAACTGTCTCGAAATATGTTTTGTAGTCTCGAAATATCAACTATCTCGAAATAGGTTTGTTTGATTTCATAAATGTTTAGGTTTGTTTGATTTCATTATTTATGCTTCTATAAATGTTTAGGTCTGTTTGATTTCGTTATTTTTTTTAAAGAAAATCAAACCGTACACTTGTATGCTGAAAATATGAAGAAACATATTGCAATCAAGGTTGTAGATGGATCGTGTAAACTATGGCAGCCAACACGTTTGCAAACTTATATTATAGGAAGAACAAATTGAGAAAGTTAGAGATAGGTTACTAGTAATTATTGTATGAAATGTGCATACGATTGAGAAGATAGGTTAGACTGGAGCATTTTAGCCATCAAGGTTCATTTTCGTTATTAGTTTGTTACGTTGGATGGTCTTACTTCACCTAATCCTTATATATTTGACTTTTTTTGGGGTTAATTTTTAATCTAATTTGAGCTTTATGTTGAGTATATATCTTGGATTATGTTCTTAATGCAAAACTTTGTTGGGACTGTGAATTTTGTTTTTGGACTTGAACGGGTCCTAAGTGACCTTCTACGACCACATCTTTTTTTTTAAGCCCTGAACCTCCAGACGAACGAGCCCCTTTGGACTCCCTCGTGTTTGCTAAACAGGGGGGGTGCAAGTGCCAGAGACACCCTAATACACACCCCAATTTAAATCTGGCACCCGAGGGGGAATCGAACCCAGGCACCTTACGGCATACCCGCACGGCTCAAAACCCGCCCTTACCCGCAGGGCAGGTATCCGTGGGGAGGGATCGAACTCACGACCTATGGTCTAGAGCGAACCCTCCTTACCACTGGACCAAGCCAGGGTGGATCATTCTACGACCACTTCTTGTAACATTAGTAACACAAATACTTTAAATTGATACTTCAAAAATGATTTGATTGGTCTGTTATGAGATAGAAATGTAGATATGACATATTACTTCATCAATCAAGTTACCAAAACTTTAGTTTAAAGTAAATATATGTGTGGTCTCACATTATTGTTACTGGATTATGGAAGAATTATATAGTCCAATATCATAGACAAGCTTGGTTTATTCTGACATTGATAGGATTTATTATATACTACTCATTCAGGACTGACTGAAAAATAGCCTCAGTGGTGTTGTAAACATGATAGTTGAAGGCATGCATCTGCTACATTGATGGTTAGATTAGATCCCCAACTGATGTGAACTCTACTGCGTCTTATATCCTATTATATACTACTTCGTGGAAAACCGAGTGGATCTCAATACAATTTTGTTTTTTTATCAGAGTTTGCGGAGGATTGCCTTCTGATGTGATAAAGAAGGCATTTTATGAAACTGAAGACGAGTATTTATGTTTGGTTAAACATTCAGGGATTACCCGACCAAAAATTTTATAGGTTGGGTCATGTTGCTTTGTTGGGGCGATTTTAAATGATGTTCTGTATGTGCTTGGAAGACTATCATATAGAGATGGGGATAATTCTTTGAATGTGGTGGCAGAACGATTATCGACGAATCGTAATGTTGTGGTTGAGGAGGTGAGGAAGGAGGTGAAGGCCCTTCATCCCGATGATTCACATATTGTGGTTTTGACTCGTGGTGTTTGGCGAATTAAGGGCATAATTCAGGTATTAATATTTTAGTTCTGATTATGTTTTGTAATCTGTAGGATTCATCACATTATTTCTTATACGATTTAGCCTTTAGTTCTTTCTAGTAAGTGGTCAACATTACCGAGTAGCATAAGTTGTAGTTTGATGTGACCTTGATTGTTTAAATCTTATAGATGAGTAGATAGCAGTCAATTTTGGTGTAAGCGATTCCTCATAATTGAAGTTTTCAACGAAGCGCGAGCATGTGACATTGGTTCTTTTGAAAGTGTGAGTAATAATACAAGATACATGGTGCGCTCAAAATATCCTTGATACAATGGTATCTCAAAGCTAGGAGGGGCCTGGGTACCATTCGATTTTTCAAAGCTGATCCAAATTAAGCTGACCACAAATAAAGTTTCAAGAGCACACCTACCTACGTTAACTTTCCCATCAATCACCATATGATATAGACATTTAGAACGCTTGTTGGGGGTTATAAATGCATCACCAAGCTTCACTCATTCGTTTCATAGAAGAAATATAATTAGCTTGTTGGGGTTTCATTCATTCATTGTCGATTTCGATTATAGATTGGGGTTTTATTTTCCATATTCGCAATTTTCTGAGCATTAAATCTTTAATTCTATATTCATAGTCTCAACTTTCTTATTAAAGGGCTGATAAAGAAGATATTGGTTAAAGGGCTAGACAATGCTCAATGTCTAAACCAATAATTTAAAGTGCTGGTGTAATGTTGCTGCTAAACCAATAACACAACTGACTAATCATCAAATCATATGGAAAACTCAAAACTGGTGTAATGTTGCTGCTAAAGAACTCGGACCAACTCAGTTATGTCAGAAATGAGATGAATTAAGCATTCTCGATTAGCCATTCTCTTGTTTGTTTTTTTACTCTCGTCGTTGTGGTGTTGTGGTGTTCAAGACCATTTTCTGGTTTGGTTTGTACAAACTCTACGAATTTGACCCTTATGTTCGTCATTTGCGTTGACCCTACCATGGTGATGGTAGAAGCTTGTTCAGTTTGATCACCCCGGTGATAGTGGTGTTCTGCGAGGGGTCAACTGTTGAAGTATCATGGTCCCCTTCTGGTTGAATATCGTCAAACAGAGTGTGATTAATTTTTCTATCACCATTTCAAGAAGAATACAAAGAGTGGGCGGGTATGAACCAATGTATGGGGGATGTTGGTTGATAACAATAATGATACTGTTCTTGTTGAAAATGAGGTAAATGCCCTAGTGATTTTGGTTCAGAGTCTTTTTACTCAAAGTTTAGGATATCACAAATCTGAAAATCTTGATCAATAGTCAGTTTGTTAATTTATAGGCAAAAAGTGGCTTAGAGTGACCTTCAAGCAACATTAATGATAAAACTCCTCATCAAATTACTAATATGAGATCAAAACAATGTAAATCTTAATCGGTCATTTACGAGCCTAATTTCAGATGATCAACTCCCCCACAATCCTTGTAATAATTAGGGACACAATATACATAGTTTACACGTGGTTTCCACCATTTCAAATGGATTTCAACGAGATTACCCATTACTAGTCGAGGATTTTGGTCTTAACCATGCTTCAAAGTGGTTTTGATGCATTTATCCAGTGTGTCTGACTAACGATCCAATATTTCCATACTTAGTGGAGTAATATGAGATCAAGACAAAGTATAGTTTAATCAATAATTTATGAGCCTAATTTCAGACGGTCAACTCCCCTGTAATCCTTGTGATGATCAGGGACACAATATACATGGTTTACATATGGTTACCACTATTTTAGGTGCATTCCACTGAGATCACCCATTACTAATGGGAGAGTCTGGTCCTGAACACTCATTAAAGTGGTTTGATGCATTTAATTAGTATGTCTGACTAACGATCCAGTCTTTCTACACCCGATGGAGTACTTTTTCCCTTATATTTCTGTATTCTGCTTCTTTTTCTTCGAAATCTTATTTTAGGTATTGATTACTGGTTTTCAACAAGTATGGTTCTTTGATATCTTAATAATTTCAGTATTAGTTTGTTTACATAAATTGTCTAATGTGTTGAAATTGCACCCTATGAACAAGATATCAATACGTTACCGTTGTCTACTTAATTTTAGGTATTTGGTTGAGGTATTTAAAAAAAATTGCAAAATCCTGGGTTCGCTACTGCCCTTACGTATGTCTCATGCTTTTATGTTATCTCATTCTTTTGGGGGTTACTTATTCTTGATATGAACTTATCTCAATGAATTAAATTAAATATATACTGTGAGCAGGTTAATTCAGAATTTCTCAGTAAGATAGGGAGACGTTTCCATGACGTCGAAGACGAAGCTTTCGATCTCCTCCTCGACGAGCTCCAACACCAATACTGTATGTCAGTCAAAGTTTTTTTAATTAATTTTACTTTCCCTCATTATTTCTTGTTATATCCACTCATTCTGCATTTTCTATACCTACTGTTCAAATTTATTAAGAATCATCAAATTTAACGTCACCAAAATGACTTTTCAGCTATAGGATATTGTTTTATGTTAAATCTTAAACTTGAAATTCAGTAGTCAAATAGATATAGTTAAGGATTTAGTAAAGAGGTATGTTTTCATTAGTGAAGTTAGTGTTTAGTATAAAAATGTACTGTTGGATTTAATTACATACTGGTCTGAAGTAAACAATTAGAAATTATCCAGATGTCCAATAGTCATCTTGATCCATTATGTCAAATGCATTGTGTAGATACATGATATTGAAAAGATAAATGCACATGGTAGCAACATAAATATATGTAATCATTGGGTTGATCCATATATTCGAATCACAATTGAGTGGCTGTGAATAACTATTTGGTACTTGTTCATATTTTCCTAACATTCACAGAAGCTGTAAAGGAAGAAGACGCTGAAGATTATGATGATATTATTGGTTTTCAAACTGATGATGATGTTGATGTATGACAAAAAAAATGGGAGTTGATGCAAAGGATGAAGATGAAGATGACAACTTAAAGACTTCAAAAGTTGGTTGCACAGGTAAGACTTCTTCCCAATGCTTGAGTTTTGACTCTTGAGATAACTATTGCCTCAATCTAGAGAGGAATGAGAGAAGAGACAGAAGACGGGAAAGAAAAAATGGAATGATATCAATGCATGTCATAGTTCACTTGGATATGAAATTGGTGTATTAAATATGCCATCTTTTTTGCACATTTACTGTGTTATCTTTAAAACAGCTTCTGTTGGAGTAGAGTTTGAAGGCATCTTTATAACAACATGTCTGAATCATTTGATCATTTATAAAAAAAAACTCAAATTCAGAATTTATTTAACTGTTGGAAGAAACCTCAAAATCAGATATGATAATTGATTCACATACTTGATTCATTGATTCACAGATATGATAATTGATTCATTGATTCACATACTTGGATAACTGATATGATCAGTAGACAGTATCAGATGATAATTGATTCACATACTTGATTCATTGATTCATTCATTCACAGATGTGTCATATCAATATTGTATTCACAGATGTTGTATTTAGGTGAACAATTCATTTGATTCACTTATGATTCAATAGTATGTTTGGCTTCACTTATGATTCAATTTACAGATGTTGTATTTAGCAGCATAATGGCCTCAATTTCCTAATCGATCAATTATATGTTTGGATTTGGATTCTCTACCCTGTAATTGCATCAATTATGTTGCATGATCGTAAAATCTACAACAGATTCAACGTGGTTGACCATCATTACATCTCATCTTCTTCCCCCAAATGCATAATTTGATTTAAGGCATGTGGGAACATTAAAAGCGTATTTGAAAATCATAAGATACATGCGTAGGAAATGGCATATAATAGCAGGAATTGACACTTTCTTCTTCACTCATCCAGGAATATCATTGCATGCTTGGCACTCATAGAATGTGAGAAATCTTTAAATTGAGGGCGTATGAATGCAGTTGATGTTTTTATAAGCTTGAGAAGCAAAAGTATTTTGCATTTATTTGCTTGCATTGGTAGGTTTTATATTTTGACTTGACCTTAAAAAGGTATTGATGCACTTACCCGAAGGCGTAATATAACCGGGGCTTCATCACTAATGCACAGTTGTAAGAGTTTGGGGAACAAATAGCAGTCTCAATAATTGTTTTTGTAGATTATTAGTCTCTGTGCTTCTACCAATAAGTTGTTCAATATTAAAAAACAATTGGACGAATATGCAACACTGATCATATAGAAAGGAAGTAAGCGCTCTGAGATGCTCACTTCATTACTTTTTAGTTAAGTTTATTTTGTGTGCATATAGTTAGGTGTAAACAAATTATTTGACTTCTGGGATGGTTGTAGAGGAGGTTCGATGGGGGCTGGCAGGTTCGTACAGGGGTGTGGTTGTGGGTGACAGTGGAAGGGGAAACAGGGTTATATGGGTGCGGGGTTGTAGGGTATGGGTTTTCTGGTTGGGCAATCGGGGTAGGGAGTTTGGATATTTTATTGTAGGTGATGAGAGTGTAGATGATATATGGGGATATAAGCGGGGGTAACTGGTATACGAGGTGTGTGCATTTTGGTAAGAGGGTGTCAGCAGGTAGGTAGGGAGTGTGTGCGTGTGGTAATAGTTTTGTATGAACTGATTTTATGTTTCTTTTCTCTGAGATGCATTTCTGATTGCAGTTAAAAAGAATTTTTTGTTGGAGATGTTTGCGCGACTTGGATTGATTCAGAGTTTGAAGGCCGGAGAAAGCGATCCTTTCTGGAAGTTCCTATTTTTGTTCTTTATATTTGCGCTTCTTCTCTATTCTGGGTTGTGATTTTTTTTTTCATTTTTGGACTATATAGGCTTTATGATTGAACACATGAGAAAGTTCGTGATGGATAACGGTGTCTCTATGCCTAATACCACGTTAGGAACACTTGCGGACAACACTATGAATTTCGATCTTATGGACGAGCTCTCGTTCATTTGGAGACCTTAACACCATTGAAGCAGGTTGGCAGGTATATAAAAATAGGTATTTACATATACATTCACACACACACATATATATATTGAATATCATTTTTAAGTAATATAGTATTAAGTTTGAATGATCATAATTAGAAACTTAACCTTTTTATACACTTTAGCTTCTTATAAAAAAAAGACCATTAGATTTTTAATTCACGAGCTTTCCATATTAATCCCTGGTCAATAATACTTTTTAATTGTTATAGCTGCTCTTAAACCTCTATATACCATAGTGGCTCTATATACCATAACTGATCTTCTATTCCTATGTCTACCATAACTGCTCTTCTATTCCTCTTTTACTGAACTTTTGGTCTATTATTTACCATTGACTACAGTTACTACTAGTGTAACTAACACAGTTACATTTTATTACTTGCAGACATACACATGGCATATCCGACATACGTAGTATTCAAAGGCCTAAATCCAAGTGTTTACACTTCGTGGAAAGCAACACAAGCACAAGTCAATGGATACCGATGTGTCGTATTAAAAAAATTGAGTCCATTAAACTTGCTCAACATGCATACTCCGAGTACATGAGGGAGGATGTCACCGCATCAATACCCTCTAAGGTTGATATACCTAGACTTCACGAAGCGTATCCACCGCGTGGTGACCCCTGGTCTATGTTTAGAATGATTTGTTACATGTTCATGACATTTCATGTTGTCGAAGTGTTGTGTCGTTATTTTTTTTAGTTTTTTTTATTCTATGTTCATTTTGTACTTGGCACCCACGAAGGGGTTATTTGATGTTAAATTAAGTTTAAAAAAGTTTTATGTGCACTGGATATTTGGAATATGAGAAATATAAATGAAATGTTGTCAAAATTTTTAGACTTGTTATCATTATATTTATTTTACTTTCATTATTTCATCATTTTGTGAAAATATAAAGATATTTGTAATAACTTTAATCATATTTAACAAATTCAATTTTGTAACTGCTAATAGCAGTCAAAAATTTGTCACTACTATCAATTTTGTAACTGCTAACAACAGTCACAAATATAAGATTCATAACTGCTGTCAGCAGTCACAAATATAACATTCGTAACTGTTGTGAACAGTTACTAATCTAATATTCGTGACTGCTGTCAGCAGTTACGAATGTTATATTTATGACTGCTGAGAGCAGTTACGAATAGCAGTTACAAATTGGGGTCACCAGTCATAACCCCATAGGGGTTATAAAAATTTGTTACTTCTATTAGGAGTTACAAATTTTATTTTGTCACCCCCTAAATTATGACGGTAAATTGCAGTTATAAAAGTCATTTGTGAGTGCTAACAGCACTCACAAATCTCCCATTTTGGTGTAGTAGGTGGTGAATCCTAATCCCATGCCAATATATATAAATAACAAAAAATAGTTTACTATGGAGTAGGCCATGAAAGATTTTAAGAAAACTAATGAAGTTAAACAGCAAGAAGACAAATTCGAAGAAAAACTAGAGGATACTAAATCCAAACAAATTATTTTAGAGCCTGAAGCTGAATCCAAAGAATGATAAGATAAAAACAAACCAAGATCACCAGTTTTTTTAAGAAAAAAAAGAGGAAATGGAGACTGCTGAAGAGAACTATCAAGATGACATTCAAGACAACTAACGAAGATTACTGGTTTCTTTAAAAATATTGATGAAGAGGAGCATCAATTTGTAGAGGGAGAAGTTTTTCATTATTCCAAGATTCCTACTTATAAAAGTAAAGCATTATTTTTGGTGCAATCAGGGAGTAGATTGGAAGAATTCCATACTTAGACTAAGAACAGGGCAGGAAGTAGATTGGAGGGAAACAAGAAGGAGGTTGATAGAGTTTCTATAAAGTATAGCTATTCAATTTTTAAAGGAGGAACAAAGCAAGGACAAAAGGTCAAGATAAAACAGCTGAAGCAGTTAGGTCCCATTAATCACTCCTCTCAAAATACTAGATTGCTAAGATTAGGTACAAAAAATATTCTTTTCATCTAGTCCTAATAATTTGCACAATCATTTGGAATATTAGAGTGATTTCTAAAAAAGGGTCTTTAAAGAGAGTAAAAAGGCTGCTTAGAATTCATTGTAATTCTATTTTGGTTATTATTGAACCAAAAAAGAAGTGGAGAAATTGGAGTCCTTTAGAATAAAATTGGGATTTAGTTTAGCATTTGTTAATACTAACAGCAAGATACGGTGCTTTATTCAAGATGACATCACTTATATTTTGATTCAGTTATGGATCAGTGTTTAAACCTATCTTTTTTTCTTGATAATAAATTGGTGAAAATAAGTTTTATTTAGGCAAAGAATTCCAAGATTTAGAGAAGGGATCTTTAAAAGTTTGTAATTCAAAATTTCACCTTTAATCTTTGGCTTATAAGGGGTGACTTCAATTTGGTGTCTAATAGTTCTGAAAAGACATGTGGAAATGATATTGATGTGGGATATGCTTATGAGTTTATGAAAGCCATGGGGATTAATTAAATATATGACGTTGGATTCATAGGCTCAAATTTTACTTGGTTTAATAAAAGATATGGTTTGGATAGAATTTAGTGTAGATTGGACAAGGCTTTATGAAATCAAGCAGCTTTGGATTTGGGTATCATTAAAGTTTAACATTTAAATAGGATTTACTCAGACCACTGCCCTTTACTTCTTACCCTTAAAAAGCCAATAGACTTGAAGCCCAAACCTTTCAAATTTTTATAATTTTGGTGTTCTAATCCTGACATAAAAAATGTGGTTTACCAATTATGGAAGTCAGTGTGTCATCATAATTCTTTTGTCTCAATTTCTTTAAAATTCAAAGTTATTAGAAGAGAGCTATCTTCTTGGATTAGAAATGTCTTTGGAGATTTTTTTTAGTAGGCTAGGAAGAGTGAGGATCATTTACTTTATATGGAGCTTGAATTTGATAGAGTCCCTCGGAAGAAAATAGGGAGAAACTAATCTTATACCCAAGCATTAAGCACTCAAAAACTTCAAGTAAAAGATATGTATTGAATGCAAAATTCCCATGAGAAATGGTTCAAAGAAGGGTTGGTAAACACTTATTTCTTCCATAATCCAGTTAAGCTAAGACATGGTTAGTTACCATAGAGATTAAATATCTTCCCGGGGGATTAAGAAAAGGAGACAAAGAGATTCAAGAATCTTCAATAGAATTTCATAAGGATAAATTCACTTTTGAAACCAGGAACATAATAAATGAGGCAAATCCTTTCTTGGAGGTGATTCTTATGTTTATTTATGAAGATACCAATTTAAGATTGACTAGAATACCAGAGAGGGAATAAATAAAAAAGGTGTTTATGCAATTGAATAGTAAAAGTTGTGCAGGTCCAGATGATTTTCATGGTACCTTGTATGTTCACTTTTAGGATATCATTGAAAAAGATGTTATCTTAGTTGTGAAAGGCTTTTTTCTTGGAGTTCATGTTCTTAAAAGTGTCATTTATTCTTTACTTGCCTAATTCCCAAAGTTGAGTCTCCTAAAAGTTTCTCAGATTTTTGACCTACCAACTTGGTACACTTCTTAAATAAGATCATATCCTTAATTTTTGCCAATAGATTAGGTTAGGTTTTGCCCAGTATTATTTCAGGAAATCAAAATGGTTTCATTCAGGGTAGAGACATGATTAAAAATGCTATGTTGGCTCAGGAGATGGTTTCAATGATTAATCAGAAAAACTTTGGAGGGAATGTTGTTATCAAATTAGACATTGCTAAGGCTTATTATAGGGTCTCTTGGTTGTTTCATATCCATGTTCTTAGGAAATTTGGTTTTTTCTGAACATTGGATAGACATGGTGTGGAGATTGTTATCTAACTATTAGTTTTTAATTACTACAAATGGTGTTCCTAGTGGATTCTTCAACTCAACTAGGGAATTAAGTCAAGGGCATCCCTTATCCCCTAGTCTATTCATTATAACGACTGAAGCTTTTTCCAGAAACCTAAATAAGGCTATTTCTAAGATGGTTGGGTACAAAATGCCTTTGGGCTATCCTAGAATCAATTTTCTATCTTATGCTGATGATTTGATAATTTTCTCCTCAGGTGTTACAAAATATTTGAAAGTCATAATGGGACTCAACAAAGATTATGAAACGGCAACAAATCAAAGGCATAAGAAGTCTAAGAGCGAGATATTTCTCTCTAAAATGATTTCAATAGAAACTCCTAAAGAGATTTGTTTATCTACTAGTATTTCTAATAAAAATTTACCCATATTATACATGGGTTGTCCTTTATCTAGAGGTAAAAAGAAGAACTCTTACTTTGAACACCTGTTCCAGAAGATTAGAGCTACCCTTAGAGGTTGGAAATCAAGATGCCTTTCATTAGGATGAAAGATAATTATAATATAAGGTGTGCTTACGGTCATCCCTATTCATATTATAACTGTTATTAGTCTCACAAAACAGGTTTTGGCTAGACTTGAAGTAAGGTTTGCTAGATTTCATCAGAGGTAGATAGAAAGCATCACCGGTGTAAATGGGACTAGATATTTAGACGAGTTACTTAGGGGGTGGAATTAGGAAACTAACTTATATTTGTAAGTCCATGTCAATAAAACTATGGTGGAAATTTAGAGCTTCTAACTATTTTTGGTCTAGATTTATTAAGGCCAAATATTGTAAAAAAATTACATCCAATGGAAGTTATTTCAAAATATTTCTCAAATGTTTGGAGCATGTGTCAAATTAGATATATTGCTAAAGAAAATATCACTGAAGGTTGGGCAGTGGGAACATAAACTTGTTTTGGGACAGTTGGCTTGATGGAGGTCCCCGATCCTCTCAGTGATATAATTAAGCCTCAAAGAAATGCTAAAGTAAAAGAGTTTTGGATTAATGGAAGACAATGTAATAAAGAGAAACTTATTCAAATGATTACTCACAATCTGGTAAATCTTATTGTTGATGATAAGAGATGGAACAGTCAACGAGATGAGATTATTTGGAATGCAAGTTTTACTGAAGATTTTAGCTTATGCTCAGCTTGGAACTTAGTTAGAGAGGCTTTAACAGAGGTGAGATCCTATAAATTTATTTGGGAGTCTAACATTTCTCCCAAAATTTCTATTCTCAATTGGAAAATCCTTAGAGGCTATCTTCCCACTGATGACAATATAAGAAAAATAGGAATCCAAGTTCCTTCAAAATGTGTTTGTTGTAAGGAAATCTCTGAAGAAAATCTGGATCATTTGTTCTCATCCAGTAAAATAGCTAACAAGGTGTGAAACCATTTTAACAGGTATATGGTGTTATCTTAGACTCGCTCTATTAGACAGAGGATGATTTCCTAGTGGTTAGCTTCAAAGACTACTTTTCAATCGGTTTATAAGGTAGTTCCATTTATGATATGTTGGCATTTATGGATCAGTAGAAATAAGGTTAAGTATGAAAATATTCTAAAGTTCTTTCCTTCAATCATCAAATAAATATATGTTGCAGTCAAGATAGCCATAGTTCCACACTCTTTAAAAAAGATGTGAGCCTATAATGGTTCATTGGTTTCTCCCTCCCAAAGGTATTTTAAAATTAAATGTGGATGGAAGTTCTTTGAGTAATCTTGGATCTAGTTGTGGAGGAAGGGTATTGAGAAATCATCTAGGTATGGCTATTTGGTACTTTTACTCTTTCTTAAGGAATAATTGTTTAGAAGATGAGGCAGTTGATTTTCACCAAGATTTTCTATGACCTGCTCATTGAACCTGGACTTTAAAATCTTAATAGATGTATTACATCTTAAATTTAAATGCACATGGAAAATTAGATGACCAGTTCTCTTTCAAATTCATTCATATTCATGGAGAAACCAATAAGGCTATTGAATTCTTGGCTAAACTTGGCAGTAGTCAGAATCAAACCTTATTCTCCTATCAAACTGATCTTCTCCCTATACAGTTTAAGGGGTTAATAAGGATGGATAAGCTTAAAATTCCTTCAATTAGACATATTCAATATGGGTTTTCATTTCTTTTCTCTTGCTTGTAAGGGCTCTTCTTATAAAGATCCTCATTTACTTCTTTTCCTTTCCTTGGTTGTAAGCCACTTGGTGAGGGCTCTTCTCACATGTACATATCAATAAAACCCTATATTATTTTAAAAAAATATCGTAAAGCATATAAAAATACATAAAAAGGTTTTCCAGTTAATGAGCATAAATATGGGAATTAAGGTGCTTTAGGGGCTAAAATGTATAAGAATAAAGGGTATATACATCCAATATTCGGGGCGAATCACTATGACTAATTCCACATCAGGATGGAATGAGCCTTCCACTTCTGAGCCCAATCAATCATTTGCACCTATTGAGGAATTGTATGTTCCTTCGATGGAGGACATTTAATTTTGCGATAATTCCCTCCTAATATTCACTAAATTGAGAGTGTAGCAACCCATTACTAGAGATATCGTGAAGGAACAGAGGAAAGCCATCAACAGTTCTACCACAATAAGCTTTCCTGAGTTTTAGCCAGACTTAAATATCTGCTTACTCTTAATTTTTAAAAGATGTCTCGTATCTACATATGTGGAATAAAAAAATTTAGTCCTTGAATATTCGATTAATCAACAATAGAAAGTGTAAACGCAAAAACTTGGTTTAAAAACCAAACCTAAGGTTTCGAATACAATATCTTTGTGAATTCGGTTGCAATCCGATATAGAAGAAGTTATTTGAAGAGGATGAGGGAATTCCTTCTTTGAGATAACCAAAATCTTGCTTCAATGCTCTGAAATGATTAGATTGTCTCCTAGATGATCCTCCTATGCTAAGTAGGTGTGTGGTCACGTTTGAAGAAGAAAAGCCTTAATTTTGAGTGAGTTACGATCTTCTCTCTTGGACTCTTCATAAAAACATAAATAGTATTTTCTCTCCCTGATAATGAATTATATAGATTAAATTCATGACTTAAACTAGCATATATTGGTTTAGTGGTGGGCTTGGGAAAAACTGTGTTTCTTGAGAGTCCAGGCCTAACTAATTGCGTATATGGAGAATAATAGGGACCAATGACAAATAATCAATTTGATTTCCAAATAAATATTAAGAAATCCCAAATTATAAATCCCATAATTCATTTTATATTTAATTATAATTAATTCCATTAAATAATTATAACTACACTACAATTTAATTATCTAAAAAATCACTCAGATATAATGAGGTCTTATTTGTAAAATTGATTATAAAACATGATGTGATTCCCCACATTAGGATTGTGATATTTTCTTGGTCAAATCCATTATTCCCTAATGGAATTTAAGCAAAATCTAATCAATTCTTTGATTTTATGACTAAATTATTTTGCTACTCCATGGGGATTATAGAATAATCTACTCATCAGGTTTAACTGGTGGAAACAAATCTTATATATCTATCAAGTGGGTACCGCAATACAAGGTATCTCTACGATACGGATTCCTCCGAATTATAATCTCAGACCTACCAACACAATGATCCCCCAATCTGTAGAGACTGAGATTGAATTAAATTGAATCTTTCCTATAATAGTCAAGATGACAATTATACAAGTATTCCAATCCTCATAATTTTCGAGATTACGAATATATTCACCCTTTAGAAACGGTGTGAGATTACCTAAGTCTAATCAAGACATCCATTAAACTTAAAACTCATAGGTGTCACTGCTCAATACATTCTTGGATTAACTGATCACAATCCTCTTTTGAACTATCATACAAGTTCTCAAACCATCCAATAAATTATCGTAGTTTTAGATAAACCATTAGGATTGTATTGCAACCATTTCGATAAGATGTCAACTCGTTTTAAAGTATTTAATAGAGAGGTGGAGCCAGAATTCCGATCTCTCGTGATTAAGCAGAACCCAACTCGCTAGAGTTCGCACTAAGTAATATTGATTGACATACATAAAATAATATAATTAAAGAACATATATATAAAGCATTCTCACAAACATGATTCTCATTTCAAAATGAATAAGACAATCCTTTTATTAATTAAAATAACATCTCACTATATGGTTTTAAGAATAAAACTTCAATAATCTCTCACTTAAACTTAAATCCATGTGGCCATGCACTTGACACCCATTCCCTCTACATGACTCTCAAAAGTCCTAGCTCGTAAGATCTTCGTAAAATGATCTGTCAGGTTGTCTTAAGATGCAATCTAGGCCACAATGATGTCACCCCTCTACACATTCTCCTGAATCAGGTGGTACTTGCACTCAATGCTTCGCCTTCTTATGAATCCTTAGTTTTATCAAATTTGCAACCGCATCATTATTATCACAATAAAGTGTAATATTTGAATTCACTAAAGGAACTACACCCAATTCACTTAGGAAGTTTCTGAGCCAAAAAATAACTTTTACTTCCTCCGAAGTAGTAACATATTCTATAACTCTCAGTGGGATATTACATAATGGTATCAGAGTCGATACCCTGCTAGAATAAGTGTGCCAGTGTGTGGGGTGATGGTTGATTTCATCCTAACGAGGACGTTGGGATCCCTATGGGGGTGGATTGTAACGGAATGTTAATATGTTTGATTTGGTAGCTAGAGAATTACATCTCACAATTCACGGGTGAGGGAAATTAATGATTCATATATATATTTATTTTCACTTTTCTAACACCGAGGCCTTTTTATCTCCACTGGTAAGGCATGTGGTTTATGACACCACATGTTCGGGGTTTAAATCCTGTTAGCACCAGTTTGTGGATGTGAGATGAAATAAAACCCCACACCTCTCTGAGAGATTGTTAAATTGGTGGAAATATTGATGGTGTCATAGTAGGCACTACACCACAAATTGATAATGGTCCCAGCTTTTTACTGTGACCATGCCTACGGGTCCATGGCCATTTCTGGCATGACCAAAATTGGTGGTCACATAATTTATCCGTGATCAAAAGTGAGGGTCATGACCTAGAGCGTGGGGCAATATATGGGTCCATGGTCATAGGCTTGGGACGCAACCAATTGTGGACTAGAGTCACGGACTAGGTTCATGACCACATGGGGGCACTATTGAAAAATGGTCACGGACCAAAGCCGTGGACCGTGACCCTGTTTTTATTTATTTTTTAGAAAAATGGGGGGTCACGGCTTTGGGCCATGACTATATCCATTCAATATAAAAATTATTTATATTCAATAACAAAATCATACTAAATATTTGCAAATTTAAGTTCGATTCTCAAATCGGGCATCTCGTGATGATGAGTCTGTTCCTTCAAGTTACATTAGTCCCGTGTGAGGTGTTTATGCCCCTCATGGGGCCGTTTTTTTTCTTTTCGGTTTCCCCTATGGTAACATATTTTCAAGCCTAAATGTTATTATTTGATAATTTTATTCCTCTTCTCAGATTCGACGTCCCATGCCTACGTGGCCAGTTCCTACGAGTCACATTGGTTACATGCGAGGTGTCCGTGCCCCTTATAGGGTCGTTTGGGGGGTTATTTTGGGTTTTTCCCCTATAGCAACATGTTTTCAAGCCTAAGTCTGGTTATTTGCAAATTTTAGTTCCATTCTCAAACTAGGAGTCCTGTTACTACACGATCAGTTCCTAAGAGTTACAATGGTCCCGTGCGAGGTGTTCGTGCTCCTTAGGGGCCCGTTTAGGGGTTGTTTGGGGTTTTCTTCCTCTAGCGACATGTTTTCAAGCCTAAGTCTGTTTTTTACAAACTTTAGTCCCATTCTTAAACCGTGTATCCCATGGCTATGCGGTTAGTTCTTACGAGTTACATTGGTCTCGTGAGAGGTGTTCATGCCCCTTATGGTTCCATTAGGGGGTTGTTTTGGGTTTTTCCCCTCTAGTGGCATATTTTCAAGCCTAAGTGTGGTTATTTGAAAATTTTAGTCCTGATATCAAATTGGACGTCCCATGACTATGCAGTTAGTTCTGACGAGTTACATTGGTCCTGTGCGAGGTGTTCTTACCCCCAAACATTCATAATTCAAATTCAACATTCATAAATCAAACTAAACATTTTAAAATCAAAATAAACATTCATAAATCAAATTAAAGAGCCAATATAGCATCAATATTATAATAGGATACAATTTGGATACAAATGGGGTTATTAAGGGCTAATATAATAATATGATATAAATAGGATTGGCAGGGATAAAATAATGTTTTGTTACTCAATCTTTCTCTAAATCAACTAAAAGATCCTTCAAGTTAGGATTGTTGACGCGACTGAAAATGTGTCTCAGAAATGCGTTCACTCTAGGCTCAAGTGCAAGCCTGTCGCTCAAGTAATAATCCCAGTAAGTCGGGTATCGATCCTCAGGGAAAAAGGACAACGAAGTTGTGACGACGGGAAAAAACGGAGAAACCCTAACTTTGACTCTAAAAAGAAAAGGAAAAATTGATTTGGTTTTGAGAATGATTACAGCTACATGCAATAATAAAATTATGAAAAATGCAACTACACTAAATTACCTAAAACATGATTGAAAGAGGATTTGAAACTTTTGATCTAAGTGATGAGAAAAAGAGGACGGGAATACAATCCCCCAACCCTAATGTATTGCAGTTATAATACTAATCATAAATTTAACTGATTGATTTGACCCGGAATTTAGTACTCCCAAGCCTTATGTATACGAGGTTCAAGCCCGCGTCAAACCTAATCTGAGGATGAGTAAATCGGTATTGCGATAGTAACACTCGAATTGCATTCTAAATCATCACGGTTACCCAGAGGCAAACGAGATATAAAGACCTATAATTGTTATGTTCCTACGCAATATGATCGTATTCAATCACTAAATTTAGAGGATTAATGTTATACACTTACAATTAACACATCAGGCTGGGTTCATGTACCCCGGCCTTATAAAATCTATCCTATCATGATGAAAGTGATGAAAACAGTGATTGATGTGCAGGGATTCATAATTAATCTAAAGAAACTTGGAAATTGATGTAGAATGAAATTGAAAAGAAGAAATAACTCACTAATTTCTACCAACGCAGTAATTGCAGCAATTAATAAAACTGGTAATCCACTAATCTCTGAATAAAACTTCAATCTTTTTAATTAAAACTGGAATCTGTAGCTAAACTAGGGTTTCTGGAAAAAGAGAGGAAAACCCTACTAATTCTCCGTGCAAATCACAATAATAAATCGGGTTTTTATACCCTCCATGAATTTAGGAATTTCAGCTGCACTAGGACTCTTCTTTGAAACAGGTAAGGTTTGCAAATCTCGATGGCCGGACCGGTCCGGGCCTTAGGCGAACCGGTTTGCCTTCAAGGCGGATTTTGGGGCGGACCGGTTCTTTTTATTTTTGCCTTCTTCGATTTGCTTGTGATCCGGGGTCTTCTGGAGTTTGGCAAAGCGGACCGGTTCGGGGTAGGGGTGGACCGGTATGCCTATTTGACTTTTTGGCTCAAATTTGACTGCTCATATTTTCTGCTCCAGGACTCCGAATGAGGTTCCGTTTCTTCCTATGTGCTCGTGAATGTGATATCTTCAACTTCTCTTTAGTTACCTCATCCGAATTCTGGGTGGAAATTATGCTTTTGCCCTTTAGACTTTCCTTCTTTCTTTCTTTCTTGATTCTTTCGGTTTTCTTCTTCCGTTTCTTGACATCAAATACCTGCAAAATTCATACGAAATACCAAAAACTCGGTGTACTCATTAGGATCAGTCAGTAGCAAGATTATGAGATAAATTCAACTCAATTACGTTGTTCGAGGTGCTAAAAGTAACTAAATCAAGGGATAAATTAGGAAGAATTTATGCCTAATCAAACCCCCTGACTTAGAACTTTGCACGTCCCGAGCAATGTTAAAGAATCCTAGCAAGGGTTAATTCTTGAAAATCATTTTATTGGGATAAAATGCCTTTTTCACAGGCAAGCGGTTGCATTTAGCGTATGCAACAAGCCTTTAAACCCCTAGGTCACCCTAGTAGGACGAGTGTTGTCTTGTGAGGGTTTGTAGAGAATATACCCATAAAATTCGACTCAAAGAAAATTCAAAATACGCAAAAATTGTGCAATTCAAACTTTTCCAGAAAATATTCATCATCAAGCCATATTTACAAGTCTCAAATCGTAGTGTGTGTGCGCGAAGCCGAAAATATAACCGCCAATTTCCATCGATTGACCATTACGTTACTTATCCGAAAATGCATTTTGATTTCAAATTCTCACGGAATGCTCTCACAAACGAATCTCTTGGATTATGGCTATTCTCTCGGTATGCGTGATATAAAGAGTACATGTAATGGAAGTAAAATCACGCATACAATTAGAAAGACGGAAATTTTATGGTGAAAGGATCTCATCAACGGATTACGATTTTAAAAACGGGAACATTGCCTCTATTTCGCGCACTTAATCTCATTTATTATCTTTTGGTGTCTTAGCTCTCCACGCGGTAATCAATTTCACACTTTGGACTCGGTTAGGACTTTTTCGGGGTCTAAGGTATATGGGGTAAAATGACAATTGTCGGGAGGTTGGAATTGGAAAAAGTCATTAGTGATGTCCATTTGTGCTTTTTCCGGGCTATTGCTCATTTTTTTTTTTCTTTTTCTCTATTTTTTTTCTGTTTTTCACTTCTTTTCTTTTCTTGCTATTTGTATTGAGCATAACTATTTTTTTTCTTGCCCCTTTTTATGCACTTTCCGGACTTAAATTCTGATTTTTCCATTTTTCTTAATTCAGGGCTATTTGGGTTTTTCGGGTTATCAAACGAAAGGAAAAATTTATTCGGCTAAATTTGGGTTGCAAAAGGGGTGATTTTTTCGCTACTTTTTCTGGCCAATATTTTTGGGTGATAAACGAGGGCCTATTTCATTGTCCAAAATGCCAATTGCGTTACCATATGCGTTTCGAGATGAATTTAAGTTTAGAGATCACTTTTGGCACGTTTTTCAAAGTAATATTACACACATTTTTCAAAACCGATCAAAATAAAAGAATTGAGATCCTCGATAACTTTTTAGGCGCCGAAAAGAACTTTGAGTTAATAATTAACTCGGATTGATTTAAAAACTCGCAAAAAGTGATAGGTTCGAATCTCACCAGGTTTGTTAATCTCCACACTTATTCATTAAGCCGTCAATTTTCGCTCAATTTCCATCTTTAGTCAATTTCGGCTTTTTGTATGTTGAATTTTTACAACTTGAGATTTCAATCCGACTTTTAATGATATTTTTGAGAAATTTGAATTCTAATTTTTATTTATTTTGAACAAAAATATTTTTGGATTTTTCAAAATTTTATGATTATTTTTGGAAATTTCTGGGCATTTTTGAAAATTTGTGAAGTTTTAGAAATATGCACTTGTGACCCCCCCCCTAACTTAGACTTTTGCATTGTCCTCAAGCAAAAATGACTAAAATCTAAATAAGGCAAAATAATAAGTGCGATAAATAAAACAAACAAATGGAGAAAAATACAGTTTTTTTTTTATTAGAAACAGGACTGTGTTACAAGTACAAGGAAAAGCATACAACTGTGAACAGGGAAAAACAAATAAAAAGCTGCCAACACCATATAAATCTTCACCGGGGTGGGGGATGGGATGAACCGGGCGCGTTGGGGTCATAGGGGTTATGGTAGTAGGATGGCAGTGGCTCATTAGGATCCCCTTGGCATCGATAGATGTCCGCTTGGAAGCGGAGAACTAAGATCATGTCGCGCCGGTAGTCGATCACAAAGGTGCTGAAGTTCGTTTCAAGTGCCAACATTCGATCGGATAGGTCGCTTCCCGCCCACTCAAAATCTGGGTCGTCCTCCTCGTCCGTCGGCTCCTCGTCCGGACCGATATCCCCCATCTCGACATCCTCACCGGCTGCCCCTTCTTCTTCCTCGCTGTCGCTCGAGGCAGCCTCCTCTTCACTATCACCTCCCCTCCTATCCCGTAGGACAGCTCGCTGTTTGGCGTTCTTAGTGCGGGTCCATTGTCCGAAAGGACCAGGGATGCGAGTATGGTCGACCGGCGCCGCTATGCCGGCATCCTTAAGGATGGAAGTGATCAAACGGGCATACGGAAGTGGGGTGGTGCCCTTCTCATCCAAGGACGCGTTAATGATATCCGCGTATAAAGTGCGTCCCAAATGGATGGAAGTGTGGGGGTCAAAGAGGTGATAGGTCAATGTATCTTGCCGAGGCAGCATGGCAGAATTATTGGACATTTGCAAAATGTTGGCGCACACAATCTGAAATGTGAGGCGCGCCTTCTCGTTTAGGCGTCCAACGGCGACGGTTTGCCCCGCCCAAGCCACATTCGGCGCAATTCGAGCCATGATGATATCCTTGTCAATCGGGGGGACGCTTCAGGGATAGGTAAATTCGGGAACATCCGGGACGTCATACTCGACCAACTTGGCCGTGAGACGGGCCAAGGAAAATGGGATGACATTCCCATCCACGTAAGCTTCGACCTCAAATTGGGCCGTCCGAACTAGAGTGCCATAGAATGAGCGGACTTCGGTTGCCCAAACCGCTTCGTAGGGTTGATTGAGGAATCGGCACCAGCTCCAAGCCATGAATAGGGAGGTGACGGAGTTGGGCAACCCTTCCCATTGGACAACGCGCTCCATATGGAGTTTGCGGCCCAATTCGAAAAATTGATTGCACCATCGCTCCTCTTTGCAGGAGCGAAACTCGCCGTGATCGGAGGGTTGGATCTCGGTGGAGTCATATTTGGTGGGGGCAACGCGGGGAGCCATTGAAACATAAGGGATTTTTGCTAGGAAAGCTAGAGAGGGAGAAGAGAGGATTTGGGTTGAAGGTGTGAGGAGAAAGGGAGGGATGGGGGTGTATTTATAGTGGAAGGTGTGAGTGGAGGGGTGGGAATTGGATGGAAAGGGTTTGTAGGGAAAGGGGAGTGAATTTGGGAGGGAAAGGTTGGGTTTGGGAGTTGGGAAAACGGATTGGAGGGAATGAATGGGATTGGGGATAAGAGGGGGTGAATCTTGGGAAGGGAAAAATTTAGAACTGCAGAAGGCGGACCGGTCCGGGGTAGGGGCGGACCGATCTGGGTCTTTGACTTTTCAACAATCCGCCTAGCGGACCGATCCTTTTTAAAATTAAAGGAACCGGTCCAGGGGCGGACCGATCCAGCCTTAAAAGGAACCGGTCCGGCCCCAGGGCTTTTGGGCTGGATTTTTTCGCACTTGGTTATGATCTCTCTTCTTCGAAAATTTTCACTTTAGTGACATACTCTCTATCAATCTAGACTAAGACCCTCTTGATTTCGCTGGTCAATGCCCTTTGACTCAAAATTCCCGAAACACACGGATGCTTTTCCCGATGAAACCTAGTCCTATCAACTCTCACAACACACACGAATCTCACCCCATACGCGTCGGGGGTGCGACGACCTTGCTGTAACATCTCACTCTACCCCGTAAATGGGGTTCGATAACCAGACGGTGTCTACTTCTTCAGCACACGCCTCTAGATATGGCTTTAGGTGTTGTCCATTCACTTTGAATGTATTTTCCCCTTTTAAATCGTCTAGTTCAACAGCTCCATGGGGGAAAACATTCTTCACAACAAATGGGCCAGACCATCGTGACCGCAACTTGCCCGGAAAGAGGTGAAGCCGAGAGTTGTAGAGGAGAACTTTTTTCCCGAGAAAAAACTCTTTTCGTCGAATGATGCTATCATGTGCGAGTTTCATCCTTTATTTCGAAAGGTTGGCATTCTCATACGCATCATTGCGTAGTTCTTCTAACTCATTCAATTGAAGCTTGCGGGCTTCACCGGCCTTGTCCATGGCATACTTCAATTGCCTAATCTCCCAATACGCCTTGTGTTCGAGCTCAACGGGAAGATGGCAAGGTTTTCCATATACAAATCAGAAAGGGGACATGCCGAGTTGATTCTTATATGCGGTACGATAGGCCCAGAGTGAATCGTTCAATCTAAGTGACCAATATTTTTGGGTAGGATTAACGGTCTTTTCTAGAATGTTCTTAATTTATCGATTTTCTAGTTCGGCCTGCCTATTCGTTTGTGGGTGATAAGTCGTTCCAACCTTGTGAACGACCCCATACTTTCTCATGAGCTTCGCGAATGGCCTATTGCAAAAGTGCGTGCCATTATCACTAATTATCGCTTTCGGTGCACCGAAGCGGGAAAGTATGTGTTCCTGCAGGAACTTTATCACCACTTTATTGTCATTGGTCTTGGTAGCTATAGCTTCCACCCATTTAGAAACGTATTCTACCGCGACAATAATGTATAGGAAACCAAAGGACGGGGGGAAAGGACCCATGAAGTCAATACCCCAACAGTCGAATATCTCAATGATGAGTATGGGGGTAAGAGGCATCATGTCTCATCGAGTAATGGCTCCCATTCGTTGGCACCTATTGCACGATTTGCAAGCATCATTCACATCCCGGAATATTGTGGGCCAATAGAGGCCGCATTGCAGAATTTTAGCGGTCGTCTTTTTTATCGAAAAGTGGCCTCCATAAGCTTCCGAATGACAAAACTGGATGACTTTCGGGATCTCGTCATCCGGTACACATCATCGGATGATTTGGTCGGCGCAATATTTAAAAAAGAATGGATTATCGTAAAAGAACATGCGCAACCAAGTAAGAAACCTCTTCTTATCTTGCGGTGTCCAGTCGGGAAGAACGACTCCCGTGACAAGATAGTTCACTATATCCGCAAACCAAGGTAAAGGAGAGGTGGCAAAAAGTTGCTCATCCGAAAAGTATTCGTTTATGGGTACTGGATCACTAGGTACGTCGGACGAAAGCCGTGATAAGTGGTCGGCAACGATGTTTTCTATTCCTTTTTTATCTTTGATGGAGAGATTAAACTCTTGTAGGAGTAGGATCCACCTTATGAGGCGCGACTTGGCATCTTTCTTTGCAAGTATGTATTTCAAAGCCGCGTGGTCGGTGAAGCAAGTAATGGCAGAACCAATGAGATATGACCGGAATTTATCAAGGGCAGAGACTACCGCTAGCAACTCCTTCTCCGTGGTAGAGTAGTTGAGTTGAGGTCCTATAAGGGTCCGGTTAGTGTAGTAGATGACATGAGCTTGCTTATCTTTTCGTTGGCCCAAAACAGCCCCGATCGCGTAATCGCTGGCATCACACATAAATTCGAATGGTAAGGACCAATCCGAAACTTGCATGATGGGAGCAGACACAAAAATGATTTTCAGTTTTTCAAAAGAGCTTTGGCATGCTTCCGTCCACTCGAATGGGTTGTCCTTCATGAGTAGGTTGCTTAAGGGTCTAACGATGGCGCTAAAGTCCTTAATGAATCTTTGATAAAACCCCGCGTGGCCCAAGAATGAGCGCACGTCCTTAAGCAATTTTGGTGGGGGAAGATCAGTTATGACATCTATCTTTGCCCTATCAACTTCTATTCCTTTGGATGATACGATGTGGCCAAGAACTATTCCTTCGGTGACCATGAAATGGCATTTCTCCCAATTCAGCACTAAGTTCTTTTCCACACATCGGGTAAGTACTTTTTCCAGCTTTTCTAAACAATGATCGAAAGAGGTGCCAAAAACGCTAAAATCGTCCATGAACACTTCGAGTCCTCTCTCGACCATGTCGCTAAATAAGCTCAACATGCACCTTTGAAAGGTTGCGGGTGCATTACACAAGCCAAATGGCATACATTTGTAGGCAAACGTTCCAAAAGGGCAAGTGAAGGTCGTCTTCTCCTGGTCAAGTACATCCACCTCAATTTGGTTGTATCCGGAATAACCATCAAGGAAGCAATAGTAAGGGTGGCTCGCCACTCTTTCAAGCATTTGATTAATAAATGGCAAAGGGAAATGGTCTTTCCTAGTTTCCGCATTGAGTTTCCGGTAATTAATGCAAACGCGCCATCCGGTGGTGGTACATTGGGGAACTATCTCTCCCTTAGCATTCTCAATCACAGTCATACCCGACTTCTTCGGGACGACTTGAATATGGCTCACCCACTTGCTATCCAAGATTGGGTAGATAATCCCGGCATTCAATAATTTGATAATCTTGGTTCTCACAACTTCTTTTATGTTGGGATTCAGTCTTCTTTGCATTTCTCTAGAGGGCTTGACATCCTCTACGAGATGGATCTTGTGAGTGCAAATCAAATGACTTATCCCCTTCAAATCAGCAATGCACCAACCAAAAGCACTTTGGTGCTTCCTCAGAATTTTCAATAATTTACCCTCCTGCCCTTCATCTAGGCTAGAGGAGATAACAACAGGAAATGTCTCATCCTCTCCTAGGTATGCATATTTAATATGGGAGGGGAGTTTCTTTAATTCGAGGGTTGGAAATTTATCACTGGAGGGGACCATGCGTGTATCCCTCGGAGGTAATTCCTCGAATCTAGAAACCCAATTAACATCTCTCACGTCCTCGTCCGACGTACTCTCATCGAGTAGCTCTCTCAACTCTCCAATCTCCCTCTCGAAGTCAGTGTACGTCCCCACACTCTCGTAGTTCGCCGCTAAACAGGACTCTAAAGCGTCGCCACAGTAATTCTCCTCAAAGTATTCCTCTGCTATCTCATCTATGAGGCTCACCGCGTGAAGATCATCTTCCTCCTCTGCATGTTGGGCTATGTGGAAAATGTTGGTCTCTAAGGTCATGTTCCCAAACATGAGTTGCATTCGTCCATTCCTAGTATTGATGATTGCGTTAGCCGTAGCTAAGAAAGGGCGCCCAAGGATGATGGGAACATGATTGCTCTAGTTGAAGGAGGGCTCCGTGTCCCAAATGACAAAATCTTTCGGAAAGTAGAAAGTGTCAATTTGGACTATCACGTCCTCGACTATGCCTCGTGGGATCTTCACTGTTCGATCCGCTAATTGGAGAGTTAACTTTGTGGTCTTGAGGTCTCCCAAGTCAAGTTTCCTATAGATGGAGTAAGGAAAGATATTTACGCTTGCTCCCAATTCAAGTAAGGCTTTTTCGATTTTATTCTCTCCAATGATGCAGGATATGGTGGGTGCACCGGGATTTTTGAATTTAGGCGGGATATCATTTAGTAGAATGGAGTTCACGTTCTGGGCTAGAAATACATTCTTCTTTACCTTCATCTTCCTCTTTACCGTCAACAAATCTTTGATGACTTTGCCATAAGCTGGAATTTGCTTAATGGCATCAAGAAAAGGTAAATTCAGTTTACTTGCTTTAGCACTTCTAGCACGTCTTCACGTGGGTTTCCTCTATGGGAGGGAATCAACCTTTGAGGAAACGGTGCCGCGGAGGGTGGTTTCACTACTACCTCTGGCTCACTAGCGTCTTCTTTGTCACTCTCATTCAAGGGCACATCTTCGGCCTCTTTCGTGCCGGGCGAAATCTCCTTGTCTTTCTTTGTGTCGTGTGGGGGAGGTGATAAATCAACGACTCTCCCACTACGAAGAGTGGTCACAGCTTGACATTGCTCCTGATGTTCAGTAAAGGTGGAGCTAACACTAGTTAGACCTTGGCGAGGTCTTTGGCCTTGGACAGGAAACTTACCCTTCTCTTGAACACTCAATGAGGATTGTATTTTTGACAGATTCGTATTTATGTCGCCAATCAGACGATCATATTTGGCATTGGTTGCGGTCTGGCTTGCGGTGAATTAATTCATGGTATCCTCGAGAGTTCTCCGCGGTGGCGGGATATAAGCTCCTTGAGGTGGTGGTGCTTGCACATATCCTTCCATGTGTGGAGCTTGTTGAAAGTGTTGTGGTGGAGGAGGGGCAACATGTGAAGGAGGGTTCATTGCGGCATGTTGTTGCCCATAGCTAAAACCGGGATGGTTTTTCCACGAAGGGTTGTATGAATTCCCGTGCGAGGCACCGAAATTACACTTAAATCCTCCTATACCACTAACTTTCTCCTGAAGCATTACTTTGTAGGCGGGTATCATCGGGCATTCCTCAGTTGAATGGCCCGCCTCACAAATAGCACACACCTTCTCGGCGGGGTCTGATATGGATCCAGTTGGTCCTCTCCCACATATCCCTCGTAGGTCTCGCACTTCTTTCTCAAGTATATCAATCCGACTGTCCGCTATAAAATTCTTTTCTACATGATATAAGCCGGACGCTGACGAAGTGGTAGTCACTTGACGATTTTGATTTTGAGCATTCGGGTCGGCGGTATCCCAGGATTGGGTAGTCTCGGTGACATACCTCAAGTGAAGCTCCACATCTTGGGGGTCTAAGTCGATAAAGGGACCACTTCCCATGGTTTTAACAAGTTGATTGGAGTTGAGATTCAACCCATTATAGATAAAAGAGATGATTTGCGCTGCATCAAATCCGTGATGGGGGAATGAAGTAACTAACTCATTGAAACTCTCATAACATCGATGAAATGGCTCATTTTCAGGTTGTCTGAATGCTTGAATTTGAGCCTTTATGGAGATTGTTCGATGTGGTGGGAAGAATTTCTTGAGAAATCTCGATTACAACTCGTTGCAAGATGGAATCGAGCTCGGAGGTAAAGACCATAGCCAGGTCTTAGCTTTATCTTTGAGCGAGAAAGGGAAGAGTTTGAGGCGGATCACCTCTTGGGTGCAAGTTTGATCATTGAGCGTATCGCACACATCCTCAAATTCCCTAATATGGAGGTATGGCTTTTCAGAATCCATACCGTGGTAGTGTGGTAGCATCTGGATCATTCCATTTTTGAAACGGAATTGCCCGGCATTATACGGGAGTATAATGCATCCCGGAGTGATAGTGCGCTCGGGATATAAGAATTCTCTCAGCGGGCGGTATGGGGGATCTTCCTCATCGGCGGGTGCATTAGTGTGTTACGACATCTCTCTCTCACTTAACGACTCGGTGCTCTCACTTGGTGTGCTCGAAGTATGCTCGGAGGTATGCTCGGACGTGTGTCCTAAAAAGGAGAATGGAGTGCTATTGGATATTGAATGTGACGGTGTGGGAGGTGGAATCCAGAACTGTGGGGCGTTTGGAGTGTGGGGGCTATCGGGGTTATACTCAACTATTGTATTTTCGTGAATGCTAGTTGGAGTATTATGGGGTGTGGGAGTGGAATTTTGCATTAAAACTTGTGAGAGATGGTGGTGAATATTTTTGTGCTTTTTGAATTTTTTATGTTTTTGGATTTTTGGAAATTTTTGGTCAAAGCTTTGTATTGACTCTATCTAATCCTAAGTCTACCTAGTTCCCCGGCAACGACACCAAAAACTTGACGCGACTGAAAATGTGTCCCATAAATGCGTTCACTCTAGGCTCAAGTGCAAGCCTATCGCTCAAGTAATAATCCCAGCAAGTCGGGTATCGATCCTCAGGGAAAAAGGACAATGAAGTTGTGACGACGGGAAAAAAGGGAGAAACCCTAACTTTGACTCTAAAAAGAAAAGGAAAAATTGATTTGGTTTTGAGAATGATTACAGCTACATGCAATAATAAAATTATGAAAAATGCAACTACACTAAATTACCTAAAACATGATTGAAAGAGGATTTGAAACTTTTGATCTAAGTGATGAGAAAAAGATGACGGGAATACAATCCCCCAACCCTAGTGTATTGCAATTATAATACTAATCGTAAATTTAACTGATTGATTTGACCCGAAATTTAGTACTCCCAAGCATTATGTATACGAGGTTTAAGCCTGCGTCATACCTAATCTGAGGACGAGTAAATCGGTATTGCGATAGTAACACTCGAATTGCATTCTAAATCATCACGGTTACCCAGAGGCAAACGAGATATAAAGACCTACAATTGTTATGTTCCTACGCAATACGATCGTATTCAATCACTAAATTCATAGGATTAATGTTATACACTTACAATTAACACATCAGGCTGGGTTCATGTACCCCGGCCTTATAAAATCTAGCCTATCATGATGAAAGTGATGAAAACAGTGATTGGTGTGCAGGGATTCATAATTAATCTAAAGAAACTTGAAAATTGATGTAGAATGAAATTGCAAAGAAGAAATAACTCACTAATTTCTACCAACGCAGTAATTGCAGCAATTTATAAAACTGGTAATCCACTAATCTCTGAACAAAACTTCAATCTTTTTAATTAAAACTGGAATCTATAGCTAAACTAGGGTTTCTGGAAAAAGAGAGGAAAACCCTACTAATTCTCCGTGCAAATAACAATATTAAATCGGGTTTTTATACCCTCCATGAATTTAGGAATTTCAGCTGCACTAGGAATCTTCTTTGAAACAGGTAAGATTTGCAAATCTCGATGGCCGGACCGGTCCGGGCCTTAGGCGGACCGGTCTGCCTTCAAGGCGGATCGGTTCTTTTTATTTTGGGGCGAACCGGTCCGGGGGCGGACCGATTCTTTTTATTTTTTCCTTCTTCGGTTTACTTGCGATCCGGGGTCTTCTGGAGTTTGGCAAACAGGACCGGTCCGGGGTAGGGGCGGATCGGTCTGCCTATTTGACTTTTTGGCTTAACTTTGACTGCTCACATCTTCTGCTCCGGGACTCCGAATGAGGTGCCATTTCTTCCTATGTGCTCGTGAATGTGATATCTTCAACTTCTCTTTAGGTACCTCATCCGAATTCCGGGTGGAAATTACTCTTTTGCCCTTTAGACTTTCCTTCTTTCTTTCTTGATTCTTCCAGTTTCCTTCTTCCGTTTCTTGACATCAAATACCTGCAAAATTCATACGAAATACTAGAAACTCGGTGTACTCATTAGGATCAGTCAGTAGCAAGATTATGAGATAAAGTTAACTCAATTACGTTGTTCGAGGTGCTAAAAGGAAATTCACGTCTTTGGGGTTTCTAACAGACAATTCATCCCCAAATTCTCCGAGTACCTCGCTCATTTGTTCTCTACTAGGATTGAATCTCCTAAGCTCTTGTTTTGGCAAATGTTCTCGAGTGTATATCGATGATTCGAGAGTTACGTATTCTTCAGCAATTGACCCTCCAATATAATGTGTATTCTATACGTAATCTTTAAAGATTTTCATCAAGCACTTGAAAGGATATATCTAGCAATATCTAACGGGACCACGCAATAAAGCCTCACAACATAAATGCACAAGCAGGTGAATGCTGATATCAAAGAATGACGTAGAAAACTACTTCTCTAATACACAAATTGCTTCGGTTAAATTTGAATTTCCCATCTTTAATGTGCTTTATGTTTTCCATTTTTGCACAAAGTAGGGTAAAGCACAAACTGATTTGAAAAATTGTCTGATGGAGAACTTTGTGTTTGGAGAAGGAATACCTAAATAGCAGAGGGATTACTTGAATGATTATGTGCTAATCGTGTGAGTTTCACTAATTCAGGTCATTTGTTTGGTAGCTTACTACCGCATGAAAATTACCAAAATAACTAGTTGGAGTCTTTAAGTTAAACAATGTGTCCAAAAGGATCTTTTTCTCATTAGTAGCCAAAGTGAAAGCAGTCCATGGAATAAGAATTCCTCCGATTGTAGGATTATTTTTTAACCATAATTTATTCTTTATTTTCATCTTCTATAGATCGAGGCGCCTCTGCTCCCCATATTTTTAAAGAGATCCACCCAAGCATGTTCCTATAAAATGTTCCATAACATTCTTCTCCGTGTACATCACATCAATTACGTGCCTTACATGATGATCTTTCCAATACGACAAGTCAAAAAATATTAATCGTCTTGACTATACCTTCATTTTACTAGGGTCATTTGGATCCTCCCTAGCTTTGCGCTTTTGGTTTATAAAATGAGGGTTTTTTCCTACATACATATTCCACGCAGTCACAACCTTGGACTTCTCCCCAATTTACTGACCAGAAAACCGATGAGGTTCCATGTTATGCTCGTGACTGACAGGTAAAAAATTAGACTTGTCATTCCTAAAAGGGTAACTAGTCAGTAAAAATCTGTGATGACCCATATAACTCATCTTACCACTATAATTTCTAAGTGGCTTCAGTTTCCTCCCCACATATGTGTCATCCATAACAACCATGAATATTACAACAAAAAAGGTCCCATAAGCAGGAAGGTCATCCCCATCACCATTGTTTTAAGTGTAAACTCTTCACCCTTATGAGAGTAAAACACTATCATGACTTTATTCCATTAATCTTTAAGTTCTTCGATTAATGGGGCTATGAATATATCAATATCACCATAAGGAGCCTTCGACCCAGGTTTCAATAAAGACAATATTGTGAGCTCCTTTCTCATGCATATTATTAAAGGGATACTTAAATGCGCTATGAGAATTGACAAATAACTTTGATTAATACTTAAATTACCAAAAGGGTTAAACTCATCGGTTGATAATGTAAGATGGATATTGCATCGTTCCTTTGCAAATTTATGGTGTCATGCGTTTGAAAGTTACCAGATGAGTGAATCAATTAAATGACGCATAAGATTATCACTTACCTCATATCGAGTGTGCCATGTTTGGTCTATGCTATCCATGGTACAGTGAAAAACTATTTTAACTGTGGCCCGAGGGTAAAATACTTCAAAACCTTTTGTGGAACTTGCGAGCACTTGCTATATTTTGCACTCTTGTTGTTTCCATTCTCACACGCCACATATTTAGGCTCACTACATACCAGATACTCATCCTTCTCTTCGTAATCATTAAAGTACAATATGTAATCATACTTGCATGCACGAATAGGTTTTTTACCTCAAACCCAAAACCTTCAAGCTCTTATTTATGCTAGGATAATTGTCTGGTAACTTATTCTCTTCGGGGAAGATGTCTTTTACCCACTTTTCTAAAAAACCGGCCTAGGCTTGAGGCTTTGGAGAAACACCCCGCCTTAAGATTTTCACGCCTTATTCTTGATAAAATCTTTAAGGCACATTTTTTTTCTAAAAACAACAATGCCTTAGTGAAATGATATCGCCTTTTAAATAATTTTTTTACAAACCGGACCATTATCTCTTCCAAAATAATCAAATAGTATTTTAATTTGCAGATATTCAGACATATTTTTATGATATGTACAATTTCAGTATTTTAATAGCGTTATTATGGTTAAAAAATATTAAAATATAATAAGAATGTCTAAACGCCTTTTCACGCCTTTTCATGCCTAAGGCCTGCCTAGGCTTAAGGCTTGGCCTCCACGCCTCGATCACGCCTCACGTTTTTTAGAACCTTGCTTTTACCCATTTAAGAATTTTGGTTACGCTGTTTCCCGAAAAACCAAATTGACTCTTCAAATTATACAAACCAATCATTCAATATAATACCGAGTCATCTTCATCACAGTCTTTATACCACGGTTTAGCATCATCGACTTTTAACCGTATGTATTCTCGATTTTTTGATAATTCAACATTAACTTATTCATTTACTTGGTCATAATGCACATTATCTGCATCCATAAGTTGATGATTTTAATGGCGCCACCACTATGTAAGAATCATCAATTCGGTTGGTCAAAGAACGATGTGTTGATGAATCATGTACCAGTTTCACTCGATTTGGTTATATTACGTGGTCGGGTACTAGTAATTTTTTTGTAACATAAGGTACATTCTTTTCACCATGGTATGTCCATATCTTATAGTCTTGCCAAATTCTCCACTTTAGTAAATGCAACTCAACATCTTCTAAAGACTTATATTTTACATGCATACAATGGGTGCACAGACACGGTATCTAGTCACTTTTTAATATTTCTATAAGGATATTTGACAAATTATTGAATGCCCTTTATATAACTATCAAATATTTGGTTACTCTCACCTATCCACTATTTGTATTATGGGAAATCCATTAAATAATCTTCAAAATTCCATTCACCTATATTAATAGGTTGAAACAAAGGTCATGTTTCATACAAGAATGCACAGTTCATAATTCAATCAAATTATTCAACACAACTTAAACTCAAATTAAATGTATTAAAATAACTTAAATAAACAAATTATTATTACAACTTTTCCTCAAATATTACAAATTGTTAAACATTGTTCATTGCCTAAGCTTGACCAACAAATAAACTAATCATGTGATAAAATAATTTGCATAGTATTTCATTGCATTCCCTTCTTCGTTGTCAACATGCACAACCATATCTCTGCAATCGGAGTACATTTTATCAACCAGTATCTGAGCCTCACCCATCTACAAAGGGAGATTATGTACTAGAGTTTTGATAATTAAGAAGATAAGTGTCCACGCTAATAGCCCTACTATTGGTCACACCCTGAAATAGTATTTCTCCTTATAGTCCCTATGAGTGGATGACGAAGATCCAAGAACTGTGGCAGGAGGAGGCATTCAGGAGGGGAATGATGAAGGAAACGACATTTGTGATGGGAATGCTGAAGGAGGCAGTATTTGTGAGTGGAAACCTTGAGAAGGAGGATGGGAAAACCTTGAGAATAAGGGTAGGAGAAACTTTAAGGACGCACGGGGGGGGGGGGGGGGGGGGGGGAACCTTGAATAAATAAGGACACAAGGCGCCCGTTTCATTCGTCAAGACTGCCAGTTTACTTTTAATCTCATGTACATCCCCATCTATCCTTGACTGACTTTCTTCTTGGTCAGATATACGATTCTTGACTGAAGAAAGCTCATCCACGAGAGGTGAATGTTTTTTAATTTGGTTTTCAGTATATGTGATTCGACATATATTGTCCTCCATTTTTTGCTGAAAAACGTACCACTTAAGTCGTTTAATTCAAGATTAAACAATTTAAATGGATTCGAACATTTTTTTGAAGAAACTCTTTGAACAAAACAAACAGCTAACACAAGATGTGTATAAAAGATTATATGAACGAGTTATTTAAGGTATAGGTGTACCAGTTTTGAAAAACAAAACTTATATAGGTTCTAAATCAGCACAATCTCAAGAAGGTGATGAGAGGAAGATTAAGCATGAAAGAACACAAGATTTTAACGTGGTAAAACCCCACCCAATTGGGGAAACATCCACGGAGGTCTCTACACCCCAAAAGCAAAATCCACTAAAATAGAGTTAAACAAATTACAAACTATATAACAAACCAAACACACCCTAATTTAAGTCCAGAATGTTTACCAACTCCTTTGGATTATTCTGACTCCTCTGAAGGTTCTGATGTTGAGGTTGTTCTCCCAGCTTTGTAACCGCTTCTCCTTTTAGCTTTACGTTGACTCTAAAGTCAAGAATCTCGCTACCAACACTTCTTTAGTGTTATAGTGTGACAAGTGTAAGTGGTGAAGTGCCTAATCACATGCATGCAACCCCCCCACACTTATACAGACATAATGATTATCAAATTATAAATCTCGTTCTTAGATGCAGTAAGGATTTCTAAATCACAGTTTGGTTGAAAATCTCAGACTACTGATCTTTATTTTTATCCACGGATCAAAAGGGAATCTTGCTATTAAAAGGAGCCAATATCCTGAACACTTTCTTTTTATTTGATATACACAATTATTTCACAAATTGTGAAATATTCACGAAAGTGTAAATCCCCAATCAAGATCTTAACTAGATCTAAGTCTGGTTTTCTCATAAACTGTAAACAAAAATGGACTTGTTGGCTCTGGTTTTGAAAACAACATGTAAGAGTAAGAACAACTAACAAAAGAAGATTTCTTGAAAAAAAGAAATCAAACTATGCAAGTTTTACGTGATATGTATCACACAGTCTCAGATCTCAACTTTCTATGAAAATAAAATGAAGTCCAAACTTCGTGACTTGGTTGGACAAGAGATTAAAGACTAGAGAGGATGAATCTTCACAAATATGAACTCACTCAAACTCACAAAGGGCTTTCTAAAGAAAAATGGTCGGAGCTTGATTTAGGGTTTTCTTTCTCACTCTCTCTTTCTCTTCTCCTTTTGATCTCAATTTTAATATGAGCTAAAGTCTCTAAACGTTCCGCACTTGGTCTCTATTTATATTACTCACAGAAGGATCTGGAAGGGTTGGTGAGAATCTACGATTGAGATTGCTTCAATTGAAACACAATGCCAATCTTATGGCTGAGGATGGACCATTGTTAAACGTGCTCTGATTGGTTCTCTCAACTGACATGCAAGCCATGATCCAAGGGACAGGATTACATCTTAAGGTTGTGATAGGTAACAAACACAAATCCAATCGCTCACTGACCAACACGTGTAAGGCAACGATCAACCTTCAAACGCGTGTTTATAAGATTTGAACAATCTCATTTTTCACCACAAAAGTCTCTGTCTCTTTCGGATCCTACCCAAGAAAGGTTTTAGTAAGAATAGGAAATTATAAATAAACCCACAACATTTTAAAAATAAACTTTTAAATGTTTAGAAATGTTTTGTAAATTCCTTAAAATTATTTAACATATCCCAAAAATTATTGAAAAATCATGTTCATGGGAATTAACACACACACACACACCTAAATTGATATGGATGCAACATATAAATATAATCCTAGGTGCAGTGTTGGTTGTATACCTTTGAGACTATTAGAGGAATTGATATGTAGAGTCTGAGGCTCTTTGCTAGATTAGGACATGACTCAAATTTTATCACTATTTCCAAACTAGACAAGCTCCTATGTAATGTAGACTCAAGTGAGTCAAAGATATCGGGTGCTTCAATCTCCCCCTTTGGAAATATGAGACAAAATCTCCTTTGAGTCATCAAGGACTCGTAGGGATACGAAACATAAGAAAATCCTATTCCTATACAAAATTCTATCTACCCTATATCCTAGAAAGAAAATTACTTTACTCAACTAAATACAAACCAATAACCTCACAACATTCTGATAACATGAGGTACTGCTATCCTGAAAATAAGATAACTAAGATCAAGCACTTTAGTTGAAGTAATTAAAATAATGTCCAAATGGACTCAAAGCTTCTCCCCCATTTTGTCTCAAATGGATAAAGGGTATACACACAAATAATAGAGAGAAATATTAAAGCATAAACATCAACGATACATTACCATTCTGCCATAACCATCCCAATTTATTTATCTAAGGAGTCAAATTGTATATTGTCCAAGGGTTTGGTAAATAAATCAACTAATTGTAATTCAGTTGGCAGGTAATTAATCTCCAATTCCTTTGATTCGACTAACTCGCGTATAAAATGATGTCGTATTTTAATATGTTTAGTAAGAGAGTGTTGACCATGATTTTCGGAAACATTAATCGCGCTTTGGTTGTCGAAATAGAGATGTAATTGTTCTTCAATAATACCATAATCTCTTAACATTTGTTTTAGCCAAAGTAATTGCGCACAACAGCTGCCTGCAGCTATATATTCAAATTCAGCTATGGCTAAGGAAGTGCAATTTTGTTTCTTACTATTCCACCCTACCAAATTATTACCTATGTAGTAACATGATCTTGACGTACTTTTACTATCATCGGAACATACAACCCTATCAGCATCGGTGTAGCCAATTATTGTGCTAGATGTGTCATTTGTGTACCAAAGTCCTAAGTTGAGAGTTCCTTTAACATATTTTATAATTCTTTTAACGCAAAGCAAATGACTCTCTTTAGGGTTATTTTGATAACGGGCATATACTCAAACAACATACATAATGTCAGAATGGGAGGCAGTAAGGTATAAAAGACTTCTTATCATACTACGGTATAAGGTTGAGTAAATGGATTTCCCATGTTCATCTTTTGATAGTTTAACCGACGTACTCATGGGAGTCCTAGCATCTTTGGCAGTTTCTAGATCGAATTTTTTACACTATCTAAAGCGTATTTGGATTGCGATACAAATAAATCATCTGAATTTTGCTTGACATAAAGACACAATAAGAATTATAACTCCCCCATAAGTGACATATAGAATTCTTTATGCATAATGTCAGAAATTGTTTTAACGTCCATTAGGGAGGTAGATCCAAAAATGATATCGTCTACGTATACTTGGGTTATAGTAATATTTATGTCAAAATGTTTGACAAAAAGAGTTTGGTCATTCCATCCTCACTTAAAACCATTGTTTAGAAGGAAGGTAAATATACATTCATACCAAGCTCTAGGAGCTTGTTTTAACCCATAAAGATCTTTCTTAAGACAGTAGACGCGATTTGGATAATGAGGGTCAATGAACCCTTTAGATTGTTCTGCGTAGGTTTCTTAAGTTAAGATACTATTAAGGAAAGCAGATTTAACATCCATTTGATAAAGTGTGAAATGAAAATAACATGCTGTTGCAAAGAGTAAGCGAAAAGACTCAAGGCGAGTGACTGGTGCAAAAGTCTCCTCTAAATTTATTCCTTCAATCTAAGAGTAGCCCTGGGCAACTAATCTAGCTTTATTCTGAATAATTATCACAGATTCATCTATTTTATTTTTAAAAAGCCAATAAGTGCCAATAACCCTTTTATTTTTTAGCCGGGGTACAAGATACCATACATAATGAATGACAAATTGAAGAAGTTCCTCCTGCATATCACTTATCCACAATGGGTCATTCAGTGCTTCATTAACATTCTTTGGTTCTGTAAGAGAAACAAAGCATGCATAATGAGCAAGAGTGTGTAGTTGAGATCTTGTACGAACTGGCTCAGTAGGGTTACCAACTACACTATCTAAAGGATGATCTTTGGAAACCCAGTTAGGCACTTCAGGTGTCTCAGTTGGTAAAGAATCATCTATCTCCGGAGAATCATAAGTTAGAGTGTTTTCGGATTCATCCACTATAGTTGGTCCTTTGATCTTACTCTTTACATTAGTATCACTTACAACCACATTAATGGATTCCATTAAGGTTTTGGTACTAAGATTATAGACACAATAGGCTCTACTATTTGGAGAATAACCTATGAAAATAGCTTTGCCTCATCTGGTTTCGAATTCAGACAGATGTTCTCCATCCTTGCATACATAACATGTACTACCAAAGGTTCTAAAGTATTTTAGGTTAGGTTTCTTCCCATACCAAAGTTTATAGGATGTTTTTTTTAGTGTTTTTCCTTACGTAAACTCGATTGATTATGTGACAAGCTGTACGAATAGATTCTATCCAGAAATAATTAGGTAAGTTCTTCGCATGAATCATAACGCGAGCCATTTCTTGAAGAGTACAATTTTTACGCTTAGCAATTCCAATTTGTTCAGGTGTCTTAGGGGCACTAAATTCATATTTGTAACCATTATAGTCACAGTGTTCGATGACACCTGAATTTGTAAATTCATCTCCTCTATCGCTACGAATTCTATCTACTCGGGAGTCCTTTTCATTTTCAGTACGAACTAGAATTTTCAAAAACTTATGAAATGTTTCTGATTTGTGTTTTAAAAAGGCAACCTAGGTAAATCGTGTGAAATCATCAATCATAACTAGAATATAACTGTTGCCACAAAGACTAACAGTACGAGAAGGACCCATTAGGTCTATATGGATGAGTTCTAGAGGTTTAGTGGATAGAACTTCTTTAACTTTCTTGTAGGGAGTCTTACCAATATTCGCTTCTTGACAAGGTTCATATATGATGTTTAAAATTGGTTTGAATTTAGGAAGACCTCTAACTATCTCTTGAGCACACAATTTACCAAGGCTTTCGTAGTTAATGTGACCCAACCTATTATGCCATATCTTATTGTCATCCATTCTGGCAATGTTACAAACCTCTGTACTTGGATTGAATGTATAATAGTTATCTGGAGTATGGAGACTTGTAATAATGTAATCACCATTTTCATTTTCATTTAAAATTTTGCAATTGTTCTTTAAAAAGGTGACAGTATGGTTGGAGTCATAAAATTGAGATATACTTAGTAAATTTGCTTTAAGAGCCTTTACCAAAAGAACATCCTCAAGAATAAGTGATACTTCTTCATGGAGTGTTCCTTTACCAATGACTTGGGTTGATACACCATCTTCAAATAAGACTTTACCTCTGGAGAAGTTAGTTTTATGTGAAAGTTTGGTATCATCCCCGATCATATGTTTAGAACATCCAGAGTCTAAATACAATCGAGACGCTATGTGTTCAGCTTTAAAAGCAATGATCACAATGTTGCATTTCATCTTGGGTAATAGCTCATCTTTTCTAACCCAAATTGCTTTAGTTTTCAATTTACGCTTATTAGCTCGTATTTGATAAAACTTGCAAGCTCCAGCCTTTTCTCTAAAATATTTTTACGTAGGTTTTTGAGGATGATAAAATGTTTGATCATTTGATTTAGAAAAGAATCTAGGATTCCTTATTGTAGATGATATATTAGTATTTGATCTTCTCTTCCTATTATGATAGTTAGAATTCTTGTCCGCCTGTCTAGGTAGGACATAATTATTTTTGCTTCTCCTAGAATAGTTGAAGTTATGGTAAACAGGTGAGTGATAGATTGGTTTATATAGACGTTTAGAAAAACATCCATCAGTAGAATGTCGAAATACATCACAGTATGAGCAATAAAGATGGCTCGTAAAGGGTTTGGATTTAGAAAAGTTGTAAGACAAAGGTTTTTCTAAAAATTGAACTCTAGCCTTATTACTATAAGATATAGGTTGAAAAGATGAATCGCTTTTCCTAATGGGAGGTCAGACATATTTAGCCTTATGTTAAACATTATTCTTAGAGTTACTTGATTCACCAATGTCTAACTTTGTTTTTGTGGGTCAAAATTATTTTTCAAGGCTTGAAAGTCTGGACAAGTTTCAACAAGTCTTTTGCTACTAGACACAAACTTGATAGGTTCAAAAGTTTTAGTTTTCTTGGAATTATTGGGGCAAAAACCTATTACAGTTCAGTCATCCAAATTGGTCTTACTTCCAATAACACAGTCTTCAAAACATTTTGAGTTATTTTTAAATTTAGCAAACTTTTTGAAGACTGTTGAAGTCTTTTCTTTAGTTTGTTCTAATTTTAACAACGTCCTTTCATATTTCTTTTCCAGAATTTCATTTGAGTCAGATAGTTCCTTGATTTTTTGAGCAAAAGACTTAATCTCATTCTCATGAATTAAACATTGAGAAGTATACTCTTCAGCATTCTGTTTGACCATATGGCTTAGGGTTTCTATCTTATGTGTAAGGTCTTTGACGATTTTTTCAAGTTTAGTGCTTCTCCTGAGAGTTTTTTAGTACAGCGTGTCAATGTCTGGGAGGTCCTCATTGTCAGAGTCACTAAGTGTGTAGTGTCCCCTAACGATTCATTTTTAGAACTCACACACCCATTTGCATCAACAATAGATGGTTCCCTTTGACTCACACACACAATGTTTGATGAATTATCAGCATTCTCAAGTAATAAGGCAAACAAATAAGTAGGGATATCATCATTCAATATAGCATGCTCAGATTCCTTATAATCAGTGTATATGATTTTGGCAACGAAAGACATATAGGGGTCAGAAGTATATAATGACTCAGGTTCATCAGATTCCAATTCACTGGAGTCATCTCAAGTCTTTTAAAAATTAGCCTAGTGTTCTTATTTTTATTCAAATTGACTCTACGGTCACTGGCTATGTGTTCTAACTTCTCACATCTGTAGAATTTAGTGTTCTTAAGGTCTCTACTGGGTTTATTATGATACTCAGTCTGGTGTTTATCAAGTCTTTTCTCATGAGGCCTATTATTAGAGTGGTTTAAATAGGTTGGTTTGCCTTGTCTATTTGTAATTTTATTTTTAAATTTCATAATTTTGTTGGACTGTTTAGACATTAAGGCAATATGATTATTCAAACTCTCTAAATTACAGTCCTCATCAGAATCTAAGTCAATTTCAGGCAAATGACATTCAACTTTAGTTAGCTTAGAGGTAAAGACTAGATTAGAGGTAGACTGTTCCTTATGGGTTTGTATTAATTATTTATTAAACTCTAATTCCATTTCCACAGTTCTTAGCTTGCTACTAAGGAGTTCAGGGGTAAGATTTTGATCATCCATCTCCTCAATTGCATAATGCTTATTGTCAAATTTTTTGTGGAAGTGACCTTAGAATTTTAGAGATAATTTCTCCCTATCATAAATTATACTATTAGCATACAGATTGGTCACTATGTCTGTTAACCTAATGTAGAAGTCATCAAATGACTCAGTCTCAGTCATGACTAAAGTGTTGTACTGCTGGATTAACATTTGAGTTTTAAAAACTTTAACACGCATGTCTCCTTCATGTACAGTTACTGGAGTGTCCCATTCTTACTTAGAGGTAGTAAAAAAAGATATCCTCTTGAATTCGTGTTCATTGATAGACATGAATATGGCATTTTTGCCTTTATTATTGTTAAGGGAGGTTAGTTTTTCTTCTTTGGTGAATTCACTTAGTAGTTTCCTAATCCTCACAGTACTTCCTTCCGCGGCTGGTTTAGTAGGAAAAGTGTAACTTTTTTCAATATCACCCCAGACATCATCTCCTAATGTCCCTTGGATGAATGCAACCATCCTCACTTTCCAGTAAGGGAACTTGGTTCCATCAAAGAGTGGGGGCCTGGATAGGTTACCTAATCTCTCAAATTTCTCGTCCATTGTTTGTTTTGAAAAATAATTTCAGAAACTCAGGATCTAAAAGGAATTTGTAAAGCTTTGCTCTGATACCAATTAAAAAACGTACCACTTAAGTCGTTTAATTCAAGATTAAACAGTTTAAATGGCTCCCGAACAGTTTTTTGAAGAAACTCTTTAAACAAAATAAACAACTAACACAAGATGCATATAAAAGATTATATGAACGAGTTATTTAAGGTATAGGTGTACTAGTTTTGAAAAACGAAACTTATATAGGTTCTAAATCAGCATAGTCTCAAGAAGGTGATGAGAGGAAGATTAAGCATAAAAGAACACAAGATTTTAACGTGGTAAAACCCCATCCAATTGGGAAAACATCCAAGGAGGTCTCTACACCTCAAAAGAAAAATCCTCTAAAATTGAGTTAACAAATTACAAACTATATAATAAACAAAACACACAAGTAGACCTAATCTAAGTCCAGAATGTTTACCAACTCTTATGGATTATTATGACTCCTCTGAAGGTTCTGATGTTGAGGTTGTTCTCCCAGCTTTATAAGCGCTTCTCCTTTTAGATTTACGTCGACTCTAAAGTTAATAATCTCTCTACCAACACTTCTTTAGTGTTGTAGTATGACAACTGTAAGTGGTGAAATGCCTAATCACATGCATGACACTTATACAGACAAAATGATTATCAAATTACAAATCTCGTTCTTAGATCCAGTAAGAATTTCTGAATCACAGTTTGGTTGAAAATCTCAGACTACTGATCTTTATTTTTATCCACAGTTCAAGAGGAAATCTTGCTATTAAAAAGAGCCAAGATCCTAAACACTTCCTTTTTATTTGATATACATAGTTATTTCACAAATTGTGAAATATTCACGAAAGTGTAAATCCCCAATCAAGATCCTAACTAGATCTAAGTTTGGTTTTTCTCATAAACTGTAAGCAAAAATGGATTTGTTGGTTCTGGTTTTGAAAACAACATGTAAGACTCAAAACAACCAACAAAAGAAGATTTCTTAAAAAAACGAAATTAAACTAAGCAAGTTTTACGTGATATGTATCACACAGTCTCAGATCTCAACTTTCTATGAAAAGAAAAATGAAATCCAAACTTCGTGACTTGGTTGGACAAGAGATTAAAGACTAGAGAGGATGAATCTTCACAAATATGAACTCACTCAAACTCACAAAGGGTTTTCTAAAGAAAAATGGTCGGAGTTTGATTTAGGGTTTTCTTTCTAACTCTCTCTTTCTCTTCTCCTTTTGATCTCAATTATAATATGAGCTACAGTCTCTAAACGTTCCACACTTGGCTTCTATTTATATTACTCACAGAAGGATCTGAAAGGGTTGGTGAGAATCTACGGTTGAGATTGCTTCAATTGAAACACAATGCCAATCTTATGGCTGAGGATGGACCGTTGTTAAACGTGCTATGATTGGTTCTCTCAACTAACACAAGGATTGTTACAAAGACATGCAAGTTGTTGATAACTAATGATCCAAGGGACATGATTACGTCTTAAGTTTGTGAGAGGTAACAAACACAAATCCAATCCCTCACTGACCAACACGTGTAAGGCAACGATCAACCCTCAAACGCGTGTTTATAAGATTTAAAAAATCTCATTTTTTCACCACAGAAGTCTCTGTCTCTTTGAGATCCTACCCAAGCAAGGTTTAAGGAAGAATAGGAAATTATAAATCAACCCACAACATTTTTAAAACCAAATTTTAAATGTTTAGATATGTTTCATAAATGCATAATTTTTTTTAACATATCCCAAATATTATTGAAAAATCATGTTTATGGGAATTAACTATGACACCCTGCCTAATTAAATACCAGGTGATCAGTCCTTTACTAAATTAAATCGAAGTGACCGGTTGGTTCATTCTTAGCATCACTGTAGAAAAACAATTTTATTTTATTTATCACCTAATAAATAATTAAGCTAAGTGCCAAAATATTTAATTTTAATTATACCCAAATCATCCCTTAATAAATTTTCATTATTAAAACAAAAAATTATCTGCATTCCACCAGAATAAAATAAATACAGAACATGAAACAATTACTGAATTAAATAAGAATGGATAAAACATTCCAGTTCAAAATATCAAACCAAAAGAGTAATACTACTCAATCCAAAAAGAGAAGAAATGCTACTAAGAAAAGTACAATCTCCGAATAACTAAATTGGAAGCGGGAAACACATGCACTAACTGAAATGTATGAACTAGAACTGAATGGAAAGGTAGAAGCGTCTAATCTCAATAACCTACAGCTTCCACAACAGCTGCAGCTCGCCAAATGTCCATGCATATAAGTTTGTGGAAACCCTGTGGATGGGCACCTGATAAATAATATATATATATATATATATATATATAGGAAAAGAGAGGAGAATAGCAAGAAACGGATCAGAGCCTGAGTTGTAAAAATATTTTTTAGCAAGTATTTAAAACTGCAATGAAGCAAGTATTATGCGCATGTTAGTTTGGAACTCTCACATGAGATTCTCACCTCCCATATATTCTGCACGCCTAATGTACATCTACCCCACCTAGTCATCTATATCACTCCCAACTAGGCCATAACCTCATACTTCTAACTATATTCCGAAGGAGTATCCCGTATCGCCCATACAATACGTTACTAGATAGTTATCCCACCTGATTAAATTTCGTTATATTCCCCGTTCGAATGGGTAAACTTTTATTCACTGAAATCATTCTATTTCTCATTATTATTATACCTACTAATTTCACACAGTAAAATTTCCCCCAAGTATATTCTTTATATATACTCACAACATCCCTATATATATATACTAATCATGCACCCCTTGGTTACGACCACTTGGAGCAAAGCATTTATCATTATTATTATTATCGTATCTACTAGTTTCACAAAGTAGAAATATCCACAAGCACATATATAAATATAGTCATAACATCCCTATACATACATACGTATATATATACAATATTCCTGCACCCTTAGGTTAAGACCACTTGGCGCAAATGCATACTCTGCTATCATGTCCTGGTGCATCGCTCGCTGCATATGGATAATTGGTTTGGCGTCTCTCACGAACCATGAATCTCATCACTAAGGGTGGGCGCGGTCCGGTCCGGTCCGATTTTTGGTCATTTTAGGTGGCGGACCGAATTATTCGGTCCGATAATTGAGAAGTCCGAATTCGGACCGATTATATCGGTCTAGCCTATTTTATCGATCTAGGCTATTTTCGGTCCGGTTCGGTTAATAATCGGTTCACTTTTTACATTTATTTACTTTTTTTTTCAATAAAAACCTGTTAATTTTTTGCTATTTGTAGTAATTAAAGGCTGTTTTGAACTTTTTAGGTGCTGCTTTGCCATTGAAATAGTGCTGTTTTGCACCTTTTAGGTGCTGTTTTGCACCATATAAGGTGTTGTTTTGCTACTTCAAAGGTGTTGTTTTGCACCATTTAAGGTGCTGTTTTGCACCATTTAAGGTGTTGTTTTTTCCTTCAAATGTGCTGTCTTGTTTTGCCTAATTTTAGTAGAATAAAATATTGTTTTGCCCAATAATATACAAACATTAAAATAGCTTCAAAAGGAATACATGTCCACCATAAGAAAATATTACATGTCCAAGCAAGCACCATAAGAAAATATTACATGTCCAAGCAAGCACCATAAGAAAATATTACATGTCCACCATATTACAAGTCCCATAGTCTAGAATAAACATAAAATATCTTCAAAAGTAAGCTAAAACAAAGTCCTTGAGTCTCCCCCACCTCCTCCAAAAGTCACATCAATCCACCACAATAGTTGAAATTGAGGTCTTGAATCTCTCTCCCAATATTTCTACAAAAAATACAAAACAAAGATTATGTCAAATAAGAATTCAATAACAAAAGTTTAACATTTAAATTATGAAAAATATACATTAAAATTTACTCAAATCAAGTTTCTCCATTTCTTGAATTTCATCCATGGCATCTCGAATGTTGATAGGTTTTGTTGAAGATTTGAGCCAATTTTGTGCACAAACAAGTGCCTCCATCGTTGTAGGAGCTAGAGAGCTACGAAAAGGATCAAGCACACGACCACCCATACTAAAAGCGGATTCGGAGGCAACGGTAGACAAGGGAATAGCTAATACATCTCGTGCCATATGAGATAGCACTTGATACTTGCCTTGATTATTTTTCCACCAACCAAGAACATTAAAGTTATCATTTTCCACTTCACAAGTTTCCAATAAATACTTTTCCACCTCCGATTTTGCACCTAAATTATCCTCCGACTCTAAATGCCTTTTAAATTGAGATGTTAAAAATGCACGACCATCCTCGTCCTCATCAACTCCAACCACATTAATTGGTTTATTCATATTGTTTGAAGATATATTAGATGATTTATGACCATCATACCACTCAAATAAACGAATTAATGTATCTTTAACCCTTCTTGACAACTCCATTGATTTAACAAAACCATACAACTCACTAAATCAAAATTCAACATACTTTAACTTGTAACGTGGGTCAAGGACAATGGCAATAAACAACAAGAAGTTAATTTTCTCTACATTCCAATACTTTTCAAATTTGGCAATCATTTTCCCGGCCATTGAAGATAAAAGATCATCACCATAATTTTTCAAATGCACCAACTTACTTTCAATAATCACAAGTTCATGAAAAAAAGCATTGGATGTAACATATAAAGACCCCGAGAATTTTAGAGTAGCATTATAAAAGATTCGAAGAAACTTCACAAAACTCTTAGCTTTTTCCCAATCCTCAAATTTTGGAGGTCCTAAATTTCTACCAAACATCGACCCTCTTCCCCTCTCATCACCATCACCATAATTTTCCTCCTCTACACCAAAGTAGGACAAATAATCATTGTCATCTTCCTCCATCCTTTTAAATTCTTTATCAAATTTAATGGCCGCCTCCAACATCATAAATGTGGAGTTCCATCTCGTTGGAACATCAAGACATAACAAAACATTTGATTCTATCTTTTTCTTTTCACAATAATTTTTAAACTTTATCAACCTAGAAGGTGACGAATTCACATATTTTACGGCCCTACGCACTTTTGCAATGGATTCATTCATGTCCCTTAATCCATCTCCAATAATAAGATTGATAATGTGTGCGCAACATATCATGTGTAAATACTCATGGTCCAAAATCGTACCATTCCAATGTTTTGTCATTCTTTTCAAATAACTAATGGTACCATTATTAGAACTAGCATTATCAACCGTGAGAGTGAAAATACTATCTATCCCCTAATCACACAAACAATCCTCAATCACTTGTCCTAATTCCTCACCCTTATGAGTTTTGACTTGACAAAAGTTCAAATTTTTTTTGTGTAGGTTCCATTCTTTATCACTATAATGTGCGGTGAGACACATGTAATTTACATTTTGAATGGAAGTCCATGTATCAGTGCTAAGGCAAATCTTTTGACCTTTTAAATCTTTTTTCAACATTTTCGTTAAATCCACATATATGTTTAGGAAATCTCGTGCAATTGTTCGACGACTAGGAATATGCAATTTTGGTTGCGCGAGAGCCATAAACCTCCTAAACCCCTCATTCTCCACAAATTTATACGGTAGCTCGTCAATTATAAGCATTTCGGCCAGCCCTTGACGATAAGCTTCCGCATTAAAAGAGATAACCAATAAATTTGAACTTGGCTCATTTCCGTTTGGTTCTTTTTTCAACATAAATGACAACTTTTTTTGCCCATTTTCCTCTACTAATCTCTTATTAGCGGGTAACTCTCTACAAGAAGGAGTGTATTGTTTCATATTTTTAGTCCCATTCTTTTTAGAGTCGCACGCATAAGAAACGCCACAATAATTACAAATAGCTCTAGGCTTTTTGACATCATTATTTCTATGGAAGTGATCCCATATCGTAGATGCATTTTTCCGTTTGTGTTTCTCAGGATGAGTTCTTGGCAAACCATGTAAAGTAGCATTAGCCGGTTCTTCACTCACTCCATCTATCTACACATGAAAAAAATAACAAACTGTAAAATCCATAAACTGTAAACTCCATTAGCTTAAATATCTTTCAGTCCAATTAGCAAAAAGATAAATTTGGGTGATCACCCCCCAAAAAATTAATGATAAATTTTGCAATATCAGCATCAAACATCTATATATAAGCTAGCCTGGTCTCTTCCACTAACATATATCAACATGAAATAAAATTAAACATTCCTTATATATTTTTAGATAAAGATGCATCCCTTGAATCATATTAGAAGAAAATCACACGAAAATGATAAGAAAAATACAACAGTTGGTGTATTTTTAGAACAGTTGGTGTAACCTAGCCCCCTAAAAGTCTTCGAACATTTGTAGAACATTTGTAAATTTTTAGGACATTTGTAATATTTTAGAACAATTGGTTAAACCCCCTAAAAGTCTTTGAACAGTTGGTCCCATAGTCTTCGAACAGTTGGTGTTGTTAGAAAAAATAACAAACTCAAACAAACTGTATATTTGTTACCCCGGGCTAAAAGTCTTCGGACATTAAAAAAAATACAACAGTTGCTGTATTTTTAGCAGATCGAAAGAAAAAACTAGAAAAAAATAGTTGAAGAAAAGTAATACCGTTGGATGTATCGTTGCCGGTGCCGGAGTAGTTGCGGTGGAGTTGGGGTTTGCCGGATCTAGTGTTGGGCTGCCATAACTTGTGTTTATGGCACTAGATCGTGTGTTCATGGTGTCGGAGTAGTTGCGGTAAAGTTTAGATGATGAGTAGCAGCCGTGGCCCGTGTAGAGAGGATCTTTAGAGACAATCTGTAGCAGTCGTGGCCGATGCCTGATCTTTAGAGAGAGATGGTAGGAAAAGGAGCTGCCGAGTAGAGAGAGAGAATGAAATTTTTGATAGAGAAAGGAAAGTCTTCTAGGGTTGGTTATGTTCTATTGGCCGAGTATTTTTTATGTGTGGTGCGCGTCTAAGGCTCTAAGCCTTTTAATGTTTAGTTATTTAGGATACATTTATATAAAACTAATATATATAATATATCATATAATATTAAATTAAACGGTCCGGTCCGGTCTTAAGACCGAATTTAAAATGAAAAAATTAGACCGAACCGAATATTTCGGGTCTCTTGATTTAGGACCGAATTAAGACCGATTTATAAAAAAACCTATATAAATGGGTCCAGTCCAATCGGGTCAATCGGGTCGGTCATTTTTTTGTCCACCCCTGCTCATTACACAAATATTGGAGGTGAGCCTACTCACCAGCCAAATGGGCACGCACATACCTACGTTCCCATTCAGCCGTCGAAACTATCCTACATATCATTTACCACGTATCCAAGTTCATATGCTCTGGGTACAAGTAAAATATCCCCCCATCGGGTCACCCAGGATAAGACTGTCCACTGTGAGAAACCTCCTCCCGATAGCAAGCAGCGTAGGTATGCTATACACACATATATAATCATATAGTAGGCATTCTCACATCCTATTAAAAATCAAGGTATTCACCCAACCCATACATGTATTTTCCATATGCACCATTCTCTCATTAGTACTTATAATATTATTTTCTCGATTATTCTCGCTCTCTCTCGAAATTTCCACGGTTAACTTGATTTTCCAAAATATATATGGTATTACTCTACGAATATCCCCTAACAATTCTGCACTATGCTAAAATCATCAAATGATAGTTTTCCTTACTCAAAATAACAGTGTAACTCGAATTGGACTGAACTGGAGATTTCTCAGATTTGGACCCTGTCGTTCGAACGAGGTCAGATGTCGTTCGAACGACATCTGTTTCTCGCTCGAATGAAGTTAATCTCGTTCGAATGAGATTCAACCGTCTTCTCCCCCACCAGACCTGTTACGTTCTACACCCCATACAACTTCGTTTTTAACCATTTTTAAGCCTAAAACCTCTAAAATAATCAACCCAAATTCCAGTCATTCAATTCCAATCAACTACCTAACATATATCTATGATTTCCAACAATATATCATCATTAAATCATCAGTAATTATCAATAAATTTGAAATCCCCAAATTAATATATCAAGAATCCTAATTCTCAAATTTATATGCAAAACTCCAAATGAAGCCCAAATTTAATCATAAAATTATCATAATTTCGTGGACATAATCCTATCTACATGAGGGAATCAAACTTTATTCAAATCAATCCTAATTTATGATCAATTCTTCCAAATTTTCACTAATAATCATCTTCATTTTAACGGGGTAATTACCTAGTCTAACATGAACACAATTATTGTTAAAGAAAGCAAGAAATAAACACTTGCCTCGATTATGATGTTCTGACCTATTGATTAAACTGGCATAGACTTGTTCCTCGTCTTCTGATCTACACTTTGGTGGGATTTGTGATGCGAGTCCTTGAGTTTTGCACCAAGAACACCTATGGACTCCTTCTTCCTTCCTCTGTGTCTCTTTCTTTTCTCTCTTGTAGGTTTGGAATTGTAAGACCCTTCCCCCCCCACATTTACCTTATTTATTTTGTTTAATTTTCGTCCATAATGTTTCCCCAAAAATTCAAATGATAAAAATACCCCTACAGGGTGCCGGTTTGGCCTAAAAATATTCCGGAGTTCAAATAAAATACCCGAGTAGAGTTTCCTGACTGTCTCGACCCTTTTGGACTCAATGGTGTACTCGAAATGACCATACGATTTACTTAAAAATAAATTATCTTTTTACTCCATTCAATTAGTCCCAACATGACTCACACGCGCATCCTGACTTAATATACCAAACTGTCATGTTTCACATTCACGACAAGTTGTAAAATTCTATAATTCCATATTACATCACCTAGGGGTGGGCGCGGTCCGGTCCGGTTTTTGGTCATTTTAGGTGGCGGACCGAATTATTCGGTCCTATATTTGAGAAGATCGAATTCGGACCGATTTAATCGGTCTAGCCTATTTTATCGGTCTAGGCTATTTTCGGTCTGGTTCGGTTAATAATCGGTTCACTTTTTACATTTATTTATTTATTTTCAATAAAAACCTATTAATTTTTTGCTGTTTGTAGTAATTAAAGGCTGTTTTGAACTTTTTAGGTGCTGTTTTGCACCTTTTAGGTGCTGTTTTGCCATTGAAATAGTGTTGTTTTGCACCTTTTAGGTGCTATTTTGCACCATATAAGGTGCTGTTTTGCACCATTTAAGGTGCTATTTTTTCCTTCAAATGTGCTGTCTTGTTTTGCCTAATTTTAGTAGAATAAAATGTTGTTTTGCCCAATAATATGCAAACATTAAAATAGCTTCAAAAGTAATACATGTCCACCATAAGAAAATATTACATGTCCAAGCAAGCACCATAAGAAAATATTACATGTCCAAGCAAGCACCATAAGAAAATATTACATGTCCACCATATTACAAGTCCCATAGTCTAGAATAAACATAAAATAGCTTCAAAAGTAAGCTAAAACAAAGTCCTTGAGTCTCCCCCACCTCCTCCAAAAGTCACATCAATCCACCACAATAGTTGAAATTGAGGTCTTGAATCTCTCTCCCAATATTTCTACAAAAAATACGAAACAAAGATTATGTCAAATAAGAATTCAATAACAAAAGTTTAACATTTAAATTATGAAAAATATACATTAAAATTTACCCGAATCAAGTTTCTCCATTTCTTGAATTTCATCCATGGCATCTCGAATGTTGATAGGTTTTGTTGAAGATTTGAGCCAATTTTGTGCACAAACAAGTGCCTCCATCGTTGTAGGAGCTAGAGAGATACGAAAAGGATCAAGCACACGACCACCCGTACTAAAAGCGGATTCGGAGGCAATGGTAGACACGGGAATAGCTAATACATCTCATGCCATACGAGATAGCACTTGATACTTGCCTTGATTATTTTTCCACCAACCAAGAACATTAAAGTTATCATTTTCCACTTCACAAGTTTCTAATAAATACTTTTCCACCTCCGATTTTGCACCTAAATTATACTCCGACTCTAAATGCCTTTCAAATTGAGATGTTAAAAATGCACGACCATCCTCGTCCTCATCAACTCCAACCACATTAATTGGTTTATTCATATTGTTTGAAGATATATTAGATGATTTATGACCATCATACCACTCAAACAAACGAATTAATGTATCTTTAACCCTTCTTGACAACTCCATTGATTTAACACAACCATACAACTCACTAAACCAAAATTCAACATACTTTAACTTGTAACGTGGGTCAAGGACAATGTCAATAAACAACAAGAAGTTAATTTTCTCTACATTCCAATACTTTTCAAATTTGGCAATCATTTTCCCGGCCATTGAAGATAAAAAATCATCACCATAATTTTTCAAATGCACCAACTTACTTTCAATAATCACAAGTTCATGAAAAAAAGCATTGGATGTAACATATAAAGACCCCGAGAATTTTAGAGTAGCATTATAAAAGATTCGAAGAAACTTCACAAAACTCTTAGCTTCTTCCCAATCCTCAAATTTTGGAGGTCCTAAATTTCTACCAAACACCGACCCTCTTCCCCTCTCATCACCATCACCATAATTTTCCTCCTCTACACCAAAGTAGGACAAATAATCATTGTCATCTTCCTCCATCCTTTTAAATGCTTTCTCAAATTTAATGGCCGCCTCCAACATCATAAATGTGCAGTTCCATCTCGTTGGAACATCAATACATAACAAACCATTTGATTCTATCTTTTTCTTTTCACAACAATTTTTAAACTTTATCAACCTAGAAGGTGACGACTTCACATATTTTACGGCCCTAAGCACTTTTGCAATTGATTCATTCATGTCCCTTAATCCATCTCCAACAATAAGATTGAGAATGTGTGCACAACATATCATGTGTAAATACTCATGGTCCAAAATCGTACCATTCCAATGTTTTGTCATTCTTTTCAAATAACTAATGGTACCATTATTAGAACTAGCATTATCAACCGTGAGAGTGAAAATACTATCTATCCCCCAATCACACTAACAATCCTCAACCACTTGTCCTAATTTCTCACCCTTATGAGTTTTGACTTGACAAAAGTTCAATTTTTTTTTGTGTAGGTTCCATTATTTATCAATATAATGTGCGGTGAGACACATGTAATTTACATTTTGAATGGAAGTCCATGTATCAGTGGTAAGGCAAATCTTTTAACCTTTCCAATCTTTTTTCAACATTTTCTTTAAATCCACATATATGTTTAGGAAATCTCGTGCAATTGTTCGACGACTAGGAATATGCAATTTTGGTTGCGCGAGAACCATAAACCTCCTAAACCCCTCATTCTCCACAAATTTATACGGTAGCTCGTCAATTATAAGCATTTCGGCCAGCCCTTGACGACAAGCTTCCGCATTAAAAGAGATAACCAATAAATTTGAACTTGGCTCATTTCCGTTTGGTTCTTTTTTCAACATAAATGACAACTTTTTTTGCCCATTTTCCTCTACTATTATCTTATTAGCGGGTAAATCTCTACAAGAAGGAGTGTGTTGTTTCATATTTTTAGTCCCATTCTTTTTAGAGTCGCACGCATAAGAAACGCCACAATAATTACAAATAGCTCTAGGATTTTTGACATCATTATTTCTATGGAAGTGATCCCATACCGTAGATGCATTTTTCCATTTGTGTTTCTCGGGATGAGTTCTTGGCAAACCATGTAAAGTAGCATTAGCCGATTCTTCACTCACTCCATCTATCTACACATGAAAAAAAATAACAAACTATAAAATCCACAAACCGTAAACTCCATTAGCTTAAATATCTTTCAGGCCAATTAGTAAAAATATAAATTTGGGTGATCACCCCCCAAAAAATACCACATAGTTAATCAACTTGGGTGATCACCCCCCAAAAAAATTAATGATAAATTTTGCAATATCAGCATCAAACATCTATATAACGGCTAGCCTGGTCTCTTCCCCTAACATATATCAACATGAAACTAAAATTAAACATTCCTAATATATTTTTAGACAAAGAGGCATCCCTTGAAGCATATCAGAAGAAAATCACATGAAAATGATAAGAAAAAATACAACAGTTGGTGTATTTTTAGAACAGTTGGTGTAACCTAGCCCCCTAAAAGTCTTCGAAAATTTGTAGAACATTTGTAAATTTTTGGGACATTTGTAAAATTTTAGAACAGTTGGTTAAACCCCCTAAAAGTCTTTGAACAGTTGGTCCCATAGTCTTCGAACAATTGGTGTTGTTAGAAAAAAATAACAAACTCAAACAAACTGTATATATGTTACCCCGGGCTAAAGTCTTCGGAGACTAAAAAAAATACAACAGTTGGTGTATTTTTAGCAGATCGGAAGAAAAAACTAGAAAAAAAATAGTTGAAGAAAAGTAATACCGTTGGATGTATCATTGCCGGTGCCGGAGTAGTTGCGATGGAGTTGGGGTTTGCCGGATCTAGTGTTGGGCTGCCATAACTTGTGTTTATGGCACCAGATCTTGTGTTCATGGTGACGGAGTATTTGCGGTAAAGTTTAGATGATGAGTAGCAGCCGTGGCCCGTGTAGAGAGGATCTTTAGAGACAATCTGTAGCAGCCGTGGCCGGTGCCGGATCTTTAGAGAGAAATGGTAGGAGAATGAGCTGCCGAGTAGAGAGAGAGAATGAAATTTTTGATAGAGAAAGGAAAGTCTTCTAGGGTTGGTTATGTTCTATTGGCCGAGTATTTGTTATGTGTGGTGCGCGTCTAAGGCTCTAAGCCTTTTAATGTTTAGTTATTTAGGATAAATTTATATAAAATTAATATATATATATATATAATATATTATATAATATTAAATTAAACGGCCTGGTCCGGTCTTAAGATCGAATTTAAAATGAAAAAATTAGACCGAACCGAATATTTCGGGTCTCTTGATTTAGGACCGAATTAAGACCGATTTATAAAAAAGCCTATATAAATGGGTCCGGTCCGGTCCGGTCCAATCGGGTCAGTCATTTTTTTGTCCACCCCTAACATCACCACACCGTAATATTCAATAATTTTTATCAATAAGTATTAACCCTTGTCATGCTAGTTTATATTTATTTTTAATCCGGATTAATAACAATTTAATATCTCACATTTTTAATTTAATTAGTCCAGCAATAATAGTTAATCCCATAATTATTTAATATTATAAAAATACGGGGTGTTACATATTTTCCCCCTTACAACGGAATTTCATTCCCAAATTCGAAAAAAGTATACCAGGTACAAACAACGCTGTATATAATTTGCGCATCGCATCGTTACACTCCCAAGTAAGGTACTCCGTACTACCCATATAGTATGCTATTAGATACTTTCAATAATGAGCACCCCACATATGTTTTTTTTAATGTCTAGGTTACCCTCTCACGTAGGTTCTTTCCCAAGCTGTACCGTTTAAGTTATACTACTTTAACTTTATTTTAGATATTGACTATCTAGCCTTCTACTATTCGCACCTTAGTATATTAATCATTCTTTAGATACATACGACCTCATCTCGCGACGATAGCACCCAAGTAGGTTATTTACGCAGTATATATTTTACGCACATGATATACTATGTACCAATTCATTTCTAATATTTGCATTAGTACTGGTCCCCTATCTTTAACTAATAAGCAAGAGGACAACAAGGCTTACTGTGCCATACCTGAACTGGCACCGTGCCCAAAAGTGAACTTATATGAGTTATTGTACAGAAACTCTACTAGTGGAAGGGACTTCTCTCGTCCTCCCTTGAGACTCAAGGGTACAAATATAATTTATTCTCCAACATTTGTTAGCTGAATAGTCCACTTGTTCTTCCTATTCGTCTGCGGATGATAGTTCGTATTCAATCATGACTTGGTACCCAAAACCTAGTGAACTCTTTTCCAAAATCGAAAGACAAAGATCTTGTCCCAATCATACACGATTTTAAGGGGTACCCCATATAACTTCACTATCTCGTTTAATAAGATCTGCTTATCTTGTCCCATAGTATGACCAGTCCTAACTGGCGTAACATGAGCAACTTCGATCAACCGATCCATTATCACCCATATAGGATCGTAACCCACTTCTTAATGAAATACTTGGAAATATTCTCCCATTATTACTTCAGAATCCCTAACGGTTGAAGAAACCTCTACTGATTTCGGATGGTCCACCCTTTTTTAATGGACAGGTGACCCATTGCAAAATGAATTTAGCGTTATTTCTCCTCATTAAATCTCATCACCACTATCATTTATAACATGATACATATGATATTCTTCTCAAATGTATCTCTAAACTTGATCCATGTGACTTTACCTCACCGCGTGTCACAGGTCCTTCCCTCGCTCTAAAAATCAGTTTCTTGTGAAACGTAAGCCTCCAACAAATCTTATGGAATAAACTTCAACTCCCCGGTTTAAATGTTATCGAATTCACATGACAATCATAATCTATTGCTTAATACCATACCATTCTTGTGAGCATACAATCAAGTCCCGATATTTCAACTTCTATCTTCATTGACCTTATCCCATACGTTCTGAACAGAAAAAAATCAAGATTCAATTACCTAGGGCATCTATACCCTATGCCTTGCGCATTTTTGCACAAATGAATTATATTCTCACATTATAGTGGAATTATCCACTCTCAATTATACTCTCATAAATGTATAATTACTAAGGTACGAATCCCATGTACTCTCATCCAAACTTCTATCTAACTTCCGATGTTCATTAGTTTCATGCGTGGGATGTCTCGCAAAGCGAAATCCAAATAAAGAACCCTCCCGATACATTACTACCTAACATTATCGGGTCGTCGAGATTTGTAAGGTCCCTACTCCATAACATATACCTTCCCATAATATTCGTATTTTGGCATATTAATCTACGTATGTCCGTAAAAATAACATGAAATATGGAACTCTCACTATCCTAAGTTTTGGCGATATATATAACAAGTTATCTCTCGCTGCTTGATAAAGAACACAATGTATCCTGAGTCACATCAGTAAATAAATTCCTACACATCGGGGTAATATATAACTAGGCGTCATATTCACTGGAGCCTACGATATCATGAAATTTTCATATACATATATATAGGCCCATCCCTATTTCAGGTGGCACCACACATAAGTAATTTTACTCACCCGGGGTATCCAGCACGATAGTCTTATCACCCAATCTACTATCGTTAAAACATTCATTAATTATCACTACACATTACCATAATAAGCTCTATTTTGCTAACTCAGTCAATAGTAAATTATAATAATAAATTATGCTTTTAGGGCCCACACGGTTCACTCACGGGTGACATCAGAAAGCCCCATTACCCATGATAAATAGGTTTGTAACCAGACTGTTAAAACTAATGTACCCATTAAACTCGACTCGCACGCGAACTTTAGTGTTAGCAATTCATATATGTATTGTGACCTTGACTTAATCCTTTTCTTGCAAGGATGAAACAAAAACTCATTAGACTCACCTGATCATAGGGTCCCAGCACGTAGCTGCCAACACGACCCATGAGCATCTTCAATCTTTATACATCTAGTATTTCACCCAATAGTTGCCCCCTCCTCGCTGTGGGAAAAATATTTTGTTCTTTGCCTTACACGCCCGTCATTGAAACATTGGCTTAAATCTCAAGACCTCAATTATGGCCTTACTGGCCACCCTATTTCCTCCTGGGCCGCGTCAACCCTAAATATGGTATACTAATGTTATCGAGGACTTTACTGGTCCTGCCCGAACCCACCACTCTCGGGTTATAACTTATTGGGCTCAATTCTCTAGACCCAATTTCCCCCTATGGAAATCTCACTCTTCGAGTTGTTATGCCTAAATTGGCATGGTATACCATTCTCAAATTTTATTGGTCTCACTTTTCTTCGTGGACACAATCAACACTAGTAGTCCCACTCTATACACATAGGGATAACTTCTCAAGACATTTCTAATCACTGGTCCCACTGACCATTTTGGAATGTACTTCCCTCAAACTGGCAGTCTTAGCTCCCACTCATTCTCCCATTGTCCCTTTGGCTATGAGGCCCTTTCGGAACTATTGTTGGCCTTTATAGAACTGATTAATTTCATCATCACTTAATAGGAAGTTAATCAATCAATATTATCTAAATGAGTTCCCTATTGGGCATACTCTCATGTGGTCTCTCACTAACACCGTTAAGTTCAATTTTTCTTTTTGACCAAATTCTCCAACCCTCTTAGCTCACTTCTTCTGGAAGTGTTGAAATAACTTGCAAACATATAACATTGACGACATCAAAATTAGTTATCCTACATGGATTTTTCATCCATCCTCATATTCTACACACGGTCCTTTATCAACTATAAACCCTTTTATATTTATGCCCCTTTTCTAGGTACAAAGTTCGGTATGCGATTCAACCTTTCTCTCACGATCGGTCTCTAGCTTCCCCACTGTGCAAAGTTTCAAAATTCCACTTGCCTCTCTGTCATAACATCGAACGGAAGACCTCACGGCCAAATCGTGCCCAAATTTCTATTTTATATTTCAAACATACTTCTTTATATGCGGTGATTGACCTTAATCACTTTATGTTACTCCTAAGAGCTACAAATTTGACTCCAATTTTAATTCTGAGTGTTGCTGCACTCCACTCTACACAATAGACTTCGGATTTTCTACTTCCACGGGCCGATTCCACTTCCTCTCTTTCTCCTTCGCATCTTCACCGATGAATTTTCAAAATATTCCCTATGATTTTCCCTTTGTCGACTACGCTAGATGATACTAAAATCGCTCCATCGTTACCTAGGACTGTGCCTTGGGGACCCTTTTGTTCTCGAGTGATGATTCTATTATCACTTGCTTAAATAATGCTCATGGTGACTTTTGTCACGTCCATCATTCCCAAATTACTCTATGTCTTCTGTCGGGCTTCTTTTCATGTATGAAGAGTGTGCTTTCGTTCAAATAAGGAAGTTATTTAATTAAACTCAATTTTTTATCAATTAAGTCCTAAACATGCATCTAGGTATGATTGATGATTATAAAATCATGCAAGAACATTCAAACACACATAAATGAGGAAAAATCCCCCAAATGGGCAAAACCTTTTATTTTCACTATAATTTTGTAAGAAAGCGGCTTACACGGCTTATAATGAAAATATGTGACACAGAAATACCCTCGAGTGTCGGTTCTGATGTCGTCGGCTGGAACTATCCCTTTCCAGTAGGGCAGCAATGAAGAAGAGAACGACTTCCTCACAAATTACTCCAGATGAGTAAATGATCCTCTTGAAGGTTTAAAGATTCACACGCATATATGGGAATGGTTTTGTGAATAAAAAAGGTTTAGAAAACCTTAAAAAATGAAGTCTTATTCTGGACTATTTTCGCAGAATTTTGAGATTGCAGAAAGACTTGAAAATCGTGTAGAAGATGAACAAATATTTATACGAAAATCGAGGCGGTGGCTCGTTCGAACGAGATAGCCATGTCGCTCGAACGAAGGACAAATGTCGTTTGAACGAGATCGCGCGACATGCCTGTCTCGTGCGAACGACATTCAAAGTTGTTTGAGCGAGCTCGTCGTTCAAAGCTCTTCGCTTCTACACTTAGAAAAAAAATATGCTTTTGATAAAAAATTAATCCAGACTTCAAAAATAATTTTGTAAAATTTCCCAAATATTTATGCAAATATTTAAAGCTCCAGTAAACCATTTTACCGATAAATCATAGTGGAGTAGTGGGAATGAGCTGAGCAGCACATCGCATGTAGCATGATGCACGTGAAGATACTGGATGCATTGAATTTGGATAAAGGCCGTCGAGGATGATCGTGTTGACGTGTCGAATGTAGCGGTATCATACATACAAACTGTGATCTAAGAAAAAATAGAAAATTCCTAGATTCTACCCCAGATATTTATACAATTATGTCCTTATAAATCTCCCCCTATGTCTATGCCGGTACATACATACAAAATCCGAATTATGCACTCAAAAGACATACAAGATAATATCCCCATTAAACCTTCAAACTGAGAATACTAAATGACACGTCTTTCAAATCTTCAGCTCTTCAGAAACTTCCAAAGCTTTTCTCATCAGGGTGTGTAATCCAATAATGAACAATGTTGTACCTACACACATGAGATAAAGCAAATACCCGTGACAAGAAATAGTTTGAAATATGATGTTATGCAAACATTGATGATCAATTAAGCTTAAGAAAATCATTCATAAATCAACCAAACACCAAAATAATTCTCCCCCATAATTCTTCTCCCCCTTTTTATGATGTCCCCAAATAGACAGATATGAGAAGCATGAATGAATGCACATGGAGAATGACACACGGGAATAAATTGCTATTTTTATATTTTTCAAAATTTTTCACACATAATATACAAAAAAAATCACACCATGAAAGAACACAAAAATAACCAAGTCGATGATAGCGTAAATGAAGGGGTGTGATCAAATTCGATAGGAAAATCAATGCATACAAACATGACATATGTGCACGATGAATATCGAATACTCCTAACGAATGAACTCAAAATCTTCCTTTAGTGTAAAAAGATGATAATATGAGACATTGACTCAATCAAATCAACAAATCAAAGCTCAAAGTGATTTCCACACCAATAACGTCCAAAACTATTTCATGCTTTTTCAGGACTTTCAAGGAAGTGCAAACCCGTTTATATTCTCCAACCAAACTCCCTCAGATTTATATTTTGTATAGAGGCAATATAAATTCACAATCTTTGGAGAATTGAAGGTGAAACCTAATGGATCATAAATGGCATGTATTGCCTTTAATTTTTTCGGGCTCTTTTAACCTCCTTGGACCCCGGATAATAAAATTCCTCAATTTTTTAGGTCCTTTTTAACGGTGGCTTAAAATCGTAAAGGCGAAATGAACCTTTCGCAGCCCTTCCCCATTTTCAAATAAACACATAGTCTCACCAACACGGTTTTTACATGCATTCCAATCTTGTGAAGTTTTATCGCATATGGTTAGTTGTATAGAAATAATTGAGATGGAAGCACTCAAGACAATATGTGATAGACAAGTACAATAATCAAATAAAGCCGTGCATGTGTGCAATAAAGGAGATAGGAGTCAAACATGTAGAAAGATATCGCTAATCACATCTCAAAGACTCCAATCAAAGTAAAGCACATGGATGAAATAATGTAGCGTCTCAAATCTATATCAAATAGTCACATGGATAAATGGAATGAAATTATGACTTAGCTATCTTAAATGCTCATCCATAAAAGGTGCAAATAAAATACAAAAATCTTTTTGAGTTTTTCTAAATTTTTTATAAAAGAAAATGTTTTTGGATTTTTCAAAAAAATAAATAAATATCTGTACAACAAAGCAATGATACATATGAAACAAACTAGCAATAGGAAGCATATGATATGAACATGAAAAAGCATCCTATCCTAGACACAGACCAACCCCTCAGTTAACTGTACAAATCCCCAAAGACTTCCTAAGACTCTCAAATCTAAGGGCATCTAAAGGTTACGTGAAAATATCGACTAACTGACGATCGGTGGGTACAAGACTCAGGGATACGACTTTCTCCTCAACTAACTAACGTATAAAGTGCTCGCGTATCCTGATGTGCTTTGTGCGCCAATGTTGGACTGGATTACGGGATATATGTATCGCACTCATGTTATCACAGGAAATAGTCATGGTGTCCTGTGAAATTCCATAATCCTCCAACATTTGCTTCATCCACAAGAGTTGCATGCAATAACTTTCGACGACGATGTACTCAGCCTCCGTCGTGGACAAAGAGATGGAATTTTGCTTCTTGCTCAGCCAGGAGACAAGAGCAGAACCAAAATAGAAACACCCACCAGAAGTTCTCCTACAACCATCTACATCCCCGGCCCAATTGGCATCCGAATAGGCGGACAAACGGTCATCGGTATCAAGGGAATACCAAATACCGTATGAGAGAGTCCCACTCACGTATTTAATAATACATTTTAGAGCAAGTAAATGTGAATCTTTCGGGGATGCCTGATATCGTGCACAGAATCCAACACTAAAGGCTATGTCGGACGACTGGCAGTCAAGTAGAGAAGACTACCTATCATACTCCGATACAAGGTTTGCTCTACGTCCTTGCCTGAAGTGTCCTTACTAAGCTTGGTAGTGGTACTCATAGGTGTACGTGCACGCTTAGCGGAGTCTAACCCAAATTTTTTTACTAGGTCTCTAACATACTTAGACTGGTAGATGAATATCCCATCCTCTAGCTGATGAACCTGGAGACCAAGGAAGAAAGTAAGTTCACTGTTGATACCAAAATTAATCTGCTGACATGGACCAATCATATGAAGACACGTGACTATCTACATGGAAACAACAAACACTTTCGAGGAACCCACTCGCTCCGAGGAACAAGACTACAACGAGGAAGACTACTTCCCCGAGGAACTCATAAGCTCCGAGGAACAATGCCTCTTCGAGGAACTCTTAAATACCGAGAAGCTTAGGCGGTCCGAGAAACTCATGGCGGTCCGAGCTGCACCTCGAAGCAGGATACCAACAGTTTAAATCCTCATTAAATGCTTATCATTTGGACGCGCACGCAAAGAGGGCATTAAATGTATTACCCTTTCATATGTATATCATTTAATGTAGTACCCTTTCACATTACAGCCTCAGGGCTATAAATACATTGTACAATCCTCATTGTAAAGAGAACCCAGACCAGAATTTCTTGAGATAACTTGTAATCGAGAATTCCCATACAAACAGCAATATCAAAATAGTGGATGTAGGCCATTCTTATAATGTTGAACCACTTTAAAATTCTTTGTCTCATTTATTTATCTGTGATTGAATAATTAGAGTGATCTAATTTTTTACATCAACAGATTGGCGCCGTCTGTGGGAAACGACTGATAATATCGTTTTTCATAAAAAATAATCCATTACCAATGGCGGATATTCCTGAATCCAGCAATCGAAATGCTGGAACCCCTCCAAATCCGTCTGCTCCACCAATTGTTCTAGATCTGATTGGAATAATGGCAAATCTGGCTCAGGGCCAGACCGTCATGCAAGAAATAATGCTCCAACTCATCCAAACCCTCCATGGCGGTGCATCAGCCCATTCCGGACCACGAAGCATTCAAAGAAATACCCGTGCGCCTTCTTCGTGTACTAGGCGTACTAACTCACATCGCAATGAGGAATATGATGATTTCTCTTATCAACCTGGGCGAACTTCGTCTGTGCGAGCCACGGATACTGAACAACGTGTGACCCTCTCCCCAGAAAGGACCAGCGCGTTGGAAAGATTAAGTAGGTTTTCTCCTTTCGACCGATTAGGCCCTAGGAGGAACAAAAGTCCTCTTAATGCAGCGTCGAGGAGCTTTCGACGACCATCAGATTTAAAGGAAGGATCTGCCCAGTCGCGACCAGCTGCTCGTCAAGAAAGATCCTATAACCGACCAGTTGCTCGTCAGGATAAATCCTAGGAAGCTACTTCAACGCGATCAGTTGCTCGAACCAATAGGCCCGAGGAAGGAAATGATGCATGGAAAGGATCTATTCAAAGGCTGGAGGATAGATTAGGGGAAATGACTAAGGCCAAGAATCCTCTACAACGAACCTTTGTTCGAGGAACACCTTTTGTCCAGGACATTGTTGATTTTCCAACACCATCAAAGTTCAAAGCACCTGTTGTGACTCCCAAGTATGATGGAAAGACTGACCCTGTCCTTCATATAGAACAATACCAAGCTGCAGCCGACATCTATGATGTCCCAGATGAGATGAGATGCAGAGAATTCTCGGGAACACTTACCGGATCTGCTCAAATATGGTATAATAGCCTTCCTCGGGGTAATATTTCAACTTTTCTTCAACTGGCCGAGCTATTCATTGGGAATTTCTGCTTTGGGGCAAAGCCAGTTAAACGAGTAGCACATTTGTTAAGTGTTAGACAAAAAGCTGGTGAGAGTACCATAGATTATATAACTCATTTTAATAATGAGAAACTCGAAGTCATTGGTTATGAGGAGAAGACAACGATTACCGCTTTGATGAGTGGACTACTGCCAAACAAGTTATACTACACTTTGGCCAAAGATCCACCTCGAACCATGTCGGATCTGATGGGAAAAATGTCCAAGATTATGAATGCCGAGGAGGCTATGTCTGCGAAGAAGAATATGGACGCCTAAGAAACCAAGGTGGAAGGTGATAAAGCTAAGAAGAAAGAACATAAGAACAATGGTGGTGACAAACAATCCAAAAATAGGTCGTCATGGGAGGTCTTGAGGAAATTTGATAATTACACACCTTTGAAGGTAAATATCAACCACGTCCTGGAAGAAATTAAGAATATCGAGGAGTTAAACTGGCCAAAGAAAATCAAGGCAGACCCTGACACGAGGAATAGGGAAAAATATTACGAGTTCCACAAAGATCATGGCCATATGACCAAAAATTGCATAGCTCTTCAAAATGAGATTGAAACACTCATCCGACGAGGAAAGCTAGCAAAATATGTTGATCGGGGAGGCGAAAGAAGAAACAACGACCGAAATAAAGAGAGGTCTAGATCCCCTCGTCGAGCAGAGGAGAACAAGAAGAGAAACCAATAAGTTGATCCAGAAGATGACCCCGATCTTCCCAAGAAACCAAGGCAGCTCGAACGAGAGGTATTTTCAATATGCTTTGGGTCATTTGATTGTATGTTATTACAGGAGGAGATGCAGGAGGAGGAGACCTTACTGCAGAAAGAAAAGCTTACCTCGGTGAGGCTCAAGCTTGCTCGTACATTCAGCGAATAAATCTAGCTGAGGAAGATCGCTTGAGAAAGGTAAACAAGGAGAAATTGGTTATCAGTTTTTCAAAAAATGACCTTGCAGGTGTTTTATATCCTCATGATGACCCGCTGGTGATCAAAATGAGAATGAAGGAAGTCATGATTTCAAGAGTGCTGGTCGACAATAGTAGCTCGGCAGACATCATGTTTTACTCGTATTTCGATAGTTTAAATCTAAAGCTATCTCAACTGGAGCCTTACCACAGACCCCTCATCGGTTTTGCTGGCGAGAAAGTATTTCCACTTGGGACAATCAAGTTGGATATATTCATTGGTACGTGTCCTGCTTGTCGTACAGAAAGAATATGTTTCTTCATGATGGATAAGAATGTCCAATCATCGTACAATATCATCATGGGAAGAGTAGGATTGAAGAAGTTCGAGGCTGTGCCATCTACAGTACATCAGTGCCTAAAATTTCCAACAAACCTTGGAGTAGGAGTTGTGAAAGGTGATCAGAAATTAGCTCGGGAATGCTATTATTCATCCGCCGAGCAAGAAGAACTGGAAGAATCAAAGAAAAAGACCACTACTTATCAAGTGGATGAAGGTGCAGAAATTGAAACATTGGATCCCCGAGATGAGTCGCAACTCGTAAAGGGTTAAGTGGTGGAAGCTACTGAAAATATCATTCTGGACGACGAGCACCCTGAGCGAACTACTCAAATAGGTTCATCGTTGGAGGCCTCATTAAAACAGGAATTGATAACTTTCCTTAGAAGCAGAAGACAAACTTTTGCATGGAGTCATGAAGATATGCCTGGGATAGACCCAAACTTCTTATGTCACGAGCTCAATGTGAATAAGGAGATCAAGCCTGTGAAGCCGAGAAGAAGAGTATTCAGTACCGAGAAGAATCAAGCTATATTGGAGGAAGTCGAGAAGATCCAGAAAGCTTGTTTCATTAAAGATGTTAAATATCCAGATTGGTTAGCTAATGTGGTGATGGTAAAGAAGAAAAACAACAAATGGAGGATGTGTGTAGACTTCACCGACCTCAACAAAGCATGCCCAAAGGATCACTTTCCACTGCCCCGAATTGATCAACTGGTGGATGCTACCTCGGGACATGAGTTGCTAAGCTTCTTGGATGCTTATTCTGGCTACAATCAAATTAAAATGAAACCTGAAGACAGGGAGAGTACTTCTTTTATTACCCCTAGGGGAACTTATTGTTATAATGTTATGCCTTTTGGTTTGAAAAATGCAGGTGCGACATATCAGAGGCTGATGAACAAGGTCTTTGCTGAATAAATCAGTGACAACATGGAAGTCTATGTTGACGATATGCTGACAAAAAGCAAGAAAGCTGCCGATCATCTAGTTGACTTAAGCCAGACTTTTGATCAACTAGATAAATATCAAATGAAACTGAACCCGACGAAGTGCATCTTTGGAGTACGAGAAGGCATGTTTCTCGGGTACATTGTCAATCAACGAGGCATTGAAGCAAATACTGAAAAGATCAAAGCTCTATTAGGGCTGCGATCTCTAACGACGAAGAAGGAAGTACAGAGTCTCACAGGAAGAGTAACGGCACTCAACAGATTTATGTCACGAGCAACTGATAGATGTCTCCCATTCTTCAAGACACTCAGAAAGACTTTTGAGTGGAATGATGAATGCGAAAAGTCTTTTCAAGACTTGAAGAGATACTTGGGAGCACCCCCATTGTTGTCCAGGCCAGTGATGGGAGAAAAATTGTACTTGTACCTTGCAGTGTCCGAGAATGCAGTTAGCTCGACGTTGATCAGAGTGGAGAATGGAGTACAAAAGCCAATTTACTACACAAGTAAGGCCTTCCGAGGAGCAGAGATCAGATATCCAAGGCTGAAGAAATTGGCACTGGCGCTGATTGAGGCGAGTAGGAGAATGAGGCCATATTTCCAGGCTCATACCATAGTAGTATATACTGATATGCCATTGAGGCAAGCCCTGCATAAGCCAGAAAAATCAGGAAGATTGATGTATTGGGCAATAGAACTCGGTGAATATGATATAGTCTATGAACCCAGATCATCGCTTAAAGGGAAAGCTGTAGCAGATTTTATAGCAGAGTTCACCTATCCTGATAGCTCCGAGGAACAAAAGTTGCTCGCTGATCAACCTGTGGATGTTACAGGATCAACAAACACAAGCTTAGACCAACTCCGTTTGGTAAAAGGGCTAGTAGATGTTACAAGATCATTGACTTCGGGCTCAGACCAACTCCGGTTGGTAAAAGGGTAAGGAGAAATGATTGACGAAGAGCAAGAAAAACCCGAGGAGGAAAGGAAGGAACAAATATTTCACCAAGGAACTCTAACTAATCAGAAATTTGAAGACGAGTTACCTATATGGAGACTATATGTAGATGGCTCATCTTGTACTGCAGGATGCGGCGCGGGGATAGTTTTGAGCACTCCGGATGAGGTCGATCTGGAATACGCCTTGCGTTTCCAATTCAAAGCTTCCAACAATGAGGCTGAATATGAGGCCATTATTGCAGGACTTGGTTTAGCAAAAACTATGGAGGCGCAACAGGTCATTATTTTCAGTGATTCTCAATTGATCATAAACCAAATGATGGGAGTATATGCAGTTAGAGGAGAATTAATGATCAGATATCATGCAAAGGCAAAGGAGCTGGTGTCAGAATTTGCCGCTATTCAGCTGGTCATAATTAGACCTGTCAACGGGTCGGTTTGGGTCGTGTACGGGTCGGGTTAACGGGTTAACGGGTTAACGGGTGAAAATACCCTTAACCCGTACACGACCCGTTAAGCCTAACGGGTCTAATAACAATACCCAAACACGACCCGTTAATATTAACGGGTACACGACCCAAATCGTTAACACCCATTAATATTAACGAATCATTTTGGGTCGAAATGGGTAACGGGTTGGGTGACCCTATAATACCCGTTAGTCTTCAATACTTTAAAAATAATGGATTTTAATTGTAATTTTTATTGGGTATAGATTGGGTGACCCTATAGCACCCGTTAGTCTTTAAAGATTTAGAAATAATGGGTTTTAATGGTTATTGTTATTGGGTACGGGTTGGGTGACCCTATAGTTTCCGTTAGTGTTAACGGGTGTTAACGGGTAGAAACGGGTTAAAACGGGTACAGGTAAATTTCCAAACCCGAACCGTTAGTGTTAACGGGTCTACCGTGTCAACCCGTTAATGACCCAAACCCAATAAGGGTAAACCCATTAACTTATAATTTCGTGTCGGGTCGTGTCGTGTTAACGGGTTATCGTGTATTTTGACAGGTCTAGTCAGAATACCAAGAATGGAGAATGCGAGAGCAGACGCCCTAGCTCGACTAGCATCAGCTACTCGCACCGAGCTACGACGAACAATCCCAATTGAAGTGTTAGCTGGTCGGAGCATAGATGAAGATCTGACGATGAACTTTATCACCCTTGATTTAGGACCATCTTGAATGGATTCCATCAGGGAGTATATTGAGGAGGGAGAATTGCCAATTGACAACCTCGCTGCCAAAAAGTTGAAGTTTAAAGCTGCTCGGTATGTACTAATTAATGGTGTTTTATATAGACGAGGAATTATGGCAGGTTTGCAGAGATGTGTACATCCCTACGAGGTGAAAGAATTAATTGAAGAGATCCACGAAGGGTCTTGTGGAGCACATGTAGCAGGTCGGACGCTTTTACAAAGGGTGATGACGCAAGGATACTACTGGCCGACGATGAGGGCTGATTGCATAGCCTACGCCAAGAAATGTGACAAGTGCCAACGCTTTTCCTCCACCCGAAGAACTCCACAAGCATTGTTGACACCCATAACTTCCCCTTGGCCATTTGCCATGTGGGGAATTGATTTGGTTGGGCCACTGCCAACGACCCGAGGAAGGTTCAAGTATCTCGTCGTCGCAGTGGATTATTTTACTAAATGGGTAGAAGCTGAGCCACTCATTGACATGACGTACGAGAAGGTGTACTAATTTGTTTGGAAGAACATCATTTGTCGATATGGTCTACCTCATGCCTTCATCACAGACCATGTAACACAATTTGATAACGAGGAGTTTGCCGCCTATTATCATCAATCAAATATTTTGAAGGTCCACTCAGCACCAGGCCATCCTCAAAGCAATGGACAAACCGAAGTGACAAACAGGACGCTGCTAAATGGCTTGAAGAAAAGATTGGATGATGCAAAAGAGAACTGGATCAACGAGTTACAATCAGTACTTTGGGCTTACCGAACTACTCCCCGAGTAGCAATTGGAGAATCACCGTACATGCTGGCATTTGGAAGTGAAGCTGTCATACCTGCCGAGTTGGGCCTCCCAACGCACAGGGTACTGAATTTCAATTCCCCTATCAACGACTTAATGAGAAGGCTGGATTTAAACATGCTCGAGGAAGTTAGAGAAGAAGCAGCCATTCGAAATGCTGCTTACCAGCAGCGAACAACTTTGTTCTACAACAAAAGGGTGAAGAAGTGCGACCTGAAAGAAGGAGACTATGTGCTGAAGAAAGTAATTCAAAAACACAATAAGCTGGAAGCAAACTGGCATGGACCATACCGAGTTACAGAAGTTGTTCGACCAGGAACTTACCGAATAGCAACTTTAGAAGGCGAGGAGTTTAAGAATGCATGGAACGCAGAGCACCTGTGCAAGTATTATCAATGATGTATATGTAACACAGTTCCATCAGTATGAATAAAATGAAGATATTCTACCAAAGTCTCTCCTTTTTATTGAGAATTTTTCGAGGAATACTAGTGCTACACACTACTCGGCAAAGCTCAGACTGCTCAGCAAAATATTCCTAAAAATGCCAACTTCAGTTGGTTAGGAAACACAAAATATTCCTAAAAATGCCAACCTCGGTTGGTTAGGAAACAATATATTCCTAAAAATGCCAACTTCGGTTGGTTAGGAAACAAAATATTCCTAAAAATGCCAACCTCGGTTGGTTAGGAAATAATATATTCCTAAAAATGCCAACTTCGGTTGGTTAGGAAACAAAATATTCCTAAAAATGCCAACCTGTTTGGTTGGGAAACAATATATTCCTAAAAATGCCAACCTGTTTGGCTAGGAAACGAAATATTCCTAAAAATGCCAACCTGTTTGGCTAGGAAACAAAATATGCTCGCAAATGCCAACTTGTGTTGGTCGGAAGGTACGTACGCTCTCGAAAATGCCAACTTATGTTGGTCGGGAGGTAAGATTATTCCAGAAAATGCAAAAGTTACCAAGTATGGCTGGTCGGGGATAAAAACCCACTAACTGTAGTTGGTCGACAAGAAGAATTTATCGACCTTGGTTGGTCGGACACATTTTATGAAAAATCTACCAAGTATGGCTGGTCGGGGATAAAAACCCACTAACTGTAGTTGGTCGACAAGCATAATTTAACGACCTTGGTTGGTTGGAAAAATTTTTAAACATTTTTTATACTCGTGACTTTATTATTAAGTGATCGAGCGATATTATTAAAACTTGAAACTTTTTATTACTGAGCTGGTCGACAAACAACACAATATTGTTATCTTTTTAACAGATATGCATAAATATAAAGTGTTGGATAACTACAAGACAATAGCAATCAAGATTTGCAAACAAAAATGAAAGTCTTTCATTGAATTCAAAATAAATTATATTGATAATGAAATTACAGTTACATTGACATGTATACTAACTATTACATCAAAAATTCCTATTCTACTGGTCTCTTCCCCTCTGCTTTTGACACAGGTTCCTCGCCAGAATGCGGATCATTTAAAGATAGAGGAGAATTGATGAAGTTGAGATCCTTCAACATCCTGACATTCATCACGGATGGTCTATCTAAGAGATGCTCGGGACGAGATACTTCGATTTGAGAATGCAAATTGTAGTCATCGAGATACTTTGAAATTAAGCTCCGAGGAATGGCAAGAGCAGGGATCCAATCCATCTACAAATTGTATGGTGGCACAGGCAAGTCGAGCAACCCGGGATCATGGTAGTCCAACAGATAATGACCTTGTTCGAGCTTCAACACACCTAAGGCATTCAGCCAGCCTTGCTTGTAGCCCTCATTGTTGGCATTCTGGATATGATCATCTAAGTGGAATAGTGCTTCGTTTTATCCAGCCATCCAGAACTCCCTGGGCTGTTTGTGGAATTGATAGGTTAGCCTTTCTATCTGCTCGTGGAGATTCTTGATGAAAAGCTCCTTATTCTCCAAGACGGACTTCTGCGCAGAGAGCTGTTTTTCCAGGTCCCTAATTTTCTTTGACATGTCAGACAAAGCCTGGTTCTTCGCCATTAATTGGAAATCTTGGTTCTCTAACACAGACTGAGTTCTCTGTTCTTCGACAAGAACCCGAGCTGCTCTTCCTCGTCTCCTAGGAGCTCTTGCTCGACCGCGAGAAGATGTAGAGGTTCCAGAACTCTTCAAAGTCTCCAACTCGTCCCTCAACTTGGCATTCTCAACCTCTAAGAACGAGAATCCCTCGTCAGTCACTGGGATCAAGGCACTGGAAGTGGAGGCTGCAGACTTTAATTGTGATAGCTCTTTTTGCAAGTTGTTGTTCTTTTGCTCCAGCAACTTGGCAATCTGTCTGCATTCCTCTACCTCACCCTTCAAAGTTATCTCCCTCAGATCATACCCAGCAAAAAGCTTATCGTAACCCTTGTCAGCCATGATCAGCTTGTACTTCTTTTTGTACCCCTCATGCAACAGGGTAGTTGATTCCTTGTATTGATTCTGAAGGTCTTCGAGGGTACACTGGAGATCCTCGATCATTTCATAGTAAGCCACATTATTGGCCACTGCTCGGTCAAGTAGACACTTCAGGTACTGATATGTTTCAACTGCCTATTCTGAAGAATCATGACCAAGGATGTCGGCAACTTGTGCAACATTCAAGTCTGTGTGACCAGCCTTAAAGTACTCATTGCACTGTTGCAGCAACTTTGTATCATGGGCAGATAGAAGATCCATCCTGGCCAGAAACTAGCAGAGAAAGAAAAGCAATCATCAATAAGAAGAATAAGCAGAGTATTAATGAAAGATAGACAACAGTATGCAAAAAAAAAAAGTTCAAATTTTATTAGATCATAATTCAAAGTTACATCTTCTGAGTTACATTTGATAAAGAGAAACAAAATAAATAGAAACTCGAACAACACTAAACCTTTTCCTTATCTCCCAAAACCTTCTCGGGAGGCTGGGATGAAGAGGTAGGTTGCTCGGAAGGAAGGGATAGTTGCTCGGGGAGAGTAGGCAGTTGCTCGGAGGAGGAAACGACTTGCTGATTTTCCTCAGCAGCAGGCTGGATGGCTAGAGAATGATCTCCTATCACCATCGAAGACTCTTCAGAGGTAGCTTCGTCCTCTTCTAATTCTCTTGGAGTTGGACGGGGACCAGGGATATGTCTTTGGAAGAGTTCGGATGACTCGTCGACTTTCAGTTCCTGAAGGGCAACAACCCATCCATCCTTAAAGTACTTTAGACTGCCATAGTCAACTTGAGATACCATGGAAGCCAACCCCTTATTCCACCCCTTGTCCCAGTCAGAGCTGAAGGACTTCTTCACAGCAGCTTTCCTCTTGGTCTTCTCCAAGGCAAGCTTCTCGGACAGCAGGTTCTCAGCAGTCTTCAACTTATTTTCTACCTCTTCCTTCTGCCGACCTATTTCCTGAAGTTTAGCCAACTCCTCCTCGGCAACTTTGAGTTTATTTTCCAGCTCTCCAGCAGCTTTGAGCTTCTCTTCGAGCTCTTTATTTGCCTTCCCCAAGGCATTATTTTTCTTCTCCAACTCTTTGGAGGCTTTAACAACTCGAGCTTTATCCTGATCGGTGGAGGCAAGCTTCTTCTCCCAGACAGCCTTATCAGTGGCATATGTCTGGCGAGAATCTGCCAGAGACTTTTTAGCTTCCTCCAAAGCTCCCTCCACGCTGGACGAGGAGCATGAAGCTTTAATTGCCTCATCCTTCTTTAGGATTATGTTAAAGCAGCTCGTCAACTGTGAACAGAAACAGAAAGCAAGTTAAAAACAGAAATGACAAAGGAAATATGAAAAATTGAAAGTAAGAAGACTTACAGAAGCAAGATGACGAGCAGCTAGTGAGGTGACCATGTCCCGAGTAAGGTTTTCTTCAGTACCTTGTACCTAGGGAATGGTAGAGGACTTTACCGAGCTCATGGCAGAGCTCGGGGGCACGAAAGATGGAACCCCAGTTCCAGCAACTGGGGACTGAGAAATGGTATCAGCCAAATTGACCGAGGAGCTTTTCTTCAGCCTCCTCGGGGGAACAGGTACAGATTCAACCAAGGAAGAATCCTTGGTCGGTGATATCACAATCATCTCTCCAGGAGCAGCAGACCTGCTCGGAGCCACTGCGGGCTTCTCGGCAACCTTGACAGGAACAACTGAAGGAGCTGCATCAGTCTTATTCGTCCCCTCCCTTGGGACATCAATCCTACTCCTTTTTACCTCCCCAGAATCGGAGGCAGTTTTCTCAAACAGAGCAAGAGTTCTTCTTTTCTTCATCCTTTCACTTAAAGGAATATGGGATTCAGGCGATGAGCTTGTGGAAGCTGGAACTGGCTCTGATTCACTTATCACTGGACGAGCAGTGAAGGAAGTGGTGTAGCTCTTTACTGGAGCAGATACGAAGCTGATCTAATGTGCTTGTCAGCAACACTTTGATGCAGACTCCAGATAAGTTTCAAATGCCTTATATTGACATCTGCCTATTTGGGGCACTTTCTCTTGCTATCAACTGCAAATAAATAAACATTGTTATCAGTGGCATATTTTATCAAACACAAAAGAAGCATAATTTCAAAATAAAATGAAATAAAAATAACCTATCCCATTGCCATAAGGAGGGCATCTGGGACCCTGGTAAACCTCATCTCCAGTCAATGGAGGGTGTTGCCAATTTTTTATGACAACCCCATGTTCAAAATAATCCTTATTGGCATCAGGGAGATTAACTACTAAGGCTCTGTTTAAAAATCTAGTTTTTAAATAATAAATATTTTCATTGACTGCCCACCTATAGCAGTACATGATTTCTTGAATTCCTATACGAGTTCCATGCACTTGATTTAACCTATGCACCCCATTAACTATTCTCCATGTGTTGGGGGCTATTCGTGCAGGAACAACGTCAAAATACTGACAGAATTCCAGACACAAGGAATTTGGTGGAAAAGAAAATCCACACTCGGCAAAAAAGAGACTGGGGAACCAATGTCCCTCAGCCAAATGGAAGTAATTAGAAGGCTTAGAAAGCTCTTACAAGACAACCCAAGAGGGAATGGAGAAATCAGAACGAAATTTCTCAAGAGACTCAACAGGGTAAACCATGGTGAATAAAGAAATAAAGATGAAGGAAGAAGATCTTACAGGAAAAGAATGGATCTGCTGACAACGAACGACGGAAAAGATGAATGCACAAGAGAGTAGGAAGAGACGAAGTAAAACTCAAAAGACGAAAATTTGGAAAGGTAGAAGACGATGGGAGCGTCTGTGAAGTTTAAGTACCTTGCCTTGGGAAATGGTGAAGTAATGATTACAAAAAAAGGATGATTACGTTACCGGCAGCTAAAAAAAGGAAAAGTGGCACGGGAATCGAAGCGGACAACAGCGGCCAAGAAGACGAAAAGTAACGCGGGAATCGAAGCACGCAAAAAAGTCCAAAAAAGCATGATTCTACGAATTGGGAATGAGAAATAAATACAAGGGAAACGCTCCTAAAAATCAGGAAGACTATTTAAAGCTACCATAATCCGAGAAAGAATGTTCCATACTCCTCAAATTTCGAACTATGAAACATTGGGGGATTATGTTGATACCAAAATTAATCTGCTGACATGGACCAATCATATGAAGACACGTGGCTATCTACATGGAAACAGTAAACACTTCCGAGGAACCCACTCGCTCCGAGGAACAAGACTAAAACGAGGAAGACTAGTTCCCCGAGGAACTCACAAGCTCCGAGGAACAATGCCTCTCCAAGGAACTCTTAAATACAAAGAAGCTTAGGCGGTCCGAGAAACTCATGGCGGTCCTAGTTGCACCTCGAAGCAGGATATCAACAGTTTAAATGCTCATTAAATGCTTATCATTTGGACACGCACGCAAAGAGGGCATTAAATGTATTACCCTTTCATATGTATATCATTTAATGTAGTACCTGTAGGTACCCAAAATTGAGAACCATGGGCCTGGACGAGTAGCCCAGTTCTGACGACCCAAAATCCAGGCCCTCTATCTTTCATATTGACCCGGTTTCTCCCCACGATCCCATGAAGAGAAGTTATAGGGGAGCACAATCCCATGAAGGGAAGGGATAGGGAAGATGGCTAATATGAGGGAACCCATCATCTCCACTAACTACCATACACATGTATAAATTAAACCCTAGGTCCGGGGCAAAGGACAAGTTGTATTCTCGGTACTTATTCTTCAGAATATAGAGAAATAATACTGACTTCACCATCGTGGACGTAGGCACATCTTTGCTGAACTACGTATACCCGTTGTTGTGTGACTGACATTTTATTTATTCCTTCTTGATCATTACCTCTCTCACATTTATTTGTGTTGCATAATAATTGTCACCATAATTGGCGCCGTCTGTGGGAAACGTTCATCTTTCCCTGAGAAGAGCCCACGCCAAGAAAAAAATCTAAGATGTCTGGTCACAGCAGCAACGCTCCTCAAGCAGGAGACATTCAAGAGCCACCTGCTCCTCGCAGAATTAGGTCTGAAGTCCGACGTTCAGATTGAGGGGCTCGCCTAGAAAGGCCAGCCTCAGAAGAAAGTCAAGGACCAGTAAGGTCCACGCAGATATCCAGATTGATCGATGCATACGAGGCAAGGCTCCACGAGCAGAGGGAGTCTTCTCGTAGATATGAGGCTGAGAATGCTCGCTTGAAAAGAAGACTGGAAAGACTGGAGAAGGAACTTCATCCTGATACCAGGAGACACCCCTATCGCACTCCTAGCCCTCAGGCGAGCAAATCTCGCAGCCGAGGAAGGAGCCCTAGGCCGAAATATCCAGGGGACGAAGGTGGCGACTCAGACGATGACCTCCGCGAACAACTAAGAAAAGCTCGCCGCTTCCAGAGCCCTGCTCGCAACGACGATAACATACGGAACCTGGTCCGCAGAGAAATGAACCAACATCCAGCTTACCGCGGCACCAGGTCGACCAGAGAACTCGCCAGGAGAGCCCTCAAGACCCAGATGAAGTCACCCTTCACGAGGGAAATTGAAGAGGAAGAGGCTCCCAAGAAGTTTGCCATTCCAAGGTTCAAGATTTATGACAGGAAGACTGATCCCATTGATCAGGTCAGGCAGTACCGGCAGGCCATGACCCTCTGGAATCACCGGGATGCACTGATGTGCCGTATTTTCCCCTCGAGCCTCCATGACGTGGCCCAGAAATGGTTCGAGAAACTCCATCACCGATCCATCAGAAATTTCAAATCCCTGGCTGAGCTCTTTACGGCCCGGTTCATCACCAGCAGCTCCCATCCCAAAAGGATGGATGCTCTATTAACAATGAAGAAAACGCCTCAGGAGACACTCCGAGACTACGCGAAGAGATACTGGGAGTTATTCAACGAGGTCGAGGACTGCGCAGAAGAGGTGGCAGTAGCTTCATTCAAAATTAGGCTACCTAGCTCTTCCCTCCTTTACCAGTCCTTGACAAAGAAGGAAGCTACGACCATTGACGACCTGATGGCCCGGATTGAGAAATACGCAAAGGTAGAAGATGTCACCCGCCTTAATGTAGGAGAAAACGGTCGAGCCAAGCTCACTACCAAGGGAAGTGAGAAAGTTGAGAACCAGAAAAAAGGAGGAAAAAGTGGGGGCAAGAATGGCTCCAAAAACGGAGGAAACCCTGACGTTACAAAATCGTTCCAGGCGGTCAACACCGTCTTCAAAGAGCCAATTTACAAAATTCTCGCGAAGATCAAGGATGAGCCGTTCATCAAATGGCCCCGGAAAATGGGAGGAGACCCTTCGAAAAGAAACAATGCATTAAGATGCACTTTTCATAAAGAGGGAGGGCATAAGACCGAGCACTGCAAGGTTCTTAAGTCCCACCTCGAGGAGTTGGCCCAGTCCGGACATTTGAATGACTTTGTGGAAAAGAAGGTAGAGAAAGTGGCTGCCCACAAAGAGACAAAACCCAACAACGTATTGGAAGATGACGCCGGACACGAATTCACAGTAATCCACGGAGTATCTGACGTCAAGCAAATCCAAGGTAACTCAGCTCGAATGGAGGTAAAAAAGCTGACAGCGGTAATGCAAGCTTTTCAGATTGACCCAGCCAAATCACAGTCAGGAAAACGTCGGCGAGCAGAGGATATCAACTACAACAAGCATATTGTTTTCACGGATGAAGATCTTGTGGGAGTAAGGACCCCACATCATGATGCCTTAGTCATTACACTCAGGATAGCCAACTTTGACATCGACAGGCTGCTCGTCGATCAAGGAAGCTCATCCGAAGTAATGTGCATCGACCTGTTCCGGAAATTGAAGTTGAACATCACCGACCTAAAGGGAACCACTGTCCCTCTGGTCGGCTTCGCTGGGAAGATGACCATGCCTTTGGGCAAAATAGTACTGCCAGTTCGCGCTGGAAATGTTTCCAAGATGATCAAATTCTTGGTGGTCGACATTGATTCACCATATCAAGCCATCCTCGACAGGGGATGGCTTCATGCAATGAAGGTAGTCCCCTCGACCTACCACCAGAAACTCAAATATGTCACCGAGCGGGGAGTAATGGAGATACATGGCGACCAGGCGATGGCAAGGAAATGCTTCATAGCGGCCATCCGACCAAAGCCAGAGAGAAAATCCGTTCAAACCAGCGAGAAAGTGGAGGAAGGTGAAATTCCTTCCAAATAGCAATTAAAATATGGAAGGCCTGGAGTGGAAGAGACCAGACTCCTCCCCTCCGAGCGTGTCGTCGAGGACCTGGTAGAAGTGACGGCTAAAGAAGGCGACAACAGCAGAGTTTTCCTGATCGGAGCGTCACTCACTGACCAAGAGCAAAAGGATTTGTCAACCTTACTCAGAAGCAACATAGATGTTTTCGCTTGGGAACCCTATGAGCTGCCAGGAATCGATCCCAATATGGTCTGCCATCAGTTGCATGTCGATCCCACATTCAAGACGATAGCGCAGAAGGCACGACGAACTGCTCCCGAAAAGGCCAGAGCAATAGAAAAATAAGTCGAAAAACTGCTGGATGCAGGGTCCATACGGGAAGTGCAATTCCCCAAATGGTTATCCAACCCAGTGGTAGTTCCGAAAAGCAACGGGAAGTGGAGAGTTTGCATAGACTTCACTGACCTCAACAACGCCTTCCCCAAGGATAGATTCCCCCTTCCGAAAATAGACCAACTAGTAGACGCCACCGCAGCTCACGAACGAATGAGTTTCCTGGACGCGTACTCAGGATATCACCAGATTCCCCTGTATGCCCCAGATCAGGACAAAACGACGTTTATCACGACAGTTGGTTTATACTGTTACAAGGTCATGCCTTTTGGGCTCAAAAATGCAGGGGCAACCTATCAGCGGCTAGTAACTAAAATGTTCAGGAATCAGATGGGTGACACAATGGAGGTCTATATCGACGACATGCTCGTCAAGAGCAAGGAGAAGGAAAATCACCTCTCGGACCTGTCAACTACCTTCGAAATCCTCAGGAAGTACCGAATGAAACTCAACGCGAGCAAGTGTTCCTTCGGTGTCCAGTCAGGAAAGTTTCTTGGGTATTTGGTCAGCAAGCGAGGCATAGAGGCTAATCCGGACCAGATTGATGCAATCAACAGAGTGCAACCTCCTCGCACTGTCCGAGATGTACAAAAGCTCACTGGAATGCTCGCTGCTCTAAATCGCTTCATTTCTATATCCTCAGAGAGATGCAAGCCTTTCTTCCAACTCTTAAAAGGCAGCAAAACAGTAGAATGGACCCCAGACTGCTCGCGAGCATTAGACGAGCTCAAGTCCTACCTAAGCTCTCCACCATTGCTTGTTATACCACAGCAAGTGGACTCTTTGTACCTCTACCTCTCTGTATCCAGTCATACTGTCAGCTCAGCACTAATGTGTGAAGTTACAGGAATCCAACATCCAGATTACGCGAGCAAAACCTTATTAGATGCCGAGCAGCGCTACCTACCATTAGAAAAGCTCGCATTCGCCCTAGTAATGGCCTCGAGGAAACTGAAGCATTACTTCGAAGCTCATACGATCATAGTCCTTACATTACACCCCCTCAAGGCTGTCCTAAGGAAGGCGGATTTGTCGGGCAAACTGTCTAAATGTTCAGTCGAGCTTGACCGATTTGACATTCAATTTCAACCAAGGACAGCTATCAAGGGTCAAATCCTTGCTGATTTCATAGCTGAATTCACAGGCGAATAACCCTTTGACCAACCTAAGCCAACAGAACAAAACAACCAGACTACAGTGGAAAGCTGGAAACTATTCGTTGATGGAGCCTCCAACTCAAAGGGGGCAGGGGTAGTAATTGTTCTCATCACTCCAGAAAATACAGTCCTTGAGCAAGGAATCAGGCTGGGATTTGCAGCCTCCAACAACGAAGCAGAATACGAAGCCTTAATAGCAGGTCTCCAAAAGGCACAAACTCTGGGAGCAAAGCATTTGCAGGTATTCGGTGATTCGCAACTAGTTTCCAATCAGATAAGTGGAGACTATAACGCGAAGGATGAGAGAATGGCATCCTACCTCTCCTTGGTAAAAAACTTAATGACAAGCTTTGAAGAGATCAACATCCAACAGTTTCCCAGGGGGAAAAACAACCACGCTGATGCCTTAGCATCCCTGAGCTCGGCAGTTGATTCTAGCCTTAAAAGGATCATCCCTATGGATTTCCTCAGTTGCCCAAGCATTTACCCCAACTGCGAGCTGACAACAGCAAAACCAATACTCCAATTGGAATCAGCCCCCAGCTGGATGGATCCCTTGAAAGACTATTTAAAGAACGGAACGCTCCCAGAGGACAAGAGAACTGCCCACCAGATAAGAGTCAAAGATGCTCGCTTTCACTTATCCACAGGAGGCAACTTGTATAAAAGATCTTTCTCCGGCCCCTACCTTAGATGCGTCCACCCAGGCGATGTCAAGGCAGTGCTTCACGAGCTTCACGAAGGAATTTATGGAAGTCATGTCGGATGAAGGTCTCTAGCCTTCCGAGCAATGAAGGAAGGTTATTGGTGGCCATACATGCAAAAGGACTCCGCAGTATATGTCCACAAATGCCTAAAATGCCAACTTCACGCTCCCATGGTCCACCAGCCCGCCAGCGAATTAAAATCCCTGACTAGTCCCTGGCCCTTCGCCCAGTGGGGGATGAACATCGTGGGACCACTGCCCACCGCTGCCGGTAATCGTAAATACCTGTTGGTTGCAACTGATTACTTTACCAAGTGGATCGAGGCAGAACCACTGGCGAACATCTGAGATGCTGACATGATAAGGTTCGTATGGAGAAATATAATCACTCGATTCGAAATCCCCAGAACCATCATCACTGATAATGGAACACAGTTCGAGAGTGGCCCTTTTCAGGACTTCTGCAACAAACACGGGATCAGGCACCACTTCAGCTCGGTGGCCTACCCTCAAAGCAACGGACAAGCAGAAGCCTCCAACAAAACAGTGATCGCTGGATTGAAGAAGCGGTTAGAGCAAGCCAAAGGCGCGTGGACAACCGAACTACCGCATATCCTATGGGCATACATAACGACTCCTAGGCGAGCAACAGGAGAAACGCCATTCTCACTAGCATATGGTATGGAAGCGGTCATCCCACTAGAAGCGGGAATGCCTACAATGAAATTCGACCTTGTCGAGCAAGGCCAAAACGATCAGGCTTTGCTCGCTGAACTCGACCTGGCCGACGAGCGCAGGGAACTTGCCCTAGTAAAACAAGCAAGCTATCAGCAACAGCTCGCGAAGCACTACATCAAAAGGGTCAATCCGAGGAAATTCAAAGTTGGGGACTATGTTCTATTATTAAATCTTTTATTGTATTCATTATGTGAAAGGACAGTTCATTTCTCAATTCGCTAATGAAAATCTCTCAGTTGATCACTCTCTAATTAGTAACAGTTATATCTTATTACACATCCCTTCCAAATCACAGACATAACGGTTGACATAGCAGGGGAACACCCCTCCTCAGGTCATCATTATGAAGCACGACAGACCTCTTAGTATTGCCCCTGGCAATATATGAAGCCCTACAGAGTATTCTTAGGCATCAAACCTACTTTGGTTAAATGAAATCCTAACCGGATGAAGACATCCAATACCAGGTGTGTCCTCGCCAACTGCCCTACTTAGGCCTAAGGGAGTGTGAAGACACAACCTAAAAGGTAAAGTGAGGGCACAATGGTATTCTTATACTGGACTGGGCGGACACTCACATGATAAAATAAAAAGGATTGCGAAGCAGCAAAAATATAAAAGGATTGGATGAACACGTTTAGTCGGCAAAATTGCCCAAAACTCGAACTTTTCATTAATCTTTTATATTTACAAACAATGATAATACATGTTTAGTCGGCGAAGCTCGCTCAAAGCATTTAAAATTATCAAAAAGAAAAAGAGTAACAAAATCTCAAGGAGGAGGAGGCCTCCGAGCAAGATAATCAACAACTTTAGCTCTCCTTCCATCATCAGGAGCAGGGGCGAGCTCCTCCACGACCTCATTTGCGTCCAATTCCAATAGTTGCCGGGGAATAGCATCAATGGGGATCCATCGATCATCCCGCCTGAATGGATTGGGCATCAGAGTAGAGGAGGACATCTCGTGTCGATACCACAACGTCGAGTTCCTCGAAACCTGCAGCTCTTTGAGGGCACTCAACCACCCCCTGATGAAGGAAATCTCCTCGAACTCTGATAGTCTCGTCGGAGCTTCCAGCCAGCCTTGATCGTAGCCATCGGACCACACTTTCGAGGACCGTTCTTGAACAAATGCCGAAGTCGAGTGACGTCCCTCTGGAGCCCAGCAGCAGTCACATAATCTCGCCGAACATCACTGCGCAGATCCTCCATTTCCCTCTCACGCTGTTCCTCGACTTCCCTATTCCTACCCCTGGCACTCCTACCAGCACGCTGGAGTGAAGGACGAGCAGGTCGCGATGAAGAAGAGCCTTTTAGGACTGCCGAAACGATGCTCGGTGAATGCTCCTTAAGCCTAAGGACTTCCCTCCTCAAATCTTTATTCTCCTGCTGCAGGAACTCCCCGACCTGGTTAATCTCGGTGGCCTCCAGCAACCTTACTCTCAGTGCACTGAATTCTTCTTGCACTGAAGCACCGATTTCTTCCATCTCCTGGAGCCTGTCCTTCAGCTTGGCCACTAGCTCGGACTGATCCTTATATTTTTGGTTCCTTGACTTAGCAAGCCTGCAAAGCCTAGCAAAGGCCTGGCGAACTGCAGGGCTTGTATTAGGACCAAGAGTCCTACCTAGTTGGGAGGTAACAGGAATATAGTCATCCACATCAACCAACTACAGATAAAAGAAAGATAGAAAAGAGAAAGGGATCAGCATAAACAAAAGGAGAATCTTATCATTCATTAATAAAGACCGAGTACATCGAGCAGAAAAAACTTGGGAAATTACAAAAAAAAAAGATACAGAAGAAAACCCCAAGAACAAATCAACTAACAACCTCGGGCTGCCCAGCAGTGTCTAGCTGCTTATCCTTATCAGCCGCAGCAGAAGTACCCCCCCAGCAGGAACTGTATCCAAGGGAAGATCAGCACCCCCGATGGTTGGAGCAGGAGCTTCTTCGTCTACAGTTGGCTTGGGACCCGGGTCGTGCTCGTCAAACAAGGGAGACTCAGCATCCACACCAGCAGCTAAAAGAGTTTTGTTCCAGCCCTTCTTGAAATTCAGACGGCTGATGTAGCCAATCTGAACTTCAGCATCATCATAAGCAGCAGCCCACCCAGAGTTGTATGAGTCCTCCTTAATGGTGGCTGCCTGGGCCTTCTCCGCCTCCATTTGCTCGGCCAGAACTCTGCTCTTCTCTGCAAGGTCCAGCTTGCTCGTACATACCAGATCATAAGCCTTCCTCAGCTCGCCCAGCTCCCGGACAGCATCATCCCTCTCGCGAGCGGAGGTGGCAAGGGCCAAATCAGACGAGATCCGAGCAGCATCGACAGCCTTGAAACTGGCCTCGAGCTCTTTACCCTTCAGCTTCAGGGCAGAATTTTCTTGCTCCAGTTCACTATTTTTCTTCACCAGCTCGTCGCGTGAGCGATACAACACAACGAAGTCGGTAACGAACTACAAAAAAGAAAAAGATATAATAAGAGGAAAGCAAAAGAAGTCAGAAAAACACGAGAAGAAAATAAACCATACCAGAGCAAGCCTCTGACTAGCCTGAAGGGCCAGATGCTCCGAACCTATTGCCCTTTGGCGATCAGCTGGAAGGATAGCTCTCTCGAGTAGGGCCGGAGCTAGCTGAGGGGAGGTCTCCACGGAAGCTCCCTCAGGCAGAGCAGACACTGGAACTAAGGCCTGGCCGGTCTTCGTCCTTGCCTCAGCTCTCCTCTTCTCCTCCTCCTTCTCTCTCTCTCTCTTCCTCCTCTCCTCGACCCTTTTCTTTTCTTCCAACTTCTTCTGCTCCTCCTTCTTTCTCTCCCTCTCCTTCACCTGCTCTTCTTCTCTCTTCTTCCTCTCTTGCTCCTGAGAGGAAGGCCGAGAAGATGTAACCACAACCCCAGATGCAGTCTTCTATTTCTTCGACTTTTGTGCAAAGAGCACATGGTTGTCATCGTCATCATCTCTGATCAGGTTCTTCCTTGGAGGCATCTTTCCCCCTGAACTGCTGGTAGTGCTCGACGAGTCTTGAGCTTCATAATCCTCTTCAGAAGAACTGCTACTGTCAGCACTCCCTACACCCAAATCACTCACAACACCTACAGGCTCACTCTCCGAGCTGCTCTCCTCTTCGTCCAACTGGATGGGCTCAGCCGTAATATCTCCGAAAGAGTCAAACTCTGGAACGCTATCCACAGGTCGTGCTATGAAGTTGGAGCCTGTGTTCTTGTACTCGAGCAAAAAAGCAGCAGACCTAGGATGCTTGCCGTCACCCAGAGGCTCCCTAATATTCCAAGCTTTCACCAGTTCCGAGATACGAACCTCGCTGAGAGCAGGCTCCAAATTCTTTGTCCTCGTTGTGAAAGAAAAAGCAAAGAGAGGTTAGAAAAATCATAAGTCAGCAAAGGTTGAAATAATAATATAACATCTACCTATATATTCTTCCCCATAAAAGGGAACAGTGGACCTCTCAGACCTCGACCCTTCAGATTGGGGGGAGAACTGCCAATTCCTAACAAGAAAACCTTCTTGCCAGTAGTCCTTATGGGAATCAGGTAAATTTACTACCAATACCCTATCAGGGCTCCTAGCCTTAAGGTACAGGACACCTGAACTCGTTCGAGAGAAGGAGTAACAAAAGCAGACCTCGGCAAGCCCTAACCTTGTGCCGTACAATTGATTTATCCTATGTACGTCGTTCACTATTTTCCATACGTTGGGCGAACATTGTGCAGGTACAATACTAAAATAGCTAAAGAAATGCAGAAACAGATCATTAGGGGGAAAGGTAAGTCCCCCCTGGGAGAGCAACAACACATGAATCCAATGTGCATCCTCTATATCCCTAACGTTCCTAGGAGGCGAGGCACAACACTCAATCTTTACCCACTCAGGAATGTTGTAGAATTTCCTAAACTCCGCGACCGACCTATTTCCAATCTTCGCCATTGGAAAATACAAGAAAAACTACAAACCAAAGAGAAAATGCAAAGAGCACGAGAGACTTACAAGACAGAAGATCAGGTCAAATGGCGAAGAAGCAACGAGAGTAGAGATCGAAAGCAGAAAGTACAAAGCATAAGAGTTCTCAGAAGATAGAAGATTGCTGGAAACACTGAAGCGACGAAAAGAAATGTGCCTTATTCCAACAAGCCTTCAAATCTAATCATAACGCACGGATAATGAAGCGGGTGCCGCCAAAGCAACTTCACAGTTTTCAAAAAATCACAAATCAGCCGTAATGGCTGATCATTTAAATTCATTGGACCCATAAATATGGCCCAATGAATTTAGAGGCAATTGTAGGTACCCAGAATTGAGAACCATGGGCCTGAATGAGTAGCCCAGTTCTGACGGCCCAAAATCCAGGCCCTCTATCTTTCATATTGACCCGGTCTCTCCCCACGATCCCATGAAGAGAAGTTATAGGGGAGCACAATCCCATGAAGGGAAGGGATAGGGAAGATGGCTAATATGAGGGAACCCATCATCTCCACTAACTACCATACACATGTATAAATTAAACCCTAGGTCCGGGGCAAAGGACAAGTTGTATTCTCGGTACTTATTCTTCAGAATATAGAGAAATAATACTGACTGCACCATCGTGGACGTAGGCACATCTTTGTTGAACCACGTATACCCGTTGTTGTGTGACTGGCATTTTATTTATTCCTTCTTGATCATTACCTCTCTCACATTTATTTGTGTTGCATAATAATTGTCACCACAGTACTGTTTCACATTACAGCCTCAGGGCTATAAATACATTGTACAATCCTCATTGTAAAGAGAACCCAGACCGGAATTTCTTGAGATAACTTGTAATCGAGAATTCCCATACAAACAACAATATCAAAACAGTGGATGTAGGCCATTCTTATAAGGCTTAACCACTTTAAAATTCTTTGTCTCATTTATTTATCTGTGATTGAATAATTAGAGTGATCTAATTTTTTACATCAAACCATGCTCATCTCAAACTCACTTTTCACTCCTCCTCAAAGTGATGAGCATGTTGGGAGCATGTGGATCCAAAGACTATGTTGTCCACATAGACCTGGGAACCCAAAATAGCACCGTTATCTCTCTTGATGAACAACGTCATATCAACTCCCACTCTCTTGAAGCCACGGGCTAAGAGGTAGGAAGTAAGCCTCTCGTACGAAGAACGGGGTGCTTGCTTCAAACCATACAAGGCTTTCCTCAGATAGTAGACGTGCTCTGGGTGCTTAGGGTCTTCAAACCCTTTCGGTTGTTCCACGTAAACCTCTTCCTGTAGAATGCCATTTAGAAAGGCACTCTTGACATCCATCTGATATAACTTGAAGCGCATATGACATGCGATGGCGAGTAGTAAGAGAATGGACTGAAGCCTCGCAACAGGAGGAAATGTCTACCCAAAGTCTACACCTTCTATCTGTGTGTAGCCTTGAGCGACCAACCTAGCCTTGTTTCTGATTATGGTACCATTTTCATCCATTTTATTCTTAAAAATCCATCTGGTACCTATCACATTAGTCTCACTAGGTCGGGGGATAAGTTCCCAGACATTATTCTTTTTAAACTGAAGCAACTCATCCTGTATAGCAGATATCCAGTGTTCATCCTTGAGTGCTTCTTTGTGGTTCTTGGGCTCGACTTTGGACGTGTAGCAGAAATTGCTAACAACGTTCTCTATCTGAGCACGAGTCTTAACCCCTAGAGTGGGATCACCAAGAATGGAAGAAGGGTCATGACTCTTGCGAACCCAAGCAGGTGTGTCCCCTAACACAGGAGTAGGGTTCACAGAGTGTGGGTGAGGTACAAGTAAATTACTGCCAGAAACATCCTCATCCTCACACTGAAGGCTAGAATCAATAAATGCCAAAGGTTCGTCATCTTGCACGGTGACGTTTATTAACTCCATAACCTTAGAGCTCTTCAGGTTAAAAACCCGGTACACTCTACTATTCGATAAATATCCTAACAGTATTCCCTCGTCGCTTCCGGAGTTAAACTTTCCTAATTGCTCTCTATCTCGTAGGATGTAGCATTTACTCCCCAAAACACAGAAATATGCAAGGTTGAGTTTCTTGCCAGTCCACAATTCATAAGGCGTCTTAAGAGTGTGTGGACGCAGGCAAACCCTATTCACCGTGTGGCATGCAGTAGACACTTCCTCTGCCCAAAATCTCCTAGAAAACTTACGACCTAGAAGGATAGATCTAGCCATCCTGGATCGTCCTATTATTTCTCTCAACAATCCCATTTTGCTGAGGAGTCTTCACAGCAAAAAACTCATGTTTGATCCCAATGCTATCACAATAAAGATCTACATTTGCTTCCTTAAATTCAGTGCCGTTATCACTACGTATCCTGTTAATAGTGACTCCGTGTTGATTTTGCAGGACACGACACTTGGTCATTAAAAACTCCACAGCATCGGATTTCTCCCTCATAAAACCTACAATCGAGTATCTAGAGAAATCATCCACCATCACGAGGATATACCTCTTATCACCCAGACTCTCAGTACGAGTAGGACCCATAAGATCCATGTGAATAAGCTCAAGTACACGAGATGTGGTAATGGAATGAAACTTCTTATGGGGTCTAAGAATTTATTTTCCTAACTGACAGGGTCCACAAACCGTCGAAGTTGGCTTTCCAAGTGATGGTAAGCCATGTACTAGGTCCTTTTTAACTAAACGAGTTAGATATTTAACATTCACGTGACCTAGACGTTGGTGCCACAGATCCATAGGATTGATCGTAGCGCTGTTGCAGACAAGTGAGGACATGGGCTCAGTCCCATAGCAATTATCCTCTGTCCTCACCCCTTGCACTAAAAGTTTATAGTCTTGATTATAAAAATTACATGCGTCCCGATCAAACTTTACGGCAAAGTCAGCGTCGCACAACTGGCTAATGCTGAGAAGGTTTGCTTTCAAACCTTTGACGTATAAAACATTTTCTAGCTTAGGAAATCCTGGTAACTCTACAGTACCTCGTCCTACAATGCTAGACTTGCTCCCATCTCCAAAAGTGAATCTACCATCCTTATAATCCTCAAGGTAAGTAAAAAATGAGGCATCACCTGTCATATGTCTGGAGCACCCACTATCAAAATACCACTGTGAGGTATTATGTGCTTTGAGAGCGACATGAACAGTAAAGGCCCTTTTATCTTTCTTAGGTACCCATGAAGTGGTGACCTTTTGTTTACCTTTATTGTTGTTTGTTTTAGCCGGAATGTGAGAAGTATTCACTGACGGAAAAGACATTCGTCGAAATTCCTCCATCAAACTCTGTGATGTGGCAGCTAAAAACTCAACTTGCTCTTTTAGACTGGTAAAATCATCAGTATGCTGTGGCGGAGCAGTAGTACGTCGTGTCTGACCCATACTATCGCAAAACTCCCTGAGGTGGCCTTTTATTTTGCAATATGTACAAAAGAACACAGTCAAAGGTGGACCTTGGTTTGCTTTTCTTGGTCGAACTCTCCTTCAAGGTTTTTGACGATGGCCATAAGGAGTCGTAGTAAACTCAGGAACTGGTCCAGGTGCAATTTGGGATGTGGAAGAACCATCATAACCTATTCCTTGCCTATCACCAAAACCTAAAGCGGGGTCGAGGAGCATCTTTCCCATCTTCCCAGATCTGTCCTCGATTTGTACCTTGACTTCCCGTGCTTTCTCCAGATCATGAGTAAACTGGGCTACAAGGGCTTCAAGTTTCTTTCGAGTCTCCACGGAGGAATGGAGCGCACTCGTAAGACTAGCCACTTGTTTAGTCAACTCCCCTCTCTCTTTCTCAAAACAACTCTCTCTCTCTCTAAACAAACTCTCTTTCTCAACACAGGCAGACTCTCTCTCTCTCTCTCTCTCTTAAGGTAGTGGAGGTGGAGGACTCTCTCTCTCTCTTTCTTTTCTTAAATCTTCCTCTAAAGCGGTGATCCTAAGAACTAACGCTTTGTTATGCTTTTTAGTTTTAAATGACTCAGAATAAAGCTCGGCGTAGGCACGTTGAAGATCAGTCTCGCTCTCACTTGTGTCATCCTCCCCCTCACTCACATCGATCTCACTGTCGAGGTGTCCCTGTGAAGTAGCATCCTCATCGTCGTGAGGAGCACTAGATGTACTCACATGACTAGACATGAATGCGGTGAATTTACACTCATGCGGTGACTCATCTCCAGAATCCACCGACTCCACCTCACTGTCGTCACTAAGGGTAGCATTAAGGACAACTTTGCCCTTTTCTCTGTTCAGCCTAGTAGCATACTCAAAAGCTCTATGACCCCTACCGTCGCACTCAAAGCATCTCTCACTTTCTTTCTTAGGAGGATCTTTAAAATCTTTTTCATTTTTCTTTTCAAACTTATTTTTCTCAAACTTCTTTTTATCTTTAATATTACCATTTTTCTTGATTTGAGAATTCTTTTGAAATTTTTAGCAAATAGGGACAAATCATCTAAGTCAAAATCACACTCAGAATCTGACGTATCTGTCTCTCTTTTTCTAAATGACTCTCCCCTGTTTCTTAACGACCCCTCACTCTTTCTCTCCTGACCATTAAGTGCAATTCCCTTATCTTTAGACTTGACAGATTTAGGAAACATATCAATTTCATACATTTGCAAGTCTCCTACATGTTCCTCCAATTTAAGCGTATTCAAATTACCCATAGAATTTAATGTCACAGCCCGCAAAATTCGACAGACGAGGTGGCCAGCCACCTCCGCCAAACTATGCCGGGCGTGAACTAAATAAATACCATTCTTATCATGAGACAGATATGAGACATAAATCAATCAATCCATAAGATAAATAATTGAATCAATCTCAAATGATCATAACAACTACTCGATAAAAGATCCATCACATGCTAACTCCAAAAATCCATTCTCCAATAATAATTAAATAAAATCTAAATAATCCCAATAGAAATCCTCTAAACAACTTTGGAACCGAATGGCCCAATAAAACTCAAATAAAGTCTCATAATTAAATAAGACTGAAAAGGAAAGTCTAACTAAACTATGCCAAAAAATGAATAACTCCAGCTGCACCTCCAAAATATAACTCCAATAAACTTATGCAGCTTCTCCAATTCAAATCCTGAAAAATATTAGTCAACGCATGGGTCAGAGCCAAAGCCCCGAGCAAGAAAACACACTACTCCCCTCAAATAGGATCCTTGAATCCAGACAGTAGCATTATACGCAATAAATATCACAATAGAATATTTTAAATTAAACGGGATAATTTAAATGCGATAAATATAAATTACTAATTACCCGTAGGAATCCCCATTTAAAGGCACACCAATATGATTTTAAAATTCCCAAGTCCCACGATGTTAATTTATTAAATTAACCAATTTTTATTATTGTTCTCACTTTTTATTAAAGTGTCACACTTCCCCTTGTCAATCCTCCTCTGACCCGTTTAAACTGTCGGCCCCGACACATGACAAGGTTCCACACACGACACGGCATAAATCATCCTCTGACCCGTTTAAACTGTCGGCCCCGACACATTATGTCGCCACAAATTTTAATACCCATTTTTATCTTAGGCATTAATTCTTCATTTCTCAATTTATAATCACCCCACCCTTTTAATCAATGTGAGATCCTCAAAATAGCCCTTAGTCCCATAACTAAGGGTCCCCAAGTTATCAATACATCCTAACCTATGTATAGGAAAATTTTCTAACATAAATCACAACCTAGTCTCGTACCTAGACTAGCGTAACGACTATAAAGTGATAAAAATTAGCCCACCCCCGACATGATAAAATCGTGATAATCCTCACTAGTCCCATACTTAGAAGACGTAAATCATTAAAAGGCCTACCCACTAGTCCCATACCTAGAAGGCATCCTAAAATATAAGGAGAGCAAAAATACCCAAACGACTCATCGCCATAAATATTTAATAATACCAACAAGTCACACAAATATGCATAATAAATTAATGTTCCAAACTACGCATGATAGTCCAATTCAATGAAATCTTTAATTAAATTATCACAACATCAAAAATACCCAAATAATCTCATTTAATTATTTTAAATTAATTATACAAAGTTTTCATCATATATATCTCAAAAACAAAATTTTATTATCTCTACATGTATTACATGAGTTATAGCACCCAAAAATCATTTATTTTAAAGCTAGGGTTTTTCTACATGCAACCTACACCAATAAAATACAAAATCACTCATGAATCCTACGTACCCAAAGGTTATGAATATTATTCAGATTAAAAAATTTAATAAAAATAACCCCATAATTAGTGTCCACTTTTCCTAATTAAGTCACTACTTTATTTTAAGAAAACATGTAATTAAGTGTTTACGCGAAACTTAAAACGCATAATACTAAAGAAAAATAATAGAGTATTCATGCCTGTAAAGATCGTGTTGAAAATCTGATTAGAAATCTGGATTCCTTGCGAAAAATTAGCAAAAGAGTGTTCTTGAACAAACTTAATTAAACCCCAAATAAGCCTTCAAATCTGATGGCAAAACCTTTATTATGTTGGAGGTTGATGATTATGGTTGAGAGAAAATATTTATAGAAGTGTTCTCTGGTGACAAACTTCAGAAAAAGTGATTATGAGAAGTTCCCCCACGAATTAGAGTCATTATATAGTCATTAAGAAACCTAATCCTAATAGAACTCTAATAAGATACAAACACTAAATTTTTTATCCCGGGCTATCGGACCGTTGGAATTGGATGAAATTTTATAGAGAATTATCTAAAGACGAGAGGAAGCTATAAAATTTTTTCTAGCTCGATCGGAGCATTAAATATTTTTAAATATTTTTTTTCTAGAGAGTTTTATGCTCCGAGGACTCTTAGAGAGTTTTATGTTTTGAGGACTCTTTTATATAATAAAAATTCAATTAAAACTCCATTTTAATTCCGATTCCAATTCCGTTTGAAAATTTATTTTTCAAAAATAAAAACCAACATTTTAAACTGTAAAATTTAAAAAATCCAAATTTTATTTTTCTTCGATTATTCCAATTAATTAATTAAAATAATAAATAAAAACACGGGGTGTTACATTTAACACAATGACTTTAGGGATAAAACGCTTAGGAAGTGATCTAAGAATCTTTTTAACAACTCTAGCATTAGGAATATGTTTACCAAGATTAAAGCTAGTGTTAACAATATCAGATAGTCTAGCATAAAATTCATTAAAATATTCAGATTCAAGCATGGTGATTGTTTCAAATTAAGTTGTTAAATTTTGCAGTTTAGACTCTTTCACAGCATTAGTTCCTTAATGGGTAAGTTGCAAAACATTCCATGCCTCTTTTGACGTGGTGCACGTCATTATGCATTTGAACTCATCAGGTGTGACAGACCCAAAAAATAACACTTAAACCCTTAGAATTAAAAGATGACCATTTAAACTCTTCTTCAGTCCATGTAGTGATAGGTTTTAAATTGATCACGTTTTCAAGAATGACAGAGGGAGGTGTCCACCCTCTTTCAACCAAAATCCAGACACGTTCATCAATTGCTTTTAATGCAGATCTCATGCGGGCTTTCCAGTATGCATAGTTTGTCCCGTAAAAAACTGACATTTTATTATATAACTTCTCCATTATAAACACACTCATTTTCAAAAATCAATTTTTCAGAAAATTGATATCTTAGAAAAATTTTGCAAAAAATGACACGGTACAGTTGTGTAATTAGCTCTGATACAAAATTTTAGAAGAGTGCGCTTGCGTTCAAATAAGGAAGTTATTTAATTAAACTCAGTTTTTTTATCAATTAAGTCCTAAACATGCATCTAGGTGTGATTGATGATGATAAAATCAAGCAAGAACATTCAAACACACACAAATGAGGAAAAATCCCCTAAAGGGGTAAAACCTTTTATTTTCACTATAATTTTGTAAGAAAACGACTTACACGGATTACAATGAAATTATGTGACACAGAAATACCCTCGGGTGTCGGTTCTGATGTCGTCGGCTGAAACGATCCTTTTCCAGTAGGGTAGCAATGAAGAAGAGAACGTCTTCCTCAAAAATTACTCTAGATGAGTAAATGATCCTCTTGAAGGTTTAAAGATTCACACACATATATGGGAATGGTTTTGTGAATAAAAAAGGTTTAGAAAACCTTAAAAAGTTGAAGTCTTATTCTGTACTATTTTCGCAGAATTTTGAGATTGCAGAAATACTTGAAAATCGTGTAGAAGGTGAACAGATATTTATACGTAAATCGAGGCAGTGGCTCGTTCGAACGAGATAGACATGTCGCTCGAACAAAGGACAGATGTCATTCGAACGAGATCACGCGGCATGCCTATCTTGCGCGAATGACATTCAAAGTCGTTTGAGCGAGCTCGTCGTTCAAGGCTCTTCGTTTCTACACTTAGAAAAAAATTCTGCTTTTGATAAAAAATTAATCCAGACTTCAAAAATAATTTTGTAAAAATTTCCCAAATATTTATGCAAATATTTAAATCTCCAATAAACCATTTGACCAATAAAGCGTAGTGAAGTAGTGGGAATGAGCTGAGCAGCACGTCGCATGTAGCATGATGCACGTGAAGATACTGGATGCATTGAATTCGGATAAAGTCCTTCGAGGACGATCGTGTTGACGTGCCGAATGTAGCGGTATCAGACATACAAACTGTGATCTAGGAGAAAATAGAAAATTCCTAGATTCTACTCCGAAAATTTATACAATTATGTCCTTACATCATGCCGCCCTTCTTACATCCCTCGACGGTTGTCCTATAATATTTAGTGCTCGATGTACAAACGATTTCATATAATGAGTCACATAAATTATAATTCATAGTAGGAGAATGTAAGTCGCATACGTAAGGGAAGACAACAATCCTATAATAAGTCTTTATATCAAAGAACGCTACGCTTAAAACGTAGAAAGCCGTACAGATCCTAAGGACACTAGAACCTGATGCTCTGATACCACCTGTGACACCCCGCCTAATTAAATAATTGGTAATCAGTCCTTTATTAAATCAAACCGAAGTGACCGGTTGGTTCATTCTTAGCATCATTGTAGAAAAACAATTTTATTTTATTTATCACCTAATAAATAATTAAGCTAGGTATCAAAACAATTAATTTTAATTATACCCAAATCATTTGTTAATAAATTTTCATTATTAAAATAAAAAACTATCTGCATTACACCAGAATACAATAAATACTGAACATGAAACAATTATAGGACTAAATAAGACTGGATAAAATATTCCAGTTCAAAGTCTCAAACCAAAAGTGTAATACTACTCAATCCAACAAGAGAAGAAATGCTAGTAAGAAAAGTAAAATCTCTGAATAACTAAACTGGAAGCGGGTGACACAAGCCCTAACTGAAATGTGTGAACTAGAAGTGAATGGAAAGGTAGAAACGTCTAATCTCAATAATCTACAACTTCCACAACAGCTACAGCTCGCCAAATGATCCATGCATCTATGTTTGGCGGCAACCTGTGGCTAGGCACCTGATAGATAATATATATATATATATATATATATATATATATATATAATAATGAGTAAAAGTTTTTGCACTATTCCATAAGTTGACAACTTAATTAGTGGTTGTGATGGTGCCAACAAAGCAAGAAATGGAGGGTTGAGATCATCTTTTAAAAACAAGGGAGAAGAATATTGAGCTGGAGGATTTCACTTTATCCCGCTCATTATTTTGAACCCCCATTTCTCTCTCTCATCCCTCCTCTACTCATTTGCCATGTCGGTCAACAAACTCATGTTGAATCCACCATAGATCCTCACTGCAAGCGACAAACTACACCACCAGATATCTTAGAATACATATTTGTTGTTGTTTTTTATTCTTCTCATGTACAGGTATCCTTCAATTAGGGCTTTTGTGTTATTCCTTGTTTCTTTTTTTTTTCCGATTCTTTGTTGCATTTAGGTTTCAAATGCGTACTTTTTTTTTAGATTTTATTTTTTATATTCATTGTTGCATTTCGATTAAGGTTTTCAATTATTTGTTGTTGCATTTAGGTTTTGATTGTGTTATTATGTTATTGGATTTTAGGTTTCAAAGGAGATTTGTACAAGATGGTTGCTCTGTAGAGATTACTGGACCCATATGGCCTTTGTGAGGTTTGTTTTTCATTTGTTGGGATCTTGAATTGATTTAATATGGAAATTCTTATTTTTTTTTATGTATCTAACTAAATATGGGTGGTGAGTAAATTAAGTTTCGAACTCCTAAAGGTTATGGAGAGAGCTGGGTATAAAACCCCTTCCCCTGTTCAAATGGCTGTTGTACAACAAACATATGTTATTGGTGTTGCTGAGACAGTTTCGGGTAAAACGACAACATTTATTTTGTCGATGTTGACGTATTCAATTAGGTTGCCTCATATGAGTTAGGATAATGAGGCGCAGGCACCTACGGTGAAGTTTTTGCATTATTTGTGGATTAATGTGGTTTCGATTGTGGGGGGATAGTCGATTGAGGAGAAAGGGTATAATATTAGGAAAGGGTGTGAGGTTGTAATTGTGACGCCGGGGAGGTTAATTGATTATTTGTATAGGCATTACGCAGTTTTGAATTAGTGTAATTATGTGGTTCTTGACGAGGCAGATCAGATGATTAATATGGGTTTTGAGTCTCAAGTTGGGGGCTGTTGGACGCGATGCCAAGTAGTAATTTTAAGACAGAGAATGAGGATAAAGAGCTTGACGTGGAGAGGCTTGCGAGGAAGTATTTGAGGAATCCGGGTGAGGTGACGACTGGGACGGCATGGATGGAGACTGATTGAATTATGACATATCTATTTCACACTTTTCTTTTCATGTAATATATATGTAAAATTGAAGGGTAATTGAACGCGCTACTTCTAACTCTTAATGTTGTTTGCTTTCGGGTTTAGATTTTGGAAATAATACGATTTTGTTCCCTGTTTCTAATTACTCGATTTTAAATCTCGGTGGTGTTGAAAGTTTTACATATTTGTATTTAATGATTAACATGATGCTTGACAAAATTCCATAGTGAGCAATTTCATTATCTTTCTTATCTTCCTCATAATATGTGTAATTTTCTTATATTATATAAAGCTTTAATATTAATTTTTATGCGGAATTCTTCATTGTAGGTACATGAAGTGATTGGATGACAATCTTTACATTATTAATCCATTTCAGTAGTTAATAGATACATCTGAAGTGATCGTTTAAGCTAAAGCTTCTTTTCCTGGCATCTTTGATGATTTATGTGAATCTAATATGTTTCTTATATTCATATCAGTGTTTTTTATAGATCATTATTACTCAGAAGGGACAGGCCTCAACTTTCTTTGCGTATAAATAATAAAGCTCTCTTTATAGGATGTTTTCACTTTCAAAAGTCAAGAAGTGGTAAACATGCAGTTAGTATTCAAGTATATCACCCATTATACATTTAAAGTTGAATCTTTGTTGAGGATCGAAAAATTAAAATTCGGGCATAAACAGGTATAACACCCCAAAACAATGTGTGGGTAATTGACAATGTGTGAAATTATTTGGTGTTTATCTTTTGTTTTCATCTCATGTTGCCATTATGTATTCCTCTTTTGTCATGTTTAATATTTCCCTTTCTTATTAGATATTGCAGTTAAAGGTTTCAAATTTGAGGCGCTCAGGTGTGTAAGGTTTGGATTGAATGTTAGGAGAGTATCTCCTTTTTCCATGCATACATTGGTTACTACACAAATGTCTACATTGCTTCCACTTCCCAAGTCATTGAATATCTTGAACAGATATCCTTAATCAGTTTTACTCCTTCATCCATGCTCAGCCCTTCATGGTAGGTAATGGCAAGAGTGTCGGTTGATGACCCTGATAGTTAAAAATGTGTGACTTTAAAAGTGCAAGTGTACTAACAACCCTTATCACAGGGATTGAAAAGTTTTGCGTTGCATAATTTTATTATTTTTTAAAGTTTGAACTGATTGTTTATTTTTTATTTTTATATTTTTTGCTAGGTTGTCATTGAACCAAAGCTCAAGATGATGAAAATGTTATAATTGGTATGGGTAACAATACTCAACTGAACTACCAGGATGATATGTCATAGTGATTCCTCATCCACTTTAGAATATGTATTATTACGATGTTGCTTATACTGAAGCAGTCTAACTCGGTAGATTCTGTGTAGCACGGTTGGCTTATGCTTCTAGCACGGTTGGCTTCATTCCATTACATTATGAAACAAGCATAGGGAGCTCATGCAGCAAGCACAGGGAACTCACTAATCTTACTGTATACTCACTCATAAAATCTGAATACTTGGATCATCAACTCAAGGAGATGCTGATTGTTTTATTATTTGTTATGGGATTAACACAGGTCGCAGAATTTTGGCCGAAAGGGTTCAGATACTATTGTACTCCTAACATTGTGTTGCATTGTTTCGTGGAGACTTTTGAGATTGATGAATTATGTGGGATTTTCAGAATCTCTGTGTACTTCAAATGAGCAGATATGGCGTTAAGTGACTTCTCTACCTGACTTTAAATTTGCCTATCCAAAGTGAACCCCGAAGGATCTGGCAATTGTGATCCCAAATCTTAATTCGAATGGTCTCGACCTCATTAGAAAATGCTCTGCTTTTGTATTCTTTTGGCAATTATGATCCCAAATCTTGAAATTGTGATTTATCGGTAATTTTTTTTGTATTCACTTTTGTTACTTTTATGTTTTTTTCAAATAAGCTAATAATTTTCCGTTTTGTTCTATGTTAGGAATGGTATACATCAATTTGATTGGCCTTATCCCATTGAAAAGGTATGATTGTTAAATTTAATTTGATTGGCCTTGCAAGTCCTATTCCATCCTATTTATTTCAATAACTGCTACTTCATGTTTTTTCCTGGGCACATGTTCCTACCCAAGTCTAGATTAAATGGTTTAAAAGTTATATTTAGAGCTGATGTACACACCGTTTGTATGCTTTTTTTTTATCTAGAGCTGATATACACACCGTTTAGATACTGCATCTTCACTAGCATATCAAAAGACCCACATTTTTCTCATTTTGTTCATTTTGGTTTCTATGCGAAGTAGAAGGTTAGTATATGTATATTGATGGTTGTTTTTATACTATGAACAGCTCATGTTTGACAAAATTATATAACAATTTTTATTTACATTTGAATTATACTGTGATTGTAATTGTAGGAATGTTGATTGTAATTGTAATTGATGGTTGTAATTGTAAGAATACTGATTTTTATTTACATTTTCGGGGATAACTTTTTCAATGATCAGAATTTTTTGTTGTTGATTATTACTTAATGATGATTCATTTTATTCACCAGTGGGCTTTCGCTCAGCGGCCAAGGCTTGATGTGGGCCTGATATGACTTGGACCCAATACTGCAAGCTATTGCATGCAGGTTAGCAAGGCAGCCCATTTCAGATTAGCATACAGAAAGTGATGGATATAGAAAATATTTGAATTTGATTGCGAAGGTGAAGAAGATCCTTAACTAGATCTCTTTCAAAATAACAGTTGTTTCAAATATCATTGTCAATTTAGTTCCAGATTTATACCCTATGCTGTGAACCAATACTCTGGATTAGGTACTATTATACTATGTTTAGTAGTATGAACTATATTGTCGGCATCTTCTATGTATTTATTTTAGAAATCTTCAACCTTGGTAATGAAAGTATTTTGAAAGATAATTATATCTGCAATACATTTTTTTATGCTGAATATTAGGTACAACCTCACTCTATATGCCCAAGTTTCCTCTTTACTATTCTTTACGATTTTCATTTATTGGTTTAGTGTTTGTGTGGGTTTACCAAAATTGAATGTTATGACCATTTGTCTATTTTGATTGGATTTAATCACTTTTTTTACCTTATTGTAAGAAGAATTAATAGTTTTAGCTACATTTTTTATGAAGTTCTTAACATCATATACATGATGGAATAATCGGATTTGAAACGTTTGACTAATCTTTTACATTTTCAAGTTGTTATTGGAAAGGTCATTTTTTGGTGAAGACTAAAAATAATGACTTTGGTGTAGAGAAAGTCAATAACGAAAGGTTAACTTTGGGATATTTTATTTCAAGTGTTTAATATTGGTTTATTGATTGTCATTTGTTCATGTTGAAATTTTATGCATCAAAAATAATATTTTAGTTTATTTGTGAGGAGGTCTTTAGTGGGATTGCTTGAAATTTTTGTTTTAAAAGTACTGTTAGATTTTCAAACGTTGGGTTCTCAAATTTAAGCGCTAGACATGGAACATTTATATTAAATTTTCCCACACGTGGTTAGTAACATTTGTATTAAATATTCTCTCATTGGTTAAAACTATTGATCATGTACTGATGTTCTCTTGAGAATGTTCTAATTAATCGCGTGCTCTCCAATTTTGTGGCTAGGTATTCGATAGGTCGGTGTCTATTGAGTATTTTTAAAGTGTTGATGAAGAGGATGATGAGAGATTATGTAGTCCTTGCGACTGGAGTATTGAGGCAGATTTATATCTCTGAATTGAGGTCAATAATTCCCATTCTTTGCAGGGGACCAAGTCCTATTTATGGTCATGCTCATAATCTGGTTAATATCGCAGGTGGATGTCTACTTTCTTTTTAGTTCATTATGTGCATTAATTTTTAACTATGTTTACTTAAATATTCGATTGCTAAGATATTTCTTAATTGATATTAATTCATTTTTCAAATCAAATATACTGATGTGCACACATTTAAAAACGATCCTCAAATTGAAATTTCTATTACTATTTATTTATTTGCCTTTTACAAACACGGTCAGAGCGTTCAAGTGATAAGTAACCATCATTCATCAACGCTCTTATTTGTTTAATTTTGTTGATTATGGGAGCCACTAGACGATATTTGGTATTTTTTACTAAAAGATAGTACTACTGATATCATTGTCACATTTTTCAAATGATAAGTCACTGCTGGATACGTAGATTGAGAAAAATGAATCAAAGATTATGACACCTTATTGGAGACCCCAAACAGTCTCTATGCTTTCTACATGCTTTATATTGTTGAGGCATATTCCCATAAAATATAATCATTCACAATATGTGAATATCTTTTTGGAACTCACAAGCCTTTCATATCTTATTCTCATAGAGTTCCAAATTGTTTCTGCTTCTTGGACTTCTTGAGAACAATTCTGCCACTCCTGAGCTCAGCCCAACTATTGTAGCTCGGTGTGACTACGCTTTGTCTTTCATGATTGATGTGGTTGGGCATAAGCGCTTCCACCTTCCTCCACCTCAAGCACACATTGGAAGGTAAAAGCCCTGCCCAGCAGCCCCACTATTAATTTGTAAACTCTGTAACTAATGTTTATCAAATGTTTCTTTATTTAATGTGTAAACTCTGTTTATTAATTTTAACTTTCTACCTTTCAGGTTATTGGAGGTTAGGTATCATGTTGAGTTTCAGTTGAGGTTATTGGAGGTTAGGTATCTCTCACTTTATTCGATTTGCTTTCCCTAAATCTGTAACCATTGTATTGTTTGGTGTCTAAGTTTGGCATAAACGATCCATGTTAAGTTATTTATGTAAGAAAACATATTTAATATCTATTAAATGATCAAGTTGGGATGTCATTTAGTTTTGTTCTTCATCAATTGCCGATGGTCTCTCAAACTCACCACCCTTGAACACCGAGTGCACGTAATCATCCTGGATGTACGCTTTCAAGTTTAGGTTCAATTCTATTGTGCGTTCTAATGTATCCTTCACCATTGCATCCTGTAATGGAAATTTTACACATGCTGATTCAAAGCTCCCCTTAAAAATTAGATGGAACCAGATGGTTTAAACAAGGAGTCCAACTAGGAACGGGGTTGATTGGGATGTCTTCTTAGTGATCAATAATACCATCAACATAAATTGTGATATCGCTAATCCAATAATTGTACATCGTTGCACATCTGGCCAAAATCTTTCCCCACTCTCATACGTCTGATCATATACATTGATAATCTGATGACGAAAAACCATATAGGCAAAAGCAAAAAATAACAATGATGCAGTCCCCGAAAGGAAACCTTAAATGACAGACTTGATAGCTTTTGCTTCTATTAGTGGCTTTAATAAAGGAAGAACCTTCTCAATGCCCTCAATGTTAGCTATTGATTGAACAAGGGCTATAGGGATCATAAAAAATAATGTAAGGAAAAAATAAAGCAATAGCCATGAGCAGTCTTCGGACAACGAGTTTAACATATGGTATTGCCAAATTATCCCAATAAACATCACGTGGTTCTGGTGCCCATTCTATTAATTAAGTGGTAGGATTATTTGATTACTGAGTTTGAGCAAAAACTACTGCGTCCCATCGTGATTTGAATGAAACAAACACTGTGAGAATTATGGCATTATGGCTTTATGGATACTACGATTTTAGTACCTGTGAAGCTGTTGATGATTGAGTTGTAGATGCTACCTATTGAGATTCTACTAAAACCTAAATTTATTTACTGACTAACCTTATCTTCGAGTGTTATCTCTTTTTTTTGTTTCTATTTGTTAGTTTGGTCTTGAAAGTAACGTTTAGTTTGAAATTGGCAAACTATGACTTAAATGGAGAATGGTCTGATTGTTATATACAATCACATGAACATGGTTTGATGATTCCATTATCCAAACTGATTTGATTTCCCATGCCCATGCCCATGTGTAACGTCTCCTTGGAGCTATTTGGTAAATATACAGAGACCAATTCCCTTCTATTTCACATATTGAACCTAATATCTTCCCCGTCCTTATCATTTTTTTTTTCCAATTCTTTTAGGCAAAACTTATGATGAGGTGATTTATATTCCATATGAAACCTGGTTTGCAGTGGAACTTCGGCTTCAAGTGATAAAACTCCAATTCCACGTTGAAGAACTCTTAGTTTAGGGTTCGTTTTTACTCCTCTTTGTTCTGCTATAGGTCAAACATCCCTATTAATTGCTTCAGGATCCAAGGGCAAAAGGTTTATGAAGCCACATGCCAAAGCCATGATAACAACATCCCCGTGTCCCTTCATCGGGATTAATGCTGGCCAGTTATGCTCTTATTCGTGCCAAGATTATAATAAGCAGGTATATTTTATGATTATATTACTGTCCAGATGCTTTACCTGTTCAGTGAATTCTTAAAGCTAGAATTGTGGATAAAACTGCCATAATGATATATTGTCACATATTACATTCCTCCTTATAACTGGCATTATTTTTATTTCTTCTTTCTATATTTATAGGAGAAGGTACATACAGCAGCATGTACCATGCACGTGATGTAGAAACTGGTCAGATGGTCGCTTTAAAGAAGGCGCAGTTGATAATTTCCAACCAGAGAGTGTGAGGTTTATGGAACGAGAAATATCGATCCTCCGCAGGCTTGACCATCCAAACATTATGAAAGTGGAGTGTATAATTACTTCCCATTTGTCAGGTAGCATATACTTTGTCTTTGAGTACATGTAGCATATACTTTGTCTTTGAGTACATGGAACATGATCTCTCAGGGCTGTTATCATGTCCTGACATCAAGTTTTCATGGTTTTTATTAATTACATTTCTTATACATCTTGAACTTTGTGACTCTGTGCTGTTTTAGGCATATGAGAATGGGCTTATGATTGTAGTTATTCCTTTTACCTCAAAGGCAATGGGAGTAGTTAAAGGATTGGTGCTGACGATGAAGACAGACCCTTGGATACCATTGTTCCCTCGGACCCTTGGAAGAAATTGTTGATCACAAGTTTAGCGTACACTGAAGAAATTGTTTGATTATCTTTTTAACAGGGTGGATATTCTTATAAACAGGGTAAACTCTGTCCAAATGTTTAAAAAATATTTACACTTTTGTGTTGTAAACAAAAATTTTGTATTGTTATGATGTTTCATAATGGTATAATTGTGATCATTATGATGTTTATTCGAGGTTCATGACAGTATTGCTGTTGATTATTTTTATTTATCAACAGGGTGGATAGTTCTATAAATAAAGGAAATTCTGCCCAAATTTTATATATTGTTTTCACATCTATGTTGTAATCAAACTCGACTTAAATTATTTACACATTTAGATCTTTGGAAAATTTTCGCCGTGCCTTCAGGCACGGGCATTCCGCTAGTGTGTGTATATATATATATATATATATATATATATATATATATAGAGAGAGAGAGAGAGAGAGTAAAAGAGAGGAGAATGGCAAGAAACGGGTCAGAGCCCGAGTTATAAAAATATTTGTTTTAGCAAGTTTTTAAAACTGCAATGAAGCAAGTATTATGTGCATGTTAGTTTCGAACTCTCACATGAGATTCTAACCTCTCATATATTGTGCACGCCTAACGTACATCTACCCCACCTAGTTATCTATATCACTCCTAACTAGGCCATAACCTCATACTTCTAACTATATTCCGAAGGAGTATCCCGTATCGCCCATACAATACGTTACTAGATAGTTATCCCACCTAACTAAATTTTGTTATATTCCCCATTCGAATGGGTAAAATTTTATTCACTGAAATCATTTTATTTCTCATTATTATTATACCTACTAATTTCACACAGTAGAATTTTCCCCAAGTATATTCTTTATATATACTCACAACATCCCTATATATATACTAATCATGCACCCCTTGGTTATGACCACTTGGCACAAAGCATTTATTATTATTACCGCATCTACTAGTTTCACAATGTAAAAATATCCACAAGCACATATACACATATAGTCATAACATCCCTATACATATATACATATATACATCTATACATATATATACACAATAATCTTGCACCCTTAGGTTAAGGCCACTTGGCGCAAATACATACTCTGCTATCATGTCCTGGTGCATCGCTCGCTGCATATAGACAATTGGTTCGGCGTCTCTCATGAACCATGAATCTTATAACACAAATATTGAAAGTCAGCATACTCACCAGCTAAATGGGTCACGCACATACCTACGCTCCCATTCAACCATCAAAACTATCCTACGTATCAGATATCATGTATCCAAGTTCATATGCTCTGGGTACAAGTAAAATATCCCCCTATTGGATCACCCAAAATAGGACTGTCCACTGCGCGAAACCTCCTCCCGATAGCAAACAGCGTAGGTATGCTATAAACACAAATACAATCATATAATAGGCTCTCTCACATCCTATTAAAAATCAAGGTATTCACCCAACCCATACATGTATTTTCCATACACACTATTTTCTCATTACTACTTATAATATTATTATCTCGATTATTCTCTCTCTCAAAATTTCCACGGTTAACTCGCTTTTCCAAAATATATAAGGTATTACTCTACGAATATCCCCCAACAATTCTGCACTATGCAAAAATCATCAAATGATAGTTTTCCTTACTCAAAATAACTGTGTAACTCGAATTGGACTGAACTGGAGATTTCTCAGATTTGGAGCTATCGTTTGAACGAGGTCAGATGTCGTTCGAACGACATCTATTTCTCGTTCGAACGAAGCTCAATCTCGTTCGAAGGAGATTCAATAGTCTTCTCCCCCACCAGACCTGTTATGTTCTACACCCTATACAACTTCGTTTTTCACCATTTTTAAGCCTAAAACCTCTAAAATAATCAGCTCAGACGCCATTCATTCAATTCCCATCAACTACCTAACATATATCTATGATTTACAACAATATATCATCATTAAATCATCACTAATCATTAATAAATTTGAAATCCCCAAATTAATATAGTAAGAACCCTAATTCTCAAATTTATATGCAAAACTCCAAATTAAGCCCAGATTTAATCATAAAATTATCATAATTTCGTGGACATAATCCTATCTACATGAGCGAATCAAACTTTATTCAAATCAGTCCTAATTTATGATCAATTCTTCCAAATTTTCACCAATAATCATCTTCATATTAATGGGGTAATTACCTAGTCTAGCATGAACACAATTATTGATGAAGAAAGCATGCAATAAACACTTGCCTCGATTATGAAGTTCTGATCCGTTGATGAAATTGGCATAGACTTGTTCCTCCTCTTCCGATCAACGCTTTGGTGGGATTTTTGATGTGATCCTTGAGTTTTGCACCAAGAACACCTATGTACTCCTTCTTCCTTCCTCCGTGTCTCTTTCTTTTCTCTCTCGTAGGTTTGGAACTGTCAGACCCTTTCTACACCACGTTTTCCTGATTTATTTTCTTTAATTTTCTTCCATAATGTTTCCCAAAAAATTCAAAGGACAAAAATACCCCCACGGGGTGCCGGTTAGGCCTAAAAATATTCCGGAGTCCAAATAAAATACCTGAGTAGATTTTTCTTACTATCTTGACCCTTTCTGACTCAATGGCGCACTCGAAATGACCATGCAAGTTACTTAAAAATAAATTATCTTTTTACTCCATTCAATTAGTCCCGACACTACTCACACGCGCGCCCTGACTTAATATACCAAACTATCACGTTTCACATTCACAATAAGTTGTAAAATTCTATAATTCCATATTACATCACCACACAGTAATAGTCAATAGTTTTCATCAATAAGTATTATCCCTTGTCACGCTAGTTAATATTTATTTTTAATCCATATTAATTAACAATTTAATTTCTCACATTTTTAATTTAATTAATCCAGCAATAATAATTAATCCCATAATTATTTAATATCATATGAATACGGGGTGTTACATTAACACACAGACACACACCTAAATTAATATGAATGCAACATATAAATGTAATCCTAGGTGTAGTGTTGGTAGTATACCTTTGAGACTATTAGAGGAATTGATATGTAGAGTCTGAGGATCTTTGATAGACTAGGATATGACTAAAATTTTGTCACTATTTCTAAACTAGACAATCCCCTATATAATGTAGACTCAAGTGAGTCAAAGATATAGGGTGCTTCATTTGTTAGTTCTAAAGGCCTAGGTCAGTGCATTATTTTTAATATCATCGTAAAGGCACAAATCAGACTAACCGCCAATGGCCTCAATCGATTCCAGAGTCTGAGCCAAGTGTAGTGGTAATTCATTATCTTTGTACTATCGAGCATGTACGTACAAGTTGGACCGATTAGATTTTTTTCGGCATTTGGATCGCCCTTTGTCTTCTTGTCCATTCAAGCTTCAAATTTTTATAGGATTTAGACTCCAGCATTTGGATATCAACATTTTTCGCCCTATTTTGCTTATTGTTCTAGCTATTAACCAACTTTTTTTCCATCGCCTTATTTTGCAGAAAGTTATTCCATTGATCATTCAAGATTTTTACATTCGGAAGCACTTTGTCTCTTAGATCCAAAATGTTGTAGCTCGATGCTCCATTTGGAAAATGTCTCTATCGACGGTTTCTTCGATATGTTCTCAGCTATTTAGCTACCCACGATAAAACCATTTTCTTTGAATGGTCGGGGAATGGAAAAACACTTCCAGAGTTGGTCATAAATGTCATCCTTTATGGCTTGATCAACTGTGTTATAGTTATGTGCTACCCTAACTTCCACATTTATTTTCTTAAGTGTTAAACACTGGTATTTAAATATTTGGAGGTCATTTTTATAGCGAGCAAGACTATTCCCAAGAAGGGAGAACCCAATGTTTTTTTCTCATTTGCTGGGGAGTTATCGGGAGTGGTAAGTGGGGGCCTTAGAGTAAGAGTTTTTTTTGCTGACTCGTAGAAGGAGTAGTGGACTGAACCAATGGTTAATTAGAGAATTGCTCACCACGTTGTGATGAGAATTCTTATTGGGTTACAGGAGATGAGAATCCTGGTTAAGGTGTTACCTCATCACTTGGTTTATTTGGTTTACTTCCGCTCGACGTTAGCTATAATAAAAAAATTAGGGATAAAATAATTATAAAAATATGAAATTATAACTAACTAACCATGTTTACGACTATATATATGTGTATACCTTCTCATAATAAGACTTTAAAATATTTTCAATGTGTGTGATCTCCATCCACTCGGTATTACTTTTTAAAAACTATGGATTTTTGCACGTGGCCAACTAGAAGGGAGCGCATCTATGATTGATGTATATATTTTCCTGATAGGAACTTAGATCTCATCTTCTTCAACTTATTGGCAAGATTCAATCTAATGTGCATATATCGTGAGACACCACAATATTAGTTAATGCCCTTTGTACGTAGTTGTATCCACAATAGGTAAATGTTTTTTTCTTCCTTATCTAATATTGTAAGCAAGGTCAGGGCTATGTCAGGATTATGTACGCGGAATATATTCTCATGTCAGGATTATGTATGCGGAATATATTCTCTACAACCTCATCCTAACTTTTTGGTAGGAAAAGTAGAATACGATCGAACATGTACTCTTGCTGAAGATGAACTCCAAGATATGTAAATTAGTTAAACTGTTTAATCTTCTTATTCCCATACTTGTTAATGGGAATGGGGCACACTAATAAAAGAGGTATAAGTTCGGTCCAATTGCAACCACTCGTACTCTTGTTGCCAGTGATTATCCCCATGCCCCATTTTTCCTGAGAAAAAATATGAGGGTGTGAATATGAGTCCTACAAGTGATGGATTTAATTAATCATTAACTAGTTATTGTTTTTCAAATGATCCAATTTAAGTTTATCTTATTTTAACATATGAGTCCTATGCAAACAGATTTAAATGGAATGTACGTGTGATTGTGCACATAACTAATTTTCCTGTCCATTTCATGAATACCTTGCAAACCACTACCTACCATTTCATTAGGAGCTAAAGGATCAATATCATTATATATAACCTTTCATAAAGTAAAGCATTTAAGTAAGGGCATATTAGTTTGATTAACATTTTGAGTCATTATAACTACCCTCCTCTAAACCCCTTGCGTGGGACGTCTCACCGAAGTGAAATCCAAACAAGGAACCCCCCGATACACTTACATTTAGATGGGGTAATTGTTAAGATATATTTTGTTAAGGTTTTTTGATATCCCGCCCAATTAAATATAGGGTGATCAGTCCTCTACCAAATTCAAAACAGGATATTCAGTTGGTTCATTCTCAGCATTACTATCGAAACACTTTTTAACATATTAATCACCTAATATAAAATTAAGCTAGGTGTTAAAACATTTACAATTTTAATAAAACCAAGTAAATCCATTTCTTTCCATCTTAAAATATAAACCATTCACCACACATAGGAATGTAATAAATACTAAACATGAATCAAGTAATGAAATAAATAGGACTGGATAAAACCTCCCAGTTCAAAACTCCAAACCATACAATAAACTGAATACAATATCTCTGATGAAAGAACTAGAAGTGGGCGACATATGCCCTAAACAAGAAGTCCAGATGAACTGAATGGAAAAGATAGATGCGTCTACTGCAAGGACCTACAGCTTCCACAATAGCTGCAGCACGTCAAGCAATCCAAATCTCTAAATTTGATACTCCTGTGGCTGAGCACCTGATAATACATATATATAGAAAAAGAGAGAAGAGATAGAAGAAACGGGTCAGAGCCCAATGTGTAAAAATGATTTAGCAAGTATTTAAAACTGGTTCTTAAAACAAGTCTTATACGCATGTTAGTTGCCGAACTCTCACACGAGTTTCTCACCTCTCGTCTACTGTGTACGCCTAACGTCATCTAATCTCCCCTAGTTATACCTCCAAGTCTAGTCAGAAACCATATTAATACTAACTATGCTCACTAGTAGTATTCCCGTATCGCCCATACAATACGCTATTCAGATAGTTTATCTCACATACTAAGTTTCATTATTCATCGTTTGAATGGTTAATCTTTTATTCACTAAGATTATCTTACTTCTCATTTTCATTTTTCTCTACTAGTCTCACAAAGTAGAATGTTACCCAAGTACACTCATACATATATATAGTCTCATCGTCCCTATATATATACACTAATCCTGCACTCTTAGGTTAAGACCACTTGGTGCAATGAAATTATTACCAAGTCTACCAATTTCACACAGTAGCAATATTCACAAGTCCATATATATATATATATATATATATATATATATATATATATATATATATATATATATATATATATATATATATATATATAGACTAATCCTGCACCCCGAGCTAAGACCTATTAGTGCACATATCCAGAAAATCACGCATCCCTGGGTTAACACCCATTAATGCACATATCAATAAATATTCAGCACCCACGGGTTATCACCCATTAGTGCGCCTAACAATAGAATATTTCATCCCCGGGTTATCACCCATTAATGCACCTATCAATATTAATCCAGCACCCCCGGATTATCACCCATTAGTGCGCTTAACAATAGTCATCCTTGTACCACCGGGTTATCACCCATTAGTACACTTAATAATAGTGTTTCTGCACCCCCGAGTTATCACTCATTTTTGCACTTAACTATAAGATCCTTGCACTCCCGGGTTATCACCCATTAGTGCTCTTACAATAATATCACATAATAGGCATACACACCTCTTATTATAAATTACAGGTATTTATCCAACCTACATATATACTCCTCATACGTATTTTAATCTCATCTCTACGTATAGTTTAAATATTTAGATTACTATCGCTTTCGTAATCTCCAAGGTATACTCTCTCTCTATACCGAAATAATTAAAGTATTTATTCTCACATACTTTCCTGAAATTTTATCTTATTTAAATTTACTAATTGACAGTTTCTCTCACTCCAATAAATCGGCAAGTTCAAAACTAGACTTTGAGAAAAATCCCCAAAATTCCCTCTGTCACTCGAAGCAGAAGGGTTGTCGTTTGAATGACTTTCACGTGTCGTTCGAGCGACTTCGCACGAGATGCCATATCGCTCGAACGACTTCGCGCGAGATCACGCGAGATTTCACAATTTGTCTTCTTCCCTAGAATTCTGCGTTTTTCCACCATTTATGAACCTATAAACCTCTAAGATTCAACACCCAACGTCTCATCATCAATACCCATCATCCCTAACAGGTTATCAATCATTTCTACCATCCTAGGATCCTTAATTCGTCATACATCATCACAATTATATAATATCCCCAAATCAATTCATATGAACCCTAGTTTCCAAATTTTCAATTTCAGAACCTAATCAACCCAGATTCGTTCATCAATATATAATCAAATTCTATGATTAATCCTCTACATACATTAAGGAATTCCAACCACTAATTAAATCAATCCTTAATCATAATTTAAGTCTCCAATTTTCACCCAATTAACATATAAATCATGATTAATACCACCTATACTAACATGAGCATGATTATTGCTAAAAGAAAGCAAGTAATAAACACTTGCCTCGAATATGACGGTCTGATCCATTGGTGATGTTGGTATGTGCGCATTCCTCTCTTCTCGATCTACGCGTTGGTGGTCACGGTTATGCAAGGTGATGGCAAATGAGTCTTCTCCCTTGTAATTTGGTTCTCCCTCACACCCTCCATGGCCGTTCTAACTTCCTATCACTTCTTAACCCTAATGGACTTTCCTTAGCTGATATAATAAATCCTAATTTTCGTCCATTATTTAAACAAAAAAATACAATTTACCAAAATGCCCTCTTGGGGCGTCGGTTAGGCCTAAATCGCACCGGGACCCAAAATAAACACCCGGGTACACTATTTTGACTATCTCGACCCTCCTGGACTCAATGGCGCACTCGAAATGACCATACGAGTTAATAAAAATAAATTCTCTTTTTATTCCATTCAATTAGTCCCGACACGACTCACACGCGTGTCAGACTTAAATTACCAAACTGCCGTATTTCTCACTTCCGACAATTTATCAAATATCATAATTCCATATTACATATCACACAGTAATATTTAATAGTTCACAACAATAAGTATTAACCCTTGGCATGCTAGTTAATAATTATTTTAATCCGGATTAATAACAAATTAATTTCTCACATTTTAATTTAATTAATCCAACAACAATAATTAATCACATACTTATTCTCATAATAATAATTAACCACATAATTATTTAAATCGTCAAAAATACGGGGTGTTACAGGTTTATTATGAGTGAGTATGGCAATACTTTGAAAGTCTATGTGTACTATTAATCCAAGCAATCCAACATCACTATACAATAACCAAACCAACAACCAATAAGTATCTTCTACTCAATCTATCGTCTACATGATAAAACACATACCAATAATAACAGTATCCCTAGTAAGGGCTTACATCCATTCTTGCATAAAAGCGACATATAATTAACTTAAGTGTATTACATCATAAGGGCTCATATGTGTATCAACTGCCTCCAGTCATTAATAATGCATTCACGTTAATTCTTAGAATATGAATGGAGTTCTCATAGTAAATCTCATAAATTTGGTTCATAAATATCAAAATTACTATTCTCAAAGCATAAAGTACAATCCTACTAAGCATGCATAATTTTTGAATTCACTAACTCTAAATTTAGGTCTATATCTTACACTATCACATGTCAATCACCAAATTCTACAAATGGGGTCCAATTCTTAAATAACAAATTTTGCATGTTTTGGGTTTTAGCATTTAGTCTCTAGGGATTATGGTTTTTAAATTACAATTTAGGGTATATGATGTAGGATTTATGATCTACGTTTTGGGTTAAGTATTAGGATTTAAGTTTTAGGGTTCAGGTATTTTGGTTTAGTCATTAGGGTTTATTGATTTTCATTTAAGTTTTAGGGTTGGTAAATAGGGTTTAGGGATTGTCATATGGGGTTATTAATTAGGGTTTTGATTTTTCATTTTACATTTTAAGTTTTAGGAATTGGTGTTTTAGTTTTAAAATCTAGGGTTAACGATTTGGGTTATAAGTTTTAGGATTTTTGAATTAGGGTTTAAGGATTAGGGTTTCGGGTATATGATTTAGGAATTAGGAATTAAGTTTATGAATTAGGGTTTTAGGTATAAGATTTAGGAATTGGGAATTGGGAATTAGGATATACAATTTACGTTTTAGGTAATTTCCAAAGAGGAAACATGGCACTGCTAAGCACCCCTCTGACCCTCTCATTCTCTTAAACATCTACGGCCCATATAAAGTAATCCACTACTATAACCTAAAACCTAACCTTTGAACTTTAACCCGCCCAAAACATCATCTCCCACAACTCATCCAACTAGGTTCTTAACATTTAAACTAATTGGACAAATTTAACTTTTAAAATCATTAATCGACTTAAATAAATAAATTCAATTCATCACTTAAATCCACATTAATATATAAGTTAATTGGATATTAAAATTACCATTAAATTAGTTGAAAAAATTTAAACTCACTGGGGTATTGCACCTTAAGGTAGCAGGGTATATACACATGCATACACATACATATACATGCACACACATATACATATACATATACACACACACATACACATGCATACACACATATATACACATACATACATACATACAAACATATATATGTACATACATACATACATAAATACACACATACATAATATATATACACATACAGACATACACGGTGTATATATATAAAGAGAGGGCAGTGAACCTGAAGTGTAAAGAGAGTGGGTTGTCGGAGAGAGATCAACAGAGAGAGGTTTTCAGAGAGAGGTCGAGGGAGAGCGAGAGAGCAGTGGGTGAGTGAAGAGAGAGAGATAGAGAGAGACAAAGAGATCACGTGAAAAATGAAAAAAAAGGCTGGTGCCCTGTATCTAAAGGTTGTGGTCATGACCCTTATCCGTAACCACACTTCCCTTACATTTTATTTTTTCCACGCATCAACATGGTCACGGTGACTATTCAAAAATGGTGGAGGCCCAAAGTCATGGCCAATGTTAACTAAAAACCTTAACTTGGTCATGGATCTGGTCACGGTTTGGGGCCGTGACCAATATTGGCAGGAATTTTGGTGCAATTTTGGTGCCCAGATGGTCACAGGGGTTGTCACGGACCACGATCAGGACCTCTGTGGACACGGTCTTAGGCCAAGACAGTGTCCATTGAATGTCACCCCAATTAGTGGTCACGGACATGGTCACGCTTGTTTAGGCTTGCGTCACAGTCTTTGTCCGTGACCATTGTGCCATGACCACTCTCGATTTGTGGTGTAGTGGGATTTTACATATTAGAATTTCATGGTCGAACCAGTAATACATGATCACTTGTTACTCCTGCAACTTATAGATCCACATCACTGTGACACCCCACCTAATAAAATACCGGGTGATCAGTCCTATACCAAATTAAAATAGGAATCCAAGTTGGATCATTCTTAGCATCACTGTCGAAAACTTTTAAGACTTACTAACCACCTAGTATTCCAAAAGCTGGTGCCAATTTTAACTTTTTAATTAAACCAAAATAGTACATGCGGAATTAAAATATGAACCATTCACACAACTGAATGAAAATAAACTCAATCATAACTACACAACTTGCCGAATAAATCACTGGCCACCAAAGAAATAATCCTATACAAATATTCAACACCTGAATAAATTACACCTGAAAACTGTACCGAGAAGTCTGGGCGACAAGCCCTAATAAAATTGAAACTGATACAAGATTCCTACTCTAGGAATGAATGAATGATGCGTCTAATCCAAACTCCTGCTAGCATCCACATATGCCGCAGCTCCGTGTCCCTGGAATAGAAAATAAATCTTGGCGTCCCTGTGGCCGGACACCTAAAAGGTTTTGAAAATATTTTTATAGCAAGGGTTAGAACCCAAAACATTTTAAAAATATTTATCAAGTGAATTAACTGTAGTGATTTAAAAATGTATGAATGCGCTTCATATTTAAGTTAGTGTCGCACTCCCTTGTGGACATTCTCACCCCTCCACTATTGTGCACACCTACCGGTTACCTTAACCCCACCTAGTTGTGCTTCCCCGTCCAACTAGTCCTGGTATAACCTTCCCTTGCCATACTACTCTAACCCGAGTATAATGGTTTCCTGAATTATAAGTTATTTCACAATTTACTTAATTAATTCCTTCTTAATGAATATCATATAACCATAACACAAGTTATATAAATTTAATACGTCACACTCTGTATTATTCCCACAAATGATTAACTTAATTAATTTCTCATTAATTAACAGCATATAACTGTAACCCGAGTTATATAAAGTAAATACATCACACACTGTATTATCTCCTACCTATAATATTTTCTACCATATTATAGGTACCTTTACTAACAACCACACATATATCATACGCGTATCCATCCTTCCGAGTATATCCTCACCGGATGATTCCCTCTAAAATGCTATCTCACTAGGTGTGCTCACAAAACCTAGTTCCCCAAGTTGGAATCGCTCACCAACTTGTCCCAAAATATAAACGTAGTGGAGGCGGTCATATTCCTTCCCTGAAAGTGAGGTAAATCCCTCACCCATATATACCGGACGCTATGACCTGGGGATATACTCGCCCTACTCCTCAAGCTAGGGGATTCACCCACATCGCGCAACCTCCCTTGATAGCATTTGAGTATTTAAATTGAATAAATATCTAGTCACTGATATTTAATATCACACACAATATGAACACGTATATATATATATACAATCACTGTACCGTATATATATAATATAAACCCCGACTTTACCGTGTACTCAATATCCCGTACACTTCCCGAAATTTCTTGAGTCTGTGGCCCGACTCAACGTAATTAATTTTCTCACGTAATAATTTATCGTCTTTCCGAGTCTATGGTCCGACTCTAATATATTTAACTCACACCTCAATTTATATAATATTTTCCCCGAGTCTATGGTCCGACTCCAATTAAATTAATTAACACATTTATTAATTTAATACCTCCGCGAGTCTATCATCCGACTCTAATTGAATTGATTAACACACCTATTAATTTAATGCTCCCCGAGTCTATAATCCGACTCTAATTAAATTAATTATCACATTTATTAATTTAATAACTTGGTGTCACCCAACCATTATCCCCGGACTCACTTACTTGTCCCGTAACTTACTATTTCCCGAGTCTATGTTCCGACTCCAAATTAATTACTTTCTTTCAATAATTAATTTACTACTTTGATACCACTTAACCAATATCCCCGGACTCGCTCACTCGGTCCATTCTACATCTCATAGTTTGATTCTCACATTTTCACCCACAATGTGTCACACATTTATTTTCATAATTTCCCCGATTATTTTTACCTATAATTGTTAGCGCACCCGGACTCACCCACTTAGTCCATAATTAAATATTTCGCCTAAATTCCTTTAATAATGCAGTGTCACCAAATTACAATACCCGAATATCATTCCTCGACCCAATATCGATAATTGAATTAAGGGAATTAAAACTTAAATAAAACCCTCATTATAAATAACCTGGCCGAACTACCCAAAATTTCCTATCGTCGATCGATCGATGGCCCACGATCGATCGATCGATCCCTTCGTGACACCTCTTCTTCCCCACGAAGATTTGCACCATTAATGAGCTTTGAGGTTTCTTTTCCTCAAAACACCAACCTCAAATCAGCATGTTAACAATCTTATATCATTACTCATGAACTAAAAATATCATCTAAACCTTTTAACATCATTAACACTATGAATCTTGACCCACTCAAGAACACAAAATTTCTAGGGTACAATACCAATCCCAATTTCAAATTCAAATTTCATCCTTTTATATTTCGATTTTTTTCATTCAAACCAGATAATCATACTCAGAATTATATATCACAACTAATTCTTTCCTTAAATTCCATTCAATAGTTCCATTAACAAAACCCCCTTTTTGTACCCATTTATCCCCAAAACGAATTTTAGTATACACATCACTAAAATATGAATTGGATATCATGCTTTAGGAGTAAAAACAGTTAACCACTTGCCTGGAATCGTTTGTAGGGTCTGATTCCATTGGCGTAGTCCCTCGATTTGGCTCCAAAATCCCCAAATTGGCTTTTGCTAAGCTTTCCCCCAATTCCTTCTCAAGCCCTAGGCTTAGATTTGTAATGGCTGCTGATTTCCTAATCCCTCACTTAGGTTAAAACTCTCAATCCCGTTTTTCACCTAATGGGCTTAATTAAAGTGGCCCAACTCGTCCCGTGTGGGCCCGGCTATGCCCAAAAATTCCTCGAGACCCAATTACTACCCCCGGGTACTCTTTTATGACTATCTCGACCCATCCGGACTCAACCGCGCACTCATAATTGGCATCCGAATTAATTTATAAAAATCCTTATCTCACACCCAATTTAGTCTATACCGACTCCCGATTGAGATAAGTGCATACCTCGTCATTAATACCCTAAATGACGTAATTAAATTATTACTATTTACTTAGTAAATAAATTTTTCTTAAACATTAACCATTCCCTCCCCAATTAATATTTAAATATATATATTGCCATAATTAATTCAATTAAAATTATAACACACAAGTAATTTAAAATTCCCGAATTAATTAAATATTAAATGCACAAAAATATGGGGTGTTACATACTTCCCCCCATTACAAAGGAATTTAGTCCTCGAAATTAAGATAAACCTAGTGTTCCAATATTAACATATTACTCACTAGTCATGTGCCTCCAAGCCCGCTATATCTATTCCATCCTCTTCTAACCATACGTTACACAAGTATTCATTTAAAATTTTCCAGGGCGCCCATACACCCTACACCCGCGCTTAACCGCACAAAATTTGTCTTAATTAATCCGGGTGCCCATACACCCTATCCCCGCACTCTACCGCACGAAAGTTACCCGACTATGCTAGTCATCACCCGTAATATAACTTCGAACCCGTAGTCATATCACACACACACACACACACATATATATATATATACATATATATCTACTACCCGGGTACCCAACCCATGTGCTAACGTCCAAACATCTCCCCATAAATACTTGTCTCTCAACACAAAAGTATATACGCTTACCCTTATGCTACCAAAGACAACATAAAATACCGCGCCCTTACTATCACTAGTCCTTGTACAAAATAAACCCCGAGCTATCTGTCTTTGCTCGAAAATAAATCTAACCACCCTGATTCACTTCAGTAAACATTCCCACTTACCGGGATAAAATATGAGAACACAAAACCTCACTATGTGCTATCGCACCATACCATACAACATATATATCCACATATATACAGGCTATACGCCCTCTCCGGTGATACCTAGTACCAACTCTGCACTGGTGTCGCGAACACCAAAATTTTACACTACTATCCATAATATTTAAATTCCATCGCTATCCAGCCGATATTTAGGAAATATTATCAACTCTACTCCCAGAATTCTCAAAAGTAGTAACTCTTCGCAAAATTCAAACAATCACTCAGTGTACACCTCCACTCTCCCGTGAAGAACACCAAGGAACTCCGCTACCCTACGGAAAATTTATCCACATACTATGGCTGCTACCGCCAACGCGCCCACTAAGTTCGACTCACCTGTGAACTCTAGTGAAAAATAAGTCTTATACTGTGACATCCTCTTTGTCACTAAAAATATATACCCAATGCCCCTAGGGTAAAAATAATTTCCTCTATACTCCAGCTGTAGCGACTGGTTCTTGGGTTCCGGAGCAGCTTCTCCCTGCCCGAATGCACCCATGACTTGCTTTAGTGGCTGTACATCCAGGACCTCGTCCTGTAGTTAACCTCTACCTCGCTTAAGACAACTTTCTTCATGTGTCTAGCTTTCCCCACAAACGAAACACCTTTTAATACATTTACCCTGCTACTGGTCCCTTCCATACCGACCTTGTTAGAAATCCTGGCCATCCTGCCAATGGCCTCCAGTTCTAAATCGTTTGGCATGATTTTCCTGCCGGAAATCCTGCCCCTAATCTCCCCTAGTCTGCTGTTGGGATACCCTACTGGTATTGTTCCCCCTGGCTTATTCGACTGGCTAGTTTCCACTCCCCTCCCGCTTCCTTTCGCGTGGAAGCGATATTTTCGACCGTGCCGGAGTGCTGCGTTTACGACATCAGTATAAGCTACTAATGCGTATTTACTAATTAAATGTTGTCTGATTCTCCAGACTAACCCATCCATAGACTTTGCTTTCTTTCTCTTTTCCTCGCTTACCTCATCCGGTACAAAATTTTGTCAACGAGTGAATTCTTCCTCATAATCGGCCACTAAACGGTCTCCCTTTGAGTCACCTCACAAAATTTTCTCCTCGTTTTGGTCTCAACCGCTGGAGGAAAATACTTGCGGTCGAACCGCACTCAAAACTCTGCAATGGCTAGTGTGTCCCTTTCCTCAACTGTGGTGATCAACTCCCACCACTGTAGCACTGCTCCCACTAAACTAAAAGTGGTTAACATTTTCTTTCGCACCTCATCGCAATCTCCCATGCGTAGGTGATGCTGGATATCTCTCTTCCTTGACACGCTAGCATTACATCTGAACCCTCTCGCAACTCCGGTGGGTTCCCACTAAAAATAACCTCTCTTTCTTGTTCCCACCCCGACGACCCTGCGTGAGTCTGAACATCCGGTGCCACCAACACTTGTGGCGGATCCCGTGGAAATTACCCTGCCGTTGCGACCACCGTCGCTTCAACTGCCTGTGCCACTATTTCAGTTACCTATGCTGTCAAAATCATCTCTGGCCGTTGCTGCAGTAGCTCTTGCTCCTAACGAGCCTCCCTCGTCTCATCTCCCCCTGCTGCCCTAGCTGCTCTCTCTCATGGGCATCGTCTGGAATGAGAATCGAATTTTGTATGAGTTCACTCTCAAATATATATTTCGCAGAAGAACGTATACGCGCATACGTATGAGAATACAACAATCCTATAATAGGGCTCTATATCAGAGATTGCTAAACCGAAATATGAAAAGCCGCACAGATCCTAAGGACACTAGAACCTGATGCTCTGATACCATCTGTGACACCCCGCCTAATAAAATATCGGGTGATCAGTCCTATACCAAATTAAAACAGGAATCCCAGTTGGATCATTCTTAGCATCACTGTCGAAAACTTTTAAGACTTACTAACCACCTAGTATTCCAAAAGATGGTGCCAATTTTAACTTTTTAATTAAACCAAAACAGTACATGCAGAATTAAAATATGAACCATTCACACAACTGAATGAAAATAAACTCAATCATAACTACACAACTTGCCGAATAAATCACCGACCACCAAAGAAATAATCCAATACAAATATTCAACACCTGAATAAATTACACCTGAAAACTGTACCGAGAAGTCTGGGCGACAAGCCCTAATAAAACTGAAACTGATACAAGATTCCTACTCTAGGAATGAATGAATGATGCGTCTAATCCAAACTCCTGCTAGCATCCACATATGCCGCAGCTCCGTGTCCCTGGAATAGAATATCAATCTTGGCGTCCCTATGGCTGGACACCTAAAAGGTTTTGAAAATATTTTTATAGCAAGGGTTAGAACCCAAAATATTTTGAAAATATTTAGCAAGTGAATTAACTGCAGTAATTTAAAAATGCATGAATGCGCTTCATATTTAAGTTAGTGTCGCACTCCCTTGTGGACATTCTCACCCCTCCACTATTGTGCACACCTACCGGTTACCTTAACCCCACCTAGTTGTGCTTCCCTGTCCAACTAGTCCTGGTATAACCTTCCCTTGCCATACTACTCTAACCCGAGTATAATGATTTCCTGAATTATAAGTTATTTCACAATTTACTTAATTAATTCCTTCTTAATGAATATCATATAACCGTAACACAAGTTATATAAATTTAATACGTCACACTCTGTATTATTCCCACAAATGATTAACTTAATTAAATTCTCATTAATTAACATCATATAACTGTAACCCGAGTTATATAAAGTAAATACATCACACACTGTATTATCTCCTACCTATAATATTTTCTACCATATTATACGTACCTTTACTAACAACCACACATATATCATACGTGTATCCATCCTTTAGAGTATACCATCACCGGATGATTCCCTCTAAAATGCTATCTCACTAGGTGTGCTTACAAAACCTAGTTCCCCAAGTTGGAATCGCTCACCAACTTGGCCCAAAATATAAACGTAGTGGAGGCGGTCATATTCCTTCCCTGAAAGTGAGGTAAATCCCTCACCCATATATACCGGACGCTATGACCTGGGGATATACTCGCCCTACTCCTCAAGCTAGGGGATTCACCCACATCGCGCAACCTCTCTTGATAGCATTTGAGTATTTAAATTGAATAAATATATAGTCACTGATATTTAATATCACACACAATATGAACACGTATATATATACTATCACTGTGCCGTATATATATAATATAAACCCCGGCTTTACCGTGTACTCAATATCCCGTACACTGCCCGAAATTTCCCGAGTCTGTGGCCCGACTCAACGTAATTAATTTTCTCATGTAATAATTTATCGTCTTTCCGAGTCTATGGTCCGACTCTAATATATTTAACTCACACCTCAATTTATATAATATTTTCCCCGAGTCTATGGTCCGACTCCAATTAAATTAATTGACACACTTATTAATTTAATACCTCCGCGAGTCTATCGTCCGACTCTAATTGAATTGATTAACAAACCTATTAATTTAATCCTCCCCGAGTCTATAATCCGACTCTAATTAAATTAATTATCACATTTATTAATTTAATAACTTGGTGTCACCCAACCATTATCCCCGGACTCACTTACTTGGCCCGTAACTTACTATTTCCCGAGTCTATGTTTCGACTCCAAATTAATTACTTTCTTTCAATAATTAATTTACTACTTTGATACCACTTAACCAATATCCCCGGACTCGCTCACTCGGTCCATTCTACATCTCATAGTTTCATTCTCACATTTTCACCCACAATGTGTCACACATTTATTTTCATAATTTCCCCGATTATTTTTACCTATAATTGTTAGCGCACCCGGACTCACCCACTTAGTCCATAATTAAATATTTCGCCTAAATTCCTTTAATAATGCAGTGTCACCAAATTACAATACCCGAATATCATTCCTCGACTCAATATCGATAATTGAATTATTTCTCCAAATTCGTTCGTCTCCTGACATACCGTTCACCCCCTCCTAAACCCAATTATGTCACCCTATAATTGTTAAGGAAATATGTATCCCATATAAATTTCTCACCAATTAAAATTATGGGAGTTAAAACTTAAATAAAACCCTCATTATAAACAACCTGGCCGAACTGTCCAAAATTTCCCATCGTCGATCGATCGATGGCCCACGATCGATCGATCGATCGATCCCTTCGTGACACCTCTTCTTCCCCACGAAGATTTCCACCATTAACGAGCTTTAAGGTTTCTTTTCCTCAAAAACCAACCTCAAATCAGCATGTTAATCATCTTATATCACTACTCATGAACTAAAAATATCATCTAAACCTTTTAACATCATTAACACTATGAATCTTGACCCACTCAAGAACACAAAATTTCTAGGGTACAATCCCAATTTCAAATTCAAATTTCATCATTTTATATTCCGATTTTTCTCATTCAAACCAAATAATCATACTCAGAATTATATATCACAACTAATTCTTTCCTTAAATTCCATTCAATGGTTCCATTAACAAAACCCCCTTTTTGTACCCATTTATCCCCAAAACGAATTTTAGTATACACATCACTAAAATATGAATTGGATATCATGCTTTAGGAGTAAAAACAGTTAATCACTTTCCTGGAATTGTTCGTAGGGTTTGATTCCGTTGGCGTAGTCCCTCGATGTGGCTCCAAAATCCCCAAATTGGCTTTTACTAAGCTTTTCCCAATTCCCTCTCAAGCCCTAGGCTTAGATTTGTGATGGTTGCTGATTTCCTAATCCCTCACTTAGGTTAAAACTCTCAATCCCATTTTTCACCTAATGGGCTTAATTAAAGTGGCCCAACTCGTCCCGTGTGGGCCCGGCCATGCCCAAAAATATCCCGAGACCCAATTACTACCCCCGAGTACTCTTTTCTGACTATCTCGACCCATCCGGACTCAACCACACACTCAAAATTGGCATCCGAATTAATTTATAAAAAACCTGATCTCACACCCAATTTAGTCTATACCGACTCCCGGTTAAGATAAGTGCATACCTCGTCATTAATACCCGAAATGATGTAATTAAATTTTTACTATTTACTTAGTAAATAAATTTTCCTTAAACATTGACCATCCCCTCCCCGATTAATATTTAAATATATATATTGCCATAATTAATTCAATTAAAATTACAACACACAAGTAATTTAAAATTCCCGAATTAATTAAATATTAAATGCACAAAAATACGGGGTGTTACAATCACGAGGTAAACACATATCCTGCGGTCGATCTACTGGAATCCTTGTCTGATTGAAAATTTGAGTTTGTGTAGCTGAAGGGTACTAGAATGTCTCCTGAGTAAACTAACACATAATCTCTAGTACTTTTCATATACTTGAGAATGTGATTACAAAATTTTAGTGTTCCTCAACTTGGTTAGAATGAAATATGCTAACCATGCCAATAACATACATATGTCCGATCTTGCACACACTATAGCTTATATGCGACAACCCACCACTGAAGAATAAAGTATATTCCTTACCCTCTCCATTTAATCAAGTCTATTAGGACACTAATCCTTAGATAAAGAGATTACATGCCTGAAAGGAAGAAATCCTTTATTGGTATCTTGCATATTAAACCTTATCTGCACATTATCAATATAAGTGGCTTGGGATAAGCCCAACATACTAGTTTTTGATCACACAAAATCATGATCCCGAGGATGTGACAGACTTCTCCTAAGTTCTCCATATCTAATTGACTAGATTAGCACACTCTTATACTAGATAATACAACCATATCATTCCCAATTAGAAGAATCTCATCTACGTAAAGTATTATAAATACCGTTATGCTTTTGTTATACGTAAGTTTCATCTAAAATATTTGATTGCCTGATCACATTAGATGTTCCACAACCTTTACGCTTGATTAAGTCCATATATGGATCTCTTATGCTTATACACCTAGCTTTCTTGACCCTTGGCTATGAATCCCTAGGGTTTCATCATATATATGCCTTATTCAAGATAATCATTTAAGAATGAAGTCTTAACGTCCATTTTTTATATCTCAAAATTAAGATGTACCGCAATGGATAAGAGACTCCAGATAGAATTTATCATGACTACGAGCGAGAAGGTTTCTTCATAGTCAATTCCCTCTTTCTAAGTAAACTCTTTCTCAATAAAAGTTATCTTAAAGGTTTTCACATTCTCGTCTACCCCTATTTTCTTCTTGTAGATCCATCTGTAACCAATGGATTTTATCCAATTAGAATAGTCTACGAGTTCCCAAACTTGATTCGAGTACATTGATTCCATTTCGGTATTCAAAGCCTTAACCCAAAACTTGATGTTCTTGTCTTGGAATTCCTCGTCATAGTTTCTGGGATATGGTTTCTGTTCCATCTAGATGTCACCGAAGCGTTCATCTAAATACATAAACTTGTTAGGATGGCGTATGACTCTCCTACTACGATGTGGTTCTACTTATGGTCCAGTATAAATGACAAATGTATTCTGATCATCGGTAATACTCCACTACCACTAGGCAGTGTAATATGGATGCCAATTTGTATTACATCCTCTACGGGTGGTTCAAAGGCAATTGATTAGTCTTCCCTCTTAACGCTTATATTATAATTTAATTTTGGGGGTTTATCATATAATCTTTCTTCAAGTATCGTGCATTGGTGTTAACCAATACCCTCTGGTCCTTAAGATTATAAAATAAATCACATTTGGTTCCTTTCAAGTAACCTATCAAGATATATACTTTTGTGATGAATTATAACTTACTGGACTCATTCCTTAACACGTGTGTTGGGTGGCCCCAAATCCGAACATATCTTAGACTATCTTTTCACCCAATCCACAGTTTTATAGCAATTATTGAGACCAACATAGAAAAAACCACGTTCAATAAATATGTACTAGTCTCTAATGCATAAAGGAAATATTCAGGCTCGAATAACTCACTGCGGATCTAACTATGTATAAAAGAGCCCTGTTCTTTTTTTTCTTGCTACCCCATTTTTATTGTGGAGTGCTCGGTCTAGAAAATTAGGATGTAATCCCAATCTCTGATAAGTGATCCCAAAATTCTCCCAATAAATACTTTCCTCCACGATCAGATAATAGAGTTTGGATTAGTTTACTATGCCTACAATACACCTTAGCCTTATATACTTTGAACTTATAAAAGGCTTAAGACATGTGATGCATAAGGTAAACATACCAAAACTTCTAGTAATCATCAATGAAAGTGTTGAAGTACTTATAACCACCTCTTTCCCGGATAATCATAGGGCAATACAAATCAAAATGAATCAGTTCCAACACATCTTTAGCTCTATAACTCTAGTAAGTAAACAACCTCTTGGTCATCTTGCCCTCTAAATAAGATTCGCAAACCAGGAATGCCTCCACTTTTAATGAACTTAATTGAACCTTTGATACCAGTTTATGAATCCTTTTTAAATTGATATGACCTAAGCGTAAGTGCCAAAGATACTTTTGGTTAAACTTATAAGGTTCTTTTCTCTTTGGGTTATTTCCATTTAAGTGTTCGATTCAGTATTAAGAAGTAGGGGTAAGACAAGTCTTATAGTATAAAGATCATTTTCCAATACACCAGAAACGATAAAAGATTTGTCCTTCTTGATAAAAACTACTATATTAAAATAAGCCAAATATCCATTCATCACAATATCAGAAAACTCAAATATCTTCTTCGGCTACAAAACACAAAAATAATCTACTAATATTGACTTATTGTCTTACCCAAAATGTAAAACTAAATTTTCGACTCCTACTACTACCTTGTGATGATCTCCCATGAACAAAAATATTTTCCCATCAATGAGCTCCCTGGTTACCTACAACCCTATGAAAAATTTCAAACATTATTAGTGGCTCCCGAATCTACATGAAAATTTTTAGTGCTAGGATTATCCAAAATTTTAATTTTCAAGTCAAATTACCTAGTGGACAATTAATCCAATTTCAACTTTGCATCAATTAAGCCAAAGTTGTGTAAATAATTAGTCCAATTTTATCTTGACCTAATCATGAATTTAGATGGTATAGCAAGAATAAAATAAAAAAACCCACACAATGCTGTGATATACGAGGAAAACCCACAATGGGAAAAATCATGGACTTCCTAGCCACACAAGTTCACTATATTATAGGTTTCATACAAGGACAAATTAGACCTACTCACAGACTCGACACCTTCAAGCCTTGATGCTCTTTTTTCTTCTTATCACCGTCTTCACAACAACCACTAGACTCCTTCCTATGGCAATCAAAATATAGGCACCTCCCACATCTTAGTATCCACCGATCTTACATGCTTATTGGCTAGTCAACTGTCATCGCTAAGGAAATACAAAATCCACCGCACAAAACATACTCAATAAAGATTGAAGAGTAAACTTGATCTTATTTCTCAAACTCGAGATCTTAAACTAATGTATTATGTAGATTCTTGGATCTCATACAAAGGGAGTAAACTAGGGTTTTGGAGGCTCTTAATTTTGTATAGAAAAAATGTTTTTGCAAACCCTCTCTCTAAAATAACTTTATTGTGCCTTGTATTCTTGGGATTAAGAATCTATGCACCCTTTGCAAATAGTGTGAGATTATCTAAGTCCAATAAAGGAATCTCATAGACTTAAAATTTATGGGTGGACCTATTCAATACATACCTGAATGCATCGATAATAATCATCTTTTTAACTATCATACAATTTCTTGAATCATCGGATAAGTTCTTGTAGTTTTAAATAAAAAACTAGGATTCTATCGCAACTGTTATGATAGGATGCCAACTCCCTATTTAGGTTGTGAACTATTCAATATAAATCAATCTCATAAACATGAATTAAAATTTAAAATGAATAAGACAATCCTTTTATTAATTAAAATAAAATATCACGACGTAGTTTTAATAATAAAACCCCAACAAAAATCAATTAAATGATCAAAAGTTTAATTTGTATAATTTTTACAATGTTTTGCAAATGAAATTGGTTAAATGACCCTTATGAATTGATGAATTACTTTATGAGAATTAACCCCTTTGAACAAGGGTAGTTTAGTCATTTGGCATATCTTGGTTGCTAAGTTAGGGTTTCAAAGAGAACCACTTGTGTGTAAAATAATATAGAAATACTTTTGTGTAAGTTGAATGAGAAGATAAAGAAAATTACTTTGGCGAATGACCCTAGGAAGGGATTCGTGACCACGAATGACCCTACAATAACATCGACTTAGGGCACCGCAATAACGGGTATTGGGGGTACGATTGCGGCCTTTGTGGTCCATGGATCCCTCGCGGCCCAGGTGCAAGGGTTATTGCCTTTTCCTTTGAATTGCTTAAACCCACGAGATTTCATTTTGGCATTTCTTTTCCCTCTCACATCCAAATTCTTAACCCTATTTTCTCTTCAAACTTAACCTCTAAAACCCTAAATCTCATGAATATATAACCTTCAAATGTCCATTTGAGGACATTAAGCTTGAAATTTGGGAGTGCTTCAAGAGGAAAAAGTGGCTCAATTTTTTTAGGAGATCAAGGAACTCAAGTAATATTTTAGAAATAACTAAAATGCAAGAATAGTTTATTTTTCACCTTTAGTGCTTTATGACTTGGATATTGCCTAAAGAATGATTATTGTCAATTAAAAGTGACTAGATATTTAATTTGGGTAAGATAAACCTAATTAATCTCCTATTGTTGCTATGTGATAATAATAGTGACAAAACCCTTGTTAAAATAAAAAGTGTGTGGAAAATGCATGTGAAGAAAATGATGTGATTCTTATAAGATGAGAATATTAATATATAAAATGGCAAAGAGTTGAATTATATGCCTTATGAACTTTGAGAGTAAAAAAAATGTGATATGAGTATACTTGTCCAGTGATATCTTTTTATACGTTGGAAAATATAGTGAGCCCCACTTAAATTGTGCACGAATCATTGTGATTGAGATTTTTGGTTATGGTACTTGGATTATGTACATATAGAGTTTAAAATGAATGGGATAGTGGTTGATAGTTTTTATGTTAGAATACAAAGTTGATTTGAGTCCCTAATATAGCAGCCATTATTTATGAGGATTAATAGGATATGTAGTGAGGTGTTTAGATAATCTTAGAGTGAGCTACGAGTTTCATGTGTTTGATTTCTATATTGAATTTATTAAATCTGAGGATATACACGTAAGGTTAGGTTTAGTGTTTTCCACTCTTATTAACTACCTCATCTAGACATAAGTGTTGCTTATTTGGATCTCTTTAATAAGACGCCCCACATAGAGTCTAGAGAAGGTAGGACTTTGCAGTTTAGGGTTAGTAGGTTTGTACGTAATTCTAATAATAAGGTTATGAGTATTGGGTAAGTTGTTATTGAAATGTACGATTTGTGAGTTGGTTATTAAAATTTAGGACTTGTGGGATTGGGTATTGCAATTTATAACTTGTGGTTTATATATTAAAAAGTATGACTTGTGAGTAAACTTTGTTCATGAATGATGAGTAATCTGAGGAACTTGTAAAGTACCTTGTAAGTAAATAAGGAGATAATGTAATGAAGTGAGTCTTTTGTGGTTTCTCATAATATCAAATTGATGAATTTAGTTCGATTCCTTGGTATTCAGAATGGTAAGTTGGTAGTTATTTGCTCTCGATGACTGTATAATCTAGACACAAGTGTATAGGGGGTTTCTTATTATTTGGATTTCATTTATGATACACCCCTTGCATGAAGTCTAGAGAAGGCTAGGAGTTGGGATCATATAGATGAATAAATGTGTCTTAAGTAATTCGAGATGAAAGTATAAAGATGAGTGTTCCAGAGAGAAACTCTTATGTTGGCATACTGGAGGAGTACAGTTATTTGGGGATTTTTTTGCGTTACACGAGATGTGAAATTTGGCTATGCAAATAAAAGGTGGCGATATAATAATTAATGTGATGTTTATACATTACATGGAAATCTAGCACTGTGAAGTAGGTGGCTACGGTTGTGTGAAAGTTATTTATGGAGTACGATTTGTAATGAGTGCATAATTTTGTAGTATTTATGCCCAAATCTAGCCCTTGTTAGGCCCATATATCATAAATAAATTGCTTTTAGAGTCATTTTCATAAATAAAAAGAAAAATGCAACTTTTAATAAAACATCGAGTTAAAATGCAATTTTAGTAACCCCAGGGGTGAAACCATAATTATAGTAATTTATGGGCCTAAAAGTAATTTTTAAAAATTTATATAGGCAATATAAAATTTTCTCTGAAATTTGACTGAGTTCGGAGTTAAAACGGAAAAATTATTAATATTGGGGGCTAAGATGCAATTAAGGGTAAATTATTAATTTCCTAAACTTTAAGCACTGAATTTGAATTAATATAAGTTAATTTATATTTTTACAAGTACTCCTAAAGTTTGGTGAAGATCCGAGGTGATTTGGTGAATATATGGAGATTATGTGAAAGATTGAAAGATTTAGAAGTTGACGGGGCTAAAGTATGAATAAAAGAAATTTAGAAACTGCTTTGGTTTATAAATAAACTAAAAAGTGTGTATCTTAAGAAGGTCTCTCGTCTCAATTGTCTCACGCACTAAGAGGGACATTCGAGGCTAGCTATTCGAATCCCCGTGGCCCTTTTTAATTTTTTAATAAAAAGTAGCTTTAAGTGGCCTTAGCATTTCAGTGCAGCCAAACCCGACATAAGGCAGCTGTCACGTGTGAACAGTGTATCAGTTCATATTTTCTATTTTCCAAGACTACAATCTTTATAATATTTGTATCAAAATACTCAATAAAAAGAGTCCCAATTTGTATCAAATACCAAGACGTTGGCCTTATTTTAATAGTTGGTTTTTGGATATTTAATAACCCCAAAGTAATCAATAAAATGGTATTTTGACCCAAATCAAATAACTCACACATTCGCCTATAAATAGGACCATTGGTCTCATTTATTTACATATAGAATTTTAGAGGTACTCTTTAGAATAATTTTTAGTAGTTATATATTAAGAGTTTCCTTTTATTTGAGGGCCAATAATTATATCTTTATGGGAGGAATTTTATCAAGATTATTTATGAGACATAGCATTTGTAAGTCTGCTTTACTAATGAAAGTTATAATTAATTCTTGCAATTTTATTATGTCTCCAACAATGCTAGCTTAATTTCTTTGCTAGGACTAGGTGAACTTGATTACGATTAAATAATATTGTGTGTACATTAAATTCATCTTTAGTTCCCGACTTGTTTTAATTGTAATAAAAATTCGGTATTCATCTAAAACAACATGAGAGTGTGTTTTAAACCTTCGACTTTGTTGGGAAAATTAATTTTTATTTTAAGTGTGAGTATTTTTTGATGGGTTATGCCTGCACTTGATTGTTTTGATAGTCCATGCTTAAAGATTACACTTTAAAATTTAAAAGTGATATTTTTTTTGGGATTTAAGTAGTCTAAAATTAGAGACATTAAATTCGATTGTGAATTTAAACGTTTTATATTTTGAATTAAATGCAATGAGAGTCGGTTTAATTTGAGTTATAAAATCGGGAACAACGAATTTAAATTAATGCATAGTATTAGTTAAATGTGATAAATGGATCCAACGACCTAGTTTTCTCACATGTTTGATATCATATTTCGTAGTTTCACATTTGATTTATATTAGCATAATTTAATATTTTCATCTCATCTCTAACCGTTTTGTCTAATTGGACAGTTGCTATTGTTTTAAACGATAAAATTGATAAATCTTTATGTTTTTGATCCGTACTTGCACTCGCTATTCTATAATAGCCCGTGCACCTATGATAATTTTGAATTTGACAGTTATTTGATATGAACTTTTGATGCATGCCACGAAAATTTGGAACTGCGTAATAGGGTGCCTACAGTGTCTCCGACACTATAAAGCAGGTGGCTATGGTTATCTGATGGTTTTGTAACACATGTTTCTTGAGACGGTCAGAGAGAAGGTAACATGTCGACTACATTGTAATTAATTAAGTGGTTAACTAATTGATTAAACTATTGAGTTAAAATATTCTTTCGTGATACTTGGGTTCATAAGGGAGTCCGAACAATTAAAATGAAAATAACGAGATAAAGATGCCATTAATGATAATAGAAAGAGATAAGTTCTTAGTGTTTCTTTAAACGTGATATTGATAAGGTCATTTGGCTGGAGTTGAAATGAATAATAAACTGAAAAATGGATAAAGCAATTCTAATGATATTGATAAGTTAAACATTATAGGTTGCCTTTTATATCGGTTGATAAATCGATAGTTTCTCGAGACCATGATTTATAAAAAGAGGTTATTAACATTGCTTAATGAGTACATACAAGTGTCACAACCCGCCTAAAATAATAATGGGAGGCCAGCCCTATACTATATTAAATCAGGAGTTTCAGATGGTCCAGTCTCAACATCAACTGTCGGTACTATACAATATAGGACTAACTACCCGAAATCACATAAGCGGGGTATGAAAAATTAAAATAAAAACGCATCAGACAACAAACCAACACTAACACTACAACTAAAGAAAAAGAAAGATGCATGCAAGAACTAAGATAAATAAAATGCTAGAAATAAAATGAACTAAATAAATACAACCGAATGTACTACACAAAGTAGACCCGAATAAGCTGTCGGGTCACAGCCAATACAATAACTGAAATGGAATAAATATAAACATGTATATAAATATCCCTTGGGTACAAACCCGATATACAACATGAATCCTACCTAGAATTTTAAAGAAGTAGGAAGCGACTACATGAAACATCCCGCAACAGTCCGCACTTGTCACGGCTCCCAAGACTCTGGATAGAAAGTCATCCGGCATCCATGCGGTAGGATACCTGTGGTAATATATATATATACAAGGAGGAGAGAAAAGTAAACGGGTCAGAGCCCCGAATGTGAAAAATATTTAGCAAGTGTGTTAACCGTGCATAATAATTACCGGTGCACTTATTTCATAATTAAAGTGAGACCGCTCTCTCGTGGAACCCCAACTCACCTCTCATCTAAAGGCGCGCACCTAATCGCGTCCTCAAGTTTTAGTTAAATTACCCCATTATGTAAGGACAACCTAACTTATCATAGGCCTAGCCCATACCCACGAGAGCTACTTTCCCATCATAATCCAAGGAACCACCCTTAATCCTACTAGATTATGATAACAACAATTATGCCATAAAAGGCATAATGAATTCCAATTTATAATTTTTAATACGTTACCCCTATATATATATACATATATATACTTATATATAGGCTAAAATGTAAGAATTTATATTCCTAATATCATGCACATGGAATATTGGCAAAACCTCTCTCTAATCTCAAACTTGTACTACGTTTCATGCGTGGGGAGTCTCGCAAAGCGAAATCCAAACAAGGAACCCCCTCGTTACACTACTCCTGGGCAATGTCGATCCTAGAGATCCATAATTCTTAACATACTATATAGTACTAACATTACTGCTAAACTAACTATCAAAGAAAGAAAGAAAGAAAGAAAAGAAAAAAAGAAAAGCAAAAGAAATAAAATAAAAGAATCTCCAATAATATCCTTGGGATGATGTAACCGAATTATACCTTATGTGAGATACATCAACCCCCATCAATCTAGTACACCATAATCATCTACGACGTATTTTACCAAAACTCTATATCCTTTCCTATATAGGATATAAATACATATATATAGGTATTTTATGCTCACCATATATGAAAGAGTTGGCGCTTGCGTTCAATTAAGAAATAATATAATAAATACTATTTTTAACCCAAATTAACCCTAAGCATGCAACTAGGTGTGATTGAAACAATATGAAATCATGCACAAGATATTCAACACACAAAGTTTAAGGAAAAATCCCCCACAGGGGCAAAACCATTTGTATATCACTATAATTTGTAATATACGGTTTACAATCGGATTACAATGAAATACAGATTGACTAAGAATTACCCTCGGGTATCGGATTCTGTAGTCGCGGCTGGAAGAAACCCTTTCCAGTAGGGCTGGCGGCTGGAACTATCCCTGTCCAGTAGGGCTGCAATGAAGAGGAAGAAGCGGTCCACTTCACAAAGGGTTGAACATCAATGGTGTTCTAGGGTTACCAAAAGTGACTCACAAATGTATGAAATTTGTGTGAATCAAGGGTATGAATCAATGGACTCAAATACCATGAAGACTTAAGAGTTATGGAACTCAGAAAATCGTGTATTAGTCTTGAGAAAACCAACTCCCCGATCGTGGTATAAATAAGAATTCATTTGCCCTAAAAAATCTCCACACGACCTGTTCGTGGTTATCCAGGGCGGACCGGTCCGGGCCTGAGGCGGATCGGTCCGATAGCGGATCGGTTCGTTTTATTTGAAGCAGATTCGGTTCTCATTCGATCCGGGGTCCACTGGCCAAAGCAAGGCGGACCGGTCCGGGACTAGGCGGATCGGTTCTTTTTAATTAGAGGCGGACCGGTCCGGATTTCTGGATTTCTGATTCCTTCCTTGATTCGATACTCGGATTCCGTTGATGACGATATGGACATGGATTTCTTCAACGGTGTTACGGCTAATGACATATACAAGTATGTTGGACAAAATGTCCTTACAATATATATACATATACCAGTCATCCATATACCCATGACAAAGTGCACATACCATATATGATGTACAATGGCCATGCAAATATAATACCCGGCTATAAGTAGCGCCGATAAAACTGCATCAATGCTATCATCTTCCCAGAGTCCGGCTCACGTAACAACTGGGGACCACCTGGTGGGGATCAACGGCACCCACCTCGTGGTAACACACACACACGACGTCCCGGGAAGCGGTCATAGCTCCGACCGGCAATGAGACGAAACATACCCACCAGTCTCATCCCAAAAATATATATCTATATCGTATAATAACACAAGGAACGACTATGACCTGGGGAATATCCACACCCTGCTCTATATGCCAGGATGCTCACCCTCTGAGCGGAAACTTCCCAATGATAGCATGAGCGGGGTATGCTTAACCACATAAGTATATATATCGCTCATATACGCAATATACATACATCCATATGATCCCATCATATGATACAATATAATAAACCATCATGTACGGTTTAAATATCCATACCATGTATGTTCACAACATAAAATATATCTATATATACACCTTCATACATAGATATATGTACATAAATTCACACATCGCTATAACGATATATATACAAACTAATTCCCGTTCATATGTATAAGATATATAAACCCGGCTATAAGTATACATAATCCTCAATATACAAGCCGTCACCATAATTTCCATTAAATGTACCTCGATATGTGAATACAATCCCTCACTTGAAACATATTCAATCATTTTTCCTATGATGAATAGTCTCCCAAAACCATATGGATATATCTATACATATATATTCAACATTAGGGTTAACACCCAAGAGTATGTGTAGGAATCCATCACTACACGTTTCATCCATAACCAAAAGTACAATATTTACCTTTGTACTATTTAACCATAGGAACACACATGACTTAATAGTCTAAAGCCTCAATTTATTCCAACCTCATTTCAAGTATTGGAATCTCACAGGTCATATCCCCATAATACGTGAAAACTACCCTAACTAGAATTTATGCTACCGCTTATTCTAGTCGATAGTACGATCCCAAAGCGTTCTCAATGTCACCTATGGCTCGAATCAAAATCAGGAACCCTCACTCCTATTGAGTTATCAATTTCCCTTAGACTAAACTTTTCTAAGGATATGAGACCCCTCACTCTTAAAGAGTATGCAACCACTCTATTTCATTTGGCCCCAAATTATCTTAACCATATCCTATCCTTATAAGGATTTGACATAAATGTCGGCCTAGAATTTTCACAACATACATGGATATTTCTTATCCAATGATTCCAAGAAGTTCCCACTATCAGATACTAAGTGAGAGACCCCCTATAAGTCACCAAAAGATATCTCTTACTTTATAAGAGAGAACTCCAAATCAATAAACCCAACCAAAAAGGGCTAGAAGTCATCTTAGGAAACCCATAAAACAACCCCTTTAAGGAAGCCCCTAAGAATAAACTCCAAAAGAAAAGTGGGAGAAGAAATCCAAGTTTTGGGCTAAAACAGGGGACCGATCGACCGGACCTTGACCCCCGGTCGACCGCGGGTCCAAATTTTGCCTACGAAGAAATGCAGTAGGCTTTTCCTTTAAGGCGCGGTCGACCGGTCCCCAGACCGCGGTCGACCGGCCATACCAGTTAAGCTGGCCGTTTTTCCATTTCAGCAACCCCACGAATTAAATACCCAAATATCATCACCAAGCCCCCAAATCTTTAACCCAATAATGTTATTAACAAGAAAACCCATCCTACATCTCATCCCAACCATTTATATGGGATTAAACCATAGAATAACATTGATTTCAAGATTTAAACCCAAAAATCTAGGTTTTGATGTTAATACCCAAAAATCCATTTCTTTACCCCAAAAATTATGAAATGAAGATACACAATAGCTATTTAGCAAGATTAAACACTTGCCTCAGATTTGTAGAGGTTGGATCGTCCTCGAAATCGCGGTTGGGCCGGAAATCTCCAAGCTTTCTTCCTCTCTCTCTTCTTTTCTTCTTCTTTCATTCTCTTCCTCTCTCTCTAGGGCTTTTCTCTTTATCCCTCAAATGAGAATGGCTTAATCCGTAAGCCACATAAACCTTTAAAACAAAATCCCAATTTTAAATGTTAATACACACTTTAAATGACTCGTTTACTCCAATTCAAGTCAAAATAGCTTAAAAACATTCCGGAGCCGAAATAAGACCCAATGATAGTCATTTTGACTCTCTCGACCCTTCCGAGACCGATGGTACCCTCAAAAACATCATCCGAAATACTTTAAAATATTCTCTATTTTTGGGCCTAAGTTCCCAAGTTTTGAAATTCTCTAATTTAATTAAATTTTATTTTCCCAAAATTTAATTTCTCAGTCGCCAAAATCGAGGGTTGTTACAACAGGTCTGTAGATGGATCAGATTCGAACCGATAGGGTTGATCCTAATCCAAATTCATTTTATATTTTCAAATTCGGACTACATCCAATAATCTGATGGATCAGTATATTAGAAACCGAATCTAGATCTGTAAGAAATCTGGTAGTCTAATGTAATACCCCGTACTTTTGGCTATATTTATTTTTGGGATTAATTAATTAAATGCGTATTAATTGGAAATTAATCCGGGTTAAAAATACTAACGAGATGCGAGTTGGTATTTGATTATGTGCATACATGTTTTATATGAATTTGGAATTATGAAATTTGTCGTGAGATTTATATACGGCATTTTAGAAATTTTGTTGAGACGCGTATGACCGCCGCGTCATGGTATATTATTTTAATTATAAAAGTGATTTTTATTTCTATTATCCGTATGGTCGTTTTGAGTGCGCCAACGTGACCGGAAGGGTCGAGATAGTCAGAAAACACTAGCCGGGGGTGTAGTTTGGGTCCCGGGGTATTTTTAGGCCATACCGGCATCATAAAGGGTATTTTGGTAATTTTGTATTTTGAGGAATTAAAAGTGACGAAAATTGGGAGTTTTAATCTGATGTGGATTTAACCCACTAAGCCCACTAACCAACCCATATTAACCCTTTAAGCTACGGAGGTTATCATTTAGGTTTCCAACTTTCCCAAAGAAAACCCTAGCCACCTTAAGCCACCATTGGAGAAGAAGCTTGGAGAAGAGAAGAAATTCTGCAGAAATCTTCACCAAACCAACACCAAAATCAGAAATCGAATCAAGGCAAGTGACTTTATTCCATTTAATTTCAGAGAATGTTCTTTCCATGTTATATAATTCAAATTTTATATTTGTTCTTGGTGAAATATGAAAACCCATGTAGTTTGGAACTTAGAACTTGAAATCTTGAGGAGAATTGCATGTAGAATGATAGGTAGATGAGTATTCCCATAATATTTGTGATTGGAAGAAATTAAAACGGATTTATATTGGGTTAATTCATGATTCAAAAAGTTAGGGTTCATGTTCTTGAAAAATTGGGAAAAAGTGTAGAGATTTATAAATTTGGTTAATGTTAGGATGGATTAATCCTTCAAAACGTGTTAGGATGTGATTATAATATGTTTAGGATTGTTTAGAGACCTAAAAACGATTGTTGGGACTTAGTTTAGAAGATATTTGAGGAGTAAGAATGGTGAAAAACGAGATTAGACAAATCTGGGACGAATCTGGTAGGTCGTTAGAAGCCCCTGCCCAGGTCGTTCGAACGAACTCGTTCGAACGAGCTTCTAACGAATTGACCAGTCGTTCTAACGAAAGGGAGTCTCATTCGATAACTTCGTTCGAACGAGATCTCGTTAGAAGGTACAGTTCGTTCGAACGAACTGGATCTCGTTCGAACAGCCTCGTTCGAACGAGACTTCTAACGAGCCGACAGTGGGATCTCGTTCGAACAACCTCGTTCGAACGAGACTTCTAACGAGTTGACAGTTTGGACCTTTTTGGACTGTTTTGATTTTTGGAGTCCCGTAAACTTGTTCGAGGATATAGATAACATTCCAATGATGATGTAATGATAGAATTGGGACTTTTGGGTATTTATGAGAAGGAAATTATATACGAGAGTTACATTAAATGGACGGTTTGGGTTGAGACGTGAGTGTCTACTACGATGTGAGAATAAATTATGGCGCGTATGATTATAAACCGGGATAGTAGAAATTACGATAATTATAAGTTAGTACGAGAATGCGATATGTACTACGATTAAACTACGGGATTACTAAGATGTGTGTTTACTTAGTATTGGTATATAAATTGTGTGCATGACATACCTACCATACTTGCTATCACGGGAGGTTTGCGTTCGCTTAGGGCCCTCTAATCCTTGTGTTTCCCGGATTTAGACTGGTTACCTTGATGAACATAGGTCATATAAAGACTTATTGGGATATTAATAAGTCCGCTGATCGTGGGAACGTAGGTATGTGCGTGACCCATGTGATGTGACTGTGTTCGCCTCCATTACTTGTGATGTTGTTATCTGTGAACTATTCCTGAGAGATTCGGAATATGTAATCCTTATGTACGTGATGTTCCGGGATGGATAGCAGAGTATGTGTGCACCGCAGCCTAGTTCTCGGGGTTCTTATATTGTATATGTATGATGTGAATAATATACACTTAATTAATGGGAATCTTCATGTTAATGTTGTGAATATAATTACGGTATTGTTTCGAGAAACATAACGAGTTAACTGATAGTGATATATATTGCATATTGAGCATCTGAGTTTACGTTAAGCCCCTACTTAATTATGAGCGTTATAATGTTAATAGAACCGAGTAATAAGGGTATGACCTATGACAGTCTAGCTAGATATGATGGCACTTAGCTAGTGGTTTGTGTCGGTATAGATGGGTACTTACGTTAGGAGTGCACAGTTAGACGAGAGGTGAGAATATCATGTGAGTGCACGTCCTAACATGTACTTTGCATTTAATGTTTTAAATGTTTTTAAATCACTTGCAGGTTTTTAAAATATAACTCTACATTCGGGCTCTGACTCGTTTGCTTTCCAAATCTATTTTTCTTTGTAAAACCATTTTAGGTGCCCAGCCACAGGGACACCATGCATAAGATACTCATTCTGGTGACGAGCTGTAGCTGTTTGTGGAAGCTACAGGGATTTGCTTGTAGACGCTTCTATCACTTGGATTCCAGATTCATTATCTATCAGTTGTAGGGCATGTTGCCCATTTCTATTAGAGTTACATTTCCATTACAGTTTTCAGACTTTGGCATTGTAATGTTTTAGTATTCGTTTTACTTATTTCAGTTGTGGGATTGTAGTGAGGAGTTTTCCTCCAGACTTTATTTACGTTATGTGATGGTTATTCTATTTACTTCAGTATGGTGAATGGTGTTAGTATTCTTTTTACACTTGTTGCATGTTAATCATACTTTAAATAAAATTTGGCACTTACTTTTTAAATACTAGGTGGTTAGTAATAATAAAAATGTTTTCGACAGTGATGCTATTAACTGAGCCAACTTGGCATTTTGAATTAATTTAATAAAGGAGTAGCTACCCGATATTTAATTAGTCGGGGTGTTACAGGTGGTATCAGAGCATCAGGTTCTAGTGTCCTTTAGGATCTGACGGCTTATTATGTTTCCGCTAAGTTTCTTTGATATAGAGCCCTATATTTTAGGACTGTTGTACTCTTTTGTGTATGCTTCGTTCGTCAGCTATCTTAAGTTTATAAACAGCGAACTTATAAACTTTGTTCTTATTTCAGATGCCTCCACGACGTGCACGACGAGTTCCCAGGGATGCAACGCCCGAACCCCAGCCCGCTCCAGTTCAGGGCATGATGAACGCCGCTGAGGTTGCAGCTATAGTAGCCCAAGCGGTAAATGCCGCCATTGCCGTTGTTCAGCAGGCACCACCTCAGGCGCCGGTTGCCGCACCAGTACAGGAAAATGCATTCCCGTCTGCTTGGGAGCGTGTACGTGACGCTTTTCAGAAAGTGCATCCGCCAGAGTTTGCAGGTAGCTCAGATGTGGTAGTCTCGAGCCAGTGGATGAAGGATATGCAGAGGCACTTAAGGATGTATGAGTGCACGGACGTCCAGAAGCAGGTGCTAGCTACTTTCAAGCTAGTTGGATCTACGCTGCAGTGGTGGGAGTCTATTACCACCATGGAGGAGAGGGATACTCTCACTATTCAGGACTTCTGGGTGCGGTTTGACCGCAAGTACTTTCCGTCGGCTGTTCACACGGAAATGAGGAGGAAATTGATGAGTCTGAGGCAAGAAGGTAAGACTGTGGCCGAGTATGAGGCCGAGTTCACGAATCTGTTGAATATCGTTCCAGATGAGATACCAACAGAAAAGAAGAAAATTGAGAAGTTCACGGACGGGTTGACATGGAGGATCCGTCAGCATCTGCTAGGGAACCTATCGTTGGCCACCTATTCTGATGTGGTTAACACTGCATTGTTACACTGCCAGGACCACCGTTTTCATATGGTCGAGGGTAAGAGGTCGGGGGAGTCTAGCCATCAGGGCAGGACTGGAGGACATAGTGCCAACGGGGCACAATCTGGTCAGGGGCAGAGACAGAATGAACAGGGCTCCCAGCAGGGGGATAATAAGAGGTTCCGGTCATGGAACTACAGACAGGGACATGGAGGTTTCCGTCAGGGCCATCAGGGTCCAAACGGCCATCAGGGCCAACTGGGGCAGAATGGGCAGCAGTTTCACCAGGGCCAGCAGGGCCAAGGGAGGAACGGTAACGGCCACCAGGTCCGGGGACAGCAAGGGCAGAGAGGAGGGAACTTCCCAGGGAAGTGCTTTGTTTGTGGCAAGACTGGCCATAAGCGACATGATTGTCCTGATAGGGGCAGGGCCCCACAGCAGCAGCAGCAGGGTGCTCGCCAGGAATCACAGAGGCCTATGTTCCCCGCCGCTCTTCCCGCACCGCCACAGATGGCAGCATTGCCACCTATTCCAGCAGTCCCAGTTCAGCAGGGGCAGCTACAGTATGGACGTGTCTACAACGTCCACCAGGCTGCAGTTCCACAGGCACCGCCCACGATTGAGGGTACGTTTCCTATCCATGGCACTATGGGTCGGGTGTTATTTGATACGGGTGCTACACATTGTTTTATAGCTACACACTTCGCGAAAGCTTTAGGATTGTTAGCTACGGCAGAGAGCACAGTGACGTGTGTCGACTCACCATTGGGGAGTGGGTCACTTATTTTCTTTATATGCCGGGGAGTGGGGGTAGATATTGGTGGTTTGGTATTACCTGCAGACATGTTAGTATTAGATATGTATGTTCATGATGTGATTATCGGTATGGATTGGCTCGTAGCTTATAGGGCCATGATTGATTGCTTCAGCGGGAGCATTATTTTTGCCATTCCGGGGCAAGAGATGTTTATAGTGGCGATGCCTCGCCTAGAGGGAGGATCGACCGCTCATCTGTATTACATTGAGGAGGATACCTCTAAGGAGGTAGTTATTCCTTTAGATTCTATCCCAGTAGTCAGGGAGTATTCAGATGTGTTTCAGGAGATACCAGGCTTACCCCCCAATCGAGAGATATACTTTGTTATAGATTTGCTACCGGGTACGAGACCTATAGCACGTGCACCGTACCGTATGGCTCCAGCTGAGATGAGGGAGTTACGGGATCAGATAGAGCAGCTGTTAGATCAGGGCTTTATTCGCAGGAGTACCTCACCTTGGGGCGCTCCAGTTTTGTTTGTGAAGAAGAGGGACGGTTCACTGAGATTGTGTGTGGACTACCGAGAGTTGAATAAGGTCACGATACGGAATAAGTATCCGTTGCCTCGAATCGATGACTTATTCGACCAGTTGCGAGGAGATTCTTTCTTCTCGAAGATTGATTTGAGATTGGGATACCATTAGTTGCGTATCAGGGAGGAGGATGTCTCGAAGACTGCGTTCTTATCGAGATATGGTTCTTACGAGTTTCGGGTTATGCCTTTCGGCTTGACCAACGCTCCAGCTGTGTTTATGGACTTGATGAACAGAGTGTTCAGGGATTTCCTAGATCAGTTTGTCAATGTCTTTATTGATGATATACTGGTTTACTCCCAGACAGAGGAGGAGCACGCCGAGCATTTGAGGCAGGTTTTGCAGACACTTCGTCAGAACGAGTTGTATGCAAAATATGAGAAGTGCGGGTTTTGGCTGAAGGAAGTCCAGTTTTTGGGACACATTATTTCCGATCAGGGAATATCTGTTGATCCGGGGAAAGTATCAGCGGTAAGGGAGTGGGGACAGCCCACGACACCGACTGAAATTCGTAGTTTCTTGGGTGTAGCAGGATAGTACAGGAGGTTCATTTGGGGTTTCTCGGAGATAGCAGGTCCTTTGACACATCTGACTCGTAAGGGTGTGCCATACATCTGGAGTGATGCCTGTCAGTTGGAATTCGATGAATTGAAGGACAAATTAACCTCAGCACCTGTGTTAGCATTGCCGAGACCGGGAGTTGAGTATTTGGTTTACACCGATGCGTCTTTGCAAGGGCTTGGAGGTGTATTGCAGCAGGAGAGACAGGCCATAGCTTATGCTTCCCGTAAGCTTAAGACTCATGAGAAGAATTACCCCACGCATGATTTGGAGTTGGCAGCTGTGGTATTTGCTCTACGGATTTGGAGGCACTATCTTATAGGGGAGAAGTTCCAACTGTTCACGGACCACAAGTCCCTACAGTACCTGTTCACGCAGAAAGAGTTGAATATGCGGCAGCGTAGGTGGCTTGAGTTTGTGAAGGACTACCAGTTCGACATCCAGTATCACCCGGAAAGGCTAACGTGGTAGCACACGCGTTGAGCCGTAGGCCAGCAGATGAGGTGGCAGAGGTGTGGAAGGCTAAGTGGAAGGAATTGGGACACCAGGATGCAATGGCCCGATCTTTCATGTCTGTGATGACCGTTACACCGCAGATTGTCACGAAGGTAGTACGGGCACAGGCTAATGACTCGTTCTGTCAGGAGCAGATAGTTCGATTACTAGCAGAGGGAGCCGAGTCCTATACCGTTAGCTCAGACGGGGGATTACGCTTCAATGGGAGATTGGTAGTTCCGGAAGGGGAAAAACTGCGACACGAGGTGATGGCAGAGTCGCACGGCTCACGGTTCACGGTACATCCCGGAGGGAACAAAATGTACCAAGATATGAGACGCCAGTATTGGTGGAGCGGTATGAAGAGAGATATCGCTGAGTTTGTTTCGAGATGCGCCACTTGTCAGCTTGTAAAAGTGGATCATCAGAGACCGGCAGGATTGCTACAGCCATTGGAGGTCCCGGTGTGGATGTGGGAGAGCATATCCAAGGACTTTATCACGGGGTTACCTACGTCGCAGAGGGGTCACGACTCCGTTTGGGTAATTATGGACAGGTTGTCCAAGGTCGCTCATTTTTTACCCGTAAGGACTGACTACACTACGGGACAGTATGCCCAGCTCTTCATTTCAGAGATTGTGAGACTTCACGGTGTGCCCCTAAATATCGTGTCTGACAGAGACAAGATATTTGTTTCGAGGTTTTGGGAGAGTTTCCAAGAGGCCATGGGCACGGAATTGCAGTTGAGTACGGCTTATCATCCGCAGACTGATGGGCAGACTGAGCGCACAAATCAGATGTTGGAGGACATGCTACGCATGTGCATTATTGACTTCGGGGGTGGATGGGAGCAGTACCTTCCACTGGTGGAGTTTGCTTACAACAACTCCTATCAGTTCACTATTGGCATGGCTCCGTTTGAGGCTTTGTACGGTAGGCCTTGTCGTTCCCCAGCCTGTTGGTTAGAAGTGGGGGACAACAAACTACTTGGGCCGGAAGTGATTCAGGATACTTCGGCAAGGATTGAGTTGATTCGGAGTCGCATTCGGGTAGCTCAAGACAGGCAGAAGAGTTATGCTGATGTGAAGAGGTTTTTCAGAGAGTTCCAAGTGGGGGACCAGGTTTTGCTCAGAGTGTCTCCTATGAAGGGGATTATGCGTTTCGGGAAGAAGGGGAAGTTGGCACCGAGGTATGTGGGGCCGTTTCCTATTATTGAGCGGATCGAACCGGTTGCGTATAGACTTGGGTTACCGGAGCATTTGCATCGGATTCACGATGTGTTCCATATTTCCTCGCTGAGGAAATACCTTAGAGATAATTTGGCTCATTCTCACATTGCTGTAGAGGACATCGATCTCCAGCCGGATAGCTCCTACGAGGAGGGGCCGATTGCTATTTTGGACCGAAGCGAGAGGAAACTGCGGTCAAAGATAGCTCCGTTAGTGCGTGTTCAGTGGCGACATCACAATGTCGAGGAGTCCACATGGGAGCGCGAGGATGAGATGCGCGAACGCTATCCAGAGTTATTTTTAGCAGGTACTTTCTAGTTTTGAATTTCGGGACGAAATTCAGTTATTAGGGGGGAAGTATGTAATACCCCGTACTTTTGGCTATATTTATTTTTGGGATTAATTAATTAAATGCGTATTAATTGGAAATTAATCCGGGTTAAAAATACTAACGAGATGCGAGTTGGTATTTGATTATGTGCATACATGTTTTATATGAATTTGGAATAATGAAATTTGTCGTGAGATTTATATACGGCATTTTAGAAATTTTGTTGAGACGCGTATGACCGCCGCGTCATGGTATATTATTTTAATTATAAAAGTGATTTTTATTTCTATTATCCGTATGGTCGTTTTGAGTGCGCCAACGCGTCCGGAAGGGTCGAGATAGTCAGAAAACACTAGCCGGGGGTGTAGTTTGGGTTCCGGGGTATTTTTAGGCCATACCGGCATCATAAAGGGTATTTTGGTAATTTTGTATTTTGAGGAATTAAAAGTGACGAAAATTGGGAGTTTTAATCTGATGTGGATTTAACCCACTAAGCCCACTAACCAACCCATATTAATCCTTTAAGCTATGGAGGTTATCATTTAGGTTTCCAACTTTCCCAAAGAAAACCCTAGCCACCTTAAGCCACCATTGGAGAAGAAGCTTGGAGAAGAGAAGAAATTCTGCAGAAATCTTCACCAAACCAACACCAAAATCAGAAATCGAATCAAGGCAAGTGACTTTATTCCATTTAATTTCAGATAATGTTCTTTCCATGTTAGATAATTCAAATTTTATATTTGTTCTTGGTGAAATATGAAAACCCATGTAGTTTGGAACTTAGAACTTGAAATCTTGAGGAGAATTGCATATAGAATGATAGGTAGATGAGTATTCCCATAATATTTGTGATTGGAAGAAATTAAAACGGATTTATATTGGGTTAATTCATGATTCAAAAAGTTAGGGTTCATGTTCTTGAAAAATTGGGAAAAAGCGTAGAGATTTGTAAATTTGGTTAATGTTAGGATGGATTAATCCTTCAAAACGTGTTAGGATGTGATTATAATATGTTTAGGATTGTTTAGAGACCTAAAAACGATTGTTGGGACTTAGTTTAAAAGATATTTGAGGAGTAAGAATGGTGAAAAACGAGATTAGACAAATCTGGGACGAATCTGGTAGGTCGTTAGAAGCCCTTGCCCAGGTCGTTCGAACGAACTCGTTCGAACGAGCTTCTAACGAATTGACCAGTCGTTCTAACGAAAGGGAGCCTCGTTCGATAACTTCGTTCGAACGAGATCTTGTTAGAAGGTACAGTTCGTTCGAACGAACTGGATCTCGTTCGAACAGCCTCGTTCGAACGAGACTTCTAACGAGCCGACAGTGGGATCTCGTTCGAACAGCCTCGTTCGAACGAGACTTCTAACGAGTTGACAGTTTGGACCTTTTTGGACTGTTTTGATTTTTGGAGTCCCGTAAACTTGTTCGAGGATATAGATAACATTCCAATGATGATGTAATGATAGAATTGGGACTTTTGGGTATTTATGAGAAGGAAATTATATACGAGAGTTACATTAAATGGACGGTTTGGGTTGAGACGTGAGTGTCTACTACGATGTGAGAATAAATTATGGCGCGTATGATTATAAACCGGGATAGTAGAAATTACGATAATTATAAGTTAGTACGAGAATGCGACATGTACTACGATTAAACTACGGGATTACTAAGATGTGTGTTTACTTAGTATTGGTATATAAATTGTGTGTATGACATACCTACCATACTTGCTATCACGGGAGGTTTGCGTTCGCTTAGGGCCCTCTAATCCTTGTGTTGCCCGGATTTAGACTGGTTACCTTGATGAACATAGGTCATAGAAAGACTTATTGGGATATTAATAAGTCCGCTGATCGTGGGAGCGTAGGTATGTGCGTGACCCATGTGATGTGACTGTGTTCGCCTCCATTACTTGTGATGTTGTTATCTGTGAACTATTCCTGAGAGATTCGGAATATGTAATCCTTATGTACGTGATGTACCGGGATGGATAGCAGAGTATGTGTGCACCGCAGCCTAGTTCTCGGGGTGCTTATATTGTATATGTATGATGTGAATAATATACACTTGATTAATGGGAATCTTCATGTTAATGTTGTGAATATAATTACGGTATTGTTTCGAGAAACATAACGAGTTAACTGATAGTGATATATATTGCATATTGAGCATCTGAGTTTACGTTAAACCCCTACTTAATTACGAGCGTTATAATGTTAATAGAACCGAGTAATAAGGGTAGGACCTATGACAGTCTAGCTAGATATGATGGCACTTAGCTAGTGGTTTGTGTCGGTATAGATGGGTACTTACGTTAGGAGTGCACAGTTAGACGAGAGGTGAGAATATCATGTGAGTGCACGTCCGAACATGTACTTTGCATTTAATGTTTTAAATGTTTTTAAAGCACTTGCAGGTTTTTAAAATATAACTCTACATTCGGGCTCTGACCCGTTTGCTTTCCAAATCTATTTTTCTTTGTAAAACCATTTTAGGTGCCCAGCCACAGGGACACCATGCATAGGATACTCATTCTGGTGACAAGTTGTAGCTGTTTGTGGAAGCTACAGGGATTTTCTTGTAGACGCTTCTATCACTTGGATTCCAGATTCATTATCTATCAGTTGTAGGGCATGTTGCCCATTTCTATTAGAGTTACATTTCCATTACAGTTTTCAGACTTTGGCATTGTAATGTTTTAGTATTCGTTTTACTTATTTCAGTTGTGGGATTGTAGTGAGGAGTTTTCCTCCAGACTTTATTTACGTTATGTGATGGTTATTCTATTTACTTCAGTATGGTGAATGGTGTTAGTATTCTTTTTACACTTGTTGCATGTTAATCAGACTTTAAATAAAATTTGGCACTTACTTTTTAAATACTAGGTGGTTAGTAATAATAAAAATGTTTTCGACAGTGATGCTATTAACTGAGCCAACTTGGCATTTTGAATTAATTTAATAAAGGAGTAGCTACCCGGTATTTAATTAGTCGGGGTGTCACATCTAATCCCGTTTTTATAACCTGTTATGAGTCAAAATTTTTGCTATAAATAAGAAATCTGTTTTTTAGAAATAAATAAAAATCCTTTTTGCTATAATAAAAAAAATATTTTCAATAAATAAACTAAAAAAACTGTTTTGCATTACATAGAAAAAAATATGTTTGGCGATAAACTAAAAATAATATCTTTTATAATAACTGAAAACAATCTATTCTAGAATAAAAAAATAAAAAAATTGTTTTGCAATTACTAAATGAATGTTCCAAAAACAAAATCCTAAATGAACACAAACATATCCTAAAGTTTCAAAGTTCAACATCCAATCAAATACAATCATATGACAAACTTAATCCAGGAATGGTAAAAAAAGTCAACTTAACTCAACACAAACATAATAAAAACTTCCAAATTTCAAATTCATTGCCTAAAAATAAATTAAAAAATTTCCAGTTCACAAAACGCTCCATAAAACTTCCAAGCCTCACTTTGTAAGGAAAAAATTTCCAAGTGTGTCAAAATTTGTATGTAATTGACTTAATTTCGGGCAAAACTTTTTAGAGTTATAGATACATTTTACCTTGTCACGATTCTCTCATAGTTTATGACGTGTTGTTTGAAAACGTATCAGCCAAGCTTCTAAGATATATCATGCCGTGTTTATTAGTGCATGTTTCACGTCTTCATATCACATTACATTCCAAGATACTCTTAGGTATGAATACATAATGTTTATGGGACTCAAAAAATATTTTAAGGATGTTATTTTGTTTATAAATGATTTTAAAATGATAAAAATGTTTCTAAATTGTTTTAACTTCGTTTATTCTGATATAAACATTGTTTAGAGTCGTATGGATCTTTTCCTTTTATTTTGAAAGATCAAACGACATCATTAGTTGTTCAAATGACATGGATAAGTCGTTCAAACGACATACGTATATCGTTCTAATGACATGCCAACTTAAGGTTTTTTATTTAAGGCATTCTTTCTCAGAAATTCAAACTGTGAACAACTCAAATAAAAAAAAATAGTTACGTTTTTCTGCACTTGTTTTCTAAGGAATTCAAAGCTAAAATCAACCTTATTGTTTATAAAAGACCAGAGATTTCATACATATGCTATAAAGATCTTGTTTGCACCATTGGTTTATTCATCCGTATTGAACAAATTGTTTCGTTGGAGTTTTGCGATGAAGAAATAGTGAAGGCCGTGTTTCGAATCATAAATGACTGCCAAAGCTACATTGGTGGATATCGAGGTGCATGTGGACTCGTGTGTTGTGGAAAATTATTGGGAAAGGATTTTCGTATGGGCACTATGGAGGAGAGGTTAAAGAGAGGAAGTGTGTCAAGGCTTGTGGGTGTCGAGTCGTTGTGTAAGTCTGGCTGTCTTTCTTTGTAAATTTTGTATCATAATGATTGTCTGGATTGGACCGTCCGAGATTTTTCCCTTAGTGGTTTCCCCGTACATTTGGCATTGCTTTTGTGGACTTGTTTATTTTACTTGATTTAATCACCTATATGCATGTTTGGGATTAAACAAGATAAAATTGCACTTAAGTAAAATTGGTTCACAAACTTGGTGCGTAAAGAAAAATTATTTTCACCTAAAGCACAATTTGAAAAAGGGGCCTACACACTCCATAAAACCTTCATTCTTTTAAAAACAAATGAAAACAATTAATAACGGTTCTTGAAATGAAAATATAAAAAAGTAACTACTCAAATCATATATCTACTTCCTTCCTTTTGGTCCTTTCTTTTCCTTTTCATATGGTATGAGTCCAAACTTCATTGTGATTCTTGTAGAACTAAAAGAATAAATTATAAATAATTAGATATTAGGAAAACCAAAATACACACATACAAATACAAATATATATATATATATATATATATATATATATATATATATATATATATATATATATATATATATATATATATATATATATATATATATATATACGGGAGAAAGTGCACGAGAGAGATGAAATAATACATGTGTTGTGCGTGAGGTAGGGAGGAGGTCTTTGAGGGAAGGAGGGGACTGTAATGTGAGGTGAAGAGTAGGTGAGATCATATAGAAGTAGAGAGAGAGTGAGAGATTTGTTTTTTTATTTGGGTGAGACCGAATGTAAATAAGAAAGAAGGAAGGGAATGCTTTTAGGGTTTAGATTGAACATTATCTAAGGGTTGAAAGTAAAAGTAATAAAATTAATATATATATATATATATATATATATATATATATATATATATATATATATATATATATATATATATATATATAAAATAACTAATTAGATCGGATTATAATCGGATTGGATTGGGGTATATCCATATTCGATCCATTTCCTTACCGAGTTATCGGGTTATCGAATTTTATTTTTAAATCAGTATCTGACCAAACGGATCAGACACGGATATAATTCATTCCGTTAACAGGTCTAAATAGATAGATGTGATTAACTCAATATTACATGGCAAGTTGTTACACCCTGTTTCATGACCGGTTAACTCTTTATACTCTTGATATTATGATATATTAATTAATCCTATTGTGATTAAAATAATTAATCATGTTATATTATCTCATGAACCTTGTTAAATATGTTGAGATTAACTATTAATGTTATTTAAAAGACACTATTATGGAATTTATTTTATTTAATACTTTTCTTGGGTTATATATGCTAGCCGTTTTGGGATACTTAGCTAGTATTCTTGTAGTGGGCACTAACTCATCGAGTTGACTAACCTCTTAGGTTAGGTTTGGGCATTTAGGAGCGGATTGGATCTTGGATAGCAGGTTAAACCTTGTGAATTGATTTTATGTACGATTTAGTTTCCTTTCCGTTGTATATTTTTATATTAGACAATATTTGGTTTCTGGAGTCGCTTGTGACTCCCCGATTGTATTTGGGATAATGCATTGATACTTTTGTATTATTGGAGAATGTTGTGGTTGGAATTTATTTTGGGTGATCATTCATATTGTTGTCTCTCGCATCTTATATTGTTAGGAAAAGTTGTAAATGATTTATATTTATGTCACATGCTAAGAATTATATTTTAAACTATATCAACTTATATTTTAAAAGTAGGACTTGATCAATCTTAATATTAAATTATGTGGGGTGTTACAGTTGGTATTAAATCGTGGTTCTAGGTCTCGAGGGTTATAGGTTTTTGCTAGTTTTCAGCGTGTTGTTCTTTGATATGTCTTGATGGCCCGTACTCCTTTAGGGATTGAGTTTGATGCACGTCATGTCCCTGTCTTTTTGTATAATGAATATGAGGACGAGAGGAGATAGGAAAGTTGTTGAGATATAGATTCAGAGAGTTAGAGTCCAACTTGTTAAGTGGCAGGGAACACCCACATCAGTTTGGGACATGTTGATGCGTTACAATAGTGGAAGAGTGTGATCACACCCGATGAGAGGGATCATTTTGTTTATTGAGATTTTATGGCGAAGTTTAATGACAATTATTTTTTGCATTCTATTAGTATTGGGAAGAAGAGGATTTTGTCACTTTGGAGCATAGTCCACGTAACGCGGCTGAGTATGAGCAAGAGTTTAAAAATCTATCTATATTTATCCTAGAGGAGATGGTCACCGAGGAAAAGAAGAATTATTATTTTATTCATGGTTTGACCTGGTCGATTAAGCAGGCTGCATTGGGGAATTAGACTTATAACACTATGCTCAGGTGGGGAAGGTTGTTTTGATGCTTTGGTAGGAGTGTGTGAACTAACAAAAGAGTTTTAAAGAAATGAGATAACCGAGTAATTCAAATGTGAGCCTTACTTATTGTGTTGGGTTTATACATTGGCGTATGCTGACTAGAGTATGTTTTGATGATTAGGTGTGAGTGAGACTTTGGTAATGATACACTTCACGTTGTTACAATTATGTTTTGGTGAATTCCGAGGACATAAAACTTGTTATAGTGGGGGAGATTGTAATACCCCAAATTTTAATTGGTAATTTAAATGATCTCATTAGATGTTTAGTTATTTATCGAGAATACATAAATCGAGTCGATTATTATGACAGACATTTTATTAAATTATCAAATGATACCTTTTTAGAATTTTCAAAAATTTTGTGCATATTAAATTGGTTAAATGGATTTTTTTAATTGATGAATTACTTTGTGGAAATTAACCCTTTTGGGCAAGGGTAGTTTGGCTGTTTAGAATGTATTGGTAGATAAGTTAGGGTTTGGAAGAGAACGATTTATGTGTGAAATAATGTAGAAATAATTGTGTGTAAATGGAATAAGGAGAGAGAAAATTTCTTTGGCGTCTGCCCTAGGAAGGGACCTATGACCGCGACCTTGAGTATTAGAGGTGCAATCGTGACCTTTATGGCCAGTAGGCGCCTAGCGATCCAGGTGAGAGGTTTGTTACCTTGCCCTTTTATTTACCTAAACCCACAAGAATTTATCTTGGTATTTATTTTCCCTTTCAAACCAAAACCCTTGACCCTATTTTACCTTCATTAGTAACCTATAAACCTTAAACCTCATGAATATACAACCTTTAAATCTCCTTTTTCAAGATCTTAAGCTTAGAATTTGGGAGTGATTTAAGAGGCAAAGTTGCCTAGACTTTTTAGGATATCAAGGAACTAAAGTAAGATTTCAAAAATGTTTAAAAGGTAAGAATATTCTACTTTTCTCCTTTAGTGATTTATGACTTAGATATTGCTTAACAATGATTATTATTAACTAAATTTTTTTAGGGGTTTAATTAGTGAATTATGAACATAATTAAGTTCCTATTATTGTTATGTGATATTAAGATTGATAAAACCCCTCTTATAATGAGAAATGCATAGAAAATTCCTATGAAGAAAATAATGTGATTCTTATACATATGAGAATATTAATATGTAAAATGGCAAAGAGTTGAATTAAATGCCTTATGAATTTTTAGAGTTGAAAAAATGAGACATGAGTGTACTTGTCCTGTGATTTTGTAATTATTTAAAAATATTGTGAGCCCCGTTTGAAATGTTCATGAATCATTAATGTAAGAAAGTTTAGTTGTACCCTAGTAAATGGAGATAATCCGTATTAGAATTGATGATAAGAAATGTTGTGGATAAAGGAAGATGTTATTTAAGATTCTGACTTATATGAGTTTGTCGAGAGTATTATTGTTTTAGCCATATGTTATTAGTGTTGGGACTTGGAGGTTGATTTGTTATTGTTAAATATTATATTGTGAGTTATTGGCTTCTCTTGAAAGGGTTATATTTATTGACAATTTGATGTCTTGGAGTATTAAAATCTTGTTAGTTGTATTTTTAGGGAAGTTGGTATGTATGGGGATTGTTCAATGGAGGATGTGTATTGTTGGTTTGTTATCATAAGTTATTGATCTTATCATAGGCATATTAATTGTTGATATTTAGGTGACCTTGAGTGTGAAAGGTATATTGGTTATTCTATTATGAGGAAAATGGGTTGTCGAGTAAAATAATTTTGTATATGCAGTTTTTATATTTGTCAATAATTGTTATTTGATAATGAGAATTGGGTGATTGAATAATAGTTGTCGTTGGTGAGATTTTTTCATGCGATTTATATTAATGGGTATAAATGTTGATGCGAGGGCTAAGATATTTAGGATTGCTTATGATTGAGATTTGGGGTTATGGTACTTGGTTTATGTATATCTAGAGTTTAAAATGAATGAGAGAGTGGTTGAAAATTTTTAGGGGTTGAAAGTTTTTAGTGGTTGAAAGCTTTTGTGTTAGAATAAAGAGTTAATTTGAGACTCTAATATAATAGTCACTATTTATGAGGATTGTTAGGATATGTAATGAGGTGTTTGGATAATCTTATAGTGAGGTGGAATTTTCATGTGATTGATGTTTATATTGGATTTATTAGAGCTAAGGATTTATAGGGAAGATTAGGTTTAGTCTTGTCCACTATTAATAACTACCCAGTCTAGACAAAAATGTATTAGGGGATTCCTTGTTTGGATGTCATTTATGAGACATCCCACGCATAGAGTCTAGAGGAGATAAGACTTTTCATTTTAGTCAATATACAATTATTCATATGTACATATGAATAATTGTATATTGACTAATTCACGATGGGATTTTAGTCAATATACAATTATTCATATGTACAATTACTCAATATGAATAATTGTACAATTAGTCAATATGTGACATCCCATGATGGATCTTACATATGAATAATTATATATTGACTAATTCACGATGGGAGTATAAAAGGACATTGTAAGGACAATTTGTCCATCATTATGTATATGATATGTCATACGCCGTTACAAGAATGATAGTTGAAAAGATTACATCGTCATCAACAAAATTCGAAGATCAAAAGAAAGGAAGAATTCAGAAATTCAGACAGCCGGACCGGTCCGCCTGATATTAAAACGAACCGATCCGCCTAGCCGGACCGATCCGCTGAGACCCAGACCGATCCACCTTGCTCGTTTAAGACCAGTGAGCCCCGGACCGAATGCGAACCGAATCAGCCTCAAAATAAAAGAACCGGTCAGCCATCGGACCGATCCGCCTAAGGCCCGGACCGGTCCGCCCTGGATAACCACGAACAGATCGTGTGCAGATTTTTAGGGCAAATGAATTCTAATTTATACCACGATCGGGGAGTTGGTTTTCTTAAGACTTACACACGATTTTCTGAGTTCCATAACTCATAAGTCTTCATGGTATTTGAGTCCATTGATTCATACCCTTGATTCACACAAATTCCATACATTTGTGAGTCACTTTTTGTAACCCAAGAACACCATTGATGTTCAACCCTTTGTGAAGTGGACCGCTTCTTCCTCTTCATTGCAGCCTTACTGGACAGGGATAGTTCCAGCCGCCAGCCCAACTGGAAAGGGTTTCTTCCAGCCGCGACTACAGAATCCGATACCCGAGGGTAATTCTTAGTCAAACTGTATTTCATTGTAATCCGATTGTAAACCGTCTTTTACAAATTATAGTGATATACAAATGGTTTTGCCCCTGTGGGGGATTTTTCCTTAACTTTGTGTGTTGAATATCTTGTGCATGATTTCATATTGTTTCAATCACACCTAGTTGCATGCTTAGGGTTAATTTGGGTTAAAAATGGCAGTTATTATATTATTTCTTAATTGAACGCAAGCGCCAACTCTTTCAAATTGGTATCAGAGCAGGTTACGCTAATCTATCGCGTATTCCTTTTTCCGCAAAATTTTTCTAAGATATCAATTTTCTGAATAAATTGATTTTTTGAAAAGTGCGTGTTCAAATGGAGAAGTCATATTATAAAATGCCTATTTTTGACGGGTCGAATTATGCCTATTGGAAAGCCCGTATGAGGTCGGCTTTAAAAGTCATTGACGAACGTGTCTGGATTTTGGTTGAACGAGGGTGGACTCCTCCAACCGTGACTGTTGATAATGTGACCAACTTGAAACCTGACATCACTTGGACTGATGATGAATTTAAATGGTCATCTTTTAACTCTAAGGGTCTAAGTGCTATTTCTGGGTCTGTCACTCCTGATGAGTTCAAACGCATAATGACGTGCACCACGTCAAAAGAAGCATGGGATATTTTGCAACTTACCCATGAAGGAACGAATGCTATTAAAGAGTCAAAATTGCAAAATTTAACAACTCAATTTGAAACCATCACCATGCATGAAAATGAATGTTTTGATGAATTTTATGCTAGGCTTTCTGACATTGTTAATACTAGCTATAATCTTGGTGAACATATTCCAAATGCTAGAGTTGTTAAAAAGATTCTTCGTTCCCTTCCTAAGCGTTTTATACCTAAAGTCACTGTGCTAAATTCCTTGGGTAATTTAAATACTCTAAAATTGGAAGAACTGGTAGGAGATTTACAAACTTATGAAATAGACATGTTTCCTAAATCTGCCAAGTCAAAAGATAAGGGAATTGACCTTAAAGCCCAAGAGAGAAAAAGTGAGGGGTCGGCAAGAAAGAGATTCGAGTCGTCTAGAAAGATAGAAACTTCTGATTCTGAATGTGAGTTTGACCTAGATGATTTGGCACTTTTTGCTAAAAACTTCAAGAAAATTCTGAAATTTAAGAAAAATGGGAATTTCAAAGATAAAAAGAATTTTCAGAAAAATAAGTTTGAAAAGAAAGATTTCAAAGAACCCCCTAAAGATAGTGAAGGTGTTTTGAGTGCGACGGTAAGGGACACAGAGCGTTTGAGTGTGCCACTCGTCTGAATAGGGAAAAGGGTAAAGCTGTCCTTAATGCTACCCTTAGTGACGACAGTGAGGTCGAGACGGTGGACTCGGGAGATGAGTCACCGCATGAGCGTAACTTCACCTCGTTCATGGCTAGTCATGTGAGTACTCCTAGTGCATCTCACGACGATGAGATTGCTACTTCACAGGGACACCTCGACAGCGAGAGCGAAGAGAGTGAGGGAGAGGAGGAAGGTAGTGAGGACGAGAGTAACCTTCAACGCGCGTACGCTGAGTTGTATAATGAATCATTTAAAACTAAAAAGCGTAACAAAGCCCTAGTGCTTAGGATCACCGCGTTAGAAGAGGAGATAGGAGAAACGAGAGAGAGAGAGTCCTCCACCTGCACCGCCATGAGAGAGAGAGAGTCTGCCTGGGTTAGTAAAGAGAATTTGCTTAAAGAGAGAGAGAGAGAAGTTTTGAGAAAGAGAAAGCGGACTTGACTAAACAAGTGGATAGTCTTTAGAGTGAGCTCCATTCCTCCCTGGAGACTCGGAAGAAACTTGAAGCCCTTGTTGCCCAGCTTACTCATGACCTTGAGAGAGCTAGGAAAGTCAAGGTACAAATCGAGGACAGATCTGGAAAGATGGGAAAGATGCTCCTCGGTCCCGCTTTAGGTTTTGGTGACAGGCAAGGAATAGGTTTTGATGGTGCCTCCACATCCCAAATTGCACCCGGACCAATTCCTGAGTTCACTACGACTCCTTATGGCCGTCATAAAAAACCAAGAAGGAGAGTTCGACCAAGAAAAGCAAACCAAGGTCCTCCAAATACTGTGCCCTTTTGCTCCCATTGCAAAAGAAATGGACACCTTAGGGATGATTGCTATAAGTTGGGTCGGACATGACGTACGTTTGCTCCACCACTTCAGACTGATGAGTTTGCCAGTCCGAGAGAGCGTGTTGAGTTCCTAGCCGCCACATCACAGAGTTTGATGGAGGAATTCCGACGGATGACCTTATCATCAATGAATGCGCCCCGCATTTCGGCTAAAACCAACAACAACAAGGGAATACAAAAAGGTACCTACTCTTTGGTTCCTAAGAAAGATAAAAAGGACCTTGTTGTCCATGTCTCTCTCAAAGCCCATAATACCTCACAGTGGTATTTTGACAGTGGTTGCTCCAGACACATGACAGGTGATGCCTCATATTTTACCCATCTTGAGGATTATAATGATGGGAGAGTCACCTTTGGAGATGGTAGCAAATCTAGCATAGTTGGACGAGGTACAGTAGAGTTACCAGGATTTCGAAAGCTAGAAAACGTGCTGTACGTCAAAGGTTTGAAAGCAAACCTTCTTAGCATCAGCCAGCTGTGCGACGATGACTTTGCAGTGAAGTTTGACCGGAAAGCTTGTAAGGTCTATAATCAAGCCGGTAAACTTTTAGTGCAACGTGTGAGGACAGAAGATAACTGTTATGGGAATGAGCCCAAATCCTCACTTGTCTGCAACAGCGCCACGATCACTCCTATGGATATGTGGCACCAACGTCTAGGTCACGTGAACGTTAGAGATCTCAATCGTTTATCTAAAAACGACCTAGTACGTGGCTTACCATCTCTTGGAAAGTCAACTTCGACCGTTTGTGGACCCTATCAGTTGGGAAAACAAATTCGTAGTCCTCATAGGAAGTTACATTCCATTACCACCTCTCGTGTTCTGGAGTTGATTCACATGGATCTTATGGGTCCCACTCGTACTGAGAGTCTAGGTGGTAAGAGGTACATCCTCGTGATGGTAGATTATTTCTCCAGATACTCCATTGTAGGTTTTCTGAGAGAGAAATCCGATGCTGTAGATTTCTTAACGACCAAGTGCCGTGTCCTGCAAAATCAACACGGTGTCACAATTAACAGAATACGTAGTGACAACGACACTGAATTCAAGGAAGCAAAGGTTGATTTGTACTGTGATAGCCTTGGGATCAAACATGAGTTTTCTGCTGTGAGAACTCCTCAGCAAAATGGGATTGTTGAGAGAAAGAATAGAACGATCCAAGAGATGGCTAGATCTATGCTTCTAGGTCGTAAAGTTTCTAGGAGATTTTGGGCAGAGGCAGTGTCTACTGCATGCCACACGGTGAATAGGGTGTATCTGCGTCCACACACACTTCACACTCCTTATGAGTTGTGGACTGGCAAGAATCCCAACCTAGCATATTTCCGTGTCTTTGGGAGTAAATGCTACATCCTACGGGATAAAGAGCAATTAGGAAAGTTTGACTCCTGAAGCGACGAGGGAATATTTCTAGGATATTCATCGAATAGCAGAGCGTACCGGGTTTTTAACCTGAAGAGCTCTAAGATTATGGAATCAATAAACGTCACCATGCAAGATGACGAACCTTCGACGGTTATTGATCCTAACCTTCAGTGTGAGGATGAGGATTGTTCTGACAGTGATTTACCTGTTCCTCCCTCACACTCTTTGGACCCTACTCCTATGTTAGGGGACACACCTGCTTGGGTTCGTAAGAGTCATGACCCTTCTGCCATTGTTGGTGATCCCACTCTAGGGGTCAAGACTCGTGCTCATCTAGAGAACGTTGTTAGCCATCTTTGCTACACGTTCAAAGTCGAGCCCAAGAACCATAAAGAAGCACTCAAGGATGAACACTGGATATCTGCTATGCAGGATGAGTTGCTTCAGTTTAAAAAGAATGATGTCTGGGAACTTGTCCCCCGACCTAGTGAGATTAATGTGATAGGTTACCAGTGGATTTTTAAGAACAAAATGGATGAAAATGGTACCATAATCCGAAATAAGGCTAGGTTGGTCGCTCAAGGCTACACACAGATAGAGGGTGTAGACTTTGGGGAGACATTTGCTCCTGTTGCGAGGCTTGAGTCCGTCCGTCTTCTGCTCGCCATCGCATGTCATCTGCGCTTCAAGGTGTATCAGATGGATGTCAAGAGTGCCTTTTTGAATGGCATTCTACAGGAGGAGGTTTATGTGGAATAACCAAAAGGGTTTGAAGACCCTCAGCACCCTGGGCACGTCTACTATCTGAGGAAAGCCTTGTATGGTTTGAAGCAAGCACCCCGTGCTTGGTACGAGAGGCTTACTTCTTATCTCTTAGCTCGTGGCTTCAAGAGAGGGGGAGTAGATATGACGTTGTTTGTCAGGAGAGACGACGGTGCTATTTTGGTTGCCCAGGTCTATGTGGACGACATAGTCTTTGGATCCACATGCTCCCAGCATGCTCACCACTTTGAGGAGGAGATGAAAAGTGAGTTTGAGATGAGCATGGTTGGTGAGCTTACATTCTTCCTTGGTCTCCAGGTTCGTCAGCTAGAGGATGGGATGTTCATCTCCCAATCTAAGTATGCTAGAGACCTAGTGAAGAAATTTGGTTTAGACTCCGCTAAGCATGCACGTACACCTATGAGTACCACTACCAAGCTTAGTAAGGACACTTCAGGCAAGGACGTAGAGCAAACCTTATATCGGAGTATGATAGGTAGTCTCCTCTACTTGACTGCCAGTCGTCCCGACATCGCCTTTAGTGTTGGAGTCTGTGCGCGTTATGAGGCATCCCCAAAAGAGTCACATTTACTTGCTCTAAAACGTATTATTAAATACGTAAGTGGGACTCTCTCATACGGGATTTGGTATTCCTTTGATACCGATGACCGTCTGTCCGCCTACTCGGATGCCGATTGGGCTGGGGATGTAGATGGATGTAGGAGCACTTCTGGTGGGTGTTTCTATTTTGGTTCTGCTCTTGTCTCCTGGCTGAGCAAGAAGCAAAATTCCATCTTTTTGTCCACTGCGGAGGCTGAGTACATAGCCGTCGGGAGTTGTTGCACACAACTCTTGTGGATGAAGCAAATGCTGGAGGATTATGGGATATCACAGGACACCATGACCATTTCCTGTGATAACACGAGCGCGATACACATATCCCGCAATCCAGTTCAGCATTCGCGCACAAAACACATCAGGATACGTGAGCAATTTATTCGTCAGTTAGTTGAAGAGAAAGTCGTATCCCTGAGTTTTGTTCCTACCGACCGTCAGTTAGTCGATATTTTCACAAAACCTTTAGATGCCCTTAGATTTGAGAGTCTTAGGAAGTCTTTGGGGATTTGCACAGTTGACTGAGGGGTTGGTCTATGTCTAGAATAGGATGCTTCTTCATGATCATATCATATGCTTCCTATTGCTAGTCTGTTTATATGTACTATTCTTTGTTGTACAGCTTGTCTTTACTCTTTTTGCTGTTTATATTGCTTTTAAAAAAAAAATACAAAAAGATTTTATTTTGATAAATTTTTTTGAAAAAGACCAAAAAGAGATTTGCCTTTTATGAATGAGCATTTAAGATAGCCAAGTCACAACTTCATTCCATATATCCATGTGACTGTTTGATAGAGATTTGAGAGGCTACATCATTTCATCCATGTACTTAACATTGATTGGAGTCCTTGAGATGTAATTAATGATATTTCCTACATGCTTGACTCCTATATCCTTTATTGCACACATGCACGGCTATATTTGATTGTTGCGCTTGTCAATCTCATGTTGGCTTGAGTGTTTCCATCTCAATCCTGTCTATACAATGCAAGGTTCTAAAAAACGCGGGGCGTGATTGAGGCATGGAGGCCAAGCCTTAAGCCTTAGAAGCCTAGGCGGGCCTAGGCGTAAAAAGGCGTGAAAAGGCGTTTAGGCCTTCTTAATATATTTTAATATTTTTTAACCATAACAAGGGTATTAAAATGCAAAAATTGCACAGATCATAAAAATATGTCTGAATATATGCAAATTAAAATACTATTTGATTATTTTGGATGAGATAATGGTCCGGTTTGTAAATAAAATCTTTGAAAGGCGACATCGTTTCACTAAATCATTATTATTTTTAGAAAAAAGTGCGCCTTAAGGGTTTTACCAAGAATAAGGCGTGAAAAGCGTAAGGCGAGGCGTTTCACCCAAGCCTTAAGCCTAGGCGTGCCTAGGCGGAGCCTAGGCGGGTTTTTTAGAATAGTGATACAATGTATAAAATGCGATAAAACTTGACAAGATTGGATTGCATGTTAAAACCGTTTTGGTGAGACTGTGTGTACATTTTCATAACGGGGAGGGGCTACGAAAGTTGATTCTTATCCTTTGCGCAAAAGCCACCGTTAAAAGGACCTAAAAAATGGAGGAATTTTTATATCCGAGGTCCTAAGAGGTTTAAAGAGCCCGAAAAAATTGATAAGGCAATAAAAAGCTATTCATGCCAAATATGGGCCATTTAGGTTTCACCCAATTCTCCAAAGTTTGAGAATTTAGTATACCTCTATTCAAAATATAAATCTGAGGGAGTTTTGTTGGAGATTGAAAAACGGGTTTGCACTTCCTTGAAAGTCCTGAAAAAGCATGAAAATCATTTTGGACGTTATTGGTGTAGAAATCACTTTGAGCTTTGATTTGTAGATTTGATATAGTCAATGTCGTATATTTCCAATCTTTTACACCAAAGGAAGCATTTGAGTTCATTCGTTAGGAATATCCAATATTCATCGTGCACATATGTCATGTTTGTATGCTTTGATTTTCCTATCGAATTTTGATCACACCCATTCTTTTACGCTATCACCGACTTGGTTGTTTTATGTTCATTCATGGTGTGATTTTATGCCTTGTGTCACCCCGGTACTTGATTGCTTGATTTATTTCTCTCATTTGTCTATTTGGGGACATCATAAAAAGGGGGAGAATGAATTATCTGATTATGGGGGAGTTTTGAAATTCTGAGAATATTATCTTAAATGGATATATATGCTTATGTTTATCTCATTTCAAACTCGATACGTCACTTGGTATTTTCTTTGTCTCATGTGTGTAGGGTACATCCTTGATAATCCCATGATGCACACCCTGATGAGAAAAGCGATGAGATTTCTGAAGATTCGAAGAACAAACGATGCAACCTTAGTCATTTATACCTCTTTCAGTTTTGGGTTCATGGAAGGGTAGATTTGTATAGGCATTGTTCATACTTGATAATTCGGATTTTTTATGTTTGTTCCGGCATAGACATAGGGGGAGATTTGTAAGGACAATTTGTCCATCATTATGTATATGATATGTCATACGCCGTTACAAGAATGATAGTTGAAAAGATTACATCGTCATCAACAAAATCCGAAGATCAAAAGAAAGGAAGAATTCAGAAATTCAGACAGCCGGACCGGTCCGCCTGATATTAAAACGAACCGATCCGCCTAGCCGGACCGATCCACTGAGACCCGGACCGATCCGCCTTGCTCGTTTAAGACCAGTGAGCCCCGGACCGAATGCGAACCGAATCAGCCTCAAAATAAAAGAATCGGTCCGCCATCGGACCGATCCGCCTAAGGCCCGGACCGGTCCGCCCTGGATAACCACGAACAGATCGTGTGCAGATTTTTAGGGCAAATGAATTCTTATTTATACCACGATCGGGGAGTTGGTTTTCTTAAGACTTACACACGATTTTCTGAGTTCCATAATTCATAAGTCTTCATGGTATTTGAGTCCATTGATTCATACCCTTGATTCACACAAATTCCATACATTTGTGAGTCACTTTTGGTAACCCAAGAACACCATTGATGTTCAACCCTTTGTGAAGTGGACCGCTTCTTCCTCTTCATTGCAGCCTTACTGGACAGGGATAGTTCCAGCCGCCAGCCCTACTGGAAAGGGTTTCTTCCAGCCGCGACTACAGAATCCGATACCCGAGGGTAATTCTTAGTCAAACTGTATTTCATTGTAATCCGATTGTAAACCGTCTTTTACAAATTATAGTGATATACAAATGGTTTTGCCCCTGTGGGGGATTTTTCCTTAACTTTGTGTGTTGAATATCTTGTGCGTGATTTCATATTGTTTCAATCACACCTAGTTGCATGCTTAGGGTTAATTTGGGTTAAAAATGGCAGTTATTATATTATTTCTTAATTGAACGCAAGCGCCAACTCTTTCAGACATGTGCCTAGACAAAATAATATTATGTTGGCATACTCAAAGAGTACGATTATATGGGGATTGTGATGCATTATACGAGTTGTGAAATCCGTCCATGTGAACAAAAGGTGTCAACAAGATGAGTATTATAATGTTTGTGCATCACACGAAAATACAAAACTGTAAAGTAAGTGGCTACGGTTGTGTGATGATTCTTTGTGGAGTATCATCTTATATGGAATTTTGGTGCGTCGCATGGAAATCCACAAATGCATAACATGGTGGCTATGGTGTCTTCGGCACTGTGAAGTAGGTGGCTAGAGTTGTGTGATGGTTTTATACCACATGTTTCTTGAGATGGTTGGGGAGAAGGGTACACATCGGTTATGTTGTGATTAATTAAGTGGTTAACTAATTGATGAAAGTAATGACTTAAAATATTATTTTATGATACTTGGGTCCATGATAAAGTTTGAACAATTAGAGTGAAGTTAACGTGATAAGGATGGAAGAAATGATATTAAAAAGAGATAAGTGGTTAGTTTTCTTTAAAGGTGATAATCCCGCTTGGCTAGAATATAAATGGATAATTAAATGATGTGATCCATGGAAAGTGAAATGATGAAATTAACAGAACATGATACTGGAAAGTGCATAAAGACTTATAACGATATTGATAAGTTGAACATTGTGGGTTGCCTTTTTGTATCAGTTGATGAATTGATAGTTTGTTGAGGCCTTACTTTATAAAGATAGGTTATTAACATTGATTAATGAGTAGATATGTATGATTGAATCTCTTTAATTATTCTCTAAATGGGAGGTAGTAAGTCATGCTTCATATTTGTTAATTTATTTCTGGTTTAAAACAACTATAAAAGCTATGCTTGTAATTCAAGTAAGTGATTTTGGATTAGCTCATTGGTCAGTATATATATTTGGGGGTTAATTCAAAATGACCCTATATATACACACACATACACACACATGATATATATTCACATGTTTCATAACATATTTTTTAATTATAAAATATAGTTTGAATATGATAAAACATGCAAATTATGTTCGTTTGAGTCCTTTACCTTCACTTTAAAGTGACATATCTCAAGGTTATGGATGAAGGATGTTGTCGGATGAAGTTAATGACAACCGTTGAATGATTCTTGATAATGTAGCTTTCGGGAACAACCATTTTGACTAGACTCAAAGAGTATTTTTTAGCAAAATAGAATAAGACAATCAAATATAATAAGGGGACATGAGTATACTATACTCTTACAATATCCTCGTTTGTTTATTCTGTGACAAAATGTAATACCCTGCATTTTTTAGAATTAAATGGCTTGATAAATAATTAAAGGAAAATTTTGATATTTTAAATGATTTTAAAATGGAATTCGAAATCTTAGTATTGAGATAATAAAATTTGATTAATGATTGGGTTATGTTTAATTAATGTTTTTTAAAATGAGTTAATTCATAATTTAATTCGGGCTTGCTTAAGTAGTATGCCTGATTTAGTTGAGTGGGCTTATCCTTGTTGGACAAGAAAAGTATGGAATGGTTATATGGGGGAATAGAGTGAAACCCTAAGGGTAGAAGGGTCAATAATTCATTTTTAGGGGAGCAAGATTAGTATTTGAAAGAATTAATCACGTGGGTGAAAGTTGGAATTTATATTGATCTGGGCTGCAGATTCAAGGACGCGACTGTGGGTTTTAAGGCTGCGATAGTAGAAGGTGGGCTACGACCACAAGACAAACACCCCGCGATCGTGGATGTGTAAGTCGCGGCCTACTCACAGGTTATTTGCAGAGGGGTCTAATGGGTTTTTATTTTATGGTTAATTATGGATGATTTTTCACCTATTTTACTTCATTTTTCAGAACTTGCTTCGTTTTCTAACCTTAAGAACCCCAATGCCCTCTCTACATTCATTAATAACCTAGATCCTAGAGAATAATTATGAATATGGTGAATCAAGGGAAGAACTAAAGGGATTTAAGGAGGAATTCAAGGTTGGTTTGGGACTCGAGCAACAACTTTTAGATTTGATTAATTTAAGACTTAATTCAAGCCAAGATATTAATTTACTATTCTCATTTCATATAAATAAATGATAGATTAACCTAAACTAATGATTTAGATCTAAAATTTAATAGAGATAACTAGGGTTTTCACATTTTCTCATTTAGATCTCTCATATGTTGAAACATATTTAAGATTTGCTTGTATAACATCGATTAACCTTTAGTTGAAAAATTTATCAATTTGATTAGTGTTTATAATTAACAATTTATCTTGTTCCATTGTAATAAGAGTACTTGTATGATATATAATTAGAGTTATAATAATTCTTTGTCAGACCCATGTAATTTAGAAATTGATATAAAATGCATAATAAACTTGTACCCTTAGTTTCATATGTTATGCATCTATACATTTATCAGTAATTATTATTTAATTCTTATAGGTTAATTATATTTGATAAGTAATTGACCCAGAATTTTAAATGATATGTTTTTTTAATAAATCAATAATTATATATATGGGTGTCTATATATATATATATATATATATATATATATATATATATATATATATATATATATATATATATATATATATATATATATATATATATATATATATATATATATATATATATATATATTATTGTTAATATGACTATTGAGGTAATTAGAATATAATGATTTAAGAGCCTTAGACTTTGTTTATAAATTGTTGGGTAATTTCAATTAGCAGTTAGATTCGGGATGATTGGTGATTAATTGTTAAATTGGTTATGTATTGAGAAATTTGGTAGTTGGATTAGTTATGGTTTGATGAGTTGTACTTAGTAGCTGAATTAGTTAAGATTCAGCGTGCTATAATTAGTAGTTGAATTAATTATGGATTAAAGAGATGTTCTTAAGATTTTTGGATTAGTTATGATTTAATAATTTGCACTTAATATCGGGATTGGTTATTGATTTGGTGAGTTGTACTTCGTAGTTTTATTAGTGTTGGATTTGTATTTTTTTCATAGAAATGCTTTTGTCTTCATGGATTGTATTGAGTAGTTGGAATGGTTATGAGTGAATGGGATTATACATAGTAGTAGAATTAGTTACGGTTTATTAGGTTAACTTGGGAATTTGGTTTAATTTGTTCTCGTTGTGTGTCGTTTTAGTGGAAATGGACTAATTAGTTAATAGAGGACGATTTATCCTTCAAGATTTCCCCATAGATTTTAAGACTTAAGTTAGTGTTGGATTGATATTAATCCCTACAAGAATAACACATGTTATTTGAACATGTGATGATTTATATAAAGCAAATTGGCTAGCATAATGATATGTTTGGAGTATGAATTTTGGAAATTTCCGCCAGGTGGGCTGAGTCAAACAATGGATATATGAAGTGATAATGAATCTTGTAATGGATTGATAGTCATGGACCTTGTAAGGAAAAAATTATAAGAGAAAAATAAGTAAATTTGGGTTGTGACACATGAATAGATATAGTCTAATTTATAAGATCTTTTTAATGTGATATGGTAGGATTTCCCTTTTGGTATTTCTTTGTACAACACTTTAAGTATTGTTAACTATGAAAATTTTACCTTCAAAGTAGTATGTTTCGATAGGGTAAAAAGACTAAAGTTAAGTAGCTTTAAATGCTATTAATGTTCTTATTACTTTATGACTTAATAATGGTAAAAAGGAAAAATCATGCTTAAGGTGATATGACGCAAATATTGCATATTTCACCCGTTAACCTATACGTTATTATCCCCCTCGGGTATCTTAATCCCTATATTTATGCTTGTTAATCAGACAACCTCGGATTTGTATAGATATATGTTTTGCAGGGGTTAATTGAGCTTTTATAGGTATTTGGATGCTTAGTATGAAGTTCAGACGCATTTCGATGAAGTTTCGTACAACTCAGCACGTGCGAGGGAAATTTAGTCATTTCACTATTTGGGCATCTGGCCCAACATATTCACGGAAGTTGTATCCCTCTGAGAAAGCTTCATGTGGTCACAAACGGTGCGCGAATCTAATTCCTAACGAAGAAGTTACGAGCCTTTTTGCGGAAGGGAATTTCAAGGAATCAAAATAGGGGAGAATGCAGCCTGATGGATCGATCGATCGACAAAAAGGGTCGATTGATCGGCTCCTAAATTTTTGCCTTGGTTCGAAGACAGTGTGCCTTTTCCTGAATCATCGATCGATCGATCCTTGGGTTCGATCGATTGATCCCCTGATATTTTGGCAGCTTTCTTCCTTTTCATTTCTTTCTTCTTTATTTCTTTTATATCTTATTACAAAAGAGATTTTTGTTGTAATAATAGGGGATATACTTAGTTTGAAAAGATTCTTTAGGTTAGGGTTTGGTTTTTGAGAGCTCATCTTCATTTCTCTTTGGGGTGACATCCATTTGGGTTTGTAAGTTGAATTATTCATTATCCTCTCCTTTAATATAATTATGCTCTTCATTTTCCTTGCCTAGATAATTAGTTTAATTTAGTTATTTATTGTTTTAATCTAGTTATTTGGTTTAATCTAGTTTAATTCATGCTTAGCCCTTAGATAAATAGGGTCGGGGTTGGGTTCCGCCATTAACGGGCCTCGAGCTCCGAAAACTAAGTTTCGTTTAAAATTGCGTTTAATTGAAACTGCGTGTATTAAAGTTGGATTGTTATGCATTTAACTTTATTTGTCACGCAACTTCAGTGTTTATAGCGACAATCTGAATTTTTTCCACGTGTGACCATTTTTGATTAAATGTTTATTCAGGCAACTTCGGGTTAAATTCCTTATTGCGTGAAGTTTATGCTTATTTAAAATGCTCGATTAAATTGCTTTAGAGCCGGAATTCTAATTAGTAGTTGTTTAGCCTGGGAACATGTGTATGTGATCCCGACTCTCGCTTTTACTTTATTTAGACTTAACTTCTCTCTTTTCTTTTGTCACTGTTGACGCCACCATAACAACCAATCATCTTTTACTTTTTTATTCTTAAAATAGTAAATTGATTATAATCTAATATCCAATCACTCCCTGTGGATTCGATCCCTACTTTCCGCTACACTTCCATCTTTAGTGTACCAAGTGGTGGTATTTATTTTGCATCGGGCGTAAACACCCAACGATGTGTTTTAAATTCAAAGTTTACTCCTCATCAAAATCACGAAAGTGGCTTTTATTGCTTTTGTATATATCTCTTGTTTTGTGGTGTTCTTATAGTTGTTCTTTCTTTGAACTTCATTGCTAGGGACTAGCAATGTCTAAGTTAGGGGGTGTGATACGTCACGAATATTGCATTTTTCACCCATTAATTTATGCATTTTTAGCCCCCTCGGGTACCGTAATTGCTATATTTATGCTCGCTAATCAGACAACCTCCATTTTATACGCTAATAATTTATTTGAGGTATTATTGAGCATATATAGGTGTTACGGTGCTTAGTGTGAAGTTTTGTCGCGTTTCGATAAAGTTTCGTAAGAGTTCGCACGTTCAGGGGTATCTTGGTAATTTCACACTTCGAGATTTTTGCCCGAAGTATTCACGAAAGTTGTAGCCCTTGGGCCAAGCTTCGCGTGTCCGTCAATGGTGCTCGAATCAGAGTCCTAACGAATAAAACACGGACCTTTAATCGGAGGAAGAATTATAAGAAAAATAACAATTTAATTAATTCCTTCCATGTCCCTTTTCTCTTTTATTAACAAATTCCATAATTCCATAATTCCATCCATGTCCCTTTTGAGTTTTTTTGCTGCAAACAAATGGGGATTTGGGTTCTTGGCTCGGGTTTGGCTCGGGTTTTGGTTTCATCCGAAATTGGAGCCTTTCGTCCGAAATTGGAGCCTTTCGTCCGAAATTGGAGCATGATTTTTGGGCACACGGTCAAATGGGTTTCGGTTACATACTTTTTGGAGCTTGAGTTTCATGGTTTTGGACATTAATGGAGTTGGTGGGTTTTTCCATTTTTATGGAGTTGTTATTTTTTTCGCCATTGTTGGACATGGATGATGGTTGTTCTCGGCTAATACACGTAGTTTGCATTTTGGTCTCGGTTTGGGCACATTTTCGCAGTTGGGATTTGGCGCCCATGGCTGCCATATTTGAGGTGGGTCTCTACATATTCCATGGATGCCCTTATTTTTTTTTGTTAGAATTGGCTGCTTGGAGGAAAAATTTGCAACCTATAGGTGCGAATCAATTCGCACCTTGCGAATCAATTCGCTTGGAGACTGTCAAAATTTCCCATCACCGAATCGATTTGCACTTTGACGAATCGATTCGCTGCTCTATTTTGGCTGAGATTTTTGTGCTTCTACTTTTCTTTTCCTTTTCTTATTTCTTTTTCTTTTCTCTCTTAATTAGAGACTTATCCCTTTATTTCATTTCTTTTATTTCATCTTTGTAACTTAGTATAAAAGTACACCTTGGTGTATTTTCGTGGAGAGACTTATAATATTTATTTTTTAGCTCTCATTTTATTTCTTCTCTCTAAGTTTTAGGTTAGGGTTTGTAAACATTAGGGATATTTTGTGGAGTGCCCCATCTCCTCCATTTTCTTTGGTTAATCACCATTAATGTAAGTTTCCTTTTATTTAGCTTTGTTCTTGCTTTAATTTCCTTGCTTATTTATTATTCCATGCCTAGATAAATTAATTGTAGTATTTATTTTGTGTTTTTAATTATTAATTAGTTGTTTAATTTATTTACCCATGTGTAGTGAGTAGTTAAATAGGGTTTGGGTCGTGTGTCAGCCATTGATGGGCGTCGAGCTCCAAAAATTAGGTTTTGTGTAAAATCACATTTAATTGAAACCTTGCATATTAAAATTGGTTTATTATGCGTTTAACTTTATTTGTCACGCTACGTTAGTGTTTATAGTGATAATTCGATTTTAGGACGTGTGTGACAATTTTCGATTAAATATTTTATCTCGCATTTTTGGATTAAATTCCTTCATGCGTGATGTTTATAATTAATTTTAAATGCCCAATTAAATGTTTTCGAACCAAAATTCTAATAATTAGTTGTTTAGTCCATGGCGGGGACGCAATCTCGACTATCATTTTAATTCATTATAGTATAGTGTTAACTTCTTATTTTCCCCTTTTACCATTTACAACCTATCACCTTTTTCATTTTTATTTTTGAAATAATAAATCGATTAAAATCTAAAATTCAATCACTCCCTATGGATTTCTTACGATACCCGACTTACCGCTGTGCTAGCTTGTTAAGTGCAGTTGTAGTTTAGGTTTTTTGTATTGCATCACTGAACCGATAACAACGATTTGCGTATTACACGACGCATGGTTCCCGCTCGATCAGTTTGCATGATTTTTGATGGGGGTATGGTAGAAATAGGACGGAGGTAGGTGGTGTGCGTGTCTATCTGAGAGAGGGGGAGAGATTTTTTCTAAGGTGGAGATAGGAGAGAGGTAGGTGGTGTGTAGTGTTGGTTGGTATAAGTTTAGGATTTGGGGTTCTTGGTGAAGAAGATGCAAAACAAAAGAAGAGGTCATTTTTGTCCATAAAATATGGGGGTTAAGTCAAAATACGAAAGAGTGATTTTTTATGAAAAAGTAACACTGTTAGGATCTAGGGTTTATGTCTAATTTTTCATCTTCCAGGGATTTAAGCCAAAATACGAAATTATTACAAGCGGTTATGTAAAAAAATTTCTAAAGTAACTTTGGTCCAAAAGTACATATTTGTATGCTATTGGTACATTATAAAGTTTGGTCCAAAATTATAATATTTGTTTGCTATTAGTGCATTATTAAATTTGGGCCAGTAGTACTAAACTTGTATGTTATTAGTGTATTTATATACATAGCACAATACATGAGACTGGGCATAATATTCTCAATCAATCTCTTAGAAAGAAAGTTACCAATGACTTGCAAGTTTGGGAATAATATCAATCATATTATGTGATATGTTCATGAAATTATTGGGGTGACACATTTAAATATATTCATTTTCGTTTAGTTAATTATGTGGATGCAGGTTATCTCTATGATCCTCACAAGGACCAATTAAATCACTTATAACTTGCCATAAATAACATATGTTCCTACTAATACCTACAAAGATAATGATGCCAGTATAGCTCAAATTCAAAAGGCTACAACGAGGGAGACATGAATAACACATTTAAGTTTTGCTACATGCATAAACTACAAAAGCGTTATGCAATTGAAGTTAAATATATTAGATAAAGGGACATTTTCACTCCTCTTCATTAAAATCTTATGAAGTCGAACGTTATAATAAAAGTGATATTGAAGGGACAACCTATTTGATATTTTTTCCAAATACTTACTGAATCATCAGAGAAATGCCCCAATGAGGGTGACTATCCAATTAGAGAGAACCTCTTATCAGGGAGATAATAAAACATGATATTTATGGGCATATATGTGTTGTACTCTTTTTTCTTTTTTTAGATTTTTCTCACTTGGGTAATCTAGTAAAGGTTTTAATAAGGCAGCTTAAAATACAGCCAACACCGGTTCAATGATAATAAAAAGTTATACTTTTTTCATTTACTTTGGTTCTTCCTAGTGGATATTTTCTTAATAAGGTTTTAATGAGTTAATGGTCATTGAATGGTAAATATGGTGTACATCCAAGGGGAAGTGTTGTAAATACATTATATTATAGATGACCACATATATTTCATGTATTTAAATGTGTCCCTTGGGTATCCTCACTTTGTACTATAAATAAGGATGAACCCACTTGACTATTTACATACCACTAGAGTGAAAGTTTTTTCTCCCTCTAAATTCTCTATCTCCCTTATTTTTCAGAACAATTTCTTTTAATCTAGTGAAATACTTTAATATTTCAAAAGTATCATAAAAGAATAATAAAGTGTCACAAAAAAGTCCTACAAAAGTTTGATAAATGTCACTTAAAATTTTTACCCTCCTTTTGAAATTGCTAGTAGTAATAATAAACACCTAAAAATTTTAAACTAAAAGAAAAATAGATATAAATTATGATTGGGTCTCAAAGTAACCTTTTTGCACTTTAGGTCATGAATGTAACTTCACTAAGGTTAAAGAGTTTTATATTTTCAATTTTCAATTAAAAATAAAAATACAATTCATACATTTGTATTTCTTGATGAAATTAGACAAAACTCTACTCCGTAATTCTATTAGAGAATCTACAATGGGGATGATAGAATCTAAGATAAGTTGTATGTTTACCAATTTAGAGGTCTTCACTGGTGGGTTGAAAGAGCCAAATTCTGCAAAAGGATTTGTAGGGGTTCTCCAAACTTATAGAATGCAAGGATAATTTGTAAAGGCTTCCTACGAACTTCAGAAGTTTGTAGGAAGTGTAATTACCATAGTAAAAACTAACGACCATTTTGCTATAAATATAACTTTGTATCATTATCAATATCATCCAATTTTCTCTCATTCTTACTGTTTTTACTTATTCCATTCATCCATCTAGTAATTTTATATATTTCAATTCTCTATCATAATGTATTCTTCTCAACTAATTAATATGAGTAGTTCATGCCAACCTAACATGAATCCTTTAGAATATGAGATTTTATGTGTTATTTATGCAAAATATACAAGTCGAAGTATTGGAGGCAACTCGATATCACATGGAATATTCTGGGATATGTTATGAATGAATGCAACATCACGTATGAAATTACTATTCAACGTACGAGAACCATGCTTTTAACACATCACAATCATATTTTACAACATGTAATGTTATATGTTGCGAAGATTTCTCGCCAACTCAATAATCAAGGAAGCGGCACGAACGAGTACAATGTGATTCAATAGGCCCGCTAGGCGTACTGTGCTGAAACCAACAAATAATTCATGTTCGATAATTGCTACCAAATTTTGAAAATCTTTCCAAAATTTTACCTGCAAAACACAGTGGGAAACAACGACATCCTTACGTCTCTAGACTCAGAGGACAATCCAGGTGTATGGGATGTATCGTACAAACCCCCAGGTAGAAATGGGTAGAAATAACGTTCCCGTCAACGTGCGCGTTCTGACATCTTGGATTATAACACCATGGTACTCAAATATTGTGATGAATTCAATGAAATGTTTAAAAGTAAGCAAGAGTGGAAGCAGAGTCGTGCCATCAAATTTGATTCTCAAATGGATGCATTCATTGAAATGAAGAGAGTTGGTCAATTTATAAAAAAAATAAGATTAGCTTGTGCATCTAGGCCGAGAGCAGTCATACACCATTGAGTTGGATATGACCAAAATGAACGATGTACAATAACAATTCCATCTAAAAAGGTTCGACGACCTCTTAACGTGCTACGATCGAAGCTGCAATTTTTGTGTTGCAGTCAAACTATACCCATTCGTCAAACCCTAAGTCGGGTCCATTTGGTTCAATTAATGGTGACTAGGATGTTATGTAATGTTTGATCGCTTTAATTATCTGTTATTTGGTTATAATAAATGTAATGTCTACTTGATTAATTGAACAATGCAATTATTGTTTACTACTGTATGTTAAAATCAAGCAACAAGCGATTAAAAATAATTACATAATTAAGAAAATATTTATTATATTCATGCCAATCATAGAAGAACACAATAAAAAAGGAACTAAAAAAGCGAATAGATACGCTTAAAGACACAAAAACTCTTAAATCACTAACCCACCATTTCATCACCATTGTTGTTCCAAATTTGCTCCATTAAATCATCTCATAATTATTGATGTTTAGTTGCATCTCTCACCTTAGCATTCCGCGTGAGGTAGTCATAAAAATTAGTTTTCCCCCTCAGTATTTAAGGCGTGTCATCACTCTGTTTGTGTTCATTTTTCCATGGACAGTCTCTACTTTCATCGTCAATAATCAAATTGTGCATTATAATGCAAGATTTCATTATGGTTGATAACTACGCCCTATTTAATAATTTACAAGGTTCACAGATGAAAGCAAATCGTGCTTGTAGTACACAAAAAGCCCGTTCAGCATCTTTCTTGCACGCTTCTTGGTACTTGCAAAATAATTTTTGTTTTTTGTAGAATCCCTTGTTACTTCCTAAATGTTTTAATGATTGAATCGTATGGAGGGTATATTCCATCAACAAGGTAGTACCCCATATCGTATGAGTTTCCATTAATAGTGTAATTAATGGAAGGAGTAGTCCCATTGCGCAATTCTTGGAAGACGTTTGATTGGTGCAAGACATTTAAATAATTGCAAGAGCTAGGAATCCCAAAGAACGATTTCCAAATCTAGAGGTTGTACGAGGCAACTGCTTCGAGGATTATAGCTGGTGATTCTTTTCATCCACTATGTTGTGCATGCTAGCCATGGGGTAGTTTTTCCATCACCAATGCATGCAGTCTACACTACCTAAAATTCTTGGTAAACCTCGATTTGTATTTTATTCAAGTAATCTGATGACGTCATCTATTGTCAGATTTCTGGCATATTAGGGACCAAAAACGACCATAATTTCCTGGTGAATCTGATAACAGTTTTTAATAAAGTGGTTTCACTCATTGTATACTACTCAGACCATACGTCATGGGAACCTTCGTTAGCTAGGAGTCGAATAGCCACCAACACTTTCTGATGAGAGCTTAAACTTTGACGATCACACGCATCCTTATTTTGAACAAACTAGTTATCATAATGACAAACATATTCAAGGATGCAATTGAAAATATTCTATCGCATCCTAAATATCCTTCGAAAGTAATACTCGTTGTATACCTTATCTTCACCAAAATAATCTTTCCAGAGTGTTGCAGGTCCCCTTTCTCTCCTTCGATTCACTCGACGTTTAGTTTCGAGTTCTCTCCCATATTGAATTATATTTCATTCAGTCCAGCATCTAATCTCCATGTAAATTATCATATCCTAATCTGAATCATCTAATGATGCGCCCTCATTAAATTGAGCATACTGAAGCATAAGATTTCGCCCCTCATCACTAGAATTGGAGCAGTCCATGGTTTTATTTTTTTACAATAATTATAAAACAAATTATAATTTGGTGTTCAATAGATTATAAATTCCATTCTATTTATAAATTTTGAATATGATGTAAAAAAATTACCGCTTTGGTTTCGTTGGTGAATTTTTAAAAAAGTGTGCATATGCCACAGACCTTAAGAAGTGTCCCACTTTAAGGAATAAATATAACCTTTCAGCTTTTAGTAAATAGTGTGCCACACTCTATTTGTTGAATGGTGGGCCACTGCATTTTTTAGATTAAATTATTATCGTACTTAGTCCTTTCAATTACCCTATATAAATTTGACAACTGATCAATACATATTGGTACCTAGTATCCTTGTAATTTAAGTGCTCACATAATGAATCACCCAATATGGTCATCAGCCGAGGATTATTATTTCCACACCAAAATAACAGAAAGATACTATAACAAGGAGACCGAATTGGTTACCCCTAATGAAATACGTACCATATGCGGCGTTGGAGGAATAGCCCCAGATTATCTCTTTGTTTTCTTCATCTACACGATTTTCAACAATGGTGGCTCATGTTAAAGTCTACATTAGACCTTTACCAACTAGCGGTGACAACAGGAGATTGTGGTTGGAATGCATCGTCTTTCTCTCTCATCGTACGTAATGACGAGGCGTGGTAAAGATTGTGTGAGAAAGTCCCACGGTGTAGAGATATTCATAAAGAGCCTTTGTATTTATTTATTGAATTTAGGAGAGCTCTTTACCTCTGCCAGACTGTCTAAATTGTATGAGTTAATAAATTGTGAGTTCTGATTACCACGTGTAATAAATTGGTTGTTCTCATTCCATGTGTAATAAATTGGTTGTTCTCATTCCTTGTGTAATAAATTGGTAATAAATTGAAAATAATATGCAATTAAGTTGAAGTTATTCATAAATTAATTACTAATTTAGTATTTATAAACTTAACATTTTAATAAAAATATTATGAGTCTGTATCATATAGTTGGTGAATTGGTAAAAAGAATGTGCCACTACGAACCTTATCATTTCATTTATAAAAGAGTGTGCCATTAAATCTACACATAGTGTGCCAGTATACGAGTGTGCCAGTGGATTTATCTTTAATAAAATTATTTTACAACAATAGTTTTACTAAAATAGTGTATCACTGCAGACCTCTTGTAAAATAGTGCAAAAGAATGACAAACTAGCGAAAAAAAGTTTTCCCCTGCAGACTATATGTAAAATCGTATGCCACAAACTATTTGTTAAATTGTGTGCCACTATTTTTTTCTATTTATCACTTTATTAGCTTCTCCTTTCAGCTATACATATAAAGAAGACAACTTATCAATCGATATTGTATTACCCTGGATTACTCATTGTGATTATGGTATACCATAATGCAAAACGGGTATTGAAACATGGGGTTGCATTCAACAATTAATTGGATCAACACTTGTAGGCCAACCACACCCATTACATCGATTAAGTTTAAGTATTTCTTTTTTAATACCCATATTTCAAATTAATATGTAGACGAATTTTATTAACAAACTATTATTTTATTATATACAGGTGGTTGATGTAGTGAAGTAATTTGCAATGATTCCTCTGGGTAATGCGTCTTTATTGTTGGAGGATCCTACGGGCACAATAAGGGCGGGCCTTAACTACAGAGCATTAACAGAGGGTACACTTGCGCAAAAAGAAAGTTATTGTAACACTACTTGTCATATATACAAATAATATATGATTTTATTATAACTACTTATGATATATACAAATAATATGAAAGTTATTGTAACACATTCAGTTTATAAGTTTAAATAAAAAATAATGTTTTTTAAGCATTTAACAATAAATAATTACCAGAAAGCACTGTGAAGTGAAACAGAGTGAATGCAATTTTGACATATGGTAGTTGGAAGGTATGCATCGTGTCCCACTAACATTCGATCATCACTGTCACAACGCATTGATCCGAATTCGCCACCACCTTCAAATATAGGTTTGACATATAACCGACACTGTCGATAATTTATTTAATCAACAATTTATTTTCCTCGATTATTTTGTTTAATATCATTGGGCCCGTCCAACTATCCCGAAACTCGAACTATTTCCATTTATAATGGGAGTCTTCCCATCGGACACGTGTGGATTTTGGTAAAAAATACGGGTGTAATGCTTGTATACGGGATTGGAAGCTTCAATCCGTGGCTTGTGTAGGTATCAACGTTAAGGTTGAGCCTCGTTTCTTAGATTATTCGATATTCAAATATTTATTCCATTTTCTTCCATCCATGGTATAAATTTAATTGATAGATAATCTATAAGGAAGGATTTAGAATTGATTTGTTATTAAATGTAATAAAAGAATTGAGGTAATAGAAATTTCTATGATATAATTTGGGAAAGAGGAGAGCTTGAGGATGAAGAAGGTGAGAGGGAGAGGAGGCAGAAGTGATCGAGTGGGAAAAGTGCGCACGTGTAAGGTGCGCAGTCATTTTATATTCGTCTCACCAACTCTATACAAAAACCTAAGTTAAGACTCTACTTGCGATACAATTACAACGGTAAGTCGGGTATCGAATCCAAAGAGAATGTTTGATAGATCGTAACAGATTATTAATCCAGGAATAGAAGTGTAAAAAGGTGATGTGTGCTAGGAAATAAAAGAAAAGAATAAGTTAAGTCTTAAATAAAAGTAAAGCGAGGATCAGGATATCATCCAACCATACGGTTCGAAACAACTATTAGTCATAATTTCAACTCGAGAGCAATTTAATCAAGCATTATCAATTAATCATAAACGTCACAAAATAAGGAATTTAAGCCAAAGTTGCGTGAATAAATATTTAACGAAAAATGGTCGCACGCGGATTAAACTCGGATTATCGCTATAAACACTAACTTTTCATGACAAAGAAAGTTAAACGTGTAATAATCCGACTTTAATACGTGGGGGTTCAATTAAACGCAATTCAACACAAAACCTAATTTTCGGAGCTTGGGGCCCATTAATGGTGGAACGACATCCCGACCCTATTTATCTAGGGGCACATGATGATTAAACTAAATTACAAGTAATTAAACCAGGAAATCAAGTAATAAAGCAAGTAAACTAATTAACAAAGCATGTAAATTATTCTACAAAGCAAGAAATCAACAAGAACAAGTATATTAATGGTGAATGAGACGGAAAGTTCAACATACACAACCCATAAGGTTGTCAACCCAAAGAGAAATGAAGCAAAGCTCTCAAAACCCACAAACCCTAGGATAAACTAATTAAAACTGAGTATATCTGATATTACAAGAAAATTGCGTTATATAATAAGTTTGGATAAAAGAAAAGAAGAAAGAAAAGAAAAGGAAAATATTTGCAGAAAACAGGGGATCGATCGACCCCTTTGGTCGATCAATCGATGGCTGAAATCGTGGCAAAATTCTGAAGGATCGATCGATTGATCCTTTTGATTGATCGATTGATCAAGCAGGGTAGCTTCCTATTTTCCTCCTGTTTTGGTGTAAATGGTTTTCTCGTCAGCTAGAAACGTCGTAACTTCTTCGTTCAGACTCGAAATTGCGCACCGTTCGCGGCCACGTGAAGCTTGCGAGGAGGGATACAACTTCCGTGAGATGTTAGTCCAGGTGCCCAAACTGTGAATTGACCGAATTTCCCTTGAACGTGAGATTGCGTAAGAAACTACATCGGAATGCGTCTGAACTCCATACTTAATACCTAAATACCTACAAAGCCCAATTATATCTCATATAGTATGTTAAAAATATAAACCGAGGTTGTCTAGTTAACGGGTTTAAATATAGAGATTAAGGCACCCAAGGGAGCTAAAATGCGTAGGTTCGATGGATAAAATACGTAATATTTGCGTATTATCACACCTCCTAACTTACACATTGCTAGTCCCTACCAATTAAATAGGATGCAACAAGAAAAACAAGTTAACCAAAACAGGAGATAGTACAAAAGTAGGATAAGAAAGCAATAAAAAGAAAAGGCCACTTTCGAGGGTGAACGATTGCATTTAGCATATGCAATAAGTCGTTAAACCCCTAGGTTACCTTAGTGAACGAGTGTCGTCTCATAAGAGTTTTCAGGGATGAAACCCACAAACATCATAAAGTTTCCTCAAAATATTCCCAATCATATGCGACAAACTCAACAATACGAACAAGATTTCAACATGTTATTAGCAAAGCAAATGAATTCACGTGAAAAGTTCATAGTTATTAACATTATCGAATGCACCTCAATGAATTGAAACTTTAACATGTGGGAGGGGAGTGAGCACACGCAAAATATGTTTTGGCAAAAACTTAAATAACTCGGATACTAAATATCAAAGCATGCACAAAAGTCAATCCTCACGAGCATTACACTCATCAAATGAATTCACTTGAAACAGGGAGGTAACACACGAGACATGCGGGCATAAGGAGTAAATGTAAAGGAAAACTAGGTCGCGCACATGTGACAAATGAAGAACGCTATATAGGAAATAAAAACTTTAATCTCAGTGAAAGGATACCACACATATAAAAGAGACGAAATGCATTTTCACAGATTATCAAAACTATTTAAACTTTTAAATTACATCTACTTAAGATCACATAGGACTTTAATAGGATTGTAATGTCGGCTAGGTTAGGGTACGAAATGAAAGGGATGTATATACGGATTCAAAGTGTTTGGGGATGAAACTCAGGATAATGGGAAAAATTGGGCAATTTCAAAATTGAACAAATGATTTTAAAATGAGCATTAGATATAACAATCGAGAGAGTAACAAGGATTATTGAATCACTACAAACAATATATACAACTTTCTCTTTCTTTTTCTTATCTTCTTTTTCTCAATTTTTTCTTTTGTTTTCTTTTGTTTTCAACTTTCTCTTTTTCTTCTCTTTTTCACTACACTTTCTTCTTTTCTCACTCTTTTCATGCTCAAATTGCAACCATAAAACAACAATATCATTCAATCCCAAGTAGCAATACAAACAAGGTTATGTAAGGTAATATGTATGGTATAAGACTCCAATTTGGAGTTGGTTATGGGATTTTGGGTAATGACAAGAAAGGCTAGTATTTAGGCTCAAATGGGTTGACTAGGGAACATATAAAACGTGAGGTCAAGGTCGTATGGGTGATATACACATATGGCCTATGATCATTTAAAATAGTTTACGCAATCCTCGAGTCAAAATAATAAATGAAAATCATGCTCAAGTAATACATTTCATATATGAACTCAATTAATGAACGGTCAATGAAAGAATAAAGAGATTACCAATGACTGTAAAATTTTCAAAGAGGAAAGAATAGTGTATACACTCACAAATGAAGATAAGTCTCTAATCTCACTCGGTGTAAGTATATACAACGCGACAGAAGATTACCGAGTTATAAAAATCTTAAACCAAATCAATATAACAAGAAAAATGCATGTGCTCAAGGGATAAAGTTTAATTCATGAAGTTATTTATAATATTAATGATTTAAGGACTAAAGACTAATAACTTCTAAAACCGACAACATGCATCGTTGAATTGTCTTATGGATCTAGCAATGATTAAAAATTTTCGTCGAAAACAGTGGAAAAATGCCCAATAAAGGAGAAAAAAGAAAGAAAATATTTTTGAAAATTTTCAAATTTTTAATAAAAACATGCTTTGTAGCTAAATTGTAGTCAAATTCAAGGACTAAACAATGAAATGGATAGAATATCCCACACCCCCTAACTTAAATATTGCATTGTCCCCAATGCGTGCATTAAAGAACACAACACAAAGATAGGAAAATAATGATATTACCCAAATTTGGAGAGATCTCCATAAGTACAAGTCCAAATGAATCTGCAAAACAAGTTAGTACAAAACAGAGGAAGAATATGTACCGATGTATTAAGTTAAGAGAATTCATGTCATAAGTCACAACAATATAGAGGGGCTGAAGTGCAAATACTAGATAAATTAATGGTGAACGTTTTGATTTTATAAAGTGGAAGGTTATACACATCAAAATCCAATAAACAATCTCAAACTACATTTTGATTGCTCATTTCATTAGTTCCATACAAAACAACTTAATACATTACAACTATTTAAAAGGAAAGAAGTAAAAATAAAAAAAAATAAAAAAATACAAAATACAACATAATATCCGTCCCAGAAATGCAAAAATGACCCAAAATAGTAGTAGCCTAGTGGCCGGAACCACTAGGATCAGAAGGGTCCTGAAAATGAGGAGGTAGCGCTGTGTCCGAATCATGCCTCTGTAAGTAAAGGTCTCGCATCATTGCCTGCATCATTCGATACTCATGCCTCTGCTGCGCTCTGGACTGCCTCTGCTTAGCCCACTCCTGCCGCTTCTCGGCCTACTGTTGCCTCAGCTCTAACTACTGCTGGTCCAGGCAGGACTCCCATGTATCCCACCTGAGCTGGGTCTCCTCCCAGCGTTGGTCCTGCACGACCTGAAATGCCTCAAAGCGGGCATCAAAATCTGTGTGTGGCACGTGAGAACCCTCACCCTGCTCCATACCTCTGATATGGGCCTCCTCCTCTGCCATATCAGCTATCGCTGCCCTCTGTCTTTTGTTACCCGGCTCCCCCCAAGCGTGAGTCAACATCTTCGAGATATTGTCCTTTGTGAGAAGCCCTAATGGCTCATGCTTGCGATCTGCATCATATTCTGGGCAATCGTGAGAAGTGCAGACCTTCGTGATGAGGGCAGGAAAATGAAGGGAATACCTTCGGGCGATCTCCGTGGATGTCGTCAGCATCGTCTCCAAAAATATTTTGGGCAAACTGATATCGCCCAAATCATAAAGCATAGTGTAAATTAATGCTGTGTGCTTGTGACGAACCTCTGACCGGCTGCTCGTCACCATGAATGAGGTGGACGTTGATGTAGTGGAGAAGTCTCGATAAGTCTGCCATTACCGCCGAACGAAACGCACCTTTCTTCCATTCCTCGCCCGGCGCAAGGGCCTAAATTAATGTCGCACGCCCAAACATATCCCCATCCAAAAAGCTGATAGGATCCGCAGGGTCTGGAACACCCATAAAAGCCGCCAAATCTGCACGGAGGAGCGGTATCTGAACTCCACGGACCATGGCCTCATATGTAGTAGGCCCCTTCCCTCTCACCTCTATTAATATCGCATAAAACACACGGACAAGCTCTTCATTAGTACGCCCATTGGTAGCGAGAAAGGGCGCCCATTGGTAGCGAGCAGCAACAAAACTCGCGCCTCCTGTGGTATATGATCAAGGGTCCAGGCAAAATGATAACCCAATGGTCGCTCGGATGTCTGAAAATAGGCCTGATACCAATCTCGCTCTTGCTCACAACGAAACCCCTCGAAGCCCCGATTGGGCAAGCACCTAGTGAACTTGTATTTTTTTAGATTTTCCATTTCAACCTACAAAACATGGATTAAGCAGTACAAAGAAAATTATAAGCACAATTAATGGTTAGTCAGTGTACGAGTTGAAATGGTGGGTGCACGCGAGCAAAACCGAGGAAAAAAAATTCAACATTGCGATATAATTTGTCTAAATACGACAAGGAGTGAAAATCACCCAAGTGTGCGCCAAAAAATGGATTGAAAACTGTTTTAGGCATTTTAGCGAACACTTGGCGTGCGCAATGTGCGGCGAGGGTGAAAAATACCATTTTGAACCAAAAAATTAGCCCCATTTATGAACACAACAACAATGCGACAATACACATGTGTTCATGAATGGATATCAATCAAGAATCACAAGTTAAATCAGTTGGAACAACACAAAACAGGGATAAACCCACACACGTTCAAAATATGTCAAAAATTGGAGAAAACATGGAAATCATAAATCTACAAATACGCAATACAATAGGAAGGATGATACCTTGCAAGTGTAGAAAATTGGTGGAAACTGAAGGAAAATGTGGTGGGGGAATTAGGGCACGAAATTGGGAAGAGAGGAGAGAAAAAGAAATGAGGAGAAAGGGTAAAAAATTGACGTGCCTCGGCTTTTTACTGGTCGATCGACCCTTGGGTATCGATCAACCGATCAAGCTGTAAAAAGCCTACTGCCTCCAGTTTTTAAATAGGGGGGAAAATGCAATTTAGGGGAGTATGGGGGGGGGGGGTAGAAATGTAAAAATAAATATATATAAGCATATATATAGTATATATAAGTATACGTATATAAAAATATAAAATAAAAATAAAAATAAAAATAAAATAAAATAACATAGACTTAGACTACAATATGCACATACATACACATATGTAACAAAAACCCAATGAAAAATATATACAATGAACGACACACACGCATGTTCACAAAAAATGAAAAATAAAATAAAATAAAAAAGAAAAACAAAAGAAAATGCGTGAGAATGAGTGTGTGAAAAATAAAGAAAAAATCTTTTTGTGAGTGTTTTCATTTTTTCCTTAACAAAAGTATGTCGGGATGAACGATCTCCGCAAATTCAAGTTGCGTTGAACCTACAAAAGAGTTAGAACCACTCATACAAAAAGAAATAGAAAGTGATTAACTAATTACACTAGACTAACTTAAGAGAAAATAAAAAATGAAGAAGTTAGTATATACATCCTACACATAGGAATGCTAATTAGCTATATACTAAAAGAAGGAATTTTTGAGGGTTCACCCAAACAACATTTTGACTTTGGAAGATCAATGGGGGACCTTACCTCTCATGCATGCCTTCCGAAAAATAGGAATTCCGTTCAAATGACGGAAGGCATGTGGGTGGTGAAAAAGAGGAACCATCCCCAAATAAAAATTTGGGAGGGAGGATGGGGGATTTGGATAGGAGGGGCGACAAATACAGAAAAATTGAATCATATCCCAAGTATTTTGAAGTTGTAATGGGAGGCGGCGCACATGAGGGCAAAGATGCCATCATGGAAGGCGGTTCGAGCGAGTACTCCTCGTCGGTGAAAAGGTTTGGAACTGTAAGGTTTATAACAGATTCATCGGGTACTAGAATTGGTGTGACAGTATAGAATAATGACGTGGATGAAAGAAATTCAATATCAGGCGATGAGTGATCATCGTCGGAAGATTGAATTTCGGAAGAAATAGGATCGTTTACAATGAAACTTTCTTCTTTGAGAATTAAAGAAGAAACAAGTTCATTGCAAATGGATACTATGCCTCTTTCATCCTCATTTTCATTCTCTACTATACCATGGGTCAGGTCAAGGATTATTTGTTCCAAAGTAGGAACGAAGTACTCATTTGGTTCAAAATGGTCCTTGACTTCAAAAGTCTCCGAAGAAAAGTCATCGTCGGATTCAAATAGTAAATCCAACTCGTGTTCCCAATAACGATTTTCTTCCCGATAACGGCTTTCAATCCTCTCATTTTCAAGCATGCGCAATCCCTCACCGAAAGTCATAGGGCGAGGAGCAGATTCTTGGAATTGAGAGGTTTCGAAATTGTTCTTGACTACACTCAAAATCATTAACATAAGAATTTTGAAAATGATTACAATTTGTTTCGAAATTCTTATCATAAGGATCTTGCGACCCATAATCAAAATGATCACGCCCAAAATTGATGTAATACAAACCTTGACTTTCGTAATACTCACCCAATGTCATTTTAGATGTTGCAATTTTTTGGGATTGCAAGTATTGACCAAAAGTCATAGGTTTACCAAAATTTTAAGATTTGTAAGGACATTTTTGTCCATTATCAATTTGTTATGTCGCACGCCGTTACACCGTAGAAGAAATTCAAGATTCATACAGTCATCAATGGATCCGAATATCAAAAGAAGAAGAGGAATCAAAGCCTGACAGGCCGGACCGGTCCGCCCAGAATAAAAGAACCGATCCGTCTCCGGATCGGTCCGCCTCAGACCCGGACCGGTCCGCCTGCTGAAAGACAGTATACCCCGGACCGATTACGAACCGAAGATGCAAAATATAAAAAGAACCGGTCCGCCTACCCGGACCGGTCCGCCTCATACCCGGACCGGTCCGCCTGGGATAATCTCAAACAGATCGTGCAGAGATTTTTTAGGCCATGTTATTCCTTTATAAACCCACTACGAAAAGTGGTTTTCCAAGACTTCTATACACGATTTCCAGAGTACAAAAACTCTAAGTCTTCACCTATTGAGTACCAAGACTCTAGGTTTTTTATTCACACAAATTTCCAAACACTTGTGAATCACTCTGCAACCCAGGAACGCACTTTTGCTGTTCATACCATTGTGGAGAAGACCGTTCTTCTTCTTCATTGCAGCCCTACTGGAAAGGGATAACTCCAGCCGCCGACTACAGAATCCGACACCTGAGGGTAATTCTTAGTCACTTGTATTTTCATTGTAATCCGAAATTGTACAGTTACAATATTATAATGGAAATAAATGGTTTTGCCCCTTTGGGGGATTTTTCCTCAATTGTGTGTGTTTGATTTATCTTCATGATCTACTTCTTGATTAAATCACACCTAGTTGCATGTTTAGGGTTGTTTGAGTTAAAAGTTGTTTAATATATAATTTTCTCATTTGAATGCAAGCGCATACTCTTTCAAATTGGTATCATAGCAGGTTACGCTAATCTATTGCGTATTCCTATTTTTCGCAAAATTTTTCTTTTATATCAATTTTCTAAAAAAAAATTGATTTTTGAAAAAGTAAGTGTTCAAATGGAGAAGTTATATAATAAAATGCCAGTTTTTGACGGGACAAACTATGCCTATTGGAAAGCCTGTATGAGATCTGCATTAAAAGCCATTGATGAGCGTGTCTGGATTTTGGTTGAAAGAGGGTGGACACCTCCCTTCGTGACTGTTGATAATGTGATCAACTTGAAACCTGTCACTTCTTGGACTGAAGAAGAATTTAAATGGTCATCTTTTAATTCTAAGGATCTAAGTGCTATTTCTGGGTCTGTCACACCTGATGAGTTCAAATGAATAATGACGTGCACCACGTCAAAAGAGGCATGGGATGTTTTACAACTCACCCATGAAGGAACAAATGCTGTGAAAGAGTCTAAATTGCAAAATTTAACAACTCAATTTGAAACCATCACCATGCATGAATCTGAATGCTTTGATGAATTTTATGCTAGACTTTCTGACATTGTGAATACTAGATTTAATCTTGGTGAACATATTCCTAATGCTAGAGTTGTTAAAAAGATTCTTCGTTCTTTGCCTAAGCGTTTTATCCCTAAAGTCACTGTGCTAAATTCTATGGGTAATTTAAATACGCTAAAATTGGAAGAACTTGTAGGAGATTTGCAAACATATGAAATTGATATGTTCCCTAAAACTGCTAAATCTAAAGATAAGGGAATTGCACTTAATGCCCAAGAGAGAAGGAGTGAGGGGTCGGCTAGAAAGAGGGTAGAGTCATCTAGAAAGAGAGAGACTGACACGTCAGATTCTGAGTGTGATTCTGACTTAGATGATTTGGCTCTTTTTGCAAAAAAATTCAAGAGGATTCTCAAATTTAAGAAAAATGGCAATTTTAAAGATAAAAAGAAATTTGAGAAAAAAAAGTTTGAAAAGAAAAATGAAAAAGTTTTTAAAGATCCTCCTAAGCAAGATAGTGAGAGATGCTTTAAGTGCGATAGTAGGGGTCATAGAGCCTCTGAGTGTGCCACTCGTCTTAACAGAGAGAAAGGGAAATATGTCCTTAATGCTACCCTTAGCGACGACAGTGAGGTCGAGACGGTGGATTCAGGAGAGGAGTCACCGCATGAGTGTAACTTCACCGCATTCATAGCCAGTCAAGTGAGCACTCCTTGTTCTCTTCACGACGATGAGGATGATGCTTCACAAGGACACCTCGATAGTGAGGTTGATGTGAGTGAGGGGGAGGATGACTCAAGTGAGAGCGAGAGTGATATTCAAAGCGCTAGTTCTTAAGATCACCGAATTATGATGGTTCCTCCACGTCCCAAATTGCACCTGAACCAGTTCCTGAGTTTACTACGACTCCTTATGGCCACCGTAAAAAACCTCGAAGGAGAGTTCGACCAAGAAAGGCAAACCAAGGTCCGCCTTTGACCGTGTTCTTTTGTACTTATTGCAAAAGAAAAGGCCACCTTAGGGAGTTTTGTTATAGCATGGGTCGGACACGACGTACTACTGCTCCACCACGTCATACTAATGAGTTTTCTAGTCTGAGAGAGCGAGTTGAGTTCTTAGCTGCCACATCTCAGAGTTTGATGGAAGAATTCCGACGGATGTCTTTGCCGTTAGTGAATGCTTCTCACATTCCAGCTAAAACCAACAACAACAAAGGCAAACAAAAGGCCATCCCTGCTTGGGTACCTAAGAAAGATAAAAAGGCCTTCGTTGTTCATGTTGCTCTCAAAGCACACAATACCTCACAGTGGTATTTTGATAGTGGGTGCTCCAGACATATGACAGGTGATGCCTCATTTTTTACGACTCTTGAGGATTATCAGGATGGCAGAGTCACCTTTGGAGATGGGAGAAAATCTAGAATTATAGGACGTGGTACTGTCGAGTTACATGGGTTCCCTAAGCTAGAAAATGTTTTGTACGTCAAAGGTTTGAAAGCAAACCTTCTCAGCATTAGCCAGCTGTGCAACACTGACTTTGCAGTAAAGTTTGACCAGGACGCGTGTAAAGTCTACAATCAAGCCGGTAAACTTTTGATGCAAGGGGTGAGAACCGAGGATAATTGCTATGGGACTGAGCCCACGTCCTCATTTGTCTGCAACAGCGCCACGATCACTCCTATGGATCTGTGGCACCAACGTCTAGGTCACATGAACGTTAGAGATCTCAACCTCTTAGCTAAAAAGGACCTAGTAGGTGGCTTACCATCTCTTGGAAAGTCAACTTCGACCGTCTGTGGACCCTATCAGATGGGAAAACAAATTCGTAGTCCCCATAGGAAGTTGCATTCCATTACCACCTCTCGTGTTCTTGAGTTGATTCACATGGATCTTATGGGCCCCACTCGTACTGAGAGTCTAGGTGGTAAGAGGTAAATCATCGTGATGGTAGATGATTTCTACAGGTACTCCATTGTAGGTTTTCTGAGAGAGAAATCTGATGCTGTAGAATTTATAACGACCAAGTGCCGTGTCCTGCAAAATCAACATGATGTCACTATTAATAGGATGCGTAGTGACAATGGCACTGAATTCACAGAAGCAAAGGTAGATCTTTACTGTGATATCCTCGGGATCAAACATGAGTTTTCTGCTGTGAGAACTCCTTAGCAAAATTGGATTGTTGAGAGAAAGAATAGAACGATCCAAGAAATGGCTAGATCTATGCTTCTAGGTCGTAAAGTTTCTAGGATATTTTGGGCAGAGGCAGTGTCTACTGCATGCCACACGGGGAATAGGGTTTATTTGCGTCCATACACACTTCAGACTCCTTATGAGTTGTGGACTGGCAAGAAGCCCAACCTGGCATATTTCTGTGTTTTTGGGAGTAAATGCTACATCCTACGGGATAGAGAGCAATTAGGAAAGTTTGACTCCCAGAGCGATGAGGGAATATTTCTAGGATATTCATCAAATAGCAGAGCATACCGAGTTTTTAACCTGAAGAGCTCTAAGGTTATGGAATCAATAAACATCACCGTGCAAGATGACGAACCTCCGACGATTATTGATCCTAACCTTCAGTGTGAGGATGAGAATTGTTCTGACAGCGATTTACCCCTGTTCCTCTCTCACACTCTGTGGACCCTACTCCTGCGCTAGGGGACACACCTACTTGGGTTCGCAAGAGTCATGACCCGTCTACCATTATTGGCGATCCCACTCTAGGGGTCAAGACTCGTGCTCAGCTAGAGAATGTTGTTAGCCATCTTTGCTACACGTCCAAAGTCGAGCCCATGAATCATAAAGAAGCACTCAAGGATGAACACTGGATATCTGCTATGCAGGATGAGTTGCTTCAGTTTAAAAAGAACAATGTCTGGGAACTAGTCCCCCGACCTAGTGAGACTAATGTGATAGGTACCCGGTGGATTTTTAAGAACAAAATGGATGAAAATGGTACCATAATCAGAAATAAGGCTATGTTGGTCGCTCAAGGCTAAACACAGATAGAGGATGTAGACTTTGGGGAGACATTTGCTCCTGTAGCGAGGCTTGAGTCCGTCCGTCTTCTGCTCTCCATCGCATGTCATCGGCGCTTCAAGTTATATCAGATGGATGTCAAGAGTGCCTTTTTGAATGGCATTCTACAGGAGGAGGTATATGTGGGACAACCAAAAGGGTTTGAAGACCCTCAGCACCCGGAGCACGTCTACTATCTGAGGAAAGCCTTGTATGGCTTGAAGCAAGCACCCCATGCTTGGTACGAGAGGCTTACTTCCTATCTCTTAGCTCGTGGCTTCAAGAGAGGGGGAGTAGATATGACGTTGTTCGTCAGGAGAGATGACGGTGCTATTTTGGTTGCCCAGGTCTATGTGGACGACATCGTCTTTGGATCCACATGCTCCCAGCATGCTCACCACTTTGAGGAGGAGATGAAAAGTGAGTTTGAGATGAGCATGGTTGGTGAGCTTACATTCTTCCTTGGTCTCCAGGTTCGTCATCTAGAGGATGGGATGTTCATCTCCCAATACAAATATGCTAGAGACCTAGTGAAGAAATTTAGTTTAAACTCCGCTAAGCATCCATGTACACCTATGAGTACCACTACCAAGCTTAGTAAGGACACTTCAGGCAAGGAAGTAGAGCAAACCTTATATCGGAGTATGATCGGTAGTCTTCTCTACTTGACTGCCAGTCATCCCGACATCGCCTTTAGTGTTGGAGTCTGTGCGCGATATCAGGCGTTCCTAAAAGAGTCACATTTACTTGCTCTAAAACGTATTATTAAATACGTGAGTGGGACTCTTTCATACGGTATTTGGTATTCCTTTGATACCAATGACCGTTTGTCCGCCTATTCGAATGCCGATTGGGCCGGGGATGTAGATGGTTGTAGGAGAACTTCTGGTGGGTGTTTCTATTTTGGTTCTGCTCTTGTCTCCTGGCTGAGCAAGATGCAAAATTCCATCTCTTTGTCCACTGCGGAGGTTGAGTACATAGCCACCGGGAGTTGTTGCACACAACTCTTGTGGATGAAGCAAATGCTGGAGGATTATGGGATTTCACAGGACACCATGACCATTTCCTGTGACAACACGAGCGCGATACACATATCCCGCAATCCAGTTCAGCATTCGCGCACCAAGCACATCAGGATACGTGAACACTTTATTCGTCAGTTAGTTGAGGAGAACACTGTATCCCTGAGTTTTGTTTCCACCGACCGTCAGTTAGCCGACATTTTCACGAAACCTTTAGATCCCCTTAGATTTGAGAGTCTTAGGAAGTCTTTGGGGATTTGCACAGTTGACTGAGGGGTTGGTCTACGCCTAGAATAAGATGTTTCTTCATGTTCATATCATATGCTTCCTATTGCTAGTCTGTTTTATATGTACCATTGCTTATTGTACAGCTATTTATTTATTCTTTTTGCTTTTTATATTTCTTTTGAAAAATACAAAAAGATTTTATTTTTACTAAAATTTTTGAAAAATCCAAAAAGATTTATGTTTTTGCTTCTTTTATGGATGAGCATTTAAGATAGCCAAGTCACAACTTCATTCCATATATCCATGTGACTGTTTGATAGAGATTTGAAAGGCTACATCATTTCATCCATGTGCTTTACACTGTTTGGAGTCTTTGAGATGTAATTAGTGATATCTTCCTACATGTTTGACTCTTATATCCTTTATTGCACACATGCACGGCTATATTTGATTATTGCACTGGTCTATCTCATATTGGCTTGAGTGTTTCCATCTCAATTCTGTCTATACAACTTACAATATGCGATAAAACTTGACAAGATTGGAATGCATGTAAAAATCGTTTTGGTGAGACTGTGTGTTTTTGTATAACGGGGAGGGGATGCGAAAGGTAATCATCTATCCTTTACGCAAAAGCCACCATTAAAAGGACCTAAAAAATGGAGGAATTTTAATATCCGAGGTCCAAAGAGGTTAAAAGAGCCCGAAAAAAATTTAAAGGCAATAATAAGCACTTCATGCCAAATATGGGCCACTTAGGTTTCACCATCAATTCTCCAAAGTTTGAGAATTTAGCATACCTCTAAAAGAAATTATATATGAGGGAGTTTGGTTGGAGAATCTTTAAACGGGTTTGCACTTCCTTGAAAGTCCTGAAAAAGCATAAATCGTTTTGGACGTTATTGGTGTGAAAATCACTTTGAGCTTTGATTTGTTGATTTGATTGAGTCAATATCTTATATTTTCATTCTTTTTCACCAAAGGACGCATTTGAGTTCATTCGCTAGGAGCATCCAATATTCATCGTGCACATATGTCATGTTTGTATGCATTGATTCTCCTATCGAATTTGATCACACCACTTCATTTACGCTATCATCGACTTGGTTGTTTTTATGATCACTCATGGTGTGATTTTATCCTAGTGACACTCCACACTTGCTTATTTGATTTATTTCTCTCATTTGTCTATTTGGGGACATCATAAAAAGGGGGAGAATGAATTATCTTATTATAGGGGAGATTTTAAAGTTTGAGTTGTCTCATAAATTGGTATATATATCTCATTTCAAACTCGATACGTCACTTGGTATTTTGTCTTTTCTCATGTGTGTAGGTACTACATGGATTATCATTGGATTGCACACCCTGATGAGAAAAGTGTTGAGATTCCTGAAGAGTTGAAGAGCAAACGTTGAAGTCTTATTCAATTGTATCTTTCCAGTTTTGGGTTCATGGAAGGGTAGATTTGTATAGGCATCTTTAGTTGTTTGATAATTCGGATGTTGGTTTTTATGTATGTACCGGCATAGACATAGGGGGAGATTTGTAAGGACATTTTTGTCCATTATCAATTTGTTATGTCGCACGCCGTTACACCGTTGAAGAAATTCAAGATTCATACAGTCATCAAAGGATCCGAATATCAAAAGAAGAAGAGGAATCAAAGTCTGACAGGCCGAACCGGTCCGCCCAGAATAAAAGAACCGATCCGCCTGCGGACCGGTCCGCCTGCTGAAAGCCAGTATACCCCGGACCGATTGCGAACCGAAGAGGCCAAATATAAAAAAAATCGGTCCGCCTACCCGGACCGGTCCGCCTCAGACCCGGAACGGTCCGCCTGGGATAATCTCAAACAGGTCGTGCAGAGATTTTTTAGGCCATGTTATTCCTTTATAAACCCACTACGGAAAGTGGTTTTCCGAGACTTCTATACACGATTTCCAGAGTACAAAAAACTCTAAGTCTTCACCTATTGAGTACCAAGACTCTAGGTTTTTGATTCACACAAATTTCCAAACACTTATGAATCACTCTGCAACCCAGGAACGCACTTTTGTTGTTCATACCATTGTCGAGAAGATCGTTCTTCTTCTTCATTGCATCCCTACTGGAAAGGGATAACTCCAGCCGCCGACTACAGAATCCGACACCTGAGGGTAATTCTTAGTCACTTGTATTTTCATTGTAATCCGAAATTGTACAGTTACAATATTATAATGGAAATAAATGGTTTTGCCCCTTTGGGGGATTTTTCCTCAATTGTGTGTGTTTGATTTATCTTCATGATCTACTTCTTGATTAAATCACACCTAGTTGCATGTTTAGGGTTGTTTGAGTTAAAAGTTGTTTAATATATAATTTTCTCATTTGAATGCAAGCGCATACTCTTTCAAGAATTATCATTAGGATTACCAGAAAAATTAGAATAAGACAGGCTTACCCTAAAATAAAGCTCGAGAGGACAAATTCCACAAAGAAGATGTGCGCGCGGAAAAATTCAAGCGTTTTTAGGCGCTCAAATGTAGAAGTTCTGCAAAAAGGTTAAAACAAAGAATACACATAAAAAAGAAAGAATACTACGAACTAATAAAAAAATAACAATCTATAACAAAACAGTCCCCGACAACAACGCCATTTGATAGATCGGGTTTTATCGCGGTGCGAGAGTCACCTACGCGCCGGTCATTTTATATTCGGCTCACCAACTGTATACAAAAACCTAAGTTACGACTCTACTTGCGATACAATTACAGCGGTAAGTCGGGTATCGAATCCACATAGAATGTTTGATAGATCGTAACAGATTATTAATCCAGGAATAAAAGTGCAAAAAGGTGATGTGTGCTAGGAAATAAAAGAAAAGAATAAGTTAAGTCTTAAATAAAAGTAAAGCGAGGATCGGGATATGATCCAACCATATGGCTCGAAACAAGTATTAGTCAGAATTTTGACTCGAGAGCAATTTAATTGAGCATTATCAATTAATTATAAACTTCGCACAATAAGGAATTTAAGCCAAAGTTGCGTGTATAAATATTTAAACGAAAATGGTCGCACGTGGATTAAACTCGGATTATCGATATAAACACTAACTTTGCATGACAAAGAAAATTAAATTCGTAATAATCCGACTTTAATACGTGCGGGTTCAATTAAATGCAATTCTGTACAAAACCTAATTTTCGGAGCTCGGGGCAGGTTAATGGCGGAACAACATCCTGACCTTATTTATCTAGGGGCACATGATGATTAAACTAAATTACAAGTAATTAAACTAGAAAAGCAAGTAATAAAGAAAGTAAACTAATTAATAAAGCATGAAAATTATTCTACAAAGCAAGAAATCAACAAGAACAAGTATATTAATGGTGAATGAGATGGAAAGTTCAACATACACAACTCATAAGGTTGTCAACCCAGAGAGAAATGAAGCAAAGCTCTCAAAACCCACAAACCCTAGGCTAAACTAATTAAAACTGAGTATATCTGATATTACAAGAAAATTGGGTTATATAGTAAGTTGGAATAAAAGAAAAGAAGAAAGAAAACAAAAGGAAAATATCTGCAGAAAACAGTGGATCGATCGATCGACCCCTTTGGTCGGTCAATCGATGGCTGAAATCGTGGCAAGATTCTGAAGGATCGATCGATCGATCCTTTTGATTGATCGACCGATCAAGTAGGGCAGCTTCCTGTTTTCGTCCTGTTTTGGTGTAAATGGTTTTCTCCTCCGCTAGAAACGCCGTAACTTCTTCGTTCGGACTCGAAATCGCGCACCGTTCGCAACCACGCGAAGCTTGAGAGGAGGGATACAACTTCCATGAGATGTCGGGCCAGGTGCCCAAACTGTGAATTGACCAAATTTCCCTTGAACGTGCGATTACGTACAAAACTTCACCGGAATGCGTCTGAACTCCATACTTAGTACCTAAATACCTACAAAAGCCCAATTATACCTCATATAGCATGTTAACAATATAAACCGAGGTTGTCTGGTTAACAGGATTAAATATAGAGATTATGGCACCCGAGGGGGCTAAAATGCGTAGGTTCGATGGATGAAATATGCAATATTTGCGTATTATCAAAGGCTGGAAGATTGGAGAAGATGGAGGAAGAAGATGGGATTTCTATTGTTTAAGTAAACGGGCAGAATTGTGATCGTTATAGTGTCATTGGGGTTTCTACGAACTTCATTTATCCGTTGGAATTCCTACAAACTTATGAAATTTGTAGGAGCTCTCCACCATTATGAACCCCCCCCCCCCCCCCCCCCCCCCCCGGGGGAAAAAGGTAATTGCTTAAATGGGTTTGTAAATTTAGCTTTCGTGAGAGTCCCCCATAGTGGATGCTCTTAGAGTTTGTTTATGAATTAATAGTTTTTTTTATAATTACACATGATATCTTGACCTTAGTCACACATCTCGGCCAAATCACCCACCTCCCCCGCCCCAAGCGTCCCTTTGACGCTTCACCTTTGGAACCGGACCAAAATATCGGTTTGGTGAAATCCAAATCGCGATCTGATGAAACTGAATCCGCGATTTGGATTTGTTTGGGTTCGTTGGCTGTTGAGGAGTCTAGTTTGTGGTTTTCTTAGCTTATGTTTTTTTCTTTCTCTCTCTTGGTTGGAGATGACGGTGGGAGTTTTAGTGTCTTTTAGTCAAGGATGTTTTTCCACTTCGGTTGTTTTGAGGGTTGTTGTTTCAAGGGTGGAGTGCTATGTGTGGGGTGTTTTGTGTCTTTTGCTTTTCACTACAAGCACTAAATCATAATTAATATACTAGCTATTTTCTGAGATAAATTTATGAGTAACACTGAGAATATTTTTTTTGTGATAAGATTTATATGTCAAATATGTATTGTGTAATGTTTCAAATTGATTCATATAAATTATGTAAATCATTCATTATATGTTTGACACATGGATCGGATCACCAAAAAGGGTCTCACTAGTATTACTTTATATTTTTATACACTTAATATTATTATATAATTTTAAATTAATAAATTAATAAATTAATAGCCACTCTCGCATTTATAATTTTTTGAAAAATGACGCATTCGCACTCGCCCGCACCCGCATTCGTACTCACGCATTCGCACCCGCACTCGCTCCCGCTTTGCTCCGCGTATTTGTGACTTAAATCTTGACTATAGACATACTAGGTGGTTGACTAAGGCTTAGCTTCACCAGGCCAGACTAAATTAATTAGTGACAGCAAGTTAAAAACACATATTTTAATCAAATTTTGACTAGGCATAAAAATTTTACAGAGATTATATACTTTTAGGCTCAATTATTTAAGTATCGATTGGGTTCAGTAATGACTAGTTTAGATTTCATAAATTCACCCCTCAACAATTAAAATAAATTCAATGAATTAAAAAATTGAATACAAATTATAAATATAAAAGTGTTCCTAAAAGTTATCATTCCAAGAGGATTTAGTGTAGGCATGATGCATGTCATGTGTATAAGTATAAGAGCATTCGAATCATCAATCTTATTTTCTCAAAATGTTATTTTTTTTGAAAAATAAATTAGAAAGAGAAAAGCAAAAATAACTGACAAGATCCTGTAAAATACAAATAAACCCTATACGATACAAAATAATTTTAATAAAATATGAAATTTCATGTAAATTTATAGAATAAAAATATGATGTCAATAATAATAATCAAATACACATTAGAAATAATCAAAAAAGCATTTATTATACACGAACGGCATGTAATTGGCGTGTTGCAGACATAGGGAAATCAGGGAGGATGGTGTAAAGAGTCCCCTGAATTTTGTATGCTAAAAAAGATTGAGCTGTTAGAAAATGGCTTATATCATGATCAAGAACACTACGAAATGATAATAACAACAATCAGAGCAACCAATCCAATTTTGGGGAATTGTAAAAACGAAGAACCTCAGGAACAATCCTGCTGTTAAATAGTACGAATAATTTCTTTGAACACATATTAATATAACTAACTATATTCTCAAAATTAAAGAGGGACCAATGAGATATTTTAGAGAGGACTTGGGTAGTAACCATGGATGATGAGTTTACTCCGTCGTGTATTAAATAATTATTGGAAGAATGGACTCAATCTACATCAATTATAAGCGTATATATTATATGACCGTCATAAGGAGTATCTAGATCAACAACTATATCAAAAGTCTTTTAGTAATATATGTAAATTTGGTAAAGACTTCTCCACCAACCCCCCATTATATAATTCGTGTGGCCAATTCGAATATAACTCATGGCCGGCTCACATCTTATGAAACCAGGTATAATTAATACAATAAAAAGTGATTATCTTTATGTTAATCACACGGTTTTTGCAAGAAATTTGACAAATCTCTATCCTATACTAAAACGCTTTATAAATAATTAAGAGTACTAAACAACATACCTATCCACATGGAATATGGCTCATCTTCCCTCTTCAATCACCCGAGTTGTATCTCCTTTGTTCGATACAACTTCCATTTTCGTCCCTTCAGCCGATATGTCTATTCGTTTACGTTGCCAACCAATATCCCGCACTAAAGAATTTTCAGTGCCATATTTGTCAATGGAAGATGTAAAGACAATTGAGAAATTTATTTATTGTCGACAAAATAATTGGTATTCTTACAATTTTTAAAAGCGGACTCTGCTGAAGCATCCGAGCAAGTACGTTTAACAATTCTTAATTTGTCCATTGCAATGTTTGAACATTTATTTGAGTTACAACATTCTTAAAATAAAGAAAGATTTCCATTTATACCTCTGAATATGTCTATTATTTAAAGTTTTTTTCAAATAACATAAGTTTTGCTGTGTTAATATAACGTATGTTATTTGATGTATGTGTAGTTGAGAAGATATAAGTTTTTTCCCTATAAAAATAGTGCCACTAAGTGTCTGATGAAATGTGTCAAATGAAACATAAACTAAATGCCTTTGAGAAGGCATTATTTTTTTAACTTTAAAAATATTGGCCAACAAATGTTTGAGGAAATGTGTCAAATAAAACATACAACCGGTAATAATTTTTCTATTATATATTGCAACCAAGAAACGTTGCTTGAAAATATATTGTATTATGTTTGTATAAGTATAAAATAGTAGTATTTTCCCTCTAAAAGAATTTGTTCAATAATTGTTTGAGAACATATATATTTTAGAACATAAGTTGTGTGAATGTTATATATGTCATTTGCTATACGTGCACTTTCTTTTTCCAATGGTTTGAAATACTACATTTGCTTCTTACGTTGTTTAGTTTTATTATTGCAACGAGTGTTACTAAAGCGAAACAAATAAAAACACTTTGTATATTTGAAAAAACTATTGAATGTATGTCTAGTATAGAAGCTTATTGTTCATTTGGGTGACAATTGTTACGATGTATTTTTGTATATCATTTTAAGTGCCAAAGTTTAAAGTATCATTATTATGAATTTCATTTTCATTTTTACAACACTTTGTAAAAAATGTATCTTGAAAAAAGTAAAAATGTGTGAGAAAAGCTTCAAAATAGTACTTAAGGTAGCAAGACATTAACCTTCAACTCTAAAAGAATATAAATTATAGAGTAAATTATAGGAGTGGCCCATGAACTTTGGGCAGTGTCACAATTTAGTGTTCAAACTTTTTTTCGTAACATTAAGCAAACAAACTATATTATTTCTTCACCAGTGACCCTTCCGTCACCACTCTTATTAAATCTAATAGAATCCGTTGTAAAAATTGTCTTTTATGATCACTATATCCAAACCTCATACCCAAAATAACTTCAAATCATACCCAAACCCATTATTTGCAAAGTGATATATTTTATACATTTTTTTACCTTTTCTTTTGGGTATGATTTTTAGATTGTTTTGAGCATAACGTTTGAGTATGGGGTGGTAAATGAACTTTATACATTGATATAGTAGTAACGTTGACTAATTCGTTGGATTTGAAATAAACGTTGACAAAAGGGCCTCTACTACGAACATCACAAACTTTAGGGGCTTAAATATTTAAAAAAAAGTTTGAGAGTGAAAATATTATATTGTCCCCAGTTCAATTGTCACGAATGCAACATACTCTAAATTATATTAAATGGAGAGTAAAAGCTAGATGACCCGATTACTAAATAAAAAGGATATGAGGGTGGATGTAATTTATAATTACTATTAATTTAATGAGTGTTTATAAGTATGTGATAAATTTGTCATGTGATTAGATTTTGCTACAAAATAAAAATTAAGTAGAATGTTGAAAATAAGATTAAAAATGGCTATGTAATATGTGAAATGACAAATTTAAGAAAAGTATACTAAATCATCGCATGATTGTAAATGCCCCTTCTGTCGAGTAATCTTAGCTCGTAAGACCAAAAATAAGTTATAAATATTTCTTATGTTTAACTAGAAATGTTCTCTATTTTTGTAATTCTAAAATTAATAAGGAATGTAAGTATTACTAATTTATTATTAATTAATGTAAAAATATTTAGTATAAGAATGCTCCTAATTCATAGTTGATAATCTATGTATTAGCTAAAGTAACATTCTACGAAGCAATGGAAATATGAACTATTCATAACTAAGTTTGGACATAAATATAGTAATATTTTTAGAGTTGATGATATGATTTTTTTTTAAGTATGTCATGAGGTGTTTGGACAGCTTACGTGCACCTCGACTAATTCACATTTATAATTTATTACTTTTGTTGATCAAACATTATTTTAATGATGCCGAGGATCGAACTGGGACCAAATTCAATCCACCTTCAAAACGATTCCAGTAACAGCTTATCGAGCTGAACCAAAAGGCTTGATTATGATATGACCTATTCATCAAGCAAGCCCATAGCCAATTAATTAAGAGCGTGTGGATACTGATAAAATAAACATATGAGGCACGAGGGTCATTATAAAAATATGTTTAAATACAAGTTTCAAGTGCAATACGAATTCCCCCTATATCGAAGACGTTAGGTATCGAGGACATTACCAAAACGGATTGATACGTGGCAGAAATCATTACAATTGATTAGTAAAATTTATATAAGGTGACCACTCACTTTTAAAGTAGTTTCTCTTCAATTATCAATCTCTAGTGTGGAAACATGGGCCCAACTCTATTCCTATCTTTTTAGTACGAATGGATCCACTATAGCGTTAAAATCAAACTATATGCATAAATGATTCACTGATGTATGCCTATATATGGATTCGTTCCATCTTTTGGTGATGCAAGTTGTGACATGGATGGGTCCCTTTGTTTATAATGCGTTGAGGGTCCCAGCCTAGACCGAAATAGCGGAAGCATTTTGTCTTTGCTATGCAGTTTCTGTTGTTTCATTGTTTCTTATTACGGTGGCCATGTATGTCATTGTAGTACAAGAGTATCAGGATTCATGATACCGTGCTTTCTCCATTATTATAGTTGATACCACAAAAAACATATTATGCAGTATTTGCGTTCGAAGGCAGGTCCCATGCATTTTACATTACTCCACATATTACACCCACCACACAGAAAGATTCATGACGCCTTTTAGATGCAACTAAAGATTTTAAGCATAGATGCTGACGGAAAAATATATCTTCACAACACTCCTAAAAATTTATAAGAGCAACTGGCATAAACAATGATCAATACGTAAAGTATTTGTCGGCAACTTTGAATAAATACCAAATTCTAAGGTTATCATAAGATGGGTTTTTGTTAGTTTTGAATCAACGTTGAATCGAGCCTATATGTCTAGCATAGGGGGATCGTGCCAACGCGGTCCTCCACAAAAGCAGAGTAACATATTTAATTCATTTAGTCAAAACCATTAAGAGATAAATGAGAAATTCAAATTTAAATACCACATTTGCATATGAATTAGTTAGTTTAGTGAAAAATGTTGTATCTAACATCCACTTAAAAGATTAATAACCCCCGAGTTTGCATTGGTTGTTGGCCCAAAGAGGCACCCAACCAATTGAAAAAGCAAGGACCTAGACGTGTGTCGTTTAATGGGCAAATAGTACGCATATGCCACCCACCGGGGCCCCTAGTATGTTGGTTTCCATACAAAATTCATTTGAGTTTTTTTCATAAACATATTACACTTCATAGTTTATTAGTGTCGCTAAAAACATCATTGTTAATACTCTGTCACTCCCTCAAACAGGAATAAATTAGAAACGCACTAAATTACATACCTTTGATAGTCAAGTACGACCTTAGATAAACTCGTATTGAATCCGTTTTCCGAACAAGTGCCTTCTAAGATGGAAGGGGTGAAGAAAAGGCACTTAAAGCCCTCTTCCTGTTGAAAAGAACCGAAACCAAAAAGAGGGCTAGCCCATTAGCAGGGCTCATGAAGTAAGGCTCAATGACACCTTACTCGTACGATCAGTCCCGGCCAAACCATACGGTCAAATAAGTGTGCCCATATTGTCTACATATATTATCCCCCTAGTTTAATCCAACCTAACTTCATTACCCAAACTACCCTTATCTTTTACTGAAACCTTACACACCCTCTTCAAGAAAAATCAACCTTGTTGAAGAACAATTATGAGACAAAATCCTACCAAAATGAAAGAATGTGTATATCGTATCATACGTAAGAGAATCTTGTGTTACTTTTTTTTAATAATATTACACAAAAAGACCCAAACTAAGAGGTGCTTGATTGTTCCATCAAATGACATAACCTTTGTTGTTGATTGCACCATCAAAGATAGTGCCATCAAAGATAAGTTGTCAACAAAGTTCATCATGATCATCCTTGCCTTAATCCCATCATATGGGGTCGACCACATGGATTCTCTTTTTCCATTCTAATCTATTATATGTATTATTGTCATTCAAGTTTAATTCCTTAAGATCTCTCCTAATAATTTCCTCCCACGATAACTTAGGGCGACCAATTTTTCTTTTACTATCTATTTCCAACAATCTTCCTCTTGTTATAGGGGCATTTACTGGTTTACGCAACACATGACCATACCACCCAAGTCTATTTTCTCTTAATTTATCGCTAATGGGAGCTACTCCTAATTTTTCTCTCACATATTAATTTTTAATTTTGTCCTTTTTAGTAATTCCTATCATCCACCGGAGCATCCCCATCTCACTAACATGGAGACTTTGTTCATATTTTTTCTTTAATGTCCAACACTCCGCTCCATACAGGATCTCTGGCCTAACAACTGTTTTATAAAATTTTCTTTTTAATTTATTAGTTATCCTCTTATCGTATAACACCCCACTCACTTGTCTCCATTTCATCCAACCAGTATATATTCTACTCCTAACATCCTCATCAATATCCCCATTACTTTGTAACATTGGACCTATATAACAAAATTTATTAGTTTAGTTTATCACTTTTTCTTCAATCTTTAACATTATGTTACTCAACGCCTCATTGTTAAATTTACATTCCATAAATTTCGTTTTATTTCTACTGATTCTTAGACCCTTAGATTCTAAGGCTTTTCTCCAAGTATCTACTCTCATCGCTAAGCTTTCCTTTGAAGTGTCTACTAAAACTATATCATCCGCAAACAACGTACACTATGAGATATCTTCTTGTATGTCTTTAGTAATCTCACCCAAGACTACGGCAAATAAATAAGGGCTTCAGGTCGATCTTTGATGTAAATCCACTTTAATCGCAAAGTCATTAGTTTCTCCACATATAGTCCTTACTCTAGTCTTTGTGTTATCATACATATCTTCAATAACTTTAATATAACTCATAGGGATTCTTCGAAAGATACATTGAAGATTCCTTTGCTTGAAAATTTTGTAACCCATACATCGTCTTCACCGATCAAATAGTTTTCTAGGTAATATAGTATGTCTTTACCCTTTTATGTCTGTATGACATAGATGTTTGTGTCTAAATTTGGTTTGATGATTTGGAATAATTCTAGCTCAATTAAACCAATAATTATAATCGCGGATAAAAAAATAGGCTAGAAAGGGATGAGAGTCAGAGAGAGACAATGGTTTACGTGGTTCGTCCCAATGAGGTGCCTACATCCACGAGTACAATGCCATTATAATTTAGGGTTTGGTAAAGTCCTCTTAAGAGATCTCTATGGTTTGGATAAAGTGTTTTTAGTTTCCTTTAGCTAAGAGAGGTTATGATTTATTTATAGTACTTGGAAGTTGAAGAGATGAAATACCTTTATACATTAGATATTTATATATTTACATGACTCACATGTATGTGCATGGTTACTGTTGAGAGTTCCACGTGTGTCTGTTCACATTCTTGGGGGTGGTTGGCTAGTTAGCTGACCAATGAAATAATTAAGTTGACCATATTTTTTTTGTTATTTTTGGATCTACTAAGTATGATGACATGTGTCACTCTTTTATTGGTCCATGTGGTCTTATTATTTTAGGCCGCAACAAAAGGCCCCAATACTTTATTCTCGATTGAAGGGATATAGTGAGTGAAATGATGGAGTATTATATATTAGGAGTTCCTCGATAGTCTGAAAGATCCTGGCCAGCCGTCGACCACTGGGACATGTAAATCTCAGGCTATCATATTAAGGGAATGGTAATTTTGTAAATAATGGGAAAAATAGCAAACTGCCTGGGTCATTTTGGATTATTGGGGAAATGAGATGTCGTAAAAACCTAAAGCGGTCGTACACTTAATCATTTCAAAATTCGTAGCCCAAGAGACATCACCAATCCTATAAAGTGTCATTTCCCTCTTAGTTTCTTCTCACCTTGAATTTCAAACTCATTTCTTCATTTTTAAGCTTTTACTCCGCCATTTGAGAGATTTGTGTTGTGTCTTGCTTTCACTATAAGAACTCTTTCTTCCTTATCTTTCCATTTCTTCTTTGTCATGATGGTGTATACAGTAGATGAGAGCTCTTTGAAAACCTTTAAAGAAAAACATAGGATCCCTGATTGGGTGAAAAAGGAGTTGGTGATAGGTTTGTGTGGCCTGTCTTCATTAGAAGAGGGTCATTGGCTCCCTATTATATTTATTGCAGAATATGGAGTTGCTTTCCTACCCAATAATTTATTCCTTGAATTTTGCTAATATTTTGATGTGGTCCCAGCCCAAGTGGCAACCAATACATGGAGGGTAGTAAATGGGGTCAAACATATAAATGTGCAATTGGAACCCGCATAGGAATAACACAGTTGACAGTTGGGGGACCATAACCGATAATATTTATTATTTAAAGACTAGATACTTAAACATGGCTCTGGTAGTAATTTTTTTTTATTCCAATAAGGACTATGGAGATCATGGGTTGATAATAAAGGATTGGTAGTTTGCCCCTCTTCCCGAGAGCGAGCAATATAATGGGCCCCGTTGCCCTCATGAAGGACATGTCATATGTCGTCACTTTATTAATTCTTGTATATTTTTCTTTGTTCATTATTTCAGATCATTTTATTACTAATTAGTGTTTTTTGTCCTCGTGTTTGGCAGAGAAGATAAAGAAAGATATCCATTACCTGTTTGATGTCAATTTTGCTGACTTAAAAATTATTTGGTCCATTTAGCAAAGAATTGAGGAAAGTTACCCTTGCTTGGCATCTGTTTTGTTGTATTACCAAAGCTCTATCACATCTTTTGTTTCTCGACCAACTGAAGATATTACCTTATCCCCCATTGATTTAGAGGAGCCACCCTCGTCCTCTTCAACTGCTGATTCAGAATCTTTTCCTCAAGTGGAAGGAGATTTCGCTATTGGAGGTACATCGTCCTTTTTGGAATCCATATATATCAACCTTATACCGAGCATAACTTCATCTCCAAAGATGGTAAAGAGGAAGATCCCAAACCTTCTTGCTGGATCTAAGTCTCCTCCTCTTGTCGAGAAGATAAAACCCAATATCGAGGGTTTCAAACACCCTACAGCTGTGAAGCATGCTAAAATGAAAACTCAGGAGCCTCAGTTTAAAAGGTTGAAGAAAGGTCCTGCTACTCATCAATACTTTTTAGGGAAGGACTAATCCAACCAAGGTCAGGGTGGTCCCCCTTCTGTGGCAGTGAACCTTGGCCTTACTCGAGGGCTAATCGACTTAAGAATCCTCACTGCTAATGAAGCTACTATTGTTGCCCTCTATGGGTCTAGGTTATTGGAAAGGTCCAATCATAATTTGGCTTTAGTAAATACTTCTTTAACTGTTCCCTTTGATCTATATGTATTCCTGCTATTCATTTACCGACTTCCATAATTTTTTAGACTTTGCATTTTTTAATTAATTATGATCAACTATTAAGGAAGGACGATCAATTGAGGGGGTTATCTATAAATGTTGAGGCTACCTTCCAAGGCCTGAAGGAGTCTCTAGATGCGATGAAGAGAGCCTAAAGAAATGGGAAGATATTGTGAGGAAACTGGAAGTAGGCAAGAATAATATCGACAAGGATGCCAGTGATGCAATAAAAAAAGGTTGAGTAGGTCGAGAAGGCTATTCAGGATGTGAAGAAAATAGTGGATGACGGCAATAGAAAAATTCAGGACTTGGAGGTAAAAGAAAATAAGGAGAAGGAAGACACATATACCCAAGGATGGATCAAGGCATTCTCCACTACAGCTGTGCAAGCGAAGTATTTGAAGAAATCCTCATTCAAAGAAAGAAGGAATGATGCACTGACCTAAGTTGGCACTGCCCTGGATTCTGAAATCTTCCTCCACCATTACCCTGACACTCCTTCGGTAATTGAAGAGGAAATTGATGATGAAGAAGGGATAGTCGAGTCATCAGTGCCCTAAGAATTATCCATAGTTGTTTCTCATCTTGAGGATGAAGTCACTCAGGACAAAGAGAAAGGTTAGATGTTTAGGGTACTTTCTCTGGAATTTGGCTTGTATTTTTTATTTTTTATAATCTGAACAATTTCTACTTGTAACTATCCTTTACAATTCTAATAAAATTTCCTTTTTCTTCTAGTAGCATTATTGTCCATTACTTCTCTTAAACTTTCCATATGCCATACTTTATTCCTTTTAGTTTAACTTCGCGAAGGATGTTTTGGCAGCTACTTAAAGCAAACGGTATGGGAGGAATGTTCAATTATTTGGTGCAGGTCATGAAGGCCTTGATGAAGAGGAACTAGAAGAATTTCTCGACGCATGATTCTCTAATTATGTGAAGGAATCATATCTCCATTCACACAGAATGTTTAGCCAAGAAGTGGCGACTAATGCTTCTTATTATGAAATGATATTTTAGGTGTAGAGAGACTATAAAGAAGCACTTGTCCGTATGTCACTTGACCATGAAAAGAAGTTTGCCCTGCTCAGTAGTGACAGTGGTTTTGATAAGAAACTGCAAGATATATCCTTGACGTTTGCTAAAAATCAGTTTGTTCTGAAATCCGAGGTGAAAAGTGGTTGGGAGGTAGATAGTCTACTGGAACAGGAGAATAATATGCTGAAGGATAAAATTGAGCATTTAAAGAAGTCCATTGATGATGATCAGAGAGAGGGCGCCTAATTTTTGGAGCAGAAAAATGCTCATCTGATGGAGGAGATAGAAAGGTTAAAAAAATCAAAGGCTAGCTAGTCATCTAGGCAAGACATTGTTGCTCATCCATCTGTTTAAGAAAAGAGAACAAAAAATACCTTGGTCAACCAAGCTAATCTGATAAAGAACCAATATTCCACCATCAAGAGATTGAATAAGAACGTTGACTATCTCACCTATCACTTCCATAAGTAGCCACACACTCTTTGGATGAATTGTTATGATGAATCTTTGGCACACATGAGTGCAGAGAAGGAACAAACTAGAAGAGAGGGTTATAATTGGGATGGCTCAATTCCCTTATTATTATGAAGGTGCTAAAAAAATATCCTTTATGAAGCTGGCATGATCCAGAGTGATTAAACCAACCTAATCCTCCGTTCAAGCTAGAGGCTAAGTTGATTCCTACTAATAAATTCCCTATCAGTATAGTTAGAAAGTACCTGGGAGATTATGGCCTTCATAGGGATGATGTACTTAGTTGGCCTCTATAATTAGTAGATATTCCTCATGTTGGGATGGATAAGGAACTTGGGAAACGTCCCTTAAAATGAGAAGCTTTCATTATTTTCTTGTAACAAACTTTGTTGATGAGCGTTGTCTTATAATAATATGAGAAGTTGGATAAAAACTTTGCATTGAATAAAACTTAAATTCTTCCATAAAATGATTATGGCCTACTAGTCGTTTAGCATTATGATTAGATGATTGACAACTAGCCAACTAATCAGCCTTACGGGTTACCAATTCGAATGAATATAAGTCGTCCAACCTTAGGTTCTACTAACGTGTTTCTGGTCGTCCCAACGGATCTTATCGTTTTGACCAACTGTTTATGTTAGTTACCATTAGCGACCAAATTCTTCAAGATTTTTCATTAATTCAGTATGGTAAAACTTATTGTTCTTGACGGTAGGTAGTCATACATGAAGTTTTTTGTTTGAGAGCTTCTTGTTCATGACTTGCCAAAGACGAAGCCATACATGAAGTTTTTTGAAGTTGTGATTGTGAATTTTGGGGATAATTTATAGTTAGTCACTCTTTGTTATTTGAGATTTGTACATCTCCTACCACCCAAAAAAATGAAACTAAAACATGGAAAAGGAAATCAATTTATCATGAACTGGATGCTTTTAATGAAGTTAAAAAAGACGAGTTACATAAATATCAAAATTTAACATTCCTCATGATTACTGATAGTACTTCCTCAAACGCTTGGCATTCCATGGGTTCTTAAATTGTTCTCCTTATAATATTTCTAGGCGATAAGTATCCGGTCGGACAACTGCAGAAATATGAAATGGACCATGCCAATTTGTTTCCCTTATAGAGTACTTTCTTTAAAACATATTCCCCTTTTTTAGATTGCTCGGCGTGGCCCTCCTATTATAGAATCGAGCAGTTTTTTTTTGGTAGGCTACCACACGCATCACCACATTTTCTCTGACTTCTTCAACCAATCTAAGTCCAACCTTCTCATGAGGTCTCTCTGATAACACACTATATATTGACTTACTTAAGTCTACATATATAGGAGTTCCAAATAGTTTGGATATCTAGACAAAATAGGTTAGATTTTTTGAGAACTCCATCTCCTCAAATGTTCAAGTACAATGAAGAAATCCCGTCCAAGAAAATCCTCAAGATAAAAATAAAGGGAAGTTATTTCTATCCTTAAAACCACAAATAGGGCACACTCACTGCATTATTCATATCTCCTATTTTCACTTATGGTTTTACAACACTTTAAGACTTTTTAAAATAAGTTAAGTTAATTCAAAACATTTTATACAATTTTAAAATAATTTTTGAACTAATTAAAACATCTTTTTAAAAGTGTTGTGGGTAAAATTTATATTACAGAAACTTATTTTGTTCGCTGATTGTCTGCCTCGGTAGAATATAAATGCGCTAGAGACTTTAGGGTGCGCTTTGTAATTATTTTCAACACGCATTTTTTATTGCATCTGGTTTGTACACGTGTTAGCGTCTCGTCGGCTTAGATTGTGTTTTCTATAAGACACAAACTATTTAGGTCATCTCATCCACTGGATCAACCTTATTAACGTTCTGCATGTGTTGAGAGTCAATCCTTCTAACACCTGTGTAAACCAATCAACAATCGTTAACCAACCGCTTGTGATGAGCCGTTGGATTAAAGTCAATGGTTATATTCAATCCAAGCCATAGGATTGAGTGAGATGTTCTGGATCCTTCTTCGAGTAATATAAATAGGACCCAAGTCTCAGCCATTACAGACTTTTGCTATTTCGTCTAACTTGAGAAAAAAGAGAGGGTAGAGAGAGAAGGGAGAAGAGAGGGAAATAAAAAAGAGAAAAAAGAGAGAAGAAACCCTAGGTTCTTCGTAGTTCAACCTCTGAGTGATTTCTCCCAAAACCAAACACAAAAACCTCAAAGTTTCATACACCAGAAAACCTATTCTTGAGAGTTAGATATTTTTAGGGTTTTTGTGTTTTTGGTGTTGAGTTTATTCTTTGTTTGAAGACCTCTTCAAGTTCTTGGTTCTCTCAGAACTCATCTCTAAGAGAAACTTATGTTTTATTGTTGAAACTGAGTTTTTCTAAAAAGAGAACATAACACGATTTGTTTTTGTTTTCTCTTTTTGGATCAAGTATTTTAGATCCACTATGTTTCAATAAATTTTGAAATAGAAACTACTAAGTTTCAAAATATTTTCAGATCTAGTGCGTTGTTTGTGTTTCTGCTTTTATATTTCATGTTTTATGAAATACGTGTGTGCAAAAATAAAAAGAACAAAAAGAACTTTAGTTAAAGTTTCAAAAGAATAACCATAGATTTGAGAAAAGAAGTTTTATGTCAAAATATGTTGAATCAGTCTCTGCGTGTTAAGTCTGAATCTGTTTAATGATATAGACTTCTAATCTAGGTTGGATCTCAATTGGAGGTTTATAATTTCAAAAATATTTTCAAAATAATGAAATTGTTTAAGACCTTGAATCGTCTTCTGAGCAAGGTATCCTTGAGATCTGTGGATTTATAGAAAGATCAAGAAGTCCTGATTTGAAAATACAGATTTAGAAATAACCTATCATTTTAAAACTACTGTAATTTGCTAGGATTGTTTGTATAATTTTGAGAGGGTGAGTAGCATGTTTGCATGTAGTAGCACATCAAAAACACTATCTCACACGAACACTTAGACACTATGGTTCTGTATGAGAATCTTGGATTTTGAACGAGTTGCTGGAACCAAAATTCAAAGAGAAGAAGATCAAGGAAAAAGCAAAGAAGCAGCAAGAAAAGATCAGTCCAATTCAGATTACCTTTGGAGTGGAGAATCTCAAGTAGGTATATTCTAAACTTAGGTTAGGATCTTTGTGGTTTGCTTAAGTGTTGTAACTTGATTCTTTATTCTAGTGAATTTTTGTTTTGTGCCGTAGAGGGCACCGTGGATGTTTCCCTTGTTTAAGGATTTTACCACGTTAAAAATTCCCGTGTCTATTTCTTTGAATATTCTTAACTGTTGTTGTGATTGGAACTGCATGGTGAATTTAGTAGATGTTTCTTAAAATTTAAAAACAAGGTAATCAACTATCAAATCTAAACCATACATTCAGAAAGATTTTACAACACATCTTGTGTTTTTCAAAAAGAGTTTTGCCTAAAAAGTTTATTCGGAGTTTACACAATTTCTAACATTTTGTTATTAACCTTGTAAACAAGCTTTTAACATTAAAGCTTTTCTTCAACTGGTATCAGAGCAGGAACCCCTTTTGTGATCCTGAAACTTGAGAAATTATTTTCGATACTTCTTTCAGAAAAATTTCTGAATATGGAAGAAAAATTTGAGATGTTAGGTAACCTATCCAGACCACCACTCTTTGATGGAAATAATTTTTCATACTGGAAAGTATGAATGACTGCTTTCATTCAAGGAACTTTGGGTGATGAAGTCTGGGAAATGATTGAAATAGGGTTTGAACATCCTATTAAACCTACCTCTGTAACCGATTCAACAAGAATTAAGAAACTTCTCAGTGAATTTACTAAGGAAGAGAAAAAATCCTCTCTAGATAATAACGAACATGAATTCAAAAGAATATCCATACTGACTGTCTTAAAAACTATCAGTATGTTGTGTTTTCTTCTAAATTTCCAGTGCCTAAATTGAACACTCTAGATTTTGATACTGACTTTCTTGAAAACTGTGATTTGGAAAACCTTGACAATGATATAGCTCTTATGAGTAAGCATTTCAAAAAGATTTTGAAATTTAGAAATGCTATAGCCTCAAAACAAGGCAAATCTAATTATCAAGGTAATCAATTTCACAGACCTCATGACGGAGACAATACCAAACATACTTATGACAATAGGAGGAATTATGACCCCAACAGGCCTAAACCTGACATAAAAGATGTTAAATGTCACCGGTGTGGTAAAGTTGGTCACTATGATAGTAAATGTCCAACTAGTTTTAATACCAATAATAAGGCTAATATATGTAAAACATGGGACGACTCTAGTGGTTCTAATGAGGATGAAACTGAGTCAACCCAGATAAATGAGTACTGCATGTCTTTCTTTGCTAAGATAATATATAATGATGATGCATGCTTGCGTGCTCATGAACTTGTTATGCTTGTTGATGTTGTTAATGATATCCCTGATAATTTTGTTCCTACTATTGCTGAAAGACTGTGTGTGAGTCAAGGTGATAATGTTGATGATGAATTGAACGAGTGAGTGAGTAAAGAACCTATAAAAAACATAGGGAACACTTCACACGATGCACATAGTGAGTTTGATGACGATCTGCCTGATCTACATGAGTTATACACTAAAACGGTTAAGAAGAGTGCGCGCCTAGAAAAAATGATAAAAACCCTAATTGAGCGTATCGATTTGCTTAACAAGACCATTAGGAAGAACACTGAAGATTATACTGCCCAATGTGTTTCTCATGAGACTGAGATTGAAGACTATACCTTGAAAATAAAAGATTTGACTCAAAAGAACCATGGAATTGAACAAAAATATAAGGCAACCCTTGTTAAACTAGAAGAGTCAAAGCTAATGGTTTCAAATGTGTTTAAAAAATGCCAACACTTTGAAGCACAAATAAAGACTTATGAAAAAATTATTACTGGAAGTAAATTTGACTTTGAAGACAAGTTTGGCCTAGGTTTTGGAGAAATAGTGCACACAAGTACGACCAAAGTTTCTCCTGAAAATGTTACTTTTATAAAACAAGGCTAAACTGTTCAGAAAGGTGAACCTAGTCTCAATGTCTCTCAAACAACATATAATCAGTACAATCAATAGTTGAAACCAAACAGTCAGACCAAATATATTTTTCCTTCTGCCAGAGACCAAAGACAGAAACCTAAAACTTATGACAACTGGACTACTGTACCCAATTGATCGAAGTCAATTTTCAAAGACTTCAGCAAGAAAGTCAAGTCCTATACCCATCAGTACTGTTCCTACTGCGATATTTTCGATCACACTCTTGATGAATATTTCCAGAAAAGGCTATACCCCCCGACCTGCCTAAAATTTAATTATTCTAGGATATCAAGAAATAGTTATGTACTTCCTAAATAGGCCAACTCTAAAAAGTAAAGGGAGGGTCCAAAACTAAGAAAAAGTCATTCAAAAAGACCCCTCAAACCTTTTCTAAGTCAAAAGGCCACAAAACTTTTAAAACTAGGCCTATTAGGATTAAAAAAGATGATCTATTACCCAAGCTCAAGTACAACATTGTCATTTATGCTTTAAAGGCACAAATCACTTTAACTGGATCGTACTTAGACTCTGGACGTTCTAAACATATGGTCGGGGACAAAACCAAATTGAAAAATAAGACAGACTTCCTTGGAGGTAGTGTCATGTTTGGAGATGGTGTTTCATCTCAGATCATAGGTAAGGGAACATTGAGTGAGCATGGGCTTCCTGAACTGAATGATGTTCTCTTAATTAAAGGCCTTAAATCTAATCTCTTAAGTATATCACAATTTTGTGACTCCAATCATTCAGTTACTTTTTCAAAAAATGATTGCAAAGTTATTGATGAAAAAGGTAATTGCATTTTAACAGGAAAACAAAATCCCAAAAACTAGGGGTGTTCAGAAAACCGAATGGACCGGTGGATCGAACCGGACCGCCCTAATTTTTTTGGTTTTTTTTAATCGGTCCGGTCCAATATTTTTTTTCAGACCGGTCTAACCGGTCCGGTCCTCGGTCTCCCTTATTAAATACCCGGTCTGGACCGACCCGGACCAGTTACTAAAATATATAGGTATTTAATTATATTTACACTCCAGTCACTCATAATTTAGTTAAGGGTACGCTCGTCCAAAAAAAGAAATGAAGGAACCCTAGAAGATATAAACACACGCACACCAGCAGCAGCAAACATGCTAGTTACATTTGTTCTTCTTCTCTCTCAACTCAATGACCTCAAGCCCTCCTCAACCTCAACAACATCAACACTGCTCCTGACATTTTTCTCAACCTCCTGTGCTTTCTACCTTAACCTCAACACTCACAGCAATATCAATACTGCTACGTCACTGCCACTCCGCCGCCACTGCCACTCCGCCGTCGCTGCTTGGGCCATCACTGCTCCGTCGTCGCTGTTTGGGCCTTCGCTGCTCCGCTGTCAATGCTTAGGCTGTCTCTGCTACGCCGTCAATACTTGGGCTGTCGCTCCTACTACTCAGGTATTCATCTTTTACTAAAAAAAAATATTGTTAGTAGTAGTAGAATAATAACTGGTATTGATGTGTTACAAAAAAAACTTGTTAGTAGCATATTACATCCAAGAGTTGGTATTTATTTATGTTGTATATATTGTAGTTAATGGTTACATCTGAGAGTTGGTATTTATTTTATGTTGTATATATCTGAGCAGTTTTTATGGAAAAAGTGTCTAGTTTTTTTATGGTAAAATTTGGACAGTTTTAATGGTAAAATTTGAATAGTTTTTAAGGGTAATTTATTTTTAAGAAGATTATTTCAATAAGATTAGGACCGACAAGTTGGACCGGACCGACCATATAAAAAACCGGACCGATTAATCCCGAAAAAATGGTTTAATCGGTCCGGTCTTGGTCCGTTTTTTTTAGGACCGGTTAAATCGGTCCGATCCTTAAAATTACTAAAAACCGGATCGGACCGGACCGCGAACACCCCTACCATAAACTGTTACACAGTAATCCCAAATTCTGAGTCTTGCCATATTGCCTGATTAAAGGATTATGATCTATGGCACAATATATTGGGACACTCAAATTATGATAATCTTGGAAGATTGATTTCCCAAGAAATAGTTAGAGGTTTACCTAAAATTAAAATTCTTTTAATCCTATATGTGGACCTTGTCCGGAAGGCAAAATAAGTAAATCCCCTCACAAGAAAGTTAAAGATGTTCTTACCACTAAGCCTTTAGAACTTATCCACATGGACCTCATAGGTCCTTTAATAACTGGTAGTTTATATGGAAACTCTTACATCCTAGTTATAGTGGACGACTATACGAGATATAGGTGGGTCACTTTTATGAAACAAAAATCAGATACCTTAAATGAATTCTTGAGAATCATTTTGAAAATTGAGAATGAGAAGGATACCCTAGTGTGTCGAATTAGGAGTGATAGAGGTGGAGAGTTCAAGGACTCTGGTATTTCTAAGTATTGTGTAGCTAATGGCTATAAACATGAGTTTAGCGCTCCCAAAACCCCACAAAAAAATGGTATAGCTGAACGTAAGAATAGGACTTTACAAGAAATGGCCAGGGTTATGTTACATGCTAAGAATCTCCCAAGATATTTTTGGGTAGAAGTTGTCCAAATAATAACTTTTCATAGACGACGCCAATTTTTTGGTGTTTAAATTTGGTTTGATTTGAATTAATCTTAGCTTAATTAAACCAATAATTATAACCACATCTAAAGAAATAAGCTAGAGAGGGATGAGATTTTGAGAAAGACACAAAGGTTTACGTGGTTCAGCTCAATGAGGTTCTTACATACACGGGTACAAGGACACTACATTTTACAGTCTGGTACAGTCCTCTCAAGAGATCTCTAGGGTTTGGATAAAGTGTTTTCGGTTACCTTTAGCTGAGAGAGGTCATAATCTATTTATATTATTTGGAAGTTAAAGAGATGGAATACCTTTATACATAAGGTATTTACATCTTTACATGATAATTAGTAACTAGATATTCTTTACGTACATGTGCACGGTGGCTGTTGAAAGTCCCACGCGTGTCTGTTCAAATTCTTGGGGGTGATAGACTATTTATACGGCCAACGAAATAATTGATCCGATCATATTTTTTTTTGTTATTTTTGGGTCCACTGAGTATGATGACAGGTGTCACCTTTTTATTAGTTCATGTGGTCTTATTATTTTAGGCTATAACAGTAGATAATGTAGAATTTGGATAGTAAAAGAAACCATATGGTCATTCAACTAGATAGAGTGGATTTCTCCAGGAGATATTTAATGACATCCATACAGGAGAAAAGCTTGATGGGAAATGCAATAATATAGTGTCGAAGCTTCTAAGTGGCACAGTTTCTTAATGGTTATGTAATTAATTTCATAACCTATCAACTTCTTACTTACATAGTATCTGGATCGCTCTTAAAAAAATTCATTGATGCGCTGTGGAAGCATAACCCCAACCCCCGTATTATTAAGTGTAAGGTAGAGAAAGAGAGATAAGTGTGGTTATGGTATCATGAGTACCGAAAGTTGAGTGAGGTGGGGTTTGATCTTTTCAAAGGCATTTTGACATTGTTCATTACAAATTTTGCCAAAATATCTACAAAGAAGCTTGAAAATGGGCTTGGATAAGGAGGTAATTCGATTAATAAATAGGCTAATGTACTTTTACTTTCCTAGGAAATCATGGATTTATTTTTCCATTAGACAGGAGGAATGTCAAGAATGGCATGTACTTTGGTGGGATCAACATCAATTGTGAGTTAGCTAACCATGGAACCTAGTAGTTTAACCTTGGTCACATCGAACTCTCATTCTATGGGTTAAGGTGAATCTGGTATTGCTCGTAGAAAATACAAGTAATGAAAAACTATAATAATATTTAAAAGTACTTATTGAAATATAAACTAATTGATCAGGACCTATCGATGAAACAATAAGTGTTACTTTAAGATCTAGTAATGAAATAAAGTAAGTTAAGATGGTTCCACTATAGAAAGTCTAGAACATTTTGAGCTAACCACTCTCTTCAAAGAATATATCAATATATTCGATTGGTCATATATAGATATGCCCAATTATTAATCACTGTGGCCATCATAACTCATAAACCCCCGAACGGTGCATGGGATGCTAAAAGAATTTAGACGCCAACCTGTTTTACTAAAAATAGGGAAAATAAAGAAAATTACACCAAAATAAGGCTACAAGGCATATAGTGTAAATAAAACCAAAGAGGTTTAGGATCAGTGACTAAGTTATGAAAAATGTTTTGAGCACCCTTTCAGTCTCATGTGGATCAAAACATCATATTTAATCTTTCTTTTGTGTGTGTGTGAGTATTAGTAAGAGTGTGAGCAATCTGAGTGTAGAAGTAAATGATAGTGTGTGCAATGTTAGCAAGACATGAGTAGATATGAAAATGAGCATGTGTGATATATGAGTATTGTTGAGGTAAAAATACGATTTTCACACACACAAAACAATAAAAGTAAAATAATGGTTTACGATGCTTGGTAAATAAAAAAATGTAATGAGAAGACTTAACACAAAATGTACGTGGTTCGACTTGGCTCGACCTATGCCCATGGGGTGAAGGGGCGGGGGCATTTTTTTATTACTTTAGGGAATTGTTGAGAATTACAAAAAGTATTTAGGCTAGCTAACCTTCTTCTTTTTATCTTTACATTACATGAGGCTTTATATATTCATCATTTACAACGTTATTCCTATTTTACAGCATACACGCTGAAGGAATTTAAATTGAGAGGTACCCGTGTTCGTCCTTAGTAGCTTTGCATGTCTCCATGTTTTCTATTCACTGGGACTCTAACCACGTTAATATGGAATGTGATAGCTGTTTGGGTCAACGGCTTGTTGACAAAGTTTTACGAGTTCAAACTATCCAACGCTCATTCGACTAATGGTGAGAGTTCAAATGATGAAGATGGGATGCTCGGCCTTATAGATGCGTATGTCTATCCACCAATACCATCGATAAATTAATGCTACCACGTTCGTGGATCGCCCAACCATTCGTTTGGCTACTATTTACGGCATCTTTCGTTCGGCACGAATCTGACTAAAAATACCTGTCATCAAATATAAAGGGAAATTTAGGATAAATCACGACGTCACCCTCGAAAAGATGAGAATGACTACCATTAGAGATAGATGAAAACAAAAGATTATATATATAAAGGCTTTTTATCCATTGTGATAGGATAAAAAGTCAAGTTTAAAATTGATGAGACCCAGATCATATCTAAAAATTCAAGTTTAACATTAATTATTAATCATGAGTGAAGAGTGTAGGATAGTAAAGATGATAAGTAAGAAAGAAAGGAAACAAACTACTATAGCAAAAACGCAAGGATAAATATAAAATAGGAAATGGTCCTAAATCTCGAAATAAATTTGGGATGCCTACGTACCCTCATAAAAAGAGATCAAATTTCGTGTAGTTCAAACTGGTTCTAATAGGTGGATCTACATTACTTTTAAAATTTAGTAGTGTTTAAGGTTTGTTTGTGAAAGGTGATTAAGTAGTACTAAAATAAAATTTTAAAAAGTTGATATGAAATTCATAGGTGCTGTTATAGGTTTATTTTTCAAATAAAATTTTAGCTTTATTTGATAATTTTAATTTATTAAAAATAAGTGTAAAAATATAGATCTATAATAAAAAAGATGTGATTAAGTAGTACTAACAAGTTAAAAAATGATAAAATTATCATGCAAAATGGTATATATATGAAGATGATTGACTAGACGAAAGTAAGCACCTAAAAATATGAGTTGGGGATATTTTTATAACTTTTGTGTATCTTTAAGAAAAATATTCGTTGAGAATCACCTTAAAATGGTTTTATAACATTAATGATGTAAGGAAAGGGTCTTAGATGATTGACATTGATAAAAAGGATGTTTGTATGGTGAGATTTTGATAGGAAATGCAATGATTTTTAGATATAGTTAAAAATGGAATGATTTTTAAGATCCTAACAAATGAGGTCATACCTTTCCTTTTATGGGAAAACTTTAATAGGGTAAAAATTAAAGGTTTCCCAAATGGTTCTGCTGATCAACATAAGTGGAGTCCTGTCAATTAGCAGAGAGGGTGCTTGACAAAAAAAAATAGAGGGTCACCGTCAATTAGCACATGGTAGACCTCGACAACCCCATATGTATATGCTTTGTATAGAGAAGATTTGTTTCACTAAATGCCGTATTCTTTTACCACCTCGATAACTTTGGTTCTAAGTTAGGACCATATTTAAATATGAGTTCTAAGTTAAGACCATATTTGATAATTTTATTGCAGATAGATTTTACTACCTTCCTAGCATTAAAGACATCATATGATTCATCATCGACCCATTTAGTGAAGTATTTTACGGATATTAAGATAAAGCCATGTCCAATATATGTCTTGGGAGTCACTTTCCTGATGGTGTCAATTCCCTGCGTCGAGAAAGGTCATGGAGAAGTCGTGATGTATATCTCACAAGGAGGAAAATGCTGAAAATTAGCAAAATGTTGACACTTCAAACACCTTTTGAGGTAAATCATGCAGTAATGTAACATGGTGATCTAATAATAACCTTGTCGAATCATCTTCTAGTAAAGCATGAGACCATTCATATGGGGATCACATTCTACGTTGTGAATTTGATGCATGACTACCTTAGTTGTATCCCCTATAATGCATCGTAGATGAGTGTTGTTAAATTTGGACTTGAAGAGTCCTATCGTAGATGATGAATTATGATGCAAGTATCTAGAGAATGATTCGATATTTCTTGCTAGTCCCCAGGGGTAAATGAAATGCTTAATAAAATGTCAAGTTTAATAATACCATAAATTTTGTTTATTTCATCTTCGTTAGTGGTCAATTTGATGAGGTAGCGATAGGATGGTTTGACTTGTCAAAGGGGAAACTTCCACACCTTCATATATATAAACCATTGAGGCTAGGGTAGAAAGTGCATCGATGAAGCTCTTTCCTTAACAAGACAAGGGGTGGAATGACATGTCTTTGAGCTGATAAACCACTATCTTAATGTGGGCATGGAATGGAATATTTTTCTCATCCCTAATTTCCACTTTCTAAGTATTTGACCAATATTGATGAGGGTTAAATGTCCATACACGTCAATGTATTAGATCCCTTTCTCGAGAGTTATCTGGATGCTGACTACGTAGTCTTTGTACTCCATCATATTGTTGGTGTAAGATAAGTATAACTTCATGGAAATAAGTTTATGCGACTCATTTGGCCTAGCTAACATCCCAATGCCATAACCTTTCTTGTTGGTTGAGTCATCGACAATAGTTGCCAATAAAGTTCTCTAAAAGATACATTGAAGATTCCTTCGCAAATGTTGTCTTTGTCGATCAGATTGTCGGAAACTTAGTTTGGTATGGCTTTACCCTTAATGGTTTTTTTTTCATGATGTAGATGACCATCGAATGCTAAATCCTAAATTTAACCCTTTTAAATCAACGATTTCCCTAATATTTAAATACCCAAATATCAATCTCAAACAATTCAAATCACAAGAATATATATATATATATATGTTCTATGATTACATGAAAGTTATAGGCTAACAAATCCTAGCCATATGCCCCTGTGGCCATCCGGGGTTGAATTCCCTTTGGCGTGCACGAAATATCGAGGATCGGCCACCGTTAAGTGGTGGATAATGTGAAGATATAGAGTTTCCACCCTATTTTTCTCAAAATAGAAAAAAAATGTCGCCACCTAGAGAGAATGGCATCAAGGCAAACTGATGCTTGTGAAACCATGTAGTTCAAAGGTCCGAGGACTAAGTTACAGAATGAGAAGGTGTTAGGAACCCATTCCGCCCTTTCGATCTCTCATGGGATATTGACAATCTTCTCCTTTTATACTCTATGAAGTTTGTGTAAATGTTTATAATATGAGTAATGGGAGAATGGAATCATCCAACTCACGTCATGGAAGAGGCAGAGTGGATTCATTCATAGGAGTGTTCCTAAAAATAATGATAACAAAAAATATGATGCAAGTGCTCGTCGAATCATAAATCACTATGAAGAGAGAATTTGCACGTCAGGAAAGACACAAGTATGTAGGAGTATAAAACTCACAAAATGTATAATAAGATATAAAGGAAATATATAGTCGTGAAAAAGGGAGGATTCAAATCTCGAGATCAGTCCAAGAGGCCAATGTAGCCCAAGGGGCATCAAATCCATGTTGCTCGAAAATAACATATACGTGGGGTTCAACCCATAAATCCAAATGTGGGGCTTTTCTTATGTGTGTAGATAAAAATGTGTTTTAAGAGTGAAAGTGTGAAATGGAAATCCCACTTTTAGAATTTATGGATTAACCCTCCTTTTCTTATTCTTGGGGTTTTTAAATATGTTATGTGAATACTACTAATAAAGAGTAGAGATTAGTGAGTATGATATAATAAAAAAAGCACAAAAATAGAAATAAGGTTAATAATACTAAAATGGATAAACTAGAGAAAGGGATGGAGAAATAAACCTCCTTATGAATGCTTGTTAATGACTTCAAAATGAAAGTGCGATGATTTTGAAATGATATGAAGAGGTGGGGAGAATTATCAAGTAGGGTAAGGAACTAAGGTAAGAGAATGTGGTAAAATGGATCTTTTGGGAAAGAGAAAGGCTCTGATTAAGAGAAGAATGTTTTTTGATTGCTGAGAAGGGTATTCATCTTTTTATCTAGGGTGCGGTCATGCCTCCTTTTATAGGGTTACGACGGTACTGATCATCATATCCCCTGGACTGCCTATTAGTATAAGACCTGCCTTGCTAGGTAAGGAAAAATACACCATCCCAATAAGCAGGGTGTCTGGGGTGCCTTAGGCAGTCCAGAACATTTTTTTGAGGAAATCAGGCATAAAATGAAAGTCATAATTCCAAATCACGCATGGGGAAAAGCGTTGGCAAAGGAATCCAGAGCCCCTTTTAAGAATCAATTGATCAACTCTTGAGTTTGGGAGTTGACCAAAGTCAAACGGGCTCAGAAGCGCCCAATGGTCTCTAGACGAGAGGTTTTCGGAGGAAAATCGATCATTCGTCCGAACCGTGAGGCGATTCCTACATGATATGGACTGTTGAAAATGGAATTTAGTGCCCTTCAGGATTTCATTGAACTTCTCTCAATTCGGAGAATTGATTACAGTCAAATGGGGGCCGATGCCCGTTAACCCTTTAGAGTAAAGCGAATCGTTCGTCCCAATTGTAAGGCCGATTTGCACATAGGACCGACAGTTTGAAAGTGGATTTAGAGGCTTTCAAATATGAATCATTAAAGGGGATTTAGAGGATTTAGAGTCAAACGGGGCCCAAGATCGCCCACTGGCCGCCAGATCACTACTCGAAGTAAAACAGATCGTTCGTCCGAAGTGTAAGGCCAATTCGCACTCACTATGGGCCATTGGAAACGCGATTCAGATCCTTTTAATGATTCTTTGATCTTCACTTAGGTTAGAGAGTTAACTAGAGTAAAACAGGGTTTGAGAGAGCCGATGGCCTCCAAATTAGTTCTCGGAGTATAACCTAGGGTTTATGGTGAAGGAGTGAGCACTAGGGACCTAAGGAGGCGCTTAGGGGCTCCTAGGATGGGGGTGTCTACAACCCTAAAATTAAAATTTTCAATAGAAAGTTCAACCCAAAATCACCCATCCAAAATTTTGGTCTCATTCACTATATAGTAGAAAATTCATAACATATTTAAAAAAATCAAAAAATATGAAACTAGTGCCCATGCATTCGTAATTAAATTATGCATGGCCTCATCCAATTTCCAATTTTATGTGATCGATCGATCAAACTTTTGTGAGTCATCTTCTCCAAAATCATTTTTCTTCCCCAAAACCTCCATTAATGTACTCCAAAACTTCGTTTAAGTCCCCAACCAACATCTACAACTCAACTCAACTCAACAAAGCCTTTTCCCAATTATTTGGGGTCGGCTACATGAATCCTATTTTTCCATTCCATTCTGTCCAGTGCAATATCTTCGGTTAAACCACATGATATCATGTCCTTTTTTATAATATCCCACCAAGTCAATTTAGGCCTACCTCTACCCCTTGTGTTACCATCAATACTAACTAAATCACTCTTCATTACAGGAGCATCCACTGGTCTACGCTTGACGTGTCCAAACCATCTAAGTTGATTTTCTCTCAATTTATCTTCTATAGGAGCTACTTTTACCGTTTCACGAATTTGTTCATTTTTAATTTTATCCTTTCGAGTTTTACCACAAATCCATCTTAGCATTCGCAACTCCGCCACACTCATTTTCTGCACATTTTATTTCTTGGTTGCCCAACACTCTGTCCCATATAACATGGCGGGTCTAATGGTCATCCTATAATATTTACCTTTTAACTTCAAAGGTATACGCCTATCACACAAAATGCCGGTAGCACTTCTACACTTAACCCAACCTGCTCTAATCCTATGAGTAACATCATCACTAATATCTCCATCTTTTTGGATAATAGATCCTAAATAATGAAAATGATCGTTTCTAGGTATCTCTTGACCCTCCAATTTCACCACATCTCCATTTGTCCTCCTATTACTACTAAAATTGCACTTCACATATTCTGTTTTAGTTCTGCTTATTTTAAATCCTCTTATTTCTAAAGTTTCTCTCCACAATTCCAACCTAGCATTAATCCCTGTCTTAGTCTCATCCAGTAAAATAATATCATCTGCAAATAGCATACACCATGGCACCTCATCTTGTATTTGTCCAGTCAACTCATCCATAACAAGCGCAAAGAGATAAGGACTTAATGCTGAACCTTGGTATACCTACCATAATTAAAAATTCACTACTTTCTACGGCTGATGTTCTTACTGTAGTCATCGCACCATCATACATATCCTTGATCACATCAATATATCTGCGAGTCACTCCTTTTTTATGTAGAACCCACCATATTATATCTCTGGGTATCCTATCATATGTCTTCTCCAAATCTATAAAAATCATATGAAGATCCTTCTTTTTCTCCTTATACCTCTCCATTAATCTCCTTAATAAATAGATTGCTTCCATTGTTGACCTCCCAGGCATAAACCCAAATTGATTGTCAGATACTGTTGTCTTTAATCTCAATCTATATTCAATCACTCTCTCCTAAAATTTCATTGTATGACTCATTAACTTAATACCACGATAATTTGAACAACTTTATATGTCACTTTTATTTTTATAAATAGGTACTAAAATACTTTTTCTCCATTCATCGGGAATCCTATAAGTCATTAAAATTCTATTGAATAATTTTGTAAGCCATGATACTCCATTCTTCCCGAAGCACTTCCAAACCTCAATAGGGATACCATCTGGTCCTAAAGCCTTCCCTGTTTTCATCTTTTTAGAGCAATCCTGACCTCTGTTGTCCTAATTCTGCGAAAAAATATATTTTCTCGAGTCTTCCTAAGTTCCTCTATATCTAATCTACTCCCATTATCTCCATTTAATAACCTCTCAAAGTAGTTTTTCCATCTTTCCATAATTTCATCATGTTTGACTAGGACTCTCGAATCATCATTTTTGATAAACTTAACGTTATTAAAATCTTTTGTTTTCCTGTCCCTAAGTTTAGCAAGATTATAAATACTTTTTTCCCCTTCTTGTGTACCTAATTTTGTATAAAGATCATCATACGCTTTTAACTTAGCATCTCTTACCACTTTCTTAACTTCCTTTTTAGTCCATTTATATTTCTCAAAATTTTCTTCATTTCTATTTATTTGCCATGTTTTAAAGCACTCCCTTTTAATTTTTACTATATTTTGTACTTTTTCATTCCACCACCAAGTTTCTTTAAACTGTTGCCCCTTGCCTTTTGATTCTCCAAGAATTTCTTTTGATATTCTCCTAATGCATGTGGCCATCTTATTCCACATTATGTTAGTCTCTTCTTTAGTATTCCATGTTACTTCATTTAATAATTTATCTTTAAATAATTCTAATTTCTCTCCTTTTAAGTTCCACCACCTAGTTCGTGGGTTAATCTTCACTTTTCGCACTCGTGATTGATTTTTAATATTTATATCCAACACCATTATCCTATGTTGTGAGGTTAAGCTCTCTCCTGGGATAACCTTGCAATCTTTACACGTTAATCGGTCTTCTTTTCTAGTAATAAAAAAATCTATTTGGCTCTTGTGCGTTCCACTTTTATAAGTTATTAAGTGTTCAAGCCTCTTTTTAAAACATGCATTTACTAGTACAAAATCATAAGCCATCGCAAAATCTAAGATAGACTCTCCCCCCGTCGTTCCTATCTCCAAAACCATATACACGATCTTCTCCTACATGGCCATTAAAATCTCCCCCTATATAGATTTTCTCACACACGGGTATGTTTTGAATTAGTTCATCCATTTGTTTCCAAAATTGTACTTTAGTGTGCTCATCTAATCCTACTTGAGGTGCATAAGCACTAACAATATTAATTATGTTTTCACCTAATACCAATTTTACAAGTACAAGTCTATCACCTTTCCTAATAATGGTTACGACATCGTCCTTAAAGTTGTTATCTACTATTATTCCAACTCCGTTCTTATTTCTATGTTTTCCTATGTAATAAAATTTAAATCCTGTATTTTTTATTTCTCTAGCTTTCTCACCGACCCATTTAGTTTCTTGTAAACAAGCTATGTTAACTTTTCTTCTTATCATGGTATCTACCAACTCCATCCCTTTTCCTGTCATAGTCCCTATGTTCCAAGTCGCTAACCTAAGTCTAGTATCCTGAACTAGCTTCTTTACCCGCACACGTCCAGCTTGTTGCAGGAACCCTTGCGTATTTATCATCTCATCCGGGCGCCGATACGACGCCCCTTGCCTATTTTTTGAGACACCCGGTGGCAGGCACAACGCCCCTTGCCTATTTTTTGAGACACTCGGTGGCAGGCGCAATGCATCGCTTAAGGGGAATGCCCTAGCATTAGCACGTATATTCATAGGATTCATGTTCATAAGGATCTGACAAAGTTTTACACTGGCAGTCAGCTACCTAACATCAAAAACATAGTTTTAAGTCAAGATTTACGCAAAACCTAATTTCATAATCAAGACCCCTGGATTTTCAATTTCTATCAATTAGTTCACGTTTTCTATAGACTTCAACATTAAATCAAAGAGGTTTTGCATGCTTTCATATAAAATTAACTTCTAATCAATCCAAGTCAAATTCATAATGAAATTCATCAAATTATGTAGTGAATCAATTTAATTGCTACTAATCTAGATTAATGACTAAATTATTCAATTTTAATCATAAAACTTATAATTATAACATAATAGGTTTAGATTCATATAAATAGGCGTAACTTAAACCAATAAGAAGCACACAATCACTCTAAATAAACTTGCCTTATAGATTGATTAGGAAATCAATCCTCAAATCCTCTTCTCCTCTTGGTGCTTTCTCTCTCTAGCCTTAGTATGCCTTCCAAATGAAAAATAAGTATTTTAGATTTAGACTCCCAACTTTATTATATAGGTCTCGCGAAATTGGTCTAAGGCCCAAAATAAATCCCAACCCAAAGTGTCCAAATAGCACTCTAAATAGCCCAAAACTCTATTCAAGCCATATATTAACTCAGTATGCCTAAACCCCACTGTTTTAAACAAAAAATGGACATTATAAGCATCCCACTAGCCCAATACAAAAATTTACCAAATTAAATAAATAACAACTCAACTATTTACCAATTGTCTGGTACGAGTACAAATATTAATTAATTAAATTGATTTGTTTTCAAATCTGAACTTGTCAACACACACAATGTAAAAAGTGACCTCTCACGTCACAGTCAAGAACACATAATTAATTTCCATGAATTTCATAACTAAATAATACACATAATAATATAGGGTATTACATTACTCATATCAAGTATACAATAACCAACTACCAAAGTATTGAAAAGGCACCGTCACATGGCCCAAAGTAGAGCCCATCACAATCTACTGAGATATAAAAAAGGTGTCATCGCTCTATCTCTAGAAAGTACCGAAGAGGCACCATCGTACGACCCAAGGTAAAACCCGCATCTATCGATCAGGATACCGAAGAGGCGTAATCGCCCGACCCAGGGTATAACCTAATATTATCAACCATAATACTATGGCAATTGTTATCACATAATTCATAAGAATATGTCAATTAGTACGTAATTTGTGAACATACATATTCCATGTTTTGCACATAGTTTAATTAATTCTACGTGTATAAGGTTTCAAATCTTATTCCAAAAGTCTTTACTCAATTAACATCCATTAATTAAGAGATATACTTGAATCAGAACTCTCAACACTGATGTATACAAACTAAATAAAGATTCCTCCTAAACTAGGTTCATTAAATTGACCAACCAACCTATAATTCAGACATAACCAAAACAAGGAGTCGATCAATCGATCGAATCCATTGTATCGATCATCGATCGAATCCATTCTTTCGATCATTGATCAATTAATTATGTCGATTAGTCAACATTGTCAGTTTTACTCATCTTCTTCCTTATGGGAAATCACTCCTAACCTCCACTAATGGACTTCCAAGCTTCCAATATAAATGTAATACCCCGTATTTTGATTATTAATTAATTCTCGTGTGCTTAATATTATAAATTTAATTGGAGAAATTAAATTAGGTTTTGGAAAATATTAATTAGCGAGATAAATGATTAATATTTATTATTATTACTTACTTGTAACACCCCGTGTTTTTATTAATTAATTTAATTAATTAATTGGAATATTTGAGAAACATAAAATTTTGGATTTATTGGTCTTTAATAATTAAACATGTTGATTTTTATATTTCAGCAGTAAATTTTCAACCGAAATTAAATCGGAGTTATAATAAAATCTTAGAATGATTTATAAAATGTTTTAACAAGCAGGTACGTTTTGTTGAGTTAAAGAATATTTTTCTAAGTGCAAAGGCGGTGTTTTAAAGCTTTTGTTTTAATGCCGGGGCCATTCCTACGATAGCGTATGTCATTCAAATGGCGTCGCATCTCGTTCGAATGACAGCTGTCAGTCGTTCAAGCAACATAAGGCGGTGGGTGGATTAGAGTCCTAATCGTTTTCTAACTCTTAAACCCTTTATATACCAAAACTGAGACGAGGATGAGACTTTTAAAACACTTTTCTCTCAAACTTTTCTCCAGTGAGGTTCTCCAAACATATTTCCTCTCATCTTCAACCCCCATCCCCAACTTTTAACAAGTTTTAACTCAAGAATTGAAGATTCAATTGGTGTTTTTAAAGAGGAATCCAACCGTCTACTCAAATTTTTATCCGATGATTTTTCAGGCATGAATACTCTATTCCTTTCCTTTAGTATTATGCATTTTAAGTGTCTCCTAAACCCTTAATAATGTGCTTTTATTAAAATCAATTAGTAACTTAATTAGAGAAAGTGGACACCTAATTATGGGACTATTTTTGTGAAAATTGTAAATATGATTTAATCTTTGAAACCATTGGGTGCGTTGGTTAGATTTTTGGATTTTTATGGTTCTCATGTAGAATTTTATGGGAGTATTTATATGTTATATGGGACGCGTACACACTTAAATAAAAAATTAGATGATTTATAAAAAGAACGATTATGTCATCTTGAAGATTATTGCATGTTAATCAATTAACAGTATTGAATGGAGTTAATTGTGTTGAAATCAATGACGGTGTTAGTAATTGATTTAAATTAAATTGGGACCCTTATGATTAAATCGCTATGTGGTGCTTATGAATTGTACTTTATGTGATTTATCTTAGTCACTTTAGCCATCGTGGGGCTGAGGGAATTTTGGGTAGTATGTTTCTCACCTTAATTATAGGAGGCTTCCGAGGTATGGGACTAGTGGGCAGGTCTTGGTTATAAGGACTAGTGGGCAGGTCTTGATTATAATTTAGGCTTACTAGGTATGTGACTAGTTAGTGTAAATTCGTGGGGATTTTATATTACGGGGGTGGGCTGATTTTTATGTTTTATTATCATCGCGTTAGCCTAGGCATGAGAATAGGATGTGTTTTATATTGGAAATTCATCCTATATGTAGGATAGGACGTATCTGTACTTGGGGACCCTTAGGTATGGGACTAAGGGGTATTCGAGGATCTCACATCGATTAAAAGGGTGGGGTAATTTATAAATTGAGAAATTGAGATAAGGAGAATTAATGCCTAAGATAAAAATGAGTATTAAAATTAGTGGTGACATAATGTGTCAGGGACCGATAGTTTAAACGGGTCATCTTGGGAGATTTATGTCGTGTCGTGTGTGGAGCCTTATCATTGAGGGGGATTGACAGTTTAAACGGATTCGGCTGGCTATTGACAAGGGGAAGTGTGACACTTTGGTGAATTACCACCCGGGGCGGGAGGACCGCCATAATAAAAAGTGAGAACAATAATAAAATTGAGTTAATTCAATTAAATTAACGCTTTGGGGCTGTGGGATAATTAAAATGATATTGGTGGGTTTTTATCAAAATCTTTTGGGGTGGTTAGTAATTACTCTTTCCCGCGTTTAATTATATTCGTAATTAAAATAATATATTGGTATATTTATTGTGTATAATGCTATTGTCTGGATTCACGGATCCTATTTGAGGGGAGTAGTGTGTATTCATGCTCGGGTCTCCGACTTTGTACATTGACTAACTTTTTTAGGATGAGTGTTGGAGAGGATGAATAGGATTATCAGAGTTTATCGTTTGGAGGTGTAGATCGACTTTATTCATTTTATTGCTTGATTTAGTTATACTTTATTTTCTGTCGTATTTCATTATGAGACTTAATTTGGGTTTTATTGGGCCATTCGGTTCCAAAGTTGTTAGGGGATTTCAGTTTGATCATTACTTAGTTTTAATTAAATCATTTTTGGAGATTGAATTTATTCAAAGTTTTAGCATGTGATGGATCTTTTATCATTCAATTGTTATTATCATTTGGTATTGATTCAAATATTTATCTTATGGATTGATTTTATTATGTCTCATATCTGTCTCATGCTAAGAATGATACTTTATTTAGTTCACGCCCGACATAGTTTTAGTGGCGGCCGATGCCAGAATTATGCGGGGTGTGACAGATGGTATAAGAGGATAGTCTTAGGTCTTTTTGGTTATGAGTCCGTCTTAGTTTTCGCATTGCTTATCTTTTCCCTTTTGATGAGTTGTACTCTTAGTCATTCCGAGTGTGATGTTGTTTTGTTCCTATCTTTTCAGATGGAAAACACAAGGAGAGATGGGAATAAGAGAGAGGAGTCCATTTCTCATCCCGCGACTCACGAGAGACAACGACATATTGTTTTGGAGGCTGAGGAGTTTACGGCCATCATTCATGAGACCACGACGATGGATATAGAGATGGGGCGACAGAGATGGGTGACTCTAGAGGCACAACAATAGGGTACACCCGTTTCGGCTTGGGATAATGTGGGAAGTAGCTTTCTTACAGGAAATCCTCGCACCTTTGTAGGGGGATCTCACCCAACGGTGTCTCATTAATGGAGGAGGGACATGGAGAGACATTTGAGGATGGGGGAGTGCAAAGATGTGCAAAAGCAGTTATTAGCAATATTTAAGCTGAATGGGGATGCATTACAGTGGTTGGAGAGTGCCACCACGTCGGAGGATAGAGAACCGTTGGGTTATGGAGATTTTCTGATAAATTTTAACAATTAGTACTTTTCGTATGCAATTAGGAACGCGAAGAAGAAAGAATTTATGGACTTGGAGCAAGGTTCAAAGTCGATTGTCGAGTATGAACATGAGTTCACTAATTTATCTATGTTTGTACCAAAGGAGGTTAGCACTGAGCTGAAGAAAATAGAGTGTTTCATTAAGGGATTGTCTGGGTCGATTAGACAAATGGTGTTGGGAAATCCAGCGTACACTAATTATGCTCAGGTGGTGGATGTCTCAATATTACTATGGCAAGAGAAGGCCAATTGTCAAAAGAAGTTGGTAAAAATACAAGAGTCAAATAGACAATGTGGTGAGAATAAGGGTCGCAATGACCAAGCATGGAAGAAACAAAGAACAAACCAGGAACAACAAGGAGAAGGAGAAGAACGAGCAACTATTAGACGTTCTGAACCTTTTAAGGGTGAGTGATTTTTCTGTGGGAAAGTAGGACATAAGGAGGCTAGGTGTTTCAACTTAGAGGTCCAACAAGGCCAAGCGGCACAATCCCAACAAGGTCAAATCACATAAGGGCAATAAGGTCAAGGGGTATAGGGACAGCAAGGACTAATGCCTCCAGTTCTCGTAGCAGCAGGTGTTCAGGGAGCACCAACAGCACCTCCAGCATCAGGTGGTCAGGGAGTAGCCGTAACACACCCCAATACTAGTTATGGGAGGTGCTATGTGCCTCAGCCTCAGCCAGAGCATGATAGATTGTGTGGCTTGTAGAGTATCGCGGTACGTAATATTTTCTTAAATACTTATATATGTAGGCATTATATATATTGTATTTTTATTAAGGATTACAATTGGGTAGGTTAGGTGTATGGGCGCCTAATTATGGTACTCAATGGGTAGGCATATGTGAGCTTTATTTTATTTTGCGTGATTACGAATTGCTAAATTTCGAGGACGAAATTCCATTGCTAGTGGGGAAGTATGTAACACCCCGTGTTTTTATTAATTAATTTAATAAATTAATTGGAATATTCGAGAAAAATAAAATTTTGGATTTATTGGTCTTTAATAATTAAACATGCTAATTTTTATACTTGAGTAGTAAATTTTCAATCGGAATTAAATCGGAGTTATAATAAAATGTTAGAATGATTTTTAAAATGTTTTAACAAGCAGGTACATTTTTGTTGAGTTAAAAATATTTTTCTATGTGTAAAGGCAGTGTTTTAAAGATTTTGTTTTAATGTTGGGGTCGTTCAAATGACAGCGTATGTCATTCGAAGGATGGCTGTCAGTCGTTCGAGCGACAGAAGGCGGTGGGTGGATTAGAGTCCTAATCGTTTTCTAACTCTTAAACCCTTTAAATACAAAAACTGAGATGGGGACGGGAATTTTAAAACACTTTTCTCTCAAACTTTTATCCAGTGAGGTTCTTCAAACATATTTCCTCTCATCTTCAACCCTTAGCCCCAAAGTTTAACAAGTTTTACCTCAAGAATTGAAGATTCAATAGGTGTTTTTCAAGAGGAATCCAACCGTCAACTCAGATTTTTATCCGATGATTTTTCAGGCATGAATACTCTATTCCTTTCCTTTAGTATTATGTGTTGTAAGTGTCACCAAAACCCTTAAAATGTGCTTTTTATTAAAAATAATTAGTAACTTAATTGGAGAAAGTGGATACCTAATTATGGGACAGTTTTTGTGAAAATTTTAAATATGATTTAATCTTTGAAATCTTTGGCTGCATTGGTTAGATTTTTGGGTTTTTATGGTTTTAGGTGTGGTTTCTCATGTGGAATTTAATGGGATTATTTATATTTTATATGGGACGCATAGGAACTTATAAAAAAAATTAAGATGATTTAAAAAAAGAACGATTATGTCATCTTGAAGATTATTGCATATTTATTAATTAACTTTATTGAATGGAATTAATTGTGTTGAAATCAACGACGGTGTTAGTAATTAATTTAATTTAAATTGGGACCCTTATGATTAAATCGCTATGTGGTGCTTATGAATTGTGTTTTCTATGATTTATCTGAGTTAGTTTTGCCATCGCGGGGCCGATGAAACTTTGGGTAGTATATTTCTCACCTTAATTATAGGATGCTTACTAGGTATGGGACTAGTGGGTAGGCCTTGATTATAATTTATACTTATTAAGTATGGTACTAGTTAGTGTAAATTCGTGGGGATTTTATATTCTAGGGGTGAGCTGATTTTTATATTTTATTATCGCCGCGTTAGTCTAGGCATGAGACTAGGACGTGTTGTATATTGAAAATTAATCCTATATGTATGATAGGACGTATGTGTACTTGGGGACCCTTAGGTATGGGACTAAGGGGTATTTTGAGGATCGCACATCGATTAAAAGGGTGGGGTAATTTGTAAAATGAGAAATTGAGAAACGGAGAATTAATGCCTAAGATAAAAATGGGTATTAAAATTGGTGGCGACATAATATGTCAGGGACCGACAGTTTAAACGGGTCAGCTTGGGCGATTTATGTCATGTTGTGTGTGGAACCTTGTCATAATGCGGGGGTTGACAGTTTAGACGGATTCAACTGGCTATTGACAAGGGAAAGTGTGACACTTTGGTGGATTACCACTTGGGGTGGAAGACCGTCGTAATAAAAAGTGAGAATAATAATAAAATTGGGTTAATTTAATTAAATTAACGCTTTGGGACTGTGGGATAATTAAAATGATATTGGTGTGTTTTTATTAGAATCTTTGGGGGTGGTTAGTAATTTTTCTTCCCCGCGTTTATTATATTCGTAATTAAAATACTCTATTGTGATATTTATTGCGTATAATGCTATTTTCTGGATTCACGGATCCTATTTAAGGGGAGTAGTGTGTATTCATGCTCGGTAATCTGACCTCGTGCGTTGACTAACTTTTTCAGGATAAGTGTTGGAGAAGCTGCATAGGATTAACGAAGTTTATTGTTTGGAGGAGAAGCTTGAGTTTATTCATTTTATCGCTTTATTTGGTTAGACTTTCTTTTCTGTCGTATTTCATTATGAGACTTCATTTGGGTTTTATTGGGCCATTCGGTTCCAAAGTTGTTAGAGGATTTCAGTTAGATTATTACACAGTTTTAATTAAATCATTTTTAGAGATTGAATTTATTCGAAGTTTTAGCATGTGATGGATCTTTTATCGTCCAATTGTTATTATCATTTGGAATTAATTCAAATATTTATCTTATGGATTTATTTTATTATGTCTCATATCTATCTCATGCTAAGAATGATATTTTATTTAGTTCACGCCTGACATAGTTTTGGTGGCGTTCGATCCAGAATTATGCGGGGTGTCGCAGATGGTATCAGATCACGGTCTTAGATCTTGTAGGATATGAGTCCGTCTTAGTTTTCGCATTGCTTATCTTTGATTTCCTATTGATGATTTGTACTCTTAGTCATTCCGAGTATGATGTTATTTTGTTCCTATCTTTTTAGATGGAAAACACAAGGAGAGCTGGGAATAGGAGAGAGGAGTCCATTTATGGTCCCGCAACTCATTAGAGGCAGCGACAGATTGTTTTGGAGAGGAGTCAGAGGCCATCATTCGTGAGGCCACGATGGTCGATATGGAGATGGGTGACCCTAGAGGAACAGTAGCAGGGTACACCCGTTTCGGCTTGGGATAGGGTGAGAACCATCTTTCTTAAGGGCAATCCTCCCACCTTCATAGGGGGATCTAAACCAACGGTTTCTCATCAATGGAGGAGGGACATTTGAGGATGGTGGACTACGAAGATGTGCAGAAGTAGATGCTAGCAACATTTAAGCTGACTGGGAATGCATTACAGTGGTGGGAGAGTGCCATCACGTCAAAGGATAGAGATCAGTTGGATTATGTAGATTATCTGATAAAGCTTAATAATAAATACTTTTCGTATGCAATTAGGAACGCGAAGAAGAGAGAATTTATGGACTTGGATCGAGGTTCAAAGTCGATTGTCGAGTATGAACATGAGTTCACCACTTTATCTATGTTCGTAACAGAGGAGATTAGCACTGAGGTGAAGAAAAGGGAGTGTTTCATTAAGGGATTGTCTTAGTCGATTAGACATATGGTGTTGGGAAATCCAGCGTACACTAATTAAGCTCAGGTGGTGGATGTCGCAATGTTTCTATGACAAGAGATGGCCAATTATCAAAAGAAGTTGGGAAAGAGACAAGAGTCAATGGAAAATATGGTGAGAATAAGGGTCGCAATGACCAAGCGTGGAAGAAATAAAGAACAAACCAGGAACAATAAGGACAAGGAAAAGAACGAGCAACTGCTACACGTTCCGAACCTTTTAAGGGTAAATGTTTTTCTATGGGAAAGTAGAACATAAGGTGGCTAGGTGTTTCAAGAAAGAGGGAAAACTTGGCCAAGCGGCACAGGCCCAATAGGGTCAAGCCACACAAGGGAAACAAGGTCAAGGGGTACAGGACAACACCCCAGCTCTCATAGTAACAGGTGTTCAGGTAGCACCAGCAGCACCGACATCGTCAGGTGGTTAGTGTGTATCCATAGCACCAACCAATACTGGTTATGGGAGGTGCTATGTGACTCAGCCTCAGGCAGAGAATGATTGATTGCGTGGCTAGTAGAGTATCGCGGTACGTAATATTTTCTTAAATACTTATATATGTAGGCGTTTTATATATTGTATTTTTATTAAGGATTACGTTCGGGTAGGTTAGGTGTATGGGCGCCTAATTGTGGTACTATGGGTTGGCATATGTGAGCCTTATTTTATTTTGCGCGATTACGAATCGCTGAATTTTGAGGACGAAATTGCTTTGCTAGTTGGGAAGTATGTAACACCCCGCGTTTTTATTAATTAATTTAATTAATTAATTGGAATATTCGAGAAAAATAAAATTTTGGATTTATTGGTCTTTAATAATTAAACATGATGATTTTTATATTTGAGTAGTAAATTTTCAACCGGAATTAAATCTGAGTTATAATAAAATGTTAGAATGATTTTCAAATTTTTTTAACAAGGAGTTACATTTTTGTTGATTTAAAGAATATTTTTCTAAGTCTAAAGGCGGTGTTTTAAAGATTTTGTTTTAATGTCGGGGTCGTTCAAACGACAACGTATGTCGTTCGAATGACGTATCATCTCGTTCGAACGACAACTTTTAGTCATTCGAGCAACAAAAGGCGGTGGGTGAATTGGAGTCTTAATCGTTTTCTAACTCTTAAACCCTTTAAATACCAAAACTAAGATGGGGCTAGGAATTTTAAGACACTTTTCCCTCAAAATTTTCTCCAGTAAGGTTCTCCAAACATATTTTCACTCATCTTCAACCCCTAGCCCCAACTTTTAACAGCTTTTAACTCGAGAATTGAATATTCAATTGGTGTTTTTCAAGAGGAATCCAACCGTCTACTCAGATTTCTATCCAACGATTTTTGAGGCATGAATACTCTATTCCTTTCCTTTAGTATTATGCATTTTAAGTGTCGCATAAACCCTTAATAATGTGTTTTTGATTAAATTCAATGAGTAACTTAATTAGAGAAAGTGGATACCTAATTATGGAACTGTTTTTGTGAAAATTTTAAATATGATTTAATCTTTGAAACCCTTGGGTGCGTTGGTTAGATTTTGGGTTTTTTATGGTTTTGGGTGTAGGTTCTCATGCATAATTTTATGGGATTATTTATATGTTATATGGAACGCGTACACACTGATACGACGCAAATATTGCGTATTTCACCCGTTAACCTACGCCTTATTATCCCCCTTGGGTATCTTAATCCCTATACTTATACTCGTTAACCAAACAACCTCGGATTACTATGTTAACATATTTTGCAGGGGTTAATTGAGCTTTTGTAGGTATTTGGATGCTTAGTATGAAGTTTAGACGCTTTCCGGAAATGTTTCGTCGACTTTTACAGCTTCGGGGGCATTTTAGTAATTTCAACATTTGGGTTTCAATCCCGAGCTCTTCACGGAAGTTGAAGCCCTTTGATTTCTCTTCGCGTGGCCACCGACGGTGCATGATTCCGAGTTGTAATGATGGAGTTATGTCATTTTTAGGATGATTTTTACTTAAAAAGTACACTCAAGGTCACATTCAAGGGCATTTTAGTCATTTCATATTTTAGTTTTTTGGTACAATGTCTTTTTGAATGTTTTATTCCTCTGAGTTATCTTCGTTTAGCCTCTGACCATGCCTAATTCCGAGCTATAACGAAGAAATTTCGGCATTTTCCGTAAAACAGGACAAAGCTGAAAATTATAGACCTGTAGGTGCGAATCGATTTGGAATTTTTCCAAATCGATTCGGCTCTACAGAAAGTTCGCAAATCTCTATTTTTAAGTGGATTTTGGTGGGTTATTTTGAAAAAAAAGAATGGTATTAAGTGGGGGATCATTTTTAGACTTGAAAAGAATTCATTTTAGGTTAGAAGAGGGGATTTTGGTAGTGGAGCTTCTCTCTCTAGGGTTTGCACCATTTGGGTTTGTAAGTAACACTATTCATCTTCTTCTCCACTAATATAGTTGTATTTCCTTTTCTTGCTTTATTTCCATTGATGTCACTCCATTTCTTGCCTAGATAATTAGTTGTAGTTATTTATTTCTTGCTTTAATTAATTAATTAGTTGTTTAAAGTAGTTTAATCCATGTATTGTCCGTAGATAACGGGTTGGGATTGCATTTTCGTCATTAATGGGCGTCGAGCTCCGAAAGTTAGGTTTTTAAGAAAATTGCATTTAATTGAAACCTCGGGTATTAAAGTCAGATTATTACGCGTTTAACTTTCTTTGTCACGCAACGTTAGTGTTTATAGCGATAATCCGAATTTAATCCGCGTGTGACCATTTTTGATTAAATGTTTAATCTCGCAACTTTTGGTTAAATTCCTTATTGTGTGACGTTTATGCTTAATTGAAAATGCTCGATTAAATGTTTTCGAACTGAAATTCTAATTATTAGTTGTTTAGCCCATGGTGGGGATGCGATCCCGATTCTCGTTTTATTAATTGTAGTATAGTGTTAACCAAGGCCGGTTCTAAGATTGAGAGTGCCCTGTGCGAAAATCAATTTAGGACCCTTCTAAAAAAATATTGTACAAAAATATTAAAGACCCAAAATGAGCCCATAAAAAATTAAACTTATTTTTAGGGGCCCATTGTAGTTGGGTGAGATTTTTGGGTAGTTGAATCATTCTTTGTACATATTATTTTTGGGTAGTTAAAAAATGAGCCCCTAAAAAATTAAACTTATTTTAAAAATTGACATTTTTAATATACATAAAAAAATTTGGACCCCTATAATATACATATATAGGTGCATACTCTAAAATGAGCCATGTGCCATTGCCCACTTGGCACATGGCCAGGGCCGGCCATGGTGTTAACTTCTTCCCTTTTCTCTTTTGTCACCATTCCCAACCATCACCTTTTCATTTATTTATTTTACTCTTTTATTCCTGAAGTAATTAAACAATTAACATCTAAAATTCAATCACTCCCTGTGGATTTCTTACGATACCCGACTTACCGTTGTACTTGCCCCGCAAGTTCAGTCGTAGTTTAGATTTTTGTATTGAGTAGGAGAAACGAAAACAATGATTAGCGTTCTGACGCGACGCTACTTTTCGCGCTCGATCAAAATGGCGCCGTTGCCAGGGAGTGTGTTTTAGATAGCAATCGTTTTATTATTTTGTAGTATTTTTCCTTTTGTATTTGTATTCTTTGTTTTAACCTTTTTTGCAGGATAGCATATTTGAGCGCTAAGAAACTTCGATTCGCGGTTGCTCACTTTCTTGCTTGGATTCTCTATCTACAAAAAAATGAGGTAATCATGTCCTACTTTTATAGTTATTACGGTTATTCTAATGATTCATACTTTGGGGATAGTTTTCAAGTTTTTCATTTTCAAGATTTTCTTGAAAATGAAAGACTTGAAAACATTTATCGCAATGAAAATCGTTATTGGGAGTTTGAGTTGGATTCATATTTTGAAACCAATGACGATTTTTATTCCGATGATTTAGAAGATGAGATTTTACCAAATGAGGAGTCCGAAGCTTTGAGCCGATGAAGCCTACTTTGGAAGAAACTTTTCTTCTTTTACTCCAAAGTGGGAATAACGCTATTAGTGATGAATTGGGATTTGAAGCACTTTGCGATGAGATCGATTCTTTTGTGCAAAACAATGAGGAGGTGGAAACTAGTGTTTCACCTTAATTTTTCAAAGAATTTCTCGTCGAATGTGAATCTTTCTCTGCCAAAATTCAATCTCCTTATGACGATGAGTCTATTGAGATTGAATTTTCTTCATTACCATATTCGTTTACCGTTCTTGAACCATTATAATTACCGGTTGATTCCTATGAGTCGGTAGAAAGTAAAATTTCTACACAATTTGCCGACGAGGACTCTTTGCCGACTTTGTTTTCTACGATGGAACCTATCCCCGTGTGTGCACCACCTCCCATTCCATTTGAAAAAACTTTGGGAGGTGAGTCTATTTTTCTTGGACCTCAAGTGTATCTTTCCCCCTTGTTATCCAAATCCCCCATCGTCCGCCCAAAATTTCAAATTGGCAATGGTTCACTTTTTTCACCACCCACATGCCTTTCGTTGTTCAAACGGAATTCTTATTTTTCGGGAGGCATGTTCCTTTTGGAGGGTCCACCGTTGATCTTTCAAAGTCAAATCCCTTTTTGGGTGGACCCTCAACTATTTAGACTTCTAGTGTATAGTTAGCGTGAAGCCTAAATAGTTAGCTTTTTAATTTTCTTTCTTTCCTTTTTTTCCCTTTTTATTTAGTCTGGTGTAATTAGTTAACTTTTTGTTATTTGTTTTTGCTCTGCTCGGTACTAACTTGTTTTGTATATTTCATTGGACTCGTGCTTATGGAGATCGCTCCAATTTTGGGTAATATTGCTCTTTTCCTCTGTGTTGTGTTCTTAATGCGCATTGAGGACAATGCAACATTTAAGTTAGGGGGTGTAGGATATTTTATCCATTTCTTTGTTTTGTCCATGGATTTACTCACATTTAGTTACTAAGCATGCTTTTTATTAAAAATTAAAAATTTTCAAAAATATTTTCTTTCTTTTTTCTCCTTTGTTGGGAATTTTGCCTTGTTTCCAGTGATAAATTTCAATAATTGCCCGATCCAATAGACAACTCAATGATTCATGTTCTCGATTCTAGAAGTTATTAGACTTTAGTCCTCAAATCATTGATATTGTGAATAACTTCATGAATTAAGCTTTATCCCATGAGCATATGCACTTTCGTTGTCATATTGATTTGGTTTAAGATTTTTATAAATCGGGAATCTTTTGTTGCATTGTATATACTTACACTGAGTAAGCTTTGTACCTTTCGTCGTTTGTGAGTGTTATACACTATTCTTTTCTCATTGAAAACGTTGAATTCGTTGGTAATATCACTATTCTTTCATTTGACCGTTCATTAATTAAGTTCATACTTGAAATGTGTTACTTGATCATGATTTTCATATATTGTTTTGACTCGAGAATTTCGTGTAAACTTTGTGAAATGATCATAGACCATCTTTGTTATATCACCCATATTAGCCTTGACCTCACCTTATATGTTTACCCTCGTTAACCCCTTTGAGCCTAAATATAGCCCTTCGTTTCATAACCCTATTCCCATAACCAACTCCAAATTGGAGTTTTAAACCATACATACACCTTCCATACCTTTGTTTGGAATGTTACTTGGGATTGAATGATGTTGTTATGATGTCGGTTGTAATTTAGGCATATGAGAGTTTGAAAAGTAAAGGAAAGAAAGAAGAAAAGAAAGTGTAGTGAAAAAAAAGAGAAAGCAAAAAGCAAAAGAAAACAAAAGAAAACAAAAGAAAAAGAAGAAAAGAAAAGAAAGAGAAAGTTGTATATGTTGTGTATATAGTTCAATAAGCTTTGATTACTCTCCAGTTGTTATATCTAATGCTTGTTTGGAAGTTACTTTCCATTTTTGATATTGCCCGCATCCTTTCCATTATTCCAAGTTTTCATCTCCGAACACTTTGAATCCGTATATATACCTTTCATTTCGTACCTTAACCCCAAACCTACATTACAACCCTATAAAGTCCTATGTGATCTTAGGGTGCATTTAATTTAAAAGTCATAATAGTTTTGATAATCTGTGAAAATGCATTTCACCTCTTTTGATGAGTGGTATCTTTCATTGAGATTACAAGTTTTTCATTTCCTATATAGCGTTCTTCATTTGCGACATGTGCACGGCCTAGTTTCCATTTACATTTACTCTTTATGCCCGCATGTCCCGTGTATTACCTCCCATTTCGAGTGATTTCATTTGTTGAGTGTAATGCCCATGAGGATTGAATGTATGCTTGCTTTATGTTTATCCGGTTTATTTAAGTTTTTTCCAAATCATATCTTGCATGTGCTCTCCCCCTCCCACTTTTAAAGTTTCAATTCTATGAGGTGCATTCAACCTATTAATAACAACGGACTTTAGTTTGAATTCATTCAATGTGCTAATTACATGTTTGAAATCTTTTTCGTTGTTTTTGAGTTTGTCTCATGCTGGGTTGGGCATATTTTGAGGAAACCATTTGATGTTTGTGGGTACCATCCCTGAAAACCCTCACGAGACGACACTCATCCACTAGGGTAATCTAGGGGTTTAACGGCTTATTGCATATGCTAAATACAATCGTTCGCCCGCGAAAGTGGCCTTATCTTTTTATTACTTTTTCATCCCATTTTGTACTTGTATCCTTCTTTTGGTTTTCTTGTAGTTCTTGTTGTTTCCTATTTCATTACTAGGGACTAGTAATGTGTAAGTTAGGGGGTGTGATACGACGCAAATATTGCGTATTTCACCCGTTAACCTACGCCTTATTAGCCCCCTTGGGTATCTTAATCCCTATACTTATGCTCGTTAACCAGACAACCTCGGATTTCTATGTTAACATCTTTTGCAGGGGTTAATTGAGCTTTTGTAGGTATTTGAATGCTTAGTATGAAGTTCGGACGCTTTCCGGAAATGTTTCGTCGACTTTTGCAGCTTCGGGGGTATTTTAGTAATTTCAACATTCGGGTTTGAATCCTGAGTGCTCACGGAAGTTGAAGCCCTTTGATTTCTCTTTGCGTGGCCGCCGACGGTACATGATTCTGAGTTGTAATGATGGAGTTATGTCATTTTTAGGATGATTTTTACTTAAAAAGTACACTCAAGGTCACATTCAAGGGCATTTTAGTCATTTCATATTTTGGTTTTTTGGTACAATGTCTTTTTGAATGTTGTATTCCTCTGAGTTATCTTCGCTTAGCCTCCGACCGTGCCTAATTCTGAGCTATAACGACGAAATGTTGGTATTTTCCGTAAAACAGGACACAGCTGAAAATTATAGACCTGTAGGTGCGAATCGATTTGGAATTTTTCCAAATCGATTCGGCCCTACAGAAAGTTCGCAAATCTCTATTTTTAAGTGGATTTTGGTGGGGTATTTTGAAAAAAAATAATGGTATTAAGTGGGGGATCATTTTTAGACTTGAAAAGAATTCATTTTAGGTTAGAAGAGGGGATTTTGGTGGTGGAGCTTCTCTCTCTAGGGTTTGCACCATTTGGGTTTGTAAGTAACACTATTCATCTTCTTCTCCACTAATATAGTTGTATTTCCTTGTGACACCCCGCCTAATTAAATACCGGGCGATCACTCCTTTATTAAATTAAATCAAGGTGAACAGTTTGGTTCATTCTTAGCATCACTGTCGTAAAAAGAAACTTTCCAATTAAACACCCTAAATAATTAAGCTAAGTGTCAAAACCAATTTTTAACATTAACTTCCAAATTTTATTTAAAGAAAAGATTTATTTAAATTATTAACAAAGCTCAATGAATAAGATTCACACCACAATAAACTGGAACGAAAGAATCCAATATATAAAACATTCATCAACGAATGTCAACATGCGAGAAAAATAAAGTAATACATCCGTCCTGAACAAAAATCCCAAAATAAGGAACTAGGAAAAATAACTGAAATAACAATGTCCCAACATAAAGAAATAATGGAAAGGGCTACACATGCCCATCTGAATGAAAATGCTAGGAGTGGATCTGAATGAACGAAGTCGTCTAATCAAAAGACCTGCAACTCCCACCTAAGCTGCAGCGCGTTCCTTCCAAAAGATCCTAAGCAAGACGCCCCTGTGGCTGGGCACCTGAAATACATACACACACACACACACACACACACATATATATATATATATATACACAAGGGGGAGAGGGAGAGATAAAACGGGTCAGAGCCCGAAAGTGTGTATGATTTAAAATTAGTTTAGCAAGTATTTAAATTGATACAGGCCAATGCAATAACATATTGGTTCGACACTCTCTTGAGAAATTCTCACCTCTCTTCTAGTGTGCACGCCTATCGTACTAACCTTCCCCAAATGGTTTAACTTAACATATTATCATACTAACCTTCCCAATAATTTAGTTTATCTTAACTTACTCACAAGTTTTAAAAACCGAACAATGCCAACGTGTGAAAAGGGTACTTTCAAAGTGTAGCACAACTCTCGTTTTAGCTTCATTAATTTATAAAGTTTCCCAGTGTCATATTACACTCTCATAAAACAAGTATTTCCATTCTGATTCATCAAACAATACTTACTTACCAAATCACAGTAGGTAGTTCCAAGTTTCAGAACTTCATATATATTAAATACTCGTGTAATATATATACTCTAATGGCACCCCACATAAAAATTATGGTGCGGGCATACTCTGCTATCCAATCCCCGTATCAATCGTACTAAGGGAAATACAAGTTCGGAATCACTCTCGAACTGTATCAATACAAACACAAACAATATTGAGGCGAAGTATAGTTTCCAAGTCCAAGAGGTCAACACATACCCTCGCGTCTCTTAGGACCGTGACTACCGATTCGATAGCCTGTACCTAGGATTCCTATCTTCTAGGGTACGAATCAATATCCTCCGTAAGGCAACACAGGATAAGACCGTCCCAGCGCGGTAACCTCAGGGATAGCAAGTAGCGCGGGTACGTTTTTCACATGTATATAATATATGCACACACAATCATATAAATATACTACTTTCATCATATTAATATAGGTCACTCTCGTTACCCATAATTACAACATTTATCCTTAATTTCACATTATTAGTATTACGCATAAGATTTCGTCTCTAACCTTAACTCGAAGGGTTTTCTCACTAGTTATGGAACACTCATGGGTTCTATCCATCCAAGTAACAAATTCAGTAGGTAGACATCTATTCACTATCGTAGGTATTCGTCATAATCCCTCACTTGAAATACGTAGTTCGTCATTCCTTAATTAATTATCCCTAAAACACAATAATCATTTCATAATAAAGTTCTCAACACCTAATCATATGTCCTACTGGTCTCTCCTATATCCCAAAAATTTTTATTTAATATGCCCAAGGATTATTCCATGATAAATTAATTCAACTAATTAAACATGGGGAAATAAGAGGCTGCCAGGAAGGGTCGATCGATCGACGGTTGGGGCTCGATCGATCGAACCTTCGATCGATCGACGCTCTAGGGTCGATCGATCGATCAAGCAGGTCTGCGAAAATTCTGTAGAATTGCAGTTGCGGGTTTCACCAAAATTCTTCATTCAAATTCATATTTTCCAACCCTAATCGTCCCAAAACTTATACCACAATCATAATAACATATTACCAGATGTTTCTAACGTTAAGCATGCGTATAACCATCATTAAACATGATTAAACAACCTAAAATCTCATCTAGTCATCAAGAACCCTAAGTTTTCTTAACTTCTATTCTAATCAGTTTTTCTCCAGAATTTCCTTCTACATAATCATCAAAATTCGTGGGTTAATCATCTACATCATATAAGACTTCCAGAATATGGTTTTAATCTTTTCTACATGCAAATTCCTATCAAAAAGTGGGGTCCATAGATTATACTCCTAATCATTCCTAACTAATATGAATATTGCACCAACGAAAATACGCAAGTTAAACACTTGCCTGGGATTTCAGAGGTCTGGTTTCCTGCTGGTATTGGTGTGGTTGCGTTCTCGTCCTCGCGATCTACGCGTTGGTGGTGACGGCGGTGCAAACGGTGGTGTTTTGGCCTTGAATCTCCTTGAAAGGTCTCTCCTCTCTTCTCTAATGGCCGTTCTAGGATTTTGCAGGTTCTAACCCTAAAAGGCTAACTTAACCAGCTGATAAAGGCTGCTAAAATTCGTGGGTTTACTTACCCTATTTTGTAAAATGACCAAAATGCCCTCCCGGGTCACTAATTAGGCCTAAAAACACCCCGAGACTCAAACTAAACCCCCGGGTACACTTTTCTGACTATCTCGACCCTTCCGGACGCGTTGGCGCACTCAAAACGACCATACGAACAACTTATAAAATATTCACTTTTATATATTAATAATTAATCCCGACGCGACACGGGCGCGTCCCGACTAAAATTCCCAAAACTGCCATTTCATTCACTCGTGACATTTACTATAGCCAATATCATATATTACTATGCTCATAAGTAATATTTAACAATTTCATATAATTACTAACTCACGTCACGTTAATAATTATAACATAATTAATTTCCGGATTTTCATTAAATAATTCACTCTCATTAAATTTAATAAATCCCCAAATTAATATAGCATAAAAATACGGGGTATTACATACTTCCCCCCTAATAACGGAATTTCGTCCCGAAATTCAGAAAATAAGGCATACCTGGTAAGAACAAATCTGGATATCTCTCGCGTATCTGCCTCGCGCTCCCAAGTGGATTCTTCCACATTATGATGTTCCCACTGGACCCGCACAAGTGGAACAATCTTCGACCTCAATCTCCTCTCACTATAGTCTAGGATAGCCACCGGTCTCTCCTCGTAAGAGCTATAAGGTTGTAAATCGATCTCATCTATCGCGATGTGAGTATGGGCCATATCATCTCGAAGGTATCGTCTCAACGACGAGATGTGAAATACATCGTGAATGCGATGTAAATGTTCTGGCAGTCCCAATCTGTATGCAACTGGCCCAATCCTCTCAATGATGGGAAATGGTCCCACGTACCTCGGAGCCAACTTTCCCTTCTTCCCGAACCTCATCACTCCTTTCATAGGAGAAACACGCAGTAACACTTGGTCCCCCACGTTAAACTCCCTGAAGAAACGTATCGCATCGGCGTAACTCTTCTGCCTATCTTGGGCTACTCGAATGCGACTCCTGATCATCTCAATCCTCCCAGAGGTCTCCTGAATTACCTCTGGTCCTAACAACTTGTTATCCCCCACCTCAAGCCAACAAGTTGGGGAACGACAAGGCGTGCCATACAAAGCCTCAAATGGAGCCATGCCAATCGTGAACTGATAGGAGTTATTATAAGCAAACTCTACCAGTGGAAGATGTGGCTCCCAACCTCCTCCAAAATCAAGAACACACATGCGTAGCATATCCTCTAACATCTGATTAGTACGCTCTGTCTGTCCATCTGTCTGTGGGTGATAAGCTGAACTCAACCTCAACTCAGTACCCATAGCTTCCTGAAAGCTTTCCCAAAAACGTGACACGAAAATCTTGTCTCTATCGGACACAATATTCAGGGGCACCCCGTGTAATCTGACAATTTCAGCGATGGACAACTGAGCATACTGACCCATGGTATAATCTGTACGCACCGGCAGAAAATGAGCCACCTTGGTCAAACGGTCTACAATCACCCAGATCGAATCGTGGCCCCTCTGTGATGTAGGCAACCCTGTAATGAAGTCCATGGAAATGCTCTCCCACTTCCACGCGGGTACTTCCAATGGCTGAAGCAATCCTGATGGTTTCTGGTGGTCCACCTTAACCAGCTGGCAGGTAGAACACTTGGACACGAACTCAACAATGTCCTTCTTCATCCCGCTCCACCAGTATTGTCGTCTCATGTCCTGGTACATCTTATCGCCTCCCGGATGTACTGCAAATCGGGACCCATGAGAATGAGTCATCACTTCATGACGTAGCTCCGCTCCTTCTGGAACCACTAATCTCCCATTAAACCGCAACCCTCCATCCGAACTAACAGAATAGGACTCAGCACCCTCGGCTAGAAGTTGTACAATCTGCTCCTGACAAAACGGGTCTGTGGTCTATGCCTATATCACCCTCGTAACAATCTCGGGTGTGACTGACATCACGGATATGAAAGAACGTGCTACTGCGTCCTGGTGACCCAAATCCTTCCACTTTGCTTTCCAGATGTCCGCTACATCGTCAACCGGTCTACGGCTCAACGCATCAGCAACTACGTTGGCTTTCCCCGGGTGATACTGTATATCGAACTGGTAATCTTTCACAAACTCTAACCATCTGCGCTGACGCATATTCAGCTCTCGCTGAGTGAACAGGTACTGCAGTGACTTATTGTCTGTGAACAAACGGAATTTCTCGCCCAATAAATAGTGCCTCCAAATTCTCTATGCAAAGACGACCGCAGCTAACTCCAGGTCGTGGGTGGGGTAATTCTTCTCATGCGGCTTAAGCTTGCGGTAAGCAAAAGCTATAGCCTTCTCCTCCTGCTGAAGTACTCCCCTAAGTCCTCGTAAGGACGCATCTATGTAAACCAGGTATTCTACACCCGGCTTCGGTAGAGCAAGGACTGGTGCCGAAGCAAGCTTGTCCTTCAGCTCGTCGAAAGCCAACTGACAAGCGTCATCCCAGACATATGGTACCCCCTTGCGAGTCAGATATGTCAATGGACCCGCTATTTTGGAGAATCCCCGAATGAATCTCCTGTAGTATCCGACTAACTCCAAGAAACTACGCACTTCTGTCGGTGTCGTGGGCTGTCCCCACTCCCTCACCGCTGACACTTTGCTCGGGTCAACTGCAATCCCCTGCTTAGAAACAACATGGTCCAAGATCTGTACCTCTCGCAACCAGAATCCACACTTCTCGTACTTAGCATACAACTGATGCTCTCGTAGAGTCTGAAGAACCTGCCTCAAGTGCTCGGCATGCTCCTCCTCGGAGTGTGAATATATCAAGATGTCATCTATGAAAATGATGACAAACTGATCCAAGAACTCTCTGAATACTCGGTTCATCAAGTCCATGAAAACGGCTGGAGCATTTGTGAGTCCGAACGGCATCACCCGGAACTCATAAGACCCATATCTCGTCAAGAAAGCAGTCTTCGAAACATCATGCTCCCTAATACGTAGCTGATGGTACCCCGACCTCAGATCTATCTTCGAAAAGAAGGTTGCTCCCCTCAGCTGGTCGAACAGATCATCGATTCGAGGCAACGGATATTTATTCCGTATCGTGACCTTGTTCAACTCCCGGTAGTCCACGCACAATCTCAGTGAACCATCTCTCTTCTTTATAAATAAGACTGGAGCGCCCCAAGGTGAGGTACTCCTACGAATGAAGCCCTGACCTAATAGCTGCTCAATCTGATCTCGTAGCTCTAGCATCTTTGCCGGAGCCATACGGTACGGTGCACGTGCTATAGGTCTCGTATCTGGCAATAGGTCTATAACAAAGTCTATCTCTCGACTGGGCGGTAGGCCAGGTATCTCCTTAAATACATCGGAATACTCCCTGACAACAGGGATCGAATCTAAGGGAATCACAACCTCCTTAGAGGTATCCTCCTCTATGTAATACAAATGAGCGGTCGAACCTCCCTCTGGGCGAGGCATCGCCACTACAAACATCTCTTGCCCCGAAATGGCAAAAACAATGCTCCACCGAAGTAGATAATCATGGCTCTATAAGCGGCGAGCCAATCCATATTGAGTATAACATCATGCTAATGCATATCTAAGACTAGCATATATACAGGTAATACCAAACTACCAATCTCTACCCCCACTCCCGGGCATATAAAGAAAAAATAAAAGACCCACTCCCAAGATGGTGAGTCTACACACGTCACTGAGCTCACTGCCGTGGCTAACAACCCTAAGGCTTTCGCAAAAATTAGCTTATAAAATAGTGCGTTGCACTCGTAACAAACAAATCTTGACTCATAGTAACATGGATAGAAAAAAAACATACCCTTAACCGCGGGCGGTGCCTGCGGGGTTGCTACCTATGGGAAATTATAGACACGTCCGCCCTGTAGCTTTCTCTGCTGAACTGAGGCTGTTGGAAAAGGTGGCGGAGTTGGCTTCTGAGGTACATTGTCAGCACATTCCTGCCGTGGGGCCCTATTCTTCTCTGGACAATTTTGACGCCTATGGCCATTCCTGCCACATTGGAAACACCTCCCCCGAAACTGCTTTCCTTCCTTACGGTATTGACTAGCCTCTCTTTTTCCCTGGTCTTGCTGGCCTTGAGGGGAAATCTGCGGAAAGACTATGTCAGGGCGAGGACAATCCATCCACTCGTGACCCGGTTGTACACATTTATAGCAGAGTTTTGAAATTCTTTGCCGGTCAGGTTGTAGTTTATCCCCAGTCTGATTCAGACAAGATTTACGTTTGTGGTCTTCCATTTCACAACCGAAACACCTCTTGGTGATTTCATTCTGAACCTGGCTTCGTTGTCCCTGACACTTTTGTCTCTGTACATAAATCTCGTTACTACTGGAACTGACCCTATCTTGATTGTTTTGTTGTCGCAGATTCGGTGCCTTCGCACAGTTCTCAACGTCAGTCACATGCACTAGGTTAACCTCTCTAGGTCTTTTGCCTCCTTTAAGTTGTAGGCTGCGTTCTTGGTATTGTAGAACTGCAGTGGTAACTGCTTGTGCCACGATACCTGCTAACTCGGCGGTTGATACTCTCCCTGGGGATACTTGAGGTGTGAGTCGATCTTGCTCGATGACTCCCTTAATCGTCTTAGCTAGTTCTCCTTGACGATCCATCTGAAAATTTAAGTAAATTTGGATGAGTTCATCATTCAAATAAACAAATCGCAGAAGCACGAATTCCCAAAGTATAGAGATGAACACAATATTCCTAGTATTAGGGCTCTATATCAAAGAAAGCAACGCTGAAAGCATAATAAGCCGCACAGATCCTAAAGGACACTAGAACCTGATGCTCTGATACCACCTGTGACACCCCGCCTAATTAAATACCGGGCGATCACTCCTTTATTAAATTAAATCAAGGTGAACAGTTTGGCTCATTCTTAGCATCACTGTCGTAAAAAGAAACTTTCCAATTAAACACCCTAAATAATTAAGCTAAGTGTCAAAACCAATTTTTAACATTAACTTCCAAATTTTATTTAAAGAAAAGATTTATTTAAATTATTAACAAAGCTCAATGAATAAGATTCACACCACAATAAACTGGAACGAAAGAATCTAATATATAAAACATTCATCAACGAATGTCAACATGCGAGAAAAATAAAGTAATACATCCGTCCTGAACAAAAATCCCAAAATAACGAACAAGGAAAAATAACAGAAATAACAATGTCCCAACATAAAGAAATAATGGAAAGGGCTACACATGCCCATCTGAATGAAAATGCTAGGAGTGGATCTGAATGAACGAAGTCGTCTAATCAAAAGACCTGCAACTCCCACCTAAGCTGCAGCGCGTTCCTTCCAAAAGATCCTAAGCAAGACGCCCCTGTGGCTGGGCACCTGAAATACATACATATATATATATATATATATATACAAGGGGGAGAGGGAGAGATAAAACGGGTCAGAGCCCGAAAGTGTGTATGATTTAAAATTAGTTTAGCAAGTATTTAAATTGATACAGGCCAATGCAATAACATATTGGTTCGACACTCTCTTGAGAAATTCTCACCTCTCTTCTAGTGTGCACGCCTATCGTACTAACCTTCCCCAAATGGTTTAACTTAACATATTATCATACTAACCTTCCCAATAATTTAGTTTATCTTAACTTACTCACAAGTTTTAAAAACCGAACAATGTCAACGTGTGAAAAGGGTACTTTCAAAGTGTAGCACAACTCTCGTTTTAGCTTCATTAATTTATAAAGTTTCCCAGTGTCATATTACACTCTCATAAAACAAGTATTTCCATTCTGATTCATCAAACATGACTTACTTACCAAATCACAGTAGGTAGTTCCAAGTTTCAGAACTTCATATATATTAAATACTCGTGTAATATATATATACTCTAATGGCACCCCACATAAAAATTATGGTGCGGGAATACTCTGCTATCCAATCCCCGTATCAATCGTACTAAGGGAAATACAAGTTCGGAATCACTCTTGAACTGTATCAATACAAACACAAACAATATTGAGGCAAAGTATAGTTTCCAAGTCCAAGAGGTCAGCACATACCCTCGCGTCTCTTAGGACCGCGACTACCGATTCGATAGCCTGTACCTAGGATTCCTATCTTCTAGGGTACGAATCAATATCCCCCGTAAGGCAACACAGGATAAGACCGTCCCAGCGCGGTAACCTCAGGGATAGCAAGTAGCGTGGGTACGTTTTTCACATGTATATAATATATGCACACACAATCATATAAATATACTACTTTCATCATATTAATATAGGTCACTCTCGTTACCCATAATTATGACATTTATCCTTAATTTCACATTATTAGTATTACGCATAAGGTTTCGTCTCTAACCTTAACTCGAAGGGTTTTCTCACTAGTTATGGAACACTCATGGGTTCTATCCATCCAAGTAACAAATTCAGTAGGTAGACATCTATTCACTATCGTAGGTATTCGTCATAATCCCTCACTTGAAATACGTAGTTCGTCATTCCTTAATTAATTATCCCTAAAACACAATAATCATTTCATAATAAAGTTCTCAACACCTAATCATATGTCCTACTGGTCTCTCCTATATCCCAAAACATTTTATTTAATATGCCCAAGGATTATTCCATGATAAATTAATTCAACTAATTAAACATGGGGAAATAAGAGGCTGCCAGGAAGGGTCGATCGATCGACGGCTGGGGCTCGATCGATCGAACCTTCGATCGATCGACGCTCTAGGGTCGATCGATCGATCAAGCAGGTCTGCGAAAATTCTGTAGAATTGCAGTTGCGGGTTTCACCAAAATTCTTCATTCAAATTCATATTTTCCAACCCTAATCGTCCCAAAACTTATACCACAATCATAATAACATATTACCAGATGTTTCTAACGTTAAGCATGCGTATAACCATGATTAAACATGATTAAACAACCTAAAATCTCATCTAATCATCAAGAACCCTAAGTTTTCTTAACTTCTATTCTAATCAGTTTTTCTCCAGAATTTCCTTCTACATAATCATCAAAATTCGTGGGTTAATCATCTACATCATATAAGACTTCCAGAATATGGTTTTAATCTTTTCTACATGCAAATTCCTATCAAAAAGTGGGGTTTTCTTCCATAGATTATACTCCTAATCATTCCTAACTAATATGAATATTGCACCAACGAAAATACGCAAGTTAAACACTTGCCTGGGATTTCAGAGGTCTGGTTTCCTGCTGGTATTGGTGTGGTTGCGTTCTCGTCCTCGCGATCTACGCGTTGGTGGTGACGGCGGTGCAAACGGTGGTGTTTTGGCCTTGAATCTCCTTGAAAGGTCTCTCCTCTCTTCTCTAATGGCCGTTCTAGGATTTTGCAGGTTCTAACCCTAAAAGGCTAACTTAACCAGCTGATAAAGGCTACTAAAATTCGTGGGTTTACTTACCCTATTTTGTAAAATGACCAAAATGCCCTCCCGGGTCACTAATTAGGCCTAAAAACACCCCGAGACTCAAACTAAACCCCCGGGTACACTTTTCTGACTATCTCGACCCTTCCGGACGCGTTGGCGCACTCAAAACGACCATACGAACAACTTATAAAATATTCACTTTTATATATTAATAATTAATCCCGACGCGACACGGGCGCGTCCCGACTAAAATTCCCAAAACTGCCATTTCATTCACTCGTGACATTTACTATAACCAATATCATATATTACTATGCTCATAAGTAATATTTAACAATTTCATATAATTACTAACTCACGTCACGTTAATAATTATAACATAATTAAATTCCGAATTTTCATTAAATAATTCACTCTCATTAAATTTAATAAATCCCCAAATTAATATAGCATAAAAATACGGGGTATTACATTCCTTTTCTTGCTTTATTTCCATTGATGTCACTCCATTTCTTGCCTAGATAATTAGTTGTAGTTATTTATTTCTTGCTTTAATTAATTAATTAGTTGTTTAAAGTAGTTTAATCCATGTATTGTCCGTAGATAACGGGTTGGGATTGCATTTTCGTCATTAATGGGCGTCGAGCTCCGAAAGTTAGGTTTTGGAGAAAATTGCATTTAATTGAAACCTCGGGTATTAAAGTCGGATTATTATGCGTTTAACTTTCTTTGTCATGCAACGTTAGTGTTTATAGCGATAATTCGAATTTAATCCGCGTGTGACCATTTTTGATTAAATGTTTAATCTCGCAAATTTTGGTTAAATTCCTTATTGTGTGATGTTTATGCTCAATTGAAAATGCTCGATTAAATGTTTTCAAACCGAAATTCTAATTATTAGTTGTTTAGCCCATGGTGGGGATGCGATCCCGACTCTTGTTTTATTAATTGTAGTATAGTGTTAACTTCTTCCTTTTTCTCTTTTGTCACCATTCGCAACCATCACCTTTTCATTTATTTAGTTTACACTTTTATTCCTGAAGTAATTAAAAAATTAACATCTAAAATTCAATCACTCCCTGTGGATTTCTTACGATACCCAACTTACCGTTGTACTTGCCTCGCAAGTTCAGTCGTAGTTTAAGTTTTTGTATTGAGTAGGCGAAACGAAAACAACGATTAGCGTTCTGACGCGACGCTACTTTTCGCGCTCGATCACACACTTATATAAAAAATTAGATGATTTATAAAAAGAACGATTATGTCATCTTGAAGATTATTGCATGTTAATTAATTAACATTATTTAATGAAATTAATTGGGGTGATATCAACGACGGTGTTAGTAATTGATTTAAATTAAATTGGGACCCTTATGATTAAATCGCTATGTGGTGCTTATGAATTCTATTTTGTGTGATTTATTTTAGTCACTTTTGCCATCGCGGGGCCGAGAGAATTTTGGGTAGTATGTTGCTCACCTTAATTATAAGATGCTTACTAAGTATGGGACTAGTAGGTAGGCCATGATTATAATTTATGCTTACTAGGTATGGGACTATTTAGTGTAAATTCGTGGGGATTTTATATTCTGGGGGTGGGCTGATTTTTATGTTTTATTATCGTCGTGTTAGCCTAGGCATGAGACTAGGACGTGTTTTATATTGAAAATTCATCCTATATGTAGGATATGACGTATGTGTACTTGGGGGCCCTTAGGTATGGGATTAAGGGGTATTTCGAGGATCTCACATCGATAAAAGGGTGGGGTAATTTGTAAATTGAGAAATTGAGATAAGGAGAATTAATGCCTAAGATAAAAAAGGGTATTAAAATTGGCGGCGACATAATGTGTCAGGGACCGACAGTTTAAACGGTCAGCTTGGGAAATTTATCGTGTCTTGTGTGGAACCTTGTCATATTGCGGGGGATTGATACTTTAAACGGATTCGGATGACTATTGATAAGGGGAAGTGTGACACTTTGGTGGATTACCTACCGGGGCGGGAGGACCTCCATAGTAAAAAGTGAGAACAATAATAAAATTGGGTTAATTTACTTAAATTTAAGGGGCGTGTGGGATAATTAAAATGATATTGGTATGTTTTTATGAGAATCTTTGGGGGTGGTTAGTAATTTATCTTTCCCGTGTTTAATTATATTCATGATTAAAATAATCTATTATGATATTTATTGCGTATAATGCTATTGTCTGGATTCACGTATCCTATTTGAGGGGAGTAGTGTGTATTCATGCTTAGGGCTCTGACCTCGTGCGTTGACTAACTTTTTCAGGATAAGTGTTGGAGAAACTGCATAAAATTATCAGAGTTAATCGTTTGGAGCTGCAGCTGGAGTTTATTCATTTTATCGCTTTATTTAGTTGGACTTTCTATTTTGTTGTATTTCATTATGAGACTTCATTTGGGTTTTATTGGGCCATTTGGATCCAAAGTTGTTAGAGGATTTCAGTTAGATTATTACTCAGTTTTAATCAAATCATTTTTGGTGATTGAATTTATTCGAAGTTTTAGCATGTGATGGATCTTTTATCGTTCAGTTGTTATTATCATTTGGTATTGATTCAAATGTTTATCTTATGGATTGATTTTATTATGTCTCATATCTGTCTCATGCGAAGAATTATAGTTTATTTAGTTCACACCCGACATAGTTTTGGTGGTGGCCGATGCCAAAATTATGCGGGGTGTGACATTACTTGTGTGTGATAAGTAAATAGATATGTGATTTGTTATATGTCGCGTATGAGTGAAAGTGACCTTTATTATTATATGTCGATAGAGTGTTACATCGATGGATTAGTATAATTTATGGGCAATGTGTACGGTACACGCATGTTGTGGACAGTTAATGAGATGTTATTATATTTGGAGTTAGGTTACCCAGATGGCCTTTTCGAGTGAACTGGTGATCCGACAAGGTGGATGGCAGCCCACCTTTGATATTCTGCACAAGTGAGATTGAGAAAGAGTTCAAGAGAAGAGGGAAAGAAAAAGAAAGAAGAGAAAGGGATTGAAAAAGAGAAATAGAAGCTATCTCCATATTCAACACATGGATCTAACATAAAAACTTAGTGCTCCTGCTCTGATACCAATTTGAAGTCGCTAGGCAATTGGAGATATATAATGGGTGATCAAAACAAAAGTCAATTTTTAATATTTTTAAATTAAATATAAAACATAAACAAGTTAACCCAAATTAAAACTTAGCATCAATTTTAAATCGATTATTATGGTAAACGATTTAACATATTTCATCTTGTCCAAAAATATGTATCTAGGTAATAGCAAATAAAATAATATCGATCACACAACACGCCGATGTATAAGGAAAATACCCAATGGGAAAAACATCAGACGGTCCAGCCACACAAATTTCGCTATGTATGGAATTACAAGGACACGACAGTAGACTTACAACACATAATCAATGTCCTCGCAAGCCTTGACCCTCTTCATTCCTCTACCCCCACATAGTTAGATGAAGGAGTCCACCCATGAAGCTTCAAGAACGTGTGAGTCAACACACGCCTCAATATCTATCGATCCAGTCTCGACAATTATCTATGGATATGGAACACGAATGCACTGTTTCTTTACCGTAACACCACACCATGTAATCCACCATGTGTAAACAGAAAACCTAATAAAGAATCCACCATATGGAACTTTTATATGTCAAGATGATGATAGAAACAAACTATGGTTCCTGCAAACAAGATCTCAAAGCGTATAAATATTGGAAATTGGATATTAAAGAGTTTGGGTGAAACTAAGGTTGGGAGCTTTTAGATATCTTTGGGAAGATTATTTTTTCCAAAAGTCTCTCTAAAAACATATGCTTGAACCCCTTTATATACAAATCACATTTTTCGGGGCGGTACATTTTTTAGAAAACCCGTTCGAATGAAAATAAGAGTTCATTCAAACGAAACCACAGTTTCGTTAGAACCAAGTCAAAACTTATTTTAACGAACATCCAATCTCGTTCGAACGATATTCGAATGACATTTATTCTTCTAATAGAGAAATGTCATTTGATGTTCATTTGAAGTTAATTTAGGAACTATTAAACTCATTCGATTGAAACCTAAAAAGTCATTCAATTAACTTAAAATTAAATAAAAAATCTTTTAAAAACATCGCCAAATAATTAATAAAAATAAACACCCAAATATAATATTCCAAGCATAAAATTATATATGCATTCATACCTGAGATATCCTCAAAAACTTAAAGACAAAACACGGCATGAAGCATGACACAATGATACAATCTCTGAAGCTTTGACGCTACGTCTTCAATCAAACTCGGCATGGGCTTGACAGGTTAACAAACAAAGTCCAACCTATGTCTCAAAATGTTTTGTCCAGACATAAGACAATACATAAAAATTGACTGAGTCAAAAATTTTTCCTTACAGGTCTTTGTCACTTCCAATAGCCTTGTGTATTTGTCTCAAAACCCTCTCAATCCCTTCGTTCTCAATCATAAAGTGTGACATGACTGGGACACAAAGGATTTACCTACTTTATGTGGAAGTAAAAAAGGAAAACTATCACACCCTATAAATTAGAGAATTATAACCTAACGAACTCAATGGCCATCTAAAAATGGCAATCAATCGCAAATACACTAGTAAACTACAAAATTAAAGACCAATCACATCTAATACAACCACAAATAGGAAAAAATTTAATACAAAACCAAAAAAAACTAAATAACCCTAGAAAATCACAGAATTAGGGTAAGAGATACCATAGCTTTGAGGAAATCTAGATTATAAAGGATAACAACGATTGAAAACCATAACAACTAGAGAAAAAAAAAGGAGACTTTGTTAAAAATGGAGAAAGACAATGAAGGTTTACTGGAAATGAGGAATGGTCTATCTCTCTCTCTCTCTTAGGCAATAAAAGATTTCGGATATTAAAAAGTTCAATGATTGAAAAAGGGTGGATTAAATAGACTTACATTAGTAATGATTACATTGGGAGAAGAGAGACGTAAGTCACCTTGAAAAATGGTCTGATGGTTTGAAAATATGCTTGTACTACTAAAAGCACACGCACACCAGTTGATTTGATACTCCAATAGATGATCGATACGTAGCAGACCCAACACGAGTCATTTTGAAATAACACAAGGTAGTTATCTCGATTCAAGATGAGAGTGACTAGTTGAGGCGATTGCGGGACATGTGAAAAAATTCACTCATTCCAAACACAATGCATATCCTTGGAAGGAACGACTCTCCAAGAGATCTTCTACACAACCAAAGTCATGAGTAAAGTCTTAGGGGATATTGTTATACCTTAAATATATTAGAATTCATGGACCTCTTAGAAGATGACACATAACGTAGAGTCGACCTAAGTCGGGTGATTATCATATATGAAGAATTGAGATCATACCATGAGGTCGTCTCATTAGTTGGTCAGTTTCATCTTAGACCTAACTAAACTGAATAACTTGTTAGTTGACACTATCTCGAGATGTGAGTACCTTGTGATTGGATGACATCAACAGTAAAACACACATGTAAGAAAATAATATATACAAATACCTTCCCCCATGTGCCATGGCTAACTTATGGTTATTCCTTCACACAACTTCACAAATGTGATCTCACCTAACTTATAAAGGTGAGACACATGTCCCCCTCTTCTTTCACCTCTAGTAGCCTATAAATAGTAACCCATAAACCTCATGTGAGGTATGAAATATTTTATATTGGTATGCTGCCCAATTATAGAGAGACACATAGATAAATCTTGTAATTAACTACATTTTCATTGAGATTATTCGTTAAAACATAGAGATAAATACAATCTTGGATTTAGGCACCAAATTGGGTTGAACCACGTGAATTCAGGTCTTTATCCTTCCCTCTTTACTCTAGATTTCATTCCTCAGTTAGTCATTCAATGTTTTATCTCTTAATTGATTTATCTGTTAGTTTATTGATATCATTTAGCTAAGATCTAGTCAATACCAATTTCTAGTGATAATATAGGATAATGCAACCCATGTGTGAATGGACATCTGCTAGTAAAAAAATATTGTTTGTCGAGGGTAATACTTGAGAGCCCTATAAAATGATTGCAATTAGCACATCTTACGATGTCTTAAATGACAATAGTTTGAATATATACAACACATGCTCCCGAGGGAGGTTCATAACATGACGGAACCTTGGGCCTTTTTTACATAGGGCATCGATATCATCGGAAAGGTCACTCATAAAGACTCAAATGGCCACAAGTTCACATCAGTGATTATAAAATATTATACAAAGTGGGTGGAGGCTGAATCATATATTGTATTAAATGCCAAGAAGGTGGCACAATTTATACCCAAAAATATCATCTACCACTAGAGTTTACCCTCTAAGTTAGTCTCTAAAGGGGTGTAAACTTCGTATGTAAAATATATATCATTGAGTGTTTACCCCTATACAAAAAGAACACCATAATTTGGCACGCTATGTATGCAACCATAGCGTCAAGCAGGAATCAGATCAACGTGGAACAATATTTAGGATTAAATGTATTTAGTAATTAAATAAGGGGCGTAAAAGATGATTTGGGTTGATAATAGGATTAATATTAGGCAATAAGTAAATTAAATTAAATTACAAAAATGATATTAGGATCATTTCCCCACCATGGGTTAATCAACACATAATAAGGAATTCGGTTTGAAAAAAAATAACCGGGCATATTTAATTGATTGTGAACATCAACCATAAAAAAATTAATTCAATGATAAAAGAGTAAAATTTCACTCGAATATATTCATGAATGGACTAAAGTCGCAATATCGCTACAAATACTACTATTGCATGACAAAGGAAGTTAAATGCCTAATATTCTGACTTCAATACACAATGTTTCAAATAATGTCATTCAAACCAAACCCTAGATTTTAAACCTCAAAACCCATTAATGGTGGTTTAGTGATCTCAACCTTTAAACTATTTAAAATATATGATTAAAGAAATAAATAAAACTAATTAATAAATGAAAATAAAAAATTAAACAATACAAGCTATTTATTAAAGCAAGAAAACTAGTTAACAAAGCTAGAAACAAGAAATACAACTTATATTAATGAGGAAGATGACGAATGGTAATACTTACATACACAAAATTGGTAGAAACCTAAAGAGAGAGAAAGGAAAATATCCCAAACCAAAACCCTAACTAAATGTAGAAATGAAGATATCTAAAATAAATGAGGGAAAAAAGTATTTACAAAAAAACCCTAATGGTAAACTTGTCAAATAAAGGTGCCAAATCTGCAAGTGACGAATTGATTCAACCCAAAATCGAATTGATTCAGTACAGGGGAAATTAGGGATTATTAGGGGAAAATCGATTCGGACCAAATCTGAATCTACTCAGACCCTTCAGGTTTGAATTATTATTTTCTGTCTTGTTTCTATCTTGGATCATTCACGAAAAATGTCGTATCTTCTTCGTTATAGATCATGATGATGTATGGTTAGAGGTTACATGAAGGTAGATTAGAGGGCTACACTTCTATAAAGACTTCGGGCCAGAAACCCATATGATAAAATGACTAAAATACCCATGAATGTGCACTTTATGATGGAATATTCCTAGAATGTGACCAAACTTCATGCTTAGCACCTTAATACCTATAAAAGCTCAATTCTAGGTCATAAAGATTATAAACATACATAACAAATTTTGTTTAGTTAACGACCATATGTATAGAAATTAACGCATATGAATGGGCTAAATGCATAAGAATAAAGGGTGAATAAATACCATATTGGAGACGAATCATACCCCCTAACTTACACATTGTTAGTCCCTAGCAGTGAAGTGTAAAAAATAAGAACAACAAATAGCACTATAAAAGGGGGAATATGTACAAAGGAGATAAAGGCCATTTTGGGGGGCAAACGATTAAATTTAGCATATGCAATAAACCTTTAAAATTCCTAGGTTACTCTAGTGGACGAGTGTTGTCTCGTAAGAGTTTTTAGGGATGAAACCCATAAACATCAAGGTTTTCTTAAAAGATATGCCCAATCAACAATAGAAGACACGCTTAATAATAATGAAAAGGATTTCAACATGTTATTAGTATACTGAATGAATTCAGTCAAAAGTCTGTAGTTATTAAAATTAGATTAAATTCAATCATAATTTAAACCTTAAAAAGTGGGAGAAGAGTGAGCGCGTGAAAATGTTTTGATTTTCCGAAACTTTATAAACCGGAGTAACATTAAAGCGTAGCATGATATTCAATTCCTCAGCAGTGATTACACTCAACAAATAAATTACTATGAAGAGAGTATTACACACATGAGATATTCAGGCATAAAGAGTAATTGTAAATGAAAACTAGGCCGTGCGCATTTCATTAATGAAGAAACCTATATAAAAAATGAAAAATATGCAATCTCGATGAAAGATACCGTTCATTAAGGGAGGTGAAATGAATTTTTCATAAATTATTGCACTATTTATGACTTTTGAATCAAATTTGTCATAGGATCACATATGATTTTATGAGGGTTATAATCTAGGTTTGGGTTTAAGGTGTATGAAATGAAAAGGATATTTATGAATTCAAAGTGTTCGGGGGAAAATACTTCAGATAAATGGAAAGTTGTGGGCAATTTCAAAATTGGAATATAATTTCCATAAAAGTAGTGGATTTAACATTGGAGGGTAACAAAGATTATTGAAAATTATTTACAACAAGGAAATAGTTTTTTTTTTTTTTTACTTCACATCTTTTTTTTCCTTATTTTCTCTGTTCTTTTATTTTTCTTCGCTTTCAAGCTCTCTCGTGCTTAATTGCAGCCACATAATAAGAACATCATTAAATCCCAAGTATCATTCCAAAAAAAGTTATGGAATGTGATACATATGGATTAAGACTCTAATTTGGAGTTGGTTATGGTATTTGGGTTATGAAATGATAGGCTAATATTTGGGATCAAGGGGTTGACGAGGGGAAATATTTTAAGGTGAGGTCAATGTCAATTTGAATTAAATAACAAAGATGACCTATGATCTTTTACTAAAGTTTATGTAATTCTCGAGTCAAAAGAATGTTAAAAATCATGCTCAAGTAACACATATTATATATAAACACAATTAATAAACGATCAAATGAAAGAATAGTGAGATTACCAATGAAATTAACATTTTCAATTAGGAATGAGTAATGTATTATACTCACAAATGAAGAAAAGCACAACGCTCACTTATTGTAAGTATATACAATGCAACAAAAGATTTTTTAGTTATAAAATCTTAAACCAAATCATATAAACAAGAAAAGTGCATGGGTTCATGGGTTCAAAGTTTAATTCATGAAGTTTTTTATAATACAACAATTTGAGACTAAAGTATAATAACTTATAAAATCAAGAACATGCATCATTGAATTATATATTGGATCGAATAAAGGAAATGAGGGACCTTCAATCTCAACAAAATTTGAAATATAAATCAAAGGTTGAAATTCAAAAGTTCTTGGATCACTCTTAATGATTTCTTCTTCAAAAGTGGATGGAGGTGAAATTAAAGTTAAACTTGTTGGAGCGAATGCCCTCAAATTTAAACTTCAAATTATGAGATAGTTCAATGATATACCAAATTTTAATTTTTCAATTTTTTTTTAAATTTTCTTTAGTTTAAAAGCAAAATCAAACACTTGAAAAATTAAATTAAACTTAAAGTGAAATTAAACTACAAAAACATTTTAAGTTTCACTTAAATAAAATTTAATCCAATTCAAGTTAAACAAAATAAGTATTACCATTATCAAATTCAATTAATGCTAACTTGAATTAAATTAAGTTTAAAATTAACCCAAACTAAATTAGCTCCAAATCCAACTAATTGTGTTTAAACCAAATTTTATCATAATTAGACTTAAGCACGCATCTAAGTGAGTTTGCAAGATAAAATAAACACAATCACACTACGTCGAGATTTACGAGGAAAACCCATAACGAGAAAAATCTCGGACGGCCCAACATACAATTCCATTAGGTATGGTATCTTTACAAAAGACACTACAAGAGAAAACTTACGACAACGGCTTGCCTTTGAGGCGTTGATGCTCCCTCGCTCTTCAACCTCCACCTAGTTGAAAACTTTGGAGTCCACTGAAGTCTCGAAATTCATCGTTGGGGCTCAGCTACCGTTAAACACACACAATGGCTTTTCCACCGTTATGTAACGTAAATGATGGCCTTTCCAACCTTGCGTATCGCAAACCTTCAAAACACGGACTCCTCCATTGGAAACTCTCTTTTATGGGATGAGAAAAGTAACCCGATGCCAAACAATGATCTCAAACAATATTATATATGAAGAACTTGGATTAAACAAACATATGGGTGTAAAACTTGTGTTTTGTGTAAAGGATAAAGCATTAATTATTTACAAAATACATGGGAATTTTCTTAAGGTGTATTTCCTCTCAAGGTTTGTGAAGTATAGTGAAAAATTTGTATTCCCACACTACTAAAATCATGTAAAAACAAAGTGGGATAGTGGGGAGTTAAATAAAGAAAACTAGCAAAAAACTGTAAAAAAAACTGCCAGGTCGTTCGTACATGGTCCTTTGAACGACTATGCTCGAATGAAACTTCTAACGAGAATTCTGAACGAAAAATAAAAATATCATTTGAAATCTTGTTCGAACAACCTGTTGAACGAAATTTCAGGTCATACATTTAGATAAATTTGATACGAACGCCTGACCGCAGGTTTCGTATTTTTCTGATTTTTTTGAATTAGTTATGATTTTTCTACGGAAAGGTGTCCGAGAACAAAATTTTTAGATAGTATGAATTCAAAAAAAATTAACAAAAATACTAACACCCAATAAAAATTACCTAAATCTCTCTCTCTCTCTCTCTCTCTCTCTCTATATATATATATATATATATATATATATATATATATATATATATATATATATATATATATATATATATATATATATATATATATTAAATGCATTCATACCATTTGAGACTTTGGAATTTAAATGTTGGTGATGTAAACTTGGCATGAAAATCGGAAAGGATGTACTCTTCACAATGATAGGCCGCTAAGTCTTCAACTTAAACTTGTCATAGGCTTGAGAGGATACCACAACCATCTATCCCATGACTCAATTAATTTTGTCAGCAATTAAGCCAATACTACAAATTAACTCGATTGGAAATTTTCTCCTACACAACCTCAATCAAGCATTTGGAATAAGAAACCATTTCATAGATTTGAATATTTTTTTCATTTGTACAAGCTTCACAACTCTCGAACTGGTTGCTAAATTCCTTTTCTCCCACTTTAAAATGATTCCCAAGAGCTTTGTTTAACTCTCGCATTTCAAGAATTTTCATGTAATTGTCCATCGTCATAAATGGTGGAGAAATTTCTTCACACTCGATTCTTTCATTTTCAATAATTTGGAAGCATTCATGTATAGTGTTGGAAGTGTAACTTTGAAAAGTGTTATCATAAAAATCACCATTATATAATGAGTTAGAATGAAACATTTTAAAGTGGGAAATTCAAATATGTGACGAGCAAACAAATTTTACAATTTTTGAAACAATTTAGTTTAAGTCCCAAGGAACGTAAAAAGAATATGCAAAGTGATAAAACAATAAAATCCTAGAATGAATCGTTCTCTGAAAATGGTTCAATTTTTTATGGGACGTAAACTTCGTATGTAAAATATGTGTCATTGGGTTTTTATGCCCTATACAAAAAGAATACCACAACTTGGTAAGCCATATATGGAATTGTAAAGGAAAGTAGGGATCGAATCCACAAGATATGGTATTTAGGATTAAAGTGAATAGGGCCATGAATGGATTGAAGTCATAATATCATTATAAATACTATTGTTGTATGCCAAAGGAAGTTAAAGGCCTAATATTTTGACTTTAATACACAAGATTTCAACTAAAAGTGTTTCAGTCCAAAAACTAGATATTAAAGCTCAATACCTATTAATGGTGGGAAAATAGTCTTATTCTTAAAATTAGCAACTAGACATAATTAAAAAAACTTGAACAATGAATTAACAAATGAAAATAACAAATTAGCCAACACAAACAAATTATCAAAGAAATAAAAGTAGTTAACAAAGTTAGGAACAAGAAATGCATCTAATCTTAATGAGGAAGATGATGAATAATAATACTTATATATACAAAATGGGATGAAACCCAAAGAGAAAGAAAGGAAAAACTCATAAACCAAAATCCTAACTAAAACTAAAAATTAAGATAATGAGAGATATCTCAAATAAATGTGGGGAAAACTATTCATAAAAAACCCAAATGGCAAACTTGTAAAATAAAGGTGAAAAATCTGCAAGAGTCGAATCGATTAAGCCCAAATCCGAATAGATTCAGTACAAGGGAAATTCTAGACTTAAAGGGTTGAATCGATTGGGACCAAAATCTGAATTGATTCAGAACTTTCAGCTATGAATTTTTGTTTATTGTCATGTTTCTTTCTTAGATCATCCGACAAAAAATATCATATCCTCTCCATTACAGATCAGAATTATGCGTTGTCAGAGGCTACGCGTAGGTAGATCAGATAAATACACTTTCATAAAGACTTTGGCCTAAAGCCCAAATGCTAAAATGATTGAAATGCCCCTAAATGTGCGCTTTATGATGGAACTTTCTCGAAATGTGACCAAACTTCACGCTTAGCACCTTAATACATATAAAAAATACTCGCAAAGAATATAAACATTAATAAAAGGGGTTGTCTAGTTAAAGAGAATAAATATAGTAATTAACACATGTAAATGAGCTAAATGAATTATAATAAAGGGTGAATAAATATAATATTTAAGATGAATCAGTATCAAACAAAAGGATGCATTTTTAACCTAAAATCACAAAGTTGGTCGACGAGTATGGGATATAGAGTTATAAATATTTCGTATACCAACCTCAAACTAATGGATTTATGGAATTCTCAGATAAGAACAAAATAATAATCCTAAGGAAGATGATTAAAGGATTTCATGACTATAACACCCCGTAAACTACATAAATAGATTAATCAGTTATATAAAAATCAAAGGAGTCAAACAATTAATAACATTAAAATAATGAATGCGTTAAGCAATAAGTAATGTAAATTTTATATAACAATAGTGATAAAAAGAAGTGCAACTCTGATATCATCCAAACAAAAATTGAATAGAACTTCACATTTGGAATATGGTAAATCACAATAATCCAATATTCAACTCTGAATAATACACTATATACATAAATTAATCTCATAAAATATTATGCTCCAAAAAACTTAATAAATAAAGTAAATGAACTACTTGCTTGATACCTACATCTTTGAAAATTATAAATGGTTATTATAGAAGTCTGATGCCACGGTTGTTGCAGAAGTATTGGAAATTGCCACTCCCAAATTGTGTTATATTAGCAGTGATAAGTGTTCTTAGCACATTAAAATACGTTACAATGTTCTTACAAATGAACTTGAGCATGTCGACATCGCTTATGTTCGCCAAAGGTTTTGCCTTAATCCACTTAATGAAATAATTTTTGCTAACTATGAGGTACTTCGGATTCCCAGGTGTCGTGGGCAGAGGGCCTATAATGTCTAATTCCCATTGACAAAAGGCCCTGAGATGGTCAAGAACTTGAGGTCATTGGTTGGCTGGTGAAGCATTGGTAATAATAGCTGACAATTTCTTCACTTCTTCATATAGGAGACGAAGTCCTTTTGCATATAAGTCCACCACAAGCCTTATTTTGTAGGTCTGAATGCCATAGATCAGCCACTGTCATAACTTCTAAAAATCCACTCATGTAATTCGTAAAGGACTTGGTTGGCACCATTATGATGCACACATTACAAGTAAAACTTGGAAAAAGATATCTTATAGATTTTCCCCTTAGGGTAGAGGTGCAAATTGTTCGGGTTAGTTCGATATTACTACGAACCTAGAACCAGAACCGAAGTTGACTGGTTCAATATTTTTAGAATCAGAACCGACCCAAATATGTCCAGAACTGAACCAATCTGAACTAACAGTTCTTGGGATGGTTCGTACCGGTTCTTAGTTGCAAAATATATTTAAAAAGAAATAAAATAATAATTTATCCTTAAATATAATATAAAAAGATTTGATTAGCAAACATTATAAGGGTAATACAAGTATTAAAAGTTAAAATTAATATGAAACCTCTAAATTAAAGAATAAATGTGAAAATTTTCATATATATAAAGCTTAAAAACATGTTAGGACTGCATGAGTTCTAGTTTTCTCTAGGTTCTTAGTTCAGTTCCAGATCAGATCCATTTATAATTTGGTTCAGCTTGGGTTTGTGTTGGAATCGAGAACTAAATCGATAGGATAGTTTTACATTTGTTGGAACTAGAATCGAACCAATACGAGTAAAAATTGAACAAACCTAATCGAATATGCTTGGTTTGGTTCGATTTATCAGTTTTTCAAGTTCCAATGCACACCTTTACCTTAGGGGAAGAGTAAAACTAAGCAGCCTTCACTTTTATCTTATGACGTTTCCATGTACATTGATGACATGTCTTGCCATAAGTATATGACTATTAGTTCCATCCAGTTGGGAGTTATTTGGACAGTAAGTACTTGGTCGGCTTTTTATTTCTTCAGGATGCTTGGTTGAGACAGGTACTCTAATTATATCACTCTTTTTAGGTAGGAATTGATGATCAAAGCCAAAGTGGTTAAGGCCCCTAAGTAGATATTATTTCCCCTAGGAAATTTATGGATTTTGACATGCTTAAACTTAGCCACCAAATCCTGGTCAATCTAAAAGTGGGATGATATACGTTCATCCCTGGAATTATAGTCTCCCAATACCTAATTAGCTACAAGCCTTAAGTCACATAAAATGTCAAGGTAACTTACGTTAAAATATATAGTTTTCCTTAATCCTTCAATGAGAGCCTCGTATTTTGCTTTGTTATTTGATGCCTGGAAGCCACGTCGTATTTCCTACTCTAGAACAATCTAGTCGGGGGTCACCAGCATTATCCATACTCTAGATCCTTTGGTATTAGACGTTTCATCCACATACAATTTTCATTTCTCATGTTGGTTAATTTGTTTCATAATCTCCTCATCAACAAGCTCCACTTCCCTTCCAAGTTGATATTCCTCAACAAATTCAACGGTAAAATCCACCAAAATTTATCCTTTTATTGGAGTTATGGGTTGAAAATAAATATCAAGTCTCCTTAATTCCACCAGCCACTTGGACATCCGTCCAAAGGAGTAGAATATTCTAAAGACGACCTTCAATAGAAAGGAAGTTATAATAATATTATAGTATGTCTCAAAGTAGTTCTTTAACTTATGCGAGGTAATTACCAGTGAAAATGCTAGCTTATCTTGTGGGAGATAAAAAATCTCAACATCGAGTAACGTCTTATTGACATAATATAATGGGAATTGATGCCCTATATTTTTTCATACCAAGACAAAATTGACTACATGGTTGGACACTGAAAGATACAGATAGAATGGGTCCCCTAATTTGGGATCGATAGTGAAGGAGGTCATCTTATACATAGTTTGATTTCTTTAAGCGCCCTCGAACATTCATAATTACAGATTTCATTCTTTCGCCTTTTCAATAATTAAAACAAAGGTAGGCACTTATCAAAGGATTTGAAGATGAAAGGATTAAGTGATGCAGGCATCCTAGTCAACTTTTGGATGTCACCAAAGGTCATAGGTGTTTGGAAGATTCTTATTACTTCAATCTTGTCAGGGTTCACTTTGATACCTTTGGATGATGAGGTAACCTAATAATATTTCGAGATAGACCCCAAAAGAACATTCTCTCGTGTTTAGATTCATTTTATAGTATTGGGGGACATCAAATGTCTTTGTCAGGTCTAAAAGATGATTTCCCTTTTTTGATCTTAATAAACATGTTGTTTATGTATACCTTCATGGTATCACCCAACTGATGCTTAAATAAATATGGTGACTAGTCGTTGGTATGCCTCCCTTGCATTTTTCAGTCCAAATGGCATAATTTAGTAGCAGTAGAGGCTAAGGGCAGTGATAAAATATGTCTTTTCTTAGTTTGTCCCAAATAAAGGGATTTAGTGATAGCTAGAATAAGAATCTAAAAAGCTTATTCGTTCATGGCTAGTTGTGGAATCGACCAACTGATCGATCTTTGGTTGGGGGAACCTGTCTTTAGAACACGCTTTATTCAAGTCGATGAAGTCTATACACATTCTCCACTTTCTGTTACCCATATTGCCCATAATCGGGTTTGAGAGACATTTAGTGAATTGAACTTCTTTGATGTGCCTTGCCTTAAGAATTTTCCCTACTTACTCTTCTATCCACTTTGTCTTTTGTGGTTGTTCATTGTACCTATTGTGTAACTTGTGAGAGTGCTAAGTCCACGTGAAGGCTGTAGCACATTATGTAAGAGTATATTATACTCGATGTGTTCCATAAAATCGATTGTCAAAATTCTTTGACCAAAAATGTTTGGGTCGTTGTCCAAGAGGTCACCAAAAATATTTATCATCATCCCAGATTAACTCAATGTCGAACGTCAAGTACACCTCTTAGGTCAGGTATAAGACTTAGTGGACATAGATTCACACCTTGGTTAATTTGTTTTTAGAACTGTAAAATGTATTTAATTTACCTTGGTTTGATAAGTTTGTCAAATACACATGCAAATATGTTTTTCGTATAGTAAAATATATTTTTATAAAGAATTGAACATTTTTGTGTATTTTAAATATGGATGGTCTTGGATTTAACATGCATACTTAGAGCTTGCCTGAACTTATTTTCAAATTTTTTTCTAAGGAAAACGGGAAAAAATTCTCAGGACACTCTCGCGACCTATTTCGCCATAGCGAAGCTGTAACGACAGTCTTCCACGCTGCAATGATAGTGAATCGCTAGACTTTTGTGTCCCGTGAAAAATATCTTGATTTTATCGTGACCTATGATTGCTTCAGGTTTGATCCAAGGAGGAATTTCCTCGCTGCAGCGACATTGCTGTGAGAGGCATTTGATAGTGCTTAAAGTCACTTTTTGCACAAGATCTTCCTTAATATCTTATTATTTTGCATTACAAGTATAACCTTTTGGGTGACTACGACTTTGAAATGACTATTCAACACCATAAGAGCGTTACACCTAGAATATGAACCTTTCAAATCAAATGGCTATATAGTTAAGTGTTGTTTACTCTTCCAAATCAAGAGTGAGATCTTGATAAAATATTTTTAGGGATCGAAACATTTCATATATTTGAGAGCACATTTTTTCACTCATATTCTTTGAGTTCTTTAATACATTGTTTCTAATAGAGGTATATTTACTCAACTTGTGATCAAAAATCTATTTCCATTAGTGAGTGAATACTTTCTCTTACTTGGCTTAGAAAATTCATTTGAAGGTTTAAAGCACCACATCCCTGCAAAAAACCCAACTCAAATATCTTTAAGATTCCTTAAAAATTCCTAGGTGTATCATTTTGGTTGCTTGAAGGTTCCTTTTAGGAATAAACTTGCATCAACTTTAAAGAATAAATTTTTGGAGAAATATTTGAAGACATTAGTTGTGGACCAAAACCTGTCGTGGTTGTGTAACGTTTTTCAATGATCGATGCTATCCATAGAGAATATGGTGGGAAAGAGTATTTAGTCTGTCATAGCATCACGTGGTTGTAAGTCTCTGTCTTCTAGTTGTAAAAATCTACAATATTGCATTTGTCGTTCTTATCATCCCTGATTTTTTCCCATTAGTGGGTTCTTCCCTCGTACATCTGGTCTTGTTATTATTTTAATCTTTCTTTAATTTTTTAAAATCATTGTCTTAATTAAAGATAAAACTTGAGATTCTAAAATTTAGTTAAGTATTTTTTCACATAGACTTTTGGATTGTTAATCCCTTTTGATAATAATCAATTAACAAAGTTTTTCTTGAATTAGGAGATTTTTTTTATTTGGGTAACTATTGTAGAGAGGCACACTGTCACATTACCTCGGGGTCAATGTGAGGTATATTGTACAACTGCTAAGAGCGTGCATATTGTTTCTTGTTGAGGAAAGATACCAACTCTAATTTTTTATGCTCAGTGAGCAATGTATTGATAAACAACTTTTTTCTGTTCATCGAACATAACCTCTTGTAGTGGTTCCATGACTCTATCAGTGGGAACTAACCTTATCTCCTCTACCCTCGGTCTCCCATACTTTAATTGTTATTAGATTGGGGTCGTTTCCTATGTATTTTACCCCTTCTCCTTCTTGTTTTCCTATCTAGGTCTTATGGGAACAATAAAGAATTATCGAACATAAGTTTGATTCCCACATATCTCTGTTACCAATCAATTAGTAATGCATTTAAGCTTCTGATGATAGATGGATAAAACTGACTTCATCATATAGAGCCATCCTTAAAGCATAATCACATTATATGATGAGTTAATGTCCACTACTAGGAATTCGATAAATTTTGATATGCTTCCAGTAAGTAATGGTAGCACGATCTTTCCTAGTGGCTTCACCATTTTTCCTACGAAAGTAACCAAAACGATGGTCGCTTCTTTCAAATCTTTAGTTTTTTAGTGAAGTTATTTGAACAACGTATAATGCATAACCTCTGAAGAACTCCCATAGTCCACTAGTAGTTTATTCACATCCTAGTTGGTAATTTTAAGTGTGATTACTAGTGATCATAATGTGGGGTTCTAGCTCTAACGACGTCTTCCTCGATGAAATAAAGTGCTTAGCATAGTCAGTCTTTTCTAGAAAGTGATGTTTTTCAATGGTAGGTTTGGAAGGGTTGATCTAGAAATCTTCCACCACCATGGTTATTTTTTAGCTCCATTATGAAAATGTTACCTTGGATATGGTTAGGACCTGAGGCCCTGTGAATGACCACTAACTAGTATCCCATCTCCTCATCATCTAAGATATTGTCTGGCTTTTCATCGCGTATAGCAGGATCTTTGTCATTCTTCTTGTCTAAGTAGTCATTTGGTGGAATGTTTGGGGTATATCATATAAGTAAGACTTTGTAATTCGTTATCTTATTCCCATGCTCCTTGTGGTAAGACCATCTTAGAGTCATGTTTCTCTTCAATAAGTCCCCCACTATTTTGCTCAGCCATTTAAAATACTGTTGATTCCTAATATTGTTCAATATCTTGCATATTAGTTCTTTAAACATGGTATTAATGGTTAATGGGGCTTGTTGGGTCCGATTTGTCATCTCCCTTTGGTCCATCATTCTCCTTCTTGCCCCCTTTGTGGGGGAATTCTTCTTGTCTTCATTTTTATTCCCTTTGGTCAATCCTGATCTTATTGCATGCCTACCACTATATCCTCCACTTTATAGTATTTCTCAATTTGAGACATCAGGTTGTCTATAGTGGCAGATTCCTTCTTGGTGAGCTATAGGTACATCATGGAGTTATTCCGCAAGACTATCTTGAATAAGGATGCTGCCACCTTTTCCGACTAGTCCTCCACTTTATTTTAGATTTCTCATTATCACCAAGCATACTCACACAAGGTTTATTTGGGCTTCTTTATCATGAAGAAGGATTCCATCCTCTTTATATGTGTGTTGCTGGTGATAAACCTCACGATAAAACCTTGTGCGAGCTGTTTAAAGCTAGCGATCGATCGGTGTGGTAAATTCTCAAATAACTTTTGTGTTATGTCACCAAAACTAGAAGGATATATATGGAACATGATGGACTTGTTATTGTTCCAAAGTGTCATGGTTTGGCGATAGTAGCGAACATAATCAGTGGTGTCAGTTCTCCCATAATAAATCTTGAATACGGAGGTGGTGAACTTTTTGGGATGTTCAAAGCCCTTGATTGATCGAGTGAATGGATACTTCATCTAGTAGATGAGTGACCTCCTTGCCAGTTCTTTAGAGTTCAGGCTTCCTGGTGGGTAGGACGACCATCCATATCCCTTCATATGAGGTTATGAAGATCTTTTTTGTTGCGTCGACTATTGTGCCAATCTTTCCGGCATAGTGATCACCTCTAATAGGAATGATCATGATCGCATCATGAACTCTTTCCTCATTAATGAGTTTTACTCACTTGAGGACTTAGGGTGGGTAGTCTCGTGACGTTTATGTTTGTCTCCATAGATCTCTTACTATATCCTCTCTAGACGATGTTGGAAGAGTGCATTCTCCTCTAGTTGCTGGAATGCGGATGCCTCTTATTGACGAGCATGTTACTCATAGGCATCCATAAGCCACGATATATGGTTGGGTTGTGGTGGCTCGTTACTCTCTAGCATTTTTTCCTTCCGTAGATGGTAATGAAAACTGGGAGTATTATGGCTCCTATTTAACTTGATCACAAACCTGATCCTATGCGTTTCATGGTTGTTCTCGTTATTTTTTTACTGTCATGAGATGGTGTGTGCTCACTATGCAAATGAGACATGATTTATTATTGGTATGTTTGGTTGAGAAAGTATTATTTTTCCATAAACGATGCCAATTGTTGGTGGTAAAACCCAACATGATATATTCAACACAAAAAAAGTCGGGAAAAAGTAAATCATGCATAGTCACATAAGAATAATATGTACGCGGTTCGACGATGTGACTATGACCACGAGATGTTCTCTCTTTTTCATTAGTCTTATTTAAATCACAAAATTTAGCGCAAATAATTTAGATTAGGCCTTTTATTTGTATTTATTTTCACTTTGTCATATTTGGTGTATCCCGTTACAAACTGTCACGCATCGACACGTCGAATTGAACTCTAACATCTCCAAGATTGAAGACTTCCCTATATCTCAAAAAGGTATAAAGATTTCAGGATTTAAAAAAATTATTCATAATATTATTTGGGATGTTATTTTTATAAAAATCGAGGTAAGATTTTTTAATTTAAAAATATTTTTTTTGGCTTTGTTCTAACGAGATCAGAATCTCGTTCGAACAAAATAAGCTAGGAATATAAAATTATTCATAATTTTATCTGAGTTATTATTTTTATAATAAAATCGTAGCAGGATTTTTTAACTTAAAAATAATTTTTTTGGGGATTTTCTTTAACGAGATCAGAAACTCGTTCGAATAAATTGAGATTTTCCTTTGATATGTCGTTAGATCTTTACTTTGAACGAACTACAAAAGAGCGCATACTGTTTTAAGATCATTTGAAGCTGGTTCAAATGAGATTGGAGTCTCGTTCGAACAAACTTTTATTTTCGTTCAAATGAGATGACATTCTCATGCGAACAACTTCTATTTCATTTGAACGAATTGCTGCCTCAAATTTTGTGTCATATCTATAAATACTTGTTTTGACTTCAAATTTTGTAAGACTTTTGACAAAACGTTTCCTGCATATATGTTGTAAATTTTTTTAAAGATTTGTGTTACCAAAATAATTTTTGATTCACAACTTTACATCCCCAAATAGTTTTATAAATCTTTTTGAAACCCTAGAGAGTTTTGTAACTTGCATACACTTTATGGGGAGCATTCTCTACTGCTGACCTTGTGAGCTGAGTGATCACGACTGAACAAATGAAGAAGGTTGATCGGTGGATACCGAGGGTGAACTGTCTCCTGTGGATGACTCTAGACTGAGGCATATTCTTTAGAAGTTTTGAAGGCACTGCGCATCATAATTGTGGGTGATCAAGTAGTTCGTAAGTCAATAGTTTTGTAAAACTTTCTAAAGTATTGAATTAAAGGTTTTACCCTGTAAATGGATTTTCATCATCTTTCGTGTTTGTTTGTATGTTTTGTTTGGTACTTGCAATTAAATATTTAAAAAACGTATTTGCATGCACACCTAATTCAATCAAAGTATAATATTAGACTAAAATTATATTTGTGTGTTTGGGGACTTAAATTGATAAAAATTCAAAAATAAAATTTTTGTTTGTCACCATCCTTGCTAGGCATGTTGACTATGTGCTTTCAAGTGGTATCAAAGCATTTCAATTTTAACAAGATTACATGCCCATTTTGCCTGGGATGGAGGTTATGTTTTTACAGAAAACAAAGATAGTTGAGGCGTTCTAGACTCTATTATTCTAGATGATAATCCTATCCTAATTTGTTGTATCTTGCTCCTAGATTCTCGCAGACAGTCTTTATATTCTTTGCTGATATCTTGATAGGATCATTGGACACATGCCATCCTCTCAAGTATGTTACAATTATTCCCCTAACGTTATTTACGATATATTGCTTAGATCAATTCATTTATTAGGGATTCCTAAATTTAGCCTTGACACAAATCATATATGAAATGGGTGTAAAAGCTAAATTAAGAAGATAATCCTTTAAGTTAGTTGAAAAAAGTACCAAACCTCAAGAGTTAACATTCGTAAGTGTAATTTATAATTTATGCAAACTAGAAGTGGGAAAATTTATTACTTTTATGGACGATTGCACATAATACTAAATTGTTACACATAAAGGAATGGAGATAAAGAAATTTAAACTTGTAAATAATATAACAATAAAGTTAAAAATCAATTAGGGAAATACTAACACTTTAAGATGAGATAGAAATCGTGAATATGAATCGACATTTAAGGGCTTTTGTTCAAACAAAAATATCATTCACTAAAAGTTTCTTCTTATTCACCTCAACCATATGAGATTGTTAAACAAAAAAAAACATAAGGAAATGATGAACTATATTGATAATAATGTGATTGGAATAGAACATGTGATAGAAAAGTCTTGCTTTTCGCATGCTGTATGCTCAATAAATTTCTTCACAAGCAAGCATAAATTATAATACATTGCATTTTTTAAACAATATTCAGTGATATATCCTATCGTTGTTGACAAAAGCAACCATTCCAAGAAAAAATTTGTGTGGTTTTGTTAATCATAAAGTTACATTTTACTTTCTACAAAATAGAATAATATGTCACCAAAAGATAAAAATTTTGGCGAGAACCCATGAAATTAGCATGGGGAAATTGCTTAATGTTTTGGCAACATTATATGTTACGAAAAATCACTAGACTTTTGATAACATAAATCTTTGCTTCCAAAATAGGGGTAGCATTGGGCAACAAAAGTTATGTGTTATGGAATTGATTTTAATTTATTTTATAATATTTAAAATAAGCCAAGTCATTTAAATAAATAAATAAAATGTTATCACTCTCTACTCACCAAACTCTCTCTCATGTGTCCTCACATGCCCTCTCTCTCTCTCTCTCTCTCTCTCTCTCTCTATATATATATATATATATATATATATATATATATATATATATATATATATATATTGAATAAATTTCCACCCCATCATCCTCACCAATAATAACCGATTTGACCACGACTTTAACCACTATTGGCTCCCTCAAACCCATCGAATTAAACCACCCTTTTCTCTATCTTCTTGATTAAAATTTATCTTCTTGAGTACTAGTTCTCCAATATGTATGTTCTTCATTCAAAAGAGAGTATAAAGACCAATTTATTTTAGAGTGAAAAAATATATTCTAAAATTAAGAGAGGAGGCATGAGTAAATAAAGTAGATGTACTTTGGTGTTTGCATTATTAATTATATATAAATGTTTTATTCATCTTGTTTAAGTTTTATCATTGCATATCTGTTTAGGTGGATAAAGTAAAGTAAATGCTAGAAGTAAAACTTTTGTCACATAAAGAGCATGCTAATGAACTTGATATTAATTCTATCTGGAGGACAATAATTGGTATTTAAAGTTACGAAGAAGGAACTCTTACTCCGGCTTTATAAAAAATTGCTAATTTGAAAGGAGAAAATTGCAGTTAAAATGTGAGTGTCTGCTCATCAATTTGTATATTATTTTATTTAAATAATAAATCTTTATATTATCCTCTAAGGTATGTATATATCGATGTGCTTACTCGATACTAAGATTGATTATAGAAGAAAGTATGAACATATGTATAATATTACTTAATTTTTTATACCTAATTATACAATATCAAATTATTGTAATTTTGGTGTTTGGATCACTTTTAAAATTTGACAAATCCCAAACAATAAGCAGTGTAGTGAACATTAATGTCATATTTAGGAGAAGACCTATTTTTCTTTGATTTTATAGGAAAATTGATGTTATGTCTGATATAGATTTGTAAATAGGTCTTCAAATGATTGGCTTATCCAATTATTTTTACAGATTCATCTATAATTTTGTACTCCTTGTTTGTATTGTGAGAATTGAACATTCCTCTAGTTGTTTTTTGTCCATTTTTCACATAATGTATGTGGGCTAGATATACATATACTCGATTATGACGTGATTCAATAGCTTGTTTGAGATATTGAACATGTGACTATGTTTAGTTAAAATGTGAGTCTTGTTTGATATGATTTGATATGACAAATATATCACCCTACCATGGAATGTATACAATGGGCAAGTGCCAAAGACTTTCGGCCGCAGCCTAGAACTTACAAGCTGTGGCCTTATCCATATCTGCCTTACAGGTCCACTGCCGCAGCAGTTCATACTCATGATGCAACCCTTATATCTAACAGGGCGCGACCCACCTTACCAATTATAGGGTGCGGACCCAATGTGCCACTTAACTGGGCCACAACCTCTGTCATCCACCACCAATACAACATCTACACCTATAAATAGAGGTCCACACCTCAAGAAAAGGGGTGGATCCTCATCCAATTCGGGTTCATTTCCTACATTAGTATCAAGCTTGGACTTTATTACTCTCTCTACGCCACTAAGCATAGCTTGGGGCTATTGGAAGGAGCATCACAGCCACCATTTCGTAGTCTCCGAAATCATCATAGTCATGTACTCTCTTCTCTCATCTACATTGTATGCCTATTACGGAGTTGTAAACTTGTACTACAACATATATAATGAGAGTGTGGAACCAAAGTGGACGTAGGCTGATTATTATAGCCGAACCACTCTATATCTTATCTTTTATCTCTCTTTACTTGCTCTATTGGCCTATTATGCACTTTACACTTGATTTGCTGGTACGAGAACGACTAGTGGACGATTTCTCATATCATCAATTTGGCACCATATGTGGGAACGAGGTATTTCAATCTTGTTTCTCTATATTTTGGGTTCTTAAACACTTTATTTTATTCATGGTGATCCTTTGGATCATTATCTCATGGGTGAATTTTGGTTATTGAACTCGTATTTTGTATTTACACCCTCAAATGGGTATTGCATATATTCAGATCTATTTATTGGTCTCTTTTTTTATGACCTTAGATCTATTTTACATACCCCTATAATATCGCCTCACCTAGATAATGCTGGAAAGCTTGATGGGCTTTAGCCCCGTAAAGGTGGGTGATTAGGGAAGGGTTATATTTACTCCCTTTTTGATGTTCTTGACTTATGATCTAGGTATTATTATTAGAATTTTGTCATTTTTTTCACCCTGAGGATATTCCCTCATGGATAGACCCTAGTAGGTATGCAATCCATGTGTTTCGGGAGAAAAACTCAGTTTTTGGGTTTTAATTTTGGGATTATTCCCTTCACTGCCTAGAATGGGATACGGCGTGGTAGTTCAACTGCCTTTCTTGATGTGGCCACTAGTGCCATTGCATTATAGTAGCTTCAAATAATCGGGGAATGGACTCGGGTGGTCTCGAGATCAACCTTGGTTAATATCATTCAAAGGTCACGATAGTACACCTATGTGTTTTACTAGCCGCGACCTCAACAGTAATATCATGCAGCAGTGCAAGTGCTGCATCCTAACTTTATACTCTATATTTCTGTGATCACTCACTTCTGTTACTTTCGTCTCAGATTATATATATTTTTAAAGACTAACAAAGCAAAAAATGGAAGGAGAAGCCAACCAGAGCACATAAGTCAAAGATGATATTGTGCAATTATACAATCACCTCAACCATCTCTATGACAGTCATGCTTCACTTAAAACCCAGGTCAACAATTTGACCCAGAGGGTCCTCATGCTAGAGGTCGCAACCTCATCCAATGTGGGTGCGGCACCCAGGATCGTTGCTGCATTAACCATAACAATCGCGGACGTAACATCAAAAATTGAGGAAATGTCCCAGCTAAAAGCACTGGTCGCAGAAGGCAAGGCTGCAGCCAGGGACCTAAAGAGGAAGATGAAACAGGAAGAAAGGGAGCTGTGTGAGAACTACACACCGATGAACTCTAGCCTAGAGGATATCCTTGAAATCATGGAGGAGAAATTGCTCAGGTGGCCAGAAAAGAAGATAGCTCCACCTCATAAAAAGGACAAAGCCAAGTGGTGCAAATTCCACCATGACCACAGCCACCTCACCGAACAGTGTCACGCTTTGAAGAATTAAATTGAGAGGCTCATAAGTCAGGGAATACTTCAGCGCTTCCTCAAGGATGCGTAAGGGTTGCAGCCAAGCTGGACAAGCCACATTCCTATTTTCTTGCTTATGTTCACGTTTCATCTGTCTCTATTTTATAGTGAAACTCTTCTTAAGCTGTTTTAATTCAAACTTTGTATTGTCCTTACAAAGTCATATATATATATATATAATGAATAGATATATGAAATCAAGTTCACTTTATAGTGCCATATTTTGATTTCTCGATTCCATTAAATGATATCTTATGAAAGGCTCTTTGTCTTAAACAGATTCTAAACGGAGACAATGCATTATATCAAGAAAAATTATATCTAAATGGGCCCACAACGCCCATCATGATGCCTGACTATATGAAGGCAAATGATAATTGAAAATGGCGAAAGCAACTATTGAGAGCGGTAGAAAAATTGGCTTATAATGCCACATATGGAGGCTATATCTCAGCGTACGATGATTACATTCTTGAAAGCATAAATTGGGATGTGTCATTAGCTACAAGGGCTTATAATGCCTGTTTTTAGCTTTTTGGATGCATCATTAGCTTTCGGGATGCATCATTAGTTGCAAGGGCTTCAAGTGCCCGTTCTTAGCTTTCAGGATGCGTCATTAGCCCATGGAGGTTATTCCCCCGGCAAACATCATTAACTTGGGGGATAGAGATAAAACATCATTAACTATGTGATCTGATATTATCTTGGGGAAGCTTCATAATAACTAGCCTGGGAGGGCTTGGAAATAACCCACATGGGCCGAAGACTTAATTGTTTAAGGATAATCTGTGATACCCCGCCTAATTAATTACCAGGTGACCAGTCCTTAATTAATTAATTTCAAAATACCAAGTTGGTTCAGATAATGCATCACTGTCGAAAACTCAAATTTTAATTTAATAAAAGCTAACCATCTAGTATTTAAAAAGGGTGATGTCCAAATTTTATCTTGTTACTAACAAATATAAAAAATAATACCAATAAATGCCATGCATCACAGTAATAAATAAAGTCTAACCGAAGTAAAACAAATGACTGGAGTAAAACATATCCAGATACAATCCCATACAATAAATCCAATACAAGGAAATTAAATCTAAGAGAGAATTTAAAACAACTAAATCTATGAATGAAAATAGAAGAAAGGACGACAAATCCAGTAGAATAGATAACTGAAAAGGGAAGAATAAGCTGAGTCGTTTATTAGAAACTATCCTCCAGCTTCCACATCAGCTACATCACGACAACTGAATAGAGTCTCCTAAGGCTGGTGTACCTGTGGCTGGGCACCTAAAATAATGGAACAATAGAAAGATATGCAGAAAAACGGGTCAGAGACCGAGTTGAAAACAGTTTAATATAGCAAGTGCTTAAATTGATTCAATTAGCACAGTTATTATCCAGGTTAACTTAGCGTACTCACTTGAGATACTCACCCCTCGAGCTAGTGTGCACGTCTAACGAGTCTAATCACCCAATATAGTCATGATACCCAAACTGGATACTAAATACATACTATTATGTTTGGAAGACTCACTAAATTACCCAAAGCCTACATTCTTAAGATTTCAATATAGGTTTAGAATTACTTTAGTTTATTCACATATTTTTCTAATTGCCCAGCTGATAATACCATAAGCACACATCTAAAAATAGAGTCATCAACATATGACACCAAACAGGATTTCGACATACACACATTATTCACTTTATTTATACATATCAATTTATATATAAATATAGCAATATCGCACCCCTGGTTGAGAAACCCTTAGTGCTATGCATACTCGGCTATCTAGTCCCATTGCAACGCACACGCATAGAGGACAGCTGGTTCAATCTCTCGAGAACCAAAAAAATCACAAACACCTAATGGAGGCGAACATAGTCCCAAGTCAATGGGCTACGCACAAACCTACGCACCCATATAACCGTCATCACTATCATTCTCATGGATAGCCCGTACCTAGGTTCCATGCTCTAGTGGTACAACTCTAAATCCCCCGGAGGCACACAAGATCCGGTCGTCCACAACGCGTTAACCTACGTTCGATAGCCAGTAGCTAGGTACGTCATACACATAATATTTTAAATAATAAGCATACACACAACTTATATAAATTCATTGGCTTTCCCCAGCGTAGTATTCGCAGTAAGCATAATATCCCCTATCATACCCCGTACATTATTCGTATATTCTCCCTTGTATTTTTGCATCTCTCCAATTCTATTAATTTCATACCTCCCGAGGGTCGACATATTTTCCGCTCACTAATAATTAAAAATTGAAGTCACTCAACATTCTAACGGGTCTAACACTCACATAAATAAGCCTACGGGAAGTTCAAAACAAAATCGGGCCTTAAGAGTCATTCTGGAATCTTGTTAGAAGACCCAAGGAATCTCGTTCGAACGAGGTCATTCGAAAGAGGGTCATTCGAACGAAAGTCCCCCCCACTTCGAATGCATTACTAAACTCGTTAGAAGGGCCACTGGAAACTCGTTAGAAGTCTCATTCGAATGAGGTCGTTCGAATGACTTGGGATGGACTTCTAATGAAAATTCCGCAGTTGCCGAGTTCATCTTCAAAGTTCATTTTTCTATATTTCCTCCTCTTAAATTTCAACCTAATCCCATTCCAACCCAAGTACAAGGCTTCTAAACTAGTCTAAGTCACTCTAGAACATTTCTTAACATAATTTAGGGGCCAAATCCTTCTAATCATAAAATAAATTCAACAAACTCCTAAATTTTCCTTTGAATCATATTAACATAAACCCAAAATTATAAATCCATAAAAGTTCCATTTTTATTTCATGATTAGCATCTAATTCTCCTAATTTCATACTTCTATGAAGGGGAAAATCCTCTACATGTAAACCCCCATCAAATTTCTAAGATTCCTACACAATCTCATCATAGGTAAACCAAATTTGGTATTAATAGTTCTTAAACCTCTACATATGTTAACAAGAGTAATAATTGCCAAGAGAGAGATCAAGATAATCACTTGCCTTAAAAAGTAACTTCTGATTCGCGGTTGAAAATGGTATGGGGACAATCCTCTTGACCCGATTTACGCGTGGGTGTACTTTTTGGTGCAAAAGCTTGAGTTCTTGGCTTAGGGCTCTAATGGAGTCTTCTTCTTCTTCCTTGGGTCTTTCTCTCTTTGCCTCTCTATCTTACGTAAGTTGAGCTAACAAGCCACTAACCTTAAATTCTTTTAATTCAACCCAATTTTCGTCCATTTAATTACCTAAAAATTCCAAAAGACCAAAATACCCCTCCGGGGTGTCATTTTGGGTTAAAAATGTCCCGGACTCCAAATAAAATACCCGAGTAGTGTTTTCTGACTATTTCAACCCTTCCTGACACTTTGGTGCACTCAAAATAGTCATCAGAGTTATGAAAAAATAATTTATCTTTTTAAACCCCAAATACATACTAGTGACGCGACTCATACGCGTCCCAAATATTTATAACCTAACTGTCGTGTATCTCATCCCTGACCATGGTATTATCTCAATAATTACTAACTCTCATCATGCTAGTGATTATTACCATACAAATCGGATTAATTACAATTTAAATTTTCTTCCTTTAATTTAATTAATCCCCATTTTCCATAAAAATAATTATGCATAAAAATACCGGATATTACATACTTCCCCCCTAATAACAGAATTTCGTCCTGAAATTCGAAAAAGAATATATATACCTGGAATGAATAACTTTGGATAACGTTCACGCATGTCATCCTCGTGCTCCCAAGTTGATTCCTCAACATTATGGTGCCGCCACTGAACACGCATTAGTGGTACTATTTTCGACCACAACTTTCTCTCGCTACGGTCTAGTATAGCAACTGGTCCCTCTTCGTAGGAGCTATTAGGCTGTAAGTCTATCTCCTCTAGTGCAATGTGAGTATGAACCAATTCATCTTGAAGGAATATCCTCAGCGACGAGATATGAAACACGTCATGGACTCTATGCAAGTGCTCCGGTAACCCAAGTCTATAAGAAACTGGCCCAATCCTCTCGATAATGGGGAATGGCCCTACATACCTCGGCGCCAACTTTACCTTCTTCCCAAAATGCATAACTCCCTTCATTGGAGACACCCAAAGTAACACCTGATCCCCAATATTAAACTCTCGAAAGTAACGTTTGGCATTAACGTAACTCTTCTGCCAATCCTGAGCAACTCGAATACGGCTCCGTTCAACTCTATCCTTGTCGAGGTATCCTGACTTACCTCTGGACCCAGTAACTAATTTCTCCCACCTCTAGCCAACATGTTGGGGAACGCCAAGGTCTTCCGTATAGGGCTTCAAATGGAGCCATATCGATAGTAAACTGGTAGGAGTTATTATAAGCAAACTCCACCAGTAGAAGGTACTGCTCCCAACCTCTGCCAAAATCGATAATGCACATACGTAACATGTCCTCCAACATCTGATTCATCCACTATATCTGACCATCCATCTGCGAGTGATAGGCTATGCTCAGTCACAACTTCGTACCCAACGCCTCCTGAAAACTCTCCCAGAATCGAGAAACGAACACCTTATCTCTGTCAGACACGATATTGAGAGGCACTCCGTGGAGTCTCACTATCTTTTCTATGAATAACTGGGCGTACTATCCCGTGGTGTAGTCTGTCCTGGCTGGAAGAAAGTGGGCTACCTTGGTTAACCAATCTACTAACACACATATCAAACCGTGACCCCTCTGCGATGTTGATAATCCCGTGATAAAGTCCATGGAAATGCTCTCCCATTTTCACATAGGAACCTCTAATGGCTGTAGAAGTCCCGTCGGTCTCTAATGGTCCACCTTTACCAACTGACAAGTGGCAAATTTTGAGATGAACTCGACAATATCCTTCTTCATTCCGCTCCACCAGTATTGTCTACACTTATCTTGGTACATCTTATTCCCGCCGGGGTGTATCGCAAATCGGGAATCGTGCGACTCTGCCATCACCTTGTGTAAAAATATTTCACCCTCGGGAATAACCAATCTCCCATTGAAACGTAGACCCCTGTCTGAACCCACTGTGTAGGGCTCAGCCCCCCACCTCGGATAAAAGCTTCACAATTTGACTTTGGCAGAACAGATCATATGCCTGAGCCTGTACTACTCCCGTAATAATCTAGGGTGTAACCGTCATCACAGACATAAAAGATTGAGCCACCGCATCCTGGTTCCCTAACTCCTTCCATTTCTCTTTCCACACCTCGGCCACCTCACCTACTGGCCTACGGCTCAACGCGTCTGCTACCACGTTAGCCTTCCCTGGGTGGCATTGGAAGTCAAATTGATAATCCTTTACAAACTCAAGTCACCGACGTTGACGCATATTTAACTCCTATTGCGTGAAGAGGTACACTAATGACTTGTGGTCCGTGAATAAATGAAATTTCTCTCTAGGAGGTAATGTCTCCAAATCCTAAGTGCAAACACCACCGCCTCCAACTCTAAATCGTGGGTGGGGTAATTCCTCTCATGAGGCTTAAGCTTATGGGAAGCATAAGCATTAGCCTTATCCTCCTACTGCAGTACACCTATAAATCCTAACAAGGACGCATCAGTGTAGACTAGATACTCCACTCCCGGCTTGGGTAAAGAAATAACTGGCGCCGAAGTCAGCTTATCTTTCAGCTCATCAAAATCCAATTGACAAGCATCATCCCATTCTTACGATACTCCCTTGCGAGTCAGATTCGTCAATGGACCCGCTATCTTCGAAAAGCCTCGGATGGACCTCCTGTAGCACTCAGCTAACCCCAAGAAACTACGCACCTATGTCACTATCGTGGGCTGTCCCCACTCACTCACTGCCGACACCTTGCTCGGGTCAACCGATATCCCCCATTTCTGACACAATATGCCCCCAAAATTGTACCTCCCGTGACCAGAATCCGCACTTCTCATACTTAGCAAACAACTGATGCTCTCATAGAGTCTGAAGAACCTGTTTCGAGTGCTCGTCATGCTCCTCCCCAGTCTATGAATAAATCAGGATGTCATCTATGAAGACGATGACAAACTGATCAAAGAACTCTCTGAACACTCGGTTCATCAAGTCCCTGAATACGGTTGGAGCATTTGTTAGCCCAAATGGCATGACTTTGAACTCATAGGACCGATATCTCGTCAAGAAGTAGTCTTCAACATCTCCCACTCCCTGATACACCACTTATGGTATCCGAATCCCAAGTTAATATTTGAGGAGAAGGTATCTCTCGTCAACTAATCGAATAAGTCAACGATTCGGGGCAATGAATACTTATTCTGTATCGTGACTTTATCATCTTCCCTTATCACACTGATTTATTCTCGATGTAAAACATTTGATATCACTTCTTACGTCATATCGTACGATTCTACTGATCGTGCATAGGAAAAAAATTAAAGTAAAGGTTACGGTTTCCTTTACGGATGATAACCAGGGTACTAAACTCATGTGCTAAACGCCAACCACCCCCAGCTCCCTACATTCACTAGGTTTTATGTATGGGATGTCTTGCAAAGCTAAATCCAAACAAGGAACCCCCCCGATACACTAGTAACTAACATTTTCGATCAACGAAAGTTGTGGTCCTAAGCATTTGTCTCGTACCCCTCATCCCCGCTTCCTGCTAACAATAGTGCATATATTCTCATGTTACGAAAAAGATATTCCCCACACCACTCCTACAAATTTGGTGTTAGGCTCTTTAAATTAGCGACAAAATTATTCCTATACCCAGAGATATTTCATTCTTTCCTGAATCACTATAGTAAACATTCCTACCCATCGGGATTTAGTATAACCCGACGACATACTCCACAAGTCTCTGTAGGATTAAAATTTTTCCTCTCGGATGACACTTAGAAAAAATTGTTTCATGTCCAGGACTAATGGAAACCTAATATTATTTTAATGGTCTATCATCACACAAACTTGAATTATCCGGTTCGAAATCGGGATCGGAATACATTTTATGTTCATGTTTCTCACGTAGTACAAGTAAGCTGTAACACACATAGGTTACTTGAGATTTTCCTCGTAACTAAAAGGAATCACTATAAATAATAAAGTATCATACCTCCAAACGTGGGTGGAAGGTTCGGTATCAGTGGCATAACTGCATATTGGGCATTATAGATACATCCATACTATACTACCAGCTGCTGTTGTGAAGTCTGCGTTACTGGGGTGATTATCCCTATTTCCCCAATTTGGGTATTCTGTGGTGTCGGATGAACATCCAATTACTATTGAAGGATCCTTCCCTTGCTAAGGCAATTTTGATGGTAGTGACCCCGTTCTCCAAATATGAAACACTTACCCATACAGTTTATGCTCTGCTGGCCTTGCTGAGCACACTGCTGGCCCTGATGGTCTTGCTGACCTCTACCCTTCTTAGTGCAGTCCTAGCATTTGTGGCCAGTGTTGCCACACTTGAAGCATATTCCCGGGAAGGGTCCTCCCCTCTGTCCTTGTTGTCCCCAGCCCTGATGGCTGTTACCACCCCTCCCTTGGCCATTCTGGCCCTGCTAGCCCTGATGGTCATGTTGGCCCTGGAGGGTTTGGCTTTTCCCACGATTCTCATAGTCTTTTTGGTCTTGATGCCTATGAGGAGCTTATCGCTGTTGCGACGGTATTTTCCCATTGTTATTATTCCTCGAAATGTCATATTGATAAACTTCTATTATTCTTTTGCCCCTATAAGTTGCATACTGCAATTTTGGTACTGCAATATTGCGGTAGTCACTACTTGTGCCACGATGTTCGTAATCTCAGTGATTTCCTCTCTTCCGTGGAGTACCTGAGGTATTTGTTAGCCTTGTCTTGCCTTTACTTCTTCAGCGGTGTTAGTGTGTCTCTCCCTCATAGGCGACATTTGAAATTTAAATGAATTTTATAAAACCACCGTCCATACATAACATTGTAGCAAAAGTACGAGATCTACAACACAAAATAAGGATGCAACAGTCCTAATAGTAGGGCTCTATATCAAAGACGTTAAGCGGAAAATGCAATACGCCATATAGATCCTAAAGGACACTAGAAACTGATGCTCTGATACCACCTCTGACACCCCGCCTAATTAATTACCGGGTGACCAGTCCTTAATTAATTAATTTCAAAATACCAAGTTGGTTCATATAATGCATCACTGTCGAAAACTCAAATTTTAATTTAATAAAATCTAACCATCTAGTATTTAAAAAGGGTGATGTCCAAATTTTATCTTGTTACTAACAAATATAAAAAAGAATACCAATAAATGCCATGCATCACAGTAATAAATAAAGTCTAACTGAAGTAAAACAAATGATTGGAGTAAAACATATCCAGATACAATCCCATACAATAAATCCAATACAAGGAAATTAAATCTAAGAGAGATTTTAAAACAACTAAATCTCTGAATGAAAATAGAAGAAAGGACGACAGGTCCAGCAGAATAGATAACTGAAAAGGGAAGAATAGGCTGAGTCGTTTATTAGAAATTATCCTCCAGCTTCCACATTAGCTACAGCACAACAACTGAATAGAGTCTCCTAAGGCTGGTGTACCTGTGGCTGGACACCTAAAATAATGGAACAATAGAAAGATATACAGAAAAACGGGTTAGAGACCGAGTTGAAAACAGTTTAATATAGCAAGTGCTTAAATTGATTCAATTAGCACAATTATTATCCAGGTTAACTTAGCGTACTCACTTGAGATACTCACCCCTCGAGCTAGTGTGCACGTTTAACGAGTCTAATCACCCAATATAGTCATGATACCCTAACTGGATACTAAATACATACTATTATGTTTGGAAGACTCACTAAATTACCCAAAGCCTACATTCTTAAGATTTTAACATAGGTTTAGAATTACTTTAGTTTATTCACATATTTTTCTAATTGCCCAGCTGATAATACCATAAGCACACATCTAAAAATAGATTCATCAACATAAGACACCCAACAGGATTTCGGTATACACACATTATTCACTTTATTTATACATATCAATTTATATATAAATATAGCAATATCCCACCCCTGGTTGAAAAACCCTTAGTGTTATGCATACTTGGCTATTTAGTCCCATTGCAATGCTCACGCATAGAGGACAACTGGTTCAATCTCTCGAGAGCCAATAAAATCACAAACACCTATTGGAGGCGAACATAGTCCCAAGCCGATGGGCTACGCACATACCTACGCACCTATACGACCATCATCACTATCATTCTCACAGATAGCCCGTACGTAGGTTCCATGCTCTAGTGGTACGACACTAAATCTCCCGAAGGCACACAAGATCCGGTCGTCCACAACGCGTTAACCTCCGTTCGATAGCCAGTAGCTAGGTATGTCATACACATAATATTTTAAACAATAAGCATACACACAACTTATATAAATTCATTGGCTTTCCTCAGCCTAGTATTTGCAGTAAGCATAATATCCCCTGTTATACCCCGTACCTTATTCGTATATTCTCCCTTGTATTTTCGCATCTCTCCAATTCTATGAATTTCATACCCCCTGAGGGTCGACATATTTTCCGCTCACTAATAATTATAAATTTAAGTCACTCGACATTCAAACAGGTCTAACACTCACATAAATAAGCCTATGGGAAGTTCGAAACAAAATCGGGCCTTAAGAGTCATTCTGAAATCTCGTTAGAAGACCCAAGGAATCTCGTTCGAACGAAAGTCCCCCCCACTTCGAACGAGTTACCAAACTCGTTAGAAGGTCCACTGGAAACTCGTTAGAAGTCTCGTTCGAATGAGTTCGTTAGAACGACCTGGGCTGGATTTCTGACGAAAATTCCGCAGTTGCCCAGTTCATCTTCAAAGTTCATTTTTCCGTATTTCCTCCTCTTCAATTTCAACCTAAGCCCATTCCAACCCAAGTACAAGGTTTCTAAACTACTCTAAGTCACTCTAGAACATTTCTTAACATAGTTTTGGGGCCAAATCCTTCTAATCATCAAATAAATTCAACAAACTCCTAAATTTTCCTTTGAATCATATTAACATAAACCCAGAATTATAAATCCATAAAAGTTCCATTTTTATTTCGTGATTAACATCTAATTCTCATAATTTCATACTTCTATGAAGGGGAAAATCCTCTACATGCAAATCCCCATCAAATTTTTAGGATTCCTACACAATCTCATCATAGGTAAACCAAATTTGGTATTAATTGTTCTAAAACCTCTACATATGTTAACAAGAGTAATAATTTCAAAGAGAGAGAGTAAGATAATCACTTGCCTTAAAAAGGAACTTCTGATTCACGGTTGAAAATGGTATGGGAACGATCCTCTTGACCCGATCTACGCGTGGGTGTATTTTTGGTGTGAAAGCTTGAGTTCTTGGCTTAGGGATCTAATGGAGTCTTCTTCTTCTTCTTCTTCTTCTTCTTCTTCTTCTTCTTCTTCTTCTTCTTCTTCTTCTTCTTCTTCTTCTTCTTCTTCTTCTTCTTCCTTGATTCTCTCTCTCTTTGCCTCTCTATCTTAAGTAAGTTGAACTAATAGGAAACTAACCCTAACTGCTTTTAATTAAAACCAATTTTCTTCCATTTAATTACCCAAAAATTTTTAAAAGACCAAAATACCCCCCTGGGTGTCGTTTTGGGTTAAAAATTCCTCGGACTCCAAATAAAATACCCGAGTAGTGTTTTCTTACTATTTCGACCCTTCCGAACACTTTGTTGCACTAAAAATAGTCGTTCTAGTTATACAAAAATAATTTATCTTTTTAAACCCCAAATACATACTAGTGACGCGACTCATACGCATCCCAAATATTTATAACGTAACTGCACTGTATCTCATCCCCGGCCATAATATTATTTCAATAATTACTAACTCTCATTACTCTAATGATTATTATCATACAAATCGGATTAATTACAATTTAAATTTTATCCCTTTAATTTAATTAATCCCCATTTTCCATAAAAATAATTATGCATAAAAATACGGGGTGTTACATAATCCTATATTTGAAGGGGCTGAAGACTTAATTATCTGCGAATAGTCCTATTATAGCCTGGGAAGGCATTATATATATCCAAACATAGCTTGGGGAAGCTTTATAATACCTAGACCAGGGGAGCCTAATAAGAAACCAATCGAAGCGACTAAAGGAAAACCATGAAAGGCAATTAAAGCGATAAAAGATGTTGTGACACTGACATCATGAAGCATGCCAAAGCTACAGAAAAAGGATGACCTCAGCCCAGCATGCTGTCATCGATTTCTTGTGAAAAGGTCTGAAAGGCACCATAACCCTATCAATGTGGTCCCAACCCTATCGATGTGGTCGCAACCCTATCAATGTAGCTTTAGCCCTATCAATCTGGCCGCAGCCATCAAGGAGTCCACTCGTTCATTTAGAAGATCCAGCAGATCAAGAATTACTGATAGGCCGCGGATGGGTTCCCAACATGCCGCAGCCCCTGAAATACTGAAATGGTGGACATAATATTGTTAAGCTGCAGCTCCAAGGCTATTTCTCATTGGGACATTATAGCCATATACCGTGGAAAAATTTGAAGTCTTCCAAGGCAAAATACAAGTGAATAGTTCAGGGAAAAGTACAATAGGCCGTAACCTGATTGATAAAAAATTTATATAAGACTGTCGCGGCCTCATGTCTTCGTTCATGTTTATACAAGTTTTGCAAGCTCGTTCAAGTATCAATGCCGATAATAAAAGAGAAAGCAGAGTAGCAGTTAAGACAAATGGAAGATCGAAGGCTAAAGACTTGGCAAAAAATTGAAGTATTAAAGTTATACAGAAAATAGGCCGCAACCTTGATAAAAAAATCCAAAAGGCTGTGACACCCCGCCTAATTAATTACTGGGTGATCAGCCCTTAATTAATTAATTTCAGAATATCAAGTTGGTTCGGATATATGCATCACCATCGAAGGCCTCAAATTTTAAATTTAATAAAAACTAACCATATAATATTTAAAAAGGTTGGTGTCAAAATTTTATCTTGTTATTAACCATCAACATTAAAGGAAATAATTATACAACACCACACATCACAATAGAATAATGAAAGAACTAACTGAAATAGTAAAAAGAACTGGTGTAAACACTTCCTGTCAAAATCCCATACAATAATTTAACAACATGAAATCAAAGTCTAACAATAGAATAAAATAAATGTAAATCTCTGAATGAAAAATAGGAGGGACGATATGTCCAACTAAAATAAATGACTGATGGAATAAGAGAAATATACTCATAAGCATCTACTAGAAGTATCCTATAGCTTCCATAGCAGATACAACTCGAAAAATGGATGAAATCTCCAAAGTCTGGTGTCCCTATAGCTAAACACCTAGAATAATAGAACAAGAAAAGAGATTTGTAGAAAAATGGGTAAGAGCCCGAGTAGAAAATAGTTTAAATATAGCAAGTTCTTAAATTGATTAATTAGCATAATATTATTCATGTTAACTTAGCGTACTCACTTGGGTTGCTCACCTCTCATCTAATGTGCACACCTGGCAAGCCTAACTACCCATACTAGTCACTATACTCTGCCTGACTATGAGCAGTATGACCACTATGCCGGATAAAATTTCTAAATAACCTAAAGATAATATATCTATATTATTTAGGAATAGATTAAAGATGCTTTAACTCATTCTCATAACATTCTTAATTCTCAATTGCAACCCAATAAGTATATACAACAATAAATTAGCCAACATGAAACACATTATAGGAACTCGGTATACATATATACATCTTATTATGTATACATACAAATATACATGTCAATACTGCTCCCATGGTTAAGAAGCCCTCGATGCTGGGCATACTCGACTATCTAGTCCTATTGCAATGCTCACGCATAAAGGATAACATGTTTAAACTCTCAAGAACCAATAAAACATATACACATATTGGAGGTGAACATAATCCCAAGTTGATCGGCGATGCACTTACCTACGCACCCATACTACCGTCACCACTATCGTTCTCACAGATAGCCCGTACCTAGTGGTACAACTCAAAATCCCCCGAAGGCACACAAGATATGGTCGTCTAGAACGTGCTAACCTCCGTTCAATAGCCAGTAGCTAGGTAAGTCATACACATAATATTCCAAGTAATAAGTATGCTCACAACTTATTTAACTTAATAAGCATTCACGCAACCCAATTATCATAATACGTAAGTAATATTAACGTCTCTACTCTCCACGATATTCATTTATATATTACCTCTCTAGGACTCACATTCTCTCCTAGGTTTCCATACAAGTTCAATACCTTGAGGGTCATTACACACTTAATCCCCTAAAACTTTAGAATTCAAGTCACCCGTTACTCATGTAGGTTAATACACTTGCTTGGATAAGCCTAGTATGGATTTTAACTCAATGGGACCCAAAAATCAAGTTCTAGAATCTCGTTCGAAGTTCTAGGATTCTCGTTCGAATGAGGTTTTCACTTCGAACGAACTTCAACATCTCGTTCGAAGGGTCGTTGGATTTCTCGTGAGAAGGCTCGTTCGAACGAGGTCGTTCGAATGACCTGGGCGGGTCTTCTACCGAAAATTCGAACATGCCCAGTTCTTCCCCAAATTCGATTTTCCAACATAAGACACTTCAAACCCAATCCAAATTTCATCCAACATCCAATTTGATAGTTCTAAACTATTTCTAATCATTATGGGACACTTTCTAACACAAATTAGTGTTCAAATCTTTATGTTTTCAAAGGGAAACCCAATAATTTCATAAATCTCTAAAAATTTGCATAGCATGAACCCAACAATTTAAGTATTCAAAAAATCTTATTATAATTCGTGATTAGGACCTAAAATCTCCAAATTTAATAGCCTAGTAAAGGGAAAAACCTCTACATGCATACCCATCTCCAATTCATAAGATTTCTTTACAATTCAGTCTAATTAACCCTAAGATTTCATTGCACTAAGTTTATAACATCTAATCTAAATCAACAGGAATAATATTTGCTAAAAGAGGAGCAAGATAAAAACTTACCTTGGATTGAATTTCTGATTCTAGAGTTGAAATTGATATGTGGTTGATCCTCATGTCGCGATCTACACTTTGGTGTTAAATCTCTTGAGTTATTGGCTTAGTTCTCCCATGGAGTCTTCTTCTTCATTGGTTCTCTCTCTCTCTCTCTCTCTCTCTCTCTCTCTCTCTCTCCCTCTCCATCTCTCTCTCTCTCACGTATGTTAAAAATTGACAGTAACCTCTAACCCATGTTGCTTCTAATTAACCTAATTTTCTTCCATTCAATCCCTAAAAAATCCTAAAAGACTAAAATACCCCTCCCGGGTGTCGTTTTGGGCTAAAAAGCCCCGGACTCCAAATAAAATGCCCGAGTAGTGTTTTCTAACTATTTCGACCCTTTCGGATACAACGGCGCACTCAAAACATTCATTCGAGTTATATAAAAACAATTTACTTTTTTAACCCCCAAATATGTAAGAGTGACGCGACTCATCCGCGCGTCCCGAATAATTATATCTTAACTACCGTGTATCTCATCCCCGACCATATTATTATTTTCAAAACCATCTATTACATTACTCACTATGTAATGTTCAATATAGTTATTACTCAACATGATTTCAACATAATTATTTTTTATAACTACTAACTCTCGTCACGCTAGTGATTATTACCATAACGTCGGATTAATTATAAAATAAATTTTCTCTCCTGAATTTATTAATCCCAATTTCCATAATTTCATAATAATATAAATATGCGTAAAAATACGGGGCGTTACATACTTCCTCCCTAATAACGGAATTATAATGAAAGTATACCTGGCAAAAATAACTTTGGGTAACTTTCACGTATGTCATCCTCGCGCTCCCAGGTTGATTCCTCAACAATATGGTGCCGCCACTGAACACAGACTAGTGGTACTATCTTTGACCTCAACTTCCTTCCGTTATGGTCTTGGATAGCTACCGGCCCCTCCTCGTAGGTGCTATCAGGTTGTAAGTCGATCTCCTCCAACGCAATGTGATGTGGGACAAATCATCCCGAATAAATTTCATGAGTGAAAAGATATGGAACACGTCATGGACCCTATTGAAGTGCTATAATAACCCAAGTCTATTAGCGACTGGCCCAATCCTCTCGATAATAGGGAATGGCCCCACATACTTAGGCGCCAACTTTCCCTTCTTCTCAAAACGCATAATTCCATTCATAGGAGACACCTGAAGTAACACTTGGTCCCCAATATTAAACTTTCAGAAATACCGCTTGGCATTGGCGTAGCTCTTCTGTCGATCTTGAGCAAACATAATTCGGCTCCGTATCAAATCTATCCTTGTCGAATTATCCTGAATCACCTCCGGACCAAGTATATTGTTGCCCCCTACCTCAAACCAACATGCTGGGGAACGACAATGCCTGCCGTATAGTGCCTCAAATGGTTCCATACCGATAGTAAACTGGTAAGAGTTGTTATAGGCAAACTCCACCATACTATCTCCGTATATCTTGGTACATCTTATTCCCATCGGGATATACTGCAAATTGTGATCCGTGCGACTCTGTCATTACCTCGTGTCACAAGTCTTCTCCCTCAGGAACAACCAAACTTCCATTGAAACGTAAATCCCCATCTGAACCCACGGTATAAGACTCGGCCCCCTTTGCTAGAAGCTGCACTATTTGCCTCTGGCAGAAATGATCAGCTGCTTGAGCCTGTACTATTCTCATAATAATCTGGGGCGTAACTGTCATCATAGACATGAACGATCGAGCCACCGTATCATGGTGTCCTAACTCGTTCCATTTCGCTTTCCATACCTTGGACACCTCACCTATTGGTCTATGGCTCAACGCATCTGCTACCACGTTAGCCTTCCCTGGGTGGTATTGGATATCAAATTGATAATCTTTCACAAACTCAAGCCACTGACGTTGACGTATATTTAACTCCTTCTACGTGAAGAGGTACTGTAGTGACTTATGGTCCGTGAACAAGTGAAATTTCTCTCCCAGGAGGTAATGTCTCCAGATCCTAAGTGCAAACATGAACGCTGCTAACTCTAAGTAGTGGGTGGAGTAATTTCTCTTGTGAGGTTTAAGCTTACGGGATGCATAAGCTATATCCTGATTCTCCTGCTGAAGCAAACCCCCGAGTCCTAATAAGGATGCATCAGTGTAGATTAGATACTCCACTCCCGGTCTGGGCAGTGTTAACAGTGGTGCTGAGGTTAACTTATCTTTTAACTCATCGAAGGCCAACTGACAGGTATCACTCCAAATAAACGGCACCCCTTACGAGTCAAATGTGTCAACGGACCCTCTATCTTCGAAAACCTTTGAATGAACCTCCTATAGTTTTCAGCTAGGCCTAAGAAACTGCGTATCTCGATCGGTGTCATGGTCTGTCCCTACTCCCTAACCACTGAAACCTTCCTCGGATCCATGGATATCCCTTTGCCAGAGATGATATGCCCCAAAAACTAGACCTCCTTTAGCCAAAACCCACATCTCCCGTATTTGGCATACAAATCATGCTGGCGCAGTGTTTTCAAAACCTGCCTCAAGTGCTCGGCATGTTACTCCTCAGTCTGCGAGTAAACCAGAATGTCATCTATGAAGACGATGATGAACTAGTTCAAGAACTCCCTGAACACCCTGTTCATCAAGTCCATAAACATGGATTGTGCGTTAGTTATCCCAAAAGGAATAACCCTGAACTCATAGGAACCATATCTTATCAAGAAGGCCATCTTCGACACATCCGACTCCCTGATACGCAACTGATGGTATCCCGATCTCAAGTCAATCATCGAGAAGAAGGCAACTCCTCTCAACTAGTCAAATAAGTCATCGATTTGAGGCAACTGATATTCGTTCCATATCGTGACTTTATTCAACTCTCAATAATCGACACATAATCGTAACGATCTATCCCTCTTCTTAACACGGAAGCATCCCAAAGTGAGGTATTCCTCCAGAGGAAGCCTTGACCTAACAGCTGTGCAGTTTTGTTGTGTAACTCCGAATATTTGATAAGGTAAGGCTCACTTACCCTAATGATTGTAGCTATAATATCCTCCCTTCTTACACCGATTTAACCACAATGTAAGACATTTTAAAGTGGTCCTTACATCGTATAATACGACTCTACTAACCGTGAGTGTAGGTATAGTAAATATTAAGGTTATCGTTCCCTTTACGGATGACAACCAGGGTACAACTCGCGTACTAAAGGCCAAACATTTCCCAACTTTCGACGTTTGCTAGGTTTCATGCATGGGATATATTGATATGACAAATATAACACCCTATCGCGGCCATGTGGTTATTCTAGCAGTTGGTGCATGTCGCAGTCACGATCATCCCAGGGTGAAGCATCTATAGTTCCTCACTCATACACGGTGTGCGACACCTATATCTCTAGCCTCATTAATAGGCCACAACCTACTACATCATAGGGTGCAGCACCCACAGCTCCAGCCTCATACAAGATGCAACCTTATCCTATAGGATGAAACACTCCATGAGTTTACCTTACAGGCCGTATCCCCCCTCTTGTTTAATAGCATCACTAGGATTACTTTATGCCACGAGTTCAGGGCACGTGACACTGCATGCATACCTCATATAAATAGAGGCCTACACCTCGAGATAAAGGAGAGAGCTCAATTCTATCCCCTTACTCGGGTAAGATTCTACAATACCTGACGAAGCCTTACCAATTTCTCTCTACGAAACCTCAACATACAGCTTGGGGGCTACTCACAGGCGTCGCAGCCACCTCTCTGACATACCAAAATCCTCAATTCTACTATGTATTCTCCTTTATTCTCATACTTGTACGCCTCTTTAGGCTTGATTATATTGTATAATACAATACATATAATGAGAATGGAGCAACACAGTGGACGTAGGACTAGTTTTTAGGCTGAACCACTCTATATCTTGTCTTCTCTCTCTTTTTACTAATTATATCCGTTTATTACAATTAACACTTGATTTGCTAGTACGAGAACTACTAGTGGACAATTTCTCGTATCATCAATTTGACGCCGTCTGTGGGAATATGATATTTTAATCTTATTGCTCTATGTTTTGAGTTCTTAAACACTTTATTTTATTCATGGGAATCCTCTGGATCATCATCTCAAGAGTAAATTTTACCCATCCTCTGTTTCATATTCACACCCTCAAATGGGTATTTTTTATGTTCATATTTACCCTTGGGTTTCCCTTTTATGACCTTAGATCTATTTTACATACCCCAGTGATATCATTTCATCTAGATAATACTGAAAAGCATGATGGGATTTAGCCCCAAAAGGATGAATGATTAGGGAAGGATTGTATTTGCACCCTTTTCGTTGTTATTGACCTATGATCTAGGGTTTATCATTGGAACTGTGCTATTTTGTGCACCGTGAGGGTATTCTATCAGTAATATACCCTAGTAGGATCGCTCTCCATGTGTTTTGGGAGAAAAACTTAACTACTGGGTTCCAATCTTGGGATTGTTCGCTCCACTGCCTAGACAGGGATGCAGCCAGTTAGTTAAAATTCCTTCATGCTGCGGCCTATGCTAATGTAGTTGCATTATAATAGCTTCAAATCATCGGGGAATGGACTCAGGTGGTATTCAGCTCAACCTTGGTGAATATTATTCAAAGTCTATGACAATACACTTATGTGCCTTACTGGTCGCGACCTTAATAGTAATATCTTTCAATAAGCCACGACAGTATACTCGTATGCTTTGCTGGCCGCGGCCTCAACAGTAATATCATGCAAGAATTCAAACGTTGCATCGCAACTTCATATCTGGTTAATTCTGTACTTCTGTGATTACTCACTTCTGTTAGGTTTTGCCTCAGATTGTATATTTTTAAAGACTAATAAAGCAGAAAATAGAAGGAGAATCCAGCCAGAGCACAAAAGTCAAAGATGAGATTGTGCAGCTATACAATCACCTCAGCTACCTCAACGAAACCATGCCTCACTCCAAACCCAGGTTAACTATTTGACTCAGAGGATCTTCATGCTAGAGGCCGTAACCTCATCCAATGTGAGTGCAACACCCAGGTTCATTGCCACGATAACTTTCATTGCTGCGGCGGTGCCAGAAGTTCCATCCGCGAAAGAGGTCAATAGGAGCCAGAAAAAGAGAGTGGAGAAGGCAGAGAGGTTTGAGTCCTACACTCCATTTGCCTTACCAGTTAAAAACATCTTTGAGTCCATAAAAGAGGACAAGCTACTGAAGTGGCCAGAGAATCTTAAAGCGCCACCCCACAAGAGGAATAAAGCCAAGTGGTGCAAATTCCATCTGGACCACGACCATGACCCTGAACAATGCTATGCATTAAAGGATGAAATTGAAAGGATGAATGGGCAAGGGATGCTACAAAGGTTCCTCAGAGATGTTTAGGGTTGTAGCCTAGTCTCACAGACCACATGTCCATTTTTCATGCTTATGTTTTATATTTCATCTGTTTCTATTTTACTGTGAAACTCTTCCTATCCAGTTTTAAATTAAACTTTGTATTGTCCTTAAAAAGCCATATATTTATATATATATATATATATATATATGAAACCAAGTTCACTCTTATAGTGCCATGTCTTGATTCTCATTTCCATGAAATATTATCTTATGAAAGACCATTTTGTCTTAAACATATTTCGATTCGAGACAATATGCTATATCGGGAATGATAATATCTAAATGGGACCACAATGCCTGTTAAGACGCCTGATTGTTCGAAAGCAAATGATAATCGAAAAGGGCGAAAGCAACTATCGAGAGCAGCTATCTGGATTAGTCCACGACATCACTTATAGGGACCATATTCGCACACATTACGACTGCATTATGGAAAGCATCTATCAAAAAGTGTTCTTGGCTCTCGGGATATGTTATTAAGCTGGGAGGCTTGTAATATCCATCCAGGGATGACTTTATATATATCAGCAGCTGTGGGTGGCTTAATAAAATAACCGGGCCTAGGGAGGCTTGATAGTATCCCATATATCAGCTCTGGGTGGCTTAATAACATAACCCATTCTGGGGAGGCTTGATATTATCCCATATATTAGCTGTGGGTGGCTTAATAACATAGCCTAGCTTGGGGAGGCTTGATAGTATCCCATATATTAGTTGTGGGTGGCTTAATAACATAACCTATCCTAGGGAGGCTTGATAGTATCCCATATATTAGTTGTGGGTGGCTTAATAACATAACCCAACACAGGGATGCTTGATAGTATCCCATACACGTACATAAGGATGGATTTTTAGGAGATAAAAGCCATATGTCACGAAAGGCAATAGAAGCGATAACCGAAAAACCACAAAAGATGTCCCATGGAATTAAAGCGACTAAGAGTGTTGGACACTAGCATAAAAAATCATGAGAAATTTATGAAAACTAGATGGTTGCAACCCGAGATAAAGGCAATCTCAGAGGCTGTGGCAGATTGATATTTGACTCAGATGCTGTGGCAGAGGAAGGTCAATGGTATCAAGACTTAGAAAAATGGAAAAGTTTAACTCAGTTGCCAAAAAAGTTGAGCCGCAGTCCCAAGGCCATCTTATGCTGGAATACGACTTGGGGGATTGTGGAGCCGCAATCCCAAGGCCATCTTATGCTGAAATATGGCTTGAGCTATGATGGGAACAAATATCATCATATTTTGTATAGGCAAAGATAATAGGATGCAACCTTGCCCATTCTTGGTATCCCATAGTTACTGGATGGCCATAAAGTATAGCTGCAGCCTTACTCAATACTTCCCTTAAAATATATTGCCGCAGCCTATGGCCTATACGTTATTATTGAGTGCATTTTTTCAAAAAACAATTGTGTTAAAGTAATTAAAGATGTATTGAAGCAAGCAAAGCAGAGGAATAAAAGTAGAGACGAGAACAATGTGGAAAGGAATATAGATAAAGAGGTCGCAGTCTTAGTTAAGGAGTACATATATATAAAGGGACGCAACCCATATATGTAATGAGTTTAAAAATTTGGAAGGGACGCAGTCCTATATTAATGATCAGTTAAAAAACTAACACAAGATGATTACAAGTTTATGAAGCTGCATCATCATTCTATGTCTCCCTCATCACCATCCGCGGTTGTCTCAGTTTCATCATCTTCTGTCGTAGCCTCCTCAGTTTGCTTCCTTACTCTCTCCTCAGCTGTAGCTCTTAGTTCAACCACGCATAGGTCATGTTCTTCATCACCCAACCTCCAGGACATAATTTGGTCCTTGGACTCTGGGAAATTTTTGGAAACTCTGTGCCTCAACTCTTGAAAGCCGCGGAGGTAGTCTTTGTTATTGATCAGAAAAAAGTCCTTGGACTTATTAAAATTGGCCATAGCAAGGTCCGCAGCTTGGCTTAGGGCTCCGGCATGATTTTCTTCTTTCAGTCTGTTGGCCTCATAATGTTGGCTCTCAAGACCTTTGAGGGCTGTGGCATGATCAGTATCCATCTTCTTCATTTGTTTTTCAGCCGCAGTAAGCTTATTTTGAACATTAGCGGCTTGTTCTGCAGCCTCAAGAGTTCGAGCCTCAGAAATTGATAAAGACTATGCGTCTTGAGAGAAGTTCTACTCAGCCTCATCCCCTGCCTTGACGGCAACCTCCAAATCTTGCTTGACCTCCATAAGTGCTGCGGCAGATGAGCTTTTTCCCGCTTCAAAAGAAGATGCCTTGGTTGCATCCAAGTCCTTTTTATTAGAAGTCTCCGCATCCCTATAAAGCTTGAATGGCCCTTCATACTTTATCTTTTGGGTCACAATGACGTATGCAGCCTGTTGGACTTCTAAAGAATCAGTACAAGTAAAGAATTAATAACCAACAAAAAAGAACCAAGTGGCAGAAGTTGTCACTCGCAGTAAACTATGAAAGGTATACTCCTCAAAATCCTCATGGTCCTCTTCCACTAGATGATTTAGGTCCACAACATCTAGAACCTTTCTTATTCTGCGGACAAATCTTGCAGTTGTATCATAAGAGGAACTGGGATTTACTTCCCTAAGCTGAGGCCGCGGACGACCATCGGGTCCAACCCTTGGACTACCTTGAGGAGGTGGCAGGTTGGCAATTAAAGCCATAATAGTTGCAAATGGGAATAGCTGGCAGAAATAACAGGTGAAGAGCCGCGTCCACCAACATGGTTAGTTTCGGAGGGCAGTAGGTGTGCCGCGGCCAGTTTCTCGCTAATATCATCATCATATTGGCCTTCTCTTTGTGATGCCGTGACACTACCCTCAAATACCTCATGTGTTGTAGCCCTCCCATGTGTTGGATTTGTCACATCTGCCTCTTTAATGGTAGTGGGCTCAACATCATTTGGGACTGTGGCAAGAGCTCTCTTTCTCTTCCTCCTCCCTTTCTTAGCAGCATTATTGAGGTTAGTTGTATCCTTGTCTATCTCTAGTAACTAAGCTTTCAAAATCTCCCTATCTATATCCTCACCTGAAGAAGAAATGAAGTAGAGATTTCAAGTATTGATGATTGGAAGACAAGTGCTGCAGAATGTTAAGGAAGGGTGATTGTTACCTTCCGCAACCATCTTTGTTGGCTGAGATTTGTTGGGGAAGTAACGTGCCTCAAATATGGATGCAAAAGCCACTAAGGTGCTGAATTTTTTATCCTTAGCCTTGACTTCTGCAGCCCTTTCAACCCTTCTCTCTTGCCGCTCACTGAGGTGTAAGTTATCAAGTGTTCCATATAAGGTCAATATTAGTACAGTACAATAAAATGTTCTAAGGGAAGTGCAAATTATAATACAGGACTTGGCATATATCCAATAGCTGTAGCCATATATACCTAATTTTGAAGGCTATCCCCACTACTACGGCATTTTATGTGATTTTTCTCTCTCCCTCTCCCCTGGATGAGTTTCGCACCCTTCTCCAGAAACATTAAAAAACTTTCCCTTCTAGTTCTTTACGCTGGAAGGTCTCCCAGTGTACAATTCCTCTCTATCCTTTCGAAGAGCCATATAGTAATACCAGGCAAACTTAATAGAGTTCTCCTTTGGTTTGTGAAAATTCAAGAACTCCGTAGGAGTAATATCCCTCTCAAACTTCTTACTCCAGAGAACCACCGCAGTAAGTATAGCCCTCTACCAATTTGGATCCACCTGGGCTGGTGCCAACTTCATGGAAGTTAAGATTCTCCTAACTGGGACTGGGACAGGAAGCCGCAGCCCATAAAGAAAAGCGTGGAGTGGGAACCAGACTCTGTCATTAGCAATAATGGAACAAGGCCGTTGGTCCATGGAAGGAGCAGTGCAGACCACACGATCGGGAAATTCGAAGGCTTTAGCCACCTGATCAACCCACTCTTGGGTCATAATACTATAGACACCAAGTGCAGCGGGAGGTCTCTCATCTCTCCTAGATGTGCCAACTGGTGCATCCCTAACCACAGATGGGCCCTCTGCCGTGGCATCGAGATCCATAGGTTGGTTGCTTGAATTAGCCTCTTCCTCCATGGCCGTGGAATCTGAGTCTGAATCTAGAACTACACAATTATATCACTCTCTCAACTGGCAGGGCCCTATTTTTCTCAAAGGACAAACTGAAAAGATCTTAGGGGAAGAAACTCCAAAGTGTTTTTTCCAGAAGTCTCTGAGAAACTCTTCAGGGTCAAAACTCATATGGCTGCAACAATACCTAAAAAATAGAAAGTTTCCACAGATAAGGTTCCGCAGCCACTATGGTCACACAGGTCTCCTAGAGGCTGCGGCATGAACAAAGACATGAAGTTCGAAGTCTAAAGTAGGTGTTAAACAAGTATTTCCATGTGCCGCAGCTAAATGTGTACATGCCACAACCATTGACCTAAAATTACGCTAAAATGCCGCGGCCATATAATCAAACAGGTTAACACAGTTGCCTAACCTAAAAGATCAAAACCCAAGAATTTGAAAGGTCAATATAAGGACATAATTTTATAAATGTCCGAGGTAGAATCTAGGAATTTTCTATTTGTCCTAGATCACAGTATGTATGTCGGATACCACAAAATTAGACACGTCAACACGATCATCCACGACGGCCTTGATCCAAATCCATGCATCCACCATCTTCACACGTGCATCATGCTTCATGCGACATGCTGCTCAACTGTTCCCACTACTCCACTTCGCATTATTTGTAAAATGGTTTATTGGAGTTTTTTAATATTTGCATAAATATTTGGGAAATTTTTAGAAAATATTTTTCGAAGTCTGATTTGTTTTTAACACAAAAGGAGATATTTTATTAGTGTAGAAGCGGACTTTTCTTGGTTGTCGAGCTCGTTCGAACGACATCGCTCTGTCATTCAAGCGACATGAGAATGTCGAGCGATCTCGTTCGAGTGGCAAGTGTGTCTCGTTCGAGCGACGGTGCCACCTTGATTTATGTATAAATATTTTTGCCCTTTCTGCACCTTTTTCCAAGTCTTTTTCGTACACGTTTATGTGATTTACAGTCCAGAAAATAGACTTCCAAGTTTTTAAGGTTCAATTCCCTTTGATTCACAAAACCATTCCTAAATATGTGTGTGAATCTTTAAACCTTCAAAGGATCGTTTTTACTCATCTGGAGTAACTTGTGGAGAAGCCGACTCTTTTCCATTGCTGCCCATCTGTAGTTCTTGCGGAAAATTCCAACCGACAACATCGGAATCGACACCCGAGGGTATTTCGCATGTCACTCTTGTTTTCAGTATAATCTTTGTAAACCGTTCTTTACAAATTATAGTGAAAATAAAAAAAGGTTTTTGCCCCTTTGGGGGATTTTTCTTCATTTATGTGTTTGTTTGTGATTGAATGTTCTTGCATGATCATATTATCTTCAATCACACCTAGATGAATGTTTTAGGATTTAATTGAAAAACTGAGTTTAATTAAATAATTCCTTTGTTTGAACAAAAGCGCACTCTCAAATTGGTATCAGAGCCAATTACACAATTGTATGGAATAATTTTCCGCAATTTTTTTCTAAAGATATCAATTTTTCAAAAATTGATTTTTGAAAAAGGGCGTGTTCAAAATGGACAAATTATATAATAAAATGCGAGTTTTTGACAGGAAAAATTATGCTTACTGGAAAGCCCGTATGAAATCTTCTCTAAAAGCCACAGATGAAAGAGTTTTGATTTTGGTTTAAATAGGGTGGACACCTCCCTCGATCACTATTGACAAGAAATTTAAAATCTGTGACTGCATGGACTGAAGAAGAATTTAAATGGTCAACTTTTAACTCTAAGGGTCTTAGTGCTATTTCTAGATCCGTCACACCTGACGAGTTCCGACGGATAATGACGTGTACCACGTCAAAAGAGGCATGGGATGTTTTATAGCTTACCCATGAAGGAACTAATGCCATGAAAAAAATCAAAATTGCAAAACTTAACAACTCAATTTGAAACTATCACCATGCTTGAGTCTAAATGTTTTGATGAATTCTATGCTAGATTATCCGATATTGTAAACAGTAGCTTTAATCTTGGTGAACCCATTCCTAATTCTAGAGTTGTTAAAAAGATTCTGAGATCACTACCTAAGCGTTTTCTCCCTAAAGTCACTGTACTAAATTCTATGGGTAATTTAAACACACTTAAATTAGAGGAATTGGTTGGAGACTTACAAACCTTTGAAATTAACATGTTTCCTAAGTCTGTTAAACCAAAAGATAACGGAATTGTACTTAATACCCAGTGTTGATACCAAAATTAATATGCTGATGTGGACGAATAATACGAAGACACGTATCAATTTACGTGGCACAATAGCAGCGAGGAAGATCATTTCCCGACCAACCATGCTTCTTTCCGAGCAACGAGAATACACCGAGGAACTCTATCACACCGAGGAATTCTAACGCACCGAGGAACTCTATAGCACCGAGGTACTCTAATGTTCCGAGGAACTCCTGATCAGCGAACAGCTATGGCGGTCCGAGCTGCATCTCGGTCGTATCATTAATTGCCAGATAATCAACAGTTCAGATATTCATTGAATGCTTATATTCTTGGCACGCATTCTGCATTAAATGTATTACCCTTTCATATGTATGTCATTTAATGTATCGAACCTTTCATGTACAGCCTCAAGGCTATAAATACCTTGTATCATCCTCATTCAAGGGGACCGGAATTTCTTGAGAGAACTTGTAATCAAGAATTCCACAAACACTCAGCAATAACATAACAGTGGACGTAGGCTTTATTCCTAGCCGAACCACTTTAAAAATCTTTCTCTTATTTATTTATCTGTGATTGAATAATTAGAGCAATCTAGTTTTTTACATCAACAGATTGGCGCCGTCTGTGGGAAGCGACTGTTGCAATCGTTTTTCACCAAAAATCATTTGTTATCAATGGCAGATAATCCCGAATCCAGTAATCGAAATGTTGGAAATACTGGAAATCTTCCAAATCCATCTGTATCCCCAGATCTGGCAGGAATTATGACGAATCTGGCTCAAGGACAAACCGCCATGCAAGAATCTATGAGGCAACTCATTCAAACTCTTCAGGGCGGTGCACCTACCTATTCAGTGCAAAGGAGTGATCATAGGCAATCGCAATCTAGACGTACTGGGTCATATCGCAATGAAGAGTCTAATGATTCTTCTTATCAACCTGGGCGAACTTCATCGATACGGGCTACGGATACAGATCAACGTATCACTCTTTCTCCGGAAAGAACTAGCGCTTTGGAAAGATTAAGCAGGGTCTCTCCTTTCAGTCGGTTAGGACCAAGGAGGAACATGAGTCCACCTAGGGCTCCATCAAGAAGTTTTCGACCACCACCAGGTTTGAGAGAAGGATCTGCACAATCGCGACCAACTACTCGTCGAGATAAATCTCAGGAAGCTACGTCAGAGCAATCAGTTGCTCAGACTAAGCGGCCTGAGGAAGGGAATGAAGCATGGAAAGGTTCCATTCAACGGTTGGAGGATAGACTGGGAGAAATGGCTAAGGCGAGGAACCCCTTACAGAGAACTTTTGTTCAAGGAACACCTTTTGTGCAAGCCATTGTGGATTTCCCTACACCGTCAAAATTCAAAGCACCCGTAGTGACCCCCAAGTACGATGGAAAGACAGATCCCGTACTTCATATAGAACAATACCAAGCTGCTGTAGATATCTACGCTGTCCCTGACGAGATGAGGTGTAGAGCATTCTCGGGAACTCTTACCGGATCTGCACAGATATGGTACAATAATCTTCCTCGGGGTAAGATTTCAACTTTTGTTCAGTTAGCCGAATTGTTTATTGGCAATTTTTGTTTTGGAGCAAAGCCGGTAAAGCGAGTAGCACACTTGCTAAGTGTTAGACAAAAATCAGGTGAAAGTACTAGAGATTACATAACTCGTTTCAATAACGAGAAGTTGGAAGTCATAGATTATGAAGAAAAGACAGCAATCACTGCTCTGATGAGTGGTTTGCTGCCTAACAAGCTGTACTACACTTTGGCCAAAGATCCACCTAAAAATATGTCGGAGTTGATGGCAAAGGCGGCCAAAATCATGAATGCCGAGGAAGCTATGGCTGCAAAGAAGAATATGGATAAAGAAGTTAAAGTTGAGGTCGACAATTCTAAGAAGAAAGATCAGAAAGGTAATGGTGGTGACAAACATTCCAGGAATAACAGGATGAAGTTGGAAGTCCTAAAGAAGTATGATAATTATACTCTATTGAAAATGGGTATTAATCATGTTTTGGAAGAAATCAGGAATAGCGAGGAAATCAAGTGGCCAGAGAAACTGAAGACAAATCCCGACCTGAGGAATAAAGACAAATATTGCGAGTTTCACAAAGATCATGGCCATATGACCAAAAATTGTATAGCCCTTCAGAACGAGATTGAAACACTCATCCGAAGAGGAAAATTATCAAAGTATGTAGATCGCAGAGGTGAAAGGAAGAATGATGATAGAACTAGAGAGAGATCTAGATCTCCTCGTCGTGCAGAGGATAAAAAGAAGAGGGACCATGAAGAGGATCCAGATGATGACCCCGATCTTCCCAAGAAACCAAGGAAACCTGAACGAGAGGTATTTTCCATACGTTTTGGGTCATTTGATTGTAATGTTATTACAGGAGGAGATGCAGGAGGAGGAGACCTTACTGCAGAAAGAAAAGCTTACCTCGGAGAGGCTCAAGCTTGTTCATACATTCAGCGAATAAACCTGGCCGAGGATGATCGTCCGAGGAAGGTAAACAAAGAGAAGCTAGTGATTGGTTTTTCAAAAAACGACCTGGCAGGTGTTCTTTACCCTCATGATGATCCTTTGGTGATCAAAATGAGGATGAAGGATGTGATCATTTCAAGGGTGTTAGTAGACAATGGTAGTTCGGCAGACATCATGTACTATTCATGCTTTGATAGCCTGAATTTAAAATTATCTCAATTGAAACCTTATCACAGACCCCTTCTGGGTTTTTCTGGCGAGAAAGTTTTTCCACTTGGGACGATCAAGTTGGATATACTCATTGGAACTTGGCCTGCTTGTCGAACAGAAAGAATACGCTTTTTTGTGATGGATAAGAATGTGCAGTCCGCCTACAACATCATCATGGGAAGAGTTGGATTGAAGAAGTTCGAAGCAGTTCCATCTACAGTACATCAATGTTTGAAATTCCCAACGAATTTTGGAGTAGGAATTATGAAAGGTGATCAAAAAGTAGCTCGGGAATGCTATTATTCGTCTGCCGAGCAAGAAGAAGTTGAAGAATCAAGGAAAAAGACTACTACTTATCAAGTGGAGGAGAGCACAGAAATTGAAACTCTTGACCCTAGGGATGAATCTCAACTCGTAAAAGGGCAGGTTGTGGAATCTACAGAAATTGTTATCCTGGACGACGAGCATCCTGAACGAGTAACTCAGATAGGATCGTCGTTGGATGTTTCAATAAAACAAGATTTGATAACTTTCTTGAGAAACAGGAAGAATACTTTTGCTTGGAGTCATGAAGACATGCCAGGTATAGATCCAAACTTTTTATGTCATGAGCTCAACGTGAATAAGGAGATCAAGCTTGTGAAGCAAAGAAGAAGAGTGTTTAGTCCCGAGAAGAACCAGGCCATACAAGAGGAGGTCGAGAAACTCCAGAAAGCCCAATTCATTGAAGATGTGAAATATCCAGATTGGTTGGCAAATGTGGTGATGGTAAAGAAGAAGAACAACAAATGGAGAATGTGTGTTGATTTTACTGATCTCAACAAGGCATGTCCAAAAGATCATTTTCCATTGCCCAGAATTGATCAACTAGTGGATGCTACCTCGGGACACGAGCTACTCAGCTTCATGGATGCTTATTCTGGCTACAACCAGATCAAAATGAAACCTGAAGACAGGGAAAGTACTTCTTTTATTACCCCAAGGGGAACTTATTGTTATAATGTTATGCCTTTTGGTTTAAAAAATGCAGGTGCAACATATCAGCGGTTGATGAACAAGGTTTTTACCGAACAAATCAGCCGCAATATGGAGGTCTATGTCGACGACATGCTCACCAAAAGCAAGAGAGATGCAGATCATTTGGTTGACTTGAGTCAAAATTTTGATCAACTGGATAAATACCAGATGAAGCTTAACCCGACGAAGTGTACCTTTGGAGTACGAGAAGGAATGTTCCTCGGATATATCGTCAACCAACGAGGTATTGAGGCAAATCCAGAAAAGATCAAGGCTCTTTTAGGGCTGCGATCTCCGACGACGAAGAAAGAAGTGCAGAGTCTTACCGGACGGGTTGCAGCACTCAACAGATTTGTATCCCGAGCAACTGATAAATGCCTCCCATTCTTCAAAACACTGCGAAAAAGTTTTGAGTGGACTGATGAATGTGAGAAAGCCTTTCAAGATTTGAAGAAGTATTTGGGAGCCCCACCATTGTTGTCTAGGCCAATAACTGGAGAGAAGCTGTACTTGTATTTGGCAGTATCAGAAAATGCAGTTAGCTCAGCGTTGATCAGATTAGAGAATGGAGTCCAGAAGCCAATTTATTACACAAGCAAGGCCTTCCGAGGTGCGGAAATTAGATACCCAAAGCTGGAAAAATTGGCACTGGCATTAATTGAAGCAAGTAGAAGAATGAGGCCATACTTACAGGCCCATACCATCATTGTGTATACCGACATGCCGTTAAGACAAGCCCTTCACAAACCAGAGAAATCAGGAAGATTGATGTACTGGGCAATAGAGCTCGGTGAATATGATATTGTATATGAACCCAGATCATCGTTGAAGGGGCAAGCTGTGGCAGATTTTATAGCAGAGTTCACATACCCCGATACCCCCGAGGAGCAAAAGGTGCTTGCTAACCAACCTGTGGACGATACAGGATCAACAGACACAGATCCAGACCAACCAAGGTTGGTAAAAGGACTTGTGGATGTAGAAAAATCATCATATTCAAACCTAGACCAACTCCAGTTGGTAGAAGGGTGCGAACAAATGACCAATGAAGAACGAAGGATACCCGGGGATGATGAAAGAAAATAGATGATATTTCACCGAGGAACTCTAACAGATAAGAAATTTGAAGACGAGTTACATACTTGGAGATTATATGTAGATGGATCATCTTGCACGGCTGGTTGTGGAGCAGGGATTGTTTTAAACTCTCCAGAAGATATTGACATGGAGTATGCCTTGAGATTCCAATTCAAAGCTTCCAATAATGAGGCTGAATATGAGGGTATGATAGCAGGTTTTCATTTGGCGAAAGTTATGGAGGCACGACAAGTAATTATTTTCAGTGATTCTCAATTAATTGTGAATCAAATGATGGGAATATATGCAGTGAAGGGAGAGTTAATGGTGAAGTACCATGCAAAAGTGATGGAGTTATTAACAGAATTTGATGCTATTCAATTGGTAAGGATACCGAGAATGGAGAATGCTAGAGCAGATGCATTGGCCCGACTAGCGTCAGCTACGCGCACCGAGCTGCGAAGAACAATACCAATTGAAGTATTAGAAAGTCGGAGCATAGAAGAAGATCTAACGGTGAAGATTATTACCCTTGATTTAGGACCATCTTGGATGGATCCTATCAGAGCATACATTGAAGAAGGAGAATTGCCGGAGGACAAACTAGCTGCCAAGAAATTGAAGTATAAAGTTGCTCGGTATGTGTTAACTAATGGTGTTTTGTACATACGAGGAATTATGGCAGGTTTGCAGAGATGTGTGCATCCATCAGAAGTTAAAGAATTGATTGAAGAAATTCATGAAGGATCTTGTGGAGCTCATGTAGCAGGTCGGACACTTTTGCAAAGGGTAATGACACAGGGATACTATTGGCCGACGATGAGGGCTGATTGTATAGCCTATGCTAAGAAGTGTGACAAATGCCAACGTTTTTCCTCCATCCGAAGAACTCCACAGGCATTGTTGACACCCATAACATCACCTTGGCCATTTTCCATGTGGGGAATTGATCTGGTTGGACCACTGCCGACGACCCGAGGGAGGTTCAAGTATCTCATCGTGGCAGTAGACTATTTTACTAAGTGGGTGGAAGCTGAACCACTAATTGATATGACGTACGAGAAGGTGTATCAGTTCATATGGAAGAATATCATTTGTCGATATGGTCTCCCCCACGCTTTCATCACAGACCATGGAACGCAATTTGATAATGAAGAATTTACTGCCTATTGTCATCAGTCAAACGTCTTGAAGTTTCATTCAGCACCAGGCCATCCCCAAAGCAATGGACAGACTGAAGTGACGAACAGAACATTACTAAATGGGTTGAAGAAGAGGTTAAGTGAGGCTAAAGCAAATTGGATTAATGAGCTACAGTCAGTTTTGTGGGCTTACCGAATAACTCCCCGAGCAGCAACAGGAGAATCACCATATATGCTAGCATTTGGAAGTGAGGCTGTAATACCTGCCGAGTTGGGCCTACCAACACACAGGGTGTTAAATTTCAATTCTCCGATCAATGATTTGATGAGAAGACTGGATTTGGATATGCTCGAAGAAGTCAGAGAAGAGGCAGCCATTAGGAATGCTTCTTATCAACAACGAACAACTCTGTTTTACAACAAAAGGGTCAAGAAATGCGATCTAAAAGAGGAGGATTATGAGGTTATTCAGAAGCAGAATAAGCTGGAAGCAAACTGGCATGGACCTTACCGAGTTACAGAGGTTGTTCGACCAGGAACTTACAGAATAGCAACTCTATAAGGAGAGGAATTTAAGAACGCATGGAATGCTGAACACCTGCGCAAGTATTATCAATGATGTCAAATGTAAAGCATTTCTTTCATTATGAATAAAACGAGGATGTTTCGCCATTTTCTTTCTAGTTGAAAATTTTTCGGGGAATACTAGTGTAATACACTACACAACAAAAGTGCTCTAAGGAGCCAACCTCCTTTGGTTAGGAGGACAGCTCTACGGAGCAAAAGTGCTATAAGTAGCCAACCTCCTTTGGTTAGGAGGACAGCTCTACGGAGCAAAAGTGCTATAAGTAGCCAACCTCCTTTGGTTAGGAGGACAGCTCTACGGAGAAAAAGTGCTATAAGTAGCCAACCTCCTTTGGTTAGGAGGACATGCTCTAAGGAGCAAAAGTGCTATAAGTAGCCAACCTCCTTTGGTTAGGAGGACATGCTCTAAGGAGCCAAAAAATGCTCTAAGGAGCCAAAAGCTTTAAGGAGCCAAAAAGTGTACACCAGCATGATCAACTACGGTTGGTAAGATAAAAATATACTCTCATATTACAACTTATGTTGGTCGGGAGGTAATATTATTACAATGAGTTCTTTGAAGAACAAAATGTTCAAAAAATACACCAAGTATAGTTGGTCGGGGATAAAAACCCAATAACTGTAGTTGGTCGGCGAGGACAAATTATTGATCTTAGTTGGTCGGACGCAATTTTATAATTAAACCAAGTATAGCTGGTCGGGGATAAAAAAAACCATCAGCTGTAATTGGTCGACAAACATTATTCAACTACCTTGGTTGGTTGGAAACAGTTTGAACAATTTACATTCATTACTTTATTGATCAACCTTGATACTTGTAAATTTTTAAGTTGGTTGATAAATAGCACGATATTGCCATCCTTTTAAATACATAGATACCTATGTACAAATATAAAGGTGTTTGATAAACACAAGACTAACAAAATTGGCAAACAGAAAATGAAAATCTTTTCATTAATCTAGAATAAATTACAAGTTACAAGAATGTACTAAATTGTTACATGGATATTACTATTCTATTGGTTTTTTGCCCTGTGCTTTAGAAACAGGTTCCTCGCCGGCAGGAGGGTCTTCTAGGCAAAGGGGAGAATTGATGAAATTAACATCTCTGAGCATTCTGACGTTCATAACAGAAGGTGTATCCAAGAGATGCTCAGGACGAGATAATTCAACTTGGGAATGAAGGCTATAATCACCAAGGTATTTTGAAATTAAGTTGCGAGGAATGGAACGAGCTGGGATCCATGCCATATCCAATTTGAAAGGTGGTACAGGCAGGTCTAATAATGATGGAGCATGATAGTCCCATAAAAAATGCCCTTGCTCCAACTTTAACACACCCAATGCATTTAACCATCCTTGCTTGTAACCTTCATTGTTAGCATGTTCAATACGAGCATCCAGGTGAACAAGGGCTTCATTGTATCCTGCCATCCAGAATTCCCTTGGCTGTTTATGGAATTGGAAGGTTAATCTATCCAATTGTTCATGAAAGCTTTTGGCAAAAAGATCCTTGTTATGCAAGGCAGATTTCGTCGATGCCAGCTGATCTTCCAGAGACAGATTTTTATTGGACATTTCAGTCAAAGCACGGTCTTTTACTTTCAACTGGAATGCTTGAGTTTCCAGAGTAGACTGAGTGCGAGCCTCTTCAACATTTTGGCTGAGGATTCTTCCTCGCCCTCGAGAACCTCTTCCTCGTCCCCGAGCAGTTCCAAAAATGGCAGATCTTCTTAAGTCCTCCAGCTCTTGCCTTAGTTTGGCGTTTTCGACCTCTAAGAACGAGAAGCCTTCATCAGTAACTGGTATTAATGCAGTAGAAGATGAAGCAGCAGATTCATATTGAGCCAATTTTTTCTGCAAATTATTATTTTCTTGTTCCAGGATCTCGGCAATTTGTCTGCAGGCTTCAACTTCACCTTTTAGGGTCCTTTCCCTAATATCATATGCAACAATGATCTTCTTATGGCCTATTTCAGAAGAAAGTTGTTGGTATCTATTTTCATAATCTTTGTGTAACAAAGCCATTGATTCATTGTGCTGACCTTGAAGATCCTCTATGGAACCATGAAGTTCCTCGATCAGTTCGTAATACGCGACATTGTTGGCCACTGCTCGGTCAAGTAAAGCTTTCAAGTACTGATAAGCTTCAATTGCCTGCTCTGAGGCACCATGTCCAAGAATATCAGCAATTTCTGATGTACTAAGGATTGTATGACCAGCCTTATAGTATTGGTGACATTGCTGCATCAGCTCGGTATCATATGAAGAGATCAATTCCATTCTAGCAACAAACTAAAGACGAGAAAAAGACAACAATCAACGAAAACAAGTTATCAATAACAGAGATGAGCAAAGATATATTTTATTAGATCATCAAAAAGTTACATTGTTCGATTACAAGGAAATATAGAAACGATACCGAACAACTTCACACCTTTTCCTTGTCTCCCAAGACTTTCTCGGGAGGCTGGGACGAGGAGCTCGGTTGCTCGGTGGTAACAACAGCTTGATCGGTAGGAATCTTCTCGGGAGGAGGAGGCATGGAAGAAACGTCCTCGGTGGCAGAGGGTTGAGAATCAGAAACTTGATCGCCCATAGCCATAGAAGACTCATCTGAGGCAGGCTCATCTTCTTCTTCTTCCACAATTGGTGGAGGAGGACCAGGGAGATGCTGTTGGAATAGCTCAGAATCCTCTTGGACCTTTAGCTCTTGCAGAGCAGCTACCCAGCCATCATGGAAGTATTTCAACTCCCCATATTGAACTTGGGATGTCATTGCAGCTATCCCTCTCTCCCATCCTTTCTCCCAACCAACGCTGAAATGTTTCTTGATTGCAACTTTTCTCTTCGACTTCTCTGAGGAGAGCCTCACCTCCAATTCCTCTTTCTTGACTTTGATATCTCGCAGAGTAGATAATTCTTCCTCTGCCTTTTTCAACTTATCATCAGAATCCTGATGTTTAACCTCCAAAACTTTAACTTTCTCCTCCAAATTCTTGGAGGTTTCAGCCATCCTCATCTTATCAGCCTCAGCCACAGCCAACTTTTTCTCCCAAACAGTTTTCTCCTCGATGTACTGTTGGCGAGATTCCTTCACAGATTGGGCTAAACCCAACAAAGCATTGTCAACATCGGATGAGGAACTGGAAGCTTTAATAACTTGATCTTTCTTCACGATGGTATTGAAGCAGTTCACCAGCTGAAAGATAAGAAAAACAATAAAGTCAACACAAATACAAGAATTCAAGAAAAAGAAAGAAAGACCAAAGGAGTGAGAAATTTACTGAAGAAAGATGACGAGCAGCTAGGGATGTCAGTGTATCCCTAGGAATTTTTTCATCAACCCCGAGAACCTCGGGTATAACTGAGCTCATTGAAGAACTCGGAAGAATGATGTTTGAAACACTACTACCACCACTGGGTAGAGAAGATGCAGTTCCAGCAAGATTAACTGAGGATGATTTCCTCAATCTCTTCAAAGGAGGGTCAGCAGCATCAACCAAGGAAGAAGTCTTGATCGGAGAGATTGTAATTACATTAGCAGGAGCATTTTTCTTGCTCGGGGCCACTGGGGGCTTCTCGGCAGCTTTGGAGGACCCAGCATCTACTTTTTTAGTCCCTTCTGGGACATCAATTTTGCCTTTCTGGGCTCCAACAGCAGAAGAAATTTCACCAAATAGAGCAGGAGGAGCTCTTTTCTTGCCCATTCTCTGAGATAAGGGGATATGAGAATCTGAAGATGAACTTTCTGGTGTTGAAGCTGGTTCAATAGGGCGAGCAGTATAAGAGGTTGTGTAACTCTTATACTGTAGTAAATATGAAGCAGATCTAATATGCTCGTCAGCAATCGTCTTATGCAAACCCCAGATAAGTTTCAGATGTTTAATATTCACTTCTGATTCCTTTGGAGTTTTTCTTTTGCTATCAACTGCAAATAGATACATAATGAAATATCGGCCATACATTTTATCAAACATGATGAAAGCATAATTTTACAAGTAAAATAAAATGAAAAATGAACCTATCCCATTGCCATATGGGGGGCATCTGGGACCGTTGTACGCTTCATCCCCAGCTAGAGGCGCATGTTGCCAATTTTTTATGACCAACCCATGCTCAAAATAATCCCTATTTGAGTCAGGGAGATTAACTACAAGAGCCCTATTCAGATATCTAGTTTTTAAATAATAAATATTATCTAGAATGGCCCATTTATAACAAAACATAATTTCAGGGGTCCCAATACGAGTCCCATGAGTTAGATTTAATTTGTGCACCCCGTTAATTATTCTCCATGAATTGGGGGCTATTTTTGCAGGAACAAGATCAAAATATTGACAAAACTCAAGACATAATGGGTTTGGTGGAAAGGAAAAACCGCATTCAGCAACAAAAAGACTGGGGAACCAATGTCCCTCAGCCAATCGAAAGTAATCTAAAGGCTCAGAAAGAACCTCTAGAGTTACCCACGAAGGAATGGAAAAATCGGAACGGAATTTCTCAATAGACTCCACAATATAAACCATATTGAATAAAAGAGATACAGAAGAAAGAAAGAAGAACTTACAGAAAGAAAGGAGATGTGTTGACAACGAACGGAAACAAGGATGAACGCACAAGAGAAGAAGAGAATAGAAAGCTTGAATGCAGAAAATGAAAAACGTAGACGACGGTATGGTTACCAAAGAAGTTTAAATACTTTGCATTGGGAAGCGGAAAAAGAAATGATTACCAAAAAGAAACTACTAAACTTCCGGCGGCTAAGAGGACAAAATTTGCACGAAGATCGAAGCGCTTATAAAAAAGGCGGAAACTGCGAAATAAGAAGGAAATTTGAATACAATGTTCCTGAAACCCAGGAAGGACATCTAATATTGCTATATACTGAGAAAGAATGTTCCATACTCCTCAAAGTTCGAAATATGAAACATTGGGGGCTTCTGTTGATACCAAAATTAATATGCTGATGTGGACGAATAATACGAAGACACGTATCAATCTACGTGGCACAATAGCAGCGAGGAAGATCATTTCCCGACCAACCATGCTTCTCTCCGAGCAACGAGAATACACCGAGGAACTCTATCACACCGAGGAACTCTAACGCACCGAGGAACTCTATAGCACCGAGGTACTCTAATGTTCCGAGGAACTCCTGATCAGCGAACAGCTATGGCGGTCCGAGCTGCATCTCGGTCGTATCATTAATTGCCAGATAATCAACAGTTCAGATATTCATTGAATGCTTATATTCTTGGCACGCATTCTGCATTAAATGTATTACCCTTTCATATGTATGTCATTTAATGTATCGAACCTTTCATGTACAGCCTCAAGGCTATAAATACCTTGTATCATCCTCATTCAAGGGGACCGGAATTTCTTGAGAGAACTTGTAATCAAGAATTCCACAAACACTCAGCAATAACATAACAGTGGACGTAGTCTTTATTCCTAGCCGAACCACTTTAAAAATCTTTCTCTTATTTATTTATCTGTGATTGAATAATTAGAGCAATCTAGTTTTTTACATCAACACCCAGGATAGGAAGAGTGAGGGGGCGACAAGAAAGAGAGTAGAGTCATATAGAAAACAGGAGAAAGAAATGTAAGATTCTGAGTCTGACCTTAATTTAGATGATTTGGCCTTCTTTGCAAAAAAAAAATCAAGAAAAAAATTCTCAAATTTAAGAAAACTTGAAATTTCAAAGATAAAAAGAATTTTGAGAAAAATAAGTTTGAAAAGAAAAATGAAAAAGATTTAAAAGACCCGCCTAAAAAAGATGGTGAGAGATGTTATGAGTGTGATGGTAAGGGTCATAGAGCTTTTGAGTGTGCTACTAGTCTGAACAGACTTGCCAAAGAAAAGGTCAAAGCTGTCCTTAACACTACCCTTAGTGACGGTAGTGAGGTCGATTCGGTGGAATCTGGAGACGAGTCATCACATGAGTGTAACTTCTCCGCATTCATGGCTAGTCATGTGAGTACCTCTTGTGATCCTCACGACAATGAGGATGCTACTTCACAGGGACACCTCGATAGTGCGAGCGAACTGAGTGAGGGGGATGATGCTATAAGTGAGAGCGAGAGTAATCTTCAATGCGCCTACGCTGAGTTATATACTGATTCATTTAAAACTAAAAAGCATAACAAAGCATTAGTTCTTAGGATCATCGCTTTAGAGGAAGATTTAGGAGAAGCGTGAGAGAGGGAGTCCTCCACCTGCACTACCTTGAGAGAGAGAGAGTCTGCCTATGTTGAGAGAGAAAGCCAGTTTAGAGAAAGAGGGAGACTATTTGGAAAAAGAGACAGTCGTTTTGAGAAAGAGAAAGGGGACTTGACTAATCAAGTGGCTATTCTTATGAGTGAGCTCCATTCCTCCCTGGAGACTCGAAAGAAACTTGAAAACTGTTGTAACCTAGCTTACTCATGATCTTGAGAGTGCACGGGAAGTCAAGGTTCAAATCGAGGACAGATCTAGAAAGATGCTCCTCGGTCCCACTTTAGGTTTCGATGATAAGCATGGAATAGGTTTTGATGGTGCCTCCATGTCCCAAATAGCACCTGGACCAGTTCCTAAGTTTACTACAACTCCATATGACCATCGTCAAAAACCACGAAGGAGAGTTCGACCAAGAAAAGCAAACCGAGGTCATCCTAAGACTGTGTTCTTTTGTACGTACTACAAAAGAAAAGGCCACCTAAGAGAGTATTGATATAGTATGGGTCGAACTTTACGTACATATGCTCCATCATAACGTACTGATGATTTTACCAGTCTGAGAGAGCGTGTTGAGTTCTTAGCCTCCACATCATAGAGTTTGATGGAGGAATTTCGATGGATGTCTTTGTCATCAGTGAATGCGTCCTGCATCTCGGGTAAAACCAACAACAAGGGTAAACAAAGGTTACCACTTCTTGGGTACTTAAGAAAGACAAAAAGGCCCTTGTTGCTCATATCGCTCTGAAAGCACATAATACCTCATAGTGATATTTCGATAGCGGGTGCTCCAGATATATGACCGGTGATGCCTCATTTTTTACCTACCTATAGGATCATAAGGAAGGTAAAGTCACCTTTGGAGACGGGAGCAAGTCTAGAATCGTAGGACGAGGTACAATAAAGTTACTAGGATTTCCTAAGCTAGAGAATGTTTTCTACATCAAAGTTTTGAAAGCAAACCTTCTCAGCATTAGCCAGCTGTGCGACGCTGACTTTACCGTAAAGTTTGACTATGACGCGTGTATGTCTATAATCAAGAAAGTAAATTTTTAGTGCAAGGGGTGAGGATAACGAATAATTGCTATGGGACTGTGCCCAAATCCTCACTTGTCTGCAATAGCACCACGATCACTCCTATGGATCTGTGGCACCAATGTCTAGGTCAAGTGAACTTTAGAGATTTAACACGATTAGCTAAAAAGGACCTAGTACGTGGCTTACCAACACTTAGAAAGCCAACTTCCATGGTTTGTGGACCCTGTCAGTTGAGAAAGAAAATCCGTAGTCCCCTTAGGAAGTTGCATTCCATTACCACCTCCCGTGTGCTTGAGTTGATTCACATTGATCTTATGGGTCCTACTCGTACTGAGAGAAGTATCCTCGTGATGGTGGATGATTTCTCCAGATATTCGATTATGGGTTTTCTGAGAGAGAAATCCGATGCTGTAGAGTTTTTAACGACCAAGTGCCGTGTCCTGAAAAACCAACACATAGTCACTGTCAATAGGATACATAGTGACAACGACATTGAATTTATGGAGCAAAAATGAGATTTTTACTATGATAGCCTAGGAATCAAACATGAGTTTTTTGCTCTGAAGACTCCTTAGCAAAATAGGATTATTGAGAGAAAGAACAAGGCGATTCAGGAAATGAGTAGACCTATGCTTCTAGGTCGTAAAGTTGCCAGGATATTTTGGGTAGATGTAGTGTCTACTGCATGCCATACGGTGAATAAGGTTTACCTTCGTCCACACATAGTTAAAACGCCCTATGAATCGTGGAATGGAAAGAAGCCCAACCTTGCATATTTTCGTGTCATTGGGAGTAAATGCTACATCCTACGGGATATATAGAAATTAGGAAAGTTTGACTCCCGAAGCGATGAGGGAATATTGCTAGGATATTCATCAAATAGTAGAGCGTACTGAGTTTTTAACCTGAAGAGATCTAAAGTGATGGAGTCGATAAACGTTACCATGCAAGATGACGAACCATCGACGTCTGTTGACTCCACCCATTTGAGTGAGGATGACACACCCCTTTTTGATGATCCCACTGTGTCTCCCATATCTAGGGTGGACCCTACTCCTATTTTAGGGGACAGTCCTACTTGGGATCGCAAGAGTCATAATCCTACTTCTATCCTAGGAGATCCCACCCTAGGGGTCAAGACTTGTGCTCAGCTAGAAAATATTGTCAGCCATGTCTTCTACACATCTAAAGTCGAGCCCAAGAACTATAAAGAAGCATTATAGGATAAACACTTGATATTTGCTATGCAGGATGAGTTACTTCAGTTTTAAAAGAAAAATGTCTGGGAACTTGTCCCCTAACCTAGTGAGACGAATGTGATAGGTACCAAGTGGATTTTCAAGAATAAAATGGATAAAAATGGTACCATAATCATAAACAAGGCTAGGTTGGTCGCTCAAGGCTACACACAGATAGAGGGTGTAGAATTTGAGGAGACATTTTCTCCTGTTGAAAGTCTTGATTCTGTCCTCTTACTACTCGCCATCGCATGTCATCTGCGCTTCAAGCTATATTAGATGGATGTCAAGAGTTCCTTTCTAAATGGCATTCTACAGGAGGAGGTTTATATGGAACAACCAAAAGTGTTTGAAGACCCTAAGCACTCGGAGCATGTCTACTATCCGAGGAAAGACTTGTATGGTTTGAAGCAAGCACTATGTGCTTGGTACGAGAGGCTTACTTCCTATCTCTTAGCCCGTGGCTTCAAGAGAAGGGAACTTGATATGATGTTATTTGTCAAGAGAGATAACGGTGCTATTTTGGTTGCCCAGGTCTATGTGGATGACGTAGTCTTTGGATCCACATGCTCCCAACATGCTCATCACTTTGAGGAGGAGATGAAAAGTGAGTTTGAGATGAGCATGGTAGGTGAGCTTACTTTCTTCCTTGGTCTTCAGGTTAGTCATCTAAAGGATAGGATGTTCATCTCCCAATCCAAGTATGCTAGAGACCTAGTGAAGAAATTTGGTTTAGACTCTGCCGAGCATGCACGTAGACCTATGAGTACTTCTATCAAGCTTAGTAAGGACACTTCAGGCAAGGACGTAGAGCAAACCTTGTATCAGAGTATGATAGGTAGTCTTCTCTACTTGACTTCCAGTTGCCCTGACATAGCCTTTAGTGTTGGAATCTGTGCGCAATATCAGGCATCCCCAAAAGAGTCACCCTTACTCACTCTAAAACGTATTATTAAATACGTGAGTGGGACTCTCTCCTACGATATTTGGTATTACTTTGATACTGATGACCGTCTGTCCCCCTATTCGGATGCCGATTGGGCCGGAGATGTAAATGGTTATAGGAGCACTACTGGTGGGTGTTTCTACTTTGGTTCTTCTCTTATTTCCTGGCTGAGCAAGAAGCAAAACTCCATCTATTTATCCACTGCGGAGGCTGAGTACATCGCCACCGGGAGTTATCGCATGCAACTCTTGTGGATGAAGCAAATATTGGAGGGTTATGGGATTTCAGAGGACACCATGACTATCTCCTGTGATAACACGAGCACGATACACATATCTCATAATCCGGTCCAACATTCCCTCACAAAGCACATCAGGATACGCGAGCACTTTATACGTTAGTTAGTTGAGGAGAAAGTCGTATCCCTGATTTTTGTAGCCACCGACCTTCAGTTAGCTGATATTTTCATGAAACCTTTAGATGCCCTTAGATTCGAGAGTCTTAGGAAGTCTTTAGGGATTTGCACACTTAATTGAGGGGATGGTCTGTGTCTCAAATAGGATGCATTGTCATGTTCATATCATATGATTCCAAATGCTAGTTTATTTCATTTGTATTATTATTTGAAGAGCGCGTGTTTGTTCAAACTCAGAAATTATTTAATTAAACTCAGTTTTTCTATTAAATCCTAAAACATGCATCTAGGTGTGATTGAAGACAATATGATCATGCAAGAACATTCAATAACAAACAAAACACACAAGTGGAGAAAAATCCCCCAAAGGGGAAAAACCTTTTATTTTCACTATAATTTGTAAAGAACGGTTTACACGGATTACATTGAAAACAAGACTGACATATGATATACCCTAAGGGGTCGGTTCCGATGTCATCGGCTGAAATCTCCCCCAATAACTCCAGATGGGTAGCAATGGAAAAGAGATGGCTTCTCCTCAAGTTACTCCAGATGAGTAAAAACGATCCTCTTGAAGGTTTAAAGATTCACATACATATATGGGAGTGGTTATATGAATAAAGAAGGCATGAAACATTAAAACATGAAGTCTATTTTCTGGGCTGTAAAACGCAGAACTTGTGTGCGAAAAGGACTTAAAAAAAGTGTAGAATGAACACAGGTATATATACCAAAATCGAGGCGGTGGCGTCACTCGAACGAGATCGCACGATATCCTCATGTCTGTTGAACGACATAGAGATGTCGTTCGAACGAGTTCGTGCGACATGCTCTTGTCGCTCGAATGACAGAGCGATGTCATTTGAACGAGCTCGTTGACCGAGGCAAGTCCGCTTCTACACTTAGAAAAATTTATGCTTTTGATAAAAATGAATCAGACTTGGAGAAAATATTTTCTAAAAAATTCCCAAATATTTATGTAGATATAAACAACTCCAATAAACCATTTTACCAATAATGCGAAGTGGAGTAGTGGGAACGGTTGAGCATCACGTCCCATGTAGCATGATGCACGTGTGAAGATGGTGGATGCATGGATTCAGATCAAGGCCATCGTGTGGATGATCGTGTTGACGTGTCAAAAGTAGCGGTATCAGACATACATACTGTGATCTAGGACAAATAGAAAATTCCTAGATTCTACCTCGGACATTTATAAAATTATGTCCTTACATTATTATTTTGCTTTGTTTTTTTTTCGAAAAATCCAAAAAGATTTTCTTTGTATAAAATTTTTAGAAAAGCACAAAAAGATTTTTGTATTTTGTTTACACCTCTTATGGATGAGCATTTAAGATAGCTGAGTCACAACTTCCATTTTCATTTTTCACATGACTATTTGATAGTGATTTGAGATGCTACATCATTGCATCCATGTTCTTTACATTGTTTGGAGTCTTTGAGATGTGATTAGTGATATCTTTCTATATGTTTGGCTCCTTATCTCCTTTATTGCACACATGCATGGCTTTATTTGATTATTTTACTTGTCTATCACATATTGGCTTGAGTGTTTCCACCTTAATTATGTCTATATAATGAACCATATGCGATAAAACTTGACAAGATTGGAATGCATGTAAAAATCGTTTGGTGAGATTGTGTGGTATTTTAAAACGGGGAAGGGCTGCGAAAGGTTCTTAATTAGCCTTTGTGAATACTAAGCCACCGTAAAATCGGACATAAAAATTGAGTAATTTTAATTATCCGGGGTCCAAAGAGGTTAAAAGAGCCCGAAAAAATTGACAGGCAATAAAAATAAATTCATGCCAAAAATGGGCCATTATGTTTCACCATCAATTCTCCAATTTTTGAGAATTTAGATCTCCTCTAAACAAAATATAAATCTGAGGGACTATGGTTGGAGAATTTAAATGGGTTTGCACTTCCTTGAAAGTCGTGAAAAAGCATTAAATAGTTTTGGACATTATTGGTGTGGAAATCACTTTGAGCTTTGATTGAGTCAATTTCTTATAATTCCATCTTTTTACACCTAAGGAAGATGTTGAGTTCATTCGTTAGAAGTATCCGATATTCATGATGCACATATGTTATGTTTGTATGCATTGATTTTCCTATCGAATTTGCTCACATCCCTACATTTCTGCTATCATCGACTTTTTTGTTTTTCTATTATTTCATGGTGTGATTCTTTGTTTTATATTTTGTGTGAAAAAGTTTGAAAAATTCAAAAATAGAAATTTTATTTCCTTGTGACATTCTCCATTTGAATTTATTTGTGCTTATTATATCTGTCTAATGAATTATGGAGGATAATTGTTTGGTTGATTTATCAATGATTTTCTTAAGCTTAATTGATCTTTGATTTTTTCATGTCATTATATTTCAAACTGTTGCGTGTCATGAGTATCTTCTCTATCTCATGTGTGTAGGTACAAAATTGATGTTTATTGGATTGTACACCCTAATGAGAAAATATGAAGATGTTGAAGATGTTGAAGTTTTATTGATGACATGTCAGTTAGTATTCTCCATTTGAGGGTTTAATAGGGATATTATCTTATATGTCATTTGCCTTATGTAGATAGCATAATTCAGATTTTTTATGTATATACCGGCATAGACATAGAGGGAGATTTGTATGGACAAAATTTTATAAATGTCCGGGGTAGAATCTAGAAATTTTCTATTTGTCCTAGATCATAGTATGTATGTCTGATACCTCTGCATTCGACACGTCAACACGATCATCCACGACGGCCTTGATCTGAATCCATGCATTCACCATCTTCAAATGTGCATCATGCTTCATGTGACGTATTGCTCAACTGTTCCCACTACTCCACTTCGCGTTATTGGTAAAATGGTTTATTGGAGTTTTTTAATATTTGCATAAATATTTGGGAAATTTTTAGAAAATATTTTTCGAAGTCTGATTTGTTTTTAACACAAAAGGAGAAATTTTTCTGAGTGTAGAAGTGGACTTTTCTTAGTTGTCGAGCTCGTTCAAACAACATCTCTCTGTCATTTAAGCGACATGAGGATGACGTGCGATCTCGTTCGAGTGGCAAGTGTGTCTCGTTCGAGCGATGATGCCGCCTTGATTTTCATATAAATATCTGTGCCCTTTCTGCACGTTTTCCAAGTCTTTTTCATACACATTTCTGCGATTTACAACCCATAAAATAAACTTCAAGTTTGTAAGGTCTAATGTCTTTTGATTCACAAAACCATTCCTAAATATGTGTGTGAATCTTTAAACCTTCAAAGGATCGTTTTTACTCATCTGGAGTAACTCGTGGAGAAGCCGACTCTTTTCCATTGCTGCCCATCTGGAGTTCTTATAGGAAATTCTAGCCGACGACATCAGAACTGACATCGGAGGGTATTTCGTATGTCACTCTTGTTTTCAGTATAATTCGTGTAAATCGTTATTTTCAAATTATAGTGAAAATAATAAAAGGTTTTGCCCCTTTGGTGGATTTTTCTTCATTATTGTGTTTGTTTGTGATTGAATGTTCTTGCATGATCATATTGTCTTCAATCACACCTAGATGAATGTTTTAGGATTTAATTGAAAAATTGAGTTTAATTAAATAATTCCTTTGTTTCAATAAAAATGCACTCTTAGATCGGTATCAGAGCCAATTACACAATTGTACCGAGTAATTTTTTGCAAAATTTTTCTAAAGATATCAATTTTTGAAAATAGATTTTTGAAAAATTGATTTTTGAAAAAGGGCGTGTTCAAAATGAACAAATTATATAATAAAATGCCAGTTTTTGACGGGACAAATTATGCTTACTGGAAAGCCCGTATGAATTCTGCTCTAAAATCCATAGACGAAAGAGTTTGGATTTTAGTTGAAAGAGGTTGGACACCTCCCTCCATCACTATTGACAATGTGAGGAATTTAAAATCTGTGACTGCATGGAGTGAAGAAGAATTTAAATGGTCAGCTTTTAACTCTAAGGGTCTTAGTGCTATTTCTGGATCCGTCACACCTGACGAGTTCCTACGGATAATGACGTGTACCACGTCAAAAGAGGCATGGGATGTTTTATAGCTTACCCATGAAGGAACTAATGCCATGAAAGAATCAAAATAGCAAAACTTAGCAACTCAATTTGAAACTATCACCATGCTTGAGTCTAAATGTTTTGATGAATTCTATGCTAGATTATCTGATATTGTAAACACTAGCTTTAATCTTGGTGAACCCATTCCTAATTCTAGAGTTGTTAAAAAGATTCTGAGATCACTACCTAAGCGTTTTATCCCTAAAGTCACTGTGCTAAATTCTATGGGTAATTTAAACTCACTTAAATTAGAGGAATTAGTTGGAGACTTACAAACCTTTGAAATTGGCATGTTTCCTAAGTCTGTTAAACCAAAAGATAAGGGAATTGCACTTAATGCCCAGGATAGGAAGAGTGAGGGGTCGATAAGAAAGAGAGTAGAGTCATCTAGAAAAAGGGAGAAAGAAACGTCAGATTCTGAGTGTGACCTTGGTTTAGATGATTTGTCCTTGTTTGCAAAAAAAAAATCTCAAATTTAAGAAAAATGGAAATTTCAAAGATAAAAAGAATATTGAGAAAAATAAGTTTGAAAAGAAAAATGAAAAAGATTTTAAAGTCCCGCCTAAGAAAGATGGTAAGAGATGTTATGAGTGTGATGGTAAGGGTGATAGAGATTTTGAGTGTGCTACTAGACTGAACAGACTTGCCAAAGAATAGGGAAAAGCTATCCTTAACTCTACCCTTAGTGACGACAGTGAGGTGGAGTCGGTGGACTCTGGAGACGAGTCATCGCATGAGTGTAACTTCACCGCATTCATGGCTAGTCATGTGAGTACGTCCAGTTCTCCTCACGACGATGAGGATGCTACTTCACAGGGATACCTTGACAGTGAGAATGAAGTGAGTGAGGGGGAGGATGCTGCAAGTGAGAGAGAGAGTAATCCTCAACTCGCCTACGCTGAGTTATATACTGAGTCATTTAAAACCAAAAAGCGTAACAAATCTTTAGTTCTTAGGATCACCGCTTTAGAGGAAGATTTAGGAGAAGCGAGAGATAGAGTCCTCCACATGCACTACCTTGAGAGAGAGAGATTATGCCTGTGTTGAGAGAGAAAGTCAGTGTAGAGAAAGAGAGAGACTGTTTAGAGAAAGAGAGAGTTATTTGAGAAAGAGAAAGGGGACTTTACTAATCAAGTGGCTAGTCTTACGAGTGAGCTCCATTCCTCCACGGAGACTCGAAAGAAACTTGAAGCCCTTGTAGCCCAGCTTACTCATGATCTCGAGAGAGCACGGAAAGTCAAGGTTCAAATCGAGGACAAATTTGGAAAGATGGGAAAGATGATCCTCGGTCCCACTTTAGGTTTTGGTGATAGGCAGGGAGTAGGTTTTGATGGTGCCTCCACATCGAAAATAGCACCTGGACTAGTTCCTAAGTTTATTACAAGTCCATTTTGCTGAGTTTACTACAAATGGATTATTTACTAACAAATATGGGTTTAAGCGATAATCCTAGGCTGAACCCATATAACACTTGAACCCATATCCTTCAACAATCCCAGAGGATATCGAGTCGCAAATAGCACCTAAGTTTACTAACAAATATGGGTATAAGCGATTAAAAGAGGGTTCTAGTTGAAAAGTTTTACTGCAAAAGCCATTAAAAGAGGGTTCTAGTTGAAAAATTACCCGAGGATTGAGAAGTCAGCAATGCTCAGCCTCAAACCGCCTCAGAACCACCACACGTAGCCTTGAAAATTCTTCGGGTAAATCAAGGGAAGAAACGAACATAGTTTAACTTTCGATTTACTCTCTAGGTTTTTGGAAACGTAATGAAGGCCACGACCGGGTCTATTTATATAATAGGACACGGGAAGATGAAGCGTCGTGAGGATCTGGCTAAAGAAGCATTACAGGGCTGTAGCACCCTTGTACAAACCAATTCATGCAAGACGCAACCCAAACTCACTAATGTGACTGATATATTACACTACAGACACGACAAATTTTGAAGATTATGAGGTTACTCAGTCGTAGCCCCATCACCACCTCTTGGCACTGTGATTAGGGGCTTGTTGATATGACAAATATAACACCCTGCCGTGGCCATGTGGTTAATCTGGCACTTGGTGCATGCCGTGGTCACGATCAACCCAGGGTGCGTCATCTAAAGTTCCTCACTCAAACACGGTGTGCAGAACCTATATCTCTAGCCTCATTAACAAGTCGTAGCCTACTACATCATAGGGTGCGGCACCTACAGCTCCGACCTCATACAGGATGCAACACTCCATGAGTTTACCTTACAGTCCGCATCCCCCTTCTTATTTAATAGCATCACTAGGCTGACTTTATGCCACGAGCTCAGGCCACGTGACACTGGATGCATACCTCATATAAATAAAGGCCTACACCTCGAGATAAAGGAGAGAGTTCACTTATATCCCCTCACTCAGGTCAGATTCTACAATACCTGGCGAAGCCTTACCAAATTCTCTCTATGCAACCTCAACATACAGCTTCGGGGCTACTCGTCGGCGTCGCAACCACCTCTCTGGCACACCAGAATCCTCAATTCTACCATGTATTCTCCTTTATTCTCATACTTGTACGCTTCTATAGGATTGATTATATTATACAATGCAACGCATATAGTGAGAATGGAGCAACACAGTGGACGTAGGCCTATTTCTGAGGCTGAACCACTCTATATCGTGTCTTGTCTCTCTTTTTATTAATTCTATCCGTTTATTACAATTTACACTTGATTTGATGGTACGAGAATGACTAGTGGATGATTTCTCGTATCCTTAGGATGTCTCGCAACGCGAAATCCAAATAAGGAACCCCCCAATACACTAATAACTAACATTTCAGTCAATAAGGTTTGTGGTCCCTCAATATCCGACTTGTACCCCACATCCCTGCTTCTTGCTATGAGATTAACTCACCTACAGTCATGTTATGAGAGATGATATTCAACACATTACTCCTACTAGCTCGACGTTAGACTCTTAAAATTTTCCACGAAATAATCCCCATGCTCAGAAATATTTCATCCAATCTTGAATCCCTTTAATAGACAACCCTACCCATCGAGATTAGGTATAACCATACGACGTATGCCACGAAGTCTTTATTCACAACCATATAAAGATATATATAAATACGGCCCCGCCTCCTCTCAGGTGACTCTTAGTAAAATTACTAACGAACACGAAAATATCACTGTAACGGTCTATTATCACTCAAACCATCGTTAGCTAGTTCGCAAATCAGGGTAGTAATACATTTCACGCCCACGTTTCTCAAAGTATTACAATAAATTATAACGCATCAAAGTTATTTGAGACTTCCACTATATCTTAAAGGCACTATAAATAATGAAGTATCATACCTCCAAATGCGGGTGACAGTTGTGTTATCAGTGGCATAACCGCATATTGGGAATTATATATATGCCTGTACTGTACTCCTGGTTGATGCTGTGGAGCCTGCGTTGTTGGGGTAAATGTCCATGCTCCCCCATGTTGGGCATTATGTTGTTTCGGGGGGGGGGGGGCACCCTGCGGCTGTTGCGGGGTCCTTCCCTTCTGAGGGCAACTTCGACGAAAGTGGCTCCGTTCGCCGCATATAAAACACTTTCGAACCAAATTTCTACTGTGCTGGTCCTGCTGAGCACACTGCTGGCCCTGATGCCCTAGTTGACCAAGTTGATTTGACTGAGGCTGTTCTCCAGCTCGTTGTCGGCAAATTTGGCATTTGTGGCCATTTCTTCCACACTTAAAACACCTCTTTGTGAAGGTCCTATGTCCTTCGCTTTGTTGACCCTGGAGGATTTGTCTCTTCCTGCGATTCCCATTGTCCTCTTGGTCTTGACGACTCTGAGGAACATGTCGTCGTTGCAACAGTACTTTCTCAATGTTGCTATCCCTAAAATTGTCCTATTGATCGACTTCTCTTGTTCTTTTAACCCCTTTGATCTGTACATTGCGATTCTGGTACTGCAATATTAGGGTAGTCACTACTTGTGCCATAATATTTGCTATCTTAGTGATTGTCGCTCTTTCCTGATGAACCCACAGTACTTACTGGTCTGGTCCCGCATTTTCCTCTTAAGCTGTGTTGGTGTGTCTCTCCATCATAAGCGACATCTGAAATTTAAATGAATTTTATAAGTCTACTGGGTATACATAGCATCGTATAGAAGTACTTAATCTAAAACACGTAACAAAGAATGTAACAGTCCTAACAACATGACTCGATATTAAAGAACGTTATGCGAAAACATAACAATCCGTACAGATCCTAAGGACACTAGAACCCGATGCTCTGATTCCACCTGTGACACCCCGCCTAATTAATTATCGGGTGATAAGTCCTTAATTAATTAATTTCAGAATATCAAGTTGGTTCAGATATATGCATCACCGTCGAAGGCCTCAAATTTTAAATTTAATAAAAACTAACCACCTAATATTTAAAAAGGTTGGTGTCAAAATTTATCTTGTTATTAACCATCAACATTAAAGGAAATAATTAACACCACACATCACAATAGAATAAGGAAAGAACTAACTGAAATAGTATAAAGAACTGGAGTAAACACTTCCTGTCAAAATCCCATACAATAATCCAACAACATGAAATCAAAGTCTAACAATAGAATAAAATAACTCTAAATCTCTGAATGTAAAATAGGAGGGAAGACATGTCCAACTGAAATAAATGACTGATAGAATAAGATAAAATAGACTCACAAGCGTCTACTAGAAATATCCTATAGCTTCCACAACAACTACAACTCGACAAATGAATGAAATCTCTTAAGTTTGGTGTCCCTGTGGTTGAGCACCTAGAATAATAGAACAAGAAAAGAGATTTGTAGAAAAACGGGTCAGAGCCCGAGTAGAAAACAGTTTAAATATAACAAGTTCTTAAATTAATTACTTAGCACAATATTGTTCATGTTAACTTAGCATACTTACTTGGGATTATCACCTTTCATCTAATGTGCACACCTAGCGATCCAAACTACCCTTACTAGTCACTGTACTCTGCCTGAATATGCGCAGTATGACCACTATGCCGGACATAATATCTAAATAACTCGAAGATAATATATCTCTATTATTTAGGAATAGATTAAAGATGCTTTAACTCATTCTCATAACATTCTTAATTCTCAACTGGAGACCCAATAAGTATATACATCAATAAAGCAGACAACATGAAACATAGAATAGGAACTCGGTATACATATATAAATCTCATTATGCATACATACAAATATATATATATCAATACTGCACCCATGGTAAGAAACCCCCGGTACTGGGCATACTTGGCTATCTAGTCCCATTGCAACGCTCATGCATAAAGGAAAACAGGTGCAAACTCTCAAGAACTAATAAAACATATACATATATAGGAGGCGAACATAGTCCCAAGCCGATGGACTATGCACATACCTACGCACCCATACGACTGTCACCACTATCGTTCTCACAGATAGCCCGTACCTAGGTTCCATGCTCTAGTGGTATGACTCAAAATCCCCAAGGCACACAAGATATGGTCGTCCACAAAGCGCTAACCTCCGTTCGATAACCAGTTGCTAGGTATGTCATACACATAATATTCCAAGTAATAAGCATGCTTACAACTTATTTAACTGAATAGTCATTCACGCAACCCAATTATCATAATAAGTAAGTAATATTAACGTCTCTACTCTCCACGATATTCATTTATATATTACCTCTCTAGGACTCACATTCTCTCCTAGGTTTCCATATAAGTTCAATACGTCGAGGGTCATTACACCTTTAATCCCCTAAAACTTTGGAATTTAAGTCACCCGTAACTCACGTAGGTTAATACACTCGCTTGGATAAACCCAGGATGGATTTTAGCTAAATCGGACCCAAAAATCAAGTTCTGGAATCTCGTTCAAAGTTCAAGGATTCTCGTTCAAACGAAATTTCCACTTCGAACGAACTTCAACATCTCTTTAGAAGGGTCGTTGGATTTCTCGTCAGAAGGTTCATTCGAACGAGGACGTTCGAACGACCTTGGCTAGTTTTCTAATGAAAAATTCCAACATGCCCAATTCTTCCCCAAATTTTATTTTTCCAACATAACACACTTCAAACTCAACCCAAATTTCATCCAACATCCAATTTGATAGTTCTAAACTATTCCTAATCATTATGGGACACTTTCTAACACAAATTAGTGTTCAAATCTTTATGTTTTCAAAGGGAAGCCCAACAATTTCTTAAATCTCTAAAAATTTGCATAACATGAACCGAACAATTTAATTATTCAAAAACTCTTATTATAATTCTTGATTAGGACCTAAAATCTCCAAATTTAATAGCCTAACAAAGGGCAAAACCTCTACATGCATACCCATCTCCAATTCATAAGACTTCTTTACAATTTAGTATAATTAACTCTAAGATTTCATTGCACTAAGTTTATAACATCTAATCTAAATCAACAAGAACAATATTTTCTAAAAGAGGAGCAAGATAAACACTTGCCTTGGAATGGATTTCTGATTCTCGGGTTGAAATTGATATGTGGTTGATCCTCACATCGCGATCTACACTTTAGCGCAAATTTGGTGTGAAATCTCTTTCTTTCACGTATGTTGAAAACTAACAGTAATTTTCGTCCATTTAATCCCTCAAAAATCCCAAAAGACTAAAATACCCCTTCGGATTGTCATTTTGCGCTAAAATGCCCCAGACTCCAAATAAAACACACGAGTAGTGTTTTCTGACTATTTCGACCCTTCCGGACACATTGGCCCATTCAAAATAGTCGTTCGAGTTATATAAAAATAATTGAACTTTTTAACCCCCAAATATGTAAGAGTGACGCAACTCATACGCGCGTCTCGAATAATTATATCTTAAGTGCCGTGTATCTCATCCCCGACCATATTATTATTTCTGAAACCATCTATTATGTTACTCATTATGTAATGTTAAATATAGTTATTACTCAACATGATTTCAACATAATTATTTTTGATAACTACTAACTCTCGTCAAGCTAGTAATTAATACCATAACGTCGGATTAATTAAAAGATAAATTTTCTCTCTTGAATTAATTAATACCAATTTCCATAATTTCATAATAATATAAATATGCGTAAAAATACAGGGTGTTACAAAGGCCGTAGCCTTGCATATATATAAAAAATCAATGTTTAAAAAGGGGACGCTGCCCAATGTTAAGAATTCAATGAAGGCTAGTTAGCTGCATCATCTTCTTCATCACCGTCCTCTCCTTCTGCGACTGTCATGGCCTCCTCCTCTGCTATCTCAGCCTTTCTCTCCGCCCTTATCCTGGCTCTCTCTTCATCTGTAGACTTCATCTCAGCCACGCACTGCAGATGCTCAGCATCACCAAGGCCCCAAGCAAGAACTGTGTCCTTTGATTCAAGGAAGTTTTTTTATAACCCTGTGCCTGGGCTCTTGGTAGCCGCAGAGGTAAGCTTTATTGTTGATGAGGTAGAAGTATTCGAAAGATTTGAATGATTCCACAGTACTATCAATGGCCAATTGGATAGCCTCAACACGATATTCATCCTTTTTCTTGATAGTTGCGGCATGGTCTTCTTCTTCCATTTTCTTAATGGCCGCGACATGAGCCTCGACATCATTAGTAGCCTTGGTCTCCAATTATTCAAAATTCTTTTGAAGAAGTTCAAGCTTGCTTCTTGAAAGTTCGGTAGCTTGGGCAGCCTTAATAACCTGAGCTTGGGAGGCCTTGAGAGAGTCTACGGCTTCCTTAAAATTCTCCTCAGCATTCCTCTTGGCTTGTTCCGCAACTTTAATGGTGTCATATGCATTCATCTTATATAACTCAAGGGTCACAGCAGAAGACTTCTTTCCAGCTTCAAAGGAGTCAGCCCTTGTCTTCACTAAATTAGCATTGTGAACGTTGTCCGCTGCATCCTTAAGCCTATACAGACCCTCATACTTGAGTTTCTGGGTCATCACAGCTTCTGCAGCCTGTAAATGTATCGAAAGTTAGAAAACAAAACCAAAGCTAAAAAGAAAAATTATTGAAAAGCTGGAATTACTTACTCTCAGTAGACTGTGGATGGCATAAGACTCCATGTCCTCGTGGTCCTCATCCACCAACCGATCTAGGTCGGCTCCATTAACTGCCTTTTTTTATCATTAGGTAGCACGGGCTGTTGTGTCCCAAGAAGACTGAGGACCTGGCCTCCACAGTTATGGCCACATACGTCTACTTTATGGAGGTGCTAGGTTTGCATTAACAGCTACAATTATTGGAGTTAAATTTGTATGGATTGGAGAGGTACCGCGGCCTTCGAGTTATTCAGGAGTTGGCATTAACCTTACCGCGTCTAAATTAGCCCCAATATTGTCGTCAAAATCACCCTCAGGCCTCTCGTGAGGGGCTAACCCCTCAACCTGAAGTGAGGGAGCTACAATATTGGTTTGATTCGCTGCTTGATTTCGGGGTGCAAAGAGCTTAATTTGATCACCAGCATGGAATGCAGCAGGAGCTTTGGACTTTGTCCTCTTCCTTTTTCTTTTCCCGGCTATGTTATTAAGGACAACTGCATCCTCATCCATTTCATCCAATGGAGCTGCTAATAACTCTCTTTTAATCTCCTCACCTAAAGAAGAAATAAAGCAATATTAAAGACAAAGTTGAGAGTAGCTGCCTCGGAGTTAAAAATAGAACGAAAAAGTTATACCTTTCGCGACCATCTCTTTGGGAACAGACTTGTTGGGAAAGAAGCCCCCCTTTTAGATTGAAGCAGAGGTTACAAGAGTGTTGAACTTCTTCTCATCAGCAGGAACTTCCACGACCTTACCAACCCTCTGCTCTTATCGCTCACTCAGCAGCAAATTATCAAGAGCTGTAGAAAAATGCAAAGGTTAGTACAAAAGAAAAACATGGAGAATAATATTCAACTATAAAAAGGGGATGCGACCATAATTCAAAAATCCATTTACCAAGATTAGAGGGACATCCCTAGTGCTGCGGCATCCTAAAGGTTCTCTCCCTCTCAATCTCTTCGGGGTGGATCTCCCACCCTTCTCCAGAAATGAAAAAATATTTGCCTTTCGAGTTCTTCACATTGGTAGGCCTCCCAAAATAAAGGGTTTTGTCTCTGTCGAGGATAGAAAAGTAATAATACCCCATAAATTTTACGGAGTTTTCCTTTGGGCGGTAGAAGTAGAAAAACTCAGCAGGAGTAATGTCTCTCTTAAATTCCTCCTTCCACAGCACTATGGCTGTAAGAATTTCCCTCTAGCCATTGGGATCCAATTGGGCTGGGGCTAACTTCATCTCCTGGAAATTTCTTCCAACTGGAACAGGGACAGGTAGCCACAACCCATAAATGAAAGCATGGAGGGGAAAGCAAACCCAATCGTCATCAAGTATCGTGCATGGCCTTTGTTCCGTGGCAGGTGCTGAGCACATCAAACCCTCAGGAAACTCAAAGGCTTTAGCCATTTGATCAACCCACTCTTGAGTCATAATGTTGCAGATATTAAAGGCAGCAGGAGGTCTCTCATCTCTACCAGATGGGCCAGCAGGTGCATCCCTAACGTCAGATGGACCCACCGCTGCGGCGTCAATATCCATTCGCTGGTTACTTGAATTGGCTTCTTCTTTCATTATCGAGGATTTTGATTCTCATTTTAGCACTACACAGTTTGGGAAATTCCTCAACTGGCACAGATTTATTGTCCTCAAAGGACGCGCTAAAGGAAGCTAATGAAGAGAAACTCTAAAGTGTTTGTTCCAAAAGCCTCTTAGAAATTCATCTGGGTCAAAGTTCATATGGCTGCAATAATACCTAAAAAGAAGAGTTCGCAGTTAGGTACCGTAGCCAATATCGTCCTAAGGCCTCTTATAGGCCATGACGAAAAAAATGATATATCAAGTTGAGAGGATAAATGGAAACGCTAGAAAATTTATCCAACTATACAAGTGTTGGGATCTAAAGTCCTAAAAGTTAATTTTTGTTGTGACATATTATTTTGGGGAAGCTATTTTATCTCCTTACATGCCGTAGTCATTGAACTTTGTGCTATCTACTGAGGGCACTAATCTGAGAACCTAGGTAAGAAGAGTTGCTAAAGGACACAACCATATGTGTACATGTCGCTGATAATTCTTAAAACTGTCCGATATATGAGGGCTGTAGACATTAACTTAAGGGTCCTAAAAGGTAAGGGAATATTTACATGTTGCAGCTAGATATCTACATGCCGCAACAATTAAGGGCTGTAGACATTTACCTAAGACCACCCTAAATTTTCCAAGGGATTTTGTTATGCCGCAACCAGATGTTCATCAAGCCGTGACCATATGACCAAACAATAATATTTGATGTTGATTAAATTTGAAGATTAAATCCCTAGAATGTGAAGAGTTCCTCTCAAGAACACCAAGAACAGGGGGTATGATTTTAGCAAAGACGATCCTATACAAATACATTTCAGGGATGTGTTTTATATTTCTATCCTACAATCTAGGAATTCAAAAAGCCCAAAGTTTAGCAGTTATAAATCGTAAAAATTTGTTCGAGCCAAGAAATTATAGTAGCAGTTATTGGTTGCAATCCAAGAAAATACATTCACATAAGATCAATTCATGGTGAGTTTAGCAGATATGAATCGTTGTAATTCAAAGTTAATTGATTCATAAAGGCAAAGATAATTCAAAGTTAATTCAAACTTAATTGATTCAAAGTTCACAAGGTTTTTGATTGAAAAAATTACCTGGAAAAGGATGAAAATCAGTTGCTCAGCCTCAAAATGCCTTGCGCCACCTCAAACTGCCTCACACACTAGCCTGAAAGGTCGTCGAAAAAGTCAAGATGAGGAACGAACAGAGATTTTCCTTCGATATGCTCGTAAGGGTTTAGGAAACGTAATGAAGCCCACGACAGATTCTATTTACATAAGAGGGTGCGGGAAGACGAAGAGTCATTTTGGGAAGCAATCACAGAGTTAACATGCCGTGGCACTAGTAGAATCAAGATGCAGCACCAATTACTTGGCACTAAGACTTAAGGAATTATTGATATGACAAATATATCACCCTGCCGTGGAATGTATACAATGGACAAGTGCGGAAGACTTTCGGCCGCTGCCTAGAACTTACATGCTGCGAACTTATCCATATCTGCCTTACTGGTCCACTGCCGCAGCAGTTCATACTCAGGATGCAACCCTTATATCTCATAGGGCGCGAACCTTACCAATTATAGGGTGCATCCCTAATGTGTCACTTAACTGGGACGCAACCCCTTTCATCCACCAGAAATAAAACAACTACACCTATAAATAAATGTCCACACCTCAAGACAAGGGGTGGATCCTCATCTGATCCGGGTTCATTTCCTACATCAGTATGAAGCTTGGACTTGATTACTCTCTCTACGCCGCTAAGCATAGCTTGGGGCTACCGACAGGAGCATCACAACCACCATTCTGGAGTCATCGGAATCATCATAGTCATGTACTCTCTTCTCTCATCTACATTGTACGCCTATTACGACATTGTAAACTTGTACTAAAATGCATATAATGAGAGTGTGGCACCAAAGTGGACGTAGGCTTATTATTATAGCCGAACCACTCTATATCTTGTCTTTTATCTCTCTTTACTTGCTCTATTTTCTTATTATGCACTTTACACTTGATTTGCTAGTATGAGAACGACTAGTGGATGATTTCTCGTATCATTATGATTTACTAGCTTCTTTGAAATATGGATATTTTGGGGCTTAAACTAATTTCAAATGTTTTTATTTTAATATATATGTTTCGTGTCATTTTTGTAGGGTTCTTGTAGTTTTTGGCTATTAACTATCAAAACCTATCACTACATAATAACATTCTTTATTTTCTTTGATACTTTTTGGGGACTTTTTTTGTAATTTACAATTTTATTATTTTATTTTTTATATTTTAATCATTTCTAACAACTAATTTTAATTACCCCAACATATCGATCTCCAGTGTTTACATATTATATCTTTACTGACTATTGGATATTTTTTTAAAACAATGGTTGTGGTTACACCTTTTTTCCCTTCTCCTAATTAGAATTTTTAATTTTATATAGTTTCATCAACGTATTTTGTGGTAACTTAGGTTATTAACTAATTTATAATTTTTTGTTATCTTCATTGTTTTGATTTTTATTTAGAGGTATTTAATTATGAAATGTTAAAATGTATAAATTATTTGCGTGCTTTTTTGGATTTGTTGAGTAGATGACTGAATTTAATCATGCTTTTTAGTGTTGAGTTTGAGTTTGATTCTAGTGAAAAACAAAGGGCATATGAATGTTTCTTAATTGTTAGAATGCCTTTGCATGGAGTGAATTGCATAATCAAACATAATTCTGAGGGAACTAAACTTTTATAAGTTAAAAATATAATTAATAAATACCGTAGTAATATGAAATTAGTAAATTTGTAGTCACCATTAAAATATTTTATGAGTTTCTTAATTTTTATTTTTATTTGTGGGGGGATTACGATTGTGTCCATGCTACATCGGACATGTCCATATTATGGTATTTGGGACGTGAATAAATACATTTTAGGGTATCTACCACTTTTTGTAGAGTTAGTGTATTGAACAATTTGGGTTATTGATATAAGTAATACACTTGAATCATAAATCTAATAACTATCCAATATAAATAAGATAATTTATAATTAGAGAACATTGAGAGTGTGAATGTGAACTCTACAAATTCAATGAATTGTAAAATCAAAACTCTCTATGAAGAATTTTCAAAAGATTAAAGTTGTGATTGAATCAATATCCCTTTGCTTATACATACAAAGCGTCCATAGATATTAGCATACTAGTTCTTAAACAGGTAGATTTGAGAAATTTCTTACCCATAATGAAATTTCTCGAATTGACGAGTTTAAACAATTTGGGACTATAGAGTTTTTTTTATTGTACTTAGTGGATCATGATTGTTCTATTTCACGGAATGTCTGGTGGTCTCCCTCAATGTTATTAGGGTTCATACTAGATCAATGTGGCGTTGAGTGTTATTTTAGGGTCTTAATTAAAATAACATATGGACACTCATACATCTTCATCATGTAATTGGAGAGTTATGGGAAGATATTGCTGAATTTTTCTTGGCCTAGAACAATGTGGATAAGTTGTTAGGTGTGATAAATATGCTTTTAAATTTGAATGGGATAGGACAACATGCCCTATAAAGGTTATGGAGGAGATACGATTCATTTTCACGGTTTATGAAATTAGTAAATTCAAATTCAATTTCTTTAATATGAAATTAGTAGAATCTTTGTTTTATACCTCTCTTTCTTTCTTCAGAGGGATAAAAAATATCAACTTCTAAGTAGAAAATAGTTCACTCTTCATTGTTTATGCACATTTTAATTAGCATTTATGGAGAAGGTTGGTAAGATTTTGATAAAGTTAGGCACGGTTTGATTAAAAGTTACTCGTCTTAGGCTTTCAAGTGAGCCATCAAAGGGAGAAAATGTCAAATAGCATGTAGATGGAATAGACAAGCATAAGAATATCGCATGATAGTATAATACTTGTACCCTATGAGAACTACATGCATCCCCGTTGGACTCTCGATTTTGGAATTTGACAAAATTTTCCAAAGTTTAGACATGAAACTTAGGTGTTATTGGGTGAAAATGTAAAACAATGACCAAATGGCCATGAAAGAAGCACAAACTCGTTTCATGGGAACAAAGTAACTTACAAAACTCAGCGTCTCCTCACCGCAATCCTAGGATAGGATTTTGACAAAAAGTTTCAAGTCTTATGATTTAAAGTGGCGTCTTAAGGGGGGAAACCAAAATAAATCTATTTAAATTTCCTAAGATGTGATCAAAGTAACTTATAGTAAATTAATGCCCTTTAACCGACTTCTCGAATTGGTAGTTTAAAAAAAAAACCAAGTTATACATATTAACATTAGTTGTTTAAGGGATAGAACATAAAAATAAAAACCAAATGGCCCAAAAAGAGACACAAATGCCTTGCAAGGAACTAAAGTAACTTGTAAGAACTAGTCATATCCTCATCGGACTCCCGGATTGGGAGTTTAACAAAAGTTTCAAAGCTTAGGTTTGGAAGTAGGTAAAGGGATAAAATGTAAAATATAAACTATTTGGCCTAGTGAAAGGCATAAAAACTTCGCACGATACCAAAGAAACTTGTAGAAACTAACCACTTCCTCACCACTCTTAGTTTAAGCATTTTGCCAAAAACTCCAAGTTTTTAAGTTCTTTGCGTAGGTCTTAAAGTGATAAAACATACAATAACAATCAAATAGACTTAAAAGAAGCAAAAATAACTCTCACTAAACCAAATTTACTTGTGGGAACAAATCATGTCCTTCCCACACTCCCAGGTTGGGGGTTTGACAAAAATTTCCAAGGCTTAGGTTTAAATATGTGCCATTAAAGAGAGGAATGTAAAATAGCAACTAAATGGCATAAATAAAGGCACAAAAACTTCGCACAATACAAAAGTAACTTGTAGGAATTTATTTCATATTCTCTTAACTCTAAAGTTGGGAATTTAAAAACAAATCCAAGTTTTATACAAGAAACTTAGGCATTAAAGGAGAAAATGTAAAATAACAACTAAATGGCCTTGAAACAGGCATAAACTCATACTAAAGAAACTTATAGGAACTTGTTTTCTATCTTTTAGTGGAAGTGGAAAAGGAAAGGGGGAATTGGACCCTCGACCTCCTATATAAGAGTGAGAGCCCAAACTTAGGGATTTTTTCCTAGAAGAAGGAGTGCATTCTAGTAGAGGCTGGAGATCCGACCAGATTCACTGTTTCTTCTGGCATGGTGGAAGGAGGAACTATGGGTCTGGAAGAAGTTTAATTAAGGAATTTTGGTGCAGTTGGGAAGACATAAAGAGTCCCCACATCGAGGGTCATTTTTCTCAAAACCTTTTTCCTTATCCGTCACTACTGATTGAGGGTTCAAAACCTAGTAATACCTCCCAAATCAAGTCATATGGTTCACAAGAGAGGGAAACAATAGAAACCCCGTTTCTTCATCTATCTCAGGATGTTCGACCATTTTTTTATCTCTCCTAGCAGATCCTCAAACGATATCATTCCACATATACTGACTACTGTTCAAGTCTTTTTTGGGCTTGGTTCTTCGTCCGAACTATCAAATTCTCCCCCATCCAATGGCAACGATGTCATCCTTCCATAAGAAGTCAATGCATTCTACAAGCTTAATAGCCTCTTTATATAGATCCTCCCACTTAACGGGGAGATATATAAACAAACGAACCAAACTTCTTGTAGTTTCAAAACATCAAGTAGCTAGAACATATTGCAAATTTTATCAATTTGTCAAAATTAGTCTGCCATAATCTGAATGGCATCATCTAAGCTGACTTCGTCGGTGGGTACCACCCAATTATCAGACTCTCGATCCCACTCATTTTTATGAAGACAAGTGCCTAGAAACTCAAGTGAATCATTCCCATTGGCTAAGAAATAATCTTCGTTGGCTATCAATAAAGATTATGTCTAGTAGGTTATCCTTTGTGGTTGTAACTTTAAGGAATATATTGTGTCCTCACATCACTCTCTGGTTGGGAATTTGATGAAAATTTATGTGTATTATATTCTTAAGTGGGTTGTTAAAGGATGAAAATATAAAATAGAAACAAATTGGCCTATATATAGGCATAAAATCCTCGCACGATACCAAAATTGTTGGGTTTTATTCATAAAACCATGTGTAAAACATTTTATTATTGATTAATAAAATATTATTTATTAATTTTGATATGATAATAAAATTTTTGAGAATGCTTTATATTTGTGTAAATATATTATTTCATTTACTGTCGGTTAATAGAGTTTAGTAGGAATTCCAATGCGCTGGCTTCAGGATGATCAAAGGAGATTAGAATTATGGTTCCAGCACTATCGAAATGTTCACAACCTAGATAGGGACTTGACATCCTATAGAAATGGTAATCCTAGAAGTTAATCACAAACTACATGGAACCGGTGATGGTTCAAAAACTTGTGAGATAGTTAACAGAAGATTTTTATCGATACATCCTAGGAATGTATTGAACGGGATCATACGTGAGATTAAAGTATAAGGGTTGTCTAGATTAAACTCGATAAATCTCATACCATTTGTAAAGTGTGTATAGATTCTCAATCCTAAGAATTATGATAATTAGGATGCATATGTAATTGTTGATTTGATTGCAATGGGTGCAATTCAATATTAGATTGAATCAAATGAACCCCAGATATTGGATGACCGTTATATTAATAGATCTGAGATTTTAATTTTGATGAATCCATATTCGTGGATACCTAGAATTGCGATACCCCTTTTATTGACTTATAAGTTTTTGTTTCCTTCAGCAAACCTGATGATTGGATTATTTATAACCCGATGGAAGCAATAAAGTAAGTTAATCCTGAGAATTAAAGAAATTGATTAGATGTTAGTTAAACTCGATTAACAGCAAATTTATTTGACCAAGTGAGTATCTAAATCTTAACGTGGAGAATCACATTATGTACTATAATCAACTTTGCAAATAAGCCCTCATTATATTTGAGGATTTCTTAGGTAATTAAATTGGAGTGAAGTCGTAATTATTTAGTGGAATCATTATAATTAAATAAATAAATAAAATAAATTACAGTATTTGTAATTGGGTATTTTTGAGTACTTATTTTTAGCTAATTTAATTATTTGTCTTGAGTTCTTAGTGTAGTCCATATACCCAAGAAGTTAGGCCCAAAGTCTGAAAAAGACCAGTTTAGTCCAAGACCAACTTTCTACTTATATATAAAGGTGTGAAAATAGTATTTAGTAAATTATTTATCAAGTTAGGGTTTGAAAAGGATCGTAGAAAATATTATTTAGGTTTTTATGAAGAGGGCTATAGAGAGACAACCATAACTCAAGTTTCAGCAAAGGTTTTCATCTCAAAAGGTATCCACCCACCTACCTAACTATAGGGAGGATCATACACTAAAAGATCTTATCATTCAAAAGCTTTAAGAAAGGTTTTGAAGATCCAAAACAAAACAACCCCATCATCAAAAAATAGATTTCTCCCCATCAGATTGCAACTAAGTCAACAAAGGTATTATGTTCTAAACCTTAGGTTTGTTTTTCAGACCTAGTTTTAGGTTTTAACTCTTTCTTGTATTTGATTAGTCGAAGATCCATGCATGAAAATTTTATTCCACGTCTATCGATCCCCCCAGCAATTGGTATAAAAGTACTTGGTTTATATTAATCATTCAGCGAAATGGTACATGTTGTCCAAACTTTGAAACCCTAGTTTTCATGTTGTGGTAAGGGTGTATGTTTTGTACTAACAATGTTTTGCAGAGATTATTCATATATAATTCTTCCATAATGGACATGCATTTATTTTCTATATGAATGGATCCTACGGCGATTTATCCGTAGTTATATTTCCGTCTCTTGATTTGATTTTGTTGTAATTATTCAGTTTTGTTATTATTTTTATTTAGATGTATTTGGAGGCATTGGAGAATGATTGTAATGTTTTATACACTTATAGTTATGTATTAGGGTCGGTTTTATTATTTGGCCAAGTTTCATAAAGTTTCATTCAAGAGGAGGAAGGAGACCATGCTCGATAAGGTCGATAGATCACCCCCACCCACCCTACCCAGGTTGTCATCCAAGTTATTTTTCCTTTTTGTGCTGGTTTCTTGTGGTTGTTCACGATGGTTCTACCCCAGATTATTTCCATACTATAGAGGATCAAGTTATAGTGACTAAGAGGTTTAAGAATTCGTTTTTGTGAGGAAATCTACTTTAAGTGGACTATTTATCAAAACAAGTCTTCTACAGCAAGGACTCTTGGACTTGAAAAGTTTTACTTTAAGAAGAAGTCTAGATTAGGATGGAAAAGACATTTATGTATTATCATTATTTACTACATTTATTTATTTAATTTCTATTATTTTATTATATTGCATAATCTGTGTGATAATTAATTGGATAATTAGGAACACATTATTTCATGGAAAGCATGGATAATTATTTTTTGACCCCGGCCTAGATCACCAATTTTCTATGAATATTTGTGTTGTGTTTTATTCTTTTCTACATTGAATCAATATTGGGGTTAATTAAATTTTAAATTGTGATTTAAATTGATATCTCCAAAATTTTATTTTTGGAAAATTTTAATTTTGTTTTTATTTTAAGAAAAAATAAAATGTGAGATCAAGATATTTATTTTATATAAGTAAATTTGGAAATTACTAAGGATTAAAATTTGATCTTTTAGAATTGAATAAATATTTTCTTAAAACCCTAATTTTTTTAAATATTAAGTAGGATAGGGGTTTTATCATAACCCCCATGATCTTCATCGGTATTTTAAAGTTTATGATTCGATTAATTCCTTGTGTCAACTTGATCTGGTCCCGATTAGATAATCTTAATCGCGGTATCACAACAATTTTAAAATTCTTAAGTGATAGTTTAGTGGAATTAAATGTGAGTGACTTCGGCACTCCCATCGAGGAAGTTCTACACAAATAGGTTTAATTTTAGTTAACGAACCGATGGCATACACTTAGACGTAACTTCTGAAATCTTCCCCATCGGAGTCACTGTCATAAGCTATGAGACTGAAAGTTACCGACTAATCAATTATGTTGGATAGAGGATTCTGAACCATTCAGGTACATAATTAAAGGACAAAAGTCTGTCTAGTTCAAGGCGAGGTGATTTAAGAACCCATTGATAAATTCCACTTCAGAAGGGAACTAGGATGTTCGATGGGATTTTACTTTTGAAATTAGCGGTGAAGGATGCCACTGTAAAATAAAATCAAAGTTAAATTCTCACATATTATTTTGAAATTAACTCTCTTTTCAAAATTTATGATTCTTAGATTTTAAAATAGGATCTTCATTCAACCATCTTGCTTAAATCTTAAATGACAACAAACTTACAATCATTAACTATATCAACTAGAAAACAAACTAATTCGTCCCGAATCATAGCATTCATTACCCTCGAACTTTGGCATTTTAGTCCCCTCAGGTACCGTAATTGCCATAATTATGCTCTTTAATCAGACAACCTCCGTTTTATGTGATAAAATATTATTTGAGGTATAATTTAGCTTTTATATGTATCAAAGTTCTTAGTGTGAAGTTTGATCGCGTTCCAGTAAAGGTTCGTCGCGATTCGCACGTTCAGGGGCATTTTCATAATTTCACTATTCAGGATTTTTTTATCGAAGTATTCATGGAAGTTATAGGTCTCGGGCCAAGCTTCGCGTGTTCTCAAACGGTGCTCGTATAGGAGTCCAAATGAAGAAAACACGGGTCTTTAATCGGAAAAGAATTATATGAAATAAATAACAATTTTATAAATTCATTCCATATCCCTTATCTCTTTTACTAACAATTTCATAAATTCCCTCCATGTCCCAAAATCATTTTTTGCAGCAAACACATTTCACCCATGAGAGATTTAGGTTCTTAGCTCGGGTTTTGGGTTCGTCTCAAATTGAGAACTTTGGTTCGAAATTAGAGCGTGATTTTGTACCACAAGCGCATTTGTGTCTTGTGTGCTTTATCGCAATGGGTTTTGGTTTGGTGTTTGGCCATTAAAGGAGATTTGAGTTTTTGGTTTGTGGGCCATTATTGGATCTCTCGTATTATACACGCATGAAGGTTTTTGGCACATATGGAGTTGGGTTTTTGATGGCAGGTCTCAGTTTTTGGTTTATCAGCCTTTGGAGCTTGGTCTTGGCTTATGCCATTTTCGATGTTGATGGCCATGACAGTTGCGTAGGAGAGCTTTAGCGCAGTGGGTTCTTCCATCAGACGCGATCGACCAGATCAATCTCCACGATCGACCGGGGTTCCACAAATTGGCTTGCGACTTAGACAGTGGCCTCTTGCACTGTTCACATGGTCGATCGATTTTATCGCAATCGATCCGTCCTGCTTTTGTTCGAGATCTTTTTTTGTTTCCACGTCGTTTTTCTTTTTTAATTTTCTTTTCCTTTTTTCTTTTTTCTTTAATATGTAACTTAAACCCATTTTCCTTTTTTTTTTAATTTCTTTTCTTTTATTTCCTTTTCCCAACTTAATATAAAAGAACACTTTTGTGTTTATTTGTAGATATCTAGTTTTTTTCTCTAGTTTTTCCTTATCTCTTAATTTAGACCTAGGTTAGAGATAATACTGGGGTTTATTTGGGGAGTACCCCTCTCCTCCATTTTCTTGGTGGTTTAGTGGACACTATTCATTATCTCTTTTCTTGTTCTTGCTTTATTTCTTACTTTGTGCCCTAAATTTATTTCATGCTTTATTATTTCCAAGCCTAGTTTAATTTTTAATGTTAATTTGAGTAGTTATTGCTTAATTAATTAGTTAGTTTAATTTTTGTTGTTCGTTATGTGTAGCGTCTAGTTTAATCTAGGTTGGGTCGGATTGAACTCACCTAAGGGTTGATTGGTTGCTTTGCTTTGGTGATGGAGTTTTACGAGTTTATTTCGAGTGGGTTGTCCTAGTTATTACGCCTAGGAGATTTAACGCGGTATATCATGTATGCTCCGTATTTATGACCTTGCGTGCGTAATTTTTGGGGTATTTGTTGACCCCAAAATCTTATTAGAATTTTATGCGAATTTAGCGGTGTGACAACTCTGGGTTTAATTAATTTTCGAAAGGAGACGCGGTCTTAATAACTCCTGAGCCCATGTAACCATTTATACCAATTAACTCGGGGTGAGGGATATCCGATGTAACCTATAGTTTTTATTCGCTTTGTTAACGTAGTTTAAATACACTCGCCTAGTATAAACTTTTCTTTCAGTTATCCTTTCCTTTTTGTTAGCATATAATCTTTACACTTTTATTTAAAAGTATTAAATGAATAAAATTCTAAAAACTCATCTCTGTGGATTTTTGAAACCCAGACTAGCCGCTATACTCCCTTAAATGAGTGTAGTCATAGTTTAGGTTTTTGTATAGAGTTGGTGAGCTGAAAATAAAACGACCGACGCGTAGGTGACTCTCATTCCGCAGCGAAACCCAACTTTATCACAAACCTAGATATTTTCCTAACTGTTGAGGATTTTAAGTTTATCTTAACGGAGACTTGCCCTACCAAGCACCGAGATGTGTGTGCTACGTTGAATGTCGGGCTAAACTGGAAGCCAGACTCTCAAGTAATAAAACCCAGTAATTCAGGGTCAAATTCCCAGGGAATACAATACTCGCAATGAGAATAGGGACGGTCTCTAAATTCTAAGATTCGACTCCCAAAAAGTAAGTAAAAGATGATGAATTGTTGTGTGGAGTGAATTACAACTATGGGAACAATTTAAGCTAATTAAATCAAAAGTTAAACTAAATTATGCAAAACTTGTGAATGGAAAAGAATTTAGGCTTTGAAACAAGTTTGGAAAAGAGGCTGGGATTCAATCACCCGTATTCTAGGGTTTTTACGATAAATACTAAATTCTTCAAATTATCTAATTAATTGAAGGAAAAGATATTAACTCGATTCGAAGCACTAAATATGTTTGGGCGCTAACCTACGTAATAATGGTCAACAAATTGATTTACATGATTAATACCTTAACCGATATGTATTGTGCATCCTTAAATACAAGAGTTTCTTTTTACAAATCGAGATAAGAGAATGATAATGAACAATCCAGATTAATGTATCAACCATGATGAATTTATTAGTTAATTACTACGAATTTTACATTTAGATCTTAAAACCCTAGGTTGGGTTCATGTTTCCCAACTAGAAAGAAAATTAGCTAGGCATGATGACTAAATGCAAAAAAATTACATTAGATATGTTGAAATTCATAATTTAAATATGGAGAAAGGAAGAATTGAATTAGAAATAACAAATGAGATGAATCAAAAGTGCAGGATCAATGAAACTTCAAACAAGCAATAATGACAAGCACCTTGAATAAGCTTCTTCCTTTTGATTGAAATGCAATTGTTGAAATTACTAAGATTGAGCAATTCCAACTATCAAAGATTAATTATAAGACTAATTTAAGATGAAGTATGTGTAGAAATGCTCCTAAAATCCTGAATTAAAGACCTACAAATGGAAAAAGGGGTGGGTGAACCCACTATCCCACGAAGCTACAAAATAGGAAAAGAGGGAAAAATTCGCAGCAAACCAAACCCCTTGACCGAACCTATCGACCAAAGCTCTTAGGTAGAGCAAAGAGGTTCGCTCCAAAAATCGAACCGGTTCAATTTTTAGAACTCTCCAGGCATGCTTTAATATTCTTTCTTTTTGAACTTTGACCCCCAAACTTTGTTCAAATCTTCAAATTGATGTATCTTCTTCACCAGGACTCGAAATGAAGTGTTTTTTCTTCCCGTGCTCTCGTAAACTCGAGGTCTACAATTTTCATGTTGGCGACTTCTCGAGTTCTCGACTAAAAAATGATCAATTTTCCCTTCACTATTCTTTTTTTCTTTGTATCCCTCGATTTGTGCTATTTTCTTCCATTCACTTCCATGAATTAATTTTAAGACATATGGAAGATACAACAAATAATAAACATTTTTCCGAAAAGGTAAGTTGCAATTAATATTAGTTAAGTTCAAAATAAATGCGATGTTCGAGATCATAAAAATTAGAGGGATAATTATGAAATAATGATGCCGAATCAACCCCCCTGACTTAAGATATTGCTAGTCCTGAGCAATGGAAGAGAATTAAATATAAGGTTCGAAAATTGCATTTATTAACTAAGGGATAAAATACCTATTTCATGAGCATGCGGTTGCATTGAGCGTATGCAACAAGTAGTTAAACCCTTAGGTTACCCTAATAGGAATAGTGGTATCTTGTGAGGGTTTGCAGTGAATTTACCCACAAAAGTCAATTTGTACCACATGGAACGTCTCAAGAGAAATCAAAATAATAAAAAACTCTATAATTTAAATTTCTAAAAATAATAAGAAAATTTTTATTTGATAAATCCCAATTCATAGTGCACATATGTGAAGCCGAAAATTAAATGTTAACATCCATTAATTGATCATTATTTTATTGTTCAAAAATTCATTTTAATTTCGATTTCTCATGGGATACACTAACAAACGAATCACTCGGATAGTGGATTTATTTATTTTTTCTCTCGGTGAGCATGAAAGTAAGAGTAAATATAAGGGACATGAGTTAATACACAAATTCAATGATGAAAATTTTTGTGGTGAAAAGATCTCATAAAAGGATTTCGGTTGTTAGAAAATGGGAAAATATTGTTCCTTATTCACACTGATTATCTACTTATCATTATTTTTTTATCCCTCCACACAGTAATTTATTTTGTTTTCATACCCGATTAGGAGTTTTTATGGAATAAGGGTATTTTTGGGACTTATGAAAATTCTTGGTATTTTCGGAGTAGGAAAACTTTTTGAACAGGTCTGCTCGTACTTTTTCGAGCTTTTGCTGATTTTTTTCCTTAGAATTCCTTTTCGATATTTTTTTTTGATTGAGCATTTTTTAATTTTTTTGTATCGTATGGACTTAAAATTCTGAATTTTTTTATTTTCATAACTCAGGGCCCTTTTAAGTTTTTCGAGTTAACAAATGAAAGGGATATGGATTTTTTTGGCTCAATTTGGTTTTCAAGTGTAGGACATTTTTAGGATTTTTCTGCCTAATGTTATTTTGGTTAATAAGAGATGGCCTAACTTCATGTATCCGAACAGTAGTCTAATAACCATATTCGTTTTCAGAATAACTTCTTTAGGCAGTTTTGAGGTGATTTTTCAAAACAAAATCTTAACTTGTTTCCCGTAATCGATAAAAAAAGGAAATGATATCTATGGGGAGTCATATCAAAATAAAGTTGAGTTATGAAAACTCAGAGTATTGTTATTAACTCTCAAAATTAGAATGATTGGCTCGATAACTCACCGGGTTTAAATCGCTACACTTATTCATGTAAGTCGTCAACTCTCGTTCAATTTCCATTTCATATCAGTTTTGATCTCTTTAAGGAAATTTGTACAAATTGAAATTTAAAACAAAAAAATTTGTGATATTTTTAAGGACATTAAGTTCCAATTTTTTATTTATTTTGAAAAAATATTTTTGACGTTTTGAAATTTTTAATTTTGTTTTGAGTATTTTAAGATTGTGAAGTTTTTAAAGATGCCCTTGTATCCCCCCCCCCCCCCCCCCCACAACTTAGACCTTGCATTATCCTCAATGCGAAGGACTAAAATCTAAATAAGGAAAAATAAGTGCAAAATTTTAAAATTAACAATAATTAAAATGCAAATATGAGACAATATAAACAAAATACATATTTTATTTAATAAAATGTTTGAGTTTTACATAGCTTCTTAAGAATGAGAACATATATAATAAAGAAACTACATAAAGAAAGTTTCACATTCTCAGAAAAATCAACTCGAGGGGCTGGGAGCATTTGGATCACGTGCATATGGATCCTTAAAGTTGGAAGCAAGATCAGTCCCTAGGTCCATGCTTAGTCGATACAAGTCATCTTAGAGCCACATCATCATGGACGTATGGTAGACACCCCATTATAATACCCACTAACTTCTCCTAAGGTCCCTAGCACCTCCCTTCATCATTTCAAACCTAAGTCACACCCCAGGTACTGACCTAAAGGTCATTGGGCACTCCCAGGATCTGGTGGACCGAAATTCAAACTCTTCATCTCGAACGAGACAAAAATCTTTGAAGGACACTGAAACCCCTTTCCAACGGTCCGTCCCCTGCGCGATTCTGACTTACCATCCGGACGAACGACCCGTTTTCCCTCGAAACTCGATCAGGAGGTCACCGGATGCTCCTAGGCTCCATTTGACCAAAGTCAACTTTCAGATCGACTGAGAATGAATGAATCTTTGAAGGGAACTAAAATCCCTTTTCAACGGTTCACCCCGTGCGAGATTCTGCCTTACATTACGAACAAACGATTCATTTTACTCCGAAAGGTCACCGAGCGCTTCCAGGCCCCAGTTGACCAAAGTCAACTCCCCAAAATGAGTCAAGATCTTTGGAATGTCGAAGCACATCTCCTCACATTTCCAACAGTCCACCTTGTGCATGATTCTAACTTACCATGCGGACGAACGATCTGTTTGCGTCCGACGATCCCCCGTCCAAAGGACCGACGAACGCTTCCAAGCCACATTTGACCCAAAGTCAACTACCCGACCCAAGATCAGTCCAAAAGACTTTCGAAGGTCTATTAAGTACCTTTTCAACGGTTCACCCTGTGCATGATTCAGATCAACAGTTTGCGCTGTACGACTAATTTTTTGAAGGAGCATGAAAGAGACTGCCAAACGGCAGGCTCCAAACCGTGCCTATCGGTAGTGTGCCTAAACACACCTGCCGATTGGAAGGACCAGGGCTATGATGATCGATAATTACCTAGGCCTATAAAAATAGAGGGCCTGACCTCATTTCAAGGGGAGGAAGATCAAAGATTCATCACCCTCAGCAAGCTCAGAAAACCCCTTTCGAAGTTAGCGTGATTTCCACATCCAAATCCCTTTCCAACCTTCACCTTTCATCACCTTTTTCATAAAACTTGGTGAATTAAGTACCCTCCGTCATCATCCAAATGCAAGGGTTGCTCTCCACCATTCAAGATCAAGCTCAAGATCTTCAAGAAGGTCCAACTTTCTCCACTCTCTCCTTAAATTCTCCTAAATTCGCATTAGTTTGTTTTGTTACTTAGTACTTTTATTCTCTCATCTCACATATCCAAATATACTTTTTATCTAGTATTATTTCACATCTCTTATTTTCATATAAATAAAACCCAAAAAACAAGAAAAAGAGGATTTGATCATAAATTCCAAATGGGAATTCTCATACTTTTCTCACACTTTTCTCATAACTAAAACACAAGTCGATGATTCCTATCTTCGCTACATATATATATATGCACACACATCACGGGAAAATAAAGGAAAATAACAATAACCCATAAGAGACCGTAAGGGCGGAATGGGTGCGTAACACCTTCCCATTTCGTAACTTAGCCTCCGAACCCTTTTCGAATCATTTTGGTTTCGTATGTATCAGTATGTCTCTGGATGCTGTCCTTAAGGATGGCTTCCTTTTTTCTTTTGTCTGTTTTGAGTAAAATAGATTGGCGACTCTATCTCTCTACATTTTCACCTCATCACTGATGTCGGCCGAAGTGCTCCGAGAGGGATGCGCGGGACCAAGATCCTCCCGAGACGAAGGGGAGACATCCTCTCTTCTTCGCCTCTCCTCCACGAGGATCCGGAAGGGGATGGCCACAGTGGCGACTCTGGTGGGGATTCTTCATTTTGAGGGCTACACTCTATTTACATGGGTGTTTTATTTTCTTATATATCCCCCTATTTGCATGTTACCCTTTACTATTCATGCATACCTCATGCTTATGCTTCTATTCACACACTTTTAGAAATTTCTCCATGTACACTTCACACCACAAGCACCTAGGATCACATATATCCCCATGTTGCACGCATCACGCATCCATACTTGTTATACAATTGGTACTCATACTTTGCTCCCTCTTGGGCATGATAAAGAAAGATACTCTCATAAATTACTAATAAGAGAATCATGCATGATTCACATGATATCACCAAAGAGCATTGTCATTGACCAAATTTTGTCTAGTAACTGTAGGGTCACTTCGTGATGGGCGCTGGTCCGACAGGGCGCAGTTAACCTAAGCGATATGACTCTCACCTTCCATTGGCCAAGTACCTTCTACGTATATAGAATGGTTCCCCCACGTCTTACTGCTTGACCGAAGTCATGACGGGAGGTATATCGTAGGGAACTCATTGACGTACGCCGAGTATATCGAATTCTCTCTCACACATACCGTTCCTACGTGGTATATAGTGAGGAAATTCTCGTACAGTCAGGTATATCAAATGGCTTGTCTACACATACCGTTTTCCCTCAAAAGAAAGACGTATATCGAGGAAGTCACGCCAAAGGGGGGAACCCTTTTCAATTCACCCAACCAACTGCATACCCGCATATAGGTGTCAAGCCTAGGACACACATGTTAGATTGTCGATTTCAACCCGAAACTCTGCCAAAATTATAGGTCGGCTTACCGCCTAAATTTTTGCACATTTTTAAAACGGGACCCTGCCCTTGAGCCCGGTTACAAGTCCAGCCATAACTTTGCAAATGTTACAAACCCAAATTTTCCAGGCTCGGGTCCCGTCCGGCATTTCATTTTGCATTTAGGAGAATTTAATACAAGTGAGAACATAATAATAATAATAATAATAATAATAATAATAATAATAATAATAATAATAATAATAATAATAATAATAATAATAATAATAATCATCATCATGTTGAGACCCGTCTCCAAAACATTCCTCCTTTCTTTATCAAAAATCCAAATATATTTCTCCCTTCTTCATAAAAAACATTTCTCTTTTCTTTATCAAAAATCCAAAAAAATCTTGTCTTTCAATCTCAAAGAAAAAAAATTTAAAAAATTTTCCTTCTTCCTTTTTAAAAATAAGTCCCATTTTACGCCTTCTCAGGTCGATCGTACGTCCTTGGCCTGGCTCTTTATTGGCTTCGGTCTTAAGTCAAATCACCCCGGAGCTCTGTCTGTTCCCCTGCTACTTCTGAGTCCGGTATCCATTCACTTTCCATGGAGAACACAGATCAAGTGCCAGTTACGCAGCCAGATCTGACAGCATTTTTAGCTCAGCTCGTGTCCAAGATTGACAACCTTCAGACTGAAGTCAGAGAGATGCAACAAACTAGGCCCTATTCCTCAAGAGCCCGAGGCCTTATTACCTCGCACGAAGTGTCCCCCTGAGCCTATTTTGATTCCCTAAGCGTATTAGGATGCTCCACGTGTCCCTCCTATTACGCCGCCATCCCAGCTTCCTATGCCAAACCTTTCCCAACCTGGGGCTAACTTGCCGGTGATCGTTGATTCGAAAGAGGAAGAATTGAACAAGGTTAAAGAAGATCTCAAGATTCTAAATAAGAAGTTCGACCAAGTCAGAATATCCAAAAATCACATGGACTACACCCACATGTCTCCTTATCCAAAGGCAAGGTTACTCGAGAAGTTCAAGATGCCAAATATCGAGAAATTGAGAGGAAGTGGACCCTCGATTGTTCATCTTTACAGTTATCACCGTTCTATGACTCTCCTAGGAGATTCTGAAAAAGTGATGGCCCAATTGTTTAGCAAACTTTAAAGGATAACGCCCTCCGATGGTTTTTGTCTCTTGAGGAGTCCAGAATCCGTAGCTGGGAGGATGCAGCCCGAGAATTCATATCGCAGTACAAATACAACGAAGAGCTTGAGGTCACCCACTGTGACTTAGAACTATTGAAATGGAACTCTGGGGAATCAGTCAGTAACTTCATAGCCCGATGGAGGGAAAAGGCAGCCACTATGACCAAGCGGCCATCCGAGGAAGAACAAGTCAACATAGTGAAGAAGAACTTCTTACCCCATGTTCGAGAAACCATGGGAGGATAATACTATCCCCACTTCGAAGCTCTCAGAGAAGCAGGAGTAAAAATCGAAGAATGTCTTGCTAAAACAGAGGTTGAGCCAAAGAAACTGTCCGAACAGTTCACCCCCAGAAAATATGACAAACCTGCTAGTGCTGCAGCCTCAACCATCAATAACATCTCTCAACCAACCACTTTATGGGCACCAGAAAGTCACCCTGTCCCAGTACTGAAGGAATACACCGAGCTCCATGCTCCACTCTCTAAAGTTTATCAATCCCTGTTAAGCCGAAACCTCATCAAGCCCTTGGATCCCCGTCCATTTCCCAATCCACTTCCAAGAAACTTCAAAGCAGATGCCCATTGTGCCTTTAACCAAACCGCTGGTCATACCACCGACCAATTCTTTCACCTTCAAAATGTAATTTAAGGTATAATTGACCGGGGTACCATTGCCCCACCATCCAATCCTAAGCCAAACATTACTCACATCCCACTCCCAAATCATACCAATTCTATCTTCCTAGAAATGAACCCATAATTTGATCCCTCAACTAAAATCACACCATAAACTCTCCCAAACCTCTCCAAACTTGCCAATGTTTCCTCCTATACCGTATTAACCTCACTGATCAGGAACTGTCACTCCTTACCAGAGCATGCATCGCTGTCCGTACCCGTTCTGAAAATTGAGGTATGGAATTATCAGAAGTATTAAATCAACTCCTAGAGTTTGGGCTGAAATTTCCCTCACAGATGATCATTGATTACCAGAGGTTCAGCATGCTGTTCTTAGAAGCACGAAAATGGGCCTGAGTGTCAGATAGTTGGGTGGTACAAACCGATGAAGTCAGTTTAGATGACTTCGTCCAGATCATGGCAGAATTATTCAGGCAAACCAACGACATTTGAAGTGTGACCGAGTTACTTGATACTCTAAAATTACAAGGGCGCCTGGTCCCTTAACCCTTACATATCCCCAAAGAATTGTAAGACCTGTATGAAGAAGCCATTGAAGTTATGGAATGCATTGACTTTACATGGAAAGATAAAGTTGTTGCCACCGGATAGGGGGTAGAATTTGAAGATTCGAATGAAGAACAAGCTTTCGAGAAAACTGGTCCAGTAGCCGACATATGTGGGATGATATCATTTGAGTAGGTCCTTGGAGAAATAAACAAAGCGGAATAATAACCCGAGATTGACAAAGAAATAGGGTTCATGTTCTTCCCTTCTTCAGTAAATCACATTACCAGACCAGGGAGGCATTACCAGATCCCAAGCTCACTAACAGCCAATGACAAAAGGAAGGGCGCTAAAAACCTTCCTATGCCAGAAATGACCCTCAAGGAGAGAAAGATCCTCAATCAATTGAAGAAAACTCAAGCTAACATCTCTGTATGGGGGCTTTTCATGTCTTCCCAGTTGCACATAAACTCTTTGATCAAGTTTCTCACTGAACCCACAGTTCCTCCTTCTACTACACCAGAAGAAGCAGTAAATTTAATCGGATCCTTGACCTCTATCCGAATGCTATACTTTTTCGAAGAAGACATCCCCAAAATTAGGCCAAACCACAATCATGCACTGAAAATATCCGTCGAAGTTATGGGAAAAATTGTACCACTCTCTCTTGTCGATAATGGATCCACCTTGAATGTCTGCCCATTAAGAACCTTCAAATTCTTAGGACTGAAGGAAAGTGACCTCGATCCAACTTCCGCTACTACACGTGCCTATGACAATACCCATTGGGAGGTGACGGGATCCATAAAATTTGTAATAGGGGCTTGACCTATAAACCCTATCGTTGAATTCCAAGTTATTAACATCCTAGATTATTTCAACCTGTTGCTTGGACGACCTTAGCTCTATAGTATCAAGGGCGTGTCTTCCTCACTCCATCAAAAATTAAAGTTCTTTGCGGAAGGATGAGTCATCACCATTTTGGGCGACAACGATAATGCCAAGGGTATAAGTACCAGCAGTCCAATCATTGAAATACAGCACGGGTCAAATGATACGCTCCTATCAGGATTCCGAGTTGAGCCACTTCTACTCCCGATAGGGGATGATTTCAAAGAAAGAGTTTTTCCAAAATACGACCCTCAAGGCAATGTCAATGTGATTCAGATGTTCAAAAACATGCACTTAATGCCCGGACTGGGGCTAGGACAAAGACATCAAGGCATTGAATTGAAGAAATCTTTCCCCCCTTGTAGTTTGGGGTATCAACCATCAAAATAGGAGCTCAAAATGATCCTCCAGTCTCGACCAAAGAGAAGACTAGATCGCATCCAGACTATCCCAGGTGACTCCTTAAATGGATGATTCATCAAAGAGGGCGAGGACTTGCCCTTTTGCGGCTTTTCGAAACCATGGTATGACCATACAGACAAGAAGATGAAGCTTGGAATGGATATCTTTTTCCAGGACAGCTACCCATGGGTCGAAAGTTCCCACACCATGTATTACTGCTCATCAAAGATACCGAAGAGACTGAGGAAAGTGACTCCGAGGACTCGATCAACTTACAGACACTGGGGCTGACACTCTGCATGGTTCATTCAAGCGCTACATCACTGGATCCATCCCACTTGATTAAAGCTACTAATACACCTCTCCTCAACTGGCACGCTACGCCGGTTCTAGCTATTGAAATCCCACCTAACCCCAATGTTTACCCCATTTCTTCTTCTATTGTCTATCCTTTCTCAAATGTAATCGAGACCTCCTTTGATGAGGTTCTCAACACTGTTTTTCCTATCAATGAAATAAACGAAAATTTTGAGTATCTTATTGTGCCTTACATTAATTGTTCAGATTCTAATCAAAATTTTGATGATGATGATTTTGCAAATGAACAATTCTTAACTGATCTAAATAAGGTTAATAACAAACAACATAACCGCGTTCAAGTTAATAAAGAAGAGACTATTATTATTAACCTCGATTCTAGTAGCCGACTGCGGGAGATTAGGATAGGGGCTACCCTTGATGAGCATGAGTGCACACAACTTAAAGAATTATTAAAAGAATTCGTAGATGTCTTCGCATGGTCCCATGACGATATGCCCGGCATTGATCCTGAAATTGCTCAGCATGAGATCCCCACTCTTCCAGATTACAAGCCAGTTAAACAAAAGCTGAGAAAGCTTCAAACCGAATGGTCTCTCAAAGTCAAAGAAGAGGTGGTCAAACAAGTGAACGTGGGTTTCATTCGTGTGATAAAATATCCTATATGGCTAGCCAACATAGTGCCTGTGCCGAAATCAGGAGGGAAAGTTCGGATGTGTGTAGACTATCGGGACTTGAACAAAGCCTCTCTAAATGATGATTATCCGCTACCCAATATCGACATGATCGTGGAGAACAAATCCATTCATACTCTCAAGTCATTCGTCGATGGGTTTGCCGGATACAACCAAATCAAAATGCACCTAGATCATTAAGAAAAAACTGCGTTCATCACCCCATGGGGAACCTTTTGCTACACGATTATGCCATTTGGTCTCAAGAATGCTGGGGCTACCTACCAGAGGGCTGCCACAACCATCCTGCACGATCTGATTCAGAAAGAAGTTGAGGTTTATATGGATGATATGATTATCAAATCCAAAACTAGAGATGATCATGTCCCCGCTCTCTGAAAGTTCTTCAAACGACTGCGATGATATCAGATGAAACTCAATCCATAGAAATATATATTCGACATTACAAGGGGAAAACTCTTGGGATTCATGGTCAGTGAGAAGGGGATAGAAGAAAATCCTGCCAAAATGAAATCCATACTTGAGATGCCACCTCCCCAAACGGAGAAAGAAGTCCATGGTTTCCTTTGGAAATTGCAATACATCATCCGATTCATCAGCGAATTAAACTCCATCTGTGAACCTATTTACAAACTCCTCCGAAAGGATTCAACCAAGGTTTGGAACAAGGCCTACCAAGAAGCTTTTGACCGAATCAAACAATACCTGACTCAACCTCCGGTACTCATGTCACCACAGCCTAGTCTCCCTTTGCTCCTATACCTAGCCATAACTGACACTGCAGTTGGGGCTTTGCTAGCTCAATACCTTGAAGATTCCCACAAAGAAAGAGCCATTTATCATGCCAGTCGCAAACTAGACGAGTACGAAGTCAACTATACTGCTTTAGAAAAGGCATGCGTCGTGCTTGTTTGGGTCACCCAAAATTTATGACATTATATGCTCACCTTCCCCATTAAAATTGTATCCCGAATGGACCCCATCAAGTACCTACTTGAGAAACCCTCCTTATCTAGTTGAATGACTCAGTGGTTGATGCTCCTAGCTGAGTTCGATATCATGTATGTCTTGCAGAAAGTCGTGAAAGCAAGATCCATCTCTAACTACCTTGCTGATTACCCCATGGAAGAGGCTAATGACTGGATCTCCGAATTCCCAGATGAAAACATCCTCTACACCGCTCAAGACGACCTCTGATGGAAACTTTTCTTTGACGACACTGCCAACAAAAAGGTATATGGCATTGGGATACTTCTAATCACCCAGATGACTCCCACACTCCCATCGCCATCAAATTGGATTTCCCCTACACCAACAACATGACTGAATACGAGGCGTGTACGGTAGGCCTCAAGGTTGATATCAAGAAAGGTATCCAATGCCTAGATGTCTACGGGGATTCTACCCTTATTATTGGCCAAGTGCTCAGAAAATGGAAAGTCAAGGATGAGAAACTCCAACCCTTCCATGCCCACCTAGAAGGACTAGCCTCTCAATTCCAAGACATCACCTTCCACTACCTACCTCGAGCAAAAAATAACCTAGTCTATGCCCTTGCTACCCTAGCCTCCATAGTCGACATACTCGAAGGAATAATAATGGCCCCCTTCCTGGTCTAAAAGCAAGACAAACCAACCCAATGCTACCACATTGAGCTCATCACCAAAGAAGACCCCGAGCTAGCCAATTATTGGTATTATGATATATGGCACCTCCTCAAGCATGGTAGGTATCCCGAAGGTTCCAATAAGAAAGACCGGGCAACCCTCCGAAGACTGGACACCCAATAAATCATTTGTCACAAAGCACTATTCAAGAGAAACTTCGATGGAACCCATCTACACTTCATCACAGGGGCTGGCATTGAAGAGGTAATGCAGAGAATCCATAGCGGGGAGTGCGAATACCATATGAATGGTCATATGCTTGCCAAGAAAATCATCTGACGAGACTACTACTAGACCACCATAATTCATGATTGCACCGCCTATGTTCGGAGATGCCTTAAATGCCAACAGTTCTCCAACCTTCAATACCTGCCTCCGTATGAATTGTACAACATGACTTCTCCCTGGCTGTTCTCCACATGGGCATCGACATTATAAGGAAGGTTACACCAAAGACCTCCAACGGGCATGAGTTCATCCTGGTTTCCATTGATTACTTCACTAAATGGGTCTAACCGGAGTCATACGGAGTCTTGAATGCCAAGAAAGTGGCCCAATTCATCAAGAAAACATCATCTGCTGATATGGGGTCCCGTACGAGCTAGTGTCAGATAATGGGTTACGTTTTGAGGCAGAAGTCACATAAGTGGTCAACGAGTATGGGATTCAGAGACACAAATCTTCTCCCTACTGACCTCAGACCAATGGTGCAGTCGAAGTCGCCAACAAGAACCTTAAATCCATCATCATTAAGACGACCAAAACTTGTTGAGATTGGACCGACCGAATCCCATAAGCCCTCTGGGGATACCAAACCTCTACTGGGGCTACCCATTACTCTCTAGTTTATAGCATGGAAGCAGTCCTACCCGTGGAGCTAGAAATACTCTCGTTATGCGTCATGCTTGAAAGCAAGGTCAGTGAGGAGGACTGGCATCAAAGTCATCTCAACGAGCTGTCACTCTTGGACGAAAGGAGATTGAAAGCACTATATCACATACAAGGGTGGCATCACCGTATATTGCATTCATTTAATAAGAGAGTCAAGGACCGCAGTGTCTAAGAAGGGGATTTAGCCCTCAAAGAAATAGTAGAGCCCATCTGGGACCCCAGAGGGAAATTCAATCCCAATTGGAGCGGCCCATACATTGTCAAAAAGATCTTGTCCGGCGGTGCTGCCATGCTCACCGACTTAGATGGAGAAGAGATGGATCGTCCAGTAAACCTGGACCGTCTCAAGAAATTTTACCCCTAGTCCGAAATCTCGAGACGCTAAGACTCTTCTCATATCCCTTCTACTCTAAAAAAAACCCTTCATTTCCCTCTACCGAGAACTACGTGGGCCTGATCCTCTGCAAAAATCATTCTCAGAAAAATTAAGAAAATTCAAAAAAAACCTAGAGGTACGTAGGCAGCTCATACATCTTACATGAGTACGACCCCTTCTTTTTTATAAAAAAATTTTCTTTTCTTATCTCCTATAACGACAGTCCATTCTAACATATATTTGAACAAAAGGATTACGCATGCCTTAACGATCAGTAAAGATAATTCAAAATACAAAATTCATCAAAGGGCACAACTAGATGACAAAAAACTTATTTATTTCATTAATAAGAAATTACAGTGCAATTACATAGGAAAACAAACGGATAACTCCTTTCCCCCTACTTTCCTAAAAAGCCAAAATTCCCAAACTTATTTCCTGATACAAAATAAACTCCCCCAAGAGCCCTACCCACAGCTACCAAAGGAGCCTGATCCATCATCGTCATCTACATCCTGGGGTCCCCAAGCTTCCCCTGCCTGAATGGAGTTTCACAGACACTCCATGGACTGATAAGCTCGAACCAGCCTCAGAAAAACTACCACACCTCCCTCCATGATATGATATAAAACAAACCATTTTCGTCCAGTCTCTACTGCCAACATCTTGCTAACTACGCTTCTCCACAACCACTTTATAAAATCCCCATGGAGGTGCCAAACTCTCCTAGCAGACTGAGAGGGACGAGTTGACGGACATCGACTCTCCCACAAAGAGCCAATCCGCATGCGCAGACGCTTTGTCAAATTTTTTATCGGAAAAAAGTATAGTGCCCGAGGTGGCACGATTTGCTCCCAGCCAAATTGGCGCAACCAACCGAACATACGGGTATTCTCCCAATTCCAGAATAGGCAGCAACTATCCCCACCAAGGTACTAACCAATACAGATTTAGATCCCCATGCTCCATGAACTAGTTCTGCCAGCTCTTAATATCCAGACCAACACTGATGAAATGACGTAAAAAGAAGTTGGGTACAACCTATAAAGGGTATTTCGGAAGAGTCACCAGGCAGAATCTTTCAGACAACCACATGAATAGCATCACAGGGTTACCCCTCAGAAAGTCAGAACGACCTTCTCACCAGGAATCTAAGCCATTTAAAGTATCTGCAAGTATCACCGTCGTAGGATTATGACGATAGGACATCCATGAAGTAATAGCTGCAAGTTGTGAGTCTACCAGCAGTTCTCTAGTCACCAGCAGCAATTTTGAAACCAATCATGCATGGACCACAACACCGCCGGAAGACAAATCATACCTTCAGCCACCAGTGATCTTACCGCCGAGGATGAAACACAATAAAGCCCAACCAACAACTCCCGGGGAGAACAAGAAAACTCAAGCAGAGCCGTAGCAACACCGAGATTTATCCCCAACATGGCAAAAAATTCCTCGTAGGTCGAACAGACTTCTTCCAAGCCAAAGCGAAATACATGGTCTTCAGGGTACCAAAATTGTACCGCCGCCATCAGCATGTTCCACTCTATGGGCCGATTACGCCATAAATAACTCGACGCATGTTGTAAGCATCGTAGTCGACATTATAGGAGCACATTGCCTCCAAAGTCTCGAGGTAGTTGGAAAACTCAACACTACCAGGGAGAGCCATCTCACAGAACAAGAAATTAGGAATGTGAAGATCTGAGGAAAACACTCCACTCTTACCCCTCTTTTATACTTGAAGACCCCTACAAAAGACATAACCCCTGCAAAAATTGAAGGAAATGCTTCCCCATAAGGTACCAAAGGCTGAAGAGGGTACCAATCAAAGCTTTGAATTGATGGGACTGGACTGACTTACCGATAAGCAGGACAAGGTGCTAGCCGATTGGCAACCCCCTACTTCTGGAAATTTTCCTTTTTCCTCTTTTGTCAAAATTCATAAAACTCAAAATAAATTGATATTCTCAAAAAGAATTTCAAAAATCTCCTTTTCATCTTTATATAAATCCTCATTATGAATAAAACTTTCTTTCAAACTTCCAAAAATATTTTACGATCTCAGCAGCAAAGTAAAAAGCGCATGTGCATGCATTCATTCATCATTAACAAAAGATAATAAAAAAACTTCATTGCATTGCATAGATATGTTTCTGTGTTACATCATTTTTTCAGGAAAATAAAGAAAAGAAACAAATGGGAATCAACCCGAACCCACATTCTCCCTCTCTCTCTTTGACCTATTCTTCATCTCTCTCTCCTAGGAGCTTCCACCCCTGCGACGCGGTCTCTTTACCCTACGATGAGATGATGTACCACCAAAACCCGAACCAGATTCCTCATCGAATGAGGCAGAAGGCATCAAGTAAGAAGGAATAGGAACCACGTCCCAAATATGGGCAGTCGCCAAAGACATTCAGTCCCTAATATCCCTCAGCTAACTGGTGGACACCCGGACGTGCTACAAGAAAAGGCAAAATCAGTATCAGGGAGAAAAGATCAAAAGAAACTAAAGGAGAAGAACAGAAAAGATATACCTCAGAACTAAGAACCTCCTCTGTCAAGCCCAACTCCTTCAGGTCCATCGTATGAGGACGATGAATCATAGGCACCATCCCTCCATCAGCCCACCGGATGTTGTATGAAGGAGTATGCAACCGCACAAAGGGGACCTTCGAAGTCACCGTCGCAGCAGATGTCGACAGACCACCACCACTGTGGGAGGACCCCACTGGCCAACTCGAACCCGTAGGAGGGAAGGGCAGTGGATCATATATGCTGGGTGCCATCATCCATCTCGTCACAAAGTCCATATAATCATACGGCATAGCCGTATCGGTCTACAGCTGGTAGGACTCGCCAATCATCTCTACAATCCTCACATCCTCTAGCAACAGCCTCTCTCGCCTCATAGACATAGGGGGCCTCGCGGGTGGCACCACCACCTCCTCCTCAGCAATCTCTGGGACCACCCTCTCCCCGAGATACCAAGAGTGGCCAAACTCGTGCGCCAGTAAATGCCTCATCTGCGTATTTACTCCAGCTAACCTCATGTCCTTAACGGTCATCCCCCAAGGGTAAAAGGTCACCTAAAAAATACCCAGAAAATATAAGGAGATATGGAATTAGAGCACCCAAAGGTCTTAGACTGAAGAAGAAAAGTCTTACCCTATCACTAGTCAGGCCATTCAAGACCTGACGCACTGTATCCAGAGAGAGAGACCTCCTCGACTGCCGATTGGCCTTGCACTATCGATACAACCGACAAAAATCCCCAACAGTCTCGTCCTTCAAAGCGATCAACTGGGTATTACACCCGATCACCTCATTGAATTTTGTCTACCAAAGACAAAAAATTTTCAAATAAAAAGAGATGCATAAGGAAAATGCAAATGCATGAGAGGAAAATGCGCAAATTAAAAGAATACCTCAAGAAAATACATGGCTCGAGTGAAAGTCTTCCACCAGCACCTGCTGAATGCATCCAGGGAAAAATAAAGGGTCACCAAAGTCAGGCTCCCCCAATCATAGAGAGGGATGTTCGAAAACATCCTCAGATATGGTAAAAACCATAAGTGGACAACGTCGTCGCTCGACGCCACAATAAATCCCCCAAGCACCAGTAAAATAAATAATCGGGCCATCTGTCTCACTTGCAGCCCGTCCTCCACATCAATCACCCTGCCCAATATAACATCCTTCAGATGCGACAGACGAATGAAGTCCCCAGACACTATCCTCCCCACATCACCAAGCGTCACGCGCACCTCCTTCGGTCCCACCCACAAGGAGCGATGCACCTCTATCTTCTCCCCATCGCAATCCATCCCCAGCAGATATTCACATCTATGGGAGTCACAGTTATCTCCCCGAAGCCAAAATGAAAGGTGTGGGTAGTATCCCACCACCTTTCCCCTTGATCACATAAGACCGCCATCGAACGAGGCATCTCATCTCGCACAGCCGCCAACCTCCCAAAGCCTGCTGAGGATACCACCCAACGCACCACAGGTGGAAGATGCTCCCACACATCCTTAAGCCCCGTCGTCCCGTGGGCACGCATGGTCGACAGAGAAACATCGGACTGTCAAAAAGAAGAAATCCTTGTCAAAATCGAAGAAAAAGGGAAAATCACCAAAAAAGAATGCCAAAAGTCATTTTAATTACATAAATGCCGGGGTTCACCACCCTCGAAGAGCGATAACGCAACGGCTCCCGCAGCAAGGTCCGCTTATACGCAACCAGCTCGAATGCGTCAAAAGAGTTATCGATCCCCAAAGCAAGAGGCGCCCTGGCTCTCCACTCCACATTTGCCCAGTCGTCAACAGCCAACCACTCCCTATTTACTGCAGTGCTCACAAAAGTGGCCATTTTTTAGATTACGGAATGCTAGGATGAATCATAAAAGAAAATCGCATAAAGAGAAAAGGCAAGAAGCTGTGAAAAATGAGGGGAATTTGGCCCCACCTACCGATCGGTACTGACCCTTTGCTTTCTCGAGGCAGCTCAAAAGTATGTGCCACTGTCGAATGGCACCCTCTACACCATGCTGACCGGCACCCCTTTAAATTTTCATTCAGAAATTCCCAAATACCCTGAAAAATCCTCAGAAAATTCCTAAAAATCTCAGAAAGGATTTAGAACTTTTTCACCAAGAAAATTTTGCACTCACCCAAGCGGAATCCCTATTTCCCCAGCTGAACTCTTAAAAGACAAGTGAATCTCCTCACGGCAACGTCCCCGGAGGACCCCTAAAGTATCCCAAAATTCCCCAAAGATCTCAAAATTTCCCTGAGAAATACGTTCGAACCCTGAACCACCTAATGACTTCCCCAACATCAAAGTTGGTTATTCCCCTGGTAAAGTCTCCAAAAGACACGAGGATTTCACCAGCAATCAACTCCCCAGCTCAAATCAAAATCATGAGGCAATTTTCCTGATAGAGTTCCCCAAGAACATCTCATCCTTAAGATCGAAGAATTGGCTTCGACCCGTAGGATTGGTATTCTCAAACTTAAGCCCTCATAATTGGCTTCGACCTGCAGAATTGGTCATCTCATCCTTAAGCCCGCAGAATTGGCTTCGACCCGCAGAATTGGTCATCTCAAACTTAAGCCTGCAGAATTGGCTTCGACCCACATCATTGGTCATTTCAAACTTAAGACCGCAGAATTGGTCATCTCAAAATTAAGCCCGCAGAATTGGTCATTTCAAACTTAAGCCCGCAGAATTGGCTTCGACCCACAGAATTGGCCATCTCATCCTTAAGCCCACATAATTGGCTTCGACTCGTAGAATTGGTCATTTCAAACTTAAGTCCGCAGAATTAGCTTCGACCCACATAATTGGTCATTTCAAACTTAAGCCCGCAGAATTGGTTATCTCATCCTTAAGCCCATAGAATTGGATTCGACCTGCATAATTGGTCATCTCAAACATAAGCCCGCATAATTGGCTTTGACCCACAGAATTGGTCATCTCAACCTTAAGCCCGTAGAATTGTCTTCGACCCGCATAATTGGTCATTTCAAACTTAAGCCCGCAGAATTGGCTTCGACTCGTAGAATTGGTCATCTCATCCTTAAGCCCGCATAATTGGTTTCAACCCGCATAATTGGTCATCTCATCCTTAATCCCGCAAAATTGGCTTTGAACCACATATTTGGATTTGTCCCGCAAAATTGGTCACCTTAAACTTAAGCCCGCAGAATTGACTTCGGCCCGCAGAATTGACTTCGACCCGCAGAATTGGTCATCCCAAACTTAAGCCCTCAGAATTGGCTTCGACCCGTAGAATCTATCACCCTCATCCCTAAGCCCTCAGAATTGGCTTCGATCCCTAGAATCGGTCACCCTCATCCCTGAGCCCTCAAAATTGGATTCGACCCTCAGAATCGATCACCCTCATCCTTAAGCCCCCAGAATTGACTTCGACCCTCAGAATCAACCACCCTCATCCCTAAGCCCGCAGAATTGGCTTTGACTCTCAGAATCAGTCACCATCATCTTCAAGCCTTGAGAATTGGCTTCGACCCACAGGATCGGTCAACCCCATCCTTAGTTCCTCAGAATTGACCTGGACCCTCTGGTCATCCTTTTTTAAAGGCATCATGTGGTGTCTATTCGACGACCATTGTTTATTCCAAACTCACCCATCGAGAGTATCTGTAGACACCCCATTCTAATATCCCCTAAATTCTCCTAAGGTCCCTATCCCCTCCCTTCATCATTTCAAACCTAAGTCACACTCTAGGTACTGACATAAAGGCTATCAAGCGCTCCCAGGCTCCGGTTGACCAAAATTCAAACTCTTCATCTCGAATAAGACCAAATGAATCTTCGAAGGGAACTGAAACCCCTTTCCAACAGTCCATCTCGTGTGTGATTTTATCTTACCATGCGGACAAATGACCCGTTTTCCCCCAAAACTCGATTAGGAGGTCACTGGACACTCTCAGCCTTCATTTTTCCAAAGTCAATTCTTCAGCTCGACTGAGACTGAATGAATATTTAAAGGGCACTAAAACCCCTTTCCAACGATTTTCCTCGTGTGCGATTCTGACTTACAGTACGGACGAACGATCCGTTTTACTTTGAAAGGTTACCGAGCGCTTCCAGGCCTCTGTTGACCAAAGTCAACTCCCAAAAAATGAGTCCAGCTCTTTGTAATGTTGAGTCACATATCCTACCCTTTCCAATGGTCCACCCCGTGTGTGATTACGACTTACCATGCGGACGAACGATCCGTTTGTGTCCGACGATCCCCCGTTCAAAGGACCGACAAACGCTTCCGAGCCACATTTGACCTAAAGTCAAATCTTAGACCTAGGAGTTGTCCAAAAGACTTTTAAAGGTCTTTGAAGTACCTTTCCAATGATTTGACCCGTGCATGATTCAGATCAACGATTTGCGCTCTACGACTGATTTTCCAAAGGAGCCTGAAAGAGACTGCCAAACGATAGGCTCCAAACCCTGCCTATCAGCGGTGTGCCTAAACACACCTGCTGATTGGAAGGACCAGGGGTATGCCGATCAATAATGCCCTGGGCCTATAAAAATAGAGATCCTGACCTAATTTCAATAGGAGGAAGATCATAGATTCATCACTCTCAACAAGCTCAGAAAACCCCTCTCGAAGTCAGCGTGATTTCCACATACAAATCCCTTTCCAACCTTCACCTTTCATCACCTTTTTCATCAAACTTGGTGAATTAAGTACCATCCATCATCATCCAAGTGCAAGGGTTGCTCTCCAACATCCAAGATCAAGCTCAAGATCTTCAAGAAGGTCCAACTTTCTCCACTCTCTCCTTAAATTCTACTAAATTCGCATTAGTTTGTTTTGTTACTTAGTACTTTTATTCTCACATCTCACATATCCTAATATACTTTTTATCTAGTATTATTGCACATCTCTTATTTTCATATAAATAAAACCCAAAAAATAAGAAAAAGAGGATTTGATAATAAATTCCAAATGGGAATTCTCATACTTTTCTCATAACTAACACACTTTTACACACACACACACACACACACACACACACACACACACACACATATACATACACATACGTGATAAGTCCTCGATTGGATTTATGGGATAAATCCCACCCCTCATTTTGCATACGAACTACGTGGACTTTGATGCCTCTACAGGCTACGTAGGCGTCTCGGGGTAAAACTGGAGACTCGAGTCCTTTTCCTAATTTTTTTTATTTTTTCTATATTATTTAAACTTAACTCTCTTAGATTCTATATATTTACATATACACATATTTGTTCTTAGTTTCTTATTATTCCATATGTGTTATCGTTCCGTTATAACGATCAACACTAGCATAATCGCATAAATCCTATTTTTCTAATATTAATTTTAGGAACATTCCTACGGATGACTCGCTTTATCTCTTCCATGATATAAGTCGATGATTCCTATCTCCGCTACATATACACATGCACACATATCACGGGGAAATAAAGGAAAATAGCAATAACCCATGAGAGACTGTAAGGGCGGAATGGGTGCCTAACACCTTCCCATTTGATAACTTAGCCTCTGAACCCTTTTTGAATCATTTTGATTTCGTATGTATTAGTATGTCTTTGGATGCTGTCCTTCGAGATGGCTCCCTTTTTTCTTTTTTCTTTTTTTAGTAAAATATACTGGCAACTGTATCTCTCTATATTTTCACCTCATCATCGACGCCGGCCGAAGCGCTCCCGAGAGGGATGCATGGAACCACAATCCTCCTGAGACGAAAGGGAGATGCCCCCTCTTCTCTGCCTCTCCCGCCGCGATGATCCTAAAGGGGATGGCCACACGTATCAAGGCGGTAGTCAGCTCAAAAATCATCCCAGTCTTAATGATACTTCGCTAAGAAGTCATCAATCTGAGACTTCAAGTGATCCATACAGTTATTAATCACCGTCGTCTCATAAGCCCATTAATCGAACTCACCTTCAAAATCCGGGTCCATCGAATCATCGTCCTCTTACTCGTAGGTGGCGGGATCCTCGCCGACCTCCTCGTCATCCTCGCTCTCATCTCCCCCATCACTACCCTCCCCCATCTCAACATCTTCAAAAATAACCCCATGGGGGATGAGGTCAATTTCTTGTCTCCCTAACACTCCTATCGACCGATGATTCAATAATCGGTACCTCGTTCCTAGGTTGTACACCTGCTTCTAAACATAATGTCCTGATAAATCAATCTTAAATCAAGGACACCAACCCCGTTTGGTCAAAAGTCGCATATGTGATTTCATCGAATAGATGTGCGGTAGACTAATTTTGATGGTCGGGTCAAACCAGAAGTATTGGAAAATGTCGTGCCTCATCCAGATCGAAGAATCATTCTTTGTGGGTAACACAATTCTGTATGTGATAAGACTTGCTAGGCGGGTGTGCGCTGGTAAACTTACCGATGTAAAATTATCGTTTACCCATGGTGTGGTAGGCGCCCAATGATTTGACATCTTCGTCTTTGGAATGTCCTTTTAACGGTAGGGGTAGTTATACGAATAGTAATATTTGACTTTAGTCGCATGTTCTTTTCCTTTAACAGTGTTGAAAGAAAAAAATATAACTACCCCGTCGATTCAGGCCTCGTAAATATCGTTGGAGATGTGGACAAGGGTCCCATAATAAGCCCAAGTAATGTGATCATAAATTGGGTCCTCATCTTAGGGGAACCAATCACACCATAAAATTTTTTAGAAGAGACTAACGACGTCATTGGGAAAGTTATCCCAAACTACACGACATTCCATGAATAGAGCGCACCATGTTGAGAAGCTCTCGTTGCACTAATTTTGCTCTTGAGTGTAACGTAGACATTGCATCCACCGTCGACAACTTTGGTTGAGTTATACTTCTTAAGATATTTTTTGGGAGCCATGGAAAATTTTAAGTCAAAATGCTAGTATGAAACTCAAAGAATTTTAGGAAGAAGGAATTATTAGATGAAGGTGTGGGAAAATATAAGGGTAAAAGGGTGAATTTATTGGGTAAAATGATAGGGAATGTGGATTCTTTGTAAAATGAGGAGACAAGGTAAAATTTCAGACCATTCGAATAGAAAACCGAATCAGTTCGCTTAAGGTACCTAATCGGTTCGATTAATCGAGCCGGTTCTCTCTAAAACTGAACCAGTTCACTTTTTGGTTATGTCCTAAATTTTGTTTGAGGCCAAACCTCTTCCCTTGGGTTCAATTTTTAAGTGAATGGGTGCGATTTTCCGAAGAGATTTTTTTTTTCTTTTCTCATTCTACTCACAACTTTCACATCCTCTCAAATATGGGTTGTATGCTTCCTAAAATCTATTGAAATTCTTCCTAAAACATGTTTTTCTGTGTATTTTCAGTAAATTCTCCATGAACTCTCTAGGAAACTCTCAGGTCGGGACCCAAGACTGGTACACTCCAATCTCGCTTATATACACACAAACAACTCATATGTATAACAAACACTTACATATAACACCTCGTAAATTCAAGGACCTTTAATTAAATAATATTTTGCGAGAAAATGAATTTATTTATTTGGAAGAATTAAATTCATGATTTGAGAAATTTTCAAATTTTCAAATTTATTAAATTGACGAATTGAGATGTAATATTTTGGATTATTTTGTGTCGCATTTTGAGGTCTTAAATTTAGAAGATGTTATAAATTAATCCAAATGTTGATTTTGAGAGCACGGTTGAGTCTGGTAGGGTCGAAATAGTCCAAAATGAGTGGCCATATGTATATATTGGATTTCGGGACTTAATTAGACATAATTGAGCTCCAAATAAAGAGTTTTGGGCCTTTTTAGGAGGCCCATAGGCGCAAAAACGGGATTAGGGTTTTTAACCCTAATGGTGAAAAGGTAAGGCAACTTAAAGACATTTTAGAGGACTAAAGTTGGGGGGACCTTAAGAGGAGAATCCTTACAAGAGAATTTGGGAATCTTGGGAGATTGGTTAAAGAAAAAGAGGAGATCCTTGATTTCAATTCAACATCTTCATCCAAAAGATTTGATCTACAAATTAAGGCAAGTGGTTTAATTTGCTATTGTTAATTTGCATTTACCTATTCATATTAAAGGAGGTGGAAATTAATTAATATGTTAGTGTTTATGTTCATGAGAAATTGGAGACTTCTTTCATTGGGAATTTATATATCTGTAGAGGTGTTAAGATTTGATTTATTTGATGCCCTAATTGATGAAATTGTTGGGGTTAGATTGAATATCATATGAGTAGGGATTTATGATGAATCTAGGGAAGTTTTGATGAAGAAATATGTACAGAATGAAGGCTTTGAACATGTTAACGGCGGACTGGGTTTTACTGGAAAAATTAGGGGTGAAGATGATACCAGGGTCATTGGGACGGCCTGATATCTCGTTCAAACGATATCCACTATCGTTTGAATGACAAGGCTTGTCGTTTGAACGACCTGTTAAACCGTACCAGATTTCCTTCTTCCCCTAATTCAGACATGTTATGTGTGTTGAGGTACACAGTTTCTGCATTGAGTGATTTTGCAATTTTAGTTATGATCTAGGGTTTTAATATGTGAATGTTACCCTAGAATTAATTAGAGGAGATTAATTAATTTGAAGAATTAAGGTTCATGATTGAGTGATTCGAAACCTTGTTAATTAAGTGGATAGGCTTAATTGAATGAAACTGAACGATGGGTTGGAAATATTGAATTTTGGGCCGAGAGAGAGAGAGAGAGATTCCATGTATAATTGGTAGGGTGACACCAAGATAATTAAAATTAATTAGTGTGTAAATTAATTGAAATGAAGTCGGACCATAGACTTACATGTTTTAGGCTTGTGTATGGACATAGTATACCGGTAGCCTATATTTCCCTTTCTATATATATACGGTGATGTGTAGTATATATATATATATATATATATATATATATATATATATATATATATATATATATATATGATATATAAATATTTGTGTGAATAATATTTATAGTAAAGCATACCAATATCAATGCTATCTTAGGAGGTTGTGCGCTGTGGGTGAGTCCCCTGACTAGCGAATGCAGGGCAAGTATATTCCCCAGGTTATAGCCTCTATTTTTAGGGGTTGGCCGTTATGGTATGGAACGGGCACTTACGGGGGGAACTATGATCACCTCCTATGAATTTGATGATACCATTCATATCTGACATGCGTGTGAATGTTGAGATATAGTTATACGTATATATAGTTGAAAAGCCCCAGCCAATAGTAATTTCCTTTTTGATATGAAATGCGGAAGCGTTGTAAAACAGGTGATGGTTCAACAAAACAAAACAAGGCCGGGTTTTAATATCATAAGAAACAAATTAAACAACATAATTTAAGTCCTAGAATTTGCCTAAGTCATGATTAACAATTATATCCAAAGTTAGGTGAAACCAATTTTATCAAGTGACTTGAATAAACCAAATATACCCAATATTTAATTTAAGTCCCAAATAAAATGAGTGTGATAATTAAACCGAATTTTTATCTTGAATTAAACCTAAAGCATGCGTTCTAAATGATGTGCAAGATAAAATAAACAATGTCACACTACACCGCGATGTACGAGGAAAAACCCACTAACGGGAAAAAACCTCGGGACGGCCCTAGCCTCAAATCCACTAAAAACGGTATTACAAAATACAAGACAAAAGACTTACTTCCTAAACTCGAACCCTCTCAAGCCGTGATGCTCCTTCTTGTATCAACCTCCAATTAGCGGATAACCAACGGACCTCCACCGTGGTCTCGAAAATCACCGATAGGACTTTAAACAGTCACCGTCACCCGAACATGGAGCCTTTCTCCAAACGGGTAGAATCTCAACAAAGGTCTTCTTTGTGATGGGGTGTAGAAGCAAACCCGAAACGTCCCTTGAATTCGGTAGAGAAAACCGGTGCCAAAAACTCCAAGTAAGGATATGTATATATAGAACTTGGAATAAACAACAATGGGTGTAAACTAGAGTGTGTATGAATTTTCCATTAAAAAATTAACACTCAAAACATGAACATTTTCCCTAATTAAATTTTCTCTCAAACTCTCTCTAAGAGTTGGATATGGAATGGAAAAGTTATCTTGGAAAATGTGTTTCCCGCACATAATATTGCATGAAAAATGTTGGTTGAAAACCAAGTGGAAGAGTGGGGAAAAACTGCAAAAAACGGCCAAATAACTGTTCCCGCTGGAAGTTCGTTCGAACGAACTTGATTCTCGTTCGAACGAGACTTCTAACGAGTGACCAGCCTGGGCTCGTTAGAATCTCGTTAGATATCTCGTTAGAACAAAAACTCGTTCGAACGACATATCGAACGACATATCGAACGACTGTCTAGCTTAGGGTCGTTGGCAAACTCGTTCGAACGAACCTGGTTCGAACGATAAAACTCGTTCGAACGAAATCTGGTTCGAACGAAAAAACTCGTTCGAACGAACCTGGTTCGAACGACAAAACTCGTTCGAACGAAATCTGGTTCGAACGAAAAAACTCGTTCGAACGACATTTCAAACGAACAAACAGAAAGATTGAAAAATTCGATTTTGGCCCAGAAACTTTTATATACTTATTTTTAAGTTTCTAATTGATTCTTTCTGAAAAATAAAATGCAGTTTTAATTCACCTAACACCCAATACAAATTGTTCCAAGTTCCTATATACATATAAATACATTCATACCTTGGGAGCATGGAACCTAAGTTGATGACGTACAAATGAGGCACATAAACTACGGCATGTTGATGATGCTTTATACTCTTTTCCGCTACGTCTTCAACAAAAACTTCATAGGTCTTGAATATTACAATTAAATAAACTCCTATGAATAAATTTTTTTGTCCGGAATTGAGCCAAAACTATATATGGACTCAATTGGAAATTTGTGTCCTTACAAATCTCCCCCTTTGGCTATTCCGGGACAAAAACCAAACAAAAATCCTAAAGGGCCGTCAAGCTCTACTAGACTCAAAACATACCCCACCCAATCTTGACTCAACCCAAGGATCAAACGCTTTGCCATAGAAAGATGCCTCTTTAGAATAATTCCTGCACACTTAAGCAAACTCATCAAATGCATAGGGAATATCAAAATATTAAATGCAATTAATTAATTACTCCCCCTAAATTAATTCTCCCTTTAAACACACGACCTACTTAGAAAGACGTCTCCCCCTAAGATAAATCTCCCCTAAACGAATATACGATAATAATAGGATTAGATACCATTTCTCCCCCTATCATCATTCTCCCTCTTTTTGTTCGGGAATAGGCAAAGGATAAAGAACTAAGAAACAGCAAGTGAAAGCTTAAAGTGATAAGACATGAAAGCATATGGGCAATTAAAAACAAGGCAAAGACAAACAAATATCATATATATATATATACTTGAAATATATCAATGAACCACTTGCATATATATATATAGATATAAACACACATATGACACAAAATACAATAAGTTTGCACACTCGTATGTCAAAAATGTGTCAAATGGAAACGGAAGTGTAGGGGTGTGAACTAGCAACAATTAAATTTAGACCCAAACACTTAAGAAACGTTCACGGAGTTCTCATTTGATTGCAAACTTCATCACAGTTAAATATAACCTCATGTGACAATATAAAGATTGAACTCAATGAACAAACATACACAATGCATACAAGCCTAGCATGATGATGATTCTACAAACCAAATAGAGTCATGACATTAAAGACAACTAGGATAAACGGACATTGTGCAAACCGTTGATATACCATCCAATTCTCCCTCAATGAGCATATATATTCTTTTGTTTGTGAATGAATATATCAAACAAACATAGGCCTTGGCAATTGCTTTTTGTTTAATGCCAAATATTATATTTTTAGGCCTTTGGATCACGTATTTCTTTTAGATCCAATCAACGGTGGCTTACTATCGTAAATGACTTAATTCTTCCTTTCGGAGCCCTTCCCCGTGCATATATCAATTTATCATGTTTTCATTTTTTGCACAAATCTCACATGCAACGGATTTTGACATGCACTAGTCCTCCTAGGTCATAGATATGTAGATGACTAGATTGATAGGAGAACACCTCAAAAACCTCAAATATAACATGTGACATTAAGATTTCAAAAGAGCTCGTGCATGTGTGAATAGAGGCATATAGAAATAGAATCCATTTAAACAATACAAAATCCAACTACTCCATATAAAACATGGTAAAGAACATTTTAAGGATTGAAAATCTAAACCAAAAGTTCTAGCCACATGGAAGCGTAAACGATAGGATTCAAACACAAATATATGCCACATAAAGTGTGTCAAACAAAAATACACACAAAACAAAATCTTTTTGAGTTTTTAACATTTTTAATCAAAAATAAATATTTACTCAAAAGGACAAACAAAAATCATTTGTATTTTTCATTAAGCTTAAATGAAATAAATAAAACACAAATGATAAACAAAAATCTTTTTATATTATGCAGTCGATTCAAACACAAAATATAATACAAAAAGATAAACAAGTCATAATTTCTAGCATGTGATATGAAATAAGGCAATGACTAGAAAATGACTAAACAAGCATACCTTTAGCATATGAATATAGCATGAAGTACAAACGCTAAAGTATGCAAGCACTAACACATTCATCCATTAGATTTAGCAAGGGAGGAAGGATGTGAAAGTAAATGAGAATCAAAATCCCTATTTTGTAAGGCAACCAAGTCGGATTTCCTAACCCAAATTAATGAAGAATTACTATCTTGGGTGTAGGAACGTTAGCTATCGTGGTTACTTTACTATGGGATTTTCTAGGAATTCGTTTAAGATCTAAACAAAATTTCCTAAGATGACCTTGTCGACCACAAAGTGTACAAGTAAGAATATGTCGAAAAGATTTATCTAAGGAGTGATCATTAAATGAATTCCTAGAAGATTCTCCTAAAACATTGGTTTTGACTTTAGGGTTAACATTATTACAAGAATTGAAGCCTAAACCAAAAGTGTCATTTTTAATTTGGACCGTTCCTAACATTTTATCTAGTTTTTCAGAACGACACTCCAAATCAAATTTGACATTACTAGAATCTTTTAATTTATTTTTCAAATCCAAAATTTTAGATTCTAGTAAAACATTTCGCTCTTCAAAAGCAAGAAGCTCATTTTTCAAGGATTCCATTAAACCCCTAAGGCTATCTCTCTCGCCTTCTACATAGTTAAGCTTCTCTTGAAGAGTCCTCTCATGAGTCTTAAGGTCTTCTATTAAGGCACTTTCATCAATGACCTTGACACTCTCTCTTAAACTCGCTTCTAACTTCAAATTAGCTCTTTTCAATTTAATAGATTCTTTATATAATTCATGAAAAGCATTTTGAAGTTCACTCATATCAACCTCTTCTTCATTTTCACTCTCTTTTTCTTTTTTACTCTCACTATCATAAAAAATAAGAGAATCATGTACAATGACCTTGGAAGTGGCATGTGCTATAATTTCATCATCCGATGAGTTCTCATTATCACTCACATGTGCCATAAAAGCCACAAAATTTTTCTTTGTGGGGGAATCGGGCTTTTCTTCCTTATCACTATCACTAAGGGTCGCATTATATGAAATGGGTCGTTTACCCTCTTTCCTTAGTTTAGTGGGGCACTCAAAAGCCCTATGGACATAACCTTCACAACCAAAACATTTATTAGACTCGTCCCTATCAATATTTTCATTACTAGACTTAGGGATATTTTCGGCTTTAGAAATCTTCTCGATCTTATCATGTTTAGAAGATTCAAATTTCTTAAAATCATTTTTAACTTTATCTTTGTTAAATTTAAGAAATTTTCTAAATTTACGAGCAAACAAAGCCATATCTTCCGAGTCACTATCACTATCGCTCTCTACTACTTGTTTAACCTCTTTGCGGGCTTTTAAAGCAACGCCCTTTTCAATTTTCTTTTCAGTTTTAGAGGGAAACATATCCAGTTCATAGGTTTGTAAATCACCTACAAGCTCTTCTAATTTTGTAGAGGCTAAAGTGGGTAAAGAATTTAAAACGGTCACCTTTGGAATAAATCTATCGGGTAGGGACCTTAAAATTTTCTTTACAACACGGTCGTCAGGTATTTTCTCTCCCAAGTTAAAGGATGAATTAACAATATCAGAAAGTCTAGCATAAAATTTATCAAAAGTTTCTTTTTCATCCATTTTGATAGTTTCAAATTGAGTGGTGAGGTTTTGGAGTTTAGAAGCTTTAACGACACTCGTTCCTTCATGAGTTAATTGTAAAATATCCCAAGCTTCTTTAGCGGTTTCACACGTCATAATACGTCGGAATTCATCCGGTGCGACAGCGCTAAATAAGGCATTTAAACCACGGGAATTAAAATTTGCAAGTTTAAACTCATTTTCGGTCCATCTATCAATGGGTTTGGGAACACGTTCAATTTCAATAAGATGAGTTGGTGGGGATTACCCGATAACAACAGACATCCAAACACGTTCATCGATAGATTTAAGTGTCGATTTCATTCGCGCTTTCCAATACGCGTAGTTAGAACCATCAAAAATAGGAAATTTTGAAAATGGGGAAAAATCCATTTTAGCCAAAAATTAAAAGATCTTAACGAAATAATTTATCGTTTTTGGCTCTGATACCAATTTGAAAAGCCCCAGCCAATAGTAATTTCCTTTTTGATATGAAATGCGGAAGCGTTGTAAAATAGGTGATGGTTCAACAAAACAAAACAAGGCCGGGTTTTAATATCATAAGAAACAAATTAAACAACATAATTCAAGTCCTAGAATTTGCCTAAGTCATGATTAACAATTATATCCAAAGTTAGGCGAAACCAATTTTAGCAAGTGACTTGAATAAACCAAATATACCCAATATTTAATTTAAGTCCCAAATAAAATGAGTGTGATAATTAAACCGAATTTTTATCTTGAATTAAACCTAAAGCATGCGTTCTAAATGATGTGCAAGATAAAATAAACAATGTCACACTACACCGCGATGTACGAGGAAAAACCCACTAACGGGAAAAAACCTCGGGACGGCCCTAGCCTCAAATCCACTAAAAACGGTATTACAAAATACAAGACAAAAGACTTACTTCCTAAACTCGAACCCTCTCAAGCCGTGATGCTCCTTCTTGTATCAACCTCCAATTAGCGGATAACCAACGGACCTCCACCGTGGTCTCGGAAATCACCGATAGGACTTTAAACGGTCACCGTCACCCGAACATGGAGCCTTTCTCCAAACGGGTAGAATCTCAACAAAGGTCTTCTTTGTGATGGGGTGTAGAAGCAAACCCGAAACGTCTCTTGAATTCGGCAGAGAAAACCGGTGCCAAAAACTCCAAGTAAGGATATGTATATATAGAACTTGGAATAAACAACAATGGGTGTAAACTAGAGTGTGTATGAATTTTCCATTAAAAAATTAACACTCAAAACATGAACATTTTCCTTAATTAAATTTGCTCTCAAACTCTCTCTAAGAGTTGGATATGGAATGGAAAAGTTATCTTGGAAAATGTGTTTCCCGCACATAATATTGCATGAAAAATGTTGGTTGAAAACCAAGTGGAAGAGTGGGGAAAAATTGCAAAAAACGGCCAAATAACTGTTCCCGCTGGAAGTTCGTTCGAACGAACTTGATTCTCGTTCGAACGAGACTTCTAACGAGTGACCAGCCTGGGCTCGTTAGAATCTCGTTAGATATCTCGTTAGAACGAAAACTCGTTCGGACGACATATCGAACGACATATCGAACGACTGTCTAGCTTAGGGTCATTGGCAAACTCGTTCGAACGAACCTGGTTCGAACGACAAAACTCGTTCGAACGAAATCTGGTTCGAACGAAAAAACTCGTTCGAACGACATTTCAAACGAACAAACAGAAAGATTGAAAAATTCGATTTTGGCCCAGAAACTTTTATACACTTTTATATACTTATTTTTAAGTTTCTAATTGATTCTTTCTGAAAAATAAAATGCAGTTTTAATTCACCTAACACCCAATACAAATTGTTCCAAGCTCCTATATACATATAAATACATTCATACCTTGGGAGCATGGAACCTAAGTTGATGACGTACAAACGAGGCACATAAACTACGGCATGTTGATGATGCTTTATACTCTTTGCCGCTACGTCTTCAACAAACACTTCATAGGTCTTGAATATTACAATTAAATAAACTCCTATGAATAAATGTTTTTGTCCGGAATTGAGCCAAAACTATATATGGACTCAATTGGAAATTTGTGTCCTTACAATAGTGCAGAATTATATACGGATATATATATACATGGTGTAAATGTATAATTAATATAACTTGTGAAACAGTTATATGGTATCGAATGGGAATTGATTTAAATAAGTTAGTGTGAATAGTAACTTATAACTCATACACGTGATGTGAAATGTAGAAATGATATAACTCGTGAGAATGTTTTATGGCAATATGTGAGAAACGACTTAAATAAGTTAATGCGACTATAACTTATAAAGTATGATAAACTCACTCAGGATAGAGTAGTGGGAAGTAGTGGAATTTATGTGACAAGACTAGTTACGGACTGGTTAGCTAGATGGGTTAGGTGTAGTATGATAGGCATGCACATTAGTGGAGGAATGAGGTGTCCTCAAGAGAGTGTACGATACTAAATTAAATATGAAGAGCATACTTGCATTTTAATTTACTTCATTTAAATTCACTTGCTAAATATTTTCAAAATGTTTTGGGTTTTAGCCCTTGCTATAAAAATATTTTGTCCAGCCACAGGGACGCCAAAATTGTTCTATTCTAGGTTCATGCAGCTGCGATACATGTGGACGTTGCAGGACTTTGATTTAGCCACTTCATTCATTTCATTCCTAGAGAACGATAGAGCCAGTGTTCCATTTGGTCATGTCACCCTAGTTGTTCCATTTTATTTCAGTTAGTTGATGTATTCATCTATTACTCTTGTGATTCATTTCGTTTTTTATATGTATCCAGTGGTTATTTTGGCAAGGTTTATATATATTCCTTTGTAGTATTACTTGATTTAATGATTTCATGATGATTTGTTATATATTCTTTTGCATGTTATTGTTCAGATATTAATTAAGATAAAATTTGAGACCATGCCTTTTGAATACTAGGTGGTTAGTAAGTTTAAAAAGTTTCGATGGTGATGCTAAGAATGAATGAGATGAGACTCCTGTCTAATTTCATATAGGACTGATCAACAGGTATTTTATTAGGCAGGGTGTCACATATGATATCAGAGCATCAAGTTCTAGTATCCTTAGGATCTTTGTGGCTTTTCACGTTTCAGTGTAGAGTTCTTTCATATAGAGCCTTATTATAGGGTTGTTGTATTCCTTCACGTATGTGATTTACGTTCTCCTGCTATAGGGTATAGTTCGTGTGATTCATATACAGTTTTGGTCGAGCGTGAAAGATCGAACATCACAGAACGACAAGAGGGGGACGTTATAAGGAGTGCAGGAGCGAGGACTCGATAGGAGTCTTGGAGTAATATAGAAATAGTGACAATGTAGAAGTCACCATATTTTTCGAATAATTGATGTTGGAGTAACCGTTGGGGAGCAGTAGTTGTCTCAAGAGCAATCGGGAAGGCCGATGGTACAAATTTAAAACCCCAATCATAGACAACAAAGGGTAATGGTTGAAGAAGAATTTTTTTTTGAAGTACAATACGCTAGAATGCGAGGGAGGTGTGGAAGAGTGATTTACCAATAGGTAGAGAACATCCAATGTGGATCATACGTGGGAGTGTAGTAACACTCAAGTCAAAATTTTGGGCAAATGAGTTTTCTCTGAGAAGAAGTATGGAGTGATGGGAGTAGTCACCACATTCATGGGGAGATACCATAAATAATGAGGAAGTTAGAGTGAGGATTATTATAAATCCTCTCACTAGAGGTTAAATTGAGAGGTAAGGAGGATTTTTGTAATTTTCTAAAAGGGTCGGACAGTGGCCGGATGGTAAGGAAAGTTGACGGAATTCATAAACTTAGTAACATATGAGAGGGATACGGAGAATCAAGTAGGGTTGTAAGTTAATAATAAACTCATGGGTAGAATATACAACCGTGAGTAGGAGGTCCTTCTAGGATGATTGGTGTCATTATCGTCAAGTTTTTATGATCCCATTTGTATCAATGCTCTCGAGAGAGGGGAGCTAAGGGAGTTGGAAAATCTATTAGAGGAGTAAGATTAGATTTGTAGTGTTAGTAAGGATCCAAGGGAAGGAATACCCAGTAGAGAGCCCCGATTTATGAATCAAGATTAATTGAATTTCTACCAAGTGACGATGGGTTCAGTTAGGGTCGTCAAGGCTAGTAACAAGTCTATTGGATCAGTGGATCCCAATGGACAATTGGGGTAGTAATTAGGGCGAAGACTACCTAGTCCGCGAGAAGGACAACCCCAACATGGCCGGTGGGGCCAAAAAAAGGAGAAAGGGGAATGACACAAAAAAGTGTCTTATGTGTAAAAGAGTAGAAACACATGGATGGATCTTGTCCACGGAAAGTCAGGGGACAGGAGCTAGATGCCTAGTAGGGGCATCTGTTGGAGGAATTTTTGGTTTAAATAGGACAAACTTGTTATGTCTAATAACCGTTGAGCCGACAATGTTATGAATAACGTAAACTATAAATTTTATTCCGTGATGATTAGGGTATGTTTTATGTGGTGCAAACGGGTCACAGTAATGTATTAACACTAGATTCACTTAAGAAAGGGATTTAGTGGAAGTATTATTAATATCACTATTATGTGAATTCTTACCATGAAGTAGCGAGGTACTCTTCGATTCCACCTGAAAGGAGAGGGTGGGTACATTGAGACGATGTATTTATTGAGGACTAGCTCCTCTAAGAGGTGATACTCGAGGTATGGTTTTATCTTGGGTACATACGGGTTTTTAACGGTGGGCGATCATAGTAAGGCTATCGTGTTCATCATTTCGGTGCTGGATGTATATTCATTTTGAGATGTCTCACCTGGAAGAGGGTTGAGCCCGTGATAATATCTTATGGAGTAGACTTCAGAGGGTACGATTATCTATTCATATTGAATCTCGGTGTGTGGGGTCTGTTACAGATGAGATTCAAGGTATGTTGGGTTTCCATGGAACAGGGAGATTTTGCTCGTCATTAATAGTTAGCGCCAAGGGCTTACTGATAGTACGAGCATAGTAGTATATGACTCCTTTAGAGATGTAGGAGTCCGTGATAGACTTGTGAGTATAGGGGAAAGGTTTGAGATTCCCTGGGTTATTCTTTGGGTTCTGTGGAAATCAAGGACCGACAATGCCGTGGAATAGTACATCAGGAAAAGTTCTTTTGGGCTTTGCTAGGAAGTATTATATGCATAAGGCTTAATAAATGTCAAAAGTGGGAAGACATCATTGGATTCTAGGTCATCGGATTTAATGATAATTAGTGAACATATGGAGAAAATACGTTGAGCAGAGATCCACTAAGAGATAGGGCTAGTGGAGCTAGAAAGTGTTGTGAAAGAAACACTGGAAAGTTTTGCACCACAAGTTGGTAGGTGGGGGCAATATCGAGAAGACTTGAATAGTAATTGGTAAGGTCATCGGAAATATTTGGAGGATATAGCCACACCGAGAATATGGGGGCCGAAATTAAGACAAATATGGTTACACAAGTGATGATCGGAGGTTTGTGCAATTATGCACAAGATATAGGGTGTATGGGCACCCTGGGAGGAGACAGAGCCTCTACTGTGCAGATACTTAGTAGATTTGGGGAGAAGACACAAAGGTATTGATAGTGGGTATATCCCATAGGAATGGGAATAAGTTATTCCCCGAATTATGAAACATTGAGCATGGGTGTGTTTGGAAGTGACATTGAGTGCGTCACAATCTACGGTTTGTTATCACTAGTATTTGTCAGTGAGACGGATATTAATGGATATGTTGTCCGAAATAGCCATAGTTTATATATTGAAGTATCATGGGATAACGACGCTATTTGGTATTAACCACAAGAGAGTGGAAGTTACACTAAGAGTAAGGTTGCATTATATGAGAGATTTCTACTTTTGATAATTATGAGAGTACCATCGATATTTTTCCAAGATTCAACTGTGTAGCTATAGTTTGGGTCTATATTGGATACTTATAGTAAGACTGGGTGTTCACGATACCAGGGTATGAATTATTGTTGCAAGATTTCACCTGAGATAGGGTCTAGCGTATATATACAGTTATGTATGTATAATGTGTCCCATCTTTTGGCATCTCTCACGTGAATGACAAAATCCTTGCACATCCAAAGATAATGAGCCAATAGAGACAACATTTAAGAATCTTTGCGGTCATCTTTTGAGTGGAAAAGTGGCCTCCACGTGCTTTCAAATGACAAAAACGGACAACGCTTCAAATTTAGTCATACGGTACACACTTCCGAATAATTTGATCTGCGCAAAACTTGAATAAGTGTGGATAGTCGTAAAAGAAGATGCAGAACCAAAGAAAAAACTCCCTCTTCTCCTGTGGATTCTATTATGAGGGAACGGATCCCATCACTAGATAGTTCACAATGTTCATAAACCAAGGTAGAGAGGAAGTGACAAAAAGTTACTTATCCAGGAAAAATTCATCTATAGGTACGGGATCTTGAAGTATGTTGGACGAAAGCCTAGACAAGTGATTGGCTACAACATTTTCTACTCCCTTCTTATCTTTGATGAAAAAGATAAACTCTTGGAGTAGTAAGATCCACCTAATGAGGTGTGGCTTAGCATCCTTCTTGGAAAGAAGGTATTTTAGTGTCGCGTAGTTGTTGAAACAAATAATGGGTGACCGATGAGATACGAATGAAATTTGTTAAGGTCAAATACCACCTCTAGAAACTCCTTCTTCGTGGTGGAGTAGTTTAATTATAATTAATGCATATGTGCCACCCGGTGGTGGTACGTTTTGGAATAAGATCCCCCTTAGCATTGTCTATCACAGTCTTTCGTAATTTCTTAGGGACTACTTGGATTGGACTAACCCACTTACTATCCGAGATGGGATAGATTATGCCTGTTGATACCAAAATTAATATGCTGATGTGGACGAATCAGACGAAGACACGTGTCAATATACGTGGCATAATAGTAACGAGGAAGTTCATTTCCTCGACCAAATCATGTTCTCCCCGAGCAACGAGGATATACCGAGGAACTTCAGCACTCCGAGATACTCTAGCGCTCCGAGGAACTCCTGAGCAACGCGCAACTAAGGCGGTCTGAGCTGCATCTCGGACGTATTATTAATTGCCAGAATGTCAACAGTTCAACTATTCATTGAATGTTCATTATCTTGACGCACACGCTGCATTAAATGTATTACCCTTTCATATGTATATCATTTAATATATCAACCCATTCATGTACAGCCTAATGGCTATAAATACCTTGTATCACCCTCATTCAAAGGGAGGAGGAATTTCTGGATTGAACTTGTAATCGAGAATTCCTAAACACTCAGCAATAACATAACAGTGGACGTAGGCCATTCTTATAAGGCTGAATCACTTTAAAAATCTTTGTCTCATTTTATTTATCTGTGATTGAATAATTAGAGCGATCTAATTTTTTACATCAACAGATTGGCGCCGTCTGTGGGAATCGATTGTTATTATCGTTTAACACCAAAAATCATTCATTATCAATGGCGGATAATCCAGAATCTAGCAATCGAAACGCTGGGAATGCTGGAAATCCTCCAAATCCCTCTGCACCTCCAGATCTGGCCGAAATTATGACGAATCTGGCTCAAGGACAAACCGCCATGCAAGATACAATGAGGCAACTCTTACAAACCCTTCATGGTGGTGCACCTGCACGTTCAGGACAACAAAGTGGTCAGAGGCAAACTTATTTACTTTCTTCACGATCTAGGCGTACTGAGTCACGTCGCAATGAGGAGTCTGATGATTTCTCTTATCAACCTGGGCGAACTTCGTCAATAAGGGTGGCAGATACTGATTAACATATCACCCTCTCTCCAGAAAGACCCAGCGCTTTAGAAAGACTGAGTAGGGCGTCTCCTTTCATTCGATTAGGCCCTAGGAGGAACAGGAGTCCACCTAAGACCACATCAAGGAGTTTTCGACAACCATCAGATCTAAGGGAAGGATCAGCACAGTCACGACCAATCGTTCGTCAAGATAGATCTCAAGAAACTACCTCAGAACGATCAATTGCTCGAACCAATAGGCCCGAGGAAGGAAATGAAGCGTGGAAAGGATCTTTCCAACGGTTGGAGGATTAATTGGGAGAAATGGCTAAAGCAAAGAACCCCCTACAACGAACTTTTGTTCGAGGAACACCTTTTGTACAGGCCATTGTGGATTTTCCTACCCCATCGAAATTTAAAGCACCCGTGATAACTCCTAAATATGATGGAAAGACATATCCTGTTCTTCACATAGAACAATATCAAGCTGCTGCTGACATCTATGTTGTTCCCGACGAGATGAGATGCAGAGCCTTCTCAAGAACTCTTACTGGATCTGCCCAGATATGGTACAACAATCTTCCTCGGGGTAAGATTTCAACTTTCTTTCAGTTAGCTGAGTTGTTTATTGGCAATTTCTGTTTTGGAGCAAAGCCAGTAAAATGAGTAGCACACTTGTTAAGTGTTAGACAGAAATCTGGTGAGAGTACTAGAGATTATATAACTCGTTTCAATAACGAGAAGCTAGAAGTCATAGACTATGAAGAGAAGACAGCAATTACTGCCTTGATGAGTGGGTTGTTGCCTAATAAATTTTATTACACCCTGGCGAAAGATCCACCTAGAACTATGTCAGAATTGATGGCAAAAGCGGCCAAAATTATGAATGCCGAGGAGGCTATGGCTGCAAAGAAGAATATGGATAAGGAAACCAAGGTGGAAGACGACAAATCTAAGAAGAAAGAGCATAAAAACAATGGTGGAGATAAACATTCCAAGAATAAATGGGAAGTCATGAAGAACTATGATAATTATACTCCTTTGAAAATGGGTATTAATCATGTCTTGGAGGAAATCAAGAACAATGAGGAGGTCAAGTGGCCAAAGAAACTGAAGTCGGACCCTGATTCGAGGAGTAGGGATAAGTATTGCGAATTTCATAAAGATCATGGTCACATGACCAAAAATTGCATAGCTCTTCAGAATGAGATTGAAACACTCATCCGAAGAGGAAAGCTAGCAAAATATGTTGATCGGGGAGGTGAAGAAAGGATAACCACCGAGCTAGAGAAAGGTCTAGATCTCCTCGTCGGGCAGAGGAGAAGAAGAAGAGAGACCATGGAGATGATCCAGAAGATGACCCCGATCTCCCCAAGAAGCCAAGATAGCAAGAACGAGAGGTATTTTCTATACGTTTTGGGTCATTTGATTGTAACGTCATTACAGGAGGAGATGCAGGAGGAGGAGACCTTACTACAGAAAGAAAGGCTTACCTCGGAGAGGCTCAAGCTTGTTCATATATTCAGCGAATAAACCTGGCCGAGGACGATCGTCCGAGGAAGGTAAGCAAAGAGAAGCTGGTTATTGGCTTTTCAAAAATTGATTTGGCAGGTGTTCTTTATCCTCACGATGATCCTCTGGTGATCAAAATGAGGATGAAGGAAGTAGTAATTTCAAGGGTGTTAGTAGACAATGGAAGTTCAGCAGACATCATGTAATATTCATGCTTTGACAGCTTGAATCTGAAATTATCTCAGTTAGAACCGTATCATAGACCCCTTCTGGGTTTTGCTGGCGAGAAAGTTTTTCCACTTGGGACGATCAAGTTGGACGTATTCATTGGAACTTGGCCCGCTTGTCGAACATAAAGAATATGGTTCTTTGTGATGGATAAGAATGTGCAGTCAGCCTACAACATCATTATGGGAAGAGTTGGTTTGAAGAAGTTCGAAGCGGTTCCATCTACAGTACATCAATGCTTAAAATTTCCAACAAACTTTGGAGTAGGAGTTGTGAAAGGTGATAAAAAAGTAGCTCGGGAATGCTATTATTCATCTTTCGAGCAAGAGGAGCTTGAAGAATCAAGGAAAAAGACTATTACCTACCAGGTGGAGGAAGGTACAGAAATTGAAACTCTTGATCCCAGGGATGAATCCCAACTTGTAAAAGGACAGGTGGTAGAATCTACAGAAAATGTTATTCTGGACGAGGAGCACCCTGAACGAGTAACCCAGATAGGTTCGTCATTGGATGCTTCAATAAAACAAGAGTTGATAATATTCTTAAGAAACAGGAAGAAAACTTTTGCATGGAGTCATGAGGACATGCCGGGAATAGATCCAGACTTCTTATGTCCCGAACTCAATGTGAATAAGGAGATCAAGCCTGTAAAGCAAAGAAGAAGGGTATTTAGCCCCGAGAAGAATCAAGCTATTCAAGAGGAGGTCGACAAGCTCCAGAAAGATCAATTCATTGAAGATGTGAAGTACCAGGACTGGTTGGCGAATGTGGTGATGGTGAAGAAGAAAAACAACAAATGGAGAATGTGTGTTGATTTCAATGATCTTAACAAAGCCTGCCCAAAGGATCATTTTCCATTGCCCAGAATTGACCAGCTAGTGGATGCTACCTCGGGGCACGAACTGCTTAGCTTCATGGATGCTTACTCTGGTTACAACCAAATCAAAATGAAACCAGAAGACAGGGAAAGTACTTCTTTTATTACCCTTAGGGGAACTTATTGCTATAATGTTATGCCTTTTGGTTTGAAAAATGCAGGGGCGACATACCAGCGGCTGATGAATAAGGTTTTCACCGAATAAATCAGTTGCAACATGGAAGTCTATGTTGATGATATGCTGACAAAAAGCAAGAAAGCTGCAGATCATCTAGTTGACTTAGCTCAGACATTTGATCAACTAGATAAATACCAAATGAAGCTCAACCCGACGAAGTGCACATTTGGAGAACGAGAAGGAATGTTTCTCGGATACATTGTCAACCAGCGAGGCATTGAAGCAAATCCAGATAAGATGAAAGCTCTTTTAGGGTTACGATCTCCAACAACAAAGAAAGAAGTGCAGAGTCTTACAGGACGAGTTGCAGCGCTCAACAGATTTGTGTCCCGAGCAACTGACAAATGCCTCCCATTCTTCAAAACACTTCGAAAAACTTTTGAGTGGACTGATGAATGTGAGAAGGCCTTTCAAGACTTGAAAAAGTATTTGGGAGCACCTCCATTATTGTCCAGGCCAATAACAGGAGAGACGTTGTATTTGTATCTGGCAGTATCAGAGAATGCAGTCAGTTCAGCATTGATCAAATTGGAGAATGGAGTCCAGAAACCAATTTATTACACAAGTAAGGCTTTTCGAGGTGCAGAGATCAGGTACCCAAAGTTAGAAAAATTGGCATTGGCATTAATTGAAGCAAGTAGAAGAATGAGGCCATATTTCCAGGCCCATACCATCATTGTGTATACCGACATGCCATTGAGACAAGCCCTTCACAAGCCAGAAAAATCAGGAAGATTGATGTACTGGGCAATAGAACTCGGTGAATATGATATTGTATATGAGCCCAGATCATCATTGAAAGGGCAGGCTGTAGCAGATTTTATAGCAGAATTTACATACCCTGATACCCCCGAGGAACAAAAGCTGCTCGCTGACCAACCTATGGATGTTACAGGATCAACAGACATAAGTCCAAACCAACTCCAGTTGGTAAAAGGGCTTGTGGATGTAGAAGGATCATCAACTTTAAACTCAGACCAGCTCCGATTGGTAAAAGAGCGAAAAGAGATGATCGACGAGGAGCGAAAGGTGTCAGGGGAGGATGAAAAGAAGCAACAAATATTTCACCGAGGAACCCTGTCAGAGAAGGAATTTGAAGACGGATTACCCATATGGAGATTATATGTAGATGGCTCATCTTGCACAGCAGGTTGCGGAGCAGGAATTGTTTTGAGCACCCCAGATGAGATTGACATGGAATATGCTTTACGATTCCAATTCAAAGCCTCTAATAATGAAGCTGAGTATGAGGCCATGATAGCAGGTCTTAATTTATCAAAGATTATGGAAGCGCAACAAGTGATGGTATTCAGTGATTCTCAATTGATTGTGAATCAGATGATGGGAAAATATGCAGTTAAAGGAGAACTAATGGTCAAGTATCATGCAAAGGTGATGGAATTATTGGCGAAATTTGATGCCATTCAGTTGATCAGAATACCCAGAATAGAAAATGCACAAGCAGACGCACTGGCCCGACTAGCATCAGCTACTCGTACCGAGTTGCGAAGAACGATACCAATTGAAATATTGGAGAGTCGAAGCATAGATGAAGACCTGCCAATGAATGTAATTACACTTGATTTGGGACCATCTTGGATGGATCCCATCAGGGCATATATTGAAGAGGGAGGATTGCCGGAGGACAAGCTCGCTGCCAAGAAACTGAAGTATAAAGCTGCTCGGTATGTGTTAACTAATGGTATTTTGTATAGACGAGGAATTATGGCAGGTTTGCAGAGATGTGTACATCCCTCCGAGGTGAAAGAATTGATTGAAGAAATCCACGAAGGGTCTTGTGGAGCTCATGTAGCAGGTCGAACGCTTTTACAAAGGGTAATGACTCAAGGATACTATTGGCCAACGATGAGGGCTGATTGTATAGCCTATGCTAAGAAATGTGACAAGTGCCAACGTTTTTCCTCTATCCGACTAACTCCATAAGCATTGTTGACACCAATAACTTCCCCTTGGCCATTCGCCATGTGGGGAATTGATTTGGTGGGACTATTGCCGATCACCCGAGGAAAATTCAAGTACCTCGTCGTTGCAGTAGACTATTTTACTAAGTGGGTAGAAGATGAACCCCTCATCGACATGACGTACGAGAAGGTATAACAGTTCGTTTGGAAGAATATCATCTGTCGATATGGTCTCCCTCATGCTTTCATCACAGACCATGGAACCCAATTTGACAACGAGGAGTTTGCTGCCTATTGTCAACAATCAAACATCCTGAAGACCCATTCAGCACCAGGTCATCCTCAAAGCAATAGGCAGACTGAGGTGACGAACAGAACGCTGCTAAATGGTTTGAAGAAAAGACTAAGTGAAGCTAAAGCTAACTGGATTAATGAGCTACAATCAGTATTGTGGGCTTACCGAATAACTCCCCGAGCAGCGACTGGAGAATCACCATATATGCTGGCATTTGGAAGTGAGGCTGTGATACCTGCAGAGTTGGGCCTACCAACACACAGAGTGCTGAATTTCAATTCTCCGATCAGTGACTTGATGAGAAGACTGGATTTGGATATGCTCGAAGAAGTAAGAGAAGAGGCAGCCATTAGGAATGCTGCTTATCAACAACGAACAACTCTATTCTACAACAAAAGGGTGAAGAAATGCAATTTAAAAGAAGGAGATTATGTGCTAAAGAAGGTCATTCAGAAGCACAGTAAATTGGAGGCAAACTGGCATGGGCCTTACCGAGTTACAGAAGTTGTTCGACCAGGCACTTACCGAATAGCAAATCTAGAAGGAGAAGAATTCAAGAATGCTTGGAATGCTGAACACCTTCGCAAGTATTATCAGTAATGTAAAATGTAAAGCAGTTCCTTCATTATGAATAAAACGAGGATGTTTCACCATTTTCTTTCTATTGAATGTTTTTCGGGGAATAATAGTGTTGTACACTACGCTGCTCGACAACAAAAAGAAACAAAAAATATACTCCTTTGGTTAGGAGGCGTTCACTAGCGTGACCAACTAAGGTTGGTAAAATAACTAGTGTACAAGATAGCTCGAAAGAACACGATAGTTCAGACCCACGATCAACTCCGGTTGGTAAAAGGGCGAGAACAACTGATATACTCCTTTGGTTATGAGGCGTACACTGGCGTGATCAACTTCGGTTGGTAAAATAACTAGTGTATAAGATAGTTCGAAAGAACACGATAGTTCAGACCCACGATCAACTCCGGTTGGTAAAAGGGCGAGAACAACTGATATACTCCTTTGGTTAGGAGGCGTACACTGGCGTGATCAACTTCGGTTGGTAAAATAACTAGTGTACAAGATAGTTCGAAAGAACACGATAGTTCGGACCCATGATCAACTCCGGTTGATAAAAGGGCGAGAACAACATTCTTATAACACCAATCTCGGTTGGTCGGGAGGTAATATTATTACAAAAGTTAAAAGTTCTTCAGAGAACAAAACATTCCAAAATGAACCAAGTATGGTTGGTCGGGAATAAAAAACCCATCAACTGTAGTTGGTCGACAAGGATAAATTATTGACCTTGGGTGGTCGGACACATTTATTGAAAATTTTTGAAATTGAACCAAGTATGGCTGGTCGGGAATAAAAAACCCATCAACGGTAGTTGGTCAACAAACACTATTTAGCAACCTTGGTTGGTTGGAAACATTTTAAACAGTTTATACTCATTACTTTATTAAGTGATTGAGCAATATTGATACTTGCAGCTTTTATCTTGATTTATGAACAACACAATATTATTATCTTTTTAACAGATACATATACACAAATATAAAGTGTTTGACAGGCACAAAAGAATAGCAATAAAGACTTGCAAACAAAAAATGAAATTCTTTCATTAAATTCAAAATAAATTACAGATTACATGAATGTACTAACTGTTACATTGAAAACCTATTCTATTGGTTTCTTTCCTTTATTTTTTGAAACAGGCTCCTCGCCAGCAGGAGGATCCTCTAGGCAAAGAGGAGAATTAATGAAATTAACATCTCTGAGCATTCTGATGTTCATCACAGAAGGTGTATCCAAGAGATGCTCAGGACGAGATAATTCAATCTGGGAATGAAGGCTATAATCACCGAGGTATTTTGAAATTAAGCTACGAGGAATGGAACGAGCTGGGATCCAGGCCATGTCCAATTTGAAAGGTGGCACAGGCAAGTCTAATAACCCTGGATCATGATAATCCCATAAATAATGCCCTTGCTCCAATTTTAACACACCCAGTGCGTTCAACCACCCCTGCTTATAACCTTCATTGTTGGCATGTTCAATACGAGCATCCAAATGAACAAGAGATTCATTATATCCTGCCATCCAGAATTCCCTGGGTTGCTTATGAAATTGAAAGGTTAATCTATCCAATTGTTCGAGAAGGTTTTTGGCAAAAAGATCCTTAGTATGTAGAGCAGACTTCGTTGCAGTAAGTTGATCTTCCAAGGATAGATTTTTCTTGGACATTTCTGATAGAGCCCGATCTTTGACGTTTAATTGGAATGCTTGAGTTTCCAAAATAGATTGGGTAAGAGCCTCTTCGACATTACGACTAAGAACTCTTGATCGACTCCGAGCAGCGATTGGAGAACTTTGCTCCTCGGCAACATTTTGAACAGCTCTTCCTCTCCCCCAAGAACCTCTTCCTCGTCCCCGAGTAGTCCCAGAAATAGCAGATCTTCTTAAATCATCCAGTTCTTGCCTTAATTTGGCATTTTCGACCTCTAAGAACGAGAAACCTTCATCAGTAACTGGTACTAAAGTAGTGGAAGATGATGCTGCAGATTCATACTGAGCCAACTTTTTCTGCAAAGTATTGTTCTCCTGTTCCAACAACTCAGCAATCTGCCTGCAGGCCTCAACCTCACCTTTTAGAGTTCTTTCCCTAACATCATATCCATTGAGGATCTTTTTATGGCCTATTTCAGAAGAAAGCTGCTGATATCTATTTTCATATTCCTTGTGCAGCAAAGCAGTTGATTCATTATGTTGATTCTGAAGATCTTCTAAGCTACAATGAAGTTCCTCGATCAATTCGTAGTATGCCACATTATTGGCCACATATCTATCAAGTAAATCCTTCAGGTACCGGTAAGCCTCAACTGCTTGCTCTGAGGCATCGTGACCAAGGATGTCGACAATCTCTGATACACTTAGGTCTGTATGACCAGCTTTATAATATCCATTGCATTGTCGCATCAACTCAGTATCAGGAGCAGATATCAATTCCATTCTGGCCAAAAACTAATAAAGAAGAAGGCAGGAGTTAATAAATAAAAGCAGACAGAGTATCAACAATGAAGAGGAACGAAGATGTATTTTATTAGATCATCAACAGATTACATTGTTTGATTACAAATAATAAAAGATAAAAATGATACCGAACAACTTCACACCTTTTGCTTGTCTCCCAAGACTTTCTCGGGAGGCTGGGATGAGGAGATCGGTTGCTCGGTGGTAACGGCGACTTGGTCTGCAGGAGTTGAAATTTTGTCAGAAGGAGGAGGCATGGAAGAAATGTCCTCGCTGGAAGCAGGAAGAAAGGCAGGGACTTGATCACCTATAGCCATATAAGATTCATCAGAGGCGGGCTCATATTCTTCTTCTTCCACAATTGGTGGAGGAGGACCAGGGAGGTGCAACTGGAATAGATCAGAATCATCCTTAATCTTCAATTCCTGCAGAGCAGCTACCCAGCCATCGTGGAAGTATTTCAACTTCCCGTATTGAACTTGGGATGTCATCGCAACAATTCCCTTATCCCATCCTTTCTCCCAGCCAACACTGAAGGATTTTTTGACTGCGACTTTTCTTCTTAGTTTCTCCGAGGAGAGCTTCACATCCAATTCTTCCTTTTGGACCTTGATATCTTGCAGGGCAGACAATTTCTCCTCTGCTTTCTTCAATTTATCTTCAAGCTCTCCCAAGTTCTTGAGCTTGACATCATACTTCTGATGTTCGACCTCTAAACCTTTTACTTTATCCTTCAAACTCTTTGAGATCTCAGCCATCTTCACCTTCTCGGCCTCAACTGTAGACAACTTTTTCTCCCAAACAGCCTTATCCTCATTATACTGTTGGCGAGATTCCTTCAAGGATTGGGTCAAACCCAGCAGAACATCCTCTACACCTGACGAGGAGCTTGAAGCTTTAATAGCTTCATCCTTCTTCACAATATTATTGAAACAGTTCACCAACTGAAATATGAGAAAAACAGTAAAAGTCAATACAAAATGCAAGCATTCAGAGAAAGAAAGAAAACCCAGAGTATGAGAAATTTACCGAAGCAAGGTGACGAGTAGCTAGGGATGTCAGCATATCCCTGGAAATATTTTCATCAATTCCTTGGACCTCGGGTATGATCCAAGTTTTTACCGAGCTCATTGCAGAGCTCGGAGGAATGATGGTTGGAACACCAACAACACCAGATGGTGGGGAAGAGGCAGTTTCAGCCAAATTGACTGAGGATGATTTCCTCAATCTTCTCAAAGGGACTTCAGCAGCTTCAACCAAGGAAGAACTCTTGGTCAGAGAGATGGTAATCACTTCCATAGGAGCAACTTTCTTGCTCGGAGCCACTGGGGGCTTCTCGGCAGCTTTAGAGGATGCAGCATCCACTTTCTTAGTCCCCTCTGGGACATCAGTTTTGCTTTTCTTAGCCCCAACAGCAGAAGTAATGTCATCAAAGAGAGCAGGAGGAGCTCTTTTCTCACCCATTCTTTGACTTAAAGGAAGATGAGAATCTGAAGAAGAATCTTCTGGAGTTGAAGCCGGTTCAACAGGGCGAGCAGTATAAGAGGTTGTGTAACTCTTATACTGTAGCAGATATAAGGCAGACCTGATGTGTTCGTCTGCAACGTTCTTATGCAAACCCCAGATAAGTTTCAGATGCTTAATATTAACCTCTGATTCTTTTGGAGTTTTTCTTTTACTATCAACTGCAAACAAACACATAATGAAATATCAGTCATACATTTTATCAAACATGATAAAAGCGTAACTTCATAAGTAAAATAAAATGAAAAATAAACCTATCCCATTGCCATATGGGGGGCATCTGGGACCGTTGTATACTCCATCTCCAACTAAAGGGGCATATTGCCAATTTTTAATAACCAACCCATGTTCAAAATAATCTCTATTTGAGTCAGGGAGGTTAACTACAAGAGCCCTATTTATAAACCTAGTTTTTAAATAATAAATATTATCTAGAGTGGCCCATTTATAGCAATACATAATTTCAGGGATCCCTATACGAGTCCCATGAGTTAGATTTAATTTGTGCACCCCATTATTATTCTCCATGAATTGGGGGCTATTTTTGCAGGGACAAGATCAAAATACTGACAAAAATCAAGACACAATGGATTTGGTGGAAAGGAAAAACCACATTCAGCAATGAAAAGACTGGGGAACCAATGTCCCTCAGCCAATCGAAAATAATCTAAAGGCTCAGAAAGAACCTCCAGAGTTACCCAGGAAGGAATGGAAAAATCGGAACGAAACTTCTCAACAGACTCCACAATATAAACCATACTGAATAAAAGAGATATAGAAGAAAGGAAGAAAATCTTACAGGAAGAAAGGAGGTATGTTGACAACGAACGAAAACTAGGATGAACGCACAAGAGAGAAGGAGAAAATAGAAAGCTTGAATGCAGGAAATTGGAAAAAGAAGAAGACGGTATGGTTATCTAAGAAGTTTAAATACTTTGCCTTGGGAAGCGGCGAATGAAATGATTACAAAAAAGAAACTATTGAACTTCTGCTGGCTAAAAGGACAAAAATGGCACTAAGATCGAAGCGCTCTTAAAAAGTTCGAAAAAAGGCGGATTCGTTGAATTTGGGAATAAATTTAAAAACGATGCTCCTAAAACCCAGGAAGATCATTCAATATTGCCATAAACCGAGAAAGAATGTTCCATACTCCTCAAAGTTCGAAATATGAAACATTGGGGGCTTCTGTTGATACCAAAATTAATATGCTGATGTGGACGAATCAGACGAAGACACGTGTCAATATACGTGGCACAATAGTAACAAGGAAGTTCATTTCCTCGACCAACTCATATTCTCCCCGAGCAACGAGGATATACCGAGGAACTTCAGCACTCCGAGATACTCTAGCGCTCCGAGGAACTCCTGAGCAACGCGCAACTAAGGCGGTCCGAGCTGCATCTCGGCCGTATTATTAATTGCCAGAATGTCAACAGTTCAACTATTCATTGAATGTTCATTATCTTGACGCACACGCTGCATTAAATGTATTACCCTTTCATATGTATATCATTTAATGTATCAACCCATTCATGTACAGCCTAATGGCTATAAATACCTTGTATCACCCTCATTCAAAGGGAGGAGGAATTTCTAGATTGAACTTGTAATCGAGAATTCCTAAACACTCAGCAATAACATAACAGTGGACGTAGGCCATTCTTATAAGGCTGAACCACTTTAAAAATCTTTGTCTCATTTTATTTATCTGTGATTGAATAATTAGAGCGATCTAATTTTTTACATCAACAATGCCCACACCCAACAACTCAATTATCTCCATTCTAACCACACCTTTCATTATCGGGTTAAACCTTCTTTACATTTCCCTAGAGGGTTTCATGCCCTTCTCTAGGTGGATTTTGTAGGAGAAAATTAAGGGATTTATACCTTTCAAATCTTCTATCGACCAATCAAAAGTAACCTTTTCCTTCCTCAACATATAAATTCTTCCCTTCTTTCTCTATATCTATACTAGAAGAGACAATAACAGGATATTTCTCATCCTCCCCCAAATAAACATATTTCACATTTGAAGGTAGTTTTTTCAACTCAAATTTTAGAAATTTGACATCGGAGGGAACCTTGTAAGACACCCTCGGTGGTAGATCTTCAAAGTGTGAGACCCAACTTACATTTCTCACGTTATCCTCAACCTCACTCCTACCAAGAATATCCCTCGTCATACTCATTTCACGATCGTACTTCGATCCTCACTTTCCTCCTCAAATGTCATCACCAAACATGCCTCTAATGGATCCTCATAACTAATACACTCAAATTTCTCTTACACTACCTCCTTTATAAGATACGTACCGTATAGATCATCTTCATCATTTTCTTGGTGATGTTGAAAATGTTTATCTCAAGCATCACATTCCCAAAAGTTAATTGCCCGTGCCCATTACATGTGTTGATCAACGTGTTAGTTGTAGAGAGGAAAGGGTGACCATTAATGATAGGGACATGATTACTTGATGGGGGAAGAGTGATCCAAATACCAAGTTACAAAGTCTAACTGAAATTAGAATGTGTCAACTTAGATGATCACGTTCTCAACTACCCCACGAGGAACCTTCATGGAACGATCCATAAGCTGGAGAGTGACTTTAGTGTGTTTAAGTTCTCTTAAATTGAGCTTTTGATAAATTGAGTAGGTTAAAATGTTAACACTCTCCCCCAAATCTATCGAAGCTCATTCTATCTTACTCTCTCCAATGATACATAAAATAGTGAGGGCTCCTGATTCTTTATACTTTGGTGGGAGGTCACTCAAAAGTACCGAGATAACATTTTGTGTAAGAAAAATCTTTTTCTTCACCTTTAACTTATATTTCATGCTGAGAAATTCCTTTAATAACTTAACATATTGGAGGATTTACTTTATGGCTTTATCAAAAGGTAGCTTCAACTTAACTTGTTTAGGTACCTTTAAAATGTTGTCTCACGAGGACCCTTTTGAAGGAGGGACCAAAATTTAAGGGTATGGTGCAGCTATTGGGGGACTTACCACCACTTTATACCCAATTGTGTCTTCTTTATCACTTTTGTTCAAAGGGCCATCTTCGGCCTCTTTCGTGTTGGGCGAAACCTCCTTATCCTTTTGTAAATTTTGGGGAGAAGGTGATAAATCAATAACTTTCCCACTACATATAGTGGCTACAACTTTACATTGCTCTTGAATTTCTTTGGTGTTAAAGCTTACATAGTTTTCACCTTGTGGAGGTCGTTGGGCTTGAGAGGGGAACTTCCCTTATCTTATACACTCAAAGATGTTTGTAACTTGGACAGTCATGCCTTCATGTCATCCAAGTTTTGGGCATTTTGGGAATTAATAACCCACTGCATTTGAATAAATTATGCTAGATTGTCCTTGATACACTTCCATTGATGAATCACATACAACGTAGGAGGAGGCGATTGCATGGTACTTATTGAAATTTTAGGGGGTGGGGGTGGTTGTTGGGAAACTTGTTGATTAGGATTTAACGATGCATTTGGTTGCCCGTAACTGAAATCGGGATGGTTCCGCCATAAGGGTTTATAGGAATTCCCATAAGGGCCATTAAAATTCCCTTTACATGACCCCACCACTCAAGTTGATCATGAAGCTTAACTTTGTTGGCAAGAATGGCTGGACATTCTTTCATTTGATGTCCAACATCACAAATAATGCATATCTCATCTTTTGACGATTGATAAGGTCTAGATGTATCTCTTCCCCTTGTTTCCATCAAGGCATGTAGCCTCTTGGCTAATTTGTTTATTTGAAGCATCAACTTAGCTTTTTCATCCAAATGGTAAAGTACGGATAAGAAAGGGGCTATTGACGTGTTTCTTGCCTTGGTTTGGATACTCATATCCGATGTGTCCCAAGATTGAGTAGTCTCGATGACGTACTCAAAATGGGCCTATGCATCGTCCGTATCTAACCTAAAGAGCTCTTCTAGGCAAATTATTTCTACGAGTTGTTTTGAGCTTACCATAAGCCCATGGTGGAAGAAGGAGATAAGTCTCCACTTTTTAAAACCATGACGTGGGCACATGTTAAACAATTCATTGAACCTATCCAAACACCTATCAAAGGGCTCATTATCATTTCGTTTAAAGGTTTGAATTTCAACTTTGATAGCATTGGTCCTATGGGCGGGAAATAACTTTTTGAGAAATCTTGTTTGCATATCCCTCCACGTACCAATAGAGTTCAACGCTAAAGACCAATGACAAGTATTAGCCTTGTCCTTATCCTTAAAATATATGGAAAAAGGCTTGAGACATGTGACATATTGTGTGTAAGGTTGGTCATTAAATACCTCAAACGCTTCCTCGAACTCACAAATGTGGAGATATAGCTTCTTCGACTCCATGCCATAAAATGTAGGATGGATTTCAATAATTCCATTTCGAAACTGAAATTGCCCTGTAGTGTATGGAAATATGATGCACCCTGGAGAGATTATTCTCTCTAAATATAATAATTCTCTTATAGGGTGATAAGGAATCTCTCCCTCTCCCACACTAACACTCTCATTATTCAAAAATGCTCTAACACTTAATTAATCACTATCTTTATCGGAGTTTGTCCATGATTTACTTAGGGTATTGCTACTTGGAGTAAGAGGTGTTGGAGGTGGTACCCATAAATTAAGTGTTCTATTAATAGATGATGGGGGATTAACTATTGTCTTGTACGTTGGGTTGGGATGCGTCTTTTACATCTAAGGATTTGAGAATTTTTTTTTGAATTTTTCTCTTTCTATGGTTTCTTTCTTTTTGGCATTTTTGGGATTTATGATTGTTTTTTTTGGATTTTTTGGAATTAGGGTCAATTTATAACTAACTTAACCTAACTTATAACCTATTCCCTGGCAACGACGCCAAAAACTTGACAAGCACTGAAATGTGTGTGCAACGTGTGAACAAAAGGCTCAAATGCAAGTCGCTCTCTCAAGTAATAAAACTCAGTAAGTCAGGGTCCAATCCTCAGGGAACAGAATACCCACATTATAAGCTTTAACTAGAAAAAGTAAACAAGAGGTGATGAAATTTTATGTGAAGTGAACTACAATTACAGGAAGAAATTAAGCTAATGAAATAAAAAATTAACTTAATTTATGTAAAGACTAATTTAGGTTTTGAAACAAGTTTGGAAAAGTGGTTGGAATTTAATTTCCCATATTCTAGGTTTATACGATAAATGTAAGAAAATCGTCAACTTAATTCGATGTACTAAATATGTTTGGGCACTAACTCACGCAATAATGGGTCAACAAATTGATTTTTGTGATTGATATGTTAATCGACACGTATAATGAACCTTTAAATACTCGAGTTGCTTTTGAAAAATTGAGTTAAGATAACTACAATGAATAATATCGATGAATGAATCAACCTCAATGAATTGACTAGTTAATTACGATAAATTTCACATTTAAAGCTTGAAACCCTAGGTTGGGTTCATGTTCCTAATCTAGAAAGAAAATTAGCAACACATGATTATTAATGGCAAACAAATTACACTAAGCATGTTGGAAATCATAATTTACAAATGAAAAAAGGAAGAATTGAATTAGAAATACGAAATGAGATGAATAAAAAATGTAGGAACAACGAAACTTTAACCAAGCAATAATGACAAGAAACTTGAATAAACTTCTTGCTTTTAATTGAAATGCAATTGTTGAAATTACTAAGATATAGTAATTCTAATTATCAAAGATTAATTACAAGACTAATTTAAGATAAAGTGTATGTATAAATACTCCTAAAAGCACTATTTAAAAATCGAATAGGCAAAATTTGATTACTCTCTAGCGATAATGATTAAGGAACTCTTGGTTGTGGAGAATATCAATAGGCAAAAGGGTGTGATTTAGATTACTGAGAAAGGCCCATCTACTTCTATTCTGAAAGTTTGAAAGAATACAAAGTAAGGCAAATCTCAGGGACAACCTAATGTTGTTAAAAAAAACTTTTAATCTATAGGGTGGAGCTAAAAATTCGATAGGTTTGAGATTGAGGGGAACCCAATTTTTAAAACTTATAGAAATATATATATATATATATATATATATATATATATATATATATATATATATATATATATATATATATATATATATATATTTCCTATTTATGAAATAGATGCGGAAGCGTAAAGAGGTGATGGTTCTCAAAACAAACAAACAACAAATTTTAATTTCCTTTTTCAAATTAAAATTAAACCCAGGTGAAATAGCCTTATAACACACACACAATCCAAATTTCACTTAAACCAAGTTAATTCATCCAAGTCCTAGAATTTGCCTAAGTCATATTTATCACTATTTCCAAATTAGGCCAAACCAGTTTAAACAATAGACTTGAAATAAATAACTGTACCAAAATTTAATTATACACCAAATTAAATTAAGTGTGACAATTAAAACCAATTTTATCTTGAATTATCCTAAGCATGAGTTCTAAGTCATTATGCAAGATAAAATAAACCAAACACACTACGCCACGATGTACGAGGAAAAACCCAAGATAGGAAACAACCTCGGACGGCCCTAGCCTCAAATCCACTAAGTACGGAATTACATTTACAAGACAGATGACTTACTTCCTCAACTTGAACCCTTTCAAGCCTTGATGCATATTCTTGTAACCACCTCTTCCTAGCGGATAACCACGGAGCTCCACCGCGATCTTGGACTCACCAATCGGACAATAGGTACACCGTCAACCACACGTGGTGTCTTTTACCACATGAGAATGCCGCAGCAAAATGAACTCTTCTTCTTTAAGGGATATAGAAGGAAACCCAAACTTCTCTTTAAACAAATGTAGAGATAAACTGGTGCCAAAATGCTCCAAGCAAAGTGTATGTATATATGAACTTGGAAGAAGCAATTATGGGTGTAACTAAGTGTTTAAAGGATTTGTCTTTATAAAATTAACACTCAAACTCATGAACTTTTTCTTAGAAGAAGGAACTCTCAAAACTCTCTCTAGGAGTTAGTAAATTGTGAAAAAGTTAAATTATAAAAATGGTTTCCCTCACATAATAAAGTCTGAGAAAAATCAGTTAAGAAACAAGTGGGGAAATGGGAGAAAACTACTTAAAACCGCCAATAACTGTTCCCGCCTGACATCTCCTTCGAACGACATTTTCGTTCGAACGAAATCTCGTTCTAACGAGACTTCTAACGAAGTTCCAGATTAAACTCGTTAGAAATCTCGTTTGATATCTCGTTTGATATCTCGTTCGAACATAAGGTTCGTTCGAACGACATATCGAACGTCATTTCAAAGGCCTATTCTGGGAACTTGTTGGCAAACTCGTTCGAACGACATCTGGTTCGAACGAAAAACTCGTTCGAACGACATATCGAACGAACTTTCCGAAATTCATAAATTTCGATTTTAGTCCAGTAACTTTATATACTTTTATTTTAAAGTTTGATATAATCTTTCTAAAATTAAAACAACAGTTTTAAATATCCTAACACCCAAATAAACTTGTTCCAAGATCCTATATATATATATATATATATATATATATATATATATATATATATATATATATATATGTAATGCATTCATACCTTGGGAGCATGGAACTACTGTTGATGACGTTGAAACGAGGCACACAAATCACGGCTTTGGATGAAGCTTTATACTTTTTGTCGCTACGTCTTCAACTAAAAACATCATAGGATTGAGTAGGTACACTTGAACACTATCCTATGACATAAACGTTTTTGTCCGGAATTGAGCCAAAACTACAAAGGACTCAATTTGAAATTTGTGTCCTTACAAATCTCCCCCTTTGGCTATTTCGGGACAAAAACCAAACAAAAATCCTAAAGGGCCGTCAAGCTCTACTAGACTAATAAAAAGTCCCACCCAAAATAAAAATAAAATGCTTGACATAAACAACCCAAAGGATCAACAATCTTTGCCATTGAAAGTTGCCGCTTTATAAAATAATTTCTGCACACTTAGGCAAACACATTACACGCATAGGGAATATCAAAATAGTTAATGCAAGTAAAGTTAACTACTCCCCCTAAATTAATTCTATCCCTTTATCAAGTATGATCAACTTAAAAATACGTCTCCCGCTAAGATAAATCTCCATTAAACTAAGATACGATAATAATAGGATTAGATACCATTTCTTCCCCTATCATTCTCCCCATTTTTGTTCAGGAATAGATAAAGGTAAAAAATTAAACAGTAACTTATCTCCCTCTAAACTAAGCAAGGGATAACAAGTTAAAACATGTAATTATGCATATAGTGATGAGAACGTTAAATCATATGGGAAACAAAAGTTCAACTAATCCAAACAATAACATCGGATACCAACTAGGATGCAATAAAATGATACCAATATGATATATAAATTATTAAGCATGTGATATCAACAAAGAATGCAACAAGATGGATACCAAGTATGAATTAAAGCATTATGGATTAGAAATCAAAGCAAAGATTAAACATAAACATGAAATATGTATACATAAGATATAACTAATCGACGTAAGTACACATATATAGACATAAACACACAAATGACACACACAAAGTATAATAGGAGTCTTTCACACTGGACTGGCAAAAATGTGTCATATGGAAATGAAAGTGTTGAGGTGTGAACTAGTAACGATTAAATTTAGACTCAATCACTTAAAAACATGTTCACGGAGTTCTCATTTGATTGCAAACTTCATCACATTTGAATATGACCTCATGTGACAATATAAATTGAACTCAATGAACAAACATACACAATGCATACAAGCCTAGCATATTGATGATTCTACAAACCAATAGAGTCATGACACGAGATACACAACTAGGATAAACGGACAGTGTGCAAACCATTAATATACCATCCAATCTCCCTCAATAAGCATTTATAATAATTTTGAATGAATATATCAATCAAACATAGGCCTTGGCAAATTATTTTTCTTTTTGATGCCATATTTTCCGTTTTTAGGCCTTTGGACCACGTATTTCTTTTAGGTCCATTCAAAACAGTTGCTTACAATCGCAAAGGATCACTAAGTCCTTTCGGAGCCCTTCCCCGTGCACATTTTTATTTATCATGTTTTTATTTTTCACATAAATCTCACGTGCAACGGATTTTTACATGCACTAGTCCTCCTAAGTCACAAATATGTAGATGACAAGATTGGAAGGAAAACATCTCACATAGCTCAAATATACATATGAAGTTAAAATTTCAAAAGAGTTCGTGCATGTGTGAATAGAGGCATATAAAAATAGAATCCATTTAAACAACACAAAATCCAACTAATCCATGTAAGCATGGTAAAGAACATAATAAGGATTGATAATCTAAACCAAAAGTTCTAACCACATGAGAGCATTAAAGGAGGAATTCAAACACAAGTACATGCCACTTAAAGTGTGTCAAACCAAAATACACACAAAATAAAATCTTTTTGAGTTTTTGACATTTTTAACCAAAAATAAAAATATATACTCAAAAGACAAACAAAAATCATTTGAATTTTTCATTAAGCTTAAATTACCAAGAGATAAAATCCAAATGATAAAAAAAATCTTTTTGTATTTTTCATTTAATGCAAACAAAATGAAGGAAATATAATACAAAAGATAAACAAAAATCATAATTCTAGCATGTGATAAGCATGGAGCATAGACTAGAAAACGGTTAAACAAGCATTCATTTAGCATGTGAATATATCATGAAGTACAAAAGCTAAAGTATGCAAACACTAACACATTCATCCTTTAGATTTAGCAAGGGAGGAAGCATGTGAAAGTAAATGAGAATCAAAAACCCCATTTTGCAAGGCAACCAAGTCGGATTTCCTAATCCAAATTAATGAAGAATGACTATCTTGGGGTGTAGGAATTTTAAATACATTGGTTGCTTTACGTTGGGATTTTCTAGGAATACGTTTAAGATCAAAACAAAATTTCCTAAGATGACCTTTTCGACCACAATGTGTACAAGTAAAAATATGTCAAAAAGATTTACCTATGGAGTGATGTCTAAAAGCTTTCCTAGAAGGTTCTCCTAAAATGTTGGTTTTGACTTTATGAGTAGATTCATTACAAGTATTGAATCCTAAACCACACATGTAATTTTTAATTTGGACCGTGCCTAAGATTTTATCTAATTTTTCCAAACGACACTCCAAATCAAATTTGACATTACTAGAGTCTTTTAATTATTTTGCAATTCTAAAATGTTAGACTCTAATAAAACATTTCGCTCTTCAAAAGCAAGAAGCTCCTTTTTTTAAGGATTCCATTAAACCCCTAAGGCTATCTCTCTCGCCTTCTACATATTCAAGCTTCTCTTGAAGAACTTTCTCTCGTGTCCTAAGGTCTTCTACTAACATACTATCATCAATGACCTTGACACGCTCTTTTAAACTAGCTTCTAACTTCAAATTATCTCTTTTCAATTTAATAGATTCTTTATAAAGTTCTTGAAAATAATTTTGAAGTTCACTCACATTAACCTCTTATTCATTTTCACTCTCTTTCTTCTCCACTCTCACTATCATAAAAAACAAGGGAATAAAAAACTTTGACCTCGGAAGTGTCATGAGTTTGAGTATCTTCATGAGAAGATTCACTTTCGGTGCTCACATGACTAGCCATAAAAGCCACAAAATTTGGTTTAGTGGGGGAATCGGTCCCCTCTTCCATATCACTATCACTAAGGGTCGCATTATATGAAATGGGTCATTTACCCTCTCTCCTTAGTTTAGTGAGGCACTCAGAAGCCCTATGGCCATAACCCTCACAACCAAAACACCTATTTGACTCGTCCCTATTTAATTGTTCATTGATAGGTTTAGGGATCTTCTCAACTTTGCCATACTTAGAAGTTTCAAATTTCATAAAATCATTTTTAAAATTATCTTTGTTAAATTTAAGAAATTTTCTAAATTTACGAGCAAACAAAGCCATGTCTTCCGAGTCACTATCAATCTCGCTCTCTACTACTTGTTTGACCTCTTTTCGGGCTTTTAAAGCAACGCCCTTGTCAATTTTCTTTTCAGTTTTAGAGGGAAACATGTCTAGTTCATAGGTTTGTAAATCACCTACGAGCTCTTATAATTTCATAGAGGCTAAAGTTGGTAAAGAATTTAAAATTGTCACTTTTGAAATAAATCTATCGGGAAGGGGCCTTAAAATTTTCTTTACTACTCGGTTGTCGGGTGTTTTCTCTCCCAAGTTGAAAGATGAATTAACAATATCGGAAAGTCTAGCATAAAATTCATCAAAAGTTTTTTTTTCATTCATTTTGACAGTTTCAAATTGAGTGGTGAGGTTTTGGAGTTTTGAAGCTTTAACGACACTTGTACCTTCGTGAGTGAGTTGTAAAATATCCCAAGCTTCTTTAGCGTTCTCACACATCATAATGCGTCTGAATTGATCCAGTGTGACAGCGCTAAACAAGTCATTTAAACCTCAGTAATTAAAGTTAGAAAGTTTAAATTCACCCTCACTCCATCTATCGGTTGGTTTGGGAACACGCTCATTATCTACTAAATGAGTAGGTGGGGACCACCCATTAATAACAGCCATCCAAACTCTCTCGTCGATAGATTTTAGTGTAAATTTCATACGCTCTTTCCAATACGCGTAATTAGAACCATCGAAAATAGGAAATTTTGAAAATGGGAAAAATTCCATTTTAGCCAAAAATTATTTAAAGGATCTTTAACGAAATAATTTATCGCTTTGGCTCTGATACCAATTTGAGATTGAGTGGAACCCAATTTTTAAAACTTATAGAAATATATATATATATATATATATATATATATATATATATATATATATATATATATATATATATATATATATATATATATATATATATATTCCTTTTTATGAAATAGATGCGGAAGGATAAAGAGGTGATGGTTCTCAAAACAAACAAACAACAAATTTTAATTTCCTTTTTCAAATTAAAATTAAACCCAAGTGAAATAGACTTATAACACACACACAATCCAAATTTCACTTAAACCAAGTTAATTCATACAAGTCCTAGAATTTGCCTAAGTCATATTTATCATTATTTCCAAATTAGGCCAAACCAGTTTAAACAATAGACTTTAAATAAATAAACTTTATCAAAATTTAATTATGCACCAAATTAAATTAAGTGTGACAATTAAAACCAATTTTATCTTGAATTATCCTAAGCATGAGTTCTAAGACATTATGCAAGATAAAATAAACCAAACACACTACGCCGCGATGTACGAGGAAAACCCCAAGATGGGAAACAACCTCGGACGGCCCTAACCTTAAATCCACTAAGTACGGAATTACATTTACAAGACATATGACTTATTTCCTCAACTTGAACCCTCTCAAGCCTTGATGCGTCTTCTAATAACCACCTCTTCCTAGCGGATAACCACGGAGCTCCACTGCGATCTTGGACTCACCAATCGGACAATAGGTACACCGTCAACCACACGTGGTGTCTTTTACCACATGAGAATGCCGCAGCAAAACGAACTCTTCTTCTTTGAGGGATATAGAAGAAAACCCAAACTTCGCTTTAAACAACTGTAGAGATAAACCGGTGCCAAAATGCTCCAAGCAAAGTATATGTATATATGAACTTGGAAGAAACAATTGTGGGTGTAACTAAGTGTTTAAAGGATTTGTCTTTATAAAATTAACACTCAAACTCATGAACTTTTTCTTGGAAGAAGCAACTCTCAAAACTCTCTCTAGGAGTTAGTATATTGTGAAAAAGTTTAATTATAAAAACGGTTTCCCGCACATAATAAAGTCTGAGAAAAATCAGTTAAGAAACAAGTGGGGAAATGGGAGAAAACTGCTTAAAACCGCCAATAACTGTTCCCGCCTAACATCCTGTTCGAATGACATTTTCGTCAGAATGAAATCTCGTTCGAATGACATTTTTTTTCGAACGAAATCTCGTTCAAACGAGACTTCTAACGAAGTTCCAGATTGAACTCGTTAGAAATCTCGTTGGATATCTCGTTCGAACATAAGGTTCGTTCGAACAACATATCGAACGACATTTCAAAGGCCTATTCTGGGAACTTGTTGGCAAACTCGTTCGAACGACATATCGAACGAACTTCTAGAAATTCATAAATTTTGATTTTAGTCCAGAAACTTTATATACTTTTATTTTAAAGTTTGATAAAATCTTTCTGAAATTAAAACAACAGTTTTAAATATCCTAACACCCAAATAAACTTGTTCCAAGCTCCTATATATATATGTAATGCATTCATACCTTGGGAGCATGGAACTACTGTTGATGACGTTGAAACGAGGCACACAAACCACGACTTTTGATAAAGCTTTATACTTTTTGCCGCTACGTCTTCAACTAAATACATCATTGGCTTGAGTAGGTACACTTGAACATTATCCTATGACATAAACGTTTTTGTCCGGAATTGAGCCAAAACTACAAAGGACTCAATTTGAAATTTTTGTCCTTACAAGGTTGTTACATTTGAAAACTGGAAGGACACTGGAAGAAGCAATGCCTTGTCTACTTAACAATAATGAATAGAAATGATAATATCTCCTATACCACTGAGACGGTTTTTGTGGTGTAATCAACTAGAAACTAGTGTGCAGATTCGGGAGCCACTAATCATCTTTCTAATTTTTTATAGGAGTTCTAGATAACCAGGGAACTCATTGATGGAGAGATGTTTATGTTCATGGGCAATTATCACAAGGCAATTATAATAGAAGTAAGAAAAAATAGTTTTGAATTTTGTTAAAGACAATAAGTTAAGATTATTATATTGTTTTTATGTTCATAGTATTAGAAGAAATGTGATTTAGGTTTTAAGCTTATGATGGATGGCTATTTGGTTTATTTTAATAAATGATTTTTTTTTTATCAAAAATGGCAAACCTCTTATTAGTCTGGAACTTTGAAAATGATATTTTTATTATAAGACTTGTCTCATCGCTGCTGCTTAATATATTATTGAATAACTCAAATGGAAGTAACCCATAGATAATGGAACCTTCTAAGTTGAATCATACATATCTTTAGCACTTACGACCAGGTCATATCAATCCAAAAATGATACGAAGACTAGTTTCAAATGGGTAATGAGTTCATTGAAAATGGAGGCACTTTCAGCCCGTGAATCCTACTTAGAGTAAAAATAACCAAGAGGCCATTTATGGCTAAGGGTTATAAGGAAAAATATGTGTTGGAATTAGTTCATTCTGATTTATTCAGGCCTATAACTATGTAGGAAATATGTCGTTACTAGTATTTCATCACTTTCATCGATGATTAATCAAGATATGGATATGTTTACCTTATGCACCACATGTCTGAAGCCTTTGATAAGTTCAAAGTGTATAAGAATGAGGTGGAGCATAGGCATGGTAAAGTAATCCATACTCTACTATTTGATTATTGACGGGAATAACTGATGGGAGAGTTTAGGAAACACCTATCGAATTTCGCTATTACCATCCAATTGTCTACACTGGGAACTCCACGAGAAAATGGTGTAGTGAAAATAAGGAACGTGACTCTTTTGGATATGGTTAGGTTCATGTGAATCTATTTGGATTGGTCAGATTCCTTTTGGGGATATGAATTAGAGATGAACACTTATTTATTGAACTTAGTTCTTTTTAAATCAGTCTCAATGTCTCCTATAAAACTATAAACTGGGTCAAAACCTAGTTTATGACATGTTCAAATATGAGGTTGGCTAGCACATGCATTGTAAAAGGAGATTGGGAAGTTGGAATCAGGGACAACAGTGTGTCTCTTTTTGGGTTACCTAAAAGGAAATAAGGGTGGTTTGTTTTATAATCTAAGGACCATAGGTTAATTATTAGCACAAATTCCCTATACTTTGAGGAAGATTATATGATAAAAAATAAGTCCAAGTGTGAGGAATTTTTTTGATGGAGTCAATATGTATGAATTTTGGCTTATTTCATGTTTGGATAAACCATTGAGTCACAAGTTAGGACTTGAGTTATTGATCGTTCAAGCATATGACGTGTTTGATTCAAGATGTATCAGAAAAGTTTCAGAGACTACATCATTATCCCAAGTTTAGTTCCACGTTTCATCTTCAACATCCGAGAAATATCAAAAGGGTATGGATTCATTTTAGTTTGATTCCTGGATATCATTGGGTGTTTGTTTAATATGATTGAGGCTACTTTTCATAAAGTATTTTTAATAAGGAAAAAAATTGAACAGAGTCGTTTGAACCACTTTATCGTCTTCGTTCGAAAGAGATGTATCTGTTTGTTCAAATGAACATTTAACGTGAACTTTTTATTAGCAGAAAAAATATGGTTTGAAACTCGTTAGAAGTTGGTTCGAAGGAGATGAGTTGTTCGTTCAAACGAGTTTAGGTTTGGTTCGAACGTGATATGTTGTTTCATTCGAACAAACTGTTGTCTTCATTCAAACGAGATTCTACCGCCTCAAAAATCATGTTTTCTATAAATAGGAGTGCTAAGAACTTTTTGAATTGAGAATTTTGGTGAAAATCACTTTCTAATCAAAATCTAAAGGCCTTCAGACTCTAGTTTAACCCAAACCCTTTGAGATCCAAGATTAAATATTTATGTTGGTTTGAGATATCTAATTTGTGGTAACCAAGAAGGTTTATACTTTTCATATATGTTGAGTATTTATTTCATGCGGTGAAATCCGTACTGTTTGCTGTTTACACACGATGGACTCTGTATTTTTGATGTTGTGGTAAAGAAGCGGTGCGCCTGTGTTCCAGATCCATAGATGGTTGTTGAGCCTTATCGGCGGGCACCAAGGCAACTCACAATGGCAGTGTACAAGTGGACTCTTAGGTGACACTAGGAGAAGGTTGAAGGAATGAGGAACTTCAAGGCTTGCATCGAGTCTATATTGTAAGTCTTTTATCGTTTCCTTTATAATTATTTTCTTAGTGGATTCTATGTGGCTGGACCTACTGAGGTTTTTTCATTGTGGGTTTTCCTTATACATGGATGTGTTATGTGGATTGATTTATTGTATCTTCTACCACATAGATGCATTATTTAGGATAAAGGTAAAATTGGCTAATATTTTTTACACAATAATTGTTTAAAATCCGTTCAAGATTTAACTTTAGTTTATTATATTTAAGTTATATATTTAACTTGAAAAGGTTAAAAATTGGATTTTGTTTAGACAATTTCGTACAAACCCACAGTATCATTAAGAGCTAATATCTAAAAAGATAAGAGTGATAAAATGCTTTAGGACAACCTATATAGGAATAAATATAGGTTGATTATGATAATACACTGCCTAATAGTAGCGGTAGTATTCTCGATGATCACAATTCATATGTCACTTATACTAGACCACAAGTGGTGCCATGTTGTAGTGGAAGGGTCAGACATCAGCATGATAGGTTTGTATATTTAAAAGATCACTTCAGTGAAGTCTAAAGGGAACACGAACTAGATCCCGTCACTTATGACAAAGCATTTAAAGATAAGTATGACAAGCTTTAGCAATAGGTTATTGATATCGAGATGGATTTGATGTATTTGAATCAAGTGTGTGGACTTTTGGACTTTCTAGATGGGATAAAACCCATCGGGTGCAAGTGAATCTATAAGAGGAAGAGAGGGGTAGATGAGAAGGTGCAAACTTAAGAGATCCATTTATGGACTTACGAAAGCATCAAGGTGTTGGAATATCCAATTTGATTAGGAAATCAAATCTTTTTATTTTCATCTACGTGTGGATGAAACTTATGTGTATAAGAAGAATTACAGAAGCATGGTGGTATTTCTAATATTATACGTAGATGATATTCTCCTAATCAGGAAAGATGTGGGTGTATTGTCTAGTATAAGAGTATATTTTTCTAATAAGTTCGATATGAAGGACTTAGGAGAAGAAAGTCACATCATATGGATCAATCTTTTGTGTGATAGAAAAAATTGAATGTTTCCCTTATCTCAAGCCAATTATATACCACAGTTCTCACAAGATTTAGCATGCATGATTCCCAAAAATGATTTTTCCCTTTCAAGCAAGGATTTTTTTTATTTGAGGATCGGTGTCCTAATCTACCGAATTAGATGGAGAATGATGAGAAATATACCTTATGCTTTGAGGTGGGATCCCTCATGTATGTTATGGTCTGTACTAGATCGGATATCTGTTATGTCATTGGCATGGTTAATAAATTCCAGTCTAATCCGGGTGAGCATCACTAGACTGTTATGAAGAACATTCATAAGTACCTAAAGAGAACTAAGTATTATATGTTGGTTCACTCAGTGGAGATTCTAATACCCATCGAGTACACTGACTCAATTTTTTAGTCAGATAGGGAATCTAAGAAATTGACCTCGGTATATGTATTTACCCTAGTAGATAGATCCATATGTTAGAGGAGTATTAAATAGTCTTGTATTGTTGATTCCACTATAGAAGCCGAGTATGTTACCGCTTCGGGGGTAGCGAAGTAAGTTGTTTGGTTCCAAGACTTCCTAAGTGAGTTGGTGTGTTCCTTTAATGCTGGCACCTATTACACTTTAGTGATAATAGCAGTGCGATTGAGAATTCAAAATAACCAAGGACTCATAAGAGGGTGAAGCATATTGAATGCAACTATGAGTTTATTCGGGAGATCTTGCAGAGGGGAAACATCATAGTGACTAAGATTTTAAATGAGGATAACCTGGAGGATCCTTTTCAAAGAGATTACTAGCTTGGAATTTTGACATTCATGTAGAAGGAATGGGAGTCAAGTGCATGGTGAGATGGACGTAAGACAAATAGGGAGTTTATTGGGGTTTATTCATTAAACTATATGTAAAATATTCTATTATTGATTAATAAATGATTGTTTCATTCATTTTAACATGAGAATCAAGTTTGTGATAATTATAATGAGTTTATTAATAATTCTAATGAGTTGTCTTTGGGATGATCATAAGGATATTGGAATTCGAGTTCTATCACTATTGAAATGTTCTCAACCTAGTGACTTGATATCCCATCGGAACGATTGCGACACAATCCTGGTAGTCAATCTCATATAACGGGGAACCAGTGATGTTTTGAGAACTTGTGATTTATTTCAATAGAGGATTGTAATCAGTGCATCCTAAGAATATTTTGAATAGGAGCACCAGTGAGATTAGAGTTTAAGGGTTGTCTAGACTAGACTCAGTAAATATCACATCAGTTGAAAAGGATGCATAGATCGTTAATCCTGAGAATAATGAGGATTAGGATGCTTATGTAGTTATTGCTTTGATTGCTATGGGTGAGATTTAATATTATATTGAATCAACTGATCCCCACATATAGGGTGACACTTATGTAAGTAGGTTTGAGATCTTAATTTTGAGGAATTCGCATATATGGATACCTAGGATTGCAACACACCCTTGATTGACTTATAAGTATTTGTTTTCACTAGTAAACCTAATAAGTGCATTATTTATAATCCGGTGGAATTTGCAAAATAATTAAAGCCTAATAATTATGGGAATTGATTTGATATTAGTTAAAGTCGGTTAACAGTAAATGGACTTGTCCAAGCGGGTATTGGAAGCTTAACATGGGGGATTAGATTATGTACCATAATCAACTTTGCAAATAAGACCTCATTATATTCGAGGATTTTTTATGTAATTAAATTGGAGTGCAAATATAATTATTTAGTGGAACTAATTATTATTAAATAAAGAAAGGTAAATTACGATAATTATGTTTGGGTATTTTTGAGTATTTATTTGAATCTAGTTTAATTATTTATCTTGGGTCCCTGGTGTAGTCCATATACCAAGTAGCTAGGACCAAACGCTCAAGAAACCCAATTTCGCCCAAGCCCACATTTCATCACTGAACTCACCCTTATCGGACTCTCTGGTTGGGAATTTGATAAAAAAAATCCAATTTTTAACTTTGAAACTTAAGTGTTAAGCAAAGAAAACATCAAATTGAACCAAATAAAATTGAAAGAGGCACATACTCCTCTATAGGGGGACTTCTTTCATTTTTTTTTCACATACCATGAGAGCTTAGAGTATTGTTTCACATAGAGTAAGCTGAATATGAGACATAGACATTAGTTGAAATTTTTGAAGGAGTAATAGTTTAACATCTAGTATCATCCTAGAAAAGTAAATGTGATGGCACATGCCTTGAGGTGTAGACCGACACTGACATTATCCATGAGTTGGAAGTTAAAGTGAGGATCTCTTCGTATAGCAGATGAGTTAATAGATGCGTATATGGAAGTTTTTGTCGATAGTTTCATGAGTTGGATGTGAAAGTGTTACTGCTGGTCTTCATTATAATCTCAATCAACTACCAAAACTTCTCCTTAAATCATTTTTCTATTTTTGAAGGCCCAAATTATAGACCCTTCATACCGGGAGAAGTTTAGGAAGTTGTTGACTGAGGGGGCACCATCATACTCAATCATATTTGATGAGGATTTGTAATTTCATGCCAAGTTGGTTGTTCTAGAGGATGAGGATTTTCAAAATGTATTGTTGACAAAGTTATATGGATCTTAATTTATAATTAATCTCAGTGGGTATAAGATGTACCAGTACATGAGGTGCCACAATTGGCGGGTAGGCATGAAAAGGTTTATTACATTATATGTGTCCAAGTGTTCTACGTGCCAAATGGTGAAGGTCGATCACCAGAGACCTTCGATTGTTCCACACCGTCTTATGGTTTTAGTGTTTATTTGGAATATTATCTCCATGGAATTTATTACCAGGTTGCCTATATCATAACAGGGTCATAATTGCATCTAGGTTATTATGGAGATATTGAATAAGGTAGATCATTTCCTTACAGTTTGGATATACTTGTTAGAATAGTAGTATGCCAAGCTTTTCATTGTAGAGATTGTGAGGCAACATGGCATTCCACTTGACATCATGTCTAACGGGGACAATACATTTATGTCCCACTTTTGATAGAGTTTTTAGCATGCGATGGGGACTGATATGTGGTTAAGTATTGTGTATCACCCACAGACAGACGGTCCAATAAAGCGGGTGAACCCGGTATTAGAGGATATTATTCGTGCATGTGTGTTGGAATTTATGGGAAGTTTGGAAAAATACTTACCATTGGTGAAATTTTCTTACAACAACCGTCATTTCCAAACTATTTACATAGCATAGTATTCATATTTACATGGAAGTCTTTGTCATTTGTTTCATGGAGATAGGGAATTACTTGGGTTATAGTTTATTCAGGATAGCTCGAAGAAGGTGCAAGTATGGTTTGAAAACTACCTAGAGTGGGAAAAATAATTATGCTTACATGAGGAAAATACACGTGTAGATTTAAGTAAGGGATTAGGTATTATTGAAGGTAATCCCATGAAAGGGGTGACGCAGTTTGAGAGGAAATATGAAAGTTAGCACCCATATAAGTTGGGTCATTCACTATCCTCAATAGAGTGGGACTGGTAGCTTATCTTGAAGCCTTACCCAACAATCTCCATCAGGCACATGCCACATTTTTATGTTGTAAATATTCCTTAGGGAAGACATGGTGTACCAGCACATTAATTTGGGTGAGGTAGAGCTTCAACCCGATGCAAGTTACGAGTACATAGCATTTATTATTGTAGATAATAAGGAGCATACTATTCGCTCCAAAGACAATCCATTGGTGTGTGTTTAATGGGGTCACCATAATAACCAGAGCCTATGTGGGAGAGGAAGAGTGAAATGCGGGAAACATATTTGGATTTTTCAAGTCAAGTGCGTACCGAATTCCAAGGAAGAATTTTCATTATTAGGGGAAGAATGTAATACCCCATATTTTTTCAATTATTATAATAAATTGTTTGGTATGGATTATATTACATGTGTGCATGGTATTAGTATGTGAATAATAATTACGTGAATTATTTTAACATTTACAATGCATGTTGTTATTATGACATTGATATTGCATGATATTAATTAATTTAATATGGAGAAATAAAATTATATGTATATGAATTGTACATAAAAATTAATGGTGTTATATATTTTTATGTTGTGAGTTAGTATCAATGGACTGGGCTATGCGGTGTTACAGAGGCCCAAAGAGGTGTTTTTATTGTACCGTTTTGGGCCTTAAGGGTAGGTATCGCTGAGTTTTAGGAGTATTTCTGTATTAATTTGGGTTCATTTAGAGGTACAGACTTATTCCCATAAGATCCTTATGGGATTAAGGGTTTGCAATCAGATTTAAGTAATATTAATAACTTACATTAACCATAACACACAAACCTTAGGCAGCAAAGAGCTTTTGAGGAAAACCTAAGGAGGGACTCTTAGGAGAACTAGAGAATTTTTTAGAGGAAACATTCAAGGGATTTCATTTTCTTCCTTCAGGAAAGATATAACTTTCTTTACTAAAGTGTTTTATGTAATTTATTTGTATTTGATTTTTAGATAATGTAATACCTAGTATTTCTGCATATTTAGAATTTAATTAATTGGGTAATTAAATAGAAAATATGTTTTAATTTAAATTACCCGAGTAGAGTAATTTAATATGATTTAATGATAATTATGATTATTAAGAGAATAAATAATAATTGTGATTATTAAATATTAATCGAGAGATAGACACTGATTAATATTATGGCTCAAATTTACTAAGTGAGAATAGTAAATGTTGATAGTTAATTTGTACGACATAGCGAGAGATATGGACGTAATTGATTATACGTCAAACGAGTGTCGCGTGTAGACTAAATTGAGCATGCGATAGGAAATATATTTTTGGTGACTCAAATGATGGTTTAGAGGTCATAGATGATTTTGAATGGGTCGAATTAGTCAAAATAGTATACCCGGGGGTACTAGTCGAGTACCGGGGTATTTTTGGGCTAAACCGGGACCGTACGGGGGCGTTTTAGTCTTTTGGCATATGGGGGTGAGGAGACCTACGAATTTTGGAGTGTTTTATCTACTGATTAAAAGCGGGGTTAGGGTTAGAAAAATCATAACATAAAGTAAAACCATTAGAGAGAGAAGAGAGATTATTCTCAAAGCCTAAGGAAGAATTGTGGAGGATTCAAAGGGTTCTTGCACCACAAACTAGTTGGGAAGGAAGATTGGAGGAGAAAGACAATCAATAACCAACAACAATCACGAATTCAGATCATCTCTGAACAAGCCAAGTGGTTATTTATAAATTATTTTGAGTTATAATATCCAAGCGTAGGATTTTCAAATAATTGATGTTAATGAATATTCTTGGAGAAAAGGAATTGATTAATTGCATGTTTGGGTCGAAATCACATGTAGTTAAATTTATACTTGTAGAGGATTAAAAATCATAGAAATCATGATGGTTAAAAAGAACTAAAATTTGCGTTAATGATTGAAAACATGAGAAGAACATGTCATATTAGGGTTCCTGAATAACTAGAAGATTTGAATTATTCTGGGCTAAATTGGAAGGATTTATAATGTTTAATTCGTTAGAAATCATCCTAGCACACGTAGGAATGGTTATGTATCATTAGTTACAAGTTTGGTGAATTATCATGGGAGTTAGATAATTTAAAATGGTGGAAAACGCATGAAGAAAAAGAAAAACTGCGTATGTCACTGCTCGATCGATCGACCCTTCAATGTCGATCGATCGATGATCCTGGTCGATCGATAGATCCTGGCTAATTTTTGGTTCCTTTGTTGGTTGAGTTCTATTCAATGGCCTACGCTTGAGGGGAATCTTAGTGATGACTTTATACCTATATAGGTAATTAGAGAGTACGATTAGGTGTATAGGGGAGGTCCGTTGTAATCATTAAGTGCATGATTAGAAGTGATGGACCGATGAGGATAAACCAATCGAGTAGGGTATCGAGAATTATGGGTTTGTGTTTCGAAGAGAGAAGCATCATCCCAAGAAGTATACCAGTAGGTTAGGGATAACTTAACTACTGAAATGAGTAGAGGGGTAACTAGGTCCCTTGGAGTTGCTTGAATACCCAATTAAAATTCGATAGTGAGGTAAATCATAAATTAATAAGTAAAGTCAATATTAAAAAGGAAATATTACGTACGAACACTATTTTAGGTTGTGTGCATACCTACTGAGTTATATATATACTTAGGAGGAGAGAATACCTAATGTATAACTTCCTATATTAGGGTCGAGGTAGGATTCCGAACTAAAATATGGAAATAGTAAGTTGGGGTCATGATGAAAGAGTTTCGAACCAATCTATGTATAAAATTTCAATTTTGGGGTCAAGGGCATTTTTAAACCACTACATGAAAAGAACTTGGGGTCGAGGTGACATTCTGAACCAATTCTTTTACTTGGCGTCGATGGACCATTCCAAACCAAGAGTACTTAATGTGTGTTAGGAGGACATATTAGTAATGAATGAATTTATAAGTATATATTGTGTGAGAAATGTATACTGTATAAATAATCTACTTATGCGAGTTAGTAGATCATGAGATGTCGGGATTACATCTAAAAGAAAATTAAGTAGGAAAACTTAATTATAAATCGGTTAAGGATAACGAACCGTAAACACTTATCTTAGTATATAAATCATGGGATATGGTTACTATTACATACTAAGTTGGTGGTTTGAGAAGTTAGTGCATAGATAAGTTCAGTTGGATACTATAGTCTAGTTAGCTTGGGTAGTACAGCTAGGTGGGCTAAGTACAGGACATTAAGCGTGCACTAGATTAGGGGTGAGGTAACTCAAGAGAGTGTGCGGAAAATCTTAACATGTGTGTTGATACCAAATTTAGTCTGCTGACATTGCTCAATTGGGTGAAGACACGTGGCAATCTATGTGGCAACGACAAACACTTACGAACAACACCTTGACTCCGAGGAACCATACTGCAACGAGGAACTCTGCTTCCCTGATCAACTCATACGCTCCGACATACAAGAACTCTCCGAGTAACTTTTAAGTACCGAGGAACTTTTGAGTACCGAGGAACTTAGGCGGTCCGAGCAACTTAGGCGGTCCGAGCTGCACCTCGAACAAAGCATTAATAGCAGGATAACCAATAGTTTGACTGCGCATTAAATGCTTATTATCATACAGATGTATACGCTTAAGGGGCATTGAATGTATTACCCTTTCACATTACAGCCTTAGGGCTATAAATACATTGTATTATCCTCATTGTTAGAGGACCGAAATTTCTTGAGAAAACTTGTAATCGAGAATTCCCAAACAGTTAGCAATAACATAAATAGTGGACGTAGGCCATTCTTATAAGGCTGAACCACTTTAAAAGTTCTTTGTCTCATTTTATTTATCTGTGATTAAATAATTAGATATAATCTAATTTTTTACATCAACAGATTGGCGCCGTCTGTAGGAAACGACTGGTAATATCGTTTTTCATCAAAAACAACTCATCACAAATGGTTGATATTCCAGAACCCAGCAATCGAAATACTGGAAGCCCTCAAAATCCATCTGCTCCACCCAATATTCCAGATCTGGCTGGAATAATGACAAATCTGGCCCAGGGCCAGAAAGTCATGCAAGAAACTATGCGACAACTCATACGAACCCTCCATGGTGGTGCACCAACCCATTCAAAATCGTGAAGTATTCAAAGAAATGCTCGTTTACCTTCTTCGCGTACTAGGCGTACCGATTCATATCGTACTGAGGAGTCTACTGATTTTTCTTATCAACCTGGACGAACTTCGTCGGTACGAGCCACAGATACTGAACAACGTATCACTCTCTCTCCAGAAAGGACCAGTGCACTAGAAAGATTAAGCAGAGTATCTCCTTTTGATAAATTAGGTTCTAGGAGGAGCAAAAGTCCTCCTAGAGCCGCATCGAGGATTTTTTGACAACCATCAGACTTAAGGGAAGGATCTGCCCAGTCGCGACCGGCTGCTCGTCAAGATAGATCCCAGGAAGCCACATCCATGCGATCAGTTGCTCGAACCAACAGGCCCGAGGAAGGAAACGATGCATGGAAAGGATCTATTCAGAGGTAGGAGGATAGATTACGGGAAACGGCTAAGGCCAAGAACCCTCTACAACGAACTTTGTTCAAGGAACACCTTTTGTCCCGGCCATTGTAGATTTTCCAACACCATCAAAGTTCAAAGCACCTGTTGTGACCCCCAAATATGATGGAAAGACCGACCCTGTCCTTCATATAGAACAATACCAAGCTGCAGCCGACATCTATGCTGTTCCAGATGAGATGAGATGCAGAGCATTCTCGGGAACTCTTACCGGATCTGCTCAAATATGGTATAATAATCTTCCTCAGGGTAAGATCTCAACTTTCTTTCAACTGGCCGAGTTATTCATTGGGAATTTCTATTTTGGGGCAAAGCCAGTTAAATGAGTAGCGCATTTGTTAAGTGTTAGACAAAAAGATGGGGAAAGTACTAGAGATTATATCACTCATTTTAATAAAGAGAAACTCGAAGTCATTGATTATGAGGAAAAGACAGCGATTACCGCCTTGATGAGTGGACTACTGCCCAACAAGTTGTACTACACTTTGGCCAAAGATCCACCTAGAACCATGTCAGATCTGATGGGAAAGGCAGCCAAGATTATGAATGCCGAGGAGGCTATGGCTGCGAAGAAGAATATGGATGCCAAAGAAACCAAGGTGGAAGGTGATAAAGCTAAGAAGAAGGAGCATAAGAACAATGGTAGTGACAAACACTCAAAAACAAGGTCTTCATGGGAAGTATTGAAGAAATTTGATAATTATACTCCTTTGAAGAAAGATATCAACCATATTCTAGAAGAAATCAAGAACAACGAGGAATTAAACTGGCCAGAGAAAATGAAGGCAGACCCTGACAGGAGAAATAAGGCAAAGTATTGCGAGTTTCACAAAGATCATGGCCATATGACCAAAAATTGCATAGCTCTTCAGAATGAGATTGAAACACTCATCAGATGAGGAAAACTGGCAAAATATGTTGATCGGAGTAATGATAGAAGAAATAACGACAGAACAAGAGAGAGGTTTAGATCTCCTTGTCGAGCAGAGGAGAAAAAGAAAAGAGACCATGAATTTTATCCAAAAGATGACCCCGATCTTCCCAAGAGACCAAGGCAGCCAGAACGTGAGGTATTTTCAATACGCTTTGGGTCATTTGACTGTAATGTTATTATAGGTGGAGATGGAGGAGGAGGAGACCTTACTGCCGAGAGAAAAGCTTACCTCTGTGAAGCTCAAGCTTGCTCATACATTCAACGAATAAATCTAGCTGAGGAGGATCGCCCAAGAAAGGTGAACAAAGAGAAATTGGTCATTGGTTTCTCAAAGAATGACCTCGCAGGTGTTCTATATCCTCATGATGACCCATTGGTGATCAAAATGAGGATGAAGGAGGTAATGATTTCAAGAGTACTGGTAGACAATGGTACCTCGACAGACATCATGTTCTACTCGTGCTTCGACAGTTAAATCAAAAGCTATCTCAACTGGAGCCTTATCATAGACCCCTCCTCGGTTTTGCTGGCGAGAAAGTATTTCCACTTGGGAAGATCAAATTGGATGTATTCATTGGTACGTGGCCTGCTTCTCGAACAGAAAGAATACGCTTCCTCGTGATGGATAAGAATGTTCAACCATCATACAATATCATCATGGGAAGAGTAGGATTGAAGAAGTTCGAAGCTGTACCATCCACGGTACATCAATGCCTAAAATTTCCAACAAATTTTGGAGTAGGAGTTGTGAAAGGTGATCAGAAAGTAGCTCGGGAATGCTATTATTCATCCACCGAGCAAGAGGAAATGGAGGAATCAAGGAAAAAGACCACCACCTATCAAGTGGATGAAGGTGCAGAAATTAAAACATTGGATCCTAGAGATGAGTCGCAACTCGTGAAGGGTCAAGTGGTGGAAGCTACTAAAAACATCATCCTAGACGACGAGCACCCTAAATGAACTACTCAAGTAGGTTCGTCATTGAAAGACTCACTAAAACATGAATTGATAACTTTCCTAAGAAGAAGAAAGAAAACTTTTACGTGGAGTCATGAGGATATGCCTGGGATAAACCCAAATTTCTTATGTCACGAACTCAATGTGAATAAGGAGATCAAGCCTGTGAAGCAGAGAAGAAGAGTATTCAGTCCCGAGAAGAATCAAGCTATACAGGAGGAAGTCGAGAAGCTCCAGAAAGCTTGTTTTATTGAAGATGCTAAATATCCAGACTGGTTAGCAAATGTGGTAATGGTGAAAAAGAAGAACAACAAATGGAGGATGTGTTTAGACTTCACCGACCTCAACAAAGCATGCCCTAAGGATCACTTTTCGCTGCCCCGAATTGATCAACTAGTGGATGCTACCTCGGGACACGAGCTGCTGAGCTTCATGGATGCTTATTCTGGTTACAATCAGATTAAAATGAAACTTGAAGACATGGAGAGTACTTCTTTCATTACCCCTAGGGGAACTTATTGTTATAATGTTATGCCTTTTGGTTTGAAAAATGCAGGTGCAACATATCAGCGGCTGATGAACAAAGTGTTTGTAGAACAAATCAGTTGCAATATGGAAGTCTATGTTGACGATATGCTGACAAAGAGCAAGAAAGCTGCTGATCATCTAGTTGACTTAGGCCATACCTTTGATACTCTAGATAAATATCAAATGAAGTTGAACCCGACGAAGTGCACATTTGGAGTACGAGAAGGCATGTTTCTCGGATACATTGTCAATCAGCGAGGCATTGAAGCTAACCCTAAAAAGATCAAAGCTCTGTTAGGTCTGCGATCCCCAACAACGAAGAAAGAGGTTCAAAGTCACTACAAGAAAAACAATCATTTATGTCAATTTTAAAATTAACATTATATCAGCTAAAGATTAAATGACATAAATATTTATATTTATCACAGTTCTAATTTAATTATTAGTTTTTATCTCAATTATAATAAATATGCTATAAAAGAAGAATTATTTATGCCATATTGCTTTAGAACTGTGATTTACCCTCTTTAGTTTTATCATTCTCAAATAAAAAATTGAGATAAATGAAAAATAAGAGGCGCGCTTCTTCCCGCTGCACTGAAAAATTGAGGGGAAAAGTGAGACCTAGTGAAAGAAAAGAAGCGGGCCCTTGGATCTTGCCTTTCCTCAACTCTCTCAAACCCCATCTCTCCCGCTCTCTTTTCAATCTCTCGTTCTCTATCTCCCCAACATCGGTAGCACAATAGATCCACGCTCCAACACCTGTATGTACTTTCAAGGTCTGTTCGTCCTCCTCCAATCAGGTCCCATTTTACTCATGTCTCCATAGACGTATACACAAGTAAGAAATCAAAGAACATATGGTTCATTGTATAATGTTTTTAGGGTTTATATATGTGAATTTGATTTAATATGTTCTCTCTTTTATTTGCAGAGGTTTTATAGTTACTAGATTTTCTGCAAATAATTTTGTGCGATTTGTTTATATCTAATTGAGATTACATTTTTGCTAGGGATTTTTTTCAATTTTATTGGAACCAGTAAAGAATATGGCTCGACTTATGTGTTCTTACGTTTTTCTTTATCTACATCTACAAGAATATTGCACACATGTTTTGTGTCTGGGTATATTAATAAGGGTTCAAAATTTTTGGATCATGTAAACAACACACATATGTGTGGGTGTGGGTGATTTTAAATAGTAATTTATTACTATTACGAGTTTTTCTTTAGTTTAAGAAAGTAATTGTCTTTATTGGTTGAAGGATAAAACAACCCAAATTTAAATGAAATGAACATGGGTTTGTCTAGCCTTTGTTTTTCAGGTCCTAATTTGCCATCCTATAATTTATTGTTGGTTTGGATATTTGGTTTTTATGATTTCTCAAGTATGACCTCTGCAATTTGTGTTTTAACTCTTATAATTTTTTAGTTCAATGAAATATTGATGTTTACATTTTGTGTTTATTTTACTTCTGCAGATGCTTTGGTGTTTAGTTCTCACAATGGAGTTCAATGGTATTCACATTAGTAGACCATTGTAAGTTTTTATATGAAATTTGTATGGATTTATATGGATTTTTTATGGATATATATGAAATTTGTTAGTTTTTTTATGGCTTGTTGGTGTTAACATTGCAAGTTTTTATATGAAATTTGTTATTTTTTAAGTCAAAACGTATGTTGTCTAATAAATTGTTTAATTGCATGTATATATATTAGATTTTGTTTATCAAGGCATAGTCACCCAAACGACAATGCACGTCTGTCAGTCGACACAATGCACATAAGCAAATTGGCCAATCGACATTGCCCAAATCATATTTTTCTGATTTTACTCCGCTCCTAGTATTCTGATAGGAGTTATGTACTTTATTGTTTAAAACATGTCTTTAAGCTTATTGTGATCAACACAGTATGGTCGCAAAATGCATGAACCCAAGTTGAGGTATTATGATGGATCATTGGAATTGGGCCAATTGGCCTTTGCATACTTAGTTTAGTCCTGTAAAAATATTGAGAAAATAGTTGATTTGGTGAGAAGAAAAAAAGTTTGATTTAATTTAATTGGTCCATTGAAGCAAAATATAGTGTGTCATCCTGAATTCCATTGGCCTTCCCACTTCTCAACTCATGGCATTTTGACTTGAGTGGTGCTCTTCATAGTTTAAAACATAGTTACCCATCCAAATGACACTGCTCGTCAACATATTAATGCACAGCACCAAAGCATAGTCATCCATCTGATGCTCAAATGATGTTGTATGTAGGTCGGTTTATGCCATGAACTAAGTCAAGTAGGCCAATCGACGCTCAAGAGATGCTGCATGTCGGGCCAACCGACACACAACACCAATTCAATTTCGACCAAGTGACACTCAAACGACGTTGCCCGCCTGCCCACCGGCACTAAAACGATGTTGCATGCCGACCAACTGAAACCCAAACGATGTTGCACGTCGACCAGTCGACGCAATGCACCAGGTCAAATTGGCCAACCGACACTCGAATGATGCTACACGTAGGCCAACAAGAGAGAGAGAGATAGAGAGAGATAGAGAGAGAGAGGCCCTCAACGAAAAAAATGAAAAGTGTCCAAATAAAATCAACCCAACATAACTGAATTTCAATTGAGATGATTATTATATTAAATGACAACTATCTTATAATTGTAGGTAATTTGGTGGGTGCTCATTCCCAAGAATGCGTTCATTGAAGCTACCCATAATGATGCTATATGTCTAATTTTATCCTAATGATTTTTTCTGCCTTTGAAAATTCTTTCATTTCTTTCTTTCTAAACATTCAAGGAAGGGCTAGAGCAATGCACCTCTATAAGCCGTCAAAAGGACAATCCATGAGAATGAAAGCACAATCTCCAAAGCTTGAACAATTCCCCATGCAAACCCTCCAACACCCAATATGAAAAAGAGGAAAGATCCTCCACGATACGAAGAAGAAAGTAAGAAATCATCAAATTATCTATCATTTAGATGTATTTTGAAGGTTGTGATCTAATAAAATTAAAAGGTAAGTTCCAAGTAATTAAAGAGGCAATGAACCCATGAGATCATAAAGAGAGGTGATATAGCTCAGGAAAGAATCCCAACCCAAAAGTCATCCCGAAACATAATTTTCCTTTCATTTCAAACACCCAATTATAAGTTTTTGAGAAACACATCCAAGCCTTCAAATATAAAACACACCACATGGAGATTTATATTTGGATCGAAAGGGTCCATATCCATCCCCGCATGAGTCCAATCCAGACCATTTATTTGCATCAGAAACAAAGCAATTTAATTGATAAAAATATAAATATTAGAAAGGAGTTGAATAGAAAAATTCCAACAATAGGAGAAATAAAATACTAAACAAAAGTACTGGAAAGATGTAAGAATTCAGTTATAATCCATTGCAAATCATCTTTTAGCCTGCCAATGCCGAAGATAAAACATTAAGCGAACAAACAAACCAGCACAAACAACATTTCTGCTCACTGCACTGCTTGTCCACCCCAAATTGATAAGGAACTGAGGTGTATTATAGAAAGGTTTAAACAAGGATGCCTTTAGGAAGATTCAAGTTTTAGAAGCTCCCAAGTCCATTTGTTGTTTTCATCCCACCCTTAAAAGATACTGTTGTTGCATCCCATACTCTTTAAAGCTGAGAAATGAGAGATTTCAAAGAAGATACACCCCTCCACGGGTCTTCCCACAGATGAATAAGATTACCATATCCTACTATCCTACCTCAAAATAGACATATCATTAAAAAGTCTCAACGTCATGAGAATATATTGCCCTAATCAACCTTTTGGTATCCCAACCGTTCTCGCGAACTCTGCTTTTGTATTATGGTCACACACTGAAGGACATCTTTTAGGTAATGCTTTGTGTCAAATTTAATTACCAAACCCCAATCCCGCCTCATTTTTAGGATAAGGCACTTTTCCATTCTATTAAATGATCGTGTGTACTTCTCCCACCCCTACACATGAGTACTTCCCATTCTTCAGTAAATAATACTAGCAATTTTCACCTGAATTTTAAAGGTGCACAAAAAGTATGTGGGATCAGACCAAGTACGCCCCTCAGATGGAACAACTGCCTTTTTCCACTCATCGAATCTCTCATTAAATTTTCCACCTTTTTAAGCATGCGTTCTCTTGAAACTCCGCTCTCAATCAAAGCATCAAGGCTATGGACCCATTAAGATGGATTATTAGCACCTTCATCAAGATTTATATTTACATAGGTAATGGAGTTGTCACATGGGATGTGAAGAATTTTTCTATAACCTTCATTGTGAGGAAGGAGGGTTTGGTCTTGGTCAGCATCTTCCTCAATAACTAGAATCGAGCTCCACCAAAATTCTTTGTGAATTTCTGTTTCAGGCCAAGAGCAGTCCTTCTTTCACAACCCAAAGCTCATCTTAAGGACACTTGCTGCTATAATTGGACTAGCAAAACCACTCACCCACTTCTTAATGATCTGTCAACACCCCTAACATGACCCTAGCAGGGTGTAGAGCTAAATTGATACAATTATCTATCCCTTTGTGATTTCACCCTTCAGTTCATAAATATATCTGAGATGCCCATGTTACTTTAGGAAGCAAAATTGATTTCTGAAGCTTGGGCTCGTTTCCACTTCAAATAAATTATCTAATTTTGATGTAATGTCTCCTTAAATATTATTAACTAAATGCTTCATTATTTTTTATTAGTCATAAGAGGTGCAAAAGTACATGAATAATAACATAAGAAATTGGTTCAAATCTTTAAAATGGGGTAAATTGTAACAGGTGCTTTGTCGTTTTGGAGATAAGGTGCGGTCATTTTAAAGTTTCAAGTTTACTAGAATGGAGCTAAGGAGAGAGTGCTTGGGGGGAGATTTGTGGTTGTAGTCTTTCTCTAAATTCTTCGCTGCCAGAGATTGTAGATGTACACAAGACAAGACAATACCAAATAGTGTTGTGCTATGGCAGATGTACACAAGACAATACCAAATAGTGCTCTAATGTTCGTGCCCGGGGTCAAGTCTACAGTAGATGCATAATATTTTTTAGTTGTCTGAAGGTTTTCTAATCCACCTAATGTGTAAAGCAAATTATCATAGGCTAGATTATATAGTGGAATCATTAGCTAATATAAAATTAGCTCCTCGTAATAGAGTGCAGTTTGCTTGTACATTTGTAGGGACTCGTATATTTCAGCAAATTCTCTCCAGGCATCATGATCTGCCAGCAAATTCTGTCCAGGCATCGGAGCGCCGAAGCTTCATCTCCCGTACGAGAGAGAGGTATTCCAAGTCCCCTCCACCTCCATCCTCCGCTTGCTTCACCCTATTCACATCTCCTTCTGCCCTCGTGCCCTCTTCTTACCAATTCTCCGGATCCCCAATTTTTTAACACCCTAAACTAAACTAAACTAAACTAAACGCTTCATCACATCAATCAATGGGAGATTAAAAATACACATATAATAAACACATATGACAGGGTTACAAAAGAGTGAAGTCTGTTGTAATAGTTTGATAGACATAGTAAAAATATTTTTGTCTAATACCTCCATCCCTGATTCATTGAGGAATATGATTTAACCACGCCTGCAATTTAATTTAACTATATCAACTTGATAAGAAGTTTACTCGAACATGAAAATTCTTGTAGCAGAAAAATAAATGATTTACTCACAATATCATCTTGGGATTAGATGGCTTCATTATGTACTTTCTCAGCAGCCAATTATCTCTAAAACCTGAATAAAAATACAAACAAAACAGCGTTAAGAATGAAAATAAGTTAAACATACAATAATTCAGTTAGAAAACTTATCCAAAATCCCCGGATAAAAATAAGTTAGCATAAAATACTATCATTATGTGTTAATGACAGCTTATTGTTGAAAATTTAATGACCATATGGCTTTCTTCAAAGATTCTCTCATTATGATATTAGGACTTACTCTTATTTTTTATTGTATTGAATTGATGTTAAAATCTCAATTTATATAGCATTGAGTTGATGTTAGATAATCTTAATTTATATAGCATTGGGCCGTGAAAACAAATGTGTACAAGCAGTCTTTATAGGCCAGATTCATCATATTGTTTTTACTGAAGTCCTATGCCATACGTGAATTCAATCTTGGATATAAGCAGTCTATCATTTTTTCATTTTGATAAACTTAATGTTTTATTGCATAATTTGTGTTGTTTGTTCTCATACAGTTTCATAAGAGACATGCGAGGCTTTAACAATCGCTGAGACCCCTCTAATGGTAGTCGTTGGAGTGGTGGCTTATGTGAAGACATTGTTTGGGCCCAACATCTGAGTGAGGATGTGAAGACAATGTTTTCAAGAATTGTTGCAAGCCCAAGAAGAAGGCTTTTACTAAGTACTCAAAGAAGTGATGATGAGAAGAAAGATATTCAGACCAACTATAGAAAATGAAAAAGTATGCGACTGTTATATGTGTTCTGGCTCATACTCAGGTAGTAATGATACGCTGCTGTTCAAATTGCTCCCAAACTTGATTAGTTTCCTGGCCAATGAAAGTTTTTAATCACTACTTATTTACGTTATGCATTTGTGATTTTAATTGTGCTTTTTTCTATAAAGTACAATGGACTTCCAACCTGTATATGTGTGTTTCCTAAATACCATATTCAAAGTTCCCTTTGGATTTGTACAAGCTTGGCAATGTATCTTGACCGAAACCGGTATATTGTCTATCTAATCATACTCACAGAATTTGTCTCAAAGTATTCCCTTGCAAATTATTCTAATTATTTTTCAAAACCATATATTGAACATGTTGATCATGTCGTTGCTAAATTAGTGTTGAATCTGTATTTTTCTCCAGATCAATGTGTATGTCTAAATTAATAGGCGTGAACAACCATGAATCCAAGGTATAAGTATTTTTTGCATCTCTGTTTTGGATTTTTTTTTTGAGATATTATTCCATAAATCCTTTTCCCCTAAAGAAACTACTCATTCAACTTAGCTAGAAGTGGTCCACTGGAGCAGGATTTATCATAGTTGATCTTACAGAATTGGAGGAGAAAGAGGTATATGTGCGAATATGAGGTGGTCCACTGATTGGTACTATTTCTATGTGTATAACAACTGCACAATAATTGCTGCCCTGAGATACAGTAGATCCAGCTTCTACTAATTCAACATGATGAGATACAGCAGCTCCAGCGCAGTTTGTTTTTGCTGGCGTCACTGGAGTAAATGAGATGCATCAGTTCCATGCCTTGCTCATTGTCCTGGCTGTGTTACTCATAATGAGTTTCATATTAATGCAAACTAATACTCTTCTTTTTCAAGTACAAACATTATTGCTTCAGTTTTATGTTCAGTTGTATGCAATTTGAGTAGTACTCCATTATTAGATTCTAGATTTCTTATTTGTCAATTTTTTTTTTTGTTTGAGTTTTTGAAAGTGGTCCATGTTTTTGTTTCAGTTTTTGAAGGCGGTCCATGTTTCTGTTTGAGTTTTTGAATATGTGAGTTTTCTTTCATCATTTTACTTCACAGATTTTCAATGTTTTGGTAATATATGTTTTTCCATTTGGTTTTCGACAGATTTAAGCTGTGCGGGGTAATATATGTTTTTATTAGTAGGGTGCATTATCTATGTAAAAAGATAATGGAAACTTAAACCCCACAAGTAGAAGCTAAAAGTGGAAGGAAAAAGAGATAATGCACCCTACTAATAAAAACAGTGACAAGTGTTATCAGATACAATCATCAACTCATTTCGTATTACTCTATAGTTAAGCTGCCGGTTGAAGATGGCAACACTCTTTAAAAGCCTTCAACAGTACCACATAGCTTTAAAAGATGACGCGTCCATACTGTTATCAAGCCTACGCTAATGTGAGTTTTCTTTGATCATTTTACTTCACAGATTTTCAATGTTTTGGTAATATATGTTTTTCAATTTAGTTTTCTTGATTGGTATAATTGCTAGATATGAACGAATATATACTACTTTTAACTAGATATGAATGAAGGTGTTTTACCAGGTTTATGTCAACTATGTATTTGGTAAATTGGTTGTATTTTGAATTACTAAATGTATTTAGTTGCAAATCAAAAATTGTGATTCCACAAATTATTCACTTTGATTGATTTTTTTCATTCAACAATCTTCAATAGTTTAGAATAAATGTTTGAATAAATACAAGGATTTTTTTGGAAAAATATGGGGTTGACTTATTATAAAGTGTTGGCTATGCATAGAGTTTGAGAACTATGGAATTTATCGTCGTTTGAAAATTTTCACTGTGCCTTCAGGCACGGGCACACACTAGTTATTGTATATAGTGGCTATTGCTGTGTATATATATATATATATATATATATATATATATATATATATATATATATATATATATATATATATATATATATATATATATATATATATATATATTTATATAGCAGCAATTTGCTTTTATTTTTATACCCGGCGAGGCTAGCTCATTCCGTTGCTTGTTGCTATGCTGCTGTTATAATAGCTATGCGCTAACTATTATAAATTTTTGTCGATTACACATTTTCTGCCTTTAAGGGTAATTGGTATTATTGTTATGAACTATTAGTTTTAGTGTTGGAGTATTTATATTTTTTAAACAGGGTTTTAGTTCTATAAAGAGAGGAAATTATGTCTAAATTTTTTAAAGTTTTTATAATTGTTTGTGTTGTATAAAAAAATCTTTTCGACTTGTACTCTTTTATTATTTGTTCAGTAATAATGTTCTGTGTTACTAGTGCCCAATGCAAGGAAAAGATAATCTTCACTGCGGATATTTTGTGTTGAAATTCATGAAGTATTTCATGGAGGGTCCTTCCATACCTTTTGAAACAAAGGTATGTTACCATTATTCTCCTATTATATAAAATATTATTTAGTTATTAACTATTATATATTGTAATAATAAATTCAATTCCACCTTCAATTTTTTAGATGAGAAGATTATCTGATAAAGCGACGTAGATGTTGAATGAACTAAATGAAGTTCAAATGGAGTTCATTGTCGTTCATTACGAATTATATATATTAGGTACTTCCGAATAACTGTATTTTGTTCTGTCATAATGACAATTTGTTGAGATGATTGTGTTATGATGAAAACTATGTTGATTATATTTGATTGCAGGGTTACTCATCCTAGGTTGGGTAGCATTGAGAACAAAATTGATGGAGTATTACGTTCGACAACGTCCTAACTTGAGTATTATTTTGGATTGTGGATCTTATGATGTAGTTCGCAATATTAGTTTTTGGATATTGTTATGTATCATCACTATTTTTAGGATATTATCACGTAGATTAATAGACGTTAGCTAGTTTTTGGATATCATTACATAGCTCACACACTAGCTAGTTTTTGGATATGATGTACTTCACTTCAATATTTTTTTATTGTTAGTATTTTGATGTATATCAAGTTTGTGATATATATGAACTTGACTATTATCTATTTACAAGGGTTGATTTAACCTCTTATAATATTTTTGTTAATTGATGGAGTGATTTTTTTTTTTTTTTATATCAAATTTTATGTCAGTTTTGAAAAAACTCTCATAAAATTACTAAAACTGAGATAAATGTGATGTTATTTATGTCAGTTTTTCATGAAAATGTGATTAAAAATACGTTGAATAAGGTAGTTTTTATGTGTGTTCGTAAAAATTGAGATAAATATTATTTTATTTATGTCAATTTTACGAACATTTATGTCAGGGCTTTATATGTTAGTTTTGAAAAAATTTAAAATTGACATAAATGGTCATTTATGTCAGTTTTTGACTGACATAAATGACCATTTTTCTTGTAGTGAGTCTTACAGGACGAGTAGCAGCACTCAACAGATTTGTATCGCGAGCAACTGATCGATGTCTCCCATTTTTCAAGACGCTCCGAAAAACTTTTGAGTGGAATGATGAATGTGAGAAGGCTTTCCAAGACTTGAAGAAATATTTGGGAACACCTCCACTGTTATCCAGGCCAGTGATGGGAGAAAAATTATACTTGTATCTGGCAGTGTCCGAGAATGCAGTTAGTTCGGCATTGATAAGAATGGAGAATGGAGTACAAAAACCAATCTACTACACAAGTAAGGCCTTCCGAGGAGCAGAGATCAGATATCCAAGGCTGGAAAAATTGGCACTAGCATTGATCGAGGCAAGTAGAAGAATGAATCCATACTTCCAGGCTCATACCATAGTAGTATATACTGATATGCCATTGAGGCAAGCCCTTCATAAACCAGAAAAATCAGGAAGATTGATGTGCTGGGCAATAGAGCTTGGTGAATATGATATAGTTTATGAACCCAGATCATCACTAAAAGGGCAAGTAGATGTTACAGGATCATCAAATTCAAGCCCAGACCAGCTTAGGTTGGTAAAAGGGCAAGAAAAGATGATCGACGAACAACAAGAAATATCAGGAGATGGTGATAGGAAGCAACAAATTTTCCACCGAGGAACTTGTCAGATCAGAAATTTGAAGATGAGTTACCTATATGGAGTCTGTATGTGGATGGTTCATCCTGCACTACAGGATATGGCGCAGGGATAGTTTCAAACAGTCCGGACGAGGTCGACATGGAATACGCCCTACGCTTCCAATTCAAAGCTTCCAATAATGAGGCTGAATATGAAGCCATGATTGCAGGTCTTAGTTTGGCAAAAACCATGGGGGCAGAACAAGTTATTGTTTTCAGTGACTCGCAATTGGTCATAAACCAAATGATGGGAGTATAAACATCTAAAGGAGAATTAATGATCAGATATCATGCAAAGGCAAAGGAATTGGTGTCGAAATTTACTGCTATTCAGCTGGTCAGAATACCAAGAATGGAGAATGTAAGAGCAGACGCCTTAGCTCGATTAGTATCAGCTACTCGTACCGAGATGCGAAGAATAATCCCAATTGAAGTTTTAGCTGGTCAGAGTCTAGATGAAGATCTAATGATAAACTTTAATACCCTCGATTTAGGGTCATCATGGATGGATCCCATCAGGGCATATATTGAGAAAGGGGAATTACCAACTGACAAACATGCAGCCAAAAAACTAAAGTTTATGGCTGCTCGTTATGTACTGAATAATGGTATTCTATACAGACGAGGAATTATAACAGGTTTGCAAAGATGTGTGCATCCAACCAAGGTGAAAGATTTGATTGAAGAGGTCCATGAAGGGTCCTGTGGAGCCCATGTAGCAGGTCAGACACTTTTGCAAAGAATGATGACTCAAGGATACTACTGGCCAACAATGAGAGCTGATTGCATAGCCTGTGCTAAGAAATGTGACTAGTGTCAGCGCTTCTCCTCCATCCGAAGAACTCCCCAAGCGTTATTGACACCCATTACTTCCCCTTGTCCATTTTCCATATGGGGAATAGATTTGGTTGGGCCACTACCGATGACCAGGGGAAGATTTAAGTATCTCGTGGTCGCTATGGATTATTTTACTAAATGGGTTGAGGCTGAGCCTCTCATTGATATGACATATGACAAGGTGTACCAATTTATTTGGAAGAACATCATTTGTTAATATGGTCTTCCTCATGCCTTCATCACAGACCATGGAACACAATTTGATAACGAGGAGTTTGCTACCTATTGTCATCAGTCAAATATCTTGAAGATCCACTCGGCACCAGGCCATCCTCAAAGCAATGGACAAACTGAAGTGACAAATAGAACGCTGCTGAATGGTTTGAAAAAAGACTGAACGATGCGAAATCAAACTGGATCAACGAGCTACAATCAGTGTTATGGGCTTACGGAACTACTCCCCGAGCAGCAACAGGGGAATCTCCATATATGCTGGCATTTGGAAGTGAAGCTATTATACCCTTCGAATTGGGTCTCCCAACACACAGAATATTGAATTTTAATTCCCCTGTTAGTGATTTAATGAGAAGGTTAGACTTGGACATGCTCGAGGAGGTTAGGGAAGAAGCAGCCATTAGAAATGCTACTTACCAGCAACGAACAACTTTGTTCTACAACAAGAGAGTGAAGAAGTGCGACTTGAAAGAAGGAGACTATATGCTAAAGAAGGTGATCCAAAAGCACAACAAACTGGAAGCAAACTGGCATGGACCCTACCGAGTTAAGGAAGTTGTTCGACCAGGGACATACAAAATATAAACTTTAGAGGGGGAGGAGTTTAAGAATGCATGGAATCCAGAACATCTGCGCAAATATTATCAGTAATGTAAACTCTCATGTAATGTAGTTTCATCAGTATGAATAAATTGACAATGTTCTGCCCAGTTCTTTCCTTTTATTGGAAATTTTTTGTGGAATAGTAGTGCTACACACTGCTCAGCAAAACTCGGACTACTTAAATATATTCCTAAAAATTCCAACTTGGTTGGTTAGGAAGTAAATCTATTCCTAAAAATGCCAAATTGGTTGGTTAGGAAGTAAATCTATTCCTGAAAACGCCAACTAAGGTTGGTCGGGAAGTAAATCTATTCCTAAAAATGCCAACTCGATTGGTTAGGAAGTAAATCTATTCCTAAAAATGCCAACTTGGTTGGTTAGGAAGTAAATCTATTCCCGAAAACGCTAACTAAGGTTGGTCGGGAAGTAAATCTATTCCTGAAAACGCCAACTAAGGTTGGTCGGGAAGTAAATATATTCCTAAAAATGCCAACTCGGTTGGTTAGGAAGTAAATCTATTCCTAAAAATGCCAACTTGGTTGGTTAGGAAGTAAATCTATTCCCGAAAACGACAACTAAGGTTGGTCGGGAAGTAAATCTATTCCTAAAAATGCCAACTTGGTTGTCTAGGAAGTAAATCTATTCCCGAAAATGCCAATTAAGGTTGGTCGGGAAGTAAAACTATTCCAAAAAAGTGCCAAAGATTGGTTGGTAAGAAAAATTCACTAACTATGGTTGATCGGGTATAAAAACCCACTAACTGTAGTTGGTCGAGAAGAAAACTTTAGCGACCTTGGTTGGTCAGAAACATTTTATGAGTACGAGAAAGTGATCGAGCAAAATTTTGATACTCGGGACTTTTTAAATTACTACCAAGTTGGTCGAGAAACAAAATATCATCAATTTTGGTTAGTCATTAAATGATTACCACAAATTCAAGATAATCGACAATAAGTTTTAACAAACTCCAGTTGATCGACAAATAATACAATGTTGTTATCTTTTTAATAGATATACATGCACAAATGTAAAGTGTTTTATAATTACAAGACAATGGCAGTCAAGATCTGTAAATAAAATTATTTCATTAAATGTAGAACAAAATACATCAAGAATGAAATATACATTTATTACATTAAGATTCCTATTCTATTGGTTTCTTCCCCTCTGCTTTTGAAACAGGTTCCTCGCCAGCAGGTGGATCATTTAAAGCATGAGGGGAATTTATGAAGTTAAGATCTTCAAGCATCCTGATATTCATCACAGATGGTCGATCTAGTAGGTGCTCGGGATGAGATATCTCGACATTGGAATGGAGATTGTAATTGCCGAGGTATTTGGAAATCAGACACCGAGGGATGGCCCGAGCAGGGATCCAACTCATATCAAGCTTGAATGGTGGCACTGGTAGGTCGAGCAGCCCAGGATTATGGTAATCCCACAGGTAATGACCATGTTCCAATTGCAGTACACCTAAGGCATTCAACCATCCCTGTTTGTAACCCTCATTGTTTGCATTTTGGATACGATCATCCAAATGGTAGAGATCCTCGTTGTAGCCAGCCATCATGAATTCTCTGGGCTGCTTGTGGAATTGATATGTCAATCTTTTTAGCTGCTCGTGGAGATTTTTGATAAAGAGTTCTTTATTCTCCAAGACAGACTTCTGCGTAGAAAGCTGCTCTTCCAGATCCCTGATCTTCTTAGACATCTCAGCCAATGCCTGGTTCTTTGCCATCAGTTCGAAGGCCTGGTTCTCTAGAGCAGATTGAGTCCTCTGTTCCTCGACAGGAATCTGAGCAGCTCTTGCTCGTTCCCGAGGAGCTCTTTCTCATCCTCGAGCAGACGTAGAAGGACCAGACCTATTCAAGGTTTCTAATTCATCCCTCAGGTTGGCATTTTTGACCTCCAAGAAAGAGAATCCCTCGTCAGTCACTGGGATCAAAGCATTTGAGGTGGAAGCTACAGACTTCAACTGAGACACCTCTCTTTGCAGGTTATTATTTTCTTTCTCTAATAACTCAGCTATCTGTCTGTGCTCTTCGACCTTAGCCTTCAACGTTCTCTCCCGCACGTCGTAAGAAGCAAACCGTTTATCATATCCCTTATCGGCACAAATTTGCTGATACTTCTTCTCGTACCCCTCGTGCAAAAGGGCAGTGGATTCCTTATATTGTTGTTGAAGTTCTTCAAGAGTGCCTTGGAGATCCTCAATCATAACATAGTATGCCACATTATTAGCCACTGCACGGTCGAGTAGGCACTTCGAATACTGATAGGTTTCAATTGCTTGCTTTGAAGCACCTTGACCGAGGATGTCAGTGATTTGAGCTGAACTCATGTCTGTATGACCGGCTTTAAAATATTCATTGCATTGTCGTAACAACTTTGTATCATGAGCAGATAATAATTCCACCCTGGCCAGAAACTAGTAGAGGAAGAAAAAGCAATAATCAATCAGAGTACAAACAGAGCATGAAGAAGAGAATCAACAGTATGCATAAGCAAAAGTTCAAATTTTATTACATCACAAAGTTCAGAAGTACAAAGTTCAGAGTTACATGTTCAGAAGTTACATTTGACAAAGAAAAATAAAATAGAGAGAAATCCGAACAACTCTACACCTTTTCCTTGTCTCCCAAAACTTTTTCGGGAGGCTGGGACGAGGAGGTAGGTTGCTCGGATGGAGCAGAGGGTTGCTCGGGAAGTGCTGGAGGTTGCTCGGAGGAAGTAGCAGGTAGTTGAAGTTCCTCGCCAGTGGGCTAGATAGCTGGGGGATGAGAAATTTGATCTCCCATCACCATGGAAGATTCCTCAGTGCCAGCTTCGTCCTCTTCTTCTTCAGGAGTTGGAGGGGGACCAGGGATGTGTCGTTGAAAGAGTTCAGAATTTTCATCAACCTTCATCTCCTGCAGAGCAATGACCCACCCATCTCTAAAGTATTTGAGGCTGCCATATTCTACTTGCAACATCATGGCAGCCAAACCTTTGTTCCACCCTTTATCCCAGCCAGCGCTGAAAGATTTCTTCACAGTCAATTTCCTCTTTGTCTTCTCCGAGGAAAGCTTCTTGCAAAGAAGATTGTCAGCAGCCTTCAGTTTATTCTCAACTTCCTCCTTCTGACGGCTTACTTCCCGAAGTTGACCCAACTCCTCCTCATCAGCCTTGAGCTTATTTTAAAGCTCCCTAGAATTTTTGAGCTTCCCTTCGAGCTCTTTACTCTTCTTCTCCAAATCATTCATTTTTTTCTCCAACCCCATGGAGACCTCAATAACCTGAGCCTTCTCATGCTCAGTCGAAGTAAGCTTTTTCTCCCAAATTGCCTTATCATCATCATATTTCTGACGAGAATCTTTCAGAGACTGCGCCAGGCCTACCAAAGCTTCCTCTACACCAGACGAGGAGCTTGAAGCTTTAATAGTTTCATCTTTCTTCAAAATTAGTGCACAGATACAAAAAGGAAAGAATGAAAATTTAAGACAATTGGACTTACAGAAGCAATGTGACGAGCTGCTAATATGGTAACCGTGTCCCGAGAAAGGTTTTCTTCAATACCTTGGATCTCGAGAATGATCCAAATCTTCACCTAGCTCATAGCAGAGCTCGGGGGAACAAAAGTAGGAACACCACTAGTCTGGGGCTGAGAGATGGATTCAACCAAATTGATAGAGGAGCTTTTCTTCAGCCTCCTCAGAGAAGCATTAACTTTCTCGACTAACATTGTAGTCTTAGTCGGAGAAATGACAATCACCTCGCCTGGAGCAGCAGCCTTGCTCGGGGCCAGTGGGGGCTTCTCGACCACCTTCACAGGAGCAACCGATGGAGGTGCATCAATTTTCTTTGTCCTTTCTCCTGGGACATCAAGATTACTTCTTTTTGCCTCTCCAGCACCAGAGGCAGGGTTCTCAAAAAGGGTAGGAGGTCTTCTTTTCTTCATCCTTTCACTCAAAGGAATATGTGACTCAGGTGAAAAACTTGTAGAGGCTGGTATTGGTTCTGCGTCGCTTATCACCGGGCGAGCAGTAAAAGAGGAAGTGTAACTCTTGTACTGAAGCAAATATGAAGCTGACCTAATATGCTCGTCGGCAACAGTCTAATGCAAACTCCAGATAAGTTTTAAATGCCTTATATTAACGTCTGCCTCTTTTGGAGATTTTCTTTTGCTGTCAACTCCAAATAAATCAAAATTAAAATATCAGTGTCACATTTTATCAAACACAAAGGAAGCATAATTTTGAAAATAAAATAAAATAAAAACAACCTATCCCATTGCCATAGGGAGGACATCTGGGACCCTGGTAAACATCATCTCGAGTTAATGGAGGGTGTTGCCAATTTTTCATAACAACCCCATGCTCAAAGTAGTCCCTATTGGCATCTGGGAGATTGACTACTAAAGCTCTATTTAAAAACCTAGTTTTTAAATAAAAAGTATTATCACCCACAGCCCATCTATAACAAAACATGATTTCAGGAATTCTTATACGAGTTCCATGAATTTGATTTAATCTATAAACACCGTTAATTATTCTCCATGTATTGGGGGATATTCGTGCAGGAACCACGTCAAAGTATTGACAGAATTCCAGACATAGAGGGTTTGGGGGAAAAGAAAAGCCACACTCAGCAACAAAGAGATTGGGGAACCAATGTCCCTTAGCCAAAAGAAAATAGTCTGAAGGCTCAAAAAGGTCTTCCAAAATAACCCATGAGGGAATAGAGAAATCAGAGCGAAACTTATCAATCGATTCTACAGGATAAACCATGATGAAAGAAGGAAATCAAAGAGAAAGAAGAAAATCTTACAGGAAAGGGATGAGTCTGTTGACAACAAACGATGGAAGAGATGAACGCGCAGGAGAGAGAGAGACGATGGAAAACTCAAAGAGACAAATTTGAAAAAGTAGAAGACGATGGGATTTTCTGCAATGTTTAAATACTTTGCCTTGGGAAAGGGTAAAAGTAATGATTACAAAAAGATCCGGTTACATTACCGGCGGCTAAACAGACAAAAGGGGCATGGGAATCGAAGCGGTTAGAAAAATTCAAAAAAGACCAATTCTACGAATTTGGAAGAAGAAATAAATACAAAAGAAAATACTCCTAAATTTCAGGATGACCATTTAAAACCGCCATATTTCGAGAAAGAATGTTCCACACTCCTCAAATTTCGAACTATAAAACATTGGGGACTTCTGTTGATACCAAATTTCGTTTGCTGACATTGCTCAATTGGGTGAAGACATGTGGCAATCTATGTGGCAATGACAAACACTTATGAACAACACCTTGACTCCGAGGAACCATACTGCAACGAGGAACTCTGCTTCCCTGATCAACCCAGATGCTCCGACCTACAAGAACTCTCCGAGGAACTTTTGAGTACCGAGGAACTTAGGCGGTCCGAGCAACTTAGGCGGCCTGAGATGCACCTTGAACAAAGCATTAATAGCAGGATAACCAACAGTTTGACTGCGCATTAAATGCTTATTATCATACATATGTCTACGCTTAAGGGGCATTGAATGTATTACCCTTTCACATTACAGCCTTAGGGCTATAAATACATTGTATTATCCTCATTGTTAGGGGACCGAAATTTCTTGAGAAAACTTGTAATCGAGAATTCCCAAACAGTCAGCAATAACAGAAATATTGGATGTAGGCCATTCTTATAAGGCTGAACAACTTTAAAAGTTCTTTGTCTCATTTTATTTATTTGTGATTAAATAATTAGATATAATCTAATTTTTTACATCAACAATGTGTAATCAATAACTCATTTTACTGTGATAATCACTTTCTAAATATTTTCAAAATGTTTTAAGTATTAACTCTTGCTATCAAAATATTTTCAAAACTGTTTAAGTGTTCAGCCACATGGACACCAGACTTGAGGATTCTGTTCAGGGACTTGTAGTTGTAGCTTTATGGAGGATAACAGGACTTTCCATAGATGACTCATTTATACTGATCTAGTGTAGGATCTCCATTTCACCACTCTCTATTGGGAAGATATTCAGTTCTGGATTATTTTGGTTATTTAGTAGTTGTGGATTTTTAGCCGAATGTTGACTCGGCAAGACTTTATCCATTATATATGGTGAGATGGTTTCGATTTATTACATGGTGTGAATGTCTAATTTATTTTTTCGCTTGAGTATTTTTCTTGGGTTAATGAACGATAAAATTTGGCACCAGTCTTATTTCACTTAGGTGATTAGTAATTAAAAAGTTTTCGACAGTGATGCTAAGAATGAACCAACTGAGAAACCTGTTTTAATTTAATTTAGGATTGATCACCTGGGATTTTATTAGGCAGGGTGTCATAGATGGTATCAAAGCTTTGGGTTCTAGTGTCCAAAGGATCTGAGCGGCTTACTACGATTTCAGCATTTCGTTCTTTTGATGTAGAGCCCTATTTTAGAAGTGTTGCTTTTGTCCTTGCATTCTTAAGATATTGTACTTCTCCTATTAGATTTTTTTATAAAATGTGTCCTTATACAATTCGATCTCTTTTTAGATGCCACCGAGGAGACAGTGAGCAGAGAGGGTCGAGGCCAGGGATAAGGTGAGGGAGGCTCATCTGGAGCCACAGGCACCGCCACCACCACTACCACGCCCACCACCACCACCCGAGCTGATCTCTACCACTCAGGTGGTAGTGATAGTGGCTCAGGCAGTTGAGACGGATATGAGGGCTATAGCATCCCATTTTCCTCAGCCCCAGGCACAGCCTCTAGTGTCACCAACAGTTAAAGCGCCAGCAGGGCCAGCTTCTTGGAAGCGAGTTAGGGAGACCTTTCAGAAGGGCTACCTTCCATAATTTCAAGGTAGTACCGACATGGTGGAGGCTTGCATTTTGAAGAAGAACATTTAGCACCATCTGCGCATGCTTGAGTGTACCGAGATACAGAAGTAGATGCTTGCTACTTCCCGTCTATCTAGAGAAGCTTTACAGTGGTGGGAGTCAGTTACCACCGCAGCGGAGAGGGACTTGATGAATATTTTTGAGCTTTGGGTGCAGTTTGATCGCAAGTACTTTTTGCCTACTGTAGAGTCAGAGATGAGGAAGAAATTCAGTGAGGTGGTTCAGGATGATCGATCAGTGGTTGACTATGAAAAGGAGTTCACCTTCCTGGATAATTTTGTGCCAGACGAAGTGAGCAACGAGGAGTGAAAAACGTCTAAGTTTAAGGATGGTTTGACCTGGAAGATTAGGTAACATTTGATCGGTAACCCAACACTGTTGACTTATATAGACGTTGTCAACGCCACACTAGTGCACTGTGAGCATCATTGCTTCCATGTGAAGGGAAGCAAGAGTGGTGAGCCTAGGTAGCCGAGCATGGAAAATAGGGGTAGTGACAGCAACATACCCCAACAGCACACCGCAGGACTGCAGGGGCAGGATCCCTGATAGGGGAACTTAGCCAAGAGATTTAGGTATGGTATACATCGATCTGATAGGCTGGGACATCATGGTTCCTAATAGCAAGTTCCTCAAGGCCTTCAGGGACAAGGGAACCAAGGGGGAGGCCATCAGGGCCAAGGGCAGAGATAGTTCCAGTGACAGTGTTTCTAGTGTGGCCAGTAGGGTCACAAGATCAAGACTCTCGTGTGGTTGGTGGGTTATACGGTAATGATAAATTGTTATGAGAGGATGATCATTTTTGCCATTTTGGGATAGGAGATGTTCCTAGTGGCGATGCCTCTTACCGAGGGAGGATCGCACACTCACTTAAATTATATTGAGGAGGAGACCTCACAAGAGGTGGTTGTTTCTCTGCACTCAATCCCAATCGTGAGGAATTTTGAGGAAGTCTTCCAAGAGATACTAGGGTTACCACCCATCAGGGAGATAGAGTTCATTATCGATTTAACACCGGGGACATGACCAATTTCTAGAGCACCGTATCGCATGGCCCCTTCGAAAATGTGAGAGTTGAGAGAGAAGATTCAGCAGCTCTTTGGAAAGGGTTTCATTCGGAAGAGTACATCATCGTGGGGTGCACCAGTGTTATTTATGAAGAAAAATGATGGTTCACTTAATTTGTGTGCAGACTATAGGGACCTGAACAAAGTGACGATACGTAACAAGTATCCATTACCTAGGATTGATGACTTGTTTGATCATTTGAGACGGGTTGCGTACTTATCAAAGATCGATTTGAGGTCAGGTTATCATCAGTTGTGCATTCGAGAGGAGGATGTACCTAAGACCGTTTTCTTATCGCGATACGAGTCGTACGAGTTCAGGGTTATGCCGTTTGAGCTCACTAATGCGCCTGCATTGTTTATGGACCTCATGAGCAGGATATTCAGGGAGTTTTGGGACCAGTTTGTGATCGTATTCATCAATGATATCCTGGTTTACGCTCGCACGAAGGAGGAGCACACCAAGAACTTACGTATGGTTCTTTAGACATTATGAGACCATCAATTGTATGCCAAATTCGAGAAGTGTGGATTTAGGCTTCGGGAAGTTTAGTTTCTTGGCCACATTATGTTTGACAGAGGCATTGTCATTGATCTAAGTAAGGTATCAGCAATGAGGAAGTGGGGACAACCCACGACACCGATCGAGTTTCGGAGCTTTTTGGGGATGGCCGGTTACTATCGTCGCTTCATGATTAGGCTCAAATTCTTTCGAACTTAGCCCCTTAATTTAGAGACCTTTACCACATCGAATAGTATAAAATTAATGTAATTATCTCTTTTCCTTGACATTAACTTATTCTAATAAGTGCATCTAGTTTCCTGTATTTCTCCTTAGTTTTGCAGGTATTTGAAGAATTCAGGAAGAAAGAAACTGGATAAGTAATGAGCAAAGCCAAAGGGTAATTATGTAAATTTGTAGCTATCATCTGGAGCTAAAGCCAACTAGAAAGTTGAAGAGAATCAAATTTTAAGATCTTTGGAAGAAATGGCAAGTCAATCCGAGCTCCGGTGATCAAGTTATAAAGATTTGAAGTTGATAAGGAATCAAAGAAAAGACCCCTCAATGAAAACAGAGGACGATTCGGACCTTTTATTGGAAAAGGATCCGGACCGCCTTGGAAAATATATTATGTCTCAAAAAGGGGGGTCCAGACCGCCTCAAGCCAAGGAACATTGTCTCGAAACAGGGGGAGATCCGGACCGCCCTGCCCGATGGGTCCGGATCGCTTTGAATTTTCTTCAAATTTTTATTCTTTTTCTCAGAGTTTTTATGAGGTCAAACTCTTGTAAATTTCAGAGCTATTTATTCAGATTAGTTCCATAATATTAGGAGTTCGATTTTTAGGTTTTCTATGTAGGAGTAAAGGGTTTTTGGCAGTAAAAAACCTTAGTTTTCACTAAAAAGCATTGCTGTAAGGATTCAAGTTTGATTTCTGCAATTCAAGTAACACCTTTCCTTTGATTTTCAATTTCTCAGTAGTTTAATTGTTGATTTTAATCTGAAATTCTCTTTTCACTTAGTTTCTTTAGAGTTAATGTTTTATTCCTTAAAAACCCTATTTTTCTCTAACTTAATTATGTCTACCTAATTTTCTAAGGGTTGGGTTGCATGTACCCAACCCGATGTAATTGACGAGAATGGAAATAGTCTTTTGAATTAAAATATTAGATGAATCGGGTTGCATAACTGGTGCAACCGTCGTATGACTTTTGATCCCGTTTGCCCTAGGTAACAGGGATGCTTAAGAATGCGACGCGCGTATTGGTTAATGTGACACCGCTTTACTCGTCCTTTGATTACATACTGTGCGGGCTACGATCCCTCATATTTGTAATGCTTGGGAGTACTAAAGACTGGGTTCATTTAAAATTCTAATTCTGAATCTAGTATCCGATGAAGTGAATTACTAGGGTGTGGGGGATTGTAACCCGACCTATTGTTCTCATTTCATAGTTAAACGTTTAGTCTATTTATTATCAATTTTTTTAATAATTAGCGTAGTTGCATTTTGTTCATTCTTAGTTTTAGTAGTTAATTATTCTCAAAATTGCATCTATTTGTAGTTGTTTCATTTCCCGAATCACCTTTTCGTTCTTTTTAGTGTCAAAGCTAGGATTTCTTCATCTTTCCAACGTCGTCACGACTTCGCTCGTCCTATTTCCCTGAGGATCAATACCCGGCTTACCCAGATTATTAATTGAGAGGCAGGCTTGCACTTCAGCCTACATAGTACGCACACTAGACACATTTGTGGTCACATCAAGTTTGTGTTATCGTTGCCGGGAAATTAGGTAGACTTAGGTTAAATCAAGTCAATGTAAAGCTTAGACCAAAAATTCAAAAATAACTAAATAAAATATATATATATATATATATATATATATATATATATATATATATATATATATATATATATATATAATAAGGAGTAAAAGATGTTTACTATTCCATAAGATGATAACTTAATTAGAGGTCCTGATTATGCCAACAAGGCACTAGATGGAAGGTGAGATCACAATTCACACCATAAGCTCTACAACTCACCACATCTCATTATATACTCAATATTGTATTTACAATTTTAACCCACTAAAATATACTTCCCCCTCCTTTTCTTCATAGATTTTTCATTATGATTCAAACAAAGAGGGCATTTTGGTAACACACTAAAAACTATTTTGGTGCTCACACACACAATGATTTTCTCTCTCTCTCTCTCTTAGCCATCAGTCACCTACCCTCAATAAACGTCATACCCACTCATAGCCTCATTCCCACTCAAATTCTTCACGATCTCTCTCTCTCTCTCTCTCTCTCTCTCTCAAGTTCTTCACCGAATTCTCTTATTCTTCTTCTTCTTCTTCAGGTGCGGTGTTCCTCTATTTTGTAAAGATTTATGGAGTTTATTGTTCTAAACTCTGAGTTATAATTGTGTTTATGTTTTTTTACCATACATTTTAACTCAGTCTCTCTCTTAAAGCATTTTGTTGTTTGTTGATTGAGGGTATGTTTTTTTATATGAAGATGCTTTCTAACTGCCTCATTATTATTTATGCTTTCTAATTACTTCATATGAACCCAATACCCTTTTACCCTTCTCTCTATAACTACTTCATTATTTTTTCCTCCAGTTACCTATTTGGGTATGTAACTTACATGGGTGATATTGGGTATGTAACTTACATAGGTGTATAGATGGTATTCAAGAATCCAATAATGGAAATTCTTTATTTCAATTTATAATTTTTTTCATGTCAGATAGGATGTTTATTTGAGCTCTGAATTGGTATCGGACTAAGACAATAGTTTTGGTGATGGATATTGTGTTGATTGTACTTCTTAGTTAAACAAGTTTCTAATGTTTATGGATTTTGAAGCAAATTTTAGCACCAATCTTACACATATTTTGCAGAAAGTTAATCTGCATATTGATTTAGAAGATAATAAAAATTGTATTATTTTGAGGGTATAACATGTGTCATTGGTGTGAAAGAGTCTCGAATGCTATCTACTATATAAATAATTTTTCATAAATGGAATTAATATCGAGAATGAACATATGATATCCTTAAGCTTTTCTCTTATTCAGTCGTTGAAATGATTGTATTATTTTTAGGGTATATTTTTAGGGTATAACATTTGTTGCAGGCAACTGAAATATCCTTACATCAACCCACCAAACCTTATACCTTTCGTAACGTACACGAGTTGCGCGATGCTAGAATTCAGTTCAAGCAGAGGTCCTCTAACAATTTATCTGACGTCAGCTATGTCCCTCGTAAGCTCTGTGTGTACCTTGATCTTTCTCGAATAACAGTCGATGACTCCACAAAGTCCAAGTTCTTGAACCTGTTAGCCTTTGAGATTCTCGATTCTCTAACATGATGCCTTTGGAGTTATGAACAGGAACGAGGTCTCATTGTTCCTATTTTTTAGGTGGTATGAATGGGAACATGATGCCTTTGGAGTTTTGAATACAGGTATATTTTTAATATTGTATGAATAGGAACGAGGTCTCATTGTTCCGTTGGAAGTTTTGATTATGCTTATAATATGTTAGTCCCTTATTACAAAAATAAAAGTTTTGTGCATGATAACTTATTAGACTATTCACATCTTACGTGGATGCCTATCGAGAAAACAAAAACTGTATTCATTAGTGTGCATATGGTTTATTAATATTGTTGTTTATGTGTTTAGTACCCTATTTTCAAAGATACTTCGCATTTAAATTTTCAAATTTTTGTATATGAAGTATATTTTGTTATTTAAAGCTTTTAAACAATAAGTACACATTATTTGGCATTTTTGGACATCTTCAACAACTGCTTTAGGGTTGGGGTGCTGACCAGGAAGGGTTTTGGTATTTATTTTTGAATGTTTCTCCATGATACTCATCTTGTTGCTTACTCTGTATTTCTGAATGTTTCTTCTACTTTGCTTGCTGGACATAATTCAAGCCAACTATGAATGTTTCTTCTACTTTGCTTGCTGGAAATAATTCAAACCAAATATGAATGTTTCTTTTCGTTTATTCACTTATGTTATTGAACCTTTTGATATTAGGTTGGATGATTGAATGATTGTCCTTAGTCCTTATTCCTATTACACTGGCATTGTAAGCATATAGTTAATCTTAGTAGTTTCTTCTGTACTGATAGCAGTTTCGCACTCCCATTTTGAATCTTTAGAAATACATCATGTGAAGAATAAGATTGTTAGTAAAATTTGGTTGTTTGTGATTATAATTATATTTTCAGTACATATAATCGAACTATGTGCAATATAGGCACAATAAGTGCGCTACAGATAAATATTCTAAGGGTAATTTGTTTTGCAATTCTACTGTTTTGAATCAACAACAAATTAATAGTTCTTATATGCTTCTAGGCTTTTAGTTCTAATATTTAAATACGTATAGGTGGATGGAAGACAATCAATTCATATTTTCTTTTGACAATAAGCATGTACGACCATAAAAACGGTTCTTCCATTGCGCCAATACGTAACCTCAGCCTACTGCATCATTAAAATATGCAATTTGCAGGTATTAATTTTTAATTTTCAGTTTTGAATTGAAAACATAAATTTGTGTTGAAATATGCTACTTGGTGTTTCACTTATTGAATTATATGTTTTACTTTGCATTTGCATTGCAATATTTTGATTTTTGTGTTATTATTTTTATACATTTTAACTTTTTTATAGCATAAGTGGGAGAAATGGCCTACCTCTGTGGATTAAGCAGCCAAGTTCCTCACTATGATTATGCTCTTGATTTGATCCTTTATGCGGGAACATAACGAATTAGTTGAATCAGCAGCGGTGATTCTTTACGGTCTGATCCATGTTCGATACATATTAATAACTACAGGAATGGCAGCTATGTTGGAGAAGTACGAAAATGCTGAGTTCGGGAGATGCCCAAGAGTGTACTGTTGTGGATAACCCTCCCTTCTTCTTGGCCAGTCAGACATTCCTCGACAAAGCACAATAAATATATACTGCCTTAAGTGTGAGGACATGTATATTCCTCGGTCCCGGTTTCAAGATAACCTTAGTGTAGCTTATTTCAGATCCACATTTCCTCATCTGTTCCCGATGACTTATGGGCACCTCAAACCACAAAAGCCTTCACAGAGCCATGTTCCAAGAGTATTTGGTTTCAAGGTCCACAAGCCGTGATTGTTGGAGTTATATTATTGATATCTTTCTTCCTTATAATAGGAGGTAAAATGCTTTTGATAATACAATTAGAATTGAGAAGTCTCATAAGATATGTCATCACACCACAAACCAAGTGCACTTTTTTTATTGATCGGAGTAAGGGGGAATGCCTTTCGTGATGCATATAGTCTTGGAAAAAAATGTGTTGTTTCCTTAAAACTTAAACTAATTTTGTATGGCATCGTTTGGTATAACCTGTGTTCTTTCATACTAGGTTCATTCAATGTTGATTACAATGTATTTTATGCTATGTTTTTTTGTATTGCAGGAAATGAGAGATGAATTTTATGTGTTGCTGCAATAAGTACGAGCTGCTGCAATATAAAGGATTTTCATGTGCTAATGAAGTCTTCATAGTTTAATTGGTATGAATAGGTAAGAGATATTTTAAAAAGGTAAACCTATGAGAGTACTAATTTGATAAAGAATGAACAAGTTTTATAATTTACGATGCTATGATGAATCTTACAACTGGTCACTACTATACCAACTCTCATCCTTAATTTCTGACAGGTGATGGGTTAAAAAGTCTTTGTCCATATGAATTTTAAAGAAATAAATGGTGAGTCTCTTACATTGGCGGGAAAATACTAATTTGGTGATTCTTTAAAACTCAATCCAAATATTTCTTCTTCTTTTAGATACATAGTCAAGTGAGCTGATCATTTAAGTGAAAAATACCACTTTTAACTCCATCCATAAACAAGCAATGGAGAAACAATAACATGGATGTTGAAGAGAAGTCATGTACAAAGCTCTATCATATCGTATTCTATTGAGGTACTATGCATTGTAATATTTTCTTTTTGATTAGGTAATATTCTATTGAGGTACTATGCATTGAAACAATCAGGTATAAATTTATATTATTTGTGTATGAGTCCTAAATAGAACCTGAAAAATAATAGTTGTAGACACCCCATTCTGTTACCCCTAACTCTCCTTAGGTCCCTAGTACCTCCACTCATCACCGCAAACCCAGGTCATGTCCCAAGCACTAACCTGGAAGCCATCGGGCACTCCCCGACTCAGTTTGACCAAAAGTCAAACTCTTCATCTCGATCGAGACACAATGAATCTTCTAAGGGCACTGAATACCTTTTCCAACGGTCCGTCCCGTGCGCGATTCTGACTTACCATGCGGACGAACGATCCGTTTGCGTCCGAAACCCGACCTAGAGGCCACCGGGCGCTCCCAGACTCTATTTGACCTAAGTCAACTCTTCATCTTAACCGAGGCTGAATGAATCTTCAAAGGGCACTGAATACCCTTTCCAACGGTCCGTCCCGTGCGCAATTCTGACTTTCCATGAGGATGAACGATCCGTTTGACTCCGGGAAGCTACCGAGCGCTTCTCGGGCCCGGTTGACCAAAGTCAACTCTCCAAACCGGGTCAAACTCTTTGGAATGTCGAAGTACATCTCCTATCCTTTCTAACGGTCTGCCCTGTGCATGATTCAGACTTACCATGCAGACGAACGATCCATTTGCGTCCGAACGATTCCCCGTCCAACGAACTGACAAATGATTCCAAGCCACATTTGACCCAAAGTCATCTCTCAAACCCAGGAGCGGTCCAAAGGACTATCGAAGGTCTTTGAATTACCTTTCCAACGGTATGCCTCATGCATTATTCTGACCAACGATTTTCCCTCGGCGACTGATTTTCTGAAAAATCCTCAAACACACTGCCAAACGGCAGGTTCCCGAACCTGCCTATCGGCAACTGCCTGCCGATGGGCAGGAAGGTATCTTTGCCGATCGGTAGTCCCATGGGGCTATAAAAGGAGTCATTGGCCTCATTTTCAAAGGGATCCCAGATCTAACAAAAATCTCTGTGAACGAACTCTAGAAACCTCTCTCGAAGGCAGCGTGATTTCAACTTCCAAATCCCCCTTTTACTTCATCCATTTCATCAAACTTGGTGAATTAGCCACTCTACATTATCATCCAAAGTGCAAGGGCTGCTCCCCAACATTCAAGATCAAGCCTAAGATCTTCAAGAAGGTCCAACTTTCTCAAACTTTCTATTTAAATTCTCTTGAATTCTCAATAACTTGTTTTCTTACTTAGCACTTTTATTATCTCATTTCACACACCCTAATATAACTTTTACTTAGTATTATTGCACATCTTTTATTTTCATAAAACCCAAAAAATAAGAAAAAGAGGGGTTGCTCATAAATTCCAAATAGGGATTCTCACACTTTTTCCACACTTTTCTCACAACTAAAACACTTTTTCTACACACACACACACACACTTATAAATAAGAGATTTCTCCATTTGGATTTATGGGATAAACCCCACCCCTCGTTTTGTATGCGAACTACATGGACTTTGATGCCTTTATAGGCTATGTAGGCATCTCGGGGTAAAACCGGAGACTCGAGTCCTTTTCTCACTTGTTCTCTTATTTTCTATATTCTCTTTATCTCATTTTCTATTATACTCTATACATTCATTCTTAGTGGCGTATTATTCCACATGCGTTATCGTTCCCTTATAACAATCAACGCAAGGGTAATCGCGCAAATCCTATTTTCTATATTAATCTCACATTCCTACGGATGACTCGCTTTATCTTTTCCATGATACAAGTCGAGGATTCCTATCTCCTTTCTATATATACACATGCACACATATCACGGGGGGAAATATAAAGGAAAATAGCAAATATTTATGAGAGACCGAAAGGGTGGAATGGGTGCCTAACACCTTCCCATTTCGTAACTAAGCCTCCGAACCCTTCTCAAATCATTTTGGTTTCGCACGCACCAGTATGTCTTTGGATGCCATCCTTCGGGGTGGCTTCCCATTTTTCTTTTGTCTGTTTTGGGTAAAATAGACTGGAGACTCTGAATCTCTCAACATTTTCGCACCTCACAAATCGACGCCAGCCAAAGCGCTCTCTCGAGAGGGGACGCGCGGGACCCGAAGGATCCTTTACCATCTATGGCGGGGATCGGGGATGGCCACAGTGGCGACTCTGCTGGGGAAAATTGTGTTTTTTCTTGTGTGCTTGACTCTATTTACATAGATGCTATATTTATTTATGTTTCCCCCCATATCTGCCTATCCCCCTTTCTCACATGTATCCCATGCTTACGCTTATGTTCACACACTTGTAGAAAATTCCCCATGTACACTTCGCACCACGTGCACCTAGGATCACATGTATATCCCCATGTTGCACGCATCACCCATCCATACTTGGTGTACCTTTTGGGATACTTGTACTTTGTTCCCTGTTTGGCATAATCAAGAAAGGCATTCTCATTATAAGATACTAATAAGAGAATCATGAATGATTCACACGATATCACCAAAGAGCATTGCTATTGACCAAATTTTACCCATTAACTGGAGGGTCACTTCGTGATGGGCGCTGGTCCAGCAGGTCGCAGTTAGCCTAAGCGATATGACTCTCACCTTCCATTGGCCAAGTACCTTCGACATATATTGAACGGTTCCCCCGCATCGTACCGCTTGACCAAAGTCATGACGGGAGGTATATCGTAGGGAATTCGTTCATGTACGCTGAGTATATCGAATTCGCTGTCACACGTACCGTCCCCACGAGGTATATGGTGAGGCAATTCATGTAGACTCAGGTATATTAAATGGCTTGTCCACACGTACCTATTGCCCGCAAGAGCAAGACGTATATCGTGGAAGTCATGCGAAAGGGGGGAACCCATGCCGATTCACCCAACCAACTGCATACCCGCATATAGGTGTCAAACCTAGGACACGCACTTTAGATTGTCGGTTTCAACCCGAAACTCTACCGAAATTTCGGGTCGATCTGTCGCCCGATTTTCGCGCATTTTTTAAAATGGGACCCTGTCCACGAGCCTAGTTACAAGTTCAAACGTAGCTTTGCATATATTAAGACCCCCACTTTTTGAGGCTCGGGTCCCGTCCGGCATCGCATTTAGGAGAATTAAATACAAGTGAGAACATAATAATCATAATAATCATGCTGAGTGTCGTCTCCAAAAAAAAACATTTCTCCCTTCTTTATTAAAAAATCCAAAAAAAAATTCTCCCCTCTTTATCAAAAAATCCAAAAACATTTCTCCCTTCTTTATCAAAAAATCCAAAAAAAAAAACATTTCTCCCTTCTTTATCAAAAAATCCCCCCAAAAAAAAAACATTTCTCCCTTCTTTATCAAAAATCCAAAAATAGTTTCTTCCTTTTTTCTCAAAAATAAATCTTATCCTACGCCTTATCAGGTCGATTGGAAGCCCTTGTCCTGGCTCCCTATTGGCTTCGATCTTCAGTCAAATGACCCCGGGGTTTCATTCGCTCCTCTACTACTTCTTTCGATTCCGAAATCCATCCATCTTCCATGGAGAATGCAGATCAAGCACCAGTCATACAACCGGATCTGCTGACAGTCCTAGCTCGGCTCGTGGCCAAGATTGACAACCTCCAAGATGAGGTCCGAGAAATGCAACGAAACCAAGTTCCTATTCCTCAAGAGCTTGAGGCCCTGTTCCCTCGTGCTATGGGTCCACCCGATCCTATCTGGGTCCCGAAAGAATATCAGCACGCTCCACGTACCCCTCAGGCTAATGGGCCGCCGCCGACCCAGCTTTCGATGCCAAACATTGCCCAGCCTATGGCTAACCTGCCTATGATCATTGATCCAAAAGAGGAGGAGTTGAACAAAGTCAAATAAGACCTTAAGATGCTCACTAAAAAGTTCGACCAAGTCCGGATCTCCGGCAATTACATGGACTACACCCACATGTCTCCTTATCCTAAAGCGAGGTTGCCCGAGAAGTTCAAGATGCCAAACATCGAGAAATTCGGAGGGAGTGGACCCCCGATTGTCCATCTTCGCAGTTATCACTGTTCCATGACTCTCCTAGGGGCTTTCTAAGAAGTAATGGCCCAACTGTTTCAACAAACTTTGAAGGATAGCACTCTCCGATGGTTTTTATCTCTCGAAGAGTCCAGAATCCGTAGCTGGGAGGATGTAGCCCGAGAATTCATGTCACAGTACAAATAAAACAAAGAGCTTGAGGTCACCCGTCGTGATTTAGAGCTGCTTAAACAAAATCCTGGGGAATCAGTTAGTAACTTCATAGCCCGATGGAGGGAAAAAGCAGCTACCATGACCAATCGGCCATCCGAGGAAGAACAAGTCAACACAGTGAAGAAAAATTTCTTGCCCCATGTCCGAGAAACCATGGGAGGAAAGTACTACCCCCACTTTCGAGCTCTCAGAGAAGTAGGAGTAGAAATCAAGGAAGGTCTTGCCAAAATAGAGGTTGAACCGAAGAAGGTGTCCGGACAGTTCACCCCCAGAAAATATGACAAGCCCATCAGTGCCGCAGTCTCAACCATCAACAACATCTCTCAACCAACCACATCATGGGCACCAGAAAGTCGCCATGCCCCCGTCCAAAGGGAATACACTGAGCTTCATGCTCATCTCTCCAAAGTTTACCAAGCCCTGTTAAGCCGAAACCTCATTAAGCCCTTGGATCCACAGATATTGCCAAATCCACTCCCAAGAAATTTTAAGACCGATGCTCATTGGTCCTTTCACCAAACAGTTGGCCATACCACCAACCAATGCTTCCATCTTCAAAACATAATCTAAGATATCATCGATCGGGGTACCATCGCCCCACCAGCCAATCCTAAGCCAAACACTACTCACAATCCACTCCCAAATCACACCAATGCCATCTTCTTGGAAGAAAACCCGAATTTCCATCCATCAACCCAAATCACACCCCTATACCCTCCTAAACGTCTTCAAATTTGCCCATATTTCCTCCTACACCCTATTAGCCCCGCTGATAGGGCGCTATCACTCCTTACTAGAGCATGCATCACTGTCCGGACCCGTTCTGAAAGTGGAAGTATGGAATTGTCAGAGGTCTTAAATCAACTCCTAGAGTTCGGGCTGAAATTGTCGTCACAGATGAATATCGATTGCCAGAAGTTCAGTGCGCTGTTTTTGGAAGTGCGAAAATGGGCTCGAGAATTAGATAGTTGGGTGATACCCACCGATGAAGTCAGCTTAGATGATGTTGTCGAGACTATGGCGGAATTATTCAGGCAAACCAACAGCATTGACAGTATCACCGGGTTACTTGACGCTTTGAAGATAAAAGGTATCTTGGTCCTTTCAATCACACATATCCCCACATAATGGGGGAACTTGTATGAAGAAGCCGTTGAAGTTATAGAATGCATCGACTTTACAGGGAAAGACAAAATTGTTGCCACCGGATGGGGGAAAGGATTCGAAGATTCAAGCGAAGAACAAGCTTCGGGAAAAGCTGGCCCAGTAGTCAACATATGTGGGATAATCACATTTGAAGAACTCCTCGGAGAAATAAACAGGGTGGCAGAGCAACCTGAGATTGACGAGGAAACAGGATTTAAGTTTTTCACTTCTTCACTAAATCACATGACCAGATCTGGGAGACATTACCAAGTTCCAAGCTCGCTACCAGCAAATGACAAGGGGAAGGGCATTGAAAGCCTTCCTATGCTAGAGATGACCATTGAGGAGAGCAATATCCTTGATCAACTGAAGAAAACTCAAGCTAACATCACTCTATGGGGGCTTTTCATGTCTTCCCAGCTACACATAAATGCTTTAATCAAATTACTCACTGGACCTATAGTTCCTCCCTCTACCATACCAGAAGAAGCAGTAAATTTGGTCGGATCCTTGACCTCCACCCGAATGCTGTCTTTTTCTGAAGAAGAAATCCCCAAAATTGGGCCAAATCAGAATAATTCACTCAACATCTACATCGAAGTTATGGGGAAGGTTGTACCACTCTCTCTTATTGATAACGGATCCGCCTTGAATGTTTACCCATTGAGAACCTTCAAATGTTTAGGTTTGAAAGAAAGTGACCTCGCTCCAACCTCCACTGTCGTGCGTGCCTATGATAATACCCGTCGGGAGGTGATGGGACCCATAAAACTTGCAATAGGGGTTGGACCTATAAACCCTGACGTTGAATTCCAAGTCATAGACATCCCAGCTTGTTTCAACCTGTTGCTCGGATGCCCCTGGCTCCACAAGAACAAGGGTGTGTCTTCCTCACTCAATCAAAAATTGAAGTTCTTCGCCGACGGGCGAGTCATCACCATTTTGGGTGACGACGAGAATGTCGAGGGTGCAAGAACCAACAGTCCAATTCTTGAGATACAGCATGGGTCAAATGATATGCTCCTATCAGGATTTTGAGTTGAGCCATCCCTACTCCCAGACCCTCATAGCAATGTCAATGTAATTTAGATGTTCAGAAACATTCACTTCATGCCCGGACTGGGGCTAGGACAATGGCAGCAGGGGATACTTGAGCCCATCGAACTGAAGAAAGCTTTCCCTCCTTGTGGCTTGGGATATCAGCCATCAGAACAAGAGCTCAGAATGATCCGCCAGACTCGATCAAAGAGAGGGTTAGACTGCGTTCGAACTATCTCAGGAGATTCCTTAAATGGACGATTCATCAAAGAGGGCGAGGATTTCCCCTTTTGTGATTTTCCAGAACCATGGTACGACCACACAGACAAGAAAATGAAGTTTGGAATGGAGATATTTTTCCAAGATAGTTACCCATGGGCTGAAAATTTCCCACACCGCGTACAACCGCTCATCAAAGATACCGAAAAAATTGAGGAAAGTGATTCCAAAGATTCCTTCAACTTGTAGAAACTGGGGCTAGCACTCTGCATGGTTCATTCGGGCACCACATTATTGGACCCCTCTCATCTGATCAAGGCTGCGGATACACCTATCCTCAACTGGCATGCTGTGCCAGTTCTACCTCTTAAAATCTCCCCTAACCCCAATGTTTACCCTATTTCATCTATTGTTGTCTATCCTTGCTCAAATCTAATCGAGACCTCTTTTGATGAGGTTCTCAATGCTGTTTTTCCTATCAATGAAATAAACGAAGATTTTGAGTATCTTGTTGTGCCTTACATTAATTGTTTAGATTCTAATTAAACTTTTGATGATGATGATTTTGCAAATGTACAATTCTTAACTAATCTAAATAAGGTTAATAATAAATAACATAATCGCGTTCAAGTTAATGAAGAAGAGACTGTTGTTATTAATCTCGGTTCTAGTAGCCAACTACGCGAGATTAGGATAGGGTTCACCCATGACGAGCATGAGCACGCACAACTCGAAGAATTACTAAAAGAGTTCGTGGATGTCTTCACATGGTCCTATGACGATATGCCCGATATTGATCCTGAAATAGCTCAACACGAGATCCCCACTCTCCCAGATTACAAGTCGGTTAAACAAAAATTGAGAAAGCTTCGCACCGAATGGTCGCTCAAAGTCAAAGAAGAGGTGGTCAAACAGTTGAACGTAGGTTTCATTCGAGTGATCGAATATCCCACGTGTCTAGCCAACATTGTACCTGTACTAAAATTAGGAGGAAAGGTTCGAATGTGTGTGGATTATCGAGATTTAAACAAAGCTTCTCCAAAGGATGATTATCCGTTACCCAATATCGATATGATCGTGGACAACACAACCAATCATGCTCTCAAGTCATTCGTCGATGGGTTTGCCGGATACAACCAAATCAAGATGCACCAAGACCACCAAGAGAAAACCGCATTCATCACCCCATGGGGAACCTTTTGCTACACCGTTATGCCATTCGGTCTCAAGAATGCTGGGGCTACCTACCAAAGGGCTGCCACAACCATCCTGCACGACCTGATTCATAAGGAGGTCGAGGTTTACGTGGATTATATGATTATCAACTCCAAAACTAGAGAAGGTTATGCTCCTGCTCTCCGAAAGTTCTTCGAATGACTGCGGCAGTATCAGATGAGACTCAATCCACAGAAGTGTGTCTTAGGCGTTACAAAGGGAAAACTCTTAGGATTCATGGTCAGTGAGAAGGGGATAGAGGCAGATCCTTCCAAGATGAAGGCCATACTTGAGATGCCGCCTCCCCGAACAGGGAAAGAAGTTCGAGGTTTTCTTGGGAAATTATAATATATCGGCCGGTTCATCAGCCAACTAACCTCCATCTGTGAACCAATCTTCAAGCTCCTCCGAAAGGATTCAACCAAGGTTTGGAACGAGGCCTGCCAAGAAGCTTTTGACCGAATCAAACAATATCTAACCTAACCTCCAATTCTTATGCCACCATAGCCTGGTCTCCCTTTGCTCCTATACCTAGCCATAATCGACACTGCAGCTGGGGCTTTGCTAGCCCAATACCTTGAGGATTCCCACAAAGAAGGAGCCATCTATTATGCCAGTCGCAAATTGGCCGGGTACGAGGTCAACTACACTACTCTAGAAAAGGCATGTGTCGCACTTGTCTGGGTCACCCAAAAGTTGCGACACTACATGCTCGCCGTTCCCATCAAACTTGTATCCCGAATGGATCCCATCAAATAATTTCTTGAGAAACCCTCATTATTTAGACTAATGGCCCGATGGTTGATGCTCCTAACCGATTTCGATATTGTGTACGTCACACAAAAATCCATAAAAGGAAGAGCCATCTCTAACTACCTCTCGGATTACCTCATAGAAGAAGCTAATGTTTGTATCTTCGAATTCCCAGATGAGAATATCCTTTGCACTGCCCAAGACAACCTCCGATGGAAAATATTCTTTGACGGCGCAGCCAACAAAAGGGATATGACATTAGGATACTCCTAGTTATCCCGGATGACTCTCATACTCCCATCGCCATTAAGTTGAATTTCCCCTGCACCAATAACATGACGTAATACGAGGCATGCACAGTGGGCCTCAAGGTCGCTCTCAAGAAAGGTATTCAATACCTTGATGTATATGGGGATTCTTCCCTCATCATCGGTCAAGTTCTCAAAAAGTGGAAAGTCAATGACGAAAAGATCCAACCCTTTCACGCCTAATTAGAAGGGTTAGCCTCCCAATTCCGAGATATCACCTTCCATTACCTACCTCGAGCAAAGAATAACCTAGCCAATGCTCTCGCTACCTTGGCCTCCATGGTCGACATGCCCGAGGGAATAACAATGACCCCCTTCCTAGTTCAAAAGAAAGATAAACCAACCCATTGCTACCATATTGAGCTCATCACTACAGAAGATCCTGAGCTAGTCAATTACTGGTACTATGATATTTGGTGCCTCCTCAGGTACGGTAGGTATCCCAAGGGTTCCAATAAGAATGACCGAGATACCCTCCGAAGGCTGGTCGCCCAGTACATCATCTGTCATAAAGCACTACTCAAGAGGAATTTCGATGGAACTCATTTTCACTGTATCGCAGGGGCTGACATTGAAAAGATAATGCAGAAAATCCACAGCGGGGAATGCGGGCCCCACATAAACGGTCATATGCTTGCCAAGAAGATTATCCAACAGGGCTACTACTGGACCACCATGGCCCTGGATTGCACCGCCTATGCTCGGAGATGCCCTAAATGCCAATAATTCTCCAATCTCCAACATCTACCTCCACGAGAATTATACAACATGACTTCTCCCTGGCCGTTATCCACCTGGGGTATCGACATCATAGGGAAGGTTACACCAAAGGCGTCAAATGGGCATGAGTTCATTATAGTTGCCATAGATTACTTCACCAAATGGGTCGAAGCTGAGTCATACACAGTATTAAATGCCAAGAAGGTGGCCAAATTCATCAAGAAAGATATCATTTGCCGATATGGGGTCCCATACGAGCTAGTGTTAGATAACGGTTTGCACTTCGAGGCAGAAGTCACAGAAGTAGTCAACGAGTATGGGATTCAGAGACACAAATCTTCTCCCTACCGACCTCAGACCAATGGTGCAGTTGAGGCCGCCAACAAAAACCTCAAAGCCATCATAAGCAAGATGACCGAAAGTTGTAGGGATTGGGCCGATCGGATCTCGTACGCCCTCTGGGGCTATCAAACCTCAATTCGAACCTCTACTGGCGCTACCCCTTACTCTCTAGTCTACGGCATGGAAGCAGTCCTACCTATGATGCTGGAAATACCCTCGCTACACGTCATGCTCAAAGGCAAGGTTAGTGAAAAAGACTGGTGCCAAAGCCGTCTTGACCAGCTGACCCTCCTAGACGAAAGAAGATTAAAGGCTCTATACCACATACAAGGGTACCATCGCCGAATAGCGCGTTCATTCAATAAGAGAGTCAAGGATCGAGCTGTCCGAGAGGGGGACTTAGACCTCAAGGAGATAATAGGACCCATCTGGGACCCCAGAGGAAAATCCAAGCCAAATTGGAGCGGCCCTTACATTGTGAAGAAAATCTTGTCTGGCGGTGCCACCATGCTCACTGACCTGGATGGGGAAGAGATGGCTCGTCCAATCAATCTGGACCGTCTCAAGAAATCCTACCCCTAGTCCGAAATCTCGGCCCGCTACGACTCTTCTCATCCCCCTTCTATTCTAAAAAAAAACTCTTCATTTCCCTTTACCCAGAATTACGTGGGCCTGATCCTCTATAAAAAACCATTTTTAAACAATAAAAAATTCAAAAACCCCGGAGGTACGTAGGCAGCTCATACATCTCACATGAGCACGACCCCTTCTTTTTCACAAAAATATATTCTTTTATTACCTCCGAGAACGGCAGTTTCATTCTAAACATCTACTTGAACAAAAGGATTATGCATGCCTTAGAGATCGGTATAGACAATTCAAAATACAAAATTCATCGAAAGGCACAGCTGGATGATCAGAAACTTGTTTATTTCATTAATAAGAAATGACAATATGGATTACATAAGAAAAAGGAACGGATAACTCCCTTCCCCTATTACCATAGAAATCCAGATAAAATCCCCACATCTGTTACACAAAATAAACTCTCCAAGAGTACTACCCACAGCTACCAGAAGAGCCTGCGCCCTCATCATCCACATCCTGAGGACCCCAAGCTTCCCCTACCTGAATAGAGTGTCGCAAACATTCCATGGATCGATGAGCCTTGACCATCTTCGAAAAGACCACAACACCCCCTTCCATGGAGTCAGATAAAATAAACCATCTTTGACTAGTCTCTACTGCGAACATCTTGTTGACTACTTTCCTCCACAACCACTTCATATAATATTTGGGGACATGGCAAACCCTCCCGATAGACTGAGAGGGACGGGTCGACGGACGCCGATTTTCCCACAAAATCCAAGCAACAGACGCAGGCGCTCAGTCAAATCTTCTACTGGAAAGAAATTTGAAGTCCGAGGGGGCACGACCTGCGCCCAGCCAAATTGGCGCACAAGCCGCCAAGGGAAATAAAAAGAGGTCTGTCTGAGACCAACCAACCGCACATATGAATACTCTCCTAGCTCCAGAATTGGCTACAACTATTCCCACCAAGGCACTGACCAATACAGCCTATGAGCCCCATACTCCACAAGCCAATTCTCCCAATTCTCAACATGCAGGACAACACGGATGAAGTAGCACGAAAAGAAGTTGGGTACAGCCGACAAGGGATACTCTGGAGGAGTCGCCAAACGGAATCTTTCAGACAACCACATGAACAACATCACAGGGCTACCCCTCAAAAAGTGAGAACGACCTTCTCTCCAGGCATCCAAGCTATTCAGAGTCTCCACCAATATCACCGCCGCAGTATTGCGATGTTATGACATCCATGAAGTAATGGCTGCAAGTTGAGGGTCCACGCGTACCTCCCCAGTCACCAACAATAATTTTTAAACAAGGCCCAGAACAACGACTCCAGCATAGCCAGCATCACCTACTTCTCGCAAATGCACGGACTGCAACACCGCCGGGAGGGAGATCATTCCTCTAGCAACTAATGATCTAGCCGTCGAAGGCGAGATATAAAGAAGCCCGACCAACAAATCCCTAGGAGAGAAGGAAAATTCAGGTAAAGCCGCAGAAACACTGAGATTCACACCCAGTATGGCAGAAAATTCCTCGTAGGTAGGACAAACTTCTTCCAACCCAAAGAGCAATACATGGTCTTCGGGGTACCAGAATTATACCGCCGCTATCAGCATATTCCACTCAAAAGGCCGAATGCGCCACAAGGAGACTCGACGCATGTTGAAAGCACCGTAGTCAACATTATAAGAGCACATTGCTTCCAAGGCTTCGAGGTAATTGGCAAACTCAATGCTACTAGGGAGAGCCATCTTGTGGGGCTAAAAGATAGTAGGCAAGTGGATAAGAATGCAAAGGTGCGATGAGAACAATCCACCCTTCTCCCTTTTTATACTTAAAAATCCTCACAAGGAACATAATCCCTGTAGAAATCGAAAGGAATCCTACCCCACAAGGTACCAAAGGCTGAAGAGGGTACCAACCAAAGATTTCAATTGATGGGACTGGACTGAACTGCTGATAGGCAGGTCAGGGTGCTTGCCGATCGGCAACCCCTCCCCCCCCCCCATTTTGGGAAATTTCCCCTTTTCCTCTTTTGTCAAATCAGAAAAATCAAATAGAAATAAATCGATATTCTCAACAGAATTTCAAAATCCCTTTTCCTCGTTATATAATTTCCATTTCTAAATTAAAAACTTTCCTTCACAAATTTCCAAAAATATTCCTTTTTACAGTCTCAACAGCAAATTAAAAAGCGAATGCATTCATTCATCATTAAAATATAAGATAGTCAAAAAACTACATTGCATTGCATATATCTGTTTTCTGTGTTACATCATTTTGCAGGAAATAGAAAGAAAAGCCAAAAACAACGGGACTCAGCCCGAACCCACATTCTCTCTCTCCCTCTCTCAAGAGCTTCCACCCCTGCGACGCGCTCTCTTTCCCCTACGGCGAGACGATACGCCCCCACTACCCGAGACGGAGTCTTCCTCGGACGAGGCTGACGGCACCAAGCAAGAAGGAACAGGGACAGCATCCTGAATGTGGGCTGTCACCGATGATATACAGTCTCTAATGTCTCTCAGCCAAGTGGTCGACACCCGGATTTGCTGCAAGGAAAAGGCAGAATCAGTATCAAGCAAAGGAAATCAAAAAGAGGAAGAGGACCGAAAGGTTTATCGCAGGACGAAGGACCTCCTCTGTCAAATCCAGCTCCTCCGGATCCATCACAAGAGGACGGTGCAGCATCGGCACTATCCCTCCATCAGCCCACCGGATGTTATACGAAGGAGTGTGCAATCGCACAAAAGGAACCTCTGAGGTCCCCACCGCCGCAAGTGCCGACGGACCACCACAACTGTGGGAAGACCCCATCGCCCGACTCGAACCCACAGGAGGGAAAGGCAAGGTGTCATGTATGTTGGGCGCCATCAACCAGCTCGTCACAAAGTCCATATAGTCATACGGTGCAACCGTATCAGTGTACAGCGCATAGGACTCGCCGATCATCGCCGCGATCCTATCATCCTCCAACAGTTGTCACTCCCGCCTCATAGACGTAGGAGGCTGCGTAGGTGGCACCACCACCTCCTCCCCGACGATCTGGCGAACTACCCTCTCCTCGAGATACCAGGAATGGACAAACTCATGCGCCAACAAACGCCTCATCTGCGCATTCACCCCAGTCATCCCCGTATCCTGAATGGTTGTCCCCCAAGAATAAAAGGTCACCTGAAAATTCCCAAGCAGGCATGATTCGATACAAGATCAGAAGGTGCAAAAACTAAGACTGAAAAGCAAAGGACCTTACCCGACCAGTCAGGTCATTCAAGACCTGACGCACCGCCTCCAGGGAGAGAGATCCCTTCGACTGTCGGTTGGCCTTACGCCATCGATACAGTCGGTAGAAGTCCCCAACAGTGTCGTCCTTCAGAGAAATCAGTGGAGTGTTGCACCCAATCACCTCATAGAACCACGACTGAATTCATAAGAAAAAAGAGACGCATAAGGAAAATGCGAATGCATGAAATGAAAATGCGCAAAGTAAAGAATACCTCAAAGAGATATGTGGCTCCAGTAAAAGTCTACCGGCAGCACCAGTTGAATGCATGCAAAGAAGAGTAAAGGGTCGCCAAGGTCAGAGTCCCCCAATCATAGAAAGGGATGTTCGAAAACATCCTCAAGTATGGCAAGAACCACAAATGGATGACGTCGCCACTCGACGCCACTATGAAACCTCCCAGCACCAACAAGATAAACAACCGGGCCATCTGCCTCACTTACAGCCCGTCTTCCACATCAATCACCCTGCTCAGCAACACATCCTTCAGCAGGGACAGCCGGATAGAATCTCCAGAGACTATCCTCCTCACATCACCAAGTGTCGCATGCACCGCCTCCGGCCTCACACGCAAGGAGCGATCCGCCTCTATCTGCTCCCCGTCACAATCCAGCCCCAGCAGTTGCTGCACATCTATGGGAGTCATCGTCATCTCCCCCAAGACAAAACAGAAAGTGTGGGTAGTGACCCACCACTTCTCCCCCAAAGCACACAAGACCACTGTCGAACGAGGCGTCTCATCCAGCGCAGCTGCCAACCTCCCAAAACCCGCTGATGATACCATCCAGCATACCACAAGTGGAAGATGCACCTAAACATCCTTAAGTCCCGTCGTCCCACGAGCATGCATGTTCCTCAAGGAAGTATTAGGCTGGCAGAAGGAAAGATCTCATCAAAAGTCAAGAAAGAAGCAAAAATCACCCAAAAAGAAGGGAATGCCAAAGGTCAGGTTACTTACATAACCGTCGGGAATCACTCTCGAAGAGCGATGATGCGATGGCTCCCGCAGCAAGGTCCGCTCATCCGCAACCGGCTCAAATGCATCGAAATCATTCTCGCTCCCCAAATCAAGGGGCACCCTATCCCTCCAATCCATATTCGCCCAGTCATCAACGGTCAACCACTCCCGGTGGACAGCAGTGCTCACAAAGGCGGCCATTTCTTGAAGATCGGAACGTTAGAATAATTCGCATAGAGAAATCGCAGAAAGAGAGAAGGCCCCTTTTATATAGGATGCCAAGCCCCATGCCGATCGGCACCTCCCCCTTCCATACCGATCGGCACTGACTCCTCACCTTCCCGAGGCAGTCCAAAAGTCTGTGCCACTGCCGAATGGAACCCCTCAATTTATGCCGGCCTGCACCCCCCTTAAAATTTCGTACAGAAATTCCTGGAAAATGCCAGAAAACCCTGAAATATCCTCAAAAATTCCTAAAAATCCCAAGAGGGATTTAGAACGTTTTTGTCAAGAAAATTTCACACTCCTTTAGGAGAAACCTCTTTTTCCCCAATGAAACCCTCAAAATGACCTCTCGAGCAATGCACCCGGACCACCTAATCATCTCCTTAGCAGAATTTACAACCTCAAATCGGTTATCTCCCCAACAATCAGCTCCTCCGCTCAAATCAAGGACACAAAGCCTCCCCAGCCATCAGCTACCCAGTGCGAGACAATATCGCATGTTATTTTCCCTAGCGAATTTCAGAAGAATCACTCGCCCTCGGTGATCTCTCCCAAAGGACGATCCAAATATTCCCCAGCTCATTCATTGTTCCCCAGCGGAACCTCAAATCCAATTCTTATCCCCAGCAGAACCCCAAATCCAATTCTTATCCCCCAGTGGAACTCTTTTCTTTTCCTAAGGAAATGCAATCACTCTTGGGTCAGAATTGACCCCGGTCCTGGATCGTCACCTAAGCTAGGTCAGAATTGACCTCGATCCTCGGTCATCACCACTCTTGGGTCAGAATTGACCCCGGTCTTGGATCGTCATCTGAGTTAGGTCAAAATTGACCTCGATCCTCTATCCTCGGTCGTCACCACTCTTGGGTTAGAATTGACCCCGGTCTTGGATCATCACCTAAGTTAGGTCAAAATTGACCTCGATACTCGGTCGTCAGCACTCTTGGGTCAGAATTGACCCCGGTCTTGGATCGCCAACTAAGTTAGGTTAGAATTGACATCGATCCTCGGTCATCACCACTCTTGGGTCAGAATTGACCCCGATCTTGGATCGTCACCTAAGTTAGGTCAGAATTGACCACGGTCCTCGGTTGTCACCACCTTTGGGTCAAAATTGACCCCAGTCTTGGATCGTCACCTGAGTTATGTCATAATTGACCTCGGCCCTCAGTCGTCACCACTCTTGGGTCAGAATTGACCCTGATCTTGGATCGTCACCTGAGTTAGGTCAAAATTGACCTCGGTCCTCGGTCGTCACCTGAGTTAGGTTAGAATTTACCTCAGTCCTCGATCATCACCACTTTTGGGTCAGAATTAACCCCGGTCTTTGATAGTCACTTGAGTTAGGTCAGAATTGACCTCGATCCTGGGTCGTCACCACTCTCGAGTCAGAATTGACCTCGGTCTTGAATCGTCACCTGAATTAGGTCAGAATTGACCTCAGTCCTCGGCTATCACCACTCTTGGGTCATAATTGACCCCGATCTTGGATCGTCACCTGAGTTAGGTCAGAATTGACCTCGGTCCTCGGTCGTCACCACTCTTGGGTCACAATTGACCCCGATCTTGGATCGTCACCTAAATTAGGTCAGAATTGACCTCGGTCCTCAATCGTCACCACTCTTGGGTCAGAATTGATCACGATCTTGGATCGTCACCTCAGGTCAGAATTTACCTCGGTCCTCGATCTTCACCACTCTTGGGTTAGAATTGACCCCGGTCTTGGATCGTCACCTGAGTTAGGTCAAAATTGACCTCGGTCCTCCGTCGTCACCACTCTTGGGTCAGAATTGACCCCGGTCTCGGATTGTCACCTGAGTTACGTCAAAATTGACCTCGGTCCTTGATCATCACCACTCTTGGGTCAGAATTGACCTCGGTCTTGGATCGTCACCTCAGTTAGGTCAGAATTGACCTCAGTCCTCGGTCGTCACCACTCTTGGGTCAAAATTGATCCTGGTCTTGGATCATCACCTGAGTTAGGTTAGAATTGACCTCGGTCCTCCGTCGTCACCACTCTTGGGTCACAATTAACCTCGGTCTTGGATCAGCACCTGAATTAGGTCAGAATTGACCTCGGTCCTCGGTCGTCACCACTCTTCGGTCAGAATTGACCCCGGTCTTGGATCATCACCTGCGTTAGGTCAGAATTAACCTCGGTCCTCCGTCGTCACCACTCTTGGGTCAGAATTGACCCCGTTCTTGGATCATCACCTGAATTAGGTCACAATTGACCTCGGTCCTCGGTCGTCATCACTCTTGGGTCAGAATTGACCTCGATCTTGGATCATCACCTAAGTTAGGTCAGAATTGACCTCGTTCCTCGATCGTCACCACCCTTGGGTCAGAATTGACCCCGGTCTTGGATCGTCACCTGAGTTCGGTCAGAATTGACCTCAGCCCTAAGTCATCATCACTCTTGGGTCAAAATTGACCCCGGTCTTGGATCGTCACCTGAGTTAGGTCAGAATTGACCTCGGTCCTCGGTCGTCACCACTATTGGGTCAGAATTGACCCCGGTCTTAGATCATCACCTAAGCTAGGTCATAATTGACCTCGGTCCTCGGTCATCACCACTCTTGGGTCAGAATTGACCCCGGTCTTGGATCGTCACCTGAGTTAGGTCAGAATCGACCTCGGTCCTCGGTCGTCACCACTATTGGGTCAGAATTGACCCCGATCTTGGATCGTCACCTAAGTTAGGTCAGAATTGACCTCGGTCCTGGGTAGTCACCAGTCTTGGGTTAGAATTGACCCCGATCTTGGATCTTCACCTAAGTTAGGTCAGAATTGACCTCGGTCCTCGGTCGTCACCACTCTTGGGTTAGAATTGACCCCGATCTTGGATCGTCACCTGAGTTAGGTCATAATTGACCTCGGTCGTCGATCATCACCACTCTTAGGTCAGAATTGACCCCGATCTTGGATCGTCACCTGAGTTAGGTCAGAATTGTCCTTGGTCCTCGGTCGTCACCACTCTTGGGTTAGAATTGACCCCGTTCTTGGATCATCACCTAAGTTAGGTTAGAATTGACCTCGATCCTTGGTCGTCACCACTCTTGGGTCAGAATTGACCCCAGTCTTGGATCGTCACCTAAGTTAGGTCCGAATTAACCTCAGTCCTCGATCGTCACCACTCTTGGGTCAGAATTGACCCCGGTCTTGGATCATCACCTAAGTTAGGTCAGAATTGACCTCGGTCCTGGGTCGTCACCACTCTTGGGTCAAAATTGACCCCAGTCCTGGATCGTCATCTGAGTTAGGTCAGAATTGACCTCGGTCCTCGGTCGTCACCACTCTTGGGTCAGAATTGAGCCCGATCTTGGATTGTCACCCGAGTTAGGTCAGAACTGACCTCGACCCTCTGAATTGGTCACCCTCATTCCTTAGGTTCTCGGAACTGACCTCGACCCTATGATTTGGTCATCCCCAGCATGCTCCTTAGGTCCTCAGAATCGGCCTCGACCCTCTGAATCGATCATCCTCGCTTCCTTAGGTCCTCAGAATCGGCTTCGATCCTCTAACTTGGTCATACTCTCTCGGAAGTATCATGAGGTGTCTAATCAATGGCTATCATTTATTCCAAACTCACCCGTCGAGGGGCTCTGTAGACACCCCATTTTGTTACCCCCTAACTCTCCTTAGGTCCCTAGTACCTCCACTCATCACCGCAAACCCTTGTCATATCCCGAGCATTGACCTGGAAGCCATCGGGCACTCCCCGACTCGATTTGACCAAAAGTCAAACTCTTTATCTCCACCGAGACTCAACGAATATTCTAAGGGAAGTGAATACCCTTTACAACGGTCCATCCCGTGCGCGATTCTGACTTACCATGCGGACGAACGATCCATATACGTCTGAAACCCGACCTAGAGGCCACCGGGCGCTCCCGGACTCTGTTTGACCTAAGTCAACTCTTTAGCTCACCCGAGCCTGAATGAATCTTCGAAGGACACTGAATACCCTTTCCAACAGTCCATCCCGTGCGCAATTCCGACTTTCCATGCGGACGAACGATCCGTTTGACTCCGGGAAGCCACCGAGCGCTTCTCGGGCCCAGTTGTCCAAAGTCAACTATCCAAACTGGGACAAACTCTCCGAAATGTCTAAGTAAATCTCCTAAACATTCTAACAGTCTGCCCCGTGCGCGATTCGGACTTACCATGCTGACGAACGATCCATTTGCGTCCGAACGATTCCCCGTCTAACGGACTGACAAACGCTTCCGAGCCACATTTGACCCAAAGTCAACTCCCGAACCCGGGAGAGGTCCAAAGGACTTTTGAAGGTATCTGAATTAACTTTCCAACGGTATGCTCTGTGTGCGATTATGACCAATGGTTTGACCTCGGCGGTTGATTTTCCAAAAAATCCTGAAACACACTGCCAAACGGCAGGTTCCAGAACCTGCCTATCGGCACCTGCCTGCCGATGGGCAGGAAGGGCTCTTTACCGATCGGCAGTACCCTGGGGCTATAAAAGTAGGCATTGGCCTCATTTGCAAAGGGAGCCCAGATCTGATAAAAATCTCAGTGAACGAACTCCAAAAACCTCTCTCGAAGGCAGCGTGATTTCAACTTCCAAATCACCCTTTTACTTCCACTTTTCATCATCCCTTTCATCAAACTTGATGAATTATCCACTCTCCATTATCATCCAAAGTGCAAGGGCTGCTCTCCAATATTAAAGATCAAGCTTAAGATCTTCAAGAAGGTCCAACTTTCTCAAACTCTCTCTTTAAATTCTCTTGAATTCTCAATAACTTGTTTTCTTACTTAGAACTTTTATTATCTCATTTCACACATCCTAATATAATTTTTACTTAGTATTATTTCACATCTTTTATTTTCATAAAACCCAAAAAATAAGAAAAAGAGGGTTTGCTCATAAATTCCAAATAGGGATTCTCACACTTTTTTCACACTTTTCTCACAACTAAAACACTTTTTCTACACACACAGACTTACAACTAAGAGATTTATCCATTTGGATTTATGGGATAAATCCCACCCCTCATTTTGTATGCGAACTACATGGAATTTGATGCCTTTATAGGCTACATAGGCGTCTCGGGGTAAAACCCGAGACCCGAGTCCTTTTCTCACTTGTTCTCTTATTTTCTATCTTCTCTTTATCTCATTTTCTATTATATTCTATACATTCGTTCTTAGTGGCGTATTATTCCACACGCGTTATCGTTCCCTTATAACAATCAACGCAAGGGTAATCGTGCAAATCCTATTTTCTATATTAACCTCACATTCCTATGGATGACTCGCTTTATCTTTTCCATGATACAAGTCAGGAATTCCTATCTCCTTTCTATATATACACATGCACACATATCACGGGGGGAAATATAAAGGAAAATAGCAAATATTCATGAGAGACCGAAAGGGAGGAATGGGTGCCTAACACCTTCCCATTTCATAACTAAGCCTCCGAACCCTTCTCGAATCATTTTGGTTTCGCACACACCAGTATGTCTTTGGATGCCATCCTTCAGGGTGGCTTCCCCTTTATCTTTTGTTTGTTTTGAGTAAAATAGACTGGCGACTCTGAATCTCTCTACATTTTCACACCTCACAAATCGATCCAGGCCGAAGCGCTCTCCCGAGAGGGGACGTGCGGGACCCGAATGATCCTTTTCCTTCTGCGGTGGGGAACGGGGATGGCCACAATAGTAATATATATATAATGTAGCACACAAATAGGAAAGAGTTTGCCACAACACTTCAATGCTAAGAATGCTTAAGAGTTTCCCTATTGTGCAAAATGGGGCTATAAGTGTAATAATGATCTGTATAGAAATGTTTTCACATTAATTGGAGATCTGTATAGAAATGTTATGTTCAGTGTTTGAAAAGGATGGGCGTTGAGTACGATAGTAATAGCAGTATGATTGATCAGTGACACCATTGACATAGCAGTATGAAAAGTTTAATCGGTTACACTGTTGACACCAAAATCAAAGCTAACTGATATATTTTTATCATATGAATCACAAGTAGAATCATCAGCAACATCGGTGACACCAACCCTACTATCATAAATGAATTTATCTCTCTCAATCAATCCCACAACAAGCGACACTAACTGTATGTTATCATTTCATTCTTTTCTTTTTTAGATATTTTTCTTCTTTAAATTTTTATGTGGGTATAATGAGATACTGCAGTTAGTAGGATGCGGTTTTAGAGATTAGTGGTTTTCAATGAGAAGTGTGAATCGATTATGTTTGTTTACATTTCATACAAAAAATAAGTTCTCTTTTATTTTAGCCACTACATACCTGAGATGATTATTTGGTGAAAAAGTGAGATCATCGATATAATTTATTTCAGTCACTATATACATGAGATGATTATTTAGTATAAAAGTGAGATCATCTATATAGATTATTACAATTATTATTTTTATCATCGCTTTTTTGTATTCCTGTCAATTATAACATCAAAGTTTTATTTTTTAGAGCACCTTTATTGTGATGTCCAACATTTTGCTTTATTAATAATGGTTTCAGATTGGACTCTTCTTATCATTTTGATTACGAGTGTTGAAGATATTCATTGTTAAGATCTATTTGTTTATGAAATCAATATGAGACGAATAGAAAAAGTGTAGTTAGTTACTTAATTTGTGTGCTTTGAGGTTATTTTTGTCCCTTTGTGCATTCCAAATGTGATTCTTTTGGGTTTTTACGGTGTTCGATTATACATGTTCTTCCTAGATATGCTTTCTCTCATAATTTGGAAACAAGCCTATTTTCTTTGCAAAAACTCATGATTTTTTACACTTTTAACTTTGCACTCAGGGTGAAACAATATATGAATTTTGACAAAATGTGATATTAGTCCGATCCTGACGTGTTTTCATTTCAGTTTGTAATCCAAGACCAATCAAATTGGAATTTTATTTCCTGATATGAAAAAAATGTTGTAAGTCAAATCAACATTTAGATCTATTTAGGATTGATTTCAATTTTGGGGTCAGTCCCGTTTCCATCTCAAGTTCTGCTTTGGGCAATTCCCATTATATTTTTAAGTTGAAATTCTACTATTTACACCACACTTGAATTTCTTTTAATTTGATTATTTTTGTTGCTAATGCAGGATAATCAAATAGTCCGCGTGGAAGTATTTGAATCACAATGTTAGGTGGAATTTATTGGTTGAGTTTTATTTATGTAATTAGACATAATTATTACACAATTTTAAAAATGCAGAGTATCTGAACAATATCGAGATTGAAGAGAAGAACAAGACAATTGTTGAATTGGAGATGGAAGTCAATGCTTCATGTTAGAAACTAGAATGTCTAAAGGAATCTTTATTTCATTCATAGCCACAAGAAGATAAGCTTGAAGCTTTGTTGAAAGCAAACAAGTTGAAAGCAGATAAGTCAAGGATCGATTTGAAAATGAGAGGAGGTGCTTGGAAGTTAAAGTCGAAGAGCTTGAGTTCCACAAATGCAGGGAATCTGAAAGGGAGGAATTGGAATATTTTTTTGTTATTCCTAACCATAATAACTTGGTATAGTTTGTTATGAGGTTTATTCAAGTTATGATCATAGGTTATGAATGTAATTTAAGGTTTGCTCTATATTCTGTTCTTAAGACTGAAACTGGTAATGAATACTTAATGTAATTTAAGGTTTTCTCTGTATTTATACATTGAGGATATACGTATGATTAAATAAACTTAATGGAATTATGTCGCTTGGGGATATATTAAACTTTGAGGAATCTTCATGGATCACATATATTTATACTTTGACTTTTGTGACCCTTTAGTTTACCCCCACACACCACACTTTGAGGATCCTTAGTTCAAATGTTCACACAGGGGTTTGGTAGTTTTATTTGTGTTACAGATACTTTAGTTTTTGTGGGCAGGTGTGTTGTGGTGGAAGATGAAGGAACAAGTTAAGGTATTAGTTAATGGGTCTAAGTAGTGTCATATCTTTTTTTTCAACTCTGCAAATTAAAGATGGATAGTAAGGTAGAAACTTTCTGAAGAGCCAAGAAAAAAGTTAATCAATACATGTATTCATAAAAGAAATTACAGTAACCCACTTCCCTATTTTAATATTCCAAAATATCACCCAAATGAAAAAACTCTGACCCATATTTAGCATCAAGTCAACCTCCCAACAAAGACAAGTCCAAAATTCATTTTTATTGAAGCATTAATCCCTGGTAAAAGTAACAGTTTAGGCAGTGTTGAATTAAAACACCTCAACATCGCTCAAAACTGGTGTAATCAGAAACGAAACTTTTGCCAAATCGCTGCTCCAAGCAAGCCATTTGCTAAAATTTGTGCTACAAATAAAAACCTTACACAGAACCATCAAATTCGAAAAAAAATATCATTCACTCTTTATCTCCCAATTGTAAACACCTAAATAAGTTTAATTTGGGAAACCATGCTCAATAAAGATCCCCCAAAAAATACCCCATAGTAACAACCCGATCATTAAAAATCCAGCCGTGCAAACAATGTGCCGCCTTGGAAGAATCTTATGCTCTTCTATGATACACTAGAACACAATTGGGCTCTAAAACATTCCCTTCATCTGAAACCTTATCTTCACCTTTCGTAAGAGGAACATCTAACTCTATTTTCAACCTCAAATCTGTCTTAGAAGAAGCCACATCTAATTTTCCATTATCTTCCTCTGCATTATCTTCCATCTCAAGATCACCTATTTGTGTAACATCAACTACTTTTTGGTCAAGAGTTTCTGATTTCTCCATTAAATTGTTCAGCTTCTCAAAAGAAGAGGCCTGGCATGGTTCGAGATTCCATAGGATGGCGAGTTGCCAGTGTTTTCCATCGACGATGAAGTATCTGGAATTACTTGAACTAAAGTTAGCACTTGCCCTCTGAACATCAAACGATTCAGAACTGAACATGCCTTGGGAGTAACTGATTGGTCAACATACTCAAGAAAAGCACATGGTTCATTAAAATCTGCATTAATATCAAAGTAATAAGACTTCAAAGGACCAAAGGTACTAGCAATTTCCATAAGTATTTCTGATGAAATTACCTTTGAAATCACTCTCTCAATTTATATATTTTTCTTTTACTTATCAGTTCTTTCTCTCCCAAAGTCCATTGTGAGTAATGGATGGCCAAAAATAACAAGGCATACTTTATAACATTTATCTAAGTTTGAAAATCCAATGGATGTATGGATAAGAAAATTTACTTTGGCCTACAAATGTATGAACATTTAATTCAGGTATGTTTCTCTGACACAATATATGTTTTCCAATGTGACTTCTATTTTGCTACATTTTGAAGCTTTATTTAATTTTACCTTACTATTTGGATTTGATTATTTGAATGTTGTTGGCCTATTTATTATTTATTAAAAGTAAGGTGGATAGTCCTATAAATAAAGGGGATTCTGACAATTTTTTTTAAATTACACTTCGTTTTGCTAGGGAACGAATTTTTTGTCGTTTCGCGATTACGTATTTTGAAATTTTTTGTCGTGCCTTTAGGCACGGGCATTCATCTAGTATATACATAAATCATCATCTCTCAAAAGCCTTTAATGAAAAATACTGAACATACTCAAACTCCTCAAAATACTCCAACCAGAATCCATAAAAATCCGATTGTTGAGTATAATTCTGAAAGCTCCCGCACACCTCACATTCCACAGTTTTGGGTTCTACCTCCTACCCCTGAATACTCTATTGGTAGTTACACCCTGAGTCAAACCTCGAGTGACACATCTAGGACACCGAGTGAGTATTCCGAGTCATTTAAAGAGAGCGTGAGCTTGATGTCTGACGCAGTGAGTATCGGTACTGGAGAGGGAAATCTACCCTATCGTCCCATGAAAGATTTACTCTTTCCTGAGCGAACTATCACCCCTGGTTGCATTTTACTTACGTATAATTCCGGTCAGTTCCACTTTTGCAATGGGATGATCCAGATTCTCCCTACATTTCATGACATGGATTAACAGAAACCATACATGCATATCCGCGAGTTCGAGGAGGCGCGCGACATATTTAGTGACCAAGCTTTCACGCAGGATGTCATTTGCCTAAAGCTTTTTCCTTAAAGGATAAAGCAAAGACCTGGCTATGGTCTCTACCCCTGAACTCCATAATTTCCTGGAGGGATATGCAATCCAAATTTATCTCAAAATTCTAACCACAACACAAGACCAACTCTGCCAAGACTCAAATGCAAGGTTTCCGACAAAACTATAATGAGCCTTTCAACAAGTGTTGGGAACATTTCCAAGAGTTGGTAAGCGCATGCCCCCATCATGGTTTTGACAAACACCATTTGATATCTTTCTACTATAATGGGTTGAAAGTGGCTTCCAAACAACTTGTGCAAACAATGTGTGAAAGACCTTTTTGGGATTTAGACTCCAGCGATGCCGAGGCCCATCTTAAGTATGTCATAGAGACTACTCAAGCATGGGACACATCTGATCCTAATACCCAAGCCCGACCTATACAAGCATATATCACTCCGACTTCATCCGGTCTATACCTTTTGGATAGTAATACCTTAATAGACCGTTGATTCGATCAGTTTTAGAGAAATATGAATGATTGTCTTGATAGCCGACTGAGAGATATCTCCAAATTTAGCAGCATTTTGAAAAAAAGGTGTGTCCTATCTGTGAGGTAGGCCATTCCACAAAGGCATGCCCAATGATCCCCACCTACAAAGCAATGCACACCGAGCGTGTGGATGCTATAGGAGGATTTAAAGGGAATTTCAATGCCCTGCATAGGAACTCGTACAACCCTTCGTGGAGGAACGACCCTGTTTTAATTATATACAACCACAAGCTGCGATGAATCAGAATTCACCGATTATCCCACATCCACCACCTCCTCAATACCAACAAGCACCACCACATACAGCTCTATATGTAGATCCACCTCGGAGGAATCTCGAGGATACCATAAATCAATTTATAAATTATCAAACTATAACAAATGTTAGATACGATTGCATATTTGTCAACATGAATGTGAACATCTCCAAGTTGCAATCCTCATTGAGTATCCAAGAGAAGATCAAGTTTTATGCCCAGGGACAAAGGCCTCCCCAAGGTCAAACTAGTGTTAGCTCCACATCTACCAAACATCAAGAGGAGTATCAAGCGGTAACCACTCTTCGTAGTGGGCGAGTTATTGATTTATCACCTCCCAAATGCGACGCATCAAAAGACAAGGAGATTTTTCCCGACACGAAAGAGGCCAAAGATATCTCCTTGAATGGGAGTGACAAAATATACATTAGTGAGCTCGAGGTAGTTGTAAAGCCGCCCTCTATTGTGCCATTTCCTCAAAGATTGGTTCCTTTCCATAAAGGGACCATAAGTGATGAAGTGCTAGAAGTCCTTAAGAACGTGAAATTCAACTTGCCTTTCCTCGATGCAATAAAGCAAATCCCAGCTTATGCAAAAGTCATTAAAGATTTATTAATTGTAAAGAGGAGGATGAAGGTAAATAAAAATATATTTATAGCACAAAACGTGAGCTCTGTTCTTCTTAACGATCTCCAACCTAAATATAAAGATCCCGGTGCACCCATCATTTCCTGCACTATTGGAGAGAATAAAGTTGAAATATCCTTACTCGACTTGGGGGCAAGTGTTAATATCCTCCCCTATTCAATTTATAGGAAATTTGATCTTGGTGATCTTATGCCCACAAGTATCACTCTCCAATTAGCGGATCGAACCGTGAAGATACTGAGGGGTATAGTTGAGGACGTGATAGTCCAAGTGGACACTTTCTACTTCCCGATAGATTTTGTCATTTGGGACATGGAGCCCTCCTTTGCCTCGAAAAATCATGTTCCCACCATCCTTGGGCACCCATTCTTAGCTACGGCTAATGCACTGATCAATACTCGAAATGGGCAGATGTAACTCACTTTTGGGAATATGACTTTAGAAATAAACATCTTCAACATAGGCCAACAAGCAGGGGAAGAATATGATCTTCACGCGGTGAGCTTAATTAAAGAGATCGTAGAAGAGCAGATTGAGGAAAATGTATATGGAGACGCCTTAGAAGCCTTCTTAGTGTCTAGTCATGAGAGCGAGGATGTAGGCATTACTCGCGAGAGAGAATTAGGGGGAATGAGCATGGAAGATTTTGAAAAGGAATTTGGGCATGGGGATGAGAGCCTGAATGTAGAATTCCAACCTCTATTGGCCTCATTTAGTTACTTGGATGAGAGCGAATGGTAATATATAATAGATGAATTCCTTCGTAATGACCATCCCTCCACATCACAGAAGTCTTCAGAAAAGAGTGAAAGAGAATGTTCGAAACACACTCGAGAGAGCGAATTAGGAGATATAAGTCTTGAATACTTTGAAAAAGAATTCGGGCCGATGGAAGAGAGACTTACTATTGAAGTTCGATCCCTATTGGACTCTTGTAGTCACTTAGAAGAAAGAGAATGGAAAGATAAAATAGATGAATTCCTTCTTTGTTACCATTCACCTAAAAAACTTGAGGTCTTGGAGGCAATTGAGAAGAAAAGTTGTGTTTGGTTCGACTTACAGACTAACCCATGCGTTAAAAAAATTGAAAGAAACCTAGGTGTTCCCTCCGAGTTGATGCGCGCCGGTCACACTTTGAGTCAGCATCACGAGGATCCCTTTCTGATTAGTCACGACGAGTCTACCGTCCTTTCCTTTATCTATGGGCGAGGTCCCAACTTGTTCCGATTATTGGTTTACGATATGAAGATGGGAGAGACGAGGAGAGCATTGGACCCCGTACAAGGGGTCGAGTGAGTTTGTGTAAAGAGATGAGAGTTCGTCGCACCCCCGATGCGTATGGGGTTATTTTTGTTGTATTTTTGAGTCATGTATGAGTGTCATATAGTGTATTTTTGTATTTTGGTAATATACTTGTTTTATTTGTCATAGTAATTCCTTTTCTTCTTTAGATTTTAGTCCTTTTGATTGAGGACAATGCAAAAGTCTAAGTTAGGGGGGGTGACAAGTGCGTCTTTTTAAACTTCAAAAAAAAATTAAATTTCCAAAAACAAGAAATTTAGAAAATTAAAAATTATAAAAAAAAAAATGACAAATTTTGAAAAAGCCAAAAAAATATTTTTCTTCAAAATAAATAAAAATTGGAATTCAAAATTTTCAAAAATATCATTAAAATTCGGTTTAAAGTCTCAAATTGTAAAAACATAATGTAAAATGCCAAAATTGACAAAGGATGGAAATTGAGTGAACATAGACGACTTAACGAATAAAAGTGGAGATTAACCAATCTAGTGAGATTCGAGCCTATCATTTTCTGAGTATGTATATCAATCCGAGTTAATGGTTAACTCAAGGTTCTAATTCAGTGTCTAAAAAGTCATCGCGATCTCAATACCCTTGTTTTGATAGATTAAGGTAATAGTGTGTAATGTTGCCTCGAAAAATGCACTGAGATGTCTCTAAACTTAAAACCATCTCGAAATGCATATGGTAATTCAATTTGTAATTTGGACAATGAAGTAAGCCCTCATTTGTCATCCAAAAATGTTGGCCAGAAAAGGTCGTGAAAAAGTACCCCTTTTTGCAACCCAATTTGAGCCGAATAAGTTTGTCCCTTTTCATTTGACAACCCAAAAACACCCAATTGGCCCGAAATAGAGAAAGTGGGAAAAGTCAAAAGTTAAGTCTGAAATGTGCAATAAAAGGGGCAAAAGAATAGAAATGCTAAGAAGAAATAACAAGAGAAGAAAAGAGTGAAAAACAGAAAAAAATAGAAAAATTAGAAAAAAATGAGCAAAAGCCCGGAAAAGCACTCATGGACATCTTAAGAAGAGTTTACAATTCCAAAAATTCCCAACCATTTCCATGATTACCCAATTACACCTTTACCCCAAGAAAGTCCTAATCGAGTCCAAATTGTGAAATTGGTTACTGTGTGGAGAACTAAAACACAAAAATAAAATAAAATAGATTAAAGATGTGAATTATAGGCGATGTTCCCATTTCCCTATAACCATAATCCGATGAGGAGATCCATTTACCATAGAATTCCGTCTTTCTAATTGTGTGTGTGAACTTGGTTCCAATGCATTTACTCTTTACATCACGCACACCGATAGAAATAGCCACACTTCGAGAGATTCGTTTGTGAGAGCATCCCATGAGATTTTGAAATCAAAATGAATTTTTGGATAAGTAACGTAATGGTCAACCAGTAGAAATTCGCGGTTAAATTTCTGGCTTCACACACACGCATTATGATTTGAGACCCTTGAACATGAATTGATGATGACTATTTTCTCGAAAAGTTTGAATTATACAATTTTTGATTATTTTGAATTTTCTTTGAGTCGAATTTTTTGGGTATATTCACTGTATATCCTCACGAGACACAACTCGTCCTACTAGGGTAACCTAGGGGTTTAAAGGCTTGTTTCATACGCTCAATGCAATCACTTTCCCGCAAAAGTGGTAATCTATTCAAATAACATGAAATTTTTGAGAGTTGACCCGTAGTTACATTCTTTTACATTGCTCGGGATGCGCAAAGATCTAAGTTGGGGAGTTTGATTAGGCTCGAATTCTTCCGAACTTAGCCCCTTAATTTAGAGACCTTTACCATCTCGAATAGTGTAAAATTAGTGTAATTATTGTGTTTCCATGATACTAACTCCTTCTAACAAGTACATCTAATTTCGTGTATTTATCCTAAGTTTTGCAGGTATTTGAAGCATTGAGGAAGAAAGAAACTAGATAAGCAATGATCAAAGTAAAAGGAAGAAAGTCCAAGGGTAAATTCATAAATTTACAACCATCATCCGAAGCTGAAGCCAACAAAAAAGTTGAAGAGAATTCAATTTCAATCTCTTTGGAAGAAATGACAAGTCAATGCACCTCTGGTGATCAAGTTATGAAGATTTGAAGTTGAGAAGGAATAAAAAAATATCGTTGAATGAAAACAGAGGGTGATCAGGACCTTTTATTGGAAAAATATCCGGACCGCATCAAGAGAAAACATTATGTCCCAAAATAGGGGTGATCAGGACCTTTTATTGGAAAATGATCTGGAGTGCCTTGGAAAATATTTTCTATCTCAAAAGGGATGGATCCGGACCTTTTTCCCAAAAAGGATCCGAATCGCCTCAAGCCAAGGAATACTGTCTTGAAACAGGGGGCAATCCGGATCGCCCTTCCCGATGGGTCCGGACCGCTTTGTATTTTCTTTAAATTTTTATTCTTTTTCTCAGAGTTTTTATGAGGTCAAACTCTTGTAAATTTTGGAGCTATTTATTCAGATTAGTTCCATAATATTAGGAGTTCCATTTTTAGGTTAGCTAAGTAGTAGTTGAGGGCTTTTGGCAGTCAAAAACCCTAGTTTTCAATAAAAAACGTTGCTGTAAGGATTCAAGTTTAATTTCTGCAATTCAAGTAACACCTTTCCTCTGATTTTCAATTGCTGAGTAGTTTAATTATTGATTTGAATCTGAAATTCTCTTTTCACTTAGTTTCTTTAGAGTTAATGTTTTATTCCTTAAAAACCTTGTTTTTCTCTAAGTTAATTATGTCTAGCTAATTTTCTAAGGGCTGGGGTGAATTAACCCCACCCAATGTAATTCACGAGAATGGAAATAGACGTTTGAATTAAAATATTAGATGAATCGTGTTGTATAACTAGTGCAACCGTCGTAGGACTTTTGATCCAGTTTGCCCTAGGTAACCGGGATGCTTAAGAATGCGACACGCATATTGGTTAATGCGACACCGCTTTACTCATCCTTTGATTACATACTGTGCGGGCTACGATCCCTCATATGTTCAATGCTTGGGAGTACTAAAGACCGGGTTTATTTAAAACTCTAATTCTGAATCTAGTATCCTACGAAGTGAATTACTAGGGTGTGGGGGATTGTAACCTGACCTATTGTTCTCATTTCATAGTTAAACGTTTAGTCCATTTATTATCAGTTTTTTGAATAATTAACGTAGTTGCATTTTGTTCATTCTTAGTTTCAGTAGTTAATTATTCTCAAAATTGCATCTAGTTGTAGTTGTTTCGTTTCCCAAATCACCTTTTCGTTCTTTTTAGAGTCAGAGCTAGGATTTTTCATCTTTCCAACGTCGTCATGACTTCGTTCGTCCTGTTTCCCTGAGGATCGATACCCGACTTACCGGTATTATTACTTGAGCGAAAGGCTCTCACTTGAGCCTACATATTACGCACACTAGACACATTTTTGGTCGCGTCACTTCATCTATGGATTCTCAAAGATTACTGGCTCTTTGACAAACTTGACTCGGAAGGGAGTACCATTCGTGTGGAGCGACTACTATCAGTTAACTTTTGATGAGCTAAAGGACAGGTTGACATCAGCACCCGTACTTGTATTACCTAGGAGTGGATTGGAGTACCGAGTCTATACTGACTCATCCTTGTAGGTACTTGGGGGTGTGTTATAGCATGCGGAAAGTGTGATAGCTTATGCATCTCAAAAGCTAAATCCACATGAGAAGAATTACCCTCCCATGACCTCGAGTTGGTAGCAGTTGTTTTTGCTTTGAGGATATGGAGATATTATGTTCTCTATCTCTTCACACAGAAGGATCTGAATATGAAGCAGAGGAGATGACTCGAATTCGTGAAGGATTACCAGTTTGATATACAGTATCATCCCGATAAGGCTAACGTGCTGGCAGACCCGTTGAGCTGAAGACCCATTGGAGAATTGGTAGAGGTTTGGAAAGTGAAGTGGAGCGAGCTTCGACATGAGGATGAGGTAGCCAAAGCATACATGGAAGTTTTAGCCATCACTCCCTAAAGTGTTATGCAGATGGTGAGGGCGCGGGCAATCGACCCATTCTATCAGGACAAAGTACGACAGTTACTAACAAAGGGGACTGATTCCTACTCCATCGGCTCCGAGGGTGGACTACGGTTAAATGGGAGACTAGTAGTACCCGAGGATGAAGATTTGAGGCATGCAATCATGACAGAGTCGCACATGTCGAGATTTATGGTACATCCTGGTGGGGATAAGATGTACCAGGATATGCGATGACAGTATTGGTGGTCGGGTATGAAGCGAGACATAGAGGAGTTTGTCTCGAAGTGTGTTATGTGTCAGCTCGTGAAAGTTGACCATCAGATACCTTCAGGAATTCTACAGCCACTGGAGATTCCCGTGTGGAAATGTGAGAGATTTTCGATGGACTTTATTATTGGACTATCGAAATCGCAAAGGGGTCACGATTAGTGGATCGGCTAACCAAGGAGCCCATTTCTTGCTAGTTCGTACTAATTTTGATACGGTGTAGTACGTGCAACTATTAATTTCAAAGATCGTTAAGTTGCACAGGGTTCCTATTAATATTGTGTCAGACAGAGATAAAATATTTATGTCACATTTCTAGTAGAGTTTTCAGGAGGCAATGGGCACAAATTTTCGGTTGAGTACGGTGTATCACCCACATGCAGACGGGAAGACTGAGAGGGTGAATTACATGCTCGAGGATATGTTGAGGATGTGTATCCTAGATTATGGGCGATGATGGGAGCGATATCTTCTATTGGTAGAGTTTGCGTATAACTCTTACCAATTCACTATCGGTATGGCTCCTTTTGAGGTACTTTATGGGAGGCCTTGTCGTTCATTTGCCTGCTGGTTAGAGGTGGGGGATAACAAGCTATTGGGGAAGGATATGATACATGAGACTTCTTCCAAGATAGATTTGATTCGAGGACGTATTCGAATAGCTCAGGATAGGCAGAAGAGTTATACTGACGCCGGTAGGAGACACGTGGAGCAAGAGGTGGGAGATCGGGTGTTGATTCGGGTATCTCCTACCAAGGGGATTATGAGGTTCGGCAAGAAATGGAAGTTAGAACCGAGATACGTGGGATAGTTCCCTATAATTGAGAGGGTGGGATCGATAGCATAAAAATTGGGACTCCCAGAGCATATTTAGCGGATACACAACGTGTTCCATGTGGCGTCGCTGAAGAAATATAGGAGGTGCAAGAAATCCTTCTGGCACGTCCCACTTGAGGAGATTTATTTGCATCCATATGTCTCATATGAGGAGAGACCCATGGCTATTCTGGATCATAGCGAGCATAATCTTTGATCCAAGGTAGTACCGTTAGTGCGAGTACGGTGGAGACACAACAAAGTTGACGAGTCAACATGGGAGTGGGAGGAGGATATGCGAGAGCAATATCCAGAGTTATTCACTGTAGGTATATCCTAAATTTTGAGGACAAAATTCCTTTGGAAGGGGGGAAGTATGTAATACCATGTATTTCTACGTATTTAGAATTTAATTAATTAGGTAATTAAATAGAAAATACGTTTTAATTTAAATTACCAGAGTAGAGTAATTTAATATGATTTAATGATAATTGTGATTAGTAAATATTAATCGAGAGATATACACTGATTAATATTATGACTCAAATTTACTAAGTGAGAATAGTAAATGTTGATAGTTAATTTGTACGACATAGCGAGAGATATGGACGTACTTGATTATACATCAAATGAGTGCCACGTATAGACTAAATTGAGGATAAGATAGGAAATATATTTTTGGTGACTCAAATGATGATTTAGAGGTCATTGATGATTCCGAATGGGTCGAATTAGTCAAAATAGTATACCTGGGGGTACTAGTCGGGTACCGGGGCATTTTAGTCTTTTGGAATATGGGGGTGAGGAGACCTATGAATTTTGGAGTGTTTTATCTGCTGATTAAACGTGGGGTTAGGGTTATAAACCTCATAACACGAAGGAAAACCATTAAAGAGAGAAGAAAGATCATTCTCAAAGCCTAAGGAAGAATTGGTGGAGGATTCAAAGGGTTCTTGCACCACAAACTAGTTGGGAAGGAATATTGGAGGAGAAAGACAATCAATCACCAACAACAATCACGAATTCAGATCATCTGTGAAAAGGCAAGTGGTTATTTACAAATTATTTTGAGTTATAATATCCATACGTAGGATTTTCAAATAATTGATGTTGATGAATATTCTTGGAAAAAAGGAATTGATTAATTGCATGTTTGGGTAGAAATCACATGTAGTTAAATTTATATTTGTAGAGGATTAAAAATCATAGAAATCATGATGGTTAAAATGAATTAAAATCTAGGCTAATGATTGAAAACATGAGAAGAACATGTCATATTAGGGTTCTTGAATAATTAGAAGATTTGAATTATTCTGGGCTAAATGGGAAGGATTTATAATGTTTAATTCGTTAGAAATCATCCTAGCACATGTAGGAATGGTTATGTATCATTAGTTACAAGTTTGGTGAATTATCATGGGAGTTAGATAATTTTAAATCGTGAATTATCATGAAGAAGAAGAAGAAATGCGCTTATCACTGCTCGATCGATCGATCGACCCTTGAATGTCGATCGATCGATGGAGTCGATCGATCGATGATCCTAGTCGATCGATAGATCCTGGACGATTTCAAGTTGTTTTGTTGGTTGAGTTCTATTCAATGGTTGACGCTTGAGGGGAACATTAGTGATGACTTTATACCTATGTAGGTAATTAGAGAGTACCAGTAGGTGTATAGCGAAGGTCCGTTGTAATCATTCAGTGCATGATTGGAAGTGATGGACCAACGAGGATAAACCAATCGAGTAGAATATTGGGAATTTGGGGTTTGTGTTTTGGAGAGAGTAAACGTCATCCCAAGAAGTATACCCATAGGTTAGAGATGGCATAACTACTGAAATGAGTAGAGGGGTAACGAGGTCCCTTGGAGTTGCTTCAATACCCAATTAAAATACGTTAGTGAGGTAAATCGTAAATGTGACAACCCGAATATAATTATGATAAATTATGTTTAAATCATGATTAGCTTATGTGATATGGATAATATATTATTAGTATATATAATGTTAAGTCGTTATATTTAGTCTAATCCTAGCTTCATAAAGCATGAAAAACGAATTAGTTACGAATGTGAGATTTTGAAGTTTTCGGTAGGAATGTTCATGTTTAAGGATAGTTTTGACCTTTATAAAGTAATAATTGACTTGAGGTGAAAGCTCGATAATTGTATACAGGTGAGTTAGGGTTGTAACACAACAAATGGTGTGTGAAACGGAGGTCCGAGTAAGAAGTTATACCGAAATTACTAACGAAAGGCAAATCTGTCCATTCATTTAAGTGGTAAGTAGTCCTTTATGCCCAATAAGTATCTTAAATTGATTGTTGGAGGTGGAGGTTCGTTTGTACTACTTAAACCCTTGAGATATCCTCCTTTATTCAGAAAACTCAGTTTGGGAGAGCTTTAGGTTGAGGAAAAAAAATTGTGAGGGTTAGGAAGAAGAAAGTGAGGAGAAACATTCAGAAAAATTTATAGAAAATTACATAAAAGCCCCTAAGGTAATTCCACCCATGAATCTTGTTATTTTTCTTGTATTTATGATTTATATGATATAAATCCTTGATTGTTTATTGACATTTCATGCTTGGGTGCATATATATGGATATATGAAAGTTTAAACAAAGTTGAATGTGTAAACCCTTAAATTGCTTTGTTTAGTAACCTTGTGTATTCAAACTATCAAATATTTTTCTATGATTACTGAAATTGATTGATTCCAATTGGAGATTAAAATAGACTCATATATGTATATCATATACTAAAATCAAGTAAAAATACCAAGAAATGAACCTTGGGTGATGATTTGAAGTTTGGGTACGGAATCTGCTCCAAAAGAGTAAATATGCATACCATATGTTTGTTGTTTTGCTTGACATAGCAAATGAACCCTGAAAATTATGAAATTTTAAATCTTGTGTTATTCAATATGTTTTCTAAAATTGAGTGAAATATCATAGAAATTTATGATATATAAAAATTATGAAAATTCTTGGAAGATGACTGAACAGTAGATGAGCCTATAGGGCAGATTTGCTATGTGGTAAAGAAATGGGCATATCTTGCTCTAGGAAACTTAGAATGATGTGTCATCTTTTGTGTTGAAAAGATAATATGATAAGTATTGGATTACCAAGAAGAATTAAAGTTGTTTTGGGATGTAATTTGAATATGTTAGATATCATTATAGAGTCTATATGGGACTTCATTTATGATGAATGATTTGAATTGAATCATATGATGCTTATGAACTGAGTCATGTTGAAGTTGTTCTTTGAATTGTTAGTATTCTTATGATTATAATAATATTGTAAGAATGATAGGAAGAGAAGAAGAACCGACTGAACAAGATCCAGATAAAGGAAAAGGGAAATCTTGTTAAATTTATAAGGTGAGTGTACTTATGATTATCTCATATATGAAGATATATGAATATAGCTCTAAGAGCATGATTTGTTTGGGTCTTATGATCCAGGATTTGTTTGAATACTTCGGTATTCAGAATTTTTTTGGATATTCAAATCTCCAGGATTTGTTTGGGTCTTATGATCCAGGATTGGAAATGGACAAAGATCCAATGATTTGATTTTTCTCATGACAAGGATTTGTTGGAACTCATGTTCCAGGATTTGTTATTGCCAATGGGCAGAATTATTGGGATGTTATGACCCATGATTTGTTATTGCCAATGGGCAGGACTGTTTGGATTTTATATCCACATATTCGATATAGAATTATCATTACATTGCAGGGAAGGAGTACCTCCCTAAGCTTAATGCTTACGGTTTATATTTTAACAATTTCAGGTTTGTCCGCTGCCAGCTAGGATACTATATGACTAGTAACTTTGAGAGTTGCACCGTTAGAAGAGTTGGGATTTAAATTTAGGAATTTTATCATTGTCACGCTGAAGATTTCAATATACTCACACATTGTATATATTGAGTTAGAATGGATTGGGTTGATCATAGTTAATCATAATATTGTAAAATCTCTAATTATGACTCTGATGTTGACTTCGTTATGGCACAAGAACAATATTATGTTGATTATGCAGAAAAATATTGATAAATGAATTAAATTTCCGATGGGCTAAAGATGATAATCCAATTATTCTAATAATAAATGATTAGTACGGATATTGGGTTCGAGGTATGACAATTAGTGGTATCAGAGCGTGGTTATTAATTCTGGACGTGTGTGACGATTAGATGGCAGTATTGAGTTGATTTTATATTTATGAATTGTTTGTGTACTAACCATAGTTTAGTATCATATATTATTTATATTGGTTGTTAGAAATTTTTTTGTATTACAGATAATTCCAGATGGAACTTGGGAATGGACAACATAGAGAAGAGGGAGTGGCTTCTCGTACAGAGAATACTGAAGTAGAGAAAAGTGTTGCTGGAAGGGCTAGAGAGCAAGAGTAGCCTACAAAGATGCAAATAATGGCACAGGCAATGATGAGGATGGCGGAGCAACAAGAAAGAAATATGGTGCAAATAGCAGAAAAACAGGTTAGATATCTAGAATCAAAGACTGTGGTTAGGATTGAGAAAGAGGCAAGGAAGGAAATGAAAGATTCCATTCATGAGAAGTTTTTAAAGTTGAATCCTCCAGAATATTCAAGGTCAGTTGAACCTACAGAAGTTGAGATGTGGGTCAGAGATTTAGAAAATATCTTTGCAGTTATGAAGGTTCCAGATAACCAGAAAGTGAATCTAGCTATGTTTAAGCTGAAAGGAGAGGCGAAATATTGGTGGGAAGCCAGCAACCATTTGGTGCCTAGGGTGGAAGGTAATGATGTTATTACTTGGGCTGAATTTATTAAAGCTTTGTATGTTAAGTATTTCCCTAAAGTTCATAGGAGGGAGAAGATGAGGGAATTTATAAATTTGACCTAAGGGAAAATGTCCGTGAGGGAGTATGAGGCTAAATTTACTGCTTTGTCTAGAATTGCTACTAAATATGTGGAGAATGAAGAAGATAAATGCAGTAAGTTTCAAGATGGATTGATTTGGCCTATTTAGAATAGAGTGGCCACTTATGAGTTAGAAGATTATGCTTCTCTGGTAAACAAAGCCACAATAGCAGAAAGGCAAATAAACCAAGGGGTGGCGAGTAGAGAGAGTTTTAAGAAAAGTAGATTTGACGCATTTCAGTCTAAGGGAGGTGAGGGTGGAAGTGTTAAGATAGAACCTCATAAATTTCAGAGAGGTGGTGGAGATAGTGGTAGAGGTCTGGGGAGATTTGGCAGAGATACTAGGGGTGGAGAATCTTCTAGTCTGGTTAGGAGGTCAGGAAAGGGTGAGGCACCGACGAGAGTTGTTACCTGTTTCTTTTGTAAAGAGGAAGGGCATTACAAATCTGAGTGTCCTAAGCTTAATGGATTGGAATACTACCATTGTCATCAAGTGGGGCATATTAAGAAGAATTGTCCGCAGTTGGTAGAGACTCCAGCAGCACATAGTGAAGTAGCAAGCAGAATGTTATCTCCAGGCAGTGCAATGAAAAGTATGGGCAGAGGACAAGCTAGTAGTTTTAGGCCAAGTGGACGGGTTTTTACAATGAAAGAAGCTCAGATTAGTCCAGATGTGGTGACAGGTACACTTTCTGTTACTGATAGAAGTGCTTATGTTTTAATTGATCCTGGTTCCACACATTCTTTTGTGTCCTATGCTTGTGCGGTATACCTGAATAGACCATGTACTCATTTAGATGTCGGGTTGGGTATTTATATTCCTATGGGGGATATGGTTGTAGCTAAATATGCTTTTCGTGATTGTGTTTTGACTGTGGAGGCTAGAGATATAGTTATAGATCTACTTCCATTGTATATTTCTAATTTTGATATAATTCTGGGAATGGATTGGTTATCTAAATATCATGCATCTATGGATTGTTTCTGTAAGGAAGTTATTTTTAATATGCCTGGTGAGCCTAAATTTAAATTTGTGGGGAAAGGAAAATTGTTCCCAGTTGCATCATTTATTCAGACGAGGAAATTATTGAGTAAGTGTTGTGAGGGTTTTATTGCATATGTTCATGACACTATGAAGGGGGCTTTACAATTAGTCGATGTTCCTATTGTACGGGATTTTCCATAAGTATTTCCTAGCGAGTTGTCGGGGTTACCCCCAGAGAGAGAAGTTGAATTTAGTAATTAATTGGCACCGGGGACAACCCCTATTTCTATGGCACCGTATAGAATGGCACCTGCTGAGTTGAAATAACTCAAGATTTAGTTATAGGATTTACTTGATAGGGGGTTCATACAACCTAGTGTATCTCCATGGGGTGTACCAGTTTTATTTGTGAAGAAAAAAGATGGTACCATGCGATTGTGTATTGGTTATAGGAAACTGAATAAAGCTACAATTAAGAACAAGTACACTTTACCTCGTATAGATGATTTGTTTGATCAGTTACAGGGTGCTAAAGTGTTTTCAAAAATAGAGTTGCGATCGGGTTATCATCAGTTGAGGGTTAAGGAAAGTAATATTTCTAAAACTTCTTTTCATACTCGGTATGGTCATTTTGAATTTCTGGTGATGCCTTTTGGGGTGACTAATGCTCCAGCTATATTTATGGATGAATCTGGTACTTAATCCTTTTTTTGATTCATTTGTGATAGTTTTTATTGATGATATTTTGATTTATTCACGTGATATGGTTGAACATGAAAAGCATCTCATAACTATTTTGAATATGTTGAAAGATGAGAAGTTGTATGCTATGTTTAGCAAGTGTGAATTTTGGCTATCACAAGTTGTATTTTTAGACCATGTTATTTCTTGAGATGGTATATGTGTTAATCCTAAAAAGGTAGAGGCTATTGTAAAATGGGAGAGGCCCAATAATGTGACTGAGGTGAGGAGTTTTCTGGGTTTAGTTGGGTATTATAGAAGGTTTATTAAGGGATTTTCTTCGAAAACTAACCCGTAAAGATATTAAGTTTGAATGGAATTTTGACTGCGAAAATAGTTTTGATGAATTGAAAAAGATGTTGGTAACTGCACATGTTCTCACTATTCCGCATGGTGGAGTTGGTTTTGTTATTTATACCGATGCTTCACATCAGGGGTTAGGTTGTGTTTTTATGCAGCATGGTAAAGTTATTGCTTATGATTCTAGGAAGTTGCGTACACATGAACGTAATTATCCTACACATGATTTGGAACTTGCTGCTATTATGTTTGCTTTGAAATTATGGCGTCATTATTTATATGGTGAGGTATGTGAAATTTGTACTGACCATCAAAGCCTTAAGTATTTATTTACTCAGAAGGAGTTAAATTTGAGGCAGAGGCGGTGGATGGAGTTAATTAAAGATTATGATTGTACAATTCACTACCATCCGGGGAAGGCGAATGTAGTTGCAGATGCTTTGAGTAGAAAGGCATCAGGTAGGTTATCTTGTATCCAATGTGCTAGAGTTTCTCATATTATAGAGTTGAGATTGATGGGAGTGGAATTGCAGCTAGAAGATGGGGACAGATTCTTTGCTCATGTAAGCTTAAGGCCTTTGTTAGCTACCCATATTCGTGATTTGCAAAGTCAAGATCCTTTTCTTGAGAAGAAATGACAAGATGTCCGAGATGGTAAGTCTGAAGATTTTTGTGTTGTGAATGATGGAACTTTATTGTATAAGCAGCGATTATGTGTGCCTAATGTGTGTGGATTGAAAGAGAAAATTTTAGATGAGGCTCATAATTCCATTTATACTATGCATCCTGGTAGCACTAAAATGTATAGAGATTTAAAGGAGCATTATTGGTGGAATAATATGAAGAAAGAAATAGATGATTTTGTTTCTAGGTGCCTTATATGTCAGCAAGTGAAAGTGGAGCATCAAAAACCTACTGGTCTGATTCATCCATTGCATATACCGGAATGGAAATGGGATCATGTAACGATGGATTTTGTGGTTAAGCTTCCTCGATCTCAGAAGGGGTCAGGTTCGATTTGGGTAGTGGTGGACAGATTGACCAAGTCCGCTCATTTTCTAGAAGTCAAGACTACGTATACAGTTGATAGGTATGCTAGATTATATGTTAATGAAATTATTCGATTGCATGGAGCACCTGTTTCTATTATTTTAGATAGGGGCCCTACTTTTACATCTAGATTTTGGGATAGTTTACAGTATGCTACGGGTACTAACTTAAAGTTTAGTACGACTTTTCACCCTCAGACAGATGGGCAGTCTGCATGGACAATACAGATTTTGGAAGATATGATTAGAGCTTGTAAGCTTGATTTTAAAGAAAATTGGGATGAATATTTGCCTTTGATAGAATTTGCATATAATAATAGTTTTCAATCTACTATTGGTATGTCACCATATGAAGCGTTGTATGGTAGACGGTATCGTACACCCGTATGTCGGGGTGAAGTTGGTGAAAGGAAGATAGAGGGTCCAGAGTTGATTGAAGTCACCGCTAAAAAAGTGAAGATTATTCAAGATAAAATGAGAACGGCTCAAAGCAGACAGAAGAGTTATGCAGATAAACGGCGAAAAGATTTGAAATTACAGAAAGGGGATTATGTGTTTCTTCGGATATCACCATGGAAAGGAGTTGTGATATTTGGAAAGAAAGGGAAATTGAGTCCACGCTACATTGGACCTTATGAAATTCTTGAGAAAGTCGGGATGGTTGCCTACAAGTTAGCGTTACCACAGGAGTTAGCTCGATTACATGATGTTTTCCATGTTTCAATGTTGAGAAATTATGTAACGGATCCTTCACATGTATTGGTGGAACAACCTATTGCATTAAAGGAAGATTTGAGCTATGTGGAAGAACCACTTACAGTCGTCGATAAGAAAGAACAAATATTGAGAGCAAAAGTGATCCCACTTGTCAAGGTTATGTGGAGAAGGCACTCCATGGAAGAAGATACAAGGGAGAGTGAGGATAGCATGAAGATGCATTATCCGTATTTGTTTGATTCAGGCAACCAAGGTATGTCAATTTCAGGGACGGAATTTCCTAACAGGGGGAGAATTGTGACAACCCGAATATAATTATGATAAATTATGTTTAAATCATGATTAGCTTATGTGATATGAATAATATGTTATTAGTATATATAATGTTAAGTCATTATATTTAGTCTAATCCTAGCTTCATAAAGCATGAAAAACGAATTAGTTACGAATGTGAGATTTTGAAGTTTTCGGTAGGAATGTTCATGTTTAAGGATAGTTTTGACCTTTATAAAGTAAAAATTGACTTGAGGTGAAAGCTAGATAATTGTATACAGGTGAGTTAGGGTTGTAACACAACAAATGGTGTGTGAAACGGAGGTCCGAGTAAGAAGTTATACCGAAATTACGAACGAAGGGAATATCTGTCCATTCATTTAAGTGGTAATTTGTCCTTTATGCCCAATAAGTATCTTAAATTGATTGTTGCAGGTGGAGGTTGGTTTGGCCGACTTAAACCCTTGAGATATCCTCCTTTATTCATCAAACTCAGTTTGGGAGAGCTTTAGGTTGATGAAAAACAATTGTGAGGGTTAGGAAGAAGAAAGTGAGGAGAAACATTCAGAAAAATTTATAGAAAATTATATAAAACCCCCTAAGGTAATTCCACCCATGAATCTTCCTTAATGTGTGTTAGGAGGACATATTAGTAATGAATGAATTTATAAGTGTATATTGTGTGTGAAATGTATACTATATAAATAATCTACGTATGCAAGTTAGTAGATAATGATATGTCGGGATTACATCTAAAAGCAAATTAAGTAGGAAAACATAATTATAAATCGGTTAAGGATAACCAACCGTAAACTGTTATCTAAGTATATAAATCATGAGATATGGTTACTATTACATACTAAGTAGGCGGTATGGGAACTTAGTGCGTAGATAAGTTCAGTTTGATACTATAGTCTAGTTAGCTTGGGTATTACATCTAGGTGGGCTAAATACAGGACGTTAGGCGTGCACTAGATGAAGGGTGAGGTAACTCAAGAGAGTGCGTAAAATCTTAACATGTGTAATCAATAACTCATTTTAATGTGATAATCACTTGCTAAATATTTTCAAAATGTTGAGTACTAACTCTTGCTATCAAAATATTTTCAAAACCTTTTAGGTGTCCAGCCACAGAGACGTTAGACTTGAGGATTATGTTCAGGGACTCATTGCTGCAGCTTTGTTGAGGCTAGCAGGACTTTTCATAAACGACTCATTTATTCTGATCTAGTGTAGGATCTCCATTTCATTACTCTTTATGGGGACATGTTGTCCATTTTTTTATTCTCAGATATTCAGTTTTGGATTATTTTGGTTTATTTAGTAGTTGTGGATTTTTAGTCAAATGTTGACTCGGCAAGACTTTATGCATTATATATTGTGAGATGTTTTCAATTTTTTGCATGGCGTGAATGTGTAATTTATTTTTACGCATGTGTATTATTCTTGTGTTAATGAAAGATGTAAGGGCATATTTTCATAGGTCCGTTATCAATTTATTATGTCATATACCGCTACACCGTCGAAAAGCATTCAAGAGACACTTACATCAAAGACAGATCCGAATTAATCAAGTTCTTCATCATTCAAGACTCCGCGAAGTTTACTTTGGTAAGGTTATGTTTTTAATACCTTAACTTTTCACTTAGAGCTTTTGGGATATTTTTACAAAATATTTTCTAAGTGTTGGAGCGGACTTTTTTGTCAAAATTTAATAATGAGTATTTTTTCTAAGTGTTGAAGCGGACATTAAAATAATATTTTTTTCGCAACAGTCGTTCGAGCGATAGAGCAATGTCATTCGCGCGAGATAGCAATGTCGCGCAATCTCATTCGAATGACAGTTGTCCTTCGTTCGAGCGACATGTTGATCTCATTCGAACGAGCTCTGTTTTTTAGGCGGTACGATTTTTTATAAAATCTCATTCTGTGGTTTAATTTTAATTAATAAGTCCCAGCGTTTTACAGAACAGAAAAACTGCGAAAGCATAATTCTTTAGGCTTTTTCCTTTTGGGGTTTAATTCCCTTTTATGGTTTTCAATTCACAAAAATCCCATTTTCTTTAGTGAATTGTTTTTGGTGTTTCAAGAACACAATTTTTCCTTTTTTTCAACCTTTGTGGAGAAGGGATCTCCATATTTGATCGGTGGATACCGAGCGTGGTCATTCTGCGTGTGGACGAGGCGAAGACAATGAACCGACGCCTGGAGGGTATTTCGCTGTCTCTCGTATCTTTGAAGGTTTGCTAATGGCACCGTACATTACACACTTGTGAGCGATTATCAGGTTGTATATAAGTCAAAGGTCTTGTGAATTCTTCAAAGTGTTTATTAAAGATTTTACCCGCAAGGGTTTTTTTCTGAATCGGTCATCTTTATTTTTCATGCATGGGTTGAATTATTTATGATGTTTAGATGCATGTGTAGGGGATGAATTAATTTTGTTTAAAAATAGACTCTAATTAAATAAGTGTGCCAATTTAGAAATTTGCGAATTTAATCATTATCACACAGTCACGTTTTACAAAAGATAAAATTTGGCACCGGTCTTATTTCACTTAGGTGATTAGTAATTAAAAAGTTTTCGATAGTGATGCTAAGAATGAACAAACTAAGAAATCTATTTTAATTTAATTTAGGACTGATCACCTGGGATTTTATTAGGCAGGGTGTCACAGATAATTTTTATTGGGGGTTAGACACGTGTTAGGCTTGAATATGATGCTTTAAATATTGTACCTTGAATATATAAATGATTGTATGATTAAGATATGAGAATATATGTTATGTGTGATTTCAATCCTTAAAATTGTGTAGATCCACTTTAAATATGATTATTAAATATTAGGTTTGATTTATTAGAATGAATCATGTGGTTAGAAGATATATTTGTGATACAAATCTATTTCTATAGGTTAAACCTAGAATAAAGATCTAATCTAATGAGTCACATGTTAATTAATATTTAGATTCGGATCCTATATTATTAGGAATTTGATTAGGAACCTTTAAAGATGATTTAGAAATATGTTGGGTTTATTTTTGTGGTTGTACAATCATTAATGGTGAACTTTTGGATTCTGTTTTCGGAATTGGGTTAGTTATGATTGATTGGGATATTTTGATGAAACTAGATAGGATAGGGAAGGAACCACCATTATGGGGATAAGCCTGCGATCGCGCCCTTCAGGGCCGCGATCGCACCAATCCTAGTCGAGATCACGGGGGTAATCGGCAAGCGGCGAGATTTCTTCTTTTTTGTTGGGTTTCATTTTGAATATTAATTTTAACTTAAAAGTTAGTTTGGGACATTAGGATGAGTATCCTATTAAAGTATTTTAAGTAACATTAGTCTGAGGAATATGCTACTATATTTTGGGTGCGTTTGGCACCTCTAGTACATTTAGTTGTTATACTGTAATAATTTATGCACATTAGTGTTATATATGTGCTTTGGGTGATATTTTTGGACATACCATAGTGTTAGTTTGTCACTATCTATCATTGGGGATTTGATGAAATTATTGTGTAGGACCATGGACTACCATCCTCGTTGGTGACACATGTTATGTATAGTTCAAAACGTTGATCCTACATTTAGTTGGTCAACCATATCACTATAAGGAGACTCAGAAGACTTGGCACACTATCAAAAATATTGTTAATTCATAATGGTTTTATTGCATAGTTATTTCCCCTTTGATTTGTGTGGGTTTTCTACAATCCGTTAGGGTGGGGCATACTAAAGATTGAACCGATGGAGGCACGAAAGAGGTCCCAGAGGTTGGATCCTTCAAGTATATATCTATATAATAAATCGGGAGGGTTTTTTGCCATGTCATATAACTTTGTATATAAAATCAATATATATATATTTTTGTATCTATCTATATAAATCTAACGGTTGAGAATGCTTTGAACTTTTAGAAGATTATTTTGTGAAAGAGGTACACTTTACCAGAGCACAAGGCTCAAGGTGTCCCCTGTCACTCAACTCACAGCTATATACACTTATTTCTCACTCTACGGTTTTACCCCTCTATCTCTCTATCTCTCTACGGAAAGAAACAAAGCTATGGCTAAATTAAAATCTCAGCACACCATAGAGGGACCAAGAGCCAATCGTAAAAAAAATGGTTTTACCTCTTCTTTCGAATTGTGAACTAATTTTTACCCCTCTCTCTATGGAAAGAAGCAAAATTAATTTTCGAAAGAAAGAAATAAACAAAGATACGGTTTTAGTTTCTATTTCAGGGTTTGTGAACCAAATCTTAGCACACTTTTGTGCTAATTTGGGTAAGCCCAGGCTAAATCATTCAACTTCTTTGGTCGAAAAACCCATTTCTCTGCAAACCCATTTTTGATCTTTAACATGTTCAACAAGGATTTGAGTTTTTTTTTATAATTTCTTTCAAATTGTGAGCTGATGAAGCAAAACGATGGAACAAATTCTTCGAAACCCACAAATGTGGCCACCGATGTGATGAGAGAACCTTGTAAAGAATATCGTCGGAAAGATGCCAATAGAGCTTTAGCTCGATGTAATGATCTCCAGCTGTGATTTCTGTAGGAACTGTTGAGCTGAATACAAATGGCTACGAATGGTCTGTCTCTGTAGGTGAGTTTGGGCGATGAGATCCTAAATGGTTGACCATCAATGGGTTCTTCAAATATTATTTCAAAATCTCTGCAAATAAACCATCCGCCATCAATGAATATTTGCCGGTGGCGGTGAGTTTCATTGTACCTACTAGCTCCGACCAAAATAATGATGAGACGGTGCCGTTGTTGCAGGCGAGAGAGTTTCATCACACCTTCGTATCAGGTCCTTTACATTTGTTTTTATATGGTTTTTTACAACAAGTTAGTAACCGGGGATTGTTTTTATATGTTTTTACAACATATAAATTTACACGCTAAGCTCTGGATTATTTTAATCCCTGTTCAACATTGACAGGGATGACCTCTAGATCATAACCCCTGAGCTATGTGTTTTTTACGGGGGATGACCTCTAGCTCTGTTAACTAAATTTACACATTGTGGCTGTGTGTTTTTTTATAGGAATTACCTCCAAATCCTTCTTTTCTCTCTCACCCTACTCGGTCAACGTGGGAAACGTGGATTGTTTCCCACTACGACACATCAGATTTGCACATAATTTTTAATTAGTTAATAAATTATAGCTCCTTTTAAGTTGTATATCGATTGTTTTATATATTTAACAGGGGTCGTTTTGTTGGTTTTGCAGATGGATTTGTCAATCTTCTATGCTCTCCTTCTCTCTATCTAAAATTAGTTTGAAGATGGGTTTTGGGATTTGCAAGGTTTTAAAATGGGTTTAGGGGGATTGAAGATGGTGGCATGATGGTTGAGAGATGATGATTTGGGGAATTGGTAGTTGCCGGTGGTGGTCATGGGAAGTAGCTGATTGGATTCCTTGGTGTGTGTTGATAGTAATTTTGCAGTTTCATTTCAGAATTATGTTTGTGCATCGCATACTATTTTTTAATTTATTTGTTGATGTATTCATATTATTTTCATGAATCGAGTTCAATCGATGACGAGGTTCCTACTCATACAATTGTTGTTGTTGTTGGAGTTTTTTTTATTTTTTATTTTTCAAACATGTTGGTTAATAGTCTTATAAATAAATGAAATTTTGTTCACATTTTCTAAATTGTTGACACATGTTATAAAAATTCATTTAGACTTAAATTATCTATGCTTCAAAACTTGAGAAAATTTAGTACATATAGTATATCTTTGGTTTTTTAATAAAAATGTTTTTATTCTTTAATTATTAACCATACGAATACATTATCTTTCAGAGAATTACATTGATGCAGGAAATAAAATTATTTGTTGGACTATTTTTTTATTTTTTAAAGTGGGTGTATAGTCTTATAAACAAATGACATTAATATGCATTATGTATTCACTTGAAAGGGTTTTTAAAGCAATTGTGCACACATTAAAAATATTTAGTTTTTACAAGGGTATGTTGTAGCTGATGGCAAGTCGAGATGAAGTTCACTCCTGAATTTGTTAAAATCCAGTTGATATAAAAATTTACAAAGGAGGATTATAGTTTATTTTAATTTAGTATAATCAATGTCTTTTAAATAATTTTTAAATTATCCAAATTAATTTTCTTAGTGCCAAAATTGAAGAGATGTAATGTTTTTTTCTTTCCTCGCAGTTAAATTAGTCCATTACTTCCACTGTACTCAAAATTTTGGAAGAATGGATTAGATGCCTCAAGACCCCCCTCTCAGTATAAAAACCACAATATAAAAGCCACAATCAATTTTGAACACATGGTTCGAGGTATAAACGATCATGTGAACGACTCTACTATGGATGATTTATTTTAAGGATATTATTTTGTGTTCTTTGTATTTTTTATGCCCTATTCTAAAAAAATATTAGAAGGAGTATTACATGACTACTTACGGAAGTTTAATTAGCTTCATAAAACATTTTAAAGTATGAAACGCACACAAAAAAAATAGAGTTAAATTATTATGACCCATTGGCACGGGTACATAATTATTATGACCCATGGGTTGGACGAAGTGAGGTATGGTAGAATTCAATAGAGTTAAATTATTTTTAAGTTGAATTTTTATTTGACCGTGGCATTGGCACGGGAACATATTTATTATGAGAACAAATTTGTCGTCGTGCCATCGGCACGGGTACACCCTAGTGTGTATGTGGTGACAATTATTATTCAACACAAAGAGATGAGAGAAGCACAGTCACCAAGCAGAATAAGGAATTAAAATTCCAATCACACAACAAAAGATGTAAGTGGTTCAGCAAAGGTGCCTACGTCCATGGTGGTGCAGTCAGTGTTATTTCTATATACTCCGGAGAGTGATTACAGAGAATACCGTGTGTCCTTTGCCCCGGACCTAGGGTTTATTATATACATGTTCATTTCAGAGAGTGGGGGTGTTGGAATCCCCCACGTTTTCCATATTCTCCTAAAATCCCTCTTAATGGGAATATGGGAGAAGACTATATCTTAACCGGTTCAGATATGGGAGGTCTCGACTTTGGGTCGCTACAATTGGGCTACTCGTCCAGGCCCATCATTCTAATTTCGGGTACCCACAATTGCCCCTAAGTTTGTTGGGCCATACTTTGGTCTCAATAAACTTAAATGATTTGTCATAATGGCTAATTTGTACACCGTGGAAATCTCCCCACAGTTCGAGGACTGAGTTCAGGCGGCACTCGCTTCATAGTCTGTGCATTATGATTAGTAGCACTCAAAAGCTATCTAGAGCAGTCATTATTCGACCGTCGTTTCAACCTTCTCAGTATTCTCCCATTTTCTATGAGCTCTAGTGATTCACACTATCTTCTCTCGGTCTCCATTCTTATTGCTTTTTTATCTTCCTTGTCATTTGTTCTCGTGATCCTTCATCGTTCGAGTCGAACTTTTATTCTGTAAGTCTCCTGTGCCTTCTCTTTGTATTTTCTCTTTGTGAGAGAGAGAGAGAGAGAAAAGGAAGAGGAAAGAAAGAAGGTGGAGGAGGAGAAGAATAGGATGGAGGAGAAGAGGAGGATGGAGAAAGAGAGAGAGGAGGAAAAAAGAAAGATGGAGTCGAGGACGAAGGCTGGACAGGCCTTAGTCGCGGTGTTCGCATTGCCCGAGGGGGACTCAATTGCTATTTCTCCTCAGCTTGGCCCCGCACTGCTCGAGAGGGCAGTTCTTCCTGCTGATCGCCAAAGGGCGTTGGGGTCTGATCAATTGGCCCTACAAGCTAGTCAGAGGCTAACTTTGGTAAGATCTTTTCCCTTCTCTAATGTTTTAATAAATTTCATCACTTCCTTATTCTGATGTCTTCTTCTTCTTGCAGTTTGTGACCGACTTCGCCATGCTCTATCGTTCTCACGATGAGCTGGTGAAGAAAAATGGCGAGCTGGAGGAGCAAAATGTTGCCTTGAGGTTAAGGGGTACAGAGATGGAGGCTGGTTACAAGGCCGTTGATGTTGCTAAAATATCATCCGATCTGGCTCTTGATAACGCCAATCGGGAGAGGGATGTAGCAGTTAAAGAATTGAATGAGCTATGATAAGCCTACGACCTGGTTTTCTCTAGCAAGTTGGCTGTCGTGGAAGAGAACAGAGTGCTATCCGAGGAGCTGAAGAAGAAGCAGTCTGAGGCAGTCACTGCCAAGGAAGACTCATATAATTCCGGTTGGGCCGCCGCATACGAGGATGTCGCGGTTCAGATAGGCTACATTAGCCGTCTAAACTTCAAGAAGGGCTGGAACAAGGCCCTCTTAGCTGCCGGAGTGGATGTTGCATCTCCTCTATTCGATGAGCATGACCCAGGCCCGAGGCCAGTTGTGGATGAAGTCCCTGCCCCATCCATCGAAGGTGCTGACCCTCTCTCCTAGATAATTTCTACTGACGTTCACCCTGTTCTGGCGACATAAGATATCCCTTCTAAGAGTGGTGCTCCTGCTGATGCTGATAAATGGAAATAGCCATCGACTTCTGGGCAGCTTGAGGTTGCTAGTTAATTTTTACTTCTAGGACTACCTTGTATCTTTGCTTCTTCTATTTGTAATTTTCCCTTTTGACTTGTCAATGTATTCTGACTCTCTTCGTTTTAATGAAACGAGAAGGTTTTTCACTCCCCTAGTGTACTGAATGATTGTGTTCTTCATTGCTCTTTATTTCCTATGGTCGATTGATGTTGATGATTATATACCTGCCACTTCTCAATTGGGAAGAATGCTTGGTCCTGATGTAATCTCTGAAGTTCGTCATACTTTTATGAGGATTTGCAAATCTCTGCGATTGAGGAACAAACGCTTTATAGAGCAAATTGAGCTCGTCGTTAAGCTGAAGGACAGGCTCCAAGAGATGTAGGAAGTTGGCACCTCGGTCCAAGAGGAGGTGAATACACTAAGAGCAAAGCTTCTAGATGTTTCTGAGATTAACCAAGTTGGGGAAATACTTCAGCAAGAAAATGAATATTTAAGGAGAGAGGTCTCGCGTCTGAGGGAGCATGCGTCGAGCACCGCTCCTGCAGTATTGCGAGGCTCTTATTCGTCGCGAGCTAGGGCTGGCTCGAGCGACGTTCCTCCTGTGCTGTGAGGTTCTACTGGTCCATCCGTTTCGCTAGCTGGAAGGAGCACCAGGAGTTCAGATAGGGAAATGGAAGAGCTTCGTGGTGATGTTCAGTGAGCATATGTGATCACAGCTGGGCTTCAAAGGGATGTTACTCGGCTACGACAGCTGTTTAAAAAAGGACCTCGGCGAGTATGGGCCGACGGTTATGACTAGGGTTGGCTAGATGCCCCGACGAGGCTGACAGAGTTTGAAGAGCTCGCCTTCATCAGGGGGTGGTTGAGTGCCTTGAGGGAGATGCAAGTTCCAAGGAATTCAATGCTCTGGTATCGCCATGAAATATCTCCTTCCACTCGGATGCCTAATCCCTTTCGGAGAGATGATCAGTGGATACCCATCGATGCCATCCCTCGGAAGCTATTGGATTCGGATGCTAACGAAGTAGAGGAAGAGTTAGTTCCTCCTCCCGATGATGGTCGAAGAGCTCAAGTGGAAGATTATGTCGTTCAGAGGCCTCACCCCCACTAAGATTTTACCAGTAGTTATTCTGTGTATTTTATATTGAAGTGATGTAATCTCGATGTTTTGGGCGAGCTTACCGACTAAACATGTATTGTATTTGTTGTAAATGTGATGAATTAATATAAGATTTGTGCTTTGGGAAAATTGCCGACTAAACAAGTGTCTTATATTTTCCACATTTTTGTTCAAAAATCTTGAGCCTATATTGGCTGACTAGATTTGTATGTTCGCATTATCAAGTAAGTGTCCTTCCAGTCCAGTATGCCGACTAGATACCATTCTGCCTCACTTTACCTTTTAGGTTGTGTCGTCACACTCCCTTAGGCCTAAGTGTGGCAATTGGCGAGGACACACCTGGTGTTGGATGTTCTATCCGATCAAGATTTTATTCAACCAAACATTGTTTGGTGATCAAATCTGGCTTAGTCATAGTGCTAAGGATCTCCTATAGGGATTTATATATTGCCAAGGGCAATGCTTATGAGGTCTTTCATATTTTCATGATGAAAAGCCTGAGGAGGGCCATTTCCCTGCTATAGTGTAATGATTAGTGTGCCTGTTACTTGGAAAGTGTGTGTGGGTTATAAATTTTGTACATTGACACCTTGTAAAATGCAAATTAGTTAACTGATACTTTGTAGAACGCAACTTCCAAACAACTTTTCATTAATGATAAGGAAATGAACTTCTAGTTTCATAACCAAAGATCAAAAGAAGAATCTAGAAATAGAATTTCTTAAGGTTTGCTGCATTCCACGCTCGGGGTATCTATCTGCCTTCTATCGTTTCTAAGTGATAGGCTCCTTACAGGTCGTCTCTAGTTATCTTGAATGGTCCTTCCCAGTTTGGCCCTAGCTTGTCGTCTGATGGTTTTACTGTGCTGCCCAGGACTTTCCTTAGGACATAGTCCCCAACTTGGAATGCCCTTGGGTTGACCCTTTTATTATAATGCCTTGCGAGTTGTTGCTGATAGCTCGCTAGTTTTACTAGGACTAGCTCTCGGCGCTCGTCGGCTAGGTCGAGCTCAGCGAGCAATGCTATATCATTATGCCCCTAGTCGACATGGCTGGACCTCATCGTTGGCAAGACTGCTTCTAATGGGATGATTGCTTCCATTCCATATGTCAGCGAAAATGGGGTTTCCCCCATTTCTCATCGTGGGGTGGTTCGGTAGGCCCATAGAATATATGGTAATTCATTTACCCATGCGCCTTTGGCTCGCTCTAATCATTTCTTTAATCCGTCGATCACTATATTGTTGGAAGCCTCGGCTTGGCCATTGCTCTGAGGATAGGCCACCGAGATTAAATGGTGTTTGATTCCATGCTCGTCGCAGAAACCCTGAAAGGAGCCGCTCTCGAACTGCATTCCATTGTCAGTGATGATGGTTCTGTGGATGCCTAAACGGGTGATTATATTTCTCCATATGAACCTTATCATATCTTCATCTCGGATGTTCGCTAGGGATTCTTCCTCGATCCATTTGGTGAAGTAGTCAGTTGCGACCAACAGATATTTGTGATTGTCGGTGGCGATAGGAAGTGGTCCTACGATATCCATTCCCCATTGGTCGAATGGTCGTGGTCTGGACAGTGATTTTAGGTTGCTATCAGGTTGGTGGGCCATAGGGGTATAAAGTTGGCATTTCAGGCATTTACAAACATACACCGTAGAGTCCCTTTGCATATATGGCCACTAATAGACTTCCTTCATTGCTCGGAAGCCTAGGGGCCTTACTCCAATATGGCTTTCGCAGATTCCTTCATGAAGCTCATGTAGAACTTGCTCGACATTCCTTGGGTGAACGCATTAAAGGTAGGGACCAAAAAAGGATCTCTTATATAGGTTGCCCTCTGGAGATAAGTGAAAGCGAGCAGGTGGGCAATATTTTTGTCGCCTGGGAGCGTGTCGTCCTTTAAATAGTTTCTTAAAGGGTCCATCCAGCTCGGTGCTGACTCCACTTGGAGCATCTGCTCCACGTTAGGCGTCTTGCTGCTACGGTTAATGCTCGGATGAGCGAGGAAATCGATGGGGATTGTTCTGTTTAGGTCGGAGTCGACTGCTGAACTTAGGGCTGCTAAGGCGTCAGCATGGTTGTTTTGTCCTCTGGGAAATTACTGGACATTGATCTCTTCGAAGCTCGCCATTAGTCTTTTCACTAAGGCGAGGTAAGCTACCATTCTTTCATCTTTTGCATTGTAATCTCCACTTATCTGATTGGAGACTAATTGAGAATCGTCGTACACCTGTAAATACTTTGCTCCCAAATTGTACGCCTTCTGGAGGCCGGCTATTAAGGCTTCGTATTCTGCTTTGTTGTTGGAGGTTGCAAATCCAAGCCTGATTCCTTGTTCAAGGATTGTATCCTCTGGAGTAATGAGGACAATGCCTACTCCTGCCGCCTTTGAGTTGGAGGCTCCATCAACGAACAATTTCCAGGTTTCCTTCGTCGTGTCGTTCCCCTTTTGTCTGGCTGGTGGAGGTTGGCTGGAAGGTTGCTCGCCGGTGAATTCGGTTATGAAATCAGCAAGGATCTTCCCCTTTATTGCGTTCCTTTGTTGAAATTATATGTCAAATCATCCGAGCTCGACTAACCATTTAGACAGTCTGCCTGACAAATTTGCCTTCCTCGGGATTACTTTAAGGGGGTGTGATGTAGACGATTATAGTGTGGGCTTCGAAATAGTGCTTGAGCTTCCTCGAAGCCACTACTAGTGCAAAGGCGAGCTTCTCTAGTGGTAGGTACCTCTGCTCGGCGTCTATTAGGGTCTTGCTCGCATAATAAACGGGGTGCTGGATTCCGATAACTTCGCACATTAATGGAGAAATGACTGTGTGGTTGGAAATGCAGAGGTATAAGTACAAGAAATTTGTTTCCTGTGGTATGACGAGCAGTGGTGGGGAGCTGAGGTAAGCCTTGAGTTCGTCCAATGCCCGTGAGCAATCCTGGTTCCATTCTACCATTTTGTTTCCCTTTAAAAGCTGGAAGAAAGGCTTGCACTTCTCGGAGGACTTAGAGATAAAGTGGTTTAAGGCAGCGAGCATACCGGTGAGCTTTTACACGTCCCGGATTGTGCGAGGAGGTTGTACCCTGTTTATTGCATCGATTGGGTCTGGGTTGGCCTCGATGACTCTCTTACTAACCAAGTACCCAATAAATTTTCCTGACTGGACACCGAAGGAACACTTTCTCGTGTTAAGTTTCATTCAGTACTTCCTGAGGATTTCGAAGGTGTTTGACAGGTCCGAGATGTGGTCTTCTTTCTTCTTTCTTTTAACGAGCATGTCATCGATGTAGACCTCCATGGTGTCCCCCATCTGGTCCTTGAATATCTTGGTGACCAGCCGCTGGTTGGTTGCCCCTGCATTTTTGAGCCCGGAGGGAATGACCTTGTAGCAGTATAACCCAACTGTGGTGATGAATGTTGTTTTGTCTTTGTCTGAGGTATACAGAGGGATCTGATGATATCCTGAATATGCATCCAGAAAACTCATTCTCTCGTGGGCTGCAGTGGCGTCTACCAGTTGATCAATTTTTGGTAGGGGGAAGATGTCTTTAGGACACTCTCTATTGAGGTTAGTGAAGTCGATGCAAACTCTCCACTTCCCGTTGCTTTTTTGAACTACTACTGGGTTGGATAACCATTTGGGGAATTGTACCTCCCTTATGGATCCTGCATCCAACAGTTTTTTCATGGCTTTTGCCTTCTCGGGTGCAGTTCGTCGTGCCTTCTGCGCGATTGGTTTGAAGGTAGGATCGGCGTGCAGCTGGTGACAAACCATACTAGGATCAATTCCAGGCAGCTCGTATGGTTCCCATGCGAAGACGTCTATATTGTTCCTTAGCAGGGTTGTAAACTCCTTCTTCTCCTGATTTGTGAGAGAATATTCAATCAAGAAAATCCTGCTATAGTCGCTATCTCCAGCCGCTACTTCCTCCAGGTCCTCGACAACCCATTCGGAGGGGAGGAGGCTGGTCTCCTTAACTCCGGGTCTTCCGTACTTTAATTGCTATTTTGAAGGTATCACACCTTCTTGTTCTTCAACTCTTTCGCTGGACTTGTTGGGCTTCTTTTCTGGTTTTGGGCGGATGGCTGCTTTGAAGCATCTTTTTACCATCGCTTGATCGCCATGGATCTCCATTACTCCTTGCTCGATCACATACTTGAGCTTCTTGTGGTAGGTCGAGGAAATTACCTTCATTGCATGTAGCCATCCTCGGCCGAGGATGGCCTGGTATGGAGAGTCAATGTTGACCACCAGAAATTCGATCATTTTAGACACATTTCCTGCCCTTATTGGCAGCACGATCTTTCCCAAGGGCATAGTGATCTTTCCAACGAAGTCAACCAAAGGGATGGTATCTTCCTTTAGGTCGGCAATGCTTAATTTCAATTTTCTGAACAGGTCAAAATACATTACCTCGGATGATCTTCCTTTGTCGACGAGCAATTTGTCGACATCATAGTTTGCTATTCTTAGAGTAATGATCAAAGCATCGTGATTTGGGGTTCTCACTCCCACCAGATCTTCATCTGTAAACACGATATGCTTACTATAGTCGACGGCATCTATTCACCGACGCTTTCCTGACTGTGTTTTCGCTGGATCAATCTGAAAAGCCTGCATCACTGCTGTAAGCTTTTTTACCTCCATGCGAGCTGAATTGTCCTGAATCTGTTTCGCGTCGAATGCCCCATGAGTTACTCCGAATTCATGGCCGGCATCGTCTTCGAGTACATTGTCAGGCCTTGCTTCTCTATGGGCAGTAACTTTCTCTGCCTTATTCTCCACGAATTTGTTCAAGTGCCCAGACTGGGCCAGCTCTTCGAGGTGGGACTTAAGAGCTTTGCAATGCTCAGTCTTATGTCCTCCCTCCTTTTGAAAAGCGCATCTCAGCGCATTATTTCTCTTCGAGGGGTCTCCTCCTATCTTCCTGGGTCACTTGATGAATGGCTCGTCTTTGATTTTTGCGAGAATCTTGTAAATTGGTTCTTTGAAGACGGTGTTGACCGCCTGAAATTCTTTCGGCACATCATTGTTGCCTCTATTTTTGGAGCCATTTTTTCCCCCATTCTTCCCTACTTTCTTCTGGTTCTCAATCTTGTCACTACCCTTGGCAGCGAGCTTAGTTCGACCATTTTCCCCTGTGATGAGGCGGGTAACATCTTCCACCTTGGCATACTTCTCGATGTGGGCCATTAGGTCATCGATGGCCATTGACTCTTTCTTTGTCAGGGATTGGTACAGAAGGGAAGAGCTGGGCAGCCCAATTTTGAAAGAGGCCACTGCCACTTGCTCCGAACAGTCCTCGACCTCATTGAACAATTACCAGTACCTCTTCGCGTAGTCTCGAAAGGTCTCTTGGGGCGCCTTTTTCATTGTTAGCAGAGCATCCATCCTTTTGGGATGGGATCTACTAGTAATGAATCGAGCCATAAAGAGCTCGGATAGGGATTTGAAACTCCTGATGGACCGGCGGGGGAGCCTTTCGAACCATTTCTGTGCCATGTAATGCAGACTCGAGGGGAAAATTTGGCACATTAGTGCCTCTCGATGGTTCCAGAGGGTCATGGCCTGTAGGTACTATCTGACGTGATCAATGGGATCAGTCTTACCATCATAAGTTTTGAACCATGGAATAGCAAACTTCTTGGGGGCTTCCTCTTCTTCAATTTCCCTCGAGAAAGTTGATTTCATCTGAGTTTTGAGAGCTCGCCTAGCGAGTTCTCGGGTCAATCTGGTGTCATGATGTGCAGGGTGTTGGTCCATCTCCCTTTGGACCAGGCTTCGTATATTTTTGTTGCTGCGATCTAGGCTCCTGTGACTGTGAGCTAGTCGTAGTTGCTCACGCAGGTCGTCCTCTAACTCGTTTTCCTCAGCTCTCTGGGATCCGCGCCTGGTGCTCCTTCCTCGGCTGCGAGACTTGCTCGCCTGAGGGCTAGGAGTGCAGTAGGGACGTCTTTTGATTCCATAATGGAGTTATCTCTCCATTCTTTCTAATCTTCTCTTGAGGCGAGCATTCTCAGCTTCGTGCTTGCCAGAAGACTCCCTCTGCTCGTGAAGCCTTGCCTCATATGCATCAATCAGCCTAGAAATCTATGTGGACCTCGTTGGTCCTTGTCTTTCTTCTAAGGCTTGCCTTTCTAAGCGAGCCCTCTGATCTGAACGCCGAACTTCAGACCTAATCCTGCGAGGAGCAGGAGGTTCTTGAATATCTCCTGCCTGGGGAGCGTTACTACTGTGACCAGACATTTCAAACTCCTTTCTGGGTGTGGGATTTCTCAGGGAAGATAAACGTTCCCACAGATGGCGCCAATTGTGGTGACAATTATTATTCAACATAAAGAGATGAGAGACGCACAGTCACCAAGTAGAATAAGGAATGTAAAATGCCAATCACACAACAAAAGATGTACGTGGTTCAGCAAAGGTGCCTACGTCCACGGTGGTGCAGTCAGTGTTATTTCTATATACTCCGGAGAGTGATTATAGAGAACACCGTGTGTCCTTTGCCCCGGACCTAGGGTTTATTATATACATGTTCATTTCAGATAGTGGGGGTGTTGGACTCCCCCACCTTTTCCATCTACTCCTAAAATCCCTCTTAATGGGAACATGGGAGAAGACTATATCTTAACCGGTTAAGATATGGGAGGTCTGGACTTTGGGCCGCTACAATCAGGCTACTCATCCAGGCCCATCATTCTAATTTCGGGTACCCACGGTATATATGTGTGTGTGTGTGTGTGTGTGTGTGTGTGAGCGTGTGTGTGTGTGCGCGTTCTAGTCCAGTGATGGGGACATTCATTTATTAGTTGGTTTTGTGTTACTATTACAACTAAGATATGTTACGTAGATTATTACAAGGTAGTATATGGGTAACGCATACAATTTTTACTCCGAGTACATAGTTAGATTTCAGTACTATGTGTAGCCTTAAAGTGAGGTTGGGCAGTTTAGTTTATATTTTTGGAACATGGGTATGTACGTGGTAGTTATGTGTAGTGTAGTTATACTTTTAATTAGATTCTACCTTAGGACAAGTGGAGTGAGGTATATTTTATGCGAGTGCTGGTAGGATGGCATGATATGTAAATAAGTCATATTTAATATTATTTAGTTAAATAAAGACATTTCTTGCTTATTTTGTGGGTTATAGCCACGTTATCTCCAAAAAATATTTTCAGGAGGAGTATGGTTGAGAATTCAAACTTGATTTTCAGGTGATTAGGAAGTTATTTATCCTTACCTAAGGATTTCATTTCATTTTAGTCTTTATTTAATTCGAACTCTTTAGTTATGATTTATTTCATAGATATTATTTATGGTTTCATTGGTATTCCAGAGTTGTTTATTGGTTTATTTGAGACTCTCGGTTTCATTTAGAGTTAGTTATTATAATGGATTCAGTTTGGAGAATCTTATTATTTTCTCAATTTTATTTATTTGTAATATTTATATATTACTGTTGTGGATGGTTTAGTTATTGTATTATTTTATTTAGTCATTGATGCTGAGAATTATGTAAATTATTTGACACTACTCATCTTCGACATTTCGGACTGGCCACTTAGCACGTGGAAAATAAGGGGTGTTATAGTGGGTATCAGAGCATCCCATGTTCTAGTGTCTTAGGGGTCTTGGGACATTCATTACATTATATGTTGGTTTCTTTGATATTAAAACCCTATTATTAGGTTCTGGTGAATTATTTATTCATGATTGTTATCTCATATATACAAATTTCTTTGTATGTTTTTTGATGGAAAACAATCGAGGTAGGAGATTTTGGACCATTAAACTATAGCTATGAATAGAAGATTGATCTACCCGACAACAGTAGTCACACGAACTATTAAAAACACCCGTTAACATAGTTTCCTTCACTACTCAGGCATTCACAACTGGTGTGGCAACTGCACATTAGCATCTTTAACTTCCCCAATAGCCACTGTCGTAGGTCATTATACCTACTCCACCATAGACTTCTACATGGGAGAGATCATGTGGGAATGTTTTTAAAGATAACCCCTCATAGTTTACAGGATCCACCGACATTCTTGTGGAACATCAGTGGAGGAAGGACATCCAGAGGAACTTAAGGATGGTTCAGTGCGCTGATAGTGAAATGCATATGTTAGCGATATTTAAGATGGTGGGGAATGCATTACAGTGGTGGGATTCGACCACCATCATTGAGAAGTGGAGTATTATGCCCATTTTAGAGTTTTGTGTTAGGTTTGAGGTGAAGTAGTTCCCCTCGGTAATGTATGAGAAGTAGAAGAGATATTTTCTAAAGATAGATAAAGGTGATCATATAGTTATTGAGTAGGATTGGGAGTTAACTATCCTCTCTTTGTTTAATCTCGAGGAGTGGAAACGGAGTCTAAGAGGATGGATTGCTTTATAAAGGGACAAATGTGAAGGATAGGACGGGTGTTGATGAGGAACTTGGCTTACACAACCTACACTCAAGTGGTTTTGTCTTCTAATTTTTAAAAGGTAAAGAGGGAAAAGAGGTTTAATAGGGATAAATTTAGCAAGGTAGGTAAGCTAAGAGGTAGTGAAGGGGAGTCTCCCCATACACAAGAAGCCTAGCAGCCTAAGGGGACATAGCAAGAGGATCATCCCTGTGAGTGATGATCGACGTCATTATGTCCATCAGGGACAAGGATAACAAACTAACCACGGCTAACAACTAGAGGGATGGGCTAGTAGGGATAATATAAGGGAAATCATCAGCACATGATGTTTCCTAGCACTTGTTTCACTTGTGGTTAGGTGGTACACACAGCAAAAAGGTGCCTTAAGGGGAATTAGAGTACCAAGAGTTAGAGAGGACGACATGGGTATCAAGAACCATAAAGCTAGTAGCAGAAGTTACTAACCCTACCAGTTGTGACTGTTCAATCCTTACCAGCAACACCACCATCCCAATGGTAGAGCTAGCCATAGTTACATTTGCAATACCCTAATCTACCACTATAGATATTGTCTCTAATTTAACCACATCCCATATCAGAATGGGGTTTTATTCCAGATCACATCCACAAACTAGTGACGATGGGGTTTTAACCCTTGATATGTGGAGTCATAAAGTGCATGCCTTACCAGTAGAGCTAAAAAGGCCTCGGTGTTAGAACAATGAAAATTTACATATATGAATCATTACTTTCACTCACCTAAATGATGTAGGATGTAACTCTCTGGATACCAAATCAACCATGGCACCAGTCTGTTACAATCCACCCCTCCCAGGATCCTAACATCCTTATTGAGATTAAATCAACCATCACCTAACACGTTTTCACACTTATTCCCATTTGGTACTAACTATGATACCATTCTATAATGCTCCACTCCAATACCATCAATATAGTCCTTAATTTAACCATTACTCATAGTAATATGGGGTTTTATTCCAAATCACATTCACAAGATGGTGCCAATGGTATTTGAACCACTGACGTGTGGTGTCATAAACCACACGCCTTAGCAATGGAGCTAAAAGGGACTCATTGTTTTAAGAATACAAATCTACATATATAAATCACCACTTTTCCTCACGGAAAAGATATTAAATGTAACTTTCTGGCTTCTAAACAACCATGGCACCAATTTGTTACAACAGTATAGGAGTGCATATCATGTCACTCTGAAGGATGCATAAGCACTAGTGTAGGTATTTGAGGGTATGTTTTGTATCCATGGATGCTTAGGGTGTATTTTATTCTATATGCGTGCTTCAAATTCTTTTGTTAGTAAAGATTTTTTCAGTCAGTAGGGATGGTAGACATAGCGTCAAGTAGTTATTTCATATAGATTCACCATTCGAATGGGGTACACCTATTTTTCATGACTTTCATGATATAGATGTGAATATTACAAAAAATACATTGACTAGTATTACTTTTACAACACGAGTCACCCATTCAAAAAAATTATTGACCCTGAATGGTTTTCATTAGTTGTCAAGACTCCTATGAAGCAAAGGCCTATCCTTATTTTGCAAGATATTTTAGACTTTAGCATCCTTAGCTGTAATACCCCATAATTTTTAATTAGTCATTTTAGATAATTTAATTACAAGTGAGAATATATTTAAGATAATTTATGATTAAAGAAATTGAACTAAGTGAATATAGTTTAATTCATACTGATATTGTGAATTTTGTATTAATTAAATGGATGAAATGGTCATATATTTTAATTAGTGTACATTGAGAGAATTTGATGGAAACCCTATAGGCGAGGAGGTATTTTGCTTTATATTGGGATCCAAGTTAAGCTTGTGAAGAGTGTTGATCTAGTGTATATGAGGTGTACAAAGTGTGGGGAAGAAGAGAGAGAGAGCGTAACTCGTAGGCCGATTATGGCTATCACGAGGGGTTTTTCGGTAGTCAATGTGGGTGTGCTTCCTAGGTGGATCCCTATGTCCTTCCCCTACCGACATGCGTGCGGGATTTCATCATTTATCGAGGAGCTCGGTGGTCATCGATGTGGGGTTATATGTAGAGATAGAGTCGCCAGCCTATTTTGCACAAAACAGGCAAAATAAATGTTTCCTCCTGGAGAGAACGTCATCAAGGATAATACTGATACTAGCGAAACCAAGTAGTTCAAGGGTTCGGGGACTAAGTTATGGAATGGTAAGGTGTTAGGAACTTATATAAGTATACTAGGGTTGACACCTATATGAGGTTTATGCAGTTGTTAGGTTAGTGGAAGGGTTACCCCTTTGGAATGACTTCCACGATATTCCTCCCGCCTATAAGGGAAATCATTCACAGTACTTGAGTGTATGTGAATTTCCTAACTATATACCTCGTTGGGATAGTACCTGTGAGAGGGAATTCGATATACTCGACATACATGAACAAGATCCCTTATATATACCTCCTATTATGAGTCCGGTCAAGCGGTACGATACGGGGAGAACCGTTCGATATACGTCAAATGTACGACACCAATGGAAGGTGAGAGTCATATCGCATAGGCTAGCTATGACCCGCAAGTCCAGCATCCATCACAAAGTGATCCCCCAGTACGGGATAAAATTTTGGTCAATATACCCATGCCCTCGGTGATGTAATGTGCAAAAATGCATGAGTCTTAATTAATATATTATGGAGAGAGTATTTTTATCATTTTATTGGTACGATGAGTAAAGAGAATACTACACTAATGGGGAGAATATGCAAGTATATCTAGGGTGAAAACTATACTACGCATGGATATATGTGAGTGAGTAAGTGACAAGGGAATATATACAAGCGAGTGTGTGTCGTAGTGAGCCTATACATGGATCAAAAAGTTGTGTGTGACATGTTTAAGTGAGCATATATACAAGTGTAGGAAGTGTGGTTGTGTGTTATTGAAGCCTAGGCATGGATATTTTAAGTGGAGTGTGAAGCATGTGAGTATAAAGTGAAGCTAAGTGTAAGTGTGTGAAGTGTACATGGATAGCATATACAAGTGTGTGAAGTTTACAAGTCAGTGGAAAGAGATATATACATGAGAGAGAGATATAGAAAAAGTTAAATAAATGAGAAAAGGGAACATACAGGTAGGTGCATACGCACACATGTAGAAAATAATAATGCCCATGAAAAAATAGAGTTTAGTCCTCTTATAAAAGTCCCCAGTGGAGTCACCACTGTAAACATCTGGCGGGGTTTTTCGGGGGTCGATCGGGTGTGCTTTCGAGGTGGATCCCACATTTCTTCTCCTTTTAGTGTACATGAAGGATTACATCCTTTATCGATGCACTCGACCTTCGTCGATGTGGTTTGATAAGTAGAGATAAAGTCTATAGCCTATTTTGCACAAAATAGGCAAAAGAAATGTTGTTGACTCGAGAGAACAACATCAAGGATTATACCGATGCTTGCGAAACCTAGTAGTTCAAGGGTCCAGAGACTAAGTTATGGAATGGGAAGGTATTAGGCACCCATCCCTCCCTTTTGTCTCTCATGAGAATGCGTAACGCCCAACCCGGATTTATGGGTTACCCGAGAGTCAACTTCGTCCGACTCGAGCGTTAAGCGTGAAGTGCAATGGAACAACCTACATAACGTTGCTATTCCAATTTTCTTTTAATTAACATTTTAATTGTTTAGCATGCGATTCCATTTTCAAGGTAAACTATCTGTGGGACCCTTGGAGAGCACACCGAAGTCCAAGTAAATAGAACTACAAACGTAAAATAAATAAATTACACTTACCTGTATAACGCCCACAAAGTACGAACCCGTATCCAACCTATCATAACAAAGCGAGGCAGTGAGCATATTCCCAATGAGAATATCAAAATCAGTAAAGAAATGAATGACATAAAAGATACTCACACGCTACAACCACATGCATGCGAAAATATATATATATCTACACACACACACACACACACACATATATATATATATATATATATTTGAAAAAAATACATATTCCAATGCAGTAAACATTTTACTTTTGAATTCCATAATTGTCCAGATTAATTTACCTTATTCTTGTAAAATACTTCATTTACTCACACTTAGCATTACTCACATAGTTTAAAACACCCGATTCAACACCTAAAAACAACTACACATAATTTACACGACTACCTATCTTTACCGGAAGTACCCCTTTTATTCATTTAAACGCACTTTAGTATTTTCATTGAAAATCACCATTTCAAAACACGCATCCACCGTTTCTAGAAAATACTTATTTGTCATTGAAAAACCTTTTTCAATGTATACTTTGCAAATTATGGGTTTAACCATTTCGGTTGCTTAATCACACATTTATCCAATTACTTCACCCTTTTACCTTCATTTATGGACATTAATAGATTATAGCATTTACTTGTCCATTTCACATTTACCGAAACATTTATTATGTTCATTCAAGTTAGGTTGTATTAACACATTTTACCACATAGCCTATTTCTTGACATGTTCCATATTTCCTTTATCTTTTCTCGAAATCTTCCTACACTGTATACTTACACATGCTTCACATCGATGACTATGTGCACCATATGCTCTGGCTAGTAATTTAAGGCTTTTCACCCAAGGGCTCTTGGCCCTTCTTGCCTATTTCCCAGTTGCATCTGAGTCCTTATTAATGTGTTTAATATTTTACACATGTCCACATTATTCATTCTCTTTACTTTTACCCGGTCGAACCTAAAACCCGGACTTAACCATCTGTTTTTCCATTAACACTTGGAAAATTGTTTGTTTCTCATTTATGTCCTTTAGGCACACACACATAATTCATACTAAAATCATTCACGCTTGAGGACTTAATTCATTTTCACCCATACTGATGTAAAGACATTCCTTGATATTTTCATTCCATAAAAATGTTTCACTTTAAGTAAATTGCCAATTTACCCTTTATTTACCAAACTTATGATTTAGTCCTTTAACAAGTTTTATTTCTCAAAATGGTTTTTAAGTTTCTAACTTAATATTTAAAACACTTTAGACACTTTAATACATGTTCGTATGACGTACTTTTACCCAACTTTCACTCATTATTCAAAGGCCTAAATTTCCATTTGTCTTATATCATGTTTAAACCCAACAAGACTCTCTTAAACTTGTTCATATATTTATTATCAAAATACTACAAGTTTATATGCATGAGAAAGTGGACTTTAAATACTAAATTCCTATCAAGTGGATTAAACATACATTTCATTCTAGAATTTTATACTACTTACCACAAACATACTTTTCAAGTAATAAAGACATTTTTTTAATTTCTCTAAACCCAACAAATGTCTATTATTCATAAAGTCTCCATTTTGCAAGAGATTTAAAAAATATTTATTTCATAAATATTTTGACAAAATTAACATCATTCCTCATTTTTATTCCATAAAAATGTTCATTGTTTCTTTTTACTAGAAACACACTAAATAGCATTTTCTTACATTTTTATTCCATAAAAATTTCCATTACCTATTTTTACTAGAAATCCATGCAAATACTATTTTCTCACATTTTATTTCGAAAAGAAAATGTTCAACAATTATAATCTGAATTCTCTATGTTTTCAATACCTATTTTAATCATCCTTTTTAATACCCAGTTTACACAAATGCTAAGATGATTAATAATCAACACTAAGATGTAAGCTAACAGGCTTCCTACATATATTTAATCTCATATATGTAATTAACATATTGAATTTATACTACACATTAAACTTGAATCAAAGTCATTTTTTCCCACCTTAATGAACTCTAAAATGGTGGGGATATTGAAGAAGATGGATGACCCCCCACCTCCAAAGGTGGCCTCATGGGGGTTCTACAAAATCCCTCCCAATCTTGTCTCCATTATCAGTCCAAGAATACTCCTAGTAAGGCTCCTAGTAAGTTCTTCTTTAACCTCCAAGGAACCCTTTACAATACCGATCCAAACCTCAAGAGCACCATCTTCATCTTTACTCCGAAGTCATTTTGGTTTCTTGTTGAAGTGTGGGGCGGAACACCTCTAAAAATCACAATTATAATGGTTAGTAGTGGTGGGAGTGTGTGGTAGACTATTTTCTCCCATGGAAGCTCCATTCTTGAGAGAAAAAGGCTTAGAAGGTCGGGTGGTTTTTCCTTCACAACCCACACGAATTTCTCTTCTTATAATCCAAGCCAATGGATTCTTACCTTAAAAGGAATCTTCACAACCCAAAATCATTCTATATCAGGTATTAATTAATTCTCCAATCAACGACACGCGGATCCAAATGATCCAAGGGTCACCAAGAAGATAACGCTTAAAACAAATGAAGAATTGATATGGCAGGAAGGTCGTTCGAACGATGGACATTCTCATTCGAATGACGATAAATGTCGTTTGAACGGCCAATTAGGCTACCGAATTTATTTTAATTCCAATATTTTTAGATTTGCATATTTTTCCACAAAAGTTTCCAACTTTTAAGAAAGGCGTGTATAATTTAACTAAGCATTAACTAACAATTCTATAATTCATACCAATCCATAATCCACTAACTCTCTTTATTTAATTCAATTTGTTACCCACAAATTCCATAATTTTAATTGATTCTCCTCATCTATAATCTATCTATAATTAATTAATATACTAGTGCAGGATATTTCAAACTTACCTCCTTTGTTAATTTCATCCTCGAAATTCTTGGTTTATCAGAGTTTATAATCCAGTCATGCAAACCCTAAGGTCTTATTGGTAGTTCTCAGGCATGCCATATGCGTCTACCTAACAAAACCTTGAGATGATTGATTCTTACCAAATATTACAATATCACCAATGAATTCATTAACATGTCTACGTTAGGATTCACCACTTACGCTTTCTGAAATAATTTTTGGATCACACATATCCTAGGATGATACGACTTTAACACTTATCATTACACGTAATGGAGATTTCTAAGACAATCACCTAGTTCTACTTGATTGGTTATTTCCTACGAGATCCCTATGCCTACCTAGGTTCACCCAAGGCATCATAACACGAACATATAAAAGCGATCATCTTCGAAATTCCTAAATTTTGAACCGAGTGCGACACCACCATCTAATGTTTTATCAGGGTCCAATGTTTGTAATATTCTTAAGTTACAACCTCGGGATATACGACCAAGTTGTAACTAGCTATACTGTCTAACTAACAAGCATGTTAACCTAAGGTAATTGATTAACCTAGGAAAACTATATGCAAGAATGCTAAACCATGCGCACACACAACTGGTGCAGGGTAAGGGTGCATTTGAGGAAGGGCGCACTCACAATTTGTAACTCATTAGCCACAATAGGCCTAACCTGCATCACTACTGAGCTTACACAGCGCCACACCCGAAACAAAACAAATCGACAACTAACCATTACCGGGATCAAAGAAGGAATAAGGATGCAATGACTCAGGGGACTGCCACGGCAAAATAAAGAAATCCAATTTCGACAACGAATTGAACCACACGAAGTACGAACTCACGATGCACTTTTAAAGTCTATAACTCTTACTGGTACTTGTTAAGAACTTTAGTTGTAATACCCCGTCCTAAATCTTTTATTTAACCCCCGTATAAGGTTGCGATAAAATAGAAAACATAGGGACTTGGGATGATTATGATTAAGTTGTATTCCTATTTAAATTAATTTGGAGGCTCGAGAACGATTATTGAAAATTTGAGATTTGAAATAAAGAAAAAAAAGAAATATTTAAATAATGAATTATATATGTGGATCATATGTGAAGAGGAATAAATGTTAGTTAAACTAAACATAAAGAAATGATTAAAATTATAGACGTTGGGTACCACATTGGATTTCATAGGAGGAATAAAAAGTTATGCATTTTATTGGATTTTTATACGTTGGAGATTTATGAATAGAGGTACTCTCCGTGAAACCTCCTTATCTTTTAAATTAGGTGATTCGATTTCCCATAAGAGATATTACTTAAGGTAGATTGGTATGAGCTTGTAGATACTGGAATTGTTAAAAGGTAAAAGAATAAATAAGGGGTACGGACATCTATATAATAAAGAAAGAATGTGTTCAACTACTCATAAGTACTAAGATATTTAAGTGGTATTATGTCAACTACGTTTTGGGACCCATTGACTGCCAAAAGTGCAATAGGATGGAGAATACTTCAAAAAATATATATAAAGGGCACAAAAGCCTTCTGACTCGTCCAAGAGCCTGGGTAACAGGTTGTAAGGAAATAGAGTAGAGAAGCCACATTTCTATCCCGATTTGTCTCTCAAACAATGATCACAATCATTCGAGCCGACGGTTGGTCAGTCTGCAACTATATGCGCTGTCAAGATCCCACTTGGGGGTTGAGATTTATGTCAACATGTTTGACTTCCTCACTGAAAAAAATTAATCGTGTTAAATGAATTAAGGTCAACTTATTCTAAAAGAAATCAGAATAGTTGTAACCATGCTGACAAGTTTTTTTCTTAGGATTGATTAATGGAGAAACACTGGTACGAGGAAAACAAATCCTATCTCTTTGTTGGAAACTATGAACACTATTACATGAACCTGTACTCTGGATCGAGGCAGATGAAATGAAGTATGTTGAGGGTAGATGAAAAGAGATTATCAAGTTACGGGTTCTGCAAATGTGTTACCCATATTTAATAAATCAGCCTTCTTGTCTATATATTAAAGGGAGTTGGGTGGTGTTAAGGTAAAAGGAACACCATTCTTATTTTCCTCTCAAGAGATGACTGCGTCCCACCATTAAAGGACTTACCAAATACCTAAACACCAGAAATATTATATATCCACTGATAAGTGATGAACCACGAAATATTAGAGTTATTGTTGGGAGTTGAAGAAAGTATTTGTTAGAAGGGTGTTTTGAAGGGGATTGTGCTTAAAGGAAAGAGATGGGTTGCTGAGCATTTTGGGAGTGTTTGTTGGAGCTTTTCCTGGAGATTTTATGGTGGAGCTTTGTGTGACTTCCTTTAAGGCCACCTTTGGAGGTGGGGGATTCACCCATCTTCTTCAAAACCACCATCATTTTCAGAGTGTTGAGGTGGGATAATCTACTCTGATATTTGAGACTTTATCAGTATATATTGTAGTCTTATTAATGTTGAGTATTAAGAGTGGGTTTCCTATGATCAAAATGATACGTTTCTAGTAAAATCAGAAGTGTACATTTTTATGCTAGATAAAAATGTAGCAAGTTATTATTTGTGTAGTTTTCCCTAATAATCTGGAAATATGCATTTTATGGGAGAGAAAAATGTAGAAAATATTATCTGCTGTAATTTCTTGAAAAAATAAATATGGGACATTTTTAATGAATAAAGATGCAAGAAACATATTATTTGTGTAAATTTATAGTAAAAATAAATATGGGGCATTTTTATAGAATAAAAATGCTAGAAAGTAGTGTTTGTGTATAATCCTAGTAAAAACGTATGATTAACATTTTTATAAAATAAGAAATGTGGAAAATATAATGTTGTCAAATACTTATGAAATAAATAATTCTAAGTTGTTTTCAAAAAAAAATAATTATGAACAAATTTCATTTTCGAATTTAAAGAATTTAAGAATGTCTCACTTATTTCAAAAATATGTTTGTTGTGAAAAATATAAAATTCTAGGAAGAAATACATGTTTAATCCGTTGATGAAATTTTAGCATTTATAGTACATACTCTATACATATCAACTCGTAGTATTTTGTGAGTAAATATGTGAGCAAGTTTAGAATAGGTCTTAATGGATTTAAACATAAAGTAAGTCAAAGGTGTTATTTCATGTAATGAAATTGTTCACTTGACAAGTATGAAAGTTTGGTAAAAGTATGATGTTAAACAAGTGTTAAAATGGCTAAAGCATTAAAATGTTAAGTTGAAAACTTAATGATTGTTTTTTAGAAATGACACTTGTTAAGGAATTAAATTGCTAGTTTTGGTAAACAAAGGGTAAATTGGTAACTTACCTAAAGTGGAACATTTTTATAGGATAAAAATGTTAATGAACGTCATCATACTAGTATGGGTGAAAGTGGATTAAGTCTGAAAATGTGATTGATTTTTTGGTATAAAATCAACATGTGTGTAAATTAAGAGCTTAAAGAGAAAGTAATAATTTTCCAAGTATAATGGAAAAATGGACGGTTAAGTCCAAGGCTTTGGCTTCAGCCCGAAAATAATAATTAAAGTAAACTTTATGAAATTGTTGAATACATTGGCAAGATAATGATATTGGATGATGTCGGGTTAAATAATTAAGCAGGGCTATGATGTCCCTAGTGGTGAAAGACCACAAACCAACTACAGTTTACTTGGCGCTCGGTATCGGACGATGAAATTCCCTGAAACCGTGGGTGTGCGTGTGTTGTGATGGGAGTATGTCTTGGCGAAATCCCTAAAGGTAATGCTAAGTAATGGATTGAATGTTCATGAAAGGGTCATAAATTAATGGCATTAATTCATTGATTTACTAATGCAAGAATAACGCATTAAATATTTAATATCCATGTGGCAACATGGGATGGTTTAATAAGATGATATAATGATGTTTAAGATACCTAATGAGGTTTGAATCATAATAAACACAAGCGTGTGTTATATAAAGCTTTTAAAGGAAAATGAGTATTTTCTAAACACGGTGTGTGTGCACTCAAAGCAAATATTAATCAATGATTAATAACTCGGCATGAGTTAATGAACGTTGGGTAATAAATGTTTGAAAGTAAATTGAATATTTTTCCCGACAATTGTTAATTGTTTAATTGGGTGAGTTAACGGGAAGAATATGCTAGTTCTAAGTTTAAAATACAAAATAAAGAGAGTCTTAATTAATATATTATGCTATTTCTAAGTTAACGGGAAGAATATGCTAGTTCTATGTTTAAATAATTGGGTGAGTCTTAATTAAAATATTATGGAGAGAGTATTTTTCTCAATTTATTGGTACGATGAATAAAGCGAATACTACACTAATGGGAAGCATATACAAGTATATCTAGGGTGAAAACTATACTACGCATGGATATATGTGAGTGAGTAAGTGACAAGGGAATATATACAAGCGAGTGTGTGTCATAGTGAGCCTATACATGGATCAAAAAGTTGTGTGTGACATGTTTAAATGAGCATATATACAAGTGTAGGAAGTGTGGTTGTGTGTTATTGAATCCTAGGCATGGATATTCTAAGTGGAGCGTGAAGCATGTGAGTATAAAGTGAAGCTAAGTGTAAGTGTGTGAAGTGTACATGGATAGCATATACAAGTGTGTGAAGTTTACAAGTCAGTGGAAAGAGATATATACATGAGAGAGAGATATAAAAAAAGGTAAATAGAGGAGAAAAGGGAATATACAGGTAGGTTCATACGCACACATGTAGAAAATAATAATTCCCATGAAAAAATAGAGTTTAGTCCTCTTATAAAAGTCCCCAGTGGAGTCGCCACTGTAAACATCTGGCGGGGTTTTTCGGGGGTCGATTGGGGTGTGCTTCCGAGGTGGATCCCACCGTTCTTCTCCTTTCAGTGTACATGCAGGATTACATCCTTTATCGATGCGCTCGACCTTCGTCGATGTGGTTTGGTAAGTAGATATAAAGTCTATAGCCTATTTTGCACAAAATAGGCAAAAGAAATGTTGTTGACTCGAGAGAACAACATCAAGGATTATACCGATGCTTGCGAAACCTAGTACTTCAAGGGTCCCGAGACTATGTTATGGAATGGGAAGGTATTAGGCACCCATCCCTCCCTTTTATCTCTCATGAGAATGCGTAATGCCCAACCCGAATTTATGTGTTACCCGAGAGTCAACTCCGTCTGACTCGAGCGTTAAGCGTGAAGTGCAATGGAACAACCTACATAACGTTGCTATTCCAATTTTCTTTTAATCAACACTTTAATTGTTTAGCATGCGATTCCATTTTCAAGATAAACTATGTGTGGGACCCTTGGAGAGCACACCAAAGTCCAAGTAAATAGAGCTACAAACGTAAAATAAATAAATTACACTTACTTGTATAACGCCCACAAAGTACGAACCCGAACCCAACCTATCGTAACAAAGCGAGGCTGTGACCATATTCCTAATGGGAATATAAAATGCAGTAAAGAAACGAATGACAGAAAAGATGCTCACACGCTACAACGTCATGCATGCGAAAATATATATGTATCTACACACACACACACACACACACACACATATATAAATAAATATATACCCGACTACCTATCTTTACCGGAAGTACCCCTTTTATTCATTTAAACTTACCTTAGTATTTTCATTGAAAATCACCATTTCAACACACGCATCCACCGTTTCTAGAAAATAGTTATTTGTCATTGAAAAACCTTTTTCAATGGATACTTTGCAAATTATGGGTTTAACCATTTTAGTTGCTTAATCACATATTTATCCAATTTCTTCACTCTTTTACCTTCATTTATGGGCATTAATAGATTATAGCATTTACTTGTCCATTTCACATTTACCGAAACATTTATTATGTTCATTCAAGTTAGGTTGTATTAACACATTTTACCACATAGCCTATTTCTTGACATGTTCCATATTTCCTTTATCTTTTCTCGAAATCTTCCTATACTGTATGCTTACACATGCTCCACATTGATGACTATGCGCACCATATGCTCTGGCTAGTAATTTAAGGCTTTTCACCCAAGGGCTCTTGGACGTTCTTGCTTATTTCCCAGTTGCATCCGAGTCCTTATTAATGTGTTTAATATTTTACACATGCCCACATTATTCATTATCTTTACTTTTACCCGGTCGAAGCTAAAACCCGGACTTAACCATCCGTTTTTCCATTAACACTTGGAAAAGTATTTGTTTCTCATTTATGTCCCTTAGGCACACACACATAATTCATACTAAAATCATTCACGCTTGAGGACTTAATTCATTTTCACCCATACTGATGTAAAGACATTCCTTGATATTTTCATTCCATAAAAATGTTTCACTTTAAGTAAATTGCCAATTTACCCTTTATTTACCAAACTTATGATTTAGTCCTTTAACAAGTTTTATTTCTCAAAATGGTTTTTTAGTTTCTAACTTAATATTTAAAACACTTTAGACACTTTAATACTTGTTCGTATGACGGACTTTTACCCAACTTTCACTCATTGTTCAAAGGCCAAAATTTCCATTTGTCTTATATCATGTTTAAACCCAACAAGACTCTCTTAAACTTGTTCATATATTTATTATCAAAATACTACAAGTTTATATGCATGAGAAAGTGGACTTTAAATACTAAATTCCTATCAAGTGGATTAAACATACATTTTGTTCTAGAATTTTATACTACTTACTACAAACATACTTTTCAAGTAATAAAGACATTTTATTAATTTCTCTAAACCCAACAAATGTCTATTATTCATAAAGTCTCCATTTTGCAAGAGATTTAGAAATATTTATTTCATAAATATTTTGACAAAATTAACATCATTCCTCATTTTTATTCCATAAAAATGTTCATTGTTTCTTTTTACTAGAAACACACTAAATAGCATTTTCTTACATTTTTATTCCATAAAAATTTCCATTACCTATTTTTACTAGAAATCCATGCAAATACTATTTTCTCACATTTTATTTCGAAAAGAAAATGTTCAATAATTATAATCTGAACTTTCTATGTTTTCAATACCTATTTTAATCATCCTTTTTAATACCTAGTTTACACAAATGCTAAGATGATTAATAATCAACACTAAGATGTAAGCTAACACCCTTCCTACATATATTTAATCTCATATATGTAATTAACATGTTGAATATATACTACACGTTAAACTTGAATCAAAGTCATTTTTTCCCACCTTAATGAACTCTAAAATGGTGGGGATATTGAAGAAGATGGATGACCCCCCACCTCCAAAGGTGGCCTCATGGAGGGTCTCCAAAATCCCTCCCAAGCTTGTCTCCATTATTAGTCCAAGAATACTCCTAGTAAGGCTCCTAGTAAGTTCTTCTTTAACCTCCAAGGAACCCTTTACAATACCGATCCAAACCTCAAGAACACCATCTTCATTATTACTTTGAAGTCATTTTGGTTTCTTTTTGAAGTGTGGGGCGGAACACCTCTAAAAATCACAATTATAATGGTTAGTAGTGGTGGGAGTGTGTGGTAGACTATTTTCTCCCATGGAAACTCCATGCTTGAGAGAAAAAGGCTTAGAAGGTCGGGTGGTTTGTCCTTCACAACCCACACGAATTTCTCTTCTTATGATCCAAGACAATGGATTCTTACCTTAAAAGGAATCCTCACAACCCAAAATCATTCTATATCAGGTATTAATTAATTCTCCAATCGACGGCACGCGGATCCAAATGATCCAAGGGTCACCAAGAAGATAACGCTTAAAACAAATGAAGAATTGATCTGGCGGGAAGGTCGTTCGAACGATGGACATTCTCGTTCGAACGACGATAAATGTCGTTTGATCGACCAGTTAGGCTACCGAATTTCTTTTAATTCCAATATTTTTAGATTTTCATATTTTTCCACAATAGTCTCCAACTTTTAAGAAAGGCGTGTATAATTTAACTAAGCATTAACTAACAATTCTATAATTCATACCAATCCATAATCAACTAACTCTCTAAGTTTAATTAAATTTGTTACCCATAAATTCCAAAACTTTAATTGATTCTCCTCATTTATAATCTATATATAGTTTAATTAATATACCGGTGCAAGATATTGCAAACTTACCTCCTTTGTTAATTTTATCCTCGAAATTCTTGGTTTATCAGAGTTTATAATCCAGTCATGCAAACCCTAAGGTCTTATTGGGTGTTCTCACGCATGCCAAATGCGTCTACCTAACAAAACCTCGAGAAGATTGATTCTTACCAAATATTATAATACCACCAATGAATTCATTAACATGTCTACGTTAGGATTCACCACATACGCTTTCTGAAATAATTCTTGGATCACGCATATCCTAGGATGATACGACTTTAACACTTATCATTACACGTAATGGAGATTTCTAAGACAATCACCTAGTTCTACTTGATTGGTTATTTCCTACGAGATCCCTATGCCTACCTAGGTTCACCCAAGGCATCACAACACGAACATATAAAAGCGATCATCTTCGAAATTCCTAAATTTTGAACCGAGTCCGACACCACCATCTAATGTTTTATCAGGGTCCAATGTTTGTAATATTCTTAAGTTACAACCTCGGGATATACGACCAAGTTGTAACTAGCTATACTGTCTAACTAACAAGCAGGTTAACCTAAGGTAATTGATTAACCTAGGAAAACTATATGCAAGAATGCTAAACCATGCGCACACGCAACTGGTGCAGGGTAAGGGTGCATTCGAGGAAGGGCACACTAACAATTTGTAACGCATTAGCCACAATAGGCCTAACATGCATCACTACTGAGCTTACACAGCGCCACACCCGAAACAAAACAAATAGACAACTTCCCATAACCGGGATCAAAGAAGGCATAAGGATGCAATGACTCAGGGGACTGCCACGCCAAAATAAAAAAAAATCCAATTTCGACAATGAATTGAACCACACGAAGTACGAACTCACGATGCACTTTTAAAGTCTATAACTCTTACTGGTACTTGTTAAGAACTTTAGCTGTAATACCCCGCCCTAAATGTTTTATTTAACCCCCGTATTACGTTGCGATAAAATAGAAAACATAGGGACTTGGATGATTATGATTAAGTTGTATTACTATTTTAATTAATTTGGAGGCTTGAGAACGATTATTGAAAATTTGAGATTTGAAATAAAGAAAAAAAAGAAATATTTAAATAATGAATTATATATGTGGATCATATGTGAAGAGGAATAAATGTTAGTTAAACTAAACATAAAGAAATGATTAAAATTATAGACGTTGGGTACCACATTGGATTTTATAGGAGGAATAATAAGTTATGCATTTTATTGGATTTTTATACGTTGGAGATTTATGAATCGAGGTACTCTCTATGAAACCTCCTTATCTTTTAAATTAGGTGATTCGATTTCCCATAAGAGATATTACTTAAGGTATCTAGGTATGAGCTTGTAGAGATTGGAATTGTTAAAAGGTAAAAGAATAAATAAGGGGTACGGACATCTATCTAATAAAGAAAGAATGTGTTCAACTACTCATAAACAGTCAGATATTTAAGTGGTATTATGTCAACTACGTTTTGGGACCCATTGACTGCCAAAAGTGCAGTAGAATGGAGAATACTTCAAAAAAAATATATAAAGGGCACAAAAGACTTCTGACCCGTCCAAGAGCCTGGGTAACAGGTTGTAAGGAAATAGAGTAGAGAAGCCACAATTCTATCCCGATTTGTCGCTCAAACGATGATCACAATCGTTCGAGGGACGGCTGGTCAGTCTGCCACTATATGCGCTGTCAAAATCCCACTTGGGGGTTGAGATTTATGTCAACATGTTTGACTTCCTCATTGAAAAAATTTAATCGTGTTAAATGAATTAAGGTCAACTTATTCTAAAAGAAATCAGAATTGTTGTAAACATCCTGACAAGTTTTTTTCTTAGGATTGATTAATGGAGAAACACTGGTACGAGGAAAACCAATCCAATCTCTTTGTTGGCAACTATGAACACTATTACACGAACCTGTACTCTGGATCGAGGCAGATGAAATGAAGTATGTTGAGGGTCGATGAAAGGATCTTATCAAGTTACGGGTTCTGCAAATGTGTTACCCATATTTAATAAATCAGCCTTCTTGTCTATATATTAAAGGGAGTTGGGTGGTGTTAAGGTAAAAGGAACACCATTCTTATTTTCCTCTCAAGAGATGATTGCGTCCCACCATCAAAGGACTTACTAAATACCTTAACACCAGAAATATTATATATCCACTGATAAGTGATGAACCACGCAATATTAGAGTTATTGTTGGGAGTTGAAGAAAGTATTTGTTAGAAGGGTGTTTTGAAGGGGATTGTGCTTAAAAGAAAGAGATGGGTTGCTGAGCATTTTGGGAGTGTTTGTTGGAGATTTTCCTGGGGATTTTATGGTGGAGCTTTGTGTGACTTCCTTTAAGGCCACCTTTGGAGGTGGGGGATTCACCCATCTTCTTCAAAACCACCATCATTTTCAGAGTGTTGAGGTGGGATAATCTACTCTGATATTTGAGACTTTATCAGTATATATTGTAGTCCTATTAATGTTGAGTATTAAGAGTGGGTTTCCTATGATCAAAATGATAAGTTTCTAGTAAAATCAGAAGTGTACATTTTTATGCTAGATAAAAATGTAGCAAGTTATTATTTGTGTAGTTTTACCTAATAATCTGGAAATATGCATTGTATGGGAGAGAAAAATGTAGAAAATATTATCTGCTGTAATTTCTTGTAAAAAGAAATATGGGACATTTTTATGGAATAAAGATGCAAGAAACATATTATTTGTGTAAATTTATAGTAAAAAGAAATATGGGGCATTTTTATAGAATAAAAATGCTAGAAAGTAGTGTTTGTGTATAATCCTAGTAAAAACGTATGATGAACATTTTTATAAAATAAGAAATGTGGAAAATATTAATGTTGTCAAATACCTATGAATTAAATAATTCTAAGTTGTTTTGAAAATAAAATAATTATGAACAAATGTCATTTTCGAATTTAAAGAATTTAAGAATCTCACTTATTTAAAAAATATGTTTGTTGTGAAAAATATAAATTCTAGGAAGAAATACATGTTTAATCCGTTGATGAAATTTTAGCATTTATAGTACATCCTCTATACATATAAGCTCGTAGTATTTTGTGAGTAAATATGTGAGCAAGTTTAGAATAGGTCTTAATGGATTTAAACATAAAGTAAGTCAAAGGTGTTATTTCATGTAATGAAATTGTTCACTTGACAAGTACGAAAGCTTGGTAAAAGTATGATGTTAAACAAGTGTTAAAACGGCTAAAGCGTTAAAATGTTAAGTTGAAAACTTAATGATTATTTTTTAGAAATGACACTTGTTAAGGAATTAAATTGCTAGTTTTGGTAAAAAAATGGTAAATTGGTAACTTACCTAAAGTGGAACATTTTTATAGGATACAAATGTTAATGAACGTCATTATACTAGTATGGGTGAAAGTGAATTAAGTCCTAAAATGTGATTGATTTTTTTGGTATAAAATCAACAATTGTGGAAATTAAGAGCTTAAAGAGAAAGTAATAATTTTCCAAGTATAATGGAAAAATGGACGGTTAAGTCCAAGGCTTTGGCTTCGGCCCGAAAATAATAATTAAGGTAAACTTTATGAAATTATTGAATACATTGGAAAGATAATGATATTGGATGATGTCGGGTCAAATAATTAAGCAGGGCTATGATGTCCCTGGTGGTGAAAGACCCCAAACCAACTGCAGTTTACTTAGCGCTCGGTATCGGACGATGAAATTCCGTGAAACCGTGGGTGTGCGTGTGTTGTGATGGGTGTATGTCTTGGAGGAATCCCTAAAGATAATGCTAAGTAATGAATTGAATATTCATGAAAGGGGAATAAATTAATGGCATTAATTTATTAATTTACTATGCAAGAATAACACATTAAATATTTAATATCCATGTGCCAACATGGGATGGTTTAATAAAATGATATAATGATGTTTAAGATACCTAATGAGGTTTGAATCATAATAAACACAAGCGTGTGTTATATAAAGCTTTTAAAGGAAAATGATTATTTTCTAAACACGCTGTGTGTGCACTGAAAGCAAGTCTTAATCAATGATTAATAACTCGGCATGAGTTAATGAACGTTGGGTAATAAACGTTTGAAATTCAATTGAAGATTTTTCCCAACAATTGTTAATTGTTTAATTGGGTGAGTTAACGGGAAGAATATGCTAGTTTTATGTTTAAAATACAAAATGATTATTTTCTAAAAATGAGGAGAATAAAAGGTATAAGAGAACTTTTTCAAAATAAAACGGCATAATGTCTTGGGACGTGTGTTTTCCAATTGTATATACGTATTTTCGCATGCATGTAGTGTAGCGTGTGAGTATTTATTTCTTTTGTTCATTTTTATACTGCATTTGTATATAACCCCATTGAGGATTCGGCTCACATCCCTTTTTTGTTACTGCAGGTTACATGATGTTCCGTACTTTGAGAACGTTATACAGGTAAGTAGTTACTTGATTTTACTATTAGTATCTCTGTTTACTTGGCCTTGGGGGCACTTCCCTTGGGTCCTATCACGTAGTTGATAAAATGGGAATCACATGCTAATAAGTGTAACATTACATAATAATAAACCTAGACTAGAAATATTATTTAGGCTGTTTCACTACACTTCACAATTAACGTATGAACCGAACTAGGTTGACCCTTTATTAACCTTTAAATCCGGGTTAGGGTGCTACATTAACCTTGCCACATACCCTAGCTTGGCCTCTTAACCCTAACGAGTTCTACCCAAGGATCATTTGTCCATGTCGAACGGACGGAATACAAAATAAATTCCTTCGTGAAGATGAACGATAGGCTTCCCTTTAGGACCAATGCCACCTATCCATCACTTGGTAACTAGAACTATCCTAAATCAAGGTGAAGTTACTTCTCTTGACACTCATCATTCGTTACCAACCTATTGTAGCTAGGCCTCCAAAATCTCAACACGCCGTAGCTAACCTTAATTTTTGAGATCACTCTCATAAAGTAAAAGATTGTGCTCACGTAATTTCGAACATTAAACTCATGATTCATTGTTACCACCCTTATCATCGCTTATATGATCCCAAATAGTAATCATTCTAATGGACTCTCAACTTTCAAGGATCACTCATGCCTAAATACTTCCTTCAATAAAGTCATTACTAACCATACAGGTAGCACACGTAGATGCTATAATCAAGTCTAACACTTCATCCTGAGTTCTCGCTTTAAAAGTCATGGCGAACATCATCGTTTTCTAAGTCTCCCAGTTGTATAATCTATCACTCATAAATCTATTTTGACATTATCCTCGAAGGTCATATCATGACACATGCTTACAAATAAAGATCGTGACACTAATTCCAAGTACTGATATAAATTAACCTACTACAATCATCAATGATTTTCCATTGCTATGTAAACTCCAATACGATAATGATTCCCAAATTATTTATGGGTGGTGACATCCAACTCAGTCATCTCTCTTATCAGCCTATACATCTATCACCAGAAACCACAAGTCATATCATGACCTATGCTACACAACTTGAAATTCACCAACACGAAGTGTATATCACCCCATAAACATCGTTGAAACAACGATTCCCAAAGGTCTCGAGGAGAGACACTATCAACATTTTATTACATGGTGAACAACCTCAAATTCACTATTACTCAGGAATATCTACCACTCGCATTAACCTCTTCACTAGGTAAACCTTAATAAACACCTCCAAGGAGTTTCAATACGGTTCCTCATGACTATCCATGTTATTAAACTGAAGTCAATCTCAATAGGCTACATCTTTTAATTCTTAATGAGTGCTCAACCTTGACAACTAAATTACCGCACTATGTAAACATCATACTACGTGCCAATCTACCAACTAGCACAACTATTTATTTTGGTAGGATAAGGGACATCGGGTATTGTTTATAAACAATAAGTCCCATGCCCACGAACACCACAAGGGATCCTATTTCTTAATGAGATGGTATAATCACTGAACTATAATTTAATATCACCACAGTTTTGGTAGGACACGGGATGTCTGGTATTACTCAAGAGGAGGCCCACCCTAATGATGCCCCAAGAGGTCCTATTCTAAAACATCATAACTCATTTATTTAATAATAAGTCTCTACGATTATCTAGGTTCATTCGTAAGTTACCTCAATCATCAAGATTATCTAAACCCACATTAAGACAAGGTACATAATTCGAGATGCACTAAACTCAAGCTCTTAACTAAGGGGATCTAGTACTTCCTCACCACGAAACCAACACTTATAATCACATTACTCAGTTGCTTAATTTCGATAGAAGAAATCCACAAGCTTTCCAGCTAAGTCACAACGAACACTACACAATGTTAATATTGCTATAAACGCTTAACTCCCTTGCCATCACAACTCATCACTGTCACTTACGTAGACCCTTATGATAGATGGCCCGTAACTCTAATCACAGTTCATAAGGTACACTCATTGACCAACAGCCACTAAGGTTCTCAACCATCAGGGTAGCATTCTATCAATTAAGAGTGACTTATTCTATAGAGTTAGTACACACAAATTTATATATTCATCAAATTCACCATAAATCACGGTATTACCCTAAGGATCGAATTTTGCTAATTATAATATTGATATTGACCCCTCATATGTGTCGCACCTGAGGCTACATATAATCTAAAATCATGTTTCCCCATTACATAATTATGACACTCTAACTATCAATCTCTACCGTTGATTATACACAAATTGATGATACTTTCCCATTGGGCATTATCTCATTCTATCAACATCTCCAAAGACCCTACATCAACAATGTCTAGAACATAACACCTCACACTACAAACCACGGTTTCACCAAGTATTGGCTTACGTGGACATCCTTAAATTATCAATATACTTAATCAGAAATGCTGAAGCAATTCATAACAATTAACTTGAAGTATGCCACTTGGCACTGAAATATTTATCGTGCTAAGCTCTTTGACTTTATTGTCGAGGACATGAGATAAATTTCATCAAACTAGCATGACCGGCCCTACCCAACACCGACGTCGAAAGATCTAATACCAACCTCACCACATCATTCCCGAAAGAAACCTTAAACCTAGAAATCTAATACCATTTATAATGACCCGACCCGGATTTATGGGTTACCCGAGAGTCAACCCAGTCCGACCTGAGCATTAGGTGTGAAGTGCAATGGAACAATCTACATAATATTTCTAGTCTAGTTTTATTTTAATTAACATTTCACTTGTTTAGCATGAGATTCTAGTTTCAAGATAAACTACGTGTGGGACCCATGTGGAGCACCCCGATGTCCAAGTAAACAGAGCTACTAACGTAAAATAAATCAAGTACACTTACTTGCATAACGCCCTCAAAGTACGAACCCCCACCCAACCTGTCGTAACAAAGCGAGGGTGTGAGCCTATGCCCAGTGGGAATATATAAAGCAGTAAAGAAACGAACGGCAGAAAATATACTCACACGATACAACCACATGCATGCAAAATATATATATATATATATATATATATATATATATATATATATATACACCTTTGAAAAAATACAAATTTCGATGCATTAACCGCTTTACTTTTGAAACCATACTTGTCCAGATTAATTTACCTTAATCTTGTAAACTACTTCCTTTAGTCACATTTAGCATTTCTCCTATAGTTTAACAGACCTGGTTCAACACTAGAAAACCACTACACATGATTTACCCGACTACCTTTCTTTACCAGAAGTATCGTTTTATTCATTTATATGCACTTTGGTATTTTCATTTAAAATCACCATTTCAACACATGCATCCACCGTTTTTAGAAAATACTTATTTGTCATTGGAAAACCTTTTTCAATGCATAATTTTCAAATTATGGGTTTAATCGTTTCGGTTGATTAATGACCCATTTACCCACTAACTTCACCCTTTTACCTTCCTTTATGGACACTAATAGATTATAGCATTTACTTGTCCATTTCACATTTACCGCAATATTTATTATGTTCATTCAAGTTAGGTTGTATTAACACATTTTACCACACAACCCATCTCTTGACATGTTTTATATTTCCTTTATCTTTTCTCGAAATCTTTCTATACTGCATACTTACACGGGCTCCACATCGATGACTATGCGCACCATATGCTCTGGACAGTGATTTAGGGCTTTTCACCGAAGGGCTCCAGGCCCTTCTTGCTTATTTCCCAGTTGCAACCGAGTCCTTATTAACGTGTTTAACATTTTACACATGTCCACATTATTCCTCCCCTTTACTTTTACCCAGTCAAAGCCAAAACCCGGACTTAACCATCCGTTTTTCCATTAACACTTGAAAAATTGTTTGTTTCCCATTTATGTCCCTTATTCACACACACATGATTTATACTAAAATCATTCACGCTTTAAGACTTGATTCATTTTCACCCATACTAGTGTAAAGACATTCCTTGATATTTTTATTCCATAAAAATGTTCCATTTTATTAATTTTATTCATTTTCACCCATACTACTTAAAACAAACATATTTATCAAGTAATAAAGACATTTTATTAATTTCTCTCAACTTAACAAATGTCCATTTATTCATAAAGTCTTCATTTTACAAGAGATTTAGAAATATTTATTTCATAAATATTTTGACAAAACTAACATCATTCCTCATTTTTATTCCCTAAAAATGTCCATTATTTCTTTTTACTAGAAATACACTAAAATGGCATTTTCTTATATTTTTATTCCATAAAAATATCTATTATCTCGTTTTACTAAAAATCCATGCAAATACTATTTTCTCACATTTTATTTCCAAAAGAAAATGTTAACTAATTATAATCTGAATTTTCTATTTTTTCAACACCTATTTTAGTCATCCTTTTTAATACCCACTTTACACAAATGCTAAATAATTAATAATCAACACTAAGATGTAAAATAACATCCTTCCTACATATATTTAATCTAATATATGTAATTAACATGCTGAATTTATACTACACATTAAACTTGAATCAAAATAAGTTTTTCCCACCTTAATGAGCTCAAAAATGGTAAAGATGTTGAAGAAGATAGAGGACCCCCCACCTCCAAAGGTGGCCTCAAAGGGGTCTCTAAAATCCCTCCCAAGCTTGTCTCCATTATCACTACTGGAATACTCCTAGTAAGGCTCCTACTAAGTTATTCTTTAAGCTCCAAGGAACCCTTTTCAATACCCATTCAAACCCCAAGAACAACATCTCCGTCTTTACTCCAAAGTCATCTAGGGTTTCTTGTTGAAGTGTGGGGTGGAACACCTCTAAAAATCACGATTATAATGGTTGTTTATGGTGGTAGTGTGTGGTAACAATATGGGAAGAGTGTTTTCTCCCATGGAAGCTCCATACTTATGAGAAAAAGGCTTAGAAGGTCTGGTGGTTTTTCCCTTACAACCCACACTACTTTCTCTTCTTATAATCTAAGCTAGCAGATTCTTACCTTAAAAGGAATCCTCATAATCCAACATCATTCTATATCAGGTATTAATTAATTCTCCAATCGATAGCACACGAATCCAAATGATCTAAGGGTCACCACGAAGATAGCGTTTAAAATAGACGAAGAATTGATCTGGCAGGATGGTCGTTCGAATGATGGAAATTCTCGTTCGAACGGCAATGAATATCGTTTGAATGACTAGTTAAATGATCAAATTTCCTCTAATTCCAATCTTTCTAGATTTTCATATTTTTCGCCAATAGTTTCCAACTTTTAAGAAAGGCGTATATAATTTAATTAAGCAATAACCAATAATTCTATAATTCATACCAATCCATAATTCACTAACTCTCTTTATTTAATTCAATTCGTTATCCATTTATTCCTATAATTATAATTGATTCTATTGATCTATAATCAATATATAATTTATTTAATTTACCGGGGCGGGATATTACAACATGTGTTAATGTTCTCTTGTAGAACTTCATGATGTGTGTGCTTATGTGCATAGTATAAATGGAGGATGGAATCACTAGACTCGCTTCCTGGATAAAGGCAATGCGAGGTCATCCTTAAGAGTGTTCCCTAAATAGTAATTAAAAATATAATGTAAGTGCTTGTCGATTCATAAATCGTTATAGAAGAACAACTGCGAATATCGGACCAGACACAAGCAAGCCAGCATGCAATATATATATATATATATATATATATATATATATCATGAATATACGATAAGAACAAAGTAACAAATGTATGTAGGAGGACTCGAGTCGAGGGATTTACCCAAGACGACTTTATTTCCCGGGGTCATCAAAGTCCACATAATTCAAAGGCAATATGAGGTGGGGTTTAACCCATAAATCCAACCGGGGACTTTATTTATATATGTGTGTGTAGAAAAAGGTGCTTTAGTGTGAGAAAATGTGGTGAGAAATCCCTGTTTAGAATTTACATGTGAACCTATTTTTCTTATTTTTGGGTTTTTTCTATGAAAATAAAGTATATGTGAATTGGATGTGTGATGTAAAGAAGTAAAGTATTTAAGAGAAAATGAAGTAACTAATGAAAGGACCTAAGAATTTACAGACAAAGGGGAAGAAATAGACCTCCTTGTGAAGACTTAAAGTAGATCTTGATTATAGATGTGTTGATTTCAAGATGAAGTGATGGTGGTTTGAGGATGTGGGTGGGAATTTACTCAAAATAGTATGAAAATGATGGAAGAAATGTGTAAAATGGGATCTTAAGCGAAGAATAACTCTGAATTCGAGGTAATTCTCTCTAAATTACTGAGAGGGATGTTCATATGTGCCTTTTAAAGTGAGGTAATGGCCTATATTTAAAGAGATAAAAGGGGTGATGATCGTCATGGACCCAGACCTGCCTATCGGTATAGAACCCTAGACACACTGTCGATAGGCAGGGTCCTGGGGTTGTCAATTGGCAGTCTGTGGAGGGTTTTTTAAAAAAATGGCTGTAAAATGAAAATTGTAATTCAGAATCACCCACGGGGTGGATTATTGGAAAGGGTAATCAGATCCCTTTAAAAATCCATTGATCCACTCCCTTGACCGAGGTCAAATGGGGCCCGAAAGCGCCTTTTGTTCACTTGATAGGATCGGAGGAAAATGGATCGTTTATCTGAACTTTAAGGATGATTCATGCATATGATGGACCATTGGAAAGATTATTTAGTATGCATTGAGATTTTATTCAGCTTCATTCAGTTTAGAGAGCTTAGCTTGGTCAAACGGGTCCCAAAAGCGCCCGGTGACCCTTCGGAGTAAAATGGGTCATTCATCCGTATTGTAAGGCTAATTTTCACACAAAGTGGAACATTAGAAAGGTTATTTAGATCCCTTCAAATATTCATTTAGCTTCATTCAAGATGAAGTTGGAATGAGTTAACAGAGCTTGGGAGCACTCAATGGCCTTCAAATCAGTTTTTGGGGTAAAACGGATCGTTCATTCGAACCACAAAGCCGATTTGCACATGGAGAAAATATTTGGAAAGGTTATTCATATCTCTTTAAGGATTCATTGAGGCTTTTAACGGGCGACGAAGTTTATCAGAGTGAAAATGGGGCCCAGGAGTGCCCGGTGGCCTCCAATTCTGTTTTTTATAGTAAAACGGATCGTTCGTCTTAACAGTAAGGCCAATTCATGCATGGGTTGGACCATTATCAAGGGGATTCAAAGACATTCAAATATTCATTGATCTTTTTCTCAGATGAGGAAGTTAACTGGAGTCAAATAGGGCTCGAGAGCACCCAATGGCCTTTAGATCAGTACTCGGGGCATGACCTAGGGTTTGCGGTGAATGAGTGAGTGCTAGGGACCTAAGGAGGTGCTTAGGAGGATCCTCGAAAAGGGTGTTGATAGAGAGCCTCTCGACGGGTGAACTTAGAACACGTGAATATTATCGAATAATAGACACCACATCGACATTGGGGAAGAGGAATTTTTGGTCAATTTTGAGAACTTAAAAGAGGTGGTTGAGTGATTCAGCGGGTTGAGATCAATTCTGAGGACTTAAGGAGGCTAGGATGACTAATTTAGTGAGTCGAGGTCAATTTTGAGTACCCACAAGGAAAAGGATAACTGATTCAGTAGGTCGATGTCAATTTTGAGGACCTAAGGGGAAGAGGATGATCAATTCAGCGAGTCATGGTCAGTTTTGAGGACTTGGAGAGATGAGGATAATCAATTCAGCAGGTCGAGGTCAGTTCTGAGGACCCAAGAAGATAAGGATGACCGATTTTGTGGGTCAGAGATGTGTTAAAATTGGTTTTAAGGGGTTGGGGGACGACGATGACTGATTTAGCAAGTTAGGCTTAACTTTCAAGTTGAGCTAGGGATGACCAATTCAATGGGTCGAGGATGATTCTAGGGACCTTGAGTTATGATGACTAATTCTGAGGATCGACATTAATTCTAAGGACCTAAAGTTATAGCGATCGATTCTGAGGGTCGAGGTTAATTCTGAGGACCTTATGGTCGAACGACCAATTCTGTGGGTTGAGGTTAATTATGAGAACCTTAAGTTAGGACGACCAACTCTGAGGGTTGAGGTCAATTTTGAGGACTTAATGTTGTAGCGACTGATTCTGAGGGTCGAGGTCAATTCTGAGGACCTTTAGTTAACACGACCAATTCTGAGGGTCGAGGTCGATTATGGGGACCTTAAGTTGGGACGACCAATTCTGAGGGCCGAGGTTAATTATGAGGACCTTAAGTTGGGATAAGAAATTATGTGAGTCGAGGTTAATTCTGAGGACCTTAAGTTGGGATGACCAATTATGAGGGTTAATTTCTATTATAAGGACCTAAAGTTGTAGCGACCGATTCGGAGGGTCGATGTCAATTTTAAGGACCTTAAGTTGGGATGACCAATTCTGAGGGCCAAAGTCAATTCTGAGGACCTAAAGTTATAGAGACCAATTCTTCGGGACGAGATAAATTTTAAGGACTTAAAGTTATCATGATCAATTTTGTGAACCGAGATCAGTTCTAACAACCTAAAGTTGTAGCGATCGATTCTGAGGGCCGAGGTAATTTCTGAGGAACTTAAGTTGTAATGCGGGGAGTTACTCTCCTGGGGAATTTTTAAATTATCTTGGGGGTTCATATGCATTTGTGGTTCCTCTAGGGATTGTATTATTTTAAGATTCTACTGGGGAAGGACTTATCCTTGATATTCCAGTTGGGGATCATGTTATTTTATCACTCCACTAGGGGATATTTAGGCTGGGGATTTGTAGTAGACTTGGATGCAAATGCATTTGAGGATAAGTGTGTCAGATTTATCCAGTTGGGGATTATGCTGGGGATAAGACTATAGGATTAATCCTTATGGGGACTCTAAGACTTTTGTAAGGGGCTTAGGGCTCAAAAAATGATTTTCTTGGGAAAAATGTGGTTCCATGGTTTTATGGGATTTTTGGGGAATTTTTGGGTAATTTTTGGATTTTTTTGGAATTTTAGGCACTTTTTGTAAAAAATCTGGAGGGGAACCGATAGGTAGTCCTGGGCGCTTCCAATCGGAATGGACAGGCCCCTTAGCCTTATATGAAAGGTGGTAAATCCTCCCAATTTTTTACACCTTCAAGTGTTTGAATCTTTACTTTCTCTCTCTAAAAAACGTTCCTAAGGACTTTTTGCTTCAAGACTTTAAATGGCTAGTTCAAGTGAGGTTTACAACAATAAGTGGTTGGTCGTTGATGAATGAGCTGGCCTGGAGTGGTAGTCTAGAGTGCCTCTTGCTTTAGGCAACAAATATATTTTTTATCTGTTTGAGCCTGTAAGTGTTGAGCATACTCTACTACGCGAGCTAGCATACCACCGTTCATCTAGGGTGAGAACTCCTAGTGACTATATAAGTGCAATGAATTTTGGTATGCCATTTCATTTTTCTCTTTCTTCTTTTGTGGTAATGAAGGGTTTTTCTTCTTTTTATTTTGTAGACTGACATTACTTCTTCAGTTATTCGGTCTCAGGGGACAATGGGGTTAAAGGAGGTTGGGAGAAGCTCCCTAGTGTGGTACACTGAATGGTCTCCTATGCGGGTTTTGGTTGCTTGGATTTGGGGAGATGATAGTTACTCCGATATACATTCATCAGCTAACAGGGGTAGATTGTGAGGGGTTTGAGATAGTGGTGGATCACAGGCTGAGGGTGACGCAGGAGGTAGTGCATGCAACTTTGAGGATGTGGGAAGGATCGTATCTAGGTATTAGATCCATATTTTTACTTTAAAGGAGACTCTCTTGAAGAGGAAGGTGGATGTGACTGATGGGAAGCAAGTGAGGCTGATGGCTCAAGTGTTTATTTTTCTTTTGTTCGGTGGCTTTTTGGTGGCGACGAGTGGCGATGTCATCTATCTCTTTTTTCTTGCCATACTTGAGGACGATTTTCAACACCCGAATGTATGACTGGGGGAGCCTAACCTTGGCATCCCTTTATTCTTCTTCACATGCACCCAGTCAGTGTTACTGGCAAACTTTTACAGGGGCCACGTATCTTTTGGAGGTAATCCTAAATTCATTTTCCTTTTTTATGCAATTCCTTACATTATTCTTTGGCTTCTTTTTCACTGATACTTGTCTTTTGTAGACGTTGTTCGATGAGGTGATCGGGTGTAATGCAGGGTTGATAGCTCTGAAGTATTAGGGCTTAGGGGAATTTTGTTGGATGTTCTGATGGCAGAAGTCCAATCGGAGGTCGAATTGGTCTTTTCCATGGCAGACATGCGATAGGTTTTGAATGCCCTGACTAGCAATCAGGTTATCTTTCTGTCTTTTTTGGTTCTTTTTGGCATCTTCATTTCTTGAGTAGATATTGATTCTCCGTTGGGAATTATAGGCCACCTTCTACCCCTGGGGGATGACTCCGCGTGATATGAGGGTGACGGGCTTACATGAACAGATGCGGTTATTGATCGCACATGAGCTTGGGTACATCTAGTACTTAGGGGATAGAGTGGTTAGACAGATTGTGGAGGGGGAGTTAGTAGTCCAACCATTGGTTACCTTATGTATATATTAGGCGGGTGAGGGATAGGTCAGATGATATCCGGGCAACGACGATGATCAGGGAGCCCTATACGCACTATACGGATACAACGACGAGCTATAATTATCTAAATTTTGTGATGAGTTAGAAGATGCGATCATGTACCTATGACATGGAGAACATGGCTCCACCGGCGACGGCTTCAGGAAGGGGGACTAAAGCATTGGTGTTATCGTCCCACAGCGCAGGTGGTGGCACGCTGGCGGTGATGACGAAACAGGAAGCTCTGATTATTCAAGTTACTCTCCCTTACTATAATTTCCTATTGGGAGTCACTGAGTGTGCCGCACCGTCCTCATGCGTCAGTGTCTAGGTTTGTGGGGCTTATGGACGAGGCCCTCTGGCCTGGGGTATATTCTCTTTTTCTCTACTTGTTTTGTTGACCTTCCTTTTCTTTTTGACTGGTTTACCTTTTTCTTATTGCATCTTTGCTTGTAGTTTGTTCGGGGGTCTACCACTTAGCTAAGGAATATGAATGATTGGATGTCCTCCATTTTGGAGTATATTAAGAGTTCGTCTTCTTCATGCTTCATGTCACCTTCCACTTCTGATGAGGGATTAGAATCTAGAAGTGTAGTATCCACTGCTCATCGTAGGGGAAAGCGTGTTCGCTATAGGGGTTGAGATCTAGAGAGAGAGAGTTTGTGGGTTCGGGCAGGGTCTTATTTTTTATGTTTTCTTAATGTAATTTAGTGGAGCGAAATATGAAAAAATATTCATTTTCTTTTTGAAATTTTTCTTAATTTAGTGATTTATCCTATATGCACTTCTAATCTTCTGTTGAGATCGTTATTTTATGCAAAAATAGAGATAGGTATGAAATTGATAATGAAAGGCATAAGAATGGTTGTTATGAAAAAAGAGTAAAATTAATTAACTCTTAAAAAAGGATTTTTGAGTAGGAATTTATTTTAAGAGAAAATGATTCTCCTGAGAGAGAGAAATGAGTAAATAGCCCAAGGGCAATTTTTCAAAATAAGGATTTTTTTGAAATTGATTTTGATAAAAGAGGAAATATGGAATTTGCCAAAATAGAGGGGTTGTCAATTCGCATACCCCTTGACCTTCCTATTAGCATTGGGGTCAAGTCAAATCATCCCTAGGCCTTGATTGCACTTTCTTGCATGTCAGAGTACTCTTGTGGGGTTGAATTTTACTTGGGTTTCCGGGGCTCTTTTATTTTGCCAAAGATTTTGAGTAAAAAAGGGGATTTATGGGATGGGTTTTCTCCACTAATACCCACATTTTTTTCGTGCTTCATATGTCTCATTCTCAAATCGCTCTTCCTATGCATTAAGGATTCGCTTCTTACCTTGACGGTATGGATATTAAGTTCTTGTATAATGTATATTACGACACTTTCAACCTACATCGGGTTTCTTTATGGTGTAGTTGAGTTATAGGCCGGAACCTATTGGTAGCAGCAGTACATTTCTGGTCCTAAAGGCCATGTTTTTCATTTCAGCCTGGACGAGTTCTATCTAACTTATGAGGATTTCTCGGCCATATTGGGGGGTTGATCCTAGTGTGGCGGTGACTATGCCTAATTTCTCCCGTTCTCCCCGAGTTTTCTTATCGGAGTTGCTTCATATTTCTCCCTCGGGGATAGATAGTTGGTTACGAGAGGGAACATTTATCTTCAGGCGGTTATGTATTCAATGCGCCTGAGGGGATTTAAAGATGTCAGTTTTACTGGGGCAGTCATCGTAGCCCTTAATGAGAGGATATTATTAGTGGTGGGGAATGTAATACCCCGTATTTTTATGCCTTTTAATTTTGGGGATTTATTATAATTTAATTAGAGATATTAAATTAATATTAATCCGAAAAATCATTTAAATACTTACTAGCGTGATGAGAGTTAGTAATTATTTTGTTATAAGTTACTTTATGGGTAAAGTAAGTGGTGTAATTATGATTAGTAAAATTATCACGAGAATTTAATTTGATGATTTTGGAAATTTATCGGGACGCGCTTGTGTCGTGTCGGGATTAAATTCGGACTATTAAAAGTAAATAAATTATAAACCACCCATATGGTCATTTTGAGTGCGTCAATGTGTCCAGAATGGTCGAGATAGTCAAAATAATGTACCCGGGGGTTTAGTTTGGGTCTCGGGGCGTTTTAGGCCTAATTAACACCCCGGGAGGGTGTTTTGGACATTTTACATTTTTGGGCATGAAATCCCACGAAAATTCTAAGGGTATATCAGATGACAAGAGTCATATTCTAGGGTTAGAAACACCATAAACTAAAGACGGCTATAGGAGAGGAAGAGGAGAGGTTTTCCAAGGAGTTCTAGGCCAAGAACTCCACCGTTTACACCGCCGTCGTCGCCAAAACGATAGATCGTGCAATGACGATCACAACCACACAAATATCTCCACAAATCTGAACCAAGAATTCTCAGGCAAGTATCTATCTTGCTCTATTTCAGTTAATGCTCCAATAATATTTGCCTAGGATTGATTAGGACTAGTTTTTGGGAAAGAAAAACCTATTTTGGAGATTTGAATTCGCATGTTGTATGAGTACTAGATGTATTCTGGACACCCAATTCATATGTAGAGATTGAACCACGAAATTACACTAAATAAAGAGTACGAAATCTGGTAAAAGAATGGGAAAAAACTAAACAAAAGAAATATTAGGGTTCTTGATGTTTATAAGGATTATGCCCTTTTAATTCGTTATTCATGATGAAAATCCGCATGCTTGACGTAGGAAATCACTTGTTTTAGGTTATAATACTTGTAGTATAAATTATTGTGAGTTTGGTAGTCAAATATATCATTTTGGATGATTTTGTAAGAGGAAACCCGTAACTGGAAATTCTGCAGATTTGTCATATCTGCTTGATCGATCGATCGACCCTAGAGGATCGATCGATCGATGGTTCAATCGATCGAACACCTGCCATCGATCGATCGACCCCTCATGTATAACTCATATTTTCTAACTTAAATGATTAGACATTCTTGGATATTAATGTTAGAACATTTTGGAATATAAAGACAGTAGGACTTTAGAAATATATGGAACCATTGATGTAAGACGAGATTAACATTTCACGGGGTGTTTTACATATAAGGGAGAATGGGAACATGTGTAAAAGGGTAATACTCGTAAGGAAGTTACGTTGTAAAATGAATAAGTACCTACTGAAATTACACTTTGGAAGATAGGAATCCACGAGTGTTACGTAGTAAGTTGGAATAATCCCACAAATTTGAATAAGAGACAAACAGTTATACGTGATAACTAAATAATGAGTAATAAGGCTAAATATCATAATTATGGGTCGTGAGAGTGTACCTAAATTTGATATGGTAATAGTAGCATACATATATGACTGTGTTTATGCATATACTATATACGTGTAAAGATCATGCCCGCGCTACTTGCTATCCCTGAGGTTACCGTGCTGGGACAGTCTTATCTCGATGGGACCTTTATGGGGGATATTGACTCGTACCCAAGAAGATAGGAATCCTTGGTACAGGCTATTGGATCGATAGTCAAACGGTCCTAAGAGACGTGAGGGTATGTGCTGACCTCTCAGTGACTTGGAACTATGATTCGCCTCAATTTGTATGTGTTTTGTGTTAATACAGTTCGAGAGTGATTCCGAATTTGTATTTCCCTTAGTACGAGTGATACGGGGACTGAATAGCAGAGTATGCCCGCACCATAAATTTTATGTGGGGTGCTGTTAGAATATATATATTATATGAGTATTTAATATATATATATATATTTAAATCTGGAATTTGGGAAATACCTACTGTGACTATGGTATGTAAGAAATGAATAATTATTTCAACTTGGAAATAAGTGTTTAAAAAGTAGGATATATTACGAAGAAACTTAATTATCAAATAAGGCTTATGTGAGAACTTTGCTGTTAAATAAAATTAACCTCCTTAACATTTGAAATTATTGGCATGAAACCTTACGAGTAACTTAAGATAAGATAAGTTAAACTGTAGGGAGTATTAGTGCGATAGGTGTGCACATTAGAAGAGAGGTGAGAATTTCTCAAGGGAGTGTCGCACTAATATATTGGTTGCATTAGCTGGTAAGCATTTTAAATACTTACTAAACTAATTTTAAACTGTTTTACAATCGGGCTCTGACCCGTTTCCTATTTTCTCTTCTCTCTTGTATATATGTATATATTACAGGTGCCCAGCCACAGGGGCGTCTTGCATATGATCCTTTGGAAGGAACATGCTGCAGCTTAGGTGGGAGTTGCAGTCCTCTTGCTTAGACGACCTCATTTTGATTCCACTTCTCGCACTATTTTATCTTGTTGGGCATGTGTCACCCTTTTCCATTATTCAGTTGTTTTTATTAGAGATTGTGATTCGTTATTTCCAGTATTTCATACTTTGGATTTATTACTATCAGGATGTTTTCCTTTAAGTTTTAAAGTTGGAATTTATTAGTTGGATGTTTAATTGTTTGGATTATATGTTCCAGTATAGTTGTTGGGTGATTCTTAATGTATGAGTTATATAAAGTTTTAAATATTTGTTTTTAATTTAAATTCGGAAATTGATGTCTTAAAAATGGTTTTGTCACTTAATAAAGGACTGATCACCCGTTATTTAATTAAGGACTGATCACTTAATAAAGGACCGATCACCCGTCAGTGATGCTAAAAATGAACCAACCGTTCACCTTGATTATAATTTAATAAAGGACTGATCACCCGGTATTTAATTAGGTGGGGTGTCACAGGTGGTATCAGAGCATCAGGTTCTAGTGTCCTTTAGGATCTGTACGACTTATTTCGCTTTCATCTTAGCGTTCTTGCTATAGAGCCCTATTTTAGAATTGTTGTATTCTTGCTTTTACGATTACGTCTTCAGATATTTGAGATTTGCTGATAACTGTAGACTAATAAATTTCTTCACATTTCAGATGCCTCCGAGACGTGCATCAAAGTATAGACGTGCCCAAGCCGAGCAGCCAGTAGCTCTGGCTCAGGGAACGATGAATGCAAATGAGGTAGCCGCCATCGTTGCTCAGGCGGTGAATGTCGCGCTAGTGGTAGTGCAGCAGGCTCCACCCCAAGTTCAGGCAGTGGCGCTAGTACCGGCACAGCTTCCATCTGCATGGGAGCGAGTTAGGGATTCCTTTCAGAAGGCACATCCCCCAGAGTTTGCAGGTGGTTCAGATATTATTGTAGCCAGCTAATGGAAGAAAGATATCCAGGCGCATCTGCGTATGTACGAGTGCACGGACGTGCAAAAATAGCTGTTGGCTTCCTTTAAGCTTGTGGGGGACACTTTGCAATGGTGGGAATCCACTACCACCTTGGAGGAGAGGGAGATTATTACTATTCAGTTGTTTTGGGCGCAGTTTAACAGCAAATACTTCCCACCCATCGTGCAGACTAAGATGAGGAGGACATTACTGAGCTTGAAACAAGAAAATTCTACTATTATTGAGTATGAAGAGGAGTTCACAAGACTTCTCACTATAGTGCCAGATGAGGCACCCACTGAGGGAAAGAAGATACTATTGTTTGTGGACGGGTTAGCTTGGAGGATCCGTCAACACCTTATAGGAAATCTGCCTCTGAGTACCTACACAGATATACTCAATGCTGCTTTGCTACACTGCCAGGATCACCGCTTCCATCTGCAGGGAAGTAAGCGAGCAGAAGAGTCCGGCCAGAAGAGAAGGACTGGGGCTAGTGGTGCTAGTGGAGCACCGACATCTCAGGGGCAGACTCGTCAGTAGGAGCAGAGTTTCCATCAGGGGGACCCTGTCAAGCGATTCTGATCAGGTGATTCCAGGCAGGGATTTGGGGGATTTAGGCAGGGTCAGCAGGGCCAGCCTAATTAGCAGGGCAAACATCGTCAGCCGCAGGATCAGCATCAGGGCCAACAACATTTTCAACAGGGCCAGCAGGGCCAATGGCGGGGTGGTAACGGCCAGCAGGACCGTAATCAGCAGGGACAAAGGAGAGGGAATTTCAGGGGCCAATGCTTCGAGTGTGGTAAAAAGGCCACAAGCGCCAGGATTGTCCAGAGGGTGATAGGGCCCCACAACAGCAGGGTGCCAGTAATGAGCCACAGAGGCCACTTTTTCCAGCCGCCCTCCCATCACCAGCTCAGGTACCAACCCTACCAACCATTCCAGCCATTCTAGTGCAACGGGGGAAGTTACAGTACGGACATGTCCATAATGTCCACCAGGCAGCAGCTCCACAGGTGCCACCCGCGATTGAGGGTCTGTTTCCTATCCATGGTACTATGGGTCGGGTTTTATTTGATAATGGGGCGACACACTATTTTATAGCTACCCATTTTACGAAGGCCTTAGGTTTATTATACACAGCAGAGAGCACTGTAACATGTGTAGACTCACCACTAGGAAATGGATCGTTAATTTTCTTTATATGTTGAGGTGTGGGAGTAAAGATTGGTATCTTGGTATTACCAGCAAACATGTTAGTCTTAGATATGCATGAGCACGACGTCATTATTGGTATGGATTGGCTCGCAGCTTACAGAGCCATGATAGATTATTTCGGTGGAAGTATTGTCTTTGCCATTCTGGGGCAAGAGATGTTTGTAGTGGCGATGCCTCACCAAGAGGGAGGCTCGACCGCTCACTTGTATTACATAGAGGAGGATACCTCTAAGGAGGTCGTGATTCCCTTAGATTCGATCCCAGTTGTTCGTGAGTATTTTGATGTATTTCAGGAGATAGCAGGCCTACCCCCCAGTCGAGAGATATATTTTTTCATAGATTTATTATCAGATACTCGACCTATAGCACGCGCTCCATACCGCATGGCTCCGGTGGAGATGCCAGAGCTCCGAGATCAGATAGAGCAAATATTCGATCAGGGCTTCATTCGCAGGAGTACCTCACCTTGGGGCGCTCCAGTTTCATTTGTGAAAAAGATAGATGGTTCACTGAGGCTATGTGTGGACTATCGGGAGCTGAACAAGGTCACGATACAGAACAAATATCCGTTACCTCGAATCGATGATCTGTTCGACCAACTGAGGGGAGAAAATTTCTTTTCGAAGATAGATCTGAGGTCAGGATATCATCAGCTACGTATTAGGAGCAGGATGCTTCGAAGACTGATTTCTTGACGAGATATGGATCCTATGAGTTCAGAGTAATACCGTTTGGACTCACAAATGCTCCAGCCGTATTCATGGACTTGATGAACCGAGTGTTCTGAGAGTTCTTGGATCAGTTTGTCATCGTTTTCATAAATGACATCCTGATATATTCACACTCTGAGAAAGAGCATGCCGAGCACTTGAGGCAGGTTCTTTACACTCTACGAGAGCATCAGTTGTATGCTAAGTACGAGAAGTGCGAGTTCTGGTTACGGGAAGTGCAGTTCTTGGGGCATGTTGTTTCTGAACAAGGGATAGCGGTTGATCCGAGTAAAGTGTCAGCGATGAGGGAGTGGGGGAAGCCCACGACACTGACGAAAGTTCTTAGTTTCTTAGGATTAGCCAAATACTACAGGAGATTCATTCGAGGGTTCTCCAAAATAGCGGGTCCATTGACGAACCTGGCTCGTAAGGGGGTACCATACATTTGGGATGATGCTTGTAAATTAGCTTTCGACGAGCTGAAAGACATGCTTACTTCAGCACCGGTCCTTGCTTTACCTAGGCCGGGTGTGGAGTATCTGGTTTACACCGACGCCTCTTTACGGGGACTCGGGGGAGTACTTCAATAGGAGGAGAAGGCTATAGATTTTGTCTCCCGCAAGCTCAAGCCGCACGAGAAGAATTACCCCCCACACACCCTAGAGTTAGCAGCGGTCGTCTTTGTATTGAGGATATGGAGACACTACTTATTAGGGGAGAAATTCCGTTTGTTCACAGACCACAAGTCACTGCAGTACCTGTTAACTCAGTGAGAGCTGAATATGCATCAGCGCAGGTGGTTAGAGTTTGTGAAGGACTATCAATTGGATATACAGTACCATCCAGGGAAGGCCAACGCATTTGCTGATGCGTTGAGCCGTAGACCGATAGACGAGGTAGCGGACGTCTGGAAAGCAAAGTGGAAAGAGTTGGGTTACCTGGACGCAGTAGCCCGTTCCTTCATATTTGTCATGACAGTGACACCCGAGATTGTTATGAGGGTAATACAGGCATAGACAGCAGACCCATTTTGCCAGGAGCAGATTGTACAACTTTTAGCTGAGGGTGATGAGTCTTACTCTATTAGTTATGATGGAGGTTTGAGGTTTAATGGGATATTGGTGGTTCCCGAAGGAGTAAACTTACGTCATGCAGTTATGACTCAGTCTCACGGGTCCCGATTTGCGGTGCATCCTGGGGAGATAAGATGTACCAGGATATGAGGCGACAATTCTGGTGGAGTGGGATGAAAAGGGACATTTCTGAGTTTGTGTCCAAGTGTTCTACCTGCCAGCTGGTAAAGGTGGACCCCCAGAAACCATCGGGGTTTCTTCAGCCATTGGAAATACCCGCGTGGAAGTGGGAGAGTATTTTCATGGATTTTATTACTGGGTTGCCTACTTCACAGCGGGGCCACGACTCCATCTGGGTGATTGTCGACCGCTTGACCAAGGTGGATAATTTTCTACCAGTGCAGACAGATTATACCATGGGTCAGTATGCTCAGTTGTTCATTATTGAGATTGTCAGATTACATGGGGTGCCCCTGAATATTGTGTCAGATAGAGACAAGATTTTCGTGTCGTGTTTCTGGGCGATCTTTCAGGAGGCCATGGGTACGGAGTTGAGGTTGAGTTCATCTTATCACCCACAGACAGATGGACAAACAGAGAGTACTAATCAGATGTTGGAGGATATTCTACGCATGTGTGTCCTTGATTTTGGAGGAGGTTGGGAGCCACATCTTCCACTAGTAGAGTTCGCTTATATTAAATATTATCAGTTCATGATTGGCATGTCTCCATTTGAGTCTATGTATGGCAGGCCTTGTCGTTCCCCATCGTGTTGGCTAGAGGTGGGGGATAATAAGTTGCTCGGACCAGAGGATTCAGGAAACCTCCGCTAGGATTGAGATTATCAGGAGTCGCATTCGGGTAGCCCAGGACAGGCAAAAAAGCTACGCTGATGCAAAACGGTTCTTCCGAGAGTTTAATGTGGGGGACCAAGTATTACTACGTGTATCTCCTATGAAAGGAGTGATGAGGTTCGGGAAGAAAGGGAAATTGGCCCCAAGGTATGTGGGACCATTTCCCATTATCGAGAGGATTGGGCCGGTAGCATACAGATTGGGACTGCCAGAGCACTTACATCGCATTCATGACGTATTCCATATCTCGTCGTTGAGACGATACCTTCGAGATGACATGGCCCATACCCATATCGCGATTGAGGAAATTAACTTACAGTCTGACAGCTCTTACGAGGAGAGGCCAGTGGCGATCCTAGACCATAGAGAAAGGAGATTGAGGTCAAAGGTAGTCCCACTTATCCGGGTCCAGTGGGAGCATCATAATGTGGAGGAATCCACTTGGGAGCATGAGGCGGATATGCGTGAGAAGTACCCAAAGTTATTCTTACCAGGTACACCTTATTTTTCGAATTTCGGGACGAAATTCCGTTATTAGGGGGAAGTACGTAATACCCCGTATTTTTATGCCTTTTAATTTTGGGGATGTATTATAATTTAATTAGAGATATTAAATTAATATTAATTCGGAAAATCATTTAAATACTTACTAGTGTGATGAGAGTTAGTAATTATTTTGTTATAAGTTACTTTATGGGTAAAGTAAGTGGTGTAATTAAGTGGTGTAATTATGATTAGTAAAATTATCACGAGAATCTAATTTGATAATTTTGGAAATTTATCGGGACGCGCTTGTGTTGTGTCGGGATTAAATTCGGACTATTAAAAGTAAATAAATTATAATTCACCCGTATGGTCATTTTGAGTGCATCAATGTGTCCAGAAGGGTCGAGATAGTCAAAATAATGTACCCCGAGGTTTAGTTTGGATCTCGAGGTGTTTTTAGGCCTGATTAACACCCCGGGAGGGCATTTTTGACATTTTACATTTTTGGGCATGAAAACCCACGAAAATTCTAAGGTTATATCAGATGACAAGAATCATCTTCTAGGGTTAGAAACACCATAAACTAAAGACGGCTATAGGAGAGGAAGAGGAGAGGTTTTCCAACGAGTTCTAGGCCAAGAACTCCACCGTTTACACCGTCGTCGCCGCCAAACGATAGATCGTACAATGAGGATCGCAACCACACAAATATCTCCACAAATATGAACCAAGAATTCTTAGTCAAGTATCTATGTTGCTCTATTTCAGTTAATGCTCCAATAATATTAGCCTAGGATTGATTAAGACTAGTTTTTGTGAAAGAAAAACCTATTTTGGAGATTTGAATTCGCTTGTTGTATGAGTAATAGATGTATTCTGGAAACCCAATTCATATGTAGAGATTGAACCACCAAATTACAGTAAATAAAGAGTATGAAATCTGGTAAAATAATGGGAAGAAACTAAACAAAAGAAATATTAGGGTTCTTGATGTTTATAAGGATTATGCCCTTTTAATTCGTTATTCATGATGAAAATCCACATGCTTGACGTAGGAAATCACTTATTCGAGGTTATAATACTTGTAGTATAAATTATTGTGAGTTTGGTAGTCAAATATATTGTTTTGGATGATTTTGGAAGAGGAAACCCATAACTGGAAATTCTGCATATTTGTCATATCTGCTTGATCGATCGATCGACCCTAGAGCATCGATCGATCGATGGTTTGATCGATCGAACATCTGCCATTGATCCATCGACCCCTCCTGTATAACTCATATTCCATTTTTAATAGGTCGTTCTAACTTAAATGATTAGACATTCTTGGATATTAATGTTAGAACATTTTGGAATATAAAGAAGACCAATAGGACTTTAGAAATATATGGAACCATTGATGTAAGACGGGATTAACATTTCACGGGGTGTTTTACATATAAGGGACAATGGGAACACGTGTAAAAGGGTAATACTCGTAAGGAAGTTACGTTGTAAAATGAATAAGTACCTACTGAAATTACACTTGGGAAGATAGGAATCCACGAGTGTTACGTAGTAAGTTGGAATAATCCCACAAATTAGAATAAGAGACAAACAGTTATACGTGATAACTAAATAATGAGTAATAAGGCTAAATATCATAAGTATGGGTCGTGAGAGTGTACCTAAATTTGATATGGTAGTAGTAGCATACATATATGACTGTGTTTATGCATATACTATATACGTGTAAAAATCATGCCCGCGCTACTTGCTATCCCTGAGGTTACCACACTGGGACAGTCTTATCTCGATGGGACCTTTATGGGGGATACTGACTCGTACCCTAGAAGATAAGAATCCTTGGTATAGGCTATCGGATCGATAGTCAGACGGTCCTAAGAGACATGAGGGTATGTGCTGACCTCTTAGTGACTTGGAACTATGCTTCGCCTCAATTTGTTTGTACTTTGTGTTAATACAGTTTGAGAGTGATTCCGAATTTGTATTTCCCTTAGTACGAGTGATACGGGGACTGGATAGCATAGTATTCCCGCACCATAAATTTTATGTGGGGTGCTATTAGAATATATATATTATATGAGTATTTAATTTATTTATATATATATATATATATATATATATATATATATATATATATATATTTATATCTGGAATTTGGGAAATACCTACTGTGACTATGGTATGTAAGAAATGAATAATTATTTCAACTTGTAAATAAGTGTTTAAAAAGTAGGATATATTACTGAGAAACTTAATTATCAAATAAGGCTTATGTTAGAACTTTGCTGTTAAATAAAATTAACCTCCTTAACATTTGAAATTATAGGCATGAAACCTTACGAGTAACTTAAGATAAGATAAGTTAAACTGTTGGGAGTATTAGTGCGATAGGTGTGCACATTAGAAGAGAGGTGAGAATTTCTCAAGGGAGTGTCGCACTAATATGTTGGTTGCATTAGTCGGTAAGCATTTTAAATACTTGTTAAACTAATTTTAAACTGTTTTACAATCGGGATCTGACCCATTTCCCATTTTATCTTCTCTCTTGTATATATGTATATATTACAGGTGCCCAGCCAAGGGACGTCTTGCATAGGATCCTTTGGAAGGAACGCGCTACAACTTAGGTGGGAGTTGCTGGCCTCTTGCTTAGACGACCTCATTTTTATTCCACTTCTAGCACTATTTTATCCAGTTGGGCATGTGTCGCCCTTTTCCATTATTCGGTTGTTTTTATCAGAGATTGTGATTCGTTATTTCCAGGATTTCATACTTTAGATTTATTACTGTCAGGATGTTTTCCTTTAAGTTTTAAAGTTGGAATTTATTAGTTGGATGTTTAATTGTTTGGATTATATGTTCCAGTATAGTTGTTGGGTGATTCTTAATGTATGAGTTATATAAAGTTTTAAATATTGGTTTTTAATTTAAATTCGGAAATTGATGTCTTAAAAATGGTTTTGTCACTTAGCTTTATTAATTGGGGTGTTTAATTGGAAAAGTTATCTTTGCGACAGTGATGCTAAGAATGAACCAACCGTTCACCTTGATTATAATTTAATAAAGGACTGATCACCCGGTATTTAATTAGGCGGGGTGTCACAGGGAACTTAACTTTGGATCCCTATATTATTATGATAATGGTCTGGATGTCTTACCTCAATAATCCTACGACCATGGTGCTAGCTGAGACCCTGAATGGTCTGGATGCTTGGAAGGACGGTCGTTCTAACTTTTTGAGAGGGAGTTTAATAATCCTATTTATGTGGGGGGTTTAGTATGGAAGCCCCTCCTGAGTATCCCTTGGAAATTGTGCTCAATTTATTTGTCCGACCTTTCTTTAGCTTCGATCCATCTATGGAGAGTTAGGTAAACTAGCTTGTAGAGTATGGAGCCTAGTTCTTCGTTGGTCAGTGCCATGGTTGGGGGGCTTACTGAACATCTTGCAGTTTGGAGATTATTGGTATGTACGGTTGGTGGGCCTTTAGCAAACTTCCTTCTATTTCCCCTGATGGCTTCTATGCCAAATCGGGTGGGAACAGATTATGCCCCCTCGTATAACAAACTTCTTCCCAGTGGAAGATTTGACTAAATCGCTAAGAATGGTGTTGGGCTCTTTATGGTAGCATCGCCAGTCATCTTTCCATCCGTTATAGTTTGTAGAATGGGCCTGGCATGTATTTGGAGACTACCTAAAATGGTTGTGGAAGTGGGTAGTAAAGAAAATCATGGAGAAAGAGACCATTCAGATATGGTTCATTGTTTTTAACACCATGGACGACAGTGTTGTGGTTATGTCCAGGCATACCACTTTATGGAGCGCATACGAAATGTCAACTAGGAGTGGGAATCTTGGGGACCTCGATGGACTTGTAACGATGATGAAGCATGGACATCCGATAGTTGAAAGCAATGTTTTGTGAAGTTTGGGTGATTTTTGTCAAGCTATGGTGATTTCTGGATTTTGTATCTTGGGGGTATATTGGGGAAATTTTGTGTAGTTTGGTTTAGGTTAGGTTTTTTTAGGAACAGTTTGACCAGTGGAGAGGAGTGGTTGGTTTAACTCCATTTTCTAATACTTTGTCTTTGTGTAATAATGTTGTTTTCCTTTATCAGAAATAAAAGTTGATTTTGATCATATTTTACTGTGCCTCTCGATTAATTTTGCATTTTGAATTATCTAAACCAGTCACTAAGGCATACATAATCCTTTTATTCATGTAAATGATAAAATGAATCATCGTTCTCAAAGGTTAGAAAAAAATATCATTTGTGAAAAAGAAGGGGATCGAACCCATGTATGGCGTATGGGTCGCCTACGTACCTCTGGGGGTTTTAAAAAATTTCATGAGTTTTATTTTGAAAAGAAAATGTATTATAGAGGATCAGGTCCCATATAGTTCTGGGTAGGTTAAATGAAGATTTCTTTTTAGAATAGAAGGGGTACGAAAATAGTCATAGCATGCTGAGATTTTTGACCAGGAGTAAAATTTCTTTAGGCAATCTAGGTTGACTGGACACGCCATCTCTTCTCCATAGAGGCCTATGAGCATAGTGACGCCTCCTGAGAGAACCTTCTTCACGGTGTAGAGGCCGCTCAAATTTGGTTTATATTTCCCTCTGGGGTCCTAAACGGGTTCTATGATCTCTTTTAGGGCAAGATCTCTTTCTTGGATACCACGGTCCTTGACCTTTCGGTTGAATGATCATGTTATTCAGTGATGGTACACCTGTATATCATATGGATCCTTTAGTCTCTTTTCATCCAAGAGTGATAATTCATCAAAGCGGATTTGATGCCATTCTTCGTCATCAACTTTCCTTTCGAGCAGGATGTAGAGGGAAGGTATTTCTTGCTTAATAGGTAGGATTGCTTCCATGTCGTATACTAGAGAATAAGGGGTAGCCCTAATAGGTGTTCTAATTGAAGTGCGGTAGTCCCAGAGGGTGTAAGGGATTCAGTCAGCCCAATCTTTGTAACTCTTAGTCATCTTGTTGATTATGGTTTTGAGGATTTTATTGGTGACTTAGACAACACTATTGTCTTGGGGTCGGTAGGGAGAAGATTAGTGTCTCTGAATCCCAAACTCGTCGACTAGTTCTATAACCTCAACTTCAAAATGGAGACCATTACCTAATACTAACTCATGGGGAACTCTGTATTGTCAAATGATGTTCTTTCTGATAAACTTGGCCACTTTCTTGGCACTCAGTACTGTGTATAACTCGGCTTCGACCCATTTGATGAAGTAATCAATGGCGACCAGGATGAATTTGTGACCGTTTGAAGCTTTGGGAGTAACTTTCCCTATGATGTCAATGCCCCAGATGGATAAGGGCCAAGGAAAGGTCATGTTTGATAAGAACCTAAAGGTGTTCAAATAATACCCTGAATAGATCATTTTTAATTGCTAATTCTCGACAAAATAGGTCTTGCGTGTATTTGTCTATTTTGTAGGCTTTCTTGCACTTACGGATTTAAAAGCTATATTTTGATGCCAAATGCGACATTTATGTGGTTCAAGGACCTTAAACCTAACCCCCGTGCCTATTACCCTATCCCGTAACCTTCACCCAAACCCATCCCAAGCCTTATGTGTTTAGTTTGCACCCTTTATTTTATTTTTATATTTTTATTAATTTTTTATATTTTTATTTGAGTCGTTTTTAATTTTTTGGATTTATTTTATATTTTGTTTAGAATTTTGAATATATTTTTAGGATTTATTTGTGCCGGCTATTTTTAGTATTTCTTTTTATTTAGGTGTAAGTTTTATTTTTATTTGATCTTTATTTTAATTTTTAGTTTTTATTTTTATTTCTGTTAGGATAGATTTATTTTTATCTTTTATTAGGAATTTTATTTTTTAGTTTCAATAGGTTTTTTATTTTCCTTAGTTTTATTTTATTAGGATTTTAATTTTTAGTTTTTATGGTTTTTCATATTTTTTTTAGTTTTGTTAATTTTTTTTTAGTTAAATAGTTTTATTTTTAAATTGGGTACAAATTTAAACACACACACACATTAATTATCCTACACTAAACTACACCCAACACACTCACTCACCCACACTCTTCTACCATTCAACTCACCTACACCCCAAACTCCCCTCACCATATTTCACCCACACACTCTCTCTCCTCTCCCCATAATTCATAACCAAAAGCTTAAAGCCACAACCCATTAAACCCCTATTTCCACCATACCCGATCTTACCCGGTTTGAAAACCCGGCCAAAAAATGCAACCCGAGCCCGAATGCCACCCCGCGACCAAACTCCATCATCCTTTAACTCGGATCCACATACACATACTCCTATAACCTGGCGATCGCCCCCTATCACCACCAGAGGGTTATGGCTCGAACCAGCAAATCCCACATTCCGGGCATAACCCCTTACCCGAGTTCACCTATGAATCCAACCAACATTACCTCATACCCATAACCCCCTTAATCCGGTCGGCGACCCATGGCAACCCTTAACCCTATCCCAACCAACCCGACTCCTCTCACATCCAAAACCCATTAACCCACAAAGACCAAATGCCCTACCCCAATTCAATTTCACCCGATTTTACCTTCTGCATAAAAACTAAACAAAGCCAAAAATAAATCTTTACTACCACATGTTTAATACCCTTTACCCCTTATTCCTAAACTACCCCCAACACCCCCACTACACACATGCACTTATGTGTCACCTAAAATACCCTCACCCTTATTCCTCCAAATGCTCATTTTAAACACTTGACCTTTATTCTTCCAACCTTACCTCTAACCACATGCACATTTAAACTCTCAAAATTGCCCCTAGCTCCATGTCCATATTATATAAGTAAGCCTACAAACGCTAAAAGAAGGGTGGATTAAGAAGAGACTAGAGAGAGAAAAATACTTTTGTAAATAGTAGAATAATGTTTTATTTTATTTATTTTATTTTATTTTTTCGAGATTGGTGAGAGATCAAAGTATATTGAGAGATTTAATTGAGTGTATATATTGAATTAAAAATGTTTGGAAGATCAATTTTGATGGATTATACTCAAGTTCAATGAAGAATTAGAGTTCAATTTTACAAATCAAGGAGACTTGTTTGAAGATTTGTTCACTCATCTCTTCTATTTTATTTTAATGCCTTTTATTGCTTGGTTATTGTGTTTTATCGCCATGTTAGGCTAGAAATCCCTTTCAAGGGGTGGGGTGATCCCATTATTTGATGTTAATCCATCTCTAATTAGTTTATTTACATTAAATGCCCTTTTGATAATTAACTTTGAACTATTACTTTTGATTTACGCCTCGAGAGAGGGTAAATGATTTTCGAGAGAAAATCGAGATTCTAGTCTTAGTTTTCATTTAAGAATCGAACTACATATAGGTTTTTCTAAAATGTGAAATTATTTCTTTGGATTTCAACTATAAGCTTATATATATTATTTAAACTAATTTAGTAAATTCATCCTAACCGGTGGTTTGTTAGATAATGTTTGGATCTACTTTTCAAGAGTTGTAGGAGTGTTAAATTTAATTTTCTAAAAGGTTATTATTAAAATTACATTTGCAACGAGAGTTGAATTTTAATTTTGATACTAATTTTGGACGTTTAATTTGAATGAATTAATTAATACAATTAACTAGAATATATGGTGTAATCCTATCCCTTGTTAGCTCTCATTTTGATTTTCTCATTTATATCACATTTTACATTTTATTTAGTTAGATTTCACTTATTTTTCATCACACTTTTTAGTTAGTCTTTAGATATTTGATTTAGTTTAATCTTATTTCACCCTCATCACAAAATTGTTTTAATATTAAAAGAATTAATAAAATTAAATAAAAATGAATTACATCACCTTTCTCTCATATGGTTCATCCTTAGATTAGGATTGATTTCCTTACTTACCTCTACACTCTAATTTATTATATTTTGTAGGTATTTGAAGGTTTTGATTAACTTGGTTGCAACAACAACAAAAACCTAAAAAAGCTAAGTTATCAATGTTGTATATCTCTTAACAAGGCAAGTGTTGGAGATTGGAAAATTGATGGCTTTTAAGGCATCTTTGGATATAGGCAGTGCAATCTCGAACCATTGTGGTCCAATAGTATCCCTGACGGATGATCTTTTTGTCAAGCATGTGACAATTCATGTGGGGCTCGCATTCCCCACTATAGATCTTCTGCATCATTACTTCAACATCAGCCCCTGCAATATAGTACATATGGGTTCCATTGAAGTTTCTCTTAAATAGTGCTTTATCGCAGATGATGTACTGGCAGCCAGTTTGCGAAGGATCGCACGGTCTTTCTTATCATCATTTTAGAGGTACCTACCGTGTTTGAGGAGGCACCAAATGTCATAGTACCATAACCTTTCCATATCGGAATCCTCCTCGGTAACGAGTTCAATGTGGTAGTAATGTGTAGGCTTAGCTTGTTTTTAAAGTAGGAAAGGGGCCATTGTTATTCCCTTGAACATGTCGACCATGAAGGTAAGGGTAGCAACGGCGTCAGCCAGGCCGTTATTTGCACGGGGCAAGTACTGAAAGGTGACATCATTAAAGTGGGAGGCCAGTTCTTCTTGGTAGTCCTGAAAGGGTAGGAGCTTTTCGTCTTTGGCTTCCCATTTTCTGAGGATTTGTCTGATAATAAGGGCAGAGTCTCCGTAGACATCTAAATGTTGGATTCCTTTATGTGGGCTGATCTTGAGGCCTATAGTGCATGCCTCGTACTTGGTTATGTTGTTGGTACCAGGAAAGTATAGTTTGATGGTAATTTGGGTGTGAGAGTCATTAGGGGCAATCAGGAGTATCCCAATGTCGTATCCTTTCTTATTGGCAGCTCCATCAAAGAATATTTATCGACTGAGATCCTCCTAAGAGGTGCAAAAAATACCTTTGTTTAGGAATTAAGAGACCCAAACATCGACTTCTTCTATGGGGTAATCATCAAGATAGTAAAAAATGGCTCTCCCTTTCATAGCTTTCTGTTTGACGTACACAATATCAAACTCGGCTTGCAACATCAACCATAGGGCCATTCGGTTAGACAGAATGAACTTTTTTAGTAAGTACTTGATGGGATTCATACGGGACACAAGTCTGATAGGATAGGCAAGCATGTAGTTTCGTAACTTTTATGTGACCCAGACCAGGATGACGCATGCTTTCTCCAAAGCAGTGTAGTTGACTTTGTACCCGATAAGTTTTTTATTGGCGTAAGAAATGACTTTTTCCTTACGGGATTATTTAATGTTTTGGCCTAGCAAAGCCCCTGTTGTGATGTCTGTGATGCTCAACTACAGGAGGAGAGGGAGACTTAGCTACAGAGGCATAATCATCGGAGGTCGGGTAAGGTATCACTTCATTCGGTCAAAGGATTCTTGGCATGCCTCATTCCACACTTTAGTGAAATCCTTCCAGAGAAGTTTGATAATGGTTTGGCAGAAAAAATTTAGTTGGCTAATGGGTCGACTGATGTATTGTAGTTTTCCCAGGAATATTTGAACTTACTTATCCATCCGTGGTGGTGTCATCTCAAATATGGCTTTCAGCTTGGCAGGTTCTGCTTCGATTCCATTTTCACTGACCATGAATCCCAAGATTTTTCCTTTCGTGATGTTGAAAACACAATTTTGTGGGTTTAGCGGCATCTGGTATTACCGTTGTCGCTCAAAAAAAATTCGAAGGGCGGGAATATGACATTATTGAGTCTTAGATTTGATGATCATATCGTCTACATAGACCTCGACCTCTTTGTGAATAAGGTCATGCAGGATGTTTATGAAATCCCTAGTATTTTTTAGTCTGAATAGCATGACAGTATAGCAGAAGGTTCCCTTAGGATTGCTAAAGGCAGTTTTCTCCTGGTGATCATGGTGCATCTTGATCTGGTAATATCTGGCGTATCCATTGATAAATGAATTGAGGGCGTGTCTAGCCATATTCCCCATGATCATATCGATGTTGAGTATTGGGTAATCATCCTTCGGGGATGTTTTATTCAAATCTTGATAATTAATGCATATACGATATTTTCCTCCTGACTTCGGCATAAGGATGATGTTGGAGATCCATGTAGGATATTCGACTACGAAAATGAAACCTATGTTTAATTACTTGACTACTTCCTCCTTGACTTTGAGCGACCATTTGGTGCGAAGCTTTTGTAGCTTCCATTTTATCGGATTGCATTTTGGGAATGTTGGGATCTTGTGTTGAGCTATTTATGGGTCAATACCGGGCATGTCATCCCAGGACCATGAAAAAACGTCGACAAATTCCTTCAGTAGACCTTCAAATTTTGCACGCTCATGCTCGTTAAGGGTGGACCATATCCTAATCTCGCGTTGATGGCTACTAGAACCAATATTAATAACAACGGTCTCATCATCATTAATTTGAACGCGGTTATGTTGTTTTTTATTCTCCTTATTAAGATCATTTAAGAATTATTCATTTAAAAAATCATCATCATCAATGGTTTTATTAGAATCAAGATAATTAATGTAAGGCGGAGCAAGATACTCAAAATCTTCATTTATTTCATTTTCGAGAAAAACAGCATTGAGAACTTCGTCAAAAGAGGTCTCAGTTACATTGATATCAGAAAAAACAACAATGACATTAAATGAAGGGATTTGGATAGGGTAGACAGCAGGGTCGGGTTAATTCTGGGCAGGTTGGATAGGCACGGATGCGAGTTGAGGAAAGGCATGTCAGCATATATTATTTGAGTAGATAGGTTTGACAGCACAAAATTTGAATGGATTATGCCGAGACTCAGCCCACGTATTTGTAGGTTGAATAAGGCCTCGGAATCACTTTCCTCAAAATTTCCAGTAGTTTTCATGATTTTCTCGGTGAGATCTTGACCTTCATGTTGGCAGTCTACGGACCAAGAGTTGTTGTCTTAAAAGAAGATTTCTAGCTCCAATTCCATCTTCTTGTCAACATGGTCAAACCATGGTTTGGGAAAGACATGTAAAAGGAGGTCTTCACCCTCCCTGATAAACCTTCCATTCAAAGAGTCTTAAAACAGTACTTTCTTCTTTTAAGCTTATTTTTAGTCTTGCTTTGAGTTCTTTTGGTTAGAGCTGGTAACCCAAGAGACCTAGGGGAAAGGCCTCCTTCAGAACTATGGGATCATGGATACCTTAATGGTGTCACCCTAGACCAATTCTGGGCATGAAGCGAATGTTCTTAAAAATTTGAATCACATTGACATTACTATGCGGGTTATGCACCAAACAAACCCAGTCTTGAAAATTATCTCCTACTGAAAGGGGAAGTGTGTCAACTTTGAATCTAGAGAGGACTATATCATTCTCCCCATATTGGATCTCTAATATCGGGTTACTAGTATTGGCAGTATCTAAACTGTTGTCCCAGCCCAAGATGGTGATAACCTATCCTTTGTCGAAGAATTTCAGTTTTTGATGAAGAGAAGAAGATACCCCTCGAATGTTGTGGAGCCATGGACGCCCAAGAAGAAGGTTGAAACATGTAGTTATGTCAGTGACTTGGAACTCAGTGACATGATTAGTAGGGCCATCCCCTATTGTGAGTTTTATGGACCCCATTACCTCTCGAAGGGTATTATCGTAAGCACGCATGACGGTGGAAGTGGGAGTGAGATCACTAACTTTTAAGACCAAGCAATTGAATGTTTTGAGATGGAAAAAATTGAGGGAAGATCCGTTATCAACAAGTGAGAGTGAGACTGTCATTTCTAATGCTTCAATAGAGATGTTGAGGGCATAACTTTGGTTCGAGCCAATCTTTGGTATCTCTGCTTCGAAAAAGGAGAGGATTCTGGAAGAGGTCAATGACCTAACCATATTTATGGCTTCTTCAGGACTAGTGGAAGGACGGATTGTAGGCCTGATGAGGATTTTTATCAGAGCATTCTTATGAAGCTATAAGGACATGAAAATCCCCCATAGGGTGATATTATCTTGGGGTTTCTTGAGCTGGTAAAGGACTTTACTTTATTCGATGGTCATTTTTAGAATGGGAAGTTCTTTGACAACTCCCTTTCCCTTGTCTATATCGATCACATGAGGAATTGAATCTTTGTAGTGTCTCCCTAAATAGATTATGTGATTTATTAAGGTAGGGAAGAGTAGGAGCCCCGTGTCTTTATCTATTTTTTGTTGAATGGCCATCTTGTTAATTTCCCCCAACAGATCTTTGAAGGATATCATTCTGCACAGACTGACTACAAGGCTATTTTTTTCCTGACTTGGATCGCCATCTAAACTGTCAAAGTCATCCACTCATCCATTGGCGACTATGTCCTCTTACCAAGAGAAATCAATACATTCAATAACCTCGATGGCTTTATTATACAAATCTTCCCACTCAGCAAGGAGGTGCATTATTGAATGGATCAATCGTCCCTGAAGCTACAAAGCGGTGAGTAACTCATCAATAAATTTCACTTGTCTATTGAAACATGTCGGCCATTATATGTACTACATCATTTATACTAAGTTCTTTAATAGGTACCACCCATTCATCTTACTCCCGTGCCCATTTTCGGGCTCCCATGAAGAAGCCACTAATTTTGTGACAATCAACAGTAATCTCGGTGGGCAATATCAGCCCAAACTTCATGAGTTGGTTTAATATAGCTGGTAACTCCATATCCTTCCCTTCAGACCAAGTATGGACGACAATTTAAGCCTTTGTAAGGAGTGACAAAGCTTAATTGGTGAAACAATTAGGGTGTAGGAGAAAATATGGGCAAACTTTGAGTGGTTTGGGTGATATTATGGGTATGATAGGTGATTTACTGGGCACAATTTGTGCAGATGGTACAAATTTGGGGTCACTATCTAGAAAAATGGTATTTTCATGTGTTGGAAGTGGGTTATGAGTGGTATTAGGTTTTGGATTAGCTGGTGGGGCGATGATACCCCGGTGAATCAAACCTTGGATCACATTTTGAAGGTGGAAGTATTGGTCGGCAGTATGTCCAACAGACTGATGGAAATCACAATGGGGCATCGACTTTGAAATTTTTAGGGAGTGGATTTGGTAATGGATAAGGGTCCAAGGGTTTAATAATATTGCGGCTCAACAGGTCCTAGTAGACTTTGGATAGGGGAGCGTGGAGCTCAGTTTACTCTTTCTTGGTAGGGTTTGGGAGTCTTTTTAGTGTCCAAGAGGTAGCAGGTTGGGAAATGTTGTTGATGGTTGAGACTTTATCACTGGCAGGCTTTTTATACTTTCAGGGAGTGAACTATCTGATCACATTCTATGGCTCTGATTTGACTTTGGCAATGTCTTCCTTACTTTTTACACTAGCTTCTCGAAGGGCTCATAAGTGCGGGTACTACTGTCCTCCCATGGATGCTCGGATATGAGGTAAGAAGTTCTTCTTCATGATACTAACGTGTTCCTCCTAGGAGGGTCTGTTGGTCATGGTAGCATCTTTCTTTCTCCACCTTCCTATGAAGCTACTCACTATTTTCCTAGGGTTCTAGCTTAAAAATCTTTAGATCTCGATGCATAACTTCTAGCTCCTCATTTTACTAGTACTGAGATATGAATCTTCGAGAGAAATCCTCCTAACTACGAATTTTGGATTCTTCAAGGGATGGAAACTAATAAGGGGCGCTTTCTTTCAAGTTCTGTTGGAACATCTGGGTCATTATCTCTTCAGAGGCACCAATGAGGGTCATGGCTTGGTGATAGTTTCTAAGATGAAAATTAGGGGTTTGTCTATCCAGAACTTCTCGATGTCTGGTATCCTTAACTTCTCTGGTAGTTTGGCTTTGGGATAGGGAGACATATTAGTGTACTTCATGTTGTTGTCGGATATCTTAACATGGTCAAACTTCTTCGTCAGCATCTTGAGGTCTTCCATAACCTTATTTAAATCCTCCTCCTTAGGATCCGTGGGCACTAGAAGGTTAACCCCAAGTTGGGTAAGGTTCGAAATATGGAACTGAGCTGGCGGCTAGTAGGCGGGGCATGCAGAGCATGCTGGCACTCTTTTAGGTACCAAATAGTCTTGGGAGTGGGTGGTTCCATGGCACGAGGAAAGAGAACCTTGGGTTCTTTAGGAATTTGATCCTGGTGATGTTGTATCGCATGGACTCAGTTTGAAGTTTGTCAATCTTGGCACTGAGCTGGGCTAAGACAGTCATCAAATCAAGTTTCACATTGGATGCTTGGTCGGCATTCTCCATTAAGAGCTCGTGAAGATAAATCCCAAACTAGGATGAGGTAGCAGAAGAACCGACAGAGCTTTGAGGCAATGTAATGGAAGATCGAAGCCAATAAGGACCAATGCCAAAATCGGGTATGCGATTGACCTGAGAGGGAAAACGGTTTGGATTTATTTTTTAAAGAACGAGGGTGAAAATTTTGGGTCTTTCGGAAGGAGGAGAAAAAATGTTTTTGGTATTTTTGGAAAATGAGGGATGAAGGAGAGGAATCTCATCATGATTATTATTAATGGTATTATTAGGTTCTCACTTGTATTATGTTTGCCTAAATGAAAAAACAATGGCGTACAAGACCCGAGCCTAAAAAAATAGGGTTTAGAAATATGTAAAACATGGTTGGACTTGTTTCCAATCTCAAAGACGGGGTCCTATTGAAAAAAAGGAAAAAGCGTGCAAAAATTCGGGCAGTATGCTGACCCAAAATTTTGCCAGAGTTTCGTATGGTAACCGAAAAACTAAATATAAGTGTCCTAGGTTTGCACCTATATGAGGTTTATGCAAGTTTTGGGTTTGTTGAAGGGTTCCCTCCTTTAGCATGACTTCCATGATATACATCTTGCCTATAATGGCAATCATTCACTAGTACGTCTAGACAAGCCATTTGATATACCTGAGTGTACGTGAATTGACTCACTATATACTTAGAGGGGACCGTACGTGTGAGAGAGAATTTGATAAACTCGATGTACGTGAATGAGTTCCTTGATATATACCTCATGTCATGAGTTAAGTTAAGATGTACCATGTGGGAAGAACCATTCGATATACGTGCATGGTTTGATTTATTTGTTTTATCATCGTAGATGTATATTTAGGATTAAACAAGATAAAATCAATTGAATATTAATTTCAGCATAATTAATTGGTGTTGCAATATTTATATGTGAGATAACAAGTTCTGTCAATAAAATTGGAATATTAATTTAATTGGACTTGCGTCGACTTTTAGTTGAAATCACCCTGCCGAGAGTTTCACCGCTCTACACTCTCGATGATGTAGTGTGTAAAAATGCATGAGTCGTCATTAACATATTATGGAGAGAGAATATTTTTTTATCATTTGTATTGGTATGACGAGTAAATGTAATACTACACTAATGGGGAGCATATACAAGTATATCTAGCATGGAAAATATACTACGCATGGATACATGTGAATGAGTAAGTGACATGGGAATATATATAAGTGAGAGTGTGTGGCAGTGAGACTATACATGGATCAAATACAAGTGGTGTGTGACATGTGTAAGTGAGCATATAAATAAGTGTAAGAAGTGTGGTTGTGTGCTAGTGAAGCCTAAGAATGGATATTCTAAGTGGTCTGTGAAGCATGTGAGTGTAAATTGAAGCTAAGTGTAAGTGTGTGAAGTGTACATGAAGAGTATATACAAGTGTATGAAGTGTACAAGTCAGTGGAAAGTACATGAGACAGATATATATAAAATGATAAATAGAGGAGAAAAGGGAACATACAGGTAGGTGCATACGCACACATCGAGAAAAGAATAATGCCCATACAAAAATAGAGTCTAGTCCTCTTATAAAAGTCCCCAGCAAAGTCACCACTATGGACATCCTAAGGGGGTTTTCTAGGGTCGATGGGGGTGTGCTTCTGAGGTGGATCCCTTTGTCCCTCCACTTCCAGCATGCACGTGGGATTGCATCCTTTATCGAGATGTTCAGCCTTTATCGATGTGGGGTGATATGTAAAGATAGATTCGCCAACCTATTTTGTACAAAATAGGTAAAAGAAATGTTGTTGCCTCGAGAGAACAACATCAAGGACAATATTGATGCTTGTGTAACCAAGTAGTTCAAGGGTTTGGGACTAAGTTAAGGAATGGGAAGGTGTTAGTCACCCATCCTTCCCTTTCGGTCTTTTATGGGCATGTGTTAATCTTCTTCTGTAGAACTCCGTGATGTGTGTGCTTGTGTGCATAATGTAAATTGAGGATGGAATCACTCGGATCTCTTTATGGATAAAGGACGAGTGAGTTCATCCTTAGGAATGTTCCCAAAATAGTAATTAAAAATATAATGTAAGTGTTGTCGAAGAACGATTGCATACATCAAACAAGACACAAGTAAGACAGCGTATAAAATATATATGTGGGAGGACTCGAGTCGAGGAATTTACCCAAGACGCCTACATAGCCTGGGGGCCTCAAAGTACACGTAGTTCGAAGGCAATATGAGGTGGGGTTTAACCCATAAATCCAATTTGGGACTTTATTTATATGTGTGTGTGAATAGAAAAAGGTGTTTTAGTGTGAGAAAATGTGATGAGAAAACCCTGTTTGGAATTTACACGTGAACCCTCGTTTTCTTGTTTTTGGGGTTTTTCTATGAAAATAAAGTATGTGCGACTACTAATAATAAAAAGTTTTAATTTAAGATGTGTGATGTAATGAAGTAAAATACTAAAGAAAAAATGAAGCAACTAACGCAAAAATAAGAGAATTTAAAGAAAAAGGGGGAGAAATAGACCTCCTTGTGAAGACTTGAACTAGATCTTGATTGTAGATGCATTGATCTCAAGATGAAGTGATGGTTGTTTGATAAAGTGGGTGGGAATTTACTCAAAAGAGTATGTAAATTATGGAAAAAATGAGGGAAATGGGCTTTTAAGGAAAGAACAACATTGTATTCGAGGGAATTCTCTTTGAATTGCTGAGAGACATGTTTAGGGGTGCCTTTCAAAGTGGGGTCATGGCCTCGATTTATAGGGCCAAAGGGGGTGACGAATGGCATGGTCCTAGAGATACCTATCGATATGGAACCCTCGACATATTGCCGATAGGAAGGGTCTTGGGGCTTCCAATTAGAATCCTAAGGTAGATTTGTCAAAAAAATGGTCGTAAACTGTGAACCGTAAGTTAGAATCGTTCTCGGGGTGGACCGTTGGAAAAGGTATTTGGAGCCCTTTAATAATTAATTAATCCACCCCAAGGTTCTGGAGTTGATCGAGGTCAAATGGGGCTCGGAAGTACCCATTGGTCACTAGACTAGAAATTCTTAAAGGAAAACGGATCGTTCGCCAGAATCATAAGGATGATTCGTGCATGAAATGGACCGTTGTAAAGGTTATGCAGTTCCCTTTAATATTTAATTCAACTTCGTTCGGGTCAAAGAGTTAACCTTGGTCAAATGAGGATCGGAATCATCCGGTGATCATTCGAAGTAAAATGGGTCATTCGTTCGTATTATAAGGATGATTCTCGCATGTGGCAAACCATTGTAAAGCGTATTTATAGTCCTTTGAAGATTTAATCAGGTTCATTCAAGATGAAGAGTTGGAAGGAGTCGAACGAAACTCGGGAGCCCCGATGGCCTCCAAATAAATTTTTAAGGTAAAACGGATTGTTCGTCCAAAACGTATGTCCAATTTCTATATGGGGAAAATCATTGTAAAGGGTATTTCGATCCCTTTAAAGATTAATTGAGCTTTCTCTCAGGCAAGGAAGTTAACCGGAGTCAAAATGGGGCCAAGGAGCACCCGGTGGCCTTCAAATCAGTTTTTGATAGTAAAATGGCCGCTTGTCCGAACCATAAGGCTAATTTATACATAATGAGGACCTTTGAAAAGGTAATTCAAAGCCATTAGAATATTCATTCAGCTTCCGCTCAGTCGAGGAAGTTGATTGGAGTCAAACGGGGCTCGAGAGCGCCCGGTGGCCTCTAAATCGGTACTTGGGGTATGACCTAGGGCTTGCGGTGAACGAGTGAGTGCTAGGGACCTAAAGAGGTTATTAGGAGTGTTCAAGGATGGGGTGTCTACAACGGTAGAGAACCACGACCGTGGGTGCACTCAAGCATGGTCACGGCCAAAGGTTGCAACTGCAGGGATTTGGTTTTGCGATTGTAAGCTTGTGGCTTGAGGACCAACCACTGGTCACTGTATCTTGAGTCCTTATATGTGAACTTTTGCATGAAGATAAATTGTTTTTCACACTTTTACATCAACCAAAACCTATAGCATGTACATTTACTTCCTCCCTGGTGTTATAAACCCTAATACTCCATTAAAATGACATTTCAAACATAGATTTGGTGCTTTTGCACTTAGATTTTGAAAAAAAAAGCTTAGAGGATAACTTGTTGAACTTATAGAGGAGAACTAGAATTTTGAGTTAGATTTCTTAAATTAATTAATTAAGTGATTTGTTTTACTTAACCCCAATATTTAATGCAATATTTGACTTAACCCTCGCTATTGTAATATTTTTTTTATATAAACCCTTGCACGAGGGGGTTATCTCAAAATATTGCATAAAATAGGGGGTTAAGTCAAAGGATTCATTTGACTTTTCTTATGTTAATAATGTCAACTTAGACTTAATCCCTTATGTTGAGGAAAAAGTTAAAGGATTATGAAAACGAGGGGATTGATCAAATTAGACATTAAAATCTAAAGGTTAAATTAAAATGATCCATTAACTAAAGGCAAAAATACTATACTTTTCCCTTTAAGTGCTTTATGAATTAAATATTGCTTAGCATACATTTAATATTTGTCTAAAATTTATTACAAGCTTAATTAGGGAAAAGGAAGCCTGATAATTTTCAATTATTTATAAATGATAATAGAATTGGTTAAACTCTTATATTATGGCATGATTGGAATATGTAGTTAGATCATTTAATTGTTGTGAAATTGAGAATCTAATATTTTAATTGGGTAAAGAGCACACAATTTGCTATTATGGCCATCCCGAGATATATCCCCTCCCGTAGGCTTTTTCGAGGGGAAAAGAGGGAGAGATAAAGGTCGCGTGCCCTTTGCTACATTGGGGGGGTGCTTCGGCCATCGTCGGTTTTGGGGTGATGTAAAGAGATAGAGTCACCAACCTATTTTGCACAAAATAGGTAAAAGAACATTTCACCACCTCGAGAGAGAGGCATCAAAGACAAACTGATGCTTGTGAAACCAATAGTTCAGAGGTTCGGGCCTAAGTTACGGAATGGGAAGGTGTTAGGAACCCATCATGCCCTTTCGATCTCTCATGAGCTTATGTTACTATTTTCCTTTATTTTTTTGTGAAGTGTGTGTTGGTGTATATATAGGTGGAGATCAGAATCGTTTGACTTGCATCATGGAAAATATGGAATGAGGTCATTCATATATACTAATGTGTTCTCAAAATAATTAAAAAAAATATGATGTGTGCACTTATCGAGATACTAATTGTTATGATGAAACGATAGTATGTGATACCAAGTATGAATCAAAAATATGATATATATGAATAATATATTGAAAAAATAAGAGAAAGACGAAAAATATGAAAATAGGACTCGAGTCTTGGGTTTTAACTCGAGACACCTACGTAGCCTATAAAGGCGTCAAAGTCCACATAGTTCGCATGTGGAAAGGGTGGGGTTTATCCCATAGATTCAAACGGTATTTTATTATATGTGTGGGAGTAGAACAAATATTTTTAGTTTTGAGAAAATGTGATAAAGAATCCCATCAGAATTTATAGGTGTAACCCTCTTTTTCTTTGTTTTGGGTTTTTTATAGAAAATAAATTATGTGCAATATAACTAATAAATGATGAGATATTAATGTCTATGATCTCATGCCAAAAGCTAAATTAATAATTTATATAACTAATGCGGGAATAAAAGGAATATAAAGAGAGAGAAGGATGTTTGGACCTTCTTTGGAGAATTGAAACTAGATCTTGATTGTTGATGAGCTTCCTTACAAGTGAATGAAGAATGTAGAAGTATTTCTATTAATTTGGGTATGAGGGTGATGGGAATTGTGGAGAAGAATTTCCCACAAGAAAACTTCATTGATTACAAAAGAATCTTGATGAGATCACTGAATTTGATGTTTCTGAGGTCCCTTTCGAATTGAGATCATGCTCTCCTTATATAGGGTAGGGGTACTTTCGATCGGCATTGTCCTTATCCTGACTATTAGTAGGTAACCCTAGACACACTGCTGATAGGTAGGGAAATGGACATGGCAATTAGTAGTCTCGTGCAGATTTTCCAAAAAAGGTCATAAAACGCATTCCGTAAGTCCGAATCGTGCATGGGGAATATCATTAGAAAGGTAATTTAGAGACCTTTGAGAATACTTTCGACCTATCCCGGGTCTAGGAGTTGACATTTGGTTAAAACATGTCTCAAAAGCGCCCGTCGGTAGGGATGGCAACTGGTCGGGTATAGGGCAGGTTTGTCAAAACCCAAACCCGCCCTGTGATAAAAAGATTAACCTGCCCCTCCCCGTGACTCGCTACGAGTTAATATTTTAAGCCCCAAACCCATTTAAGTATAACCTCATCAAACCCGTCCCCGCCCTGCCCCGTGTCGCTTAAATTAAACGTGTCAGAACCTGCCCTGACCTGCGGGTTCAAACCCAAAATTTTTTTTTTTTAAATCGTGTTGTGTACTTACGAAAAAAACCAATAATAATCCAACTTCTTTTTGTGCAAGAATAATCCAACACTCCAACAGTAGTCTGTGGTAAGCTGAAGGAAAACAATCTTAGATTAGGAAAATTCCAACAACGTTCCAGATATATATTCAAAAAAAATATAGGAAATAAATCTAACAACCCAACAACATCAACGGCGATAAACATAGGTATATTCCATATGTATTTTCAAAAATAAACAATAATCCAACAATCCAACAACATTCCGGATGTATATTTAAAAAAAAATATAACGAAATAAATCTTAGATTAGAGGCGACGAACAGAGAAGGCCACGGACTATGAACCTTTTCTTTAACTTCCACGACGACGAACAGAGGAGATAAACCCTGAGAGTTTCATAAATGGAGATGAACACATGAGATGAACCGATAACGAACACGGGGTTTTATAACTAGCGATGGACACAGAGCAGAACCGGCGATGAACACAGAGCAGAAAACACAGAGGGTAGAGAGTTTTTGTTCTCATATTTAGAGAGAGAGAGAGAGAGAGAGAGAGAGAGAGAAGGTGGGAGTAAATGTAATTAGGGTTTTATAACTTTATATATATATATATATATGAGGTGGGAGTGTTAATAGGTTCACATAAAAAGGGTATATAAGTAAAATAAAGTACTATATGGAGCGGGGCAAGTGTATTTTTATAAAATTCGAACCCGACCCGTTTAATAAATATTTTTTAAAACCCAAACCTGCCCCTATTATTTTAATTGGATTATTATTAGGGTCGGTTCGGTTCGGGAACCCCGCGGGTCAGGTTAAATTTCCATCCCCATTTGTCAGTCCTTTGGATAAAGATCGTCAGACGATGATGGATCATTTATTCAAACCGTAAGTTCAAATTGTGTAAGGGGCGGACCGTTGGAAAGGTTGTGTGAGGTAATTTGATGTTCCAAAGATCTTCGCTAAGTTTGGAGAGTTAACTTTGGTCAAAAAGGGCCCAAAAGTGCTCGATGACCCTTCGGAGTAAAATGGATCGTTCGTCCGTACCATAAGGCTGATTTGCACAAGGGGCAGACCATTGGAAAGGGTATATAGTGCCCTTTAAATATTCACTTATACTCATTTGATCTGAGGAGTTGACTTGGTCAAACGGAGCTCGGGAGCACCCAGTGGCCTCCAGTTCAATTTTTGGGGAAAATGGATCGTTCGTCCGAATTGTTATGTCATTTCGTGCACACGAATCGATTAAAATGGTTTTCAATTCCCTTCAATGATCCATTGAGCTTTCTCTTTGACGATGAAGTTTATTGGGGTCAAATCAGGGCTCGGGAGTGCCTAATGGCCTCCAGATCGATTTTCAGTAGTAAAATGGTTCGTTTTTTCTGAACTGCTATGCGGATTCATGTACGGGGCGAACTATTGGAAAGGAAATTTAGATCCCTTCGAATATTCATTGAGCTTTCACTCAAACAAGGGATTTTACTAGAGTCAAATGGGGATCGGGAGCGCTCGATAGAGTCTAGATCGGTACTCGTAGTATGACCTAGGGTTTATAGTGAATTAGGGAGGTTCTAGGGACATAAGGAGAGATTTGGGGGGTCCTAGAACATGGTGTCTACAGAGGCCCTCGACAGGTGAGCTTGGAACAAGTGAAAGCCATCGAATAGACACCATATGATGTTTAGGAAAGAGGTCAATTATGCGAATCTAAAGGGACGAGGATGACCGTTTTCAGCGGTTGAGGTCGATTTTAGGGACCTGACAAAATGCTGGGGGATTTTCCATTCTACAGGTTGAGGTTAATTCTGAGGATCTTAAGGTTCTTGAGACCAATTTGGAGGATCGTGATCAATTCTGAAGACTTTAAATTGGAGTGACCGATTTTGAGGGTTGAGGACCATTCTAAGAACCTTAAGTAAGAGTGACCAATTTTGAGGGTCCATGTCAATTCTGAGGACCTTTAGTAGGGGCGACCAATTCTAAGGGTCGATGTCAATTCTGAGGACCTTAACTGGGGGTGACCAATTCTGAGGGTCGAGGTAAATGCTAAGGATCTTAAGTGGGGGTGACCAATTCTGAGCATCGAGATCAATTCTAAGGACCTTAAGTAAGGGTGACCAATTTTAAGGTTCGAAGCCAATTCTGAGGACCTTAAGTGGGAGCGACAAAACTGAGGATCGAGGTTAATTCTGAGGACCTTAAGGGGGAGCGATCAATTATGAGGGTTGAGTTCAATTCTAAGGACATTAAGTAGGAGCGACCAATTCTGAGGGATGAGGTCAATTATGTGGACCTTAAGTGGGAGCAACCAATCCTGAGGGTTGAGGTCAATTCTAAGGACCTTTGGTAGGAGAGACCAATTATGAGGGTCGAGGCCAATTCTGAGGACCATAAGTGGGGGCGACCAATTTTGAGGACCTTAAGTGGGGGCGACCAATTCTGAGGGTCGAGGTCAATTATAAGGACCTTAAGTCGGAGCGACCAATTCTGAGGGTCGAGGTCAATTCGGAGGACCTTAAGTGGGAGCGACCAATTTGAGGGTCGAAGTTAATTTGAGGATCTTAAGTGGTAGCGACCAATTCTGAGCTTCGAGGTCAATTATTAGGACCTTAAGTGGGGGCGACCAATTCTGAGGACCTTAAGTGGGGGTGACATATTCTATATTCTGAGGACCTTAAATAGGGGTTTGCTTTTTGGGGAGTCTTTGTTTTACCTTTTTTGAGACTCTACTGAGGAAGAGACATATGTATGGGGATTATGTCCTTTTTAGAATAGATATCTTTGCTTGGGGGAGCTAAAATTCTTAGTCTGGAAATTCCGCTGGGGAAGCAGTTGATGTTGCTAGGGAATGTGTTTCTTGGAGATTCCTCTAGGGAGATATGTCCGGTCAAGTCTTTTTGCTCTGTTTGGGGAAATTGGGATTTTTCTGGGAAAAAGTTTAATTCAGGAAGTCCTTCTAGGGAGACGAGTAGGATATTATGTTTCCCTGCTAGGGAAGCATTTGATTTATGCTGAGGATGAGGTTTTGGGATTTCACTAGGGAGTTGTAGTGGGATTTTGGGACGTGGGTGCACTGATTTTTAAGGTTTAAGTTGGGGATAAATGTGGTGTTAATCGAGATAGGGATTTGGGACCTTGAAAAATGTTTTTCTTAGTGAAGAAATGTTCCAATATTCATTTGGAAATTCTAGGAATTTTTGGGGAAATTTTAGGGATTTTCTGGCTTTTCTGGCATTTTTTTATCAAAATTTCAAGGGTACTGCCGATTGGAGGGTGGAAAGAATTGTCAATTAGCAATGGCACGATATTTTGGGCTTTCTTAGGAAGGGGAAGAAGAAAGTGACGATCGGTATAGGGTTCAGCAGCTGCTGGGGATTGATTGTTAGGTTTTTCAGATAGAGGTGGATCATAAGCTGAGGGTGGCGTCGAAGGCGGTGCAGGTGACATTGGGAGATGTGAGGATGTTGGTGACCTTTTACCATTGAGGGATGGATCCTCGGGATACGAGGGTGGCGGGATAGCATGCGTAGAAAAGGGCAATTGATAACGCGTGAGTTTAGTTACATACGGTACCTAGAAGAGAGGGTTGTGGGGAATATGAGGTGACATCCAATTCTAGTTCTTTCCCTTCAGGATTTTCTTGCAGGTTCATCGTTGACTATGGGAGCTTGACATTTTCATGCTTGATGTAGCAACATTGCACCTGAAAATAAACTCAAAAAAGGCAAAAAGAAATGCATGTTTTGTTTGATTATCTTGATTTAGTGGCTTACTTTACATGCACTTTAATTTACTGGTGAGTTTTTATTTTGAGAAAGAGTAAGAAAAGTGTGTTTTTTGGAAATGTTTTAATATGTTTGAGTAGAAGATGGTCTCGGGGGCTTGGTATAAAAGATCTTCCCTTTTGAAAGGATTTATTTTGAGAAAAAAAAAGGAAAAATGAATTAGTTTTGAATTTTTTTAATAGAGGTAGGCCTTGGAGGCTTGGTTGGTATATGGATGAGGGGATAGAAAGCTTGGTTTATAAAGGGGAGCTTATCACCTTTGTTGGATTGTGTTGTGTTGAACAGATTGTACTGATGTTGATTTTGCTAGAGCTGCTGCTTTGGGCCTAACTTTGAGGCTTTAGCTGGTGATAAAGGACCTGATGGTGGACGCTCAATCGGCTTCCATTACAAAGTGGATGTCATATTGTCGTAATCCTATGGTGGTGATACTGACAGATACCCTGAACTGTCTAGATGCTTGGCAGGAAGGTCATTCTGATTTTCTAAGAGGAAGCCCGGTTATGTTGTTCATGTGGATGGATGAAAGATTCCATTTCGCGGTCCCCTTGAATATCCCTTAGCATCTCTACCTAATTTCTTCACTCGTTATTTCATCTGTTTTGGACCTTCCACAGAGAACTGGGTGAACTAGTTTGTGGAGAACAAAGCTCGATGTGTGTGCTAGTCGGTGCCCTGGTAGGGGAGTTTCAGCCCATTCTGGAACTGGGGTAATACCGCTATGTTCGGTTAGTTAGTCTTAGGCATACCTACTTCTATTTCCCTTGGAGGCTCCTGCGTCAAGTTGGATGGGAGCAAATTGTGCCTTCTCATAAACTGGAGTTTTTTCCTGTAGAGGATTTGACTAAAGGCTTGCTCATGCGATTGGGATATTTATGGGAGAATCCTCGGTCGTCAACTCGTCCTTCCCAATCTGTTGGTAGGGTTTGGCATGTTTCTGAAGACTATATAAATGGTTATTGAAGAGGGTAGTGTCTAATAAATTGGCAAAGAATACTGGATAGAGATGGTTTATCATGTTCGACACCATGGAGGGGGCATAATGGTTTTCTCTAGGATGGTTCGGGCTTATCATTCCATGGAGCGACTTTGGAATACCAGCCAAGAAGGGGAAGTTTGGGAGCCTCAAGGAGAATATGATGATGGGGTTGGGTCTTCCGATAGCTGCAGATAGGGTCCTTTATGAACCTGGTGTTTATTTGTGAAGCTTTTGTGATGGTTATGTATTTGGTTATTTTTTGTTTATTTTTGATTTTTTGGGAATAAATTTGGGTAGGTTTGGTTAGCTTATTTTTAGAGATTGTTTGGCTTGATTTGTTTTAGGATATTTTGGTTGGTGCGGGTACTTTTTTGACTCCCTACGCCGATAAAAATGGATTTTAATTATATTGTTGTGCCTCTTGATGAGTTTTACATTTTAATTATTTGAACCAATCTCTAAGGCATACATCATCCTTTTGTTCATTTAAATGATAAAATGAATTGTCATTCTCGAAGGTAAGAAAGGAATAGCATTTTGTGAAAAAGAAGGGGACCATGCCCATGTAAAGCATATTAACTGCCTACGTACCTCTGGGATTTTGAAAAAAAATAGTTTTATTTTTGAAAGAAAAAGGTTTCTAAGAGGATCAGGCTCCACTAGTTCTAAGTAGAGGGAATGAAGAATTTTTCTTTTCTTTTTTAGAAGAGAAGGGGAATGGGAGGAGGCACAGTGCATCGAGATTTTGGACTAGGGGTATAAAGATGGTCAGGGTTGACTGGACACGCCATCTCTTCTCCATCAAGGTCAATGAGCATAGGGGTGCTACCTGATAGGATCTTCTTATGATGTAGGGGCAACTCCAGTTTGTCTTGAATTTCCCTATGGGGTCCCATAAGGGTTCTATTATTTATTTAAGGTCCAAGACCCCTTCTTGAACACCACGGTCCTTGACTTTCCTGTTGAATAATCTCTCTATCCGGCGATGGTACCCTTGTATATTATTTCTGGCTTTTAGCCTCCTTTCATCTTACAGCGACAACTCATCGAAACGACTTTTATGTCAGTCGTTTTAACTGATTTTACTCTCAATCATAACGCGTAATGAAGGTATTTATAGTTCAATGGATAGGACTTCTTCCATGCTGTATACCAGAGAGTAAGGGGTATCCCCAATTAATTCTTGGACTAAAGTGTGGTAGCCCTAGAGAGCGTAAGGGATTCGATCGGCCGAGTCTCAACGACTCTCGATCATCTTGCTGATGATTTCTTTGACATTCTTATTAGCTGCTTCAACTTTATCATTGGTTTGTTATTAGTAGGGAGAAGATTTGTGTCTCTATATCCCATACTCATCTACCAAATATGTGACTTCTGCATAAAAATGTAACCTGTTAACTGACAGTAGCTCATGCGAAACCCCGTATCGACAGATGATGTTCTTTCGAATAAATTTGGATAACTTTTTGGCATTCAGTACTATGTATGACTCGGCTTTGATCCATTTGGTGAAGTAATCAATGGTAAACAAGATGAACTAGTTCCCATTAGAGACCTTGCGTGTGACTTTCCCAATGATATCAGTGCCCCATGTGGAGAACATCCACGGAGAGGTCACCTTGTACAATTTATGCGGAGGTAAGTATTGGAGATTGGAAAATTATTGGCATTTAAGGCACCTCTGGAAAGAGGTGGTGCAATCCTGAACCATGATGGGCCAATAGTAACCTTTTCGGATAATCTTCTTAGTGAGCACATGGCCATTCATGTGGGGTCTACATTCCTCGTTGTGTATTTTTTGTATCATTTTTTCAATGTCAGCCCCTACGATGCAGGGTAAGTGGGTTCCATTAAAGTTTCTCATAAATAGTGATTTATCACAGACATTGTATTAGGCAGATAATGTATTGGGCAACCAATTTTCGAAAGGTCACTCAGTCTTTCTTATTAGTGTTTTTGGGATACCTACCGCGCTTAAGGAGGCGCTAAATATCATAATACCATAACTCAGTCATATCATAATCCTCTTTTGTAACGAGCTCAATGTGGTAGCAGTGGGTCAGTTTAGCTTGTTTTTAGACTAGGAAAGGGACCATCATTATTACCACGGACATATCGACCATAGAGGCTAAGGTAGCAAGGGCATCGTCCAAATTGTTCCTTGCTCGGGGCAAGTAGTGGAAGGTGATATCTCAAAAGGGGGAGACCATCTATTGTAGTGGGTGTGGAAGGGTAAGAACTTTTCGTCTTTGACTTTTCATCTTCTAAGGACCTAGCCGATGATGAGGGATGAGTCCCCGTAGACATATAGGCATTGGATACATTTCTTGAGAGAAACTTTAAGGCCTATGGTGCATGCCTCATATTTGATCATGTTGTTGGTGAAGGGAAAATCTAGCTTGATGGAAATGGTATTGTGAGAGTCATCAAGGACGATCAGGAGTATCCTAATGTCGTATCCCTTCTTATTGGCAGCACCGTTAAAGAACATTTGCCACCAAAGGTCTTCCTGAGAGGTGTAAAGGATATCTTTATTCGGGAACTCGGAGACCCAAACGTCAACTTCTTTCATAAGGTAGTCAGCAAGGTTGTCACGACCCCGACCCAAAAATCGTAAGGAACGAGTGTCTTGACATGCCACCAAGGCATCCAATATTCTGGCATTAAATTTTTTTGTTTTTAAAATATATGTAGTGGAAGTATGATCACATGGTTATGAATCGTAAAATACTGAAGGTGAAGGAATTACATCATCAGAGCTTTCTAAAGGAAACTTCATTTATATTAAAATATCGAAGAGTTGCAACTTGATAGAAATTTTAAAGCCTTTTAATTAAAGAGCCAAACATCCTTTATCTAATGAAACAAAATTCTACTTAATGTAACAAAAAGAGCTCTAAAAGCTAAATCTTCAACATAGTCCCCTTATGTTCCATCCGCTTGCCTAATTATTTCCTGAAAAATGGTTAATTATAAAACATCATCTAAAAGTCGAATGAGATTCAATCTCCAAATATTCCAAGGTTTTCAGAAAATAGATACCTATTCAATTTAGAACAGAAGGTATATACATAGAGATAGGAATTTCAAGTAATATATATAAAGTAAATGACAATATATATATTCAGAATAAACAGTTCAGAACAGAGAAGATAAAACAATTGAGCATATGTCAATTATTCAGTTTTAGTGGCCATGTACGCTTTAATACCCAGACAGATAGTGTTACCAAATGTTTCGACCCGGTAACATCACAGACAGATAATCATGATTTCTGGAACAACGCCCTGTTTAGGGCACACCAGCGAAAAACCAGCTGGGAAGGCACCACCCAAATATTTCCACTCGGTAGTCAAGGCCAATATAGTAAGAGAGTTTCCATAGGCCAAATCAATAATTTCAAAATTCAAATCAGATGTTTATATGGAGAGATATAAACATATAAAAAACGACGGAATCATCGGTATCAGATGCATTTTTTAGAATAAAAGCATTTCACAAAATATACATAGTTTGCATAATATAATATAATCAAAATGCGCAAGAAATTGCATAGAGTACTCACCTAAAATAGAGGTCGAAGTTATAGATAACGAGTCTTCGATCGCACGTTAATCTAACAAATACGATAAAGGTTTAAGTATATGTTCTTAAACAATGTCCAGTCTACATATTGTATTTTAATAGTAACTTGTTTCAAAGGATTACTAAAAACCATTTTCTTAACTTTTAAAACTTATTGATCGTAATTAAAGGATTCAATTCATAGTTCGTCCTAATCAGTCGGTTCCCAGTAGAGATGGAGGGTCACAGGGGCACCGCTTAAATACCATCTCCTCTAGACAGAACATTTCCGGATTCATTCCCAGTAGAGATGGAGGGTCACAGGGGCACCACTTAATACCATCTCGTCTACACAGAATTTCACCGGGCCTGACTTTGGAATTACTTAAATGGGATTCCATAATAACGAGCAATTACTTTTAAAAAATCATTTTTAAAAGCGTATATACAATTTCAAACAAGTTTACATGAAAATAAAATCAACTTGGATTTCTTATAAACTTTAAGTTTTAATTAGTGAAGTCCTTAGTGTATTTTACCAGCATAACTACTAAGTAAAGCTATAAAACACAAAATTAAAACTATAAAAATACATTATAACATTTAAATAAAATCATACCTACAAAATGAATTCTTTCTTAGAAATTATAGAACTCCTTCTTAAGATATTTCCCAAGCTTTCTATCACTCTTTCTTACTGTAATTCTCAAGGAATTGGTGTGAGTTTCAAATGAACCCTAAGGCCCTATTTATAGGTTTCCAAAAGTATTACGGTGTTGACACGTGTCTAATGACTAGGCTTTTTGGATTGGTGATTCAACACCGAGGTGTTGCGATCCGGAGTGGTCTTGCAGTGTTAATATCACCAAATGATGACAAGTGTTTTAGCTCTCTCTCTACAGATGACATGTGGAAGGTGGAAGTGACCAGCACGTGGTGGAAAGGTGATAAGGGTATAAGGGTCATTTCACACATGAAGGGTATTTTGGTAATTTCACACTATATATTTTGAATATTTCTTATAGGTCCTTAAAAATATTTTATTTACAAAATGGCCCATTTTATATTTTTATTTTAGTCCTTAAAGTTTCATAAAATTATATTTTCTACCCCAAAACTTATTATTTGCCTTAAGATATGTCATAAGACTTCGATTTGATCCAATTTACAGTTGATTCTTCATAATTAAAATGGGGTTTGTTATATTGATAGCCAATAATACCACATATCTAATAATATAACATTTATAAGATAATAAGTAACACAAGAGTGTAAAAACAACTATATATAAAAGTGGGGTCATTACAAAGGTAGTCAGAGATGGTTCTCCCTTTCATGGATTTCTATGTGACATACATAAAATCAAATTCAGCTAGCAGCATCAACCATCGGGCCATTCGGCTAAAAAAGGTAGGTTTCTCAAGAAAGTATTTGATAGGATCCATTCGGGGTACACGTCTAATGGGAAAAGCGAGCATGTAGTGCCATAATGTCTGAGTGACCCAAACAAGGGGGACACATGCTTTCTCTAAGACAATATAGTTGAATTTGTACCCGACTAATTTGTGATGGTTATCATAGATATCCCTCTCTTTGCGGGATTTTAGAAAGTATTGGGCTAGAAAATCCCTAGATGCGGTGTCTGTTACGGTGAAGTATAGGAGTAGAGGGAGTAAAGGCTGCAATGGCATAAGAATCGAAGGTCGGGTAAGGTACAACTTGATTCGGTCAAAGGATTTCTGATAACCTTCATTCTATATTTTGGTTGAATCCTTTCGAAAGAGTTTGAAGATGGGTTCATAAATAGAAGTCAATTGGCTAATGAACTGACTGATGTACTGTAATATTCGCAAGAATCCTCGGACTTCCTTCTCCATTCGGGGTGGTGGAATTTTGAGTACGTCTTTCAGTTTGGCAAGATCTGCTTTACTTCCCTTTTTTCTAACCTTGAATCCTAAAAGTTTTCCTTTGGTGACACCGAAGACACATTTATGTGGGTTAAGTCGCATCTGATATTGCCACAGTCGGTTGAAGAACTTTTGGAGAGCGAGAATATGACCTTATCGAGTCTTAGACTTAATGATCATATCATGTATGTAGACCTCAACATTTTTGTATATTTGATCATTCAAGATGGTTATGGAAGCCCTTTGGTAGGTAGCCCTTGTAATTTTGAGATCGAGCGGCATAACTGTGTAATAAAAGGTTCCCAAGGAATGATGAATGCATTTTTTCTTGATGATCAGGGTGCATCTTTATCTGATTATATCCGAAAAAACTGTCAACGAATTAGTTGAGAGTGTGATTGCCCGTGTTAGCCATGATCATATCAATATTGGTCAGTGGGTAATTGCAATACCCCGTATTTCTAAGGATATAAGATTTAATAAATTTTTTGATATAGGATTTAATTAATCTGTAGGATTTAATTAATTTGGTGAATTAAGATTTAATTGATCGGGTTATTTTTTAAATATACATGTGTCGTAACTTGATGTCGAGATTGAAGGTTTTCGTAAAGTAACTCAGATGATGTTTCTAAGTGCACGGTTGATTACGAATAGGCCGAGATAGTTGGTAAAAAGAGTAACCAGTGGTATTAATTGGGTCTCGAGAATTTTTTAGGCATAACCGGGCTCACATGGGGGTGTTTGGGTCATTGGGGCTTAGCCCATAGGCTTAATTTAGGGATTAGCAATATAAAACCTACAATAGGGAGTTTGTCACAGACACAACTCAATAAGAAAATCCAAATTTTGTAGAGGAGAAAAGAGGTAGAAATTGGGGGAGCTTTTGGGGGGCAAATCAAGAAAAATTGGGTGTGTTCTTCATCAAATCTTTGTCTACACCAAAGGAAATCAGACCTTACGAATATAATCAGGAAAGTGGTTAAACTTTATTTTAATATAAAGTTAAGTATTTTGATTCATATCATAGTGTGTGTGATAAAGAAATCTGTTTTTGGGAGTGGGATGACATATGAAATGGATTTTTGTGAATTTTGGTACTATGTGTGAAATTGATACGCAGATGATTATGAAACTTCATGTATTACTATTAGAAATGATTCCATGATTTGAAACCCAATAATTTATCTTGTGTGATTAATATTAGTGAAATCGTATTTGGGAAGAAATTTCGTAAACCTTGTGTAAACCCAAATTAAGAATTGAGTAGTTATCTTTATAAATTGTTGATGATTAAAGGTTGTAAAACATATTTATATCTGGGCAAATGAGTAACAAATGTTGGGATTATTTTTTATTGAGGTTTGGGTTGAAATCATGAAGGTTTGAGATTTGTTAATGGTAGAAAACAACAACATGAAGAAGACGAAGGGGATGAAAACGTCGATAGTCACTCGAACGACCAGGGATGTCGTTTAAGAGACTCTAGGAAGTCATTTGAGCAACACGAGACGTTATTTGAATGACGGTAAGGACGTTTGAAAATGTCGATTTTGCCCTTGTTTTATTTTAGGATATTTTTAAGGATTTAATTAGTGTAAAGAAAAATTAAAGGGATAGAATACTTAGGGCCTTGGGAGGTGGATTTTATGATATATTTTTATTTAGATAGAATGCCATTCTAAATAGTCGAAACAGGGTAAAATAAATTCAAAAGGTTAAAATACGAACCAAGTTGGAGAATCCGGGGATTTTAGTTGAGTGACACTACTTCGATAAAATTAATGGAGGTGAAATTAATATAATTAACGGTCGAGGGCTTGACTCAGATAATTTCAGGATAGTGCTACAGCAGTTAGGCACGGGTTAGCCGAGTGTAACTTACTCTCTCTCTCTCTCTCTCTCTATATATATATATATATATATATATATATATATATATATATATATATATGCGTGATCTTTAAATATCAACGTTAGACATTTTTTATTGAAGATGCGGACCAAATGAGTGATTTTGGGGATTGCAGTGACACCACTTTAAAAAAAATTAATGTGTGATTAGATAAATCACGAGCCGAGACATGGACTTGGGTTTTTTTTTGGGCTAGTATTACGGGTGTTAGGCACGGGTTAGCCCGGATTTTATTAAATATATGTATACGGTTAGTGTGATGGTATATATATATATATATATATATATATATATATATATATATATATATATATATATATATATATATATATATATGTATGATTTATAGATATCGGTGTGAATGATATTTATAGGAATACATACCCTTTTAGTGATATCATAGGAGGTTGCCTGATGTGGGTGAATCCCCTGGCTAGTGAATGCAGGGAGAGTATAGTCCACGGGTCATATTGCCTGATGTTGTATTGTGTGATTTATTTTTCGAGGTGAGATGCTCTGGGTATGATTTGACCTCATTTTGGGTGGGAATATGACCGCCTCCACGACATTTGCGATATTTTTGCCCAAGTTTGGTGTGATCTATTTCGACTTGAGGTAGGCGGGTTAGAGTGAGCATACCTAGGACATGATAGCATTTTAGAGAAAGCATCTAGTGAGTTATTACTCAAGAATGGATGGTTATTATATGCGACATTTGTGTGAATGTTATAGTATATTAGTATGTATATAATATGAGTAGATAGTTATATATGAGATTAATACATAAGTGTGAATGTATTTCTGACATAACTAGTGTGAAAGTTATATGATTAGAAAGGGGTTTCCTATATAACCAGTGTGAACGTTATATGATTTAATATACTTGAACCAATTAATAAGTTAATGAGTAGATGAATTAATAATCAAAGTAAGGATTCTCGAGTTATATTAGTGCGATAGAAAGAGGTGTAAGAAGGCTAGTTAGGTGGGGTAGCATAACTAGGAAGGTAGAAGGCTAGTGTTAGGCGTGAACATTAGATGTGGGGTGAGCTATACATCAAGAGAGTGCGACACTAGCTTAAATATGAAAAGTGTGCATGCATATTTAATTCATTGCAATTTAACTGCTTGCTAAATATTTTCAAAATATTTTACTTGGGCTCTGACCCATGTCAAAATCTTTTCCAAAACATTTTAGGTGTCCAGCCGTAGGGACGCCATCTTTGAGGATTCAATCCAGGGTTGCGTAGCTGCAACTCGTGTGGAAGTTGGAGGACTTTGATATAGATGCCTGATTCATTCATTCCTAGTGTAAGGACTTTATTTCAGTACTCATTTGGGCATGTCGCCCTCAAATTAGTATTAAGTTATTTATTAACCTTAAATATCCATTGTATTGTGGGCTTTCATTGTTGAACCGATAGTTGATTCGGTCTTCTTTATTCCTACTATTTATTTATGCTGGTTTTAGTTACCAGGTTGTGTGAATGTTTTAATTATTATTTCCTTACGCATGTTGTTAATTAATGAAAGAAAAAATTCGACACCAGTCTATCTAAATTACTAGGTGGTTAGTAACTTATAGATGTTTTCGACAATGATGCTAAGAATGAGCCATATGAGACCAACATTTTATTTTGATCATGGGTTGACCACCCGGTATTTTAGTAGGCGGGGTGTCACAAAAGGTTATGACACCTCACCTATTTTAACCACGGGTTATCATCCTTCATTAAAACAAATAGGAATCTCATCTGGATCATCCTTAGCATCATTGTCGAAAACTTTATAATTTACCAACCACCTATGATAAATTAAGCATGTATCATATTTTATATATCATTAATAACAACATTTGGAAATTAAATACTATAACCAACCCATGCAAACAGTAATAACAATATGAATCCATCACAAGATAAATAACTAAATATATAATATCGAATAAATCATCGGTCCACAAGTCTAATTAAAATCCAACAGAAATAATAAACCTGAATACACAGGCTGAACTGATATAAAAGTAATTCCTAAAGGGTCAGCACGCCCAAATGAATAACTGAAACAGAATCTAGGAATGAAGTAACTGAAGCATCTAATCCAAATCATGCAAGCCTCCACAAGTGCTGTAGCTACGCATCATGGAATGAATCATCAAGCTCCGCGTCCCTGTGGATAGACACCTAAAAGATTTTGAAAATATTTTTCAACATGGGTCAGAGCCCAAAACATTTTGAAAATATTTAGCAAGTATTTATCACAATTTAAAAATCAGTTACTAATTGCACAAGTTAGTTCAATGTACACTCTCTTGAGTTACTCACCTCTTAAATAATGCGTATGCCTAATGCATCCTACCTAGCTATGCTACCCATCAAAACTAGGTCTCCTCAAATTATCTATTCTCTAACATGTTTGGCTCCCCCATACCTCCCATACAGTACGTTACTCACTACGTCCTTAGTTACGTGTCTCTTTAATTTCTCCCATTCCGCCCATATAGTACGCTATCGTAATATTAATAATTAACATGCCTCGTATGTTATTATTCAATATAACTAACATTTCACTTATGTTATCATTAAACCATTTCATTAAGTTGTTCTAAAAAATAATCGTTTAGATATACTCTATCTAACTTTACTACCATCACACACTGGGTAGAATATCACTTAATTACATCACATTTAGATATACGCTATCTACAACAACTACTTTCACACACAAGTAGGATAAATACACATATATGTATAGATATATCACACAATCTATATACATAACTCCAGAATCCACGGGCTAAGAACCACGGTGCGAGTATTCATACTCTTCTATCAAGTCCATGTACTTTTCGTACCCAATCAAGGACTAGCAGTTCAGATCTCACCCTCAAACCATAAATCAAATCAACACATATTGGAGGCGAACATAGTTCCAAGCCTATGGGTCGTGCACATACCTGAAGTACCCAATTAACCCTCGAAACTATCATACACTCAGATAGCACGTACCTAGGTTCTATGTTCTGGGAAAAAAATATAGACTTTACTGGAATCGTCAAGGTAGAATCGCCTACTGCGAGAAACCTTCGGAAAGCAGGCAGTGTAGGTATGTTCACACACATAAGGAAGCACATAATAAGCATACACGCGACCTATCCATGTATCGCGTATAGGCATACATCCTACCCATATATATATTCCATATAGGTATACACACAACCTATAAATATCCTCCATTTAAATATACACACAATCAATAAACATAATTCGTGCGTAGTAGATATCTCCCGAATTCTCACCATACTATTAATTTTTAATCATTCTCTATATCGTTTTATTCGAGTATAAATCTCTACTCTAAGGGTTCTAGTTAGTCCCTTAAGTTATTTCAGTAGTTAATTCACTCATACTCTACCGTTCCAAGTCATAGTTCATGGTTTTCCCTTCCCATGGCCCAAATTCCAAATTCCCAATAAGCATCTCAACCTATTCAGTATCATCGGTCCAAATTCCAAGATTACTCACATTAAAATTTAGGAAAGTATTAAATCATTGACCCTCTCTTAGTCCTTATTTAACCACAAATTAGCACCCAAGTTTCTCGTACTTTATGTTCCGAATAAATATAGCAAAACAAGAAAAATTGTGCAAAACTGGTTAACCGAATCGAGTCGTAACTATTATGGAAGATTAAACACCTTTTAGTAAAATTGTATATTATCCCTTTACAGAACTCCAAATGACCTCATTAAGCTACTTGGAAATCTATGACAGAGATATTTCCATACATATATGGCTTGCACTCTAATTCTAAGTGCAATTAAAATGGCAGACGTTTAAAGTAACATAAAAATCTGTTATATTACTATGCTGACAGATTAAATACCGTGTAGTAAAATTACAATTTATCCATCTATAGAACTCCAAATCCACTCATTCAGAGCTAATTGGAAATATAAGAAATAGACCTTTCGATAAATATATGGATTTCACTCTAATTCTAAATATACTTGAAATGACGTACATTTGAAGTCACATAAAAAATGCTGGCAGATTGATATCTTAAGTTCATCAATTAAACCCTAAGTCATTCAAGATTCATGTTTTTCAACCAAGAATGCATAAATATTCCATATTAATCATCAAATATATTCTAATTTCATATTATCTTCACATAGGGATTCATTCTACATTCAATCCTATACCGAAGCATGAGTTATATTCATCTAAATCCCAAGAACATAACTGAAATCAAGAAATTGAAAACCCTACACTATATGGGTATTATAACTTCTTCAAAAACTTGCAATATAAACACTTGCCTTATGATTTTTGGTCTGAATATGTTGATTGGATGATATTATTGATCTCCCCTCGCTCCTATTTTGATTTCTTCATGTTTGCGGCAGGAATTTGTGTAGGAAGCCTAGATTTTCTTCTCCTCTTCCTCCTCTCCTATGGGATATCTTAGATTATGATTATGTTAACCCTGGACTCTAACTTAAAGGGGAAGATATATCACTTAAAATTTCGGAGTTCTATCTACCACAAACTCCCGAATGACTGAAACGCCCTCAAACGATGCCGGGTTGGTCTAAAATCGCCCTAGGACCCAAACTATACACCCAGGTATACTATTCTGACTATTTTGACCCTTTCAGAATCAACCGTGACCTATAAATCATCATTCGAGTCACTCTACAACCTCATATGGTCTACATGCGATCCACGGTTGAGATCCTACACAGTCCCATCGATATCACTCACTACGATGTAAAATAAATGCCGCACAAATTATTCCATCAACAATAATCATTATTACCCAAATATATTTAATTCCATCAAATCATGGCACATGTGAAATTTAAAATTCACCGAATTAATTTATTCTTAATCACTCAAAACTACGGGGTGTTACATACTTCCCCCCTTATAAAAGAATTTTGTCCTAGGAATTGGATAAGTATGGTACTAACAGCTTCGGATATAACCTCGCACAACATTTGCCTCATTCCCAAAGTCAAAATCATTTTATGATTTTCGCTATACCTCTACTAATGGTATCCTTCACTGCCATAGTCTATACACTACCATTCAATCTAGTGACCAATTTGCTTTTGTCGCCATAACACCAAAATATTTCATCCTTTTGTTTACCAACTCACCTTGGCTACTACACAAAACCTTACCATCTTACCCAACACTTCCCACTCTAATGGGTCTATATAGTAATGGCTATAGTGTTCTTTCTACTAGGGTAATCTCCAATATCTCTAGGTGTCAACTCTATTTTTCACCTACTCTTGTATTTAATACATATTTGTGCTCATCCTATGATTGCGAACCATACTAAAATCTAGCTGACTAAGTTGCCCATACACCCTATAACCGCGCATAACCGTGCATAACCACACAAATGCTACCCGGCTCCCCTTGCCGTAAATCATAATATAACTATCAACTCTTAGTTATAATAACACATAAGTATAATAACTAAGGTACCAAACCCATGTCCTAGTGACCAAACTTCTCCTAGCTTCCAACGTCCGCTAAGTTTCATGTGTGGGATGTCTCACAAATCTAAATCCAAACAAGGAACCCCCCTGAAACACTACTACCGAACATTATCGATCATCGAGATCCATTAGGCCCTCAGTCCATAACATGCACCCCCAAAATCTCATCTGCTGACATAAAAAGTCTACTCGTCCACTCTTATATCACTAAAGATGACATACAATGAGGCTCTCTCACTATCACAAGTTCTTAGCGCCATATAAATAATGAGCTATATCTCTCTGCTCGAGAATGAATACAAAGCACCCTGAATCACATCAGTAAAAAGTTCCTACGCACCGAGCTCAAATATAACAAGACAACATACTCACCAAAGTCTATGATACAATACAATTTATATATGTAGTCCCAACCCTCTTTCAGGTGATGCCTAGCAAAACAATATGTATCACCCTGGTATAACAAGCACGATAGTCTTATCACACAATTTACTACCGCTCAAACCCTTGGTATCCATTCACTGCACGAGATCATAATAAAATCTACTTTCCTAACTCTTAGAAGTATCAAATCATATCATAAAAATCATCTTAGTTCCAATACTCTCTTACCTATAGGCGACACAGAAGAGGCCCATTACCTAACGGTAAATACATTCATAGTAACCAGGTTAATATTGCCAATGCACCCACTAAACCTGACTTACCCTCGAACTTTAGTGTTAACAAACATATATATATATATATATATATATTATGATGTACCCATGTCACCCACCTAATCCCATACTCATAAGGATAAAATAGAATATTACCTCCATTTGCCATTTTCCTTGCGTCGAAATTGACCCATTATCTATTGCAATGGTTGTACATCTAGGAATCCATCATGTATCTTCCCCTTACCCCGGTTTGGGAAATACTTTCTTTTATGGTGTACACACCCACAAGTGAAATATCGGCCAAAAAATATCCATGTCTCTGACCACGGTCCTGCTAGCCTCCCCCGTTGTTCCCTTGGCCCTAACAACCCTGAGGAATGTGCTCCTGCTATTATTGAGGACCATGTTGGCTCTGTCTGAAACCTTGACTCTTAGGTTGGTAACTTTTTGGACTAAAACTCCTGGCATCAACACTCTATCATGAATATCTCCCTCATACTCCACCTACCTGACTAAATTCTCCCACGCTCTTGCTTCTCTCCAGGTAGAAGCGCTGATCCTGGTAGTGAAGTAGTGCAACATTGATGACATCAATATACGTCTCGAATTTTGGGTTGGCAATCAAATGTTGACTAATCCTCCAAGCTAGTCCATCCATGAATCTCATCATTTTCCTCTCTTCGTTGTTTACCTCATTTGGTACAAAGTTAGCCAAACGGGTGAAATCTTCCTCGTATTCTGCCACCGTGTGATCTCCCTACACCATACAATGAATGTCTTCCTCATCTCTGTATTAACGACTAGCGAAAAGTATATGATGTCAAATCGCACCCCAAACTCTGCAATAGGCACCGTGTCTCTCTCCTCCATAGTAATAACTGCCTCCCACCACTATAACGTTGCTCCTACTAACCTAAAATTGTCCAACATCTGTGATGATACCAGAAATGGTATCACCAAGTCACAGATGTATGAAGCTCAACCAGGTGCACAATAATGGTAATAATCACACAGTAAATCAAAAAAACAAGGAGATGAGGCGAAGAGGATGAACACCTGGATTTAAGTGGTTCGGTCGAAGCCTATGTCCACTATATGTGTATAAATGAAATCCACTAGTAAATATGGATCTAATGGCCTGCTTACAACACAAGCTTTCTCTCTCTCTCTCTCTCTCTCTCTCTCTTCTGTATACAAATGAGCAGAGTTTTAGCTAGGGTTTGATTTAATTGATCCTTTACATTGAAAAAGATGAAAGGTATATGTAGTGCTTAGGGGGCATAGTGTACCCCCCAAACATGTTGTATGCATTAAAATATTGCTCTTACCCAATACAGTGGGGACATTTGGCCTTGTCACATGTAGGCCATGATGACTAAATATTCCCTCACATGAGGGGATGATCTAGTAGTAACAGTTTTGGCTATCACGTGTTGCACATTCATGCAAGTATCTCCACACATCCCCCAATGTACTCGCTTTATTAGCGCAATGGCTCTGGCCGACCCTAGTGGCCGAGGATGATCCCGTAGAACTTTGAACCCTCGTGGAATGACACTTATCTCGTCTGGTGGTCTCGTCTTGGACTCATTGGCCTGGAGCAGGTCGAGGCCTAAGATACTCAATCTTTTAGGAATAATTCAGATACCTCATACTTGGCAACATGATAAGGACCGAGGCCTAGTAATCTGACTAAGGTCGAGTCTTTAAAGGCCGAGTGTAAACTTCTCATTTCTGTCCATCTAGTGAGGGTCGGTAGAGGCCGAGGCTTATGTCCATAGATGAGGTGAGATTTGGAATATCAATATGCTTCAACACATCTCTACACTAGACCATGCAAAGGCAGCGCTGAATATCCTTCTTCCATTGGCACGTCGTAATTAGGTCTGAGCTACCCTGAAACTCGGGTGGGTGTCCCTTATAAAAAGTCTTCCTAAGTTTCTACCAAACGGATGGCCCTGGGTGGTCCTGAACTACTGATGCCACTGGAGGCTGTGGCTGTGCCTGCGAAAAGTGAACTTCCACGACAGTCATGGCTTCATTGACTACCTGTGCCACTATCTCGACCACTTCTTCGACCGTCACCATCCCCTGCGGTGGTTGTGGTTGTGGTACCTGTGGATCCTGTTGCGCCTCCCTCTCTTCACTAGTCCTCATCGCTATTCTTACTGGTCATCCTCTCTTAAGTGGAATCTGAAATCATATCGAGTTGTATGAGTTCACAGTCCATACATCTATAATAGCATAAAATCGTAAATACATGTATGTACAAGAATACAATAATTCGATCATAAGGCTCAACATCAAAGAATGCTACGCTGAAACGTAAAAACCTACACAAATCCTAAGAAGACTAGAACTTCATGCTTTGATACCATATGTGACACCCCGCCTATTCTAACCAAGGGTAATCAATCCTTCATTAAAACAAATAGGAATCTCATCTGGATCATCCTTAGCATCACTGTCTAAAACTTTTTGATTTACTAACCACCTATGATAAATTAAGCTTGTGTCAAATTTTATCTTTCATTAACAACAACATTTGGAAATTAAATACAATGACCAAACCATCCAAACAGTAATAACAATATGAATCCATCACAAGATAAATAACTAAATAAATAATAACGAATAAACCATCAGTCCACAAGTCTAATAAAAATCCAACAAATATAATAAACTTGAATACACAGTCTGAACTAATATAAAAGTAATAGTTGAACGGGAAACACACCCAAATGAATAACTACAAGTGAATCCTACTCTAGGAATGAAGTAACTGATGTGTCTAATCCAAATCATGTAAGCCTCCACAAGTGCTATAGCAACGCATCCCTGGAATAAATCATCAATCTTGGCGTCCCTGTGGCTAGATACCTAAAAGGTTTTGAAAATATTTTGCAAGACGGGTCAGAGACCAAAACATTTTGAAAATATTTAGAAAGTATATATTACAATTTAAAAATCAGTTATTGATTACACATGTTAGTTTAACATACACGCCCTTAAGTTACTCACCTCTCAACTAATGTGCACACCCAATGCATCCTACCTAGCTATGCTAACTAGCCCAACTAGGTCTCCTCAAATTATCTATCCGCTAACATGTTTGTCTCCCCCGTATCGCCCATACAATACGCTACTCATTACGTCCTTAGTTAGATGTCTCTTTAACTTCTCTCGTACCGCCCATATAGTACGCTATCGTAATATTAATAATTAACATGTCTCGTATGTTCTTATTCATTATAAAAAACATTTCACTTATGTTATCATTAAACCGTTTTATTAAGTTTCTCTACTTAAATCATCCTTTATATATACGCTATCAAAATTTACAACCATCACACTCTTGGTAGAATATCACTTAATTACATCACATTTAGATATACGTTATCTACAACTACTACTTTTACACACAAGTAGGATAAATACACATGTATGTATAAATATATCACACAATCTATATACATAACTCTAGCATCCCTGGGCTAAGAACCGCGGTGCGAGTCTACATACTCTGATATCAAGTTCATGTACCCCTCGTACCCAATCAAGGACTAGCGGTTCAGATATCACCCTCAAACCATAAATCAAATCAACACATATTGGAGGCGAACATAGTTCCAAGCCTATGGGTCACACACATACCTAACGTACCCAATTGAACATCGAAATTATCATACACTTAGATAGAATATACCTAGGTTCTATGATCTGGGGAACAAATCCAGACCTCACTAGATTCGTCAAGCTGGAATCGCCCACTGTGGGAATCCTCTGGATATCAGGCAACGTAGATCTGTTCACACACACAAGGAAGCACATAATATGCATACACACAACCTATCCATATGCCGCATATAGGCATACAACTCACCCATATATATATTTCATACAGGTATACACACAACTTATAAATATCATCCATTTATATATACACTCATTCAATAAACATAATCCATATGTAGTATACATCTCATGAATACTCACTGAACTCTCAATTTTCGATCATTCTCACTATCATAATTATTCGAGAATAAATCTCTACTCTAAGGGTCCTAGTTAGTCCCTTAAGTTATTTCAGTATTTAATTCACTCATACACTACTGATCCAAGTCATAGATCATGTTTTCCCTTCCCATGACCCAAATTCCAAATTCCTAATAAGCATTGCAATCTAGTCATTATCGTCGGTCCAAATTCCAAGATCACTAATGTTAAAATTTAGTTGTCTTAACCATATAATCACTGACCCTATCTAAGTATTTATTTAACCAAAAATTATCACCCAAGTTCCTCATACTTTATTTCCCGAAGAAATATAGCAGAACAAGCAAAGCTCTGTAAAACTGGGTAACTGAATCGAGTCATAACTATTCTCGAAGATTAAACACCCTGTAGTAGATTTATGATTTTTCCCTCTACAAAACTCCAAATGACCTCATTCAAATCTCATTAGAAATCTAAGACATATATATTTCCATAAATATATGTATTTCACTCTAATTCTAAGTACAATTAAAATGGCACACATTTAAAATAACATCAAAAAGTTTTTTGCAGATTAATATGCCAACAGATTAAACACCATGTAGTAAAATTATGATTTCTCCCTCTACAGAACTCCAAATTACCTCATTCAAAGCTCATTGGAAAGCTAATACATAGATATTTCCATAAATATCTGGATTTAAAGCTAATACAATTGAAATGCGATACATTTAAGATCACATAAAAAATTCTGCCAGATTAATATCTTAAGTTCATCAATTAAACCCTAAGTCATTCAAGATTCATGTTATTCAACCAATAACCCACTAATATTACATTATAATCATCAAATATTTTTTAATTTCATATTATCTTTCACATAGGGATTTATTCTACATGCAATCCTATACAGAATCCTGAGTCATATTCATCTAAATCCTAATAACAGAATTAAAATCATGAAATTAAAAACTCTACACTACATGGGTATTATAATTTCTTCTAAAACATGAAAAATAAACACTTGCCTTACGATTACAGGTTTGTATCTATTGATAGGTTGATATGATTGACCTCCCATCACGCCGGTTTCGATTTTGTCATGTTTGGGACGAGAATTTGTGTAGGAAGCCTTGATTTTCTTCTCCTCTTCCTCTCCTATGGCCTCTCTTCTATTATGATTGTGTTAAACCTAGACTCTCACTTAAAGCGGTAGATATCTCACTTAAATTTTTGGAGTTCCATTATCCACAAACTTTCGAATGACCAAAACACCTTTAAACGATGCTGGATTGGTCTAAAATCGCCATGGGTCCCAAACTATACACCTGAGTCACTCTAAATAATCATATGAGTCACCCTATAATAATTTCCTATCTTGACCTCATATGGTCTATACGCGACCCGCGGTTGATATCCCACACAGTCCCGTCAATATCACCCACTACGATGTATAATAAATGCCACACCAATTATTCCATTAACAATAATCATTATTTCTCAAAAATATTTAATTCCATCAAATCATGGTACACGTGAAATTTAAAATTCACCGAATTAATTTATTCGTAATTACTCAAAAATACAGGGTGTTACAATGGTATCAGAGCATTAGGTTCTAGAGTCCTTAGGATCTGTCCGGCTTATTACGTTTTAGCATAGCGTTCTTTGATATAGAGCCTTATTATAGGATTATTGTATTCCATGATGTGTGTATCTTATGTTCTTCTTCTACTAAGTATAGTTGATGCATTTCATATACGAGCTCGATTGGGCTTTGTACACTGAACAACTTTGGACGACCATTGAGGGCCGTTAGAAGGACTGTAGAGGGAGAGGCTCAGTATAAGCCATGCAATATATGGTCACTATGACCGCGATAAAAGTCACCATGATTATTGTCCAGGAAGATGACATTGGGACAATCACTAGGGAGAAGTAGTTTCCCTAAGAACTGTAGTAGAAAGCGACGGTACAAATTTAGACTCTCCTAGTGTAGTCAGTAAAAACGAAGGGAGTTGGAGTAACTCTATCGAAGAGACATCCATAAGGATTTGGGGAAGAAAGGAAGTGTGATGGGTCAATAGAAGGAGATAACCCAAAGGTAATTGTGTAGGGTGGAGTGTAGTGGCACCCGAGATTTAATTTCGAGCGAAATTATCGCTCATAGGAGCAGCGTTTTAGTGATAGGAGTCAGTCACCACAATCTTGGAGATATAAAATGAATAATGAGGAATTTGGGGTGCGGTTTGATCGCAAATCCTCTCATCATCTATTTAAATAGAGAGGCAAAGGAAATTTCAAGACTTTTTTCAAAAGGGCCATACAGTGGTCAATCATGAAGGAGATTTGGCGTGTTTAGCAAACTTAGTACCCAACTAGATGGATATGGAAAATAAAGGAGGTTCGTAAGTTAATAATGGACTCATGGGTAGAATATACAAGCATGGATAGGGAAATCCAGATAGAACGACTGGTACCGTTATCGTCAATGTCGTGAGAAGGGAGCCAAGAGAGTTTGAGAACCTAACTGAAGGGAAAAAATGGATTTAAATTTGCTAGTGAGGAACCACAGAAGGGGGTACTCTGTAGACAACCCATTTTAAGAATTAAGATCAATAAAGTTTATACTAGGTAATGGTGGATTCAGTTAGGGCCATCAAAGCTAGCAACGAGTCCCATAGGGCTAATGGACCCAAAGGGATAACGGGGGTAGCAATCAGGGGCAAAAATACTATGTTGGTGAGAAGGACAACCCCGACATGGTCAGTGGGGACAGAGAAAATGGAATGACACAGAGATGTGTCTTATGTCTAAAGGGTAGGAACACATGTGTGGATATTTTTCGTAGTGAATTGGGGAACAGGACCGAGATGCCTAGTAGTGGCAATAGTTATAAAAAGTTTTGGGTTCGGTTAGACGAGGGTCCAGTTGGACGAGGGTCTTATGACCAGGAACCATTTGAACCGCCAGTACAATTGGCAATTAAAAGTATGAGTTTTATCCTGGGGTGATTGGGGCCTATTTTTTGTGACACGAGTGAGCCACAGTATTTTGTTAGTGCTAGATTCTCACGTGAAATGGGCTTAGTAGAGGTACCATTAATATCACTATAGTGTGTGTATATTTACCTTTAAGTAGCGGGACTCTCTTCAGTTCCATCTATAGGGGAGCGAGTGTGGACACTGAGAGGATATATATTTTATGATTTTAGATTATTCTAATAAGGGATATGTGGTGTATGATTTTATCTTGGGTACGGACTAGTCAACATTGGTTAAGCGATGGTGGGCAGTTACAGCAAGACTATCGTGTTTGATGTTACGGAACAATATATATATTTTTGCGATGTCTCACTTGAGAAAGGGTCGAGCTCGCGACGATATTTTTATAAAGTAGAGTTGATAGAGTACATTTGTCTAGTTATATTAGATCATGATGCATAAGGACTTTTACTGATGTGATTCGGGATATATCGAGCTTACCGTTTAGTTAAGAGATTTAGCTTATTGTGTTTACGTGCTGAGAACTTAGTGATAGTGAGAGCGTCACATCGTGTGAAGCCTTGAGATACATGAGCATAGACGATTTGATTTATATCTCCGGGGACAGAATTCATTATACCTTAGTTATGTGCATTGAATCCACGAATTTCGATAATGCTAGGGAATAGTGCATTGGGGAATGTCCTTTTGAGCTTTATTGCGGGTTGTTACATTAATGTACCTTAATAAATGTTGAGAGCATAATAGAATATTTTTTAAGTTTCGACTGGTTAGTAGTGGTTTGGGCTATAGTGGATAGTATAGTAAGACTTTGTGTTCATGGTTATGAGGTATGATTTACTTATGTTAGTTATCACCTGAAAGAGAGTCTATCCTATATATACATGTATATATCTTATGGTGTGTTGCATAATAGACTTATAAGAAATTATTTTTATTGTTATATTTGATCCCGATGAGTAAGGATGTTTACTGAAGGGATTTAGGATGGATAAGGCTTATTTTCAAGTGAAGAGATATAGCTCGTGATTCATTTGCGTTAAGAAACTATAGATAGTAAGGGCGACGTATTGTATGATGTATTTGTAACATGAGAGTGGATGAGTATACTTTTATGTCAGGAGATGGGAATTTGGGGGATACGTGATATGGGCTGAGAGTCTAATGGATCTCAACAATCGACAATGTTAGGTAGTAGTGTATCGGGGGGTTCATTGTTTGGATTTTTCTTCATGAGATGTCCCACGCATGAAACTTAGTGCAATGTTAAAAGTGGAAGGATGTTTGGTCATTAGGGAATGAGTTGGTACCTTGCTTATTGTCATATATGTAGTTATAACTATGAGTTGAAAGTTATATTACGAGTTAAGGCTAGTGGAGTCGGGTAACATTTCTGCGGATAAGCACTAGTATAGGGTGTATGGGCGCCCTGGATAATTAATTTAATTTCAATATAATTCGTGATTAGAATGGGTAGAGATATGTGTAGAAATCTTAAGGGCATATGAGTAACAAAGTATTCAAGGCTTGGAGTACAAGACTTACCTTAATTTTGAGGAAGAAATTCCTTTGTAAGGGGGGAAGGTATGTAATACCCTGTATTTATGAGGATATAAAATTCAATAAATTTGGTGATATAGGATTTAATTAATCTGGAGGGTTTAATTAATTTGGTAAATTAAGATTTAATTAATTCGGGTTATTTTTTAAATTTACACGTGTTGTAATTTGAGGTCGAGATTGGAGATTTTAGTACAGTAAGTCGGATGATGATTTCGAGTGCATGTTTGATTCCGAATAGGTTGAGATAGTCAGAATAGAGTAACCGGGGTAGTAATTGGGTCTCGGGGCATTTTTAGGCATAATCGGGCTCATATGGGGGAGTTTGGGTCATTTGGGCTTAGCCCGTAGGCTTAATTTCGAGATTAGCAATATAAAACCTACATTCGGGAGTTTGTGGTAGACACAACTCAATAAGAAAATCCTAGTTTTGCATAAGAGAAAAGAGGAAGACATTGGGGGAGCTTTTGGTAGTCAAATCAAGAAGAATTGCATGTGTTCTTAATCAAATGTTCATCTACACCAAAAGAAATTAGACCCTACAAATTTAATCAGGCAAGTGGTTAAACTTTCTTTTAATATAAAGTGCAATATTTCCATTCATATCATAGTGGGTGTGATAAAGAAATCCATTTTTGGGAGTGGGATGACATATGAAATGGATTTTTGTGAATTTTGTTACTATGTGTGAAATTGATACGTAGATGATTATGAAACTTCATGTATTACTATTAAAAATTAATCCATGATTTGAGACCCAGGAATTTATCTCGTGTGATTAATATTACTGAAATCGTATGTGGGAAGAAATCTCGTAAACCCTGTGTAAACCCAAATTAAGAATTGAGTGGTGATCTTTGTAAATTGCTGATGATTAAAGGTTATAAAACATATTCATATCTGGGAAGATGAGTAACAAATGTTGGGATTATTGTTGATTGAGGTTTGGGTTAAAATCGTGAAGGTTTGAGATTTGTTAATGGTAGAAAACAGCAACATGAAGAAGACGAAGGGGCTGAAAACATACATAGTCACTTGAACGACCAGGGATGTCATTCAAAAGACGCTGGGAATTCATTCGATCGACACCAGACGTAGTTTGAACGACGGTAAGGACTTTTGAAAATGTCAATTTTGCCCTTGTTTTATTTTAGGATATTTTTAAGGATTTAATTACTGTAAAGAAAAATTAAAGGGAGAGAATACTTAAGGCCTTGGGAGGTGGATTTTAAGATATATTTTTATTTATATAGAATGCCAATCTAATTAGCATAAACATGGTGAAATAAATTCAAAATGTTAAAATACGAACCAAGTTGGGGAGTCCGGGCATTTTGGTTGAGTGACACTACTTCGATAAAATTAGTGGAGGTGAAATTAATTTAATTAAGGGTCGGGGGCTTGGCTCGCATAATTTCAGGCTAGTGCTATGGGAGTTAGGCACGGGTTAGCCGGGTGTAACTTACTATATATATATATATGTATGTGTGTGTGTGTGTTTGTGTGCTCTTTAAATATCAACGTTAGATGTTTTTATTGAAGATGTGGACCGAATGAGTGATTCTGGCTATTGTAGTGACACTACTTTAATAAAATAAAATAAAAATTAATGTGTGATTAGTTAAATCACGAGTCAGAACATGGACTTGGGTATTTTTTTGGGCTAGTACTATGGGTGTTAGGCACGGTTTAGCACGGATTTTATTAAATATATGTATACGATTAGCGTGATGGTATATATATATATATATATATATATATATATATATATATATATATATATATATATATATATATATATATATATATATATATTTGTATGATTTATAGATATCGGTGTGAATGATATTCATAGCAATACATACAACTCTAGTGCTATCATAGGAGGTTGCATGATGTGGGTGAATCCCCTGGCTAGTGAATGCAGGGAGAGTATAGTCCACGGGTCATATCGCCTGATGTTGTAATGTGTGATTTATTTTTCGAGGTGAGACACTTTGGGTATGAATTGATCTCACTTTCGGGGGGAATATGACTGCCTCCACGACATTTTTGATATTTTTTCCCATGTTTGGTGTGATGTATTTCGACTTGAGGTAACCGGGTTAGAGTGAGCATACCTAGGATATGATAGCATTTTCGAGAAATCATCTGGTGATTTATTACTCAAGAATGGATGGTTATTATACGCGACATCTGTGTGAATGTTATAGTATATTAGTATGTATATAATATGAGTATATATTTATATATGGGATTAATACATAAGTGTGAATGTATTTATGACATAACTAGTGTGAAATTTATATGATTAAAAAGGTGTTTCCTATATAACCAATGTGAACGTTATATGAGTTAATATACTTGAACCAATTAATAAGTTAATGAGTAGATAACTTAATAATCAAAGTAAGGATAATCGGGTTAGATTAGTGTGATAGAAAGAGGTGTAATAAGGCTAGTTAGATAGGGTAGCATAACTAGGAAGGTATAAGGCGAACATTATGTGTGCACATTAGATGAAGGGTGAGCTATACCTCAAGAGAGTGCAAGACTAGCTTAAATATGAAAAGTGTGCATGCATATTTAATTAATAACAATTTAACTTCTTGCTAAATATTTTCAAAATGTTTTACTTGGCCTCTGACCCTTGTCAAAATCTTTTCCAAAATATTTTAGGTGTCTAGTCGCAGGGACGCCCAGCTTGAGGATTCTATCCAGGGATGCGTAGCTTCAACTCGTGTGGAAGTTGCAAGACTTTGATATAGATGCCTCATTCAATCATTCCTAGTCTAGGGACTTTATTCCAGTACTCATTTGGGCATGTCACTCAAATTTAGTATTCAATTATTTATTGACCTTAAATATCCAGTTTATTATTTCAGTTTATTGTAGGATTTTATTATTGAATCGATAGGTTATTTGGTCTTCTTTATTCATACTATTTATCTGTGTTGGTTTTCGCTACCATGTTGTGTGAATGGTTTATTTTTATTTCCTTCCACATGTGTAAGCAAAATTTGTCCATCTTTATGTATATGTTATGTCATACACCGTTACAAGATTGATGGTTGAAAAGATCACATCGTCATCAACGAAATCCGAAATCCGAAGATCAAAAGAAGAAGGAATTTGGGAATCAGGCTTGATCGGACCGATCCGGCTCAGATAAAAGAACCGATCCGGATCCTCCAGACCGATCCGACTAAAGAGACCGGACCGATCCGCCTGCTGAGGTGAGGCCAGTGTACCCCGGATCCATAGCGAACCGATGACGCCAAAATGCCGAACCGATCCGATGCCAACCGGATGGATCCGTCTTCAGAAAAAGAACCGATCCGAGGTCACCGGACCGATCCGCCTAAAGGGACCGGACCGATCCGACGAGGATAATCTCAACCAGATCGTGTTGCAGATTTTTTAGGGTTTTGACTCCTTATTTAAACCACGATCAGTAGTTGGTTTCTATAAGACTTTTCAACGATTTTCATAGCATATCAACCCTAAAGTCTTCACCTATTGAGTCCTATGATTCTAGGTTTTTAGATTCACACATCTTCCATATCTATGTGAATCAGGTTTGGTAACCCAAGAACACCATTGCTGTTGTTCAACCCTTTGTGAAGTGGACCGTTCCTTCCTCTTCATTGCAGCCCTACTGGACAGGGATAGTTCCAGCCGCCAACCCTACTGGAAAGGGAGTTTTCCAGCCGCGACTACAGAATCCGATACCCAAGGGTAATTCTTAGTCAAAAAAACTTGTATTTCAGTGTAATTCGATTGTAAGCCGTTTTTCTTACAAATTATAGTGATATACAAATGGTTTTTCCCCTGTGGGGGATTTTTCCTTAACTTTGTGTGTTGAATAACTCGTGCATGATTTCATATTGTTTCACTCACACCTAGTTGCATGTTTAGGGTTTAACTAATATTTGGGTTTAATTAATAACTGGATTTTATTTGAGTAGTCACAATATTTCCGCTGTAGCTGCACTCTCAAATTGGTATCAGAGCAGGTTACGCTAATTTATCGCGTGATCTTGATTTTTTAAGGATTTATTTTATGATACAATTTTTCTACTCATGTTTACAAATTGGTATCAGAGCGGGTTGCACTAAGTTATTGTGTTTTGATCCTGATTTTGCACAAAAATGGCTTTTGATGGTTTTGATGATCTTCGATCTCAAATTTTTGAAAAAATTAATTGGAAAATTCACACGAACTCTTGTTTTAAATCTTCTGTTGAAAACGAATCTGAGAGGTGTCCTTGTTGTGAGGGTGTTGGTCACACGTTACATGAGTGTACCACAAATTTAAAGAAGAAATTGAATAAACCGATTTCTCATGTTTCTACCCTTAGTGATTGTGATTCGGAAGAAGAAGTTTTTTATGCTTCTAGGCGAGAGTTTCCCATCCAGGTGATTAGTGATAGTGAAGGTGATGGGAGTGTGGATGAAACTGAGAAGGAAAGTGTTGATGCGCATGACTTGCAAACTGCTTTCAATGAACTTTATGCTGAAACTTTGAAAACAAAGAAAGAAAATTTGAAATTGAAAGCTTAGTTGAAAGAGTGTGCCATAAAAAATAATGATTTTTTAGTTAAAGAACTTAGGGCTCATATGAAAATTTTGAAAGAGAAGCTTGAGTACGTCGAGGGTGAGAGAGATAGTCTTAGAGGGTTGATGGAGACTATGAAAAAGGAGCTTTTAGAGTTTGAGAATTCTAAACGAGTACTTGAATCTAGGATAGGTGAACTTGAGGTAAAATTGAAAGATTCAAGTAAAGTGAAATTTGATTTGGAGTTTAGGTCTGAAAAACTTGATAAGATTTTAGGCACAGTCGAGATCAAAACGGATAGGGGTGGGATTGGTCTTGAAAAATATTTTGAAACCATTCCCACACGTGTGAGAGAGACTCCAAGGATTGTTAAGAAAGAGGCACCTAAGTTTGTTAAAAAAGCGCCCCATAGGAACATCATGAGAGAACCTCCTAGGATCATTAGGAGAGACCCACCTAGGCAAATTCGGAGAGAGCAACCGATAAATTTTAGGAGAGGGCCACCTTTAGGTAGCACACACCGCCCGATTTACACTTGCACACATTGCGGTAGGCAAGGTCATCTTAGGCGATTTTGTTATAAGCTTTTAAATGGACCCAGGAAGGTTAATGAAAGAATAAATTCGATTCCCAAAACCCCCACACTTCGTTACACATCAATTTGGGTTAGAAAATCGGATTTAGAGGCTTATGGTTTATTTGTCCACGATTCTCGTTTGCTTGCACGTAATTCACCCCATGTGAAATCTTTTGGTTGATTGTGATTGCATGTTTGTCATACACTAGTTGTGGTTTCATGATATATTTTTACTAGTGTGATGACTTGTACTTTTTGTATAAATTCTTGTTTTTGAATTTTTTTAAAAAATACAAAAAGATTTTATTTTGATAAAATTTTGAGAAAATCCAAAAAGATTTTTGTTTTTTTTTGTTTACACCGTTTATGGATGAACACTTTGGATGACCGAGTAGTGTTTTGAGACAATAGGTCAATTCATCCATGTGCTTTATAATGTTTGGAGTCATTAAGATGTAATTAAGTGTTACTTCCTACATATTTGACTCATGTTTCCTTTAATGCACACATGCACGGATTTGTTTGATTATTGTGCTTGTCTTATCACATGTTGGTTGGGTGTTTTCACTTCAATTCTGTCCTTAAAACGAACCAAGCGCGATAAATTTTTGATAAGGAAATTGTGCATATTAAAACCGTTTTATGAGTTTGTGTGCTTTGTTTGATAACGGGGAGGGGTTGCGAAAGGTAATCATCTATCCTTTGCGCAAAAGCCACCGTTATAAAGGACCTAAATAATTGAGGAATTTTATTATCCGAGGTCCAAAGAGGTTAAAAGAGCCCGAAAAAATTAAAAGGCAATAAAAAGATATTCATGACAAAATATGGGCCATTTAGGTTTTTGCACCAATTCTCCAAAGTTTGAGAATTTAGTATTCCTCTATTCAAAATATAAATCTGAGGGAGTTTGGTTGGAGATTGAAAAACGGGTTTGCACTTCCTTGAAAGTCCTGAAAAAGAATGAAAATCATTTTGGACGTTATTGGTGTAGAAATCACTTTGAGCTTTGATTTGTAGATTTGATATAGTCAATGTCTTATATTTCCAATCTTTTACACCAAAGGAAGCATTTGAGTTCATTCGTTAGGAATATCCAATATTCATCGTGCACATATGTCATGTTTGTATGCTTTGATTTTCCTATCGAATTTTGATCACACCCATTCTTTTACGCTATCACCGACTTGGTTGTTTTATGTTCATTCATGGTGTGATTTTATGCCTTGTGTCACCCCGGTACTTGATTGCTTGATTTATTTCTCTCATTTGTCTATTTGGGGACATCATAAAAAGGGGGAGAATGAATTATCTGATTATGGGGGAGAGAGTTTTGAAATTCTGAGAATATCATCTTAAATTGATATATATGATTATGTTTATCTCATTTCGAACTCGATACGTCACTTGGTATTTGCTTTATCTCATGTGTGTAGGTACATCCTTGATAATCCCATGATACACACCCTGATGAGAAAAGCGTGAAGATTCCTGAAGAATTGAAGAACAAACGATGCAGGCTTAGTCATATGTACCTCTTTCAGTTTTGGGTTCATGGAAGGGTAGATTTGTATAGGCATTGTTCATACTTGATAATTCGGATTTTTTATGTTTGTTCCGGCATAGACATAGGGGGAGATTTGTAAGGACAATTTGTCCATCTTTATGTATATGTTATGTCATACGCCGTTACAAGATTGATGGTTGAAAAGATCACATCGTCATCAACGAAATCCGAAATCCGAAGATCAAAAGAAGAAGGAATTTGGGAATCAGTCTTGACCGGACCGATCCGGCTCAGATAAAAGAACCGATCTGGTTCCTCCGAACCGATCCGACTAAAGAGATCGGACCGATCCGCCTGCTGAGGTGAGGCCAGTGTACCCCGGATCCATAGCGAACCGATGACGCCAAAATGCTGAACCGATCCGATGCCAACCGGATGGATCCGTCTTCAGAAAAAGAACCGATCCGAGGTCACCGGACCGATCCGCCTAAAGGGACCGGACCTATCCGACGAGGATAATCTCAACCAGATCGTGTTGCAGATTTTTTAGGGTTTTGACTCCTTATTTAAACCACGATCAGTAGTGGGTTTCTATAAGACTTTTCAACGATTTTCATAGCATATCAACCCTAAAGTCTTCACCTACTGAGTCCTATGATTCTAGGTTTTTAGATTCACACATCTTCCATATCTATGTGAATCAAGTTTGGTAACCCAAGAACACCATTGCTGTTGTTCAACCTTTTGTGAAGTGGATCGTTCCTTCCTCTTCATTGCAGCCCTACTGGACAGGGATAGTTCCAGCCGCCAACCCTACTGGAAAGGGAGTTTTCCAGCCGCAACTACAGAATCCGATACCCGAGGGTAATTCTTAGTCAAAAAAACTTGTATTTCAGTGTAATCCGATTGTAAGTCGTTTCTCTTACAAATTATAGTGATATACAAATGGTTTTGCCCCTATGGGGGATTTTTCCTTAACTTTGTGTGTTGAATAACTCGTGCATGATTTCATATTGTTTCACTCACACCTAGTTGCATGTTTAGGGTTTAACTAATATTTGGGTTTAATTAATAACTGGATTTTATTTGAGTAGTCGCAGTATTCCGCTGTAGCTGCACTCTCAAATTGGTATCAGAGCAGGTTACGCTAATTTATCGCGTGATCTTGATTTTTCAAGGATTTATTTTATGATACAATTTGTCTACTCACGTTTACAAATTGGTATCAGAGCGGGTTGCACTAAGTTATTGTGTTTTGATCCTGATTTTGCACAAAAATGGCTTTTGATGGTTTTGATGATCTTCGATGTCAAATTTTTGAAAAAATTAATTGGAAAATTCACACGAACTCTTGTTTTAAATCTTCTGTTGAAAACGAATCTGAGAGGTGTCCTTGTTGTGAGGGTGTTGGTCACACGTTACATGAGTGTACCACAAATTTAAAGAAGAAATTGAATAAACCGATTTCTCATGTTTCTACCCTTAGTGATTGTGATTCGGAAGAAGAAGTTTTTTATGCTTCTAGGCGAGAGTTTCCGATCCAGGTGATTAGTGATAGTGAAGGTGATGGGAGTGTGGATGAAACTGAGAAGGAAAGTGTAGATGAGCATGACTTGCAAACTGCTTTCAATGAACTTTATGCTGAAACTTTGAAAACAAAGAAAGAAAATTTGAAATTGAAAGCTCAGTTGAAAGAGTGTGCCATAAAAAATAATGATTTTTTAGTTAAAGAACTTAGGGCTCATATGAAAATTTTGAAAGAGAAGCTTGAGTACGTCGAGGGTGAGAGAGATAGTCTTAGAGGGTTGATGGAGACTATGAAAAAGGAGCTTTTAGAGTTTGAGGATTCTAAACGAGTACTTGAATCTAGGATAGGTGAACTTGAGGTGAAATTGAAAGATTCAAGTAAAGTGAAATTTGATTTGGAGTCTAGGTCTGAAAAACTTGATAAGATTTTAGGCACAGTCGAGATCAAAACGGATAGGGGTGGGATTGGTCTTGAAAAATATGTTGAAACCATTCCCACACGTGTGAGAGAGACTCCTAGGATTGTTAAGAAAGAGGCACCAAAGTTTGTTAAAAAAGCGCCCCATAGGAACATCATGAGAGAACCTCCTAGGATCATTAGGAGAGACCCACCTAGGCAAATTCGGAGAGAGCAACCGATAAATTTTAGGAGAGGGCCACCTTTAGGTAGCACACACCGCCCGATTTACACTTGCACACATTGCGGTAGGCAAGGTCATCTTAGGCGATTTTGTTATAAGCTTTTAAATGGACCCAGGAAGGTTATTGAAAGAATAAATTCGATTCCCAAAACCCCCACACTTCGTTACACATCAATTTGGGTTAGAAAATCGGATTTAGAGGCTTATGTTTTATTTGTCCACGATTCCCGTTTGCTTGCACGTAATTCCCCCCATGTGAAATCTTTTGGTTGATTGTGATTGCATGTTTGTCATACACTAGTTGTGGTTTCATGATATATTTTTACTAGTGTGATGACTTGTACTTTTTGTATAAATTCTTGTTTTTGAATTTTTTTAAAAAATACAAAAAGATTTTATTTTGATAAAATTTTGAGAAAATCGAAAAAGATTTTTGTTTTTTTTTGTTTACACCGTTTATGGATGAACACTTTGGATGACCGAGTAGTGTTTTGAGACAATAGGTCAATTCATCCATGTGCTTTATAATGTTTGGAGTCATTAAGATGTAATTAAGTGTTACTTCCTACATATTTGACTCATGTTTCCTTTAATGCACACATGCACGGATTTGTTTGATTATTCTGCTTGTCTTATCACATGTTGGTTGGGTGTTTTCACTTCAATTCTGTCCTTAAAACGAACCAAGCGCGATAAATTTTTGATAAGGAAATTGTGCATATTAAAACCGTTTTGTGAGTTTGTGTGCTTTGTTTGATAACGGGGAGGGGCTGCGAAAGGTAATCATCTATCCTTTGCGCAAAAGCCATCGTTATAAAGGACCTAAAAAATTGAGGAATTTTATTATCCGAGGTCCAAAGAGGTTAAAAGAGCCCGAAAAAATTAAAAGGCAATAAAAAGATATTCATGACAAAATATGGGCCATTTAGGTTTTTGCACCAATTCTCCAAAGTTTGAGAATTTAGTATTCCTCTATTCAAAATATAAATCTGAGGGAGTTTGGTTGGAGATTGAAAAACGGGTTTGCACTTCCTTGAAAGTCCTGAAAAAAAATGAAAATCATTTTGGACGTTATTGGTGTAGAAATCACTTTGAGCTTTGATTTGTAGATTTGATATAGTCAATGTCTTATATTTCCAATCTTTTACACCAAAGGAAGCATTTGAGTTCATTCGTTAGGAATATCCAATATTCATCGTGCACATATGTCATGTTTGTATGCTTTGATTTTCCTATCGAATTTTGATCACACCCATTCTTTTACGCTATCACCGACTTGGTTGTTTTATGTTCATTCATGGTGTGATTTTATGCCTTGTGTCACCCCGGTACTTGATTGCTTGATTTATTTCTCTTATTTGTCTATTTGGGGACATCATAAAAAGGGGGAGAATGAATTATCTGATTATGGGGGAGAGAGTTTTGAAATTCTGAGAATATCATCTTAAATTGATATATATGATTATGTTTATCTCATTTCGAACTCGATACGTCACTTGGTATTTTCTTTATCTCATGTGTGTAGGTACATCCTTGATAATCCCATGATACACACCCTGATGAGAAAAGCGTGAAGATTCCTGAAGAATTGAAGAACAAACGATGCAGGCTTAGTCATATGTACCTCTTTCAGTTTTGGGTTCATGGAAGGGTAGATTTGTATAGGCATTGTTCATACTTGATAATTCGGATTTTTTATGTTTGTTCCGGCATAGACATAGGGGGAGATTTGTAAGGACAATTTGTCCATCTTTATGTATATGTTATGTCATACGCCGTTACAAGATTGATGGTTGAAAAGATCACATCGTCATCAACGAAATCCGAAATCCGAAGATCAAAAGAAGAAGGAATTTGGGAATCAGTCTTGACCGGACCGATCCGGCTCAGATAAAAGAACCGATCCGGTTCCTCCGGACCGATCCGACTAAAGAGACCGGACCGATCCGCCTGCTGAGGTGAGGCCAGTGTACCCCGGATCCATAGCGAACCGATGACGCCAAAATGCTGAACCGATCCGATGCCAACCGGATGGATCCGTCTTCAGAAAAAGAACCGATCCGAGGTCACCGGACCGATCCTCCTAAAGGGACCGGACCTATCCGACGAGGATAATCTCAACCAGATCGTGTTGCAGATTTTTTAGGGTTTTGACTCCTTATTTAAACCACGATCAGTAGTTGGTTTCTATAAGACTTTTCAACGATTTTCATAGCATATCAACCCTAAAGTCTTCACCTATTGAGTCCTATGATTCTAGGTTTTTAGATTCACACATCTTCCATATCTATGTGAATCAAGTTTGGTAACCCAAGAACACCATTGTTGTTGTTCAACCCTTTGTGAAGTGGACCGTTCCTTCCTCTTCATTGCAGCCCTACTGGACAGGGATAGTTCCAGCCGCCAACCCTACTGGAAAGGGAGTTTTCCAGCCGCGACTACAGAATCCGATACCCGAGGGTAATTCTTAGTCAAAAAAACTTGTATTTCAGTGTAATCCGATTGTAAGCCGTTTCTCTTACAAATTATAGTGATATACAAATGGTTTTGCCCCTATGGGGGATTTTTCCTTAACTTTGTGTGTTGAATAACTCGTGCATGATTTCATATTGTTTCACTCACACCTAGTTGCATGTTTAGGGTTTAACTAATATTTGGGTTTAATTAATAACTGGATTTTATTTGAGTAGTCGCAATATTTCCGCTGTAGCTGCACTCTCAAATTGGTATCAGAGAAGGTTACGCTAATTTATCGCGTGATCTTGTTTTTTCGAGGATTTGTTTTATGATACAATTTGTCTACTCACGTTTACAAATTGGTATCAGAGCGGGTTGCACTAAGTTATTGTGTTTTGATCCTGATTTTGCACAAAAATGGCTTTTGATGGTTTTGATTATCTTCGATGTCAAATTTTTGAAAAAATTAATTGGAAAATTCACACGAACTCTTGTTTTAAATCTTCTGTTGAAAACGAATCTGAGAGGTGTCCTTGTTGTGAAGGTGTTGGTCACACGTTACATGAGTGTACCACAAATTTAAAGAAGAAATTGAATAAACCGATTTCTCATGTTTCTACCCTTAGTGATTGTGATTCGGAAGAAGAAGTTTTTTAAGCTTCTAGGCGAGAGTTTCCCATCTAGGTGATTAGTGATAGTGAAGGTGATGGGAGTGTGGATGAAACTGAGAAGGAAAGTGTAGATGAGCATGACTTGCAAACTGCTTTCAATGAACTTTATGCTGAAACTTTGAAAACAAAGAAAGAAAATTTGAAATTGAAAGCTCAGTTGAAAGAGTGTGCCATAAAAAATAATGATTTTTTAGTTAAAGAACTTAGGGCTCATATGAAAATTTTGAAAGAGAAGCTTGAGTACGTCGAGGGTGAGAGAGATAGTCTTAGAGGGTTGATGGAGACTATGAAAAAGGAGCTTTTAGAGTTTGAGGATTCTAAACGAGTACTTGAATCTAGGATAGGTGAACTTGAGGTGAAATTGAAAGATTCAAGTAAAGTGAAATTTGATTTGGAGTCTAGGTCTGAAAAACTTGATAAGATTTTAGGCACAGTCGAGATCAAAACGGATAGGGGTGGGATTGGTCTTGAAAAATATGTTGAAACCATTCCCACACGTGTGAGAGAGACTCCTAGGATTGTTAAGAAAGAGGCACCTAAGTTTGTTAAAAAAGCGCCCCATAGGAACATCATGAGAGAACCTCCTAGGATCATTAGGAGAGACCCACCTAGGCAAATTCGGAGAGAGCAACCGATAAATTTTAGGAGAGGGCCACCTTTAGGTAGCACACACCGCCCGATTTACACTTGCACACATTGCGGTAGGCAAGGTCATCTTAGGCGATTTTGTTATAAGCTTTTAAATGGACCCAGGAAGGTTAATGAAAGAATAAATTCGATTCCCAAAACCCCCACACTTCGTTACACATCAATTTGGGTTAGAAAATCGGATTTAGAGGCTTATGGTTTATTTGTCCACGATTCCCGTTTGCTTGCACGTAATTCACCCCATGTGAAATCTTTTGGTTGATTGTGATTGCATGTTTGTCATACACTAGTTGTGGTTTCATGATATATTTTTACTAGTGTGATGACTTGTACTTTTTGTATAAATTCTTGTTTTTGAATTTTTTTAAAAAATACAAAAAGATTTTATTTTGAGAAAATCCAAAAAGATTTTTGTTTTTTTTTGTTTACACCGTTTATGGATGAACACTTTGGATGACCGAGTAGTGTTTTGAGACAATAGGTCAATTCATCCATGTGCTTTATAATGTTTGGAGTCATTAAGATGTAATTAAGTGTTACTTCCTACATATTTGACTCATGTTTCCTTTAATGCACACATGCACGGATTTGTTTGATTATTCTGCTTGTCTTATCACATGTTGGTTGGGTGTTTTCACTTCAATTCTGTCCTTAAAACGAACCAAGCGCGATAAATTTTTGATAAGGAAATTGTGCATATTAAAACCGTTTTGTGAGTTTGTGTGCTTTGTTTGATAACGGGGAGGGGCTGCGAAAGGTAATCATCTATCCTTTACGCAAAAGCCACCGTTATAAAGGACCTAAAAAATTGAGGAATTTTATTATCCGAGGTCCAAAGAGGTTAAAAGAGCCCGAAAAAATTAAAAGGCAATAAAAAGATATTCATGACAAAATATGGGCCATTTAGGTTTTTGCACCAATTCTCCAAAGTTTGAGAATTTAGTATTCCTCTATTCAAAATATAAATCTGAGGGAGTTTGGTTGGAGATTGAAAAACGGGTTTGCACTTCCTTGAAAGTCCTTAAAAAGCATGAAAATCATTTTGGACGTTATTGGTGTAGAAATCACTTTGAGCTTTGATTTGTAGATTTGATATAGTCAATGTCTTATATTTCCAATCTTTTACACCAAAGGAAGCATTTGAGTTCATTCGTTAGGAATATCCAATATTCATCATGCACATATGTCATGTTTGTATGCTTTGATTTTCCTATCGAATTTTGATCACACCCATTCTTTTACGCTATCACCGACTTGGTTGTTTTATGTTCATTCATGGTGTGATTTTATGCCTTGTGTCACCCCGGTACTTGATTGCTTGATTTATTTCTCTCATTTGTCTATTTGGGGACATCATAAAAAGGGGGAGAATGAATTATCTGATTATGGGGGAGAGAGTTTTGAAATTCTGAGAATATCATCTTAAATTGATATATATGATTATGTTTATCTCATTTCGAACTCGATACGTCACTTGGTATTTTCTTTATCTCATGTGTGTAGGTACATCCTTGATAATCCCATGATACACACCCTGATGAGAAAAGCGTGAAGATTCCTGAAGAATTGAAGAACAAACGATGCAGCCTTAGTCATATGTACCTCTTTCAGTTTTGGGTTCATGGAAGGGTAGATTTGTATAGGCATTGTTCATACTTGATAATTCGGATTTTTTATGTTTGTTCCGGCATATACATAGGGGGAGATTTGTAAGGACAATTTGTCCATCTTTATGTATATGTTATGTCATACGCCGTTACAAGATTGATGGTTGAAAAGATCACATCGTCATCAACGAAATCCGAAAACCGAAGATCAAAAGAAGAAGGAATTTGGGAATCAGTCTTGACCGGACCGATCCGGTTCAGATAAAAGAACCGATCCGGTTCCTCCGGACCGATCCGACTAAAGAGACCGGACCGATCCGCCTGCTGAGGTGAGGCCAGTGTACCCCGGATCCATAGCGAACCGATGACGCCAAAATGCTGAACCGATCCGATGCCAACCGGATGAATCCGTCTTCAGAAAAAGAACCGATCCGAGGTCACCGGACCGATCCGCCTAAAGGGACCGGACCTATCCGACGAGGATAATCTCAACCAGATCGTGTTGCAGATTTTTTAGGGTTTTGACTCCTTATTTAAACCACGATCAGTAGTTGGTTTCTATAAGACTTTTCAACGATTTTCATAGCATATCAACCCTAAAGTCTTCACCTATTGAGTCCTATGATTCTAGGTTTTTAGATTCACACATCTTCCATATCTATGTGAATCAAGTTTGGTAACCCAAGAACACCATTGCTGTTGTTCAACCCTTTGTGAAGTGGACCAATCCTTCCTCTTCATTTCAGCCCTACTGGACAGGGATAGTTCCAGTCGCCAACCCTACTGGAAAGGGAGTTTTCCAGCCGCGACTACAGAATTCGATACCCGAGGGTAATTCTTAGTCAAAAAAACTTGTATTTCAGTGTAATCCGATTATAAGCCGTTTCTCTTACAAATTATAGTGATATACAATTGGTTTTGCCCCTGTGGGGGATTTTTCCTTAACTTTGTGTGTTGAATAACTCGTGCATGATTTCATGTTATTTCACTCACACCTAGTTGCATGTTTAGGGTTTAACTAATATTTGGGTTTAATTAATAACTGGATTTTATTTGAGTAGTCGCAATATTTCCGCTGTAGCTGCACTCTCAACATGTTATTAATTAATGAAAGAAAAAATTTAGCACCAATCCATTTAAATTACTAGGTGGTTAGTAACTTTAAAAATGTTTCGATAGTGATGCTAAGAATGAGCCATATGATACTAACGTTTTATTTTGATCACGAGTTGGCAACTTGGTATTTTAGTAGGCGGGATGTCACAGTAATTATCTTCCAAAGATGCCTGGTTCAAATCCCGATAATCAATGCATATGGAGACTTTTCTTCCTGGTTTTGGCACGGGTACGATGTTGGCTAGCCATGTGGGATATTCGATCACCCGGATGAATCCTAGGTTAAACTTTATAACCACCTCCTTTTTAACCTTGAGCTACCATTCGGTGCGGAGATTTCACAGTTTTTGTCCGATTGGTTTTTATTCCGGGAGAGTTGGAATCTCGTGTTGAGATATCTCACGATCAATTTTGGGCATATTGTCGTAGGACCATGCGAAGGCGTCTGCAAAATCCTTCCATAGTTATTCGAATTGCACACGCTCATGCTCATCAAGGGTAGACCCTATCCTAATCTTGCACAGTTGGCTAGTTGAACTGAGATTGATATCAACAGTTTCATCCTCATTAATTTGAACGCGGTTATGTCGTTTGTTATTAACATTATTAAGATCAATTAAGAATTGTTCATTTTCAAAATCATTATCATCGAGAGTTTGATTAGAATTAATATAATTAATGTACGCCACATCAAGATACTCAAAAACTTTATTTATTTCATTATCGGTAAAACAACGTTGAGAACCTCATCGAAGGAGGTCTCAATTACATTGTTATCAGAAAAGGGAGGAACATCAAAAGAGAAAGAAATAGGATAAACATCTGGGTTGGGTTGCATTTCAGCGGGTGGAACTGGTCTAGCATTTCAGTTGAGGAGGGGTGCATAAGCAGTCACATATGCACGCCGACTGGGGAGGGATAGCCATGGTGACTTAATGGATAATTAATCTACCTAATGAGGTTTAAACCCATAATAACACAAGTGTGCATGTTGTATAATTCTTTCAGTGTTAATGAATATTTTCAAACATGATGTGTGTGTGTGTGCTGAAAGAAAGTCTTGGGTAATGATTAAGCAACTCTGGTGTGAGTTAATGAATGTTGAATAATAAATGTTTTGAAAGTAAATGAAATGTTTCCCAATAATTGTAAATTTTTTAACCGTGTGTGTTAATGGGAAGAATATGCCAGTTTTAAGCATAATGATATGAAATTACTATTTTCTAAAGACAGGGAGAATAAACAGTATTAAACAACATTTTTGGAATAAAAATGGTTTCTTGCATTAGAGAATCTTTTGGCAAAAGGTATATATGTAAATGTATACATAATTTTTCATGCATGTAGTTGTAGCGTGTGAGTATTCTTTCTACTGTTCCTTTTTATATTGCATTTGTAAGTTCCCACTGAGAATTTAGCTCACTCCTTGCTTTGGTTATAGCAGGTTGTATGTTGTCCCGTAATTTGAGAGAATTGTACAAGTAAGTATTTAATTTTAATTTACATTAGTAGCTCTGTTTACTTGGCCTTAGGGTCACTCCCCTTGGGTCACATCACGTAGTTTGATGAAAATTAGAATCACATGCTAATAAGTATAACGTTAAATAATAATAAAATTGGATTAAAAATATCATTTAGGTTGTTCCAATGCACTTCACAATTAATGCGCGAGCCAAATCGGGTTGATCCTTTATTAATCCTTATATATGGGTCAGGGCATTACAGCAAAGCCTTTTCTATTTATCTTGAAGGTTTAGAGGCCATGTTTGTCCACAACGTCAATTATGAAGCTTTTGTTATGCACCAGGTATCTTTATGGCGTAATCATCCCATAAACCGGACCCTCTTAGGAGCAGTAGTACAGTTCTGGTACCCTGAGTACCGTGTTTTTCGGTTTGGCTTAGATGAGGTGTGTCCCACATACGAGGCATTCTCTACAATGCTAGGTATCATCCCTAGTGTAGCGATAGCTTTTATGGATTTATGTTGTTCTCCCCGAGTGTCTTTTGGCAGAGTTTCTCTATATCTCCCCTTCAACCGCTCGATCGCTGGTTCATGGAGGAAACATTTTTCTCCCATCAATCATTAATTTAGTATAATGGAGGAATTTTACTAACAATGACTTTTTCAGCACTGTAGCCTTGGGTTTGACTGCTAGGCTTTTGTTGGTGATGGGAGATTTGATGGCTGGCCCTCTGGTGGCCACGATAGCACTGTGAATGTCCTACAATTGTAGTCTTACTACAGTGGTACTAGCGGGGGATTCGAATGGCTTAGATGCCTTGAAGTAAGGTCAGGTTGGCTTTTTAGAAGGGATCCCTTACATGTTGTTCATATGGCTTTTCGAGAGCCTATACTTGAATGGGCCCTCCAGAGTACCCTTCGTCGGGTGTTCCCAACTTCTTTTCTAGGCCCTTCTATAGCTTCGGTTGGCCCGTTGATGGATAACTAGGTTAACTGGCTTGTAGAGCACGTGGCTAGATGCCTTTGTTGGATTATACCTTGGTTGGGGGACTTGCAGCCCGTTTTACAGTCGGGGGATTGTAACAACCCGTGATTTTTAAACCGGTTTTAATTATATTAACTCCGATTTTGAAAAAAAAATAGGGATCTATTTAATTCTGGTATGTAAAAATGTTGTTTGTTATATATAAAAAAGGTTTCAAGTGGAATTTAAATTAGGCTTAAAATTTGGAAATTATAACTTTTGAATAAAAATCGAGGGAGCATCCGACCTAAGGAGAAAAATAAATAAATAAAAATATTCGACAGTCCTATTGAGCTAAATTTTTTATGCACCTTCATCTCGCCTTCAGCTACTATTCCTCCAATTTTTAACTAATTCCAACAGTCTGATCACCCTTAATAAAAATTTAGTGTTTGTGTTTTAGTAGGACTCAAATTATTTTTGGTATATAAACATAAAGTGACAAGTTTGGGACTTTTAAAACACATTCAATCCTTCTAAAAAAATTAGTAGCCTCCTCTATTTTCATCTTCTTCCATCTACAAAATCCTAGCCCCATTTAGACTAAGATTTCAGTCCATGATTTGAAGGTTTATTTGGTGTTTTCTCGAGTTTGGGCCTAAACGAGTTTTGATTGTTTTCGAGAGAGGAATGCACTGGTGTGATCAGAATCGTGAGGCATAATCTTATGAGTTTCTTATGATGATTTTTAAGGTACGGGGTTTACGCAATATGATCCTTAAATCTCTAGAGAGTAATAGTTTGTTCCTCATTTATTTGTACTCATATTGTTGATATCATGATGTTTATTATAATCTAAAATATTTATTCAATTGAGATATTGTATTTATTGATGGGCATGATGTCATGAAATTTTTATATGGCACGGAGAAGGGTCACCCTCGAATTGTCCAAAAATTCAACAACCAAGATAAGTCTTTACGAAGCTTAAGTGAGATGAGGAGAGGTCTGGTGACCTATTGATATGTTATTGAGAAATTAAATTGATATAAAGCTCAAATGTCGCATTGGACTTAAATTCAGATTCGTATTGTTGCATTTCATATACCATTTTTCTTTTAGTGGCACGTTAGCATGGAGGATTTTTTTTTTGTTTAGACTGGCAGTGTAACTATTTGGAGAGCTTAGCCTTTTTTTTAATTGAATTAATTTCTAATTATTTTGGAGGTGTAAATTTTGGATTGGACGTTCGTAATTTTGGATTCGTTATAATTATTTTATGGAATATAGAAGCTCTATACTAATTTTTGAGGATTTAGTTTAGTTTTAATTGTAGTAGCGCCTCGTGTAATTCACGGGGTGTTACAGATAGTATCAGAGCTTAGGTATATGACAACCCTCGGGTCTTTTGGTTTGGGTCTAGCATGTGGGTTAGATGTGTTTCGATGGATATAGGGATTTTTTTATTGAGGACGTGGTAGTCATCAAGGTTAAGATTAGTAATCTTGATATAAGGATGTTTAGAATTGATTTGAGGACTTTCGTGTTGAGATGATTTTTGAGAGATAAAATCGAGTAGTGATTTGTGAGAGAGCGCATGGGGAACATGCGGGTAGGATTGGGTGTAAGGGAGGCTAATCGTGATTTTTATGGGTAGGCATTTGTGCACTATATTTTATCTTGAGCGTTAGGACTCGTCGAATCTCAGGGACAAAATTCATGCGCTAGTGGGGAAGTATGTTACAACACGTGATTTTCAAACCAGTTTTTATTATATTAACTCAGATTTTGAAAAACAAATTGGGATCTATTTAATTTTTTTATGTAAAAATGTTGGTTTTTATATATAAAAAGAAAGTTTTAAGTGGAATTTAAATTGGGATTATAATTTGGAAATTATAACTTTTTGTATAAAAATTAGGTGAGGATACGACCTAAGGAGCAAAAAAAAAATCAAAATATTCGACAACCTGATGGCACATAATTTTTTTGTGCAGCATCGTCTAGCCTTCATCTACTATGCCTCCAAATTTCAGCTAATTTCAACGGTCCAATAGTCCATAATAATTTTTTTACTTTTTGTGTTTAAGTAGGACTCAAATTGTTTATGGTATATAAACATAAAGTGACGGGTTTAAAACTTTTTAATCACATTTTATCCTTCTCAAAAATTAGTAGCCTCCTCTATTTTCGTCTTCTCCCATATAAAAAAACCCCACCCTATTAAAACCAAGATTTCAATCCATGATGTGAAGGCTTATTTGGTTTTTTCTCGAGTATGGGCTAGAACGAGTTTTGATTATTTTTGGGAGAGGAATGGAGTGGTGTGATCAGAATTTTTAAGGAAGAATCTTATGAGGTTCTTATGATGATTTTTAAGGTACGGGGTTTATGCAATATTCTCATTAAGTCTCTTGAGAGTAGTCGTTTGTGCCACATTTATTTGTACTTATATTGTTGATAACATGTCATTTATTGGAATCTAAAAATATTTTGATTGTTGATGGGCATGGTGTCATGAAATTTTTGTATGTCAAGGAGAATGGTAACCCTCCAATAGTCCAATAGCTAGGATGAAGATTTAGAAATCTTATGTCTTATTGAGAAATTAAATTTCTATACTGCTCGGATGTCGTATTGGACATGAATTCAGATTTGTATTGTTGCATTTTATTCACCGTTATTTTTTCGAGCATCTATTCTTGTCATATTATGTACTTTTCCATATTTTTTTTAGTGGCAGGTTAGCATGAATTTGGACGCTACGAATTTTGGAGGATTTTAGAGCTCGATGTTTGTTGGATTTTTTTTTGTTTAAAACAGTAGTGTAACTATTTGGAGAGCTTAACATTTTGTTTAGAGCAACTAATTTGTAATTATTTTAGAGGTGTAAATTTTGGATTGGACGTTATGTAATTTTGGATTCACTATATTTATTTTGTGGAATATAAATGCTCTATACTAATTGTTGAGGATTTAGTTAAGTTTTAATCGTAGTAGTGCCTCGTAATTTACCCGACGGTTTACAGATGGTTTCAACACTTAGCTATACGACAACCCTCGGGTCTTTGGATTTGGGTCTAGCATGCAGGTTAGATGTGTTTCATTTAGGGCTGTGTTTCGGCCGGATCGGATCGGAAAATGACCTTCCGGAAAAAATTCCAATTTTTTCGGAAATAAAATATTTATTCCAATTTCCTATCCAATTTTTTCGGAAAATCAAAAAAGTTTCCAAATTCGGAAAAATCGGAAAATCGGAAAAAAAATCGGAAAATTTCGAAAATTCAAAACGTATACTAAAAATTTAGAAATTTTGGAAATTCCAAAATATCAAAAAAAATAATATAGGATTTTCGATTACTTGAAATTTTCATTTTAAAGAAATCGAAAAAAAGATTTAACCCAACATGTAAATATGTAAGAATTTAACCATTTTTTCATTTGTGTAGAGGATAGAGGGATATTCCCCTTTTATAGAGAATTTTTTTGGTCCTCTCTTCCTCTCCTGACCGATGTGGGACACATGAGAATGTTTAAAAAAAAATAGAAAAATTGGAAATCGGAAAATATTTCGGAAATAATTTTGAAAAATCGGATCGGCATAGTTTCGGAAAAATCGAATAGGAAAAATCGAAAATTCGGAAATTCAGAATTATTTCAAATTTTCGATCCGATTTTTTTCGAAAAAATCGGAAATCGGAAAATCGAAAATCGGAAACCTTATATATGTTCCAAAATCGGAAAATATCGGATCGGATATCGAAAAAATCTTACTGTTCGGAAAAAAATAGCCCTAGTTTCATTGGAGATAGGGATTTTTTGTTAAGGAAGTGGTAGGCAACGAGGTTAGGATTAATAATATTGATGTGAGGATATGCAAAATTGATTTGAGGACTTTAGTGTTTCCATGATTTTAAAGAAGAATCGAGTGATTCGTGAGAGAGCACATGGGGAAACATGCGGGTAGGATTGGGTTTAAGGGCGCCTAATCGTGGTTTTTATGTGTAGGCATTTGCGTACCATATTTTATCTTGAGCGTTAGGCTTCGTCGAATTTCAAGGAAAAAATTCATGTGCTTGTGGGGAAGTATGTTACAACCCGTGATTTTGAAATCGATTTTATTTAAATTAACACGAATTTAAAAAAAATGGGATCTATATAATTTTGGTATTTTAAAATGTTGGATTTTATATATAAAAAGAAAGTTTTAAGTGTAATTTAAATTGGGATTAAAATTTAAAAATTATAACTTTTGGTATAAAAAACGGGGGAGGATCCGACCTAAAGAGAAAAAAAATCAAAATATTCGGCCATCCGATTGCACTGAATGTATTTGTGCAGCATCGTCTCACATTCAGCTAGTATGCCTCCAAATTTCAGTCACTTCCAACAGTCCGATCGTCCGTAATAAATTTTTTATTATTTTTGTTTGAGTTGGACTCAAATTATTTATGGTATATAAACATAAAGTGACGGGTTTCGAACATTCAAAACACATTTTATCCTTCTCAAAAATCAGTAGCATCCTCTATTTTCATCTTCTTCCATATACAAAACCCTAGCCCCATATAAGCAGAGATTTCAGTCCATGATTTGAAGGCTTATTTGGTATTTTCTCGAGTTTGGACTAGAATGAGTTTTGATTGTTTTCGCGAGAGGAACGCAGTTGTGTGATCAGAATTTTTGATGCAGAATCTTATGAGTTTCTTATGATGATTTTTAAGGTTCAGGGTTTACACAATGTGCTCCTTAAATCTCTCGAGAGTAGTCGTTTGTTCCTCATTTATTTGTACTTATATTGTTGATATCATGACATTTACTGGAATAAAAAATATTCATTCGATTGAGATATTGTATTTTTTGATGGGCATAGTGTCACGAAATTTTTATATGGCACGGATAATGGTCAGCCACCAATAGTCCAATAGTCTAATAGCCAAGATGAGGATTTACGAAGCTTAGGTGAGGTGAGGTGAGGTGATACTTGGTTACCTATTTATGTGTTATTAAGAAATTAAATTGGTATAATACTCGGATGTCTCATTAGACTTGATTTCAGATTCGTACTGTTGCATTTTATTCATCGTTATTATTTTGATCATAAATTCTTGTCATACTGTGTACTTCCCTGTATTTTTCTTTTAATGGCACGTTAGCGTGGATTTGGATACTACAGATTTTTGAGGATTTTAAAGCTCGACGTTTGGAGGATATTTTTTATTTAGATTGGCAGTGTAACCATTTGGAGTGATTAACATTTTGTTTAGAGGAATTAATTTGTAATTATTTTGGAGATATAAATTTTGAATTGGACGTTATGTAATTTTCGATTCATTATATTTATTTTGGGGAATAAAGATACTCTATACTAATTGTTGATGATTTAGTTTAGTTTTAATTGTAGTAACTCCTCGTATTTTACACCGGGTGTTACAGATGGTTTCAGCGCTTAGGTATATAAAAACCCTCCGGTCTTTGGGATTGGGTCTAGTATGCGGGTTAGATGTGTTTCGTTGGAGATAGGTTTTTTTTGTTGAGGACGTGGTAGGCATCGAGGTTAGGATTAGTAATCGTGATGTGAGGATGTTTAAAATTGATTTGAGCAGTTTAGTGTTGTGATGATTTTTTAAAGATAGAATCGAGTAGTGTTTCGTGAGAGAGCGCAAGGGGAAACATGTGAGTAGGATTTGGTGTAAGGGTGCCTAATTGTGGTTTTCATGGGTAGGCATTTGTGCACCCTATTTTTTCTTGGGCGTTAGGCTTTATCGAATTTCAAGAAAAAATTTCCTGTGCTAGTGGGGAAGTATGTTACAACCCATGATTTTTAAATCGGTTTTAATTACATTGACTCGGATTTCAAAAAAAATGGAACTATTTAATTTTGGTATGTAAAAATAATTTTTATATATAAAAATATCGTTTTAAGTGGAATTTAAATTGGGATTAAAATGTGGAAATTATAACTTTTTGTATAAAAATCGGGGGAGGATTCAACCTAAGGAGCATAAAAAATAAAGAAAAATATTCAACTGTCTGATTGCACTGAATTTTTTTGTGCACATTCGTCTCGCCTTAAGCAACCATGCCTCAAAATTTCAGCCAATTCCAATGGTCTAATCGTCCATAATAAATTTTTTATTGTTTGTGTTTGAGTAGGACTCAAATTATTTTTGGTATATAAACATAAAATGATGGGTTTAGGACTTTCAAAACACATTTTATCCTTCTTAAAAAATAAATAGCCTCCTCTATTTTTATCTTCTTCCATATACAAAATCCTAGACCCATTTAAACCAAGATTTCAGTCCATGATTTGAAGGCTTATTTGGTGTTTTCACTAGTTTGGGCTAGAACGAGTTTTGATTGTTTGCGCGAGAGGAATGCAGTGGTGTGATCAGAATTTTTGAGAAAAAATCTTATGAGTTTCTTATGATGATTTTCAAGGTACGGTGTTTACGCAATATGCTCCTTAAATCTCTAGAGAGAAACCGTTTGTTCCTCAATTATTTGTACTTATATTTTTTATATCATGACGTTTATTTGAATCTAAAATATTGATTCGATTGAGATATTTTATTTGTTGATGGGCATGGTGTAATGAAATTTTTATATAGCACGGAGAATGGTCACCCGCCAATAGTCCAATAGTCAAATAGTCAAGATGAGGCTTCATGAAGCTTAGGCGAGGCGAGGTGAGGCCTGGTGACCTAATGATGTGTTATTGAGAATAAAAATATGTATAATGCTCAGATGTCGCATTGGACTTGAATTCAGATTCGTATTGCTATCGTTTTTTCACCGTTATTATCTTGAGCATCTATTCCTGTCATTTTGAATACTTCCCCGTATTTTTCTTTTATTGGCAAGTTAGCGTGGATTTGGTCGTGTAACTATTTGGAGAGCTTAACATTTTGTTTAGAAAAATTAATTTGTATTATTTTGGTGGTGTATATTTTGGATCGGACATTATATAATTTTGGAGTCATTATATTTATTTTGTGGAATATAGGTTCTCTATACTAATTGTTGAGAATTTAGTTTAGTTTTAATCGTTGTAGCGCCTCGTATTTTACGCGGAGTGTTACAAATGGTTTCAGCTCTTAGGTATACGACAACCTTGGGGTCTTTGGGTTTGGGTATACCATGCGGGTTAGATGTGTTTCGTTGGAGATAAGGATTTTTTGTAAAGGACGTGGTAGGCATCGAGGTTCGGATTAGTAATCTTGATGTGAGGATGTTTACAATTGATTTGAGGAGTTTAGTGTTGTGATGATTTTTTAAAGATAGAATCGAGTAGTGTTTCGTGAGAGAGCGCATGGGGAAACATGCGAGTAGGATTTGGTGTAAGGGTGCTTAATTGTGGTTTTCATGGGTAGGCCTTTGTGCACCCTATTTTTTCTTGAGCGTTAGGCTTCATCGAATTTCAAGAAAAAATTTCCTGTGCTAATGGGGAAGTATGTTACAACCCTTGATTTTTCAATCGGTTTTAATTAAATTAACTCGGATTGATGATGCTAAGAATTAGCACCACCAGGTAAGGTGTTTCCAAGCTCAATAGAAGTATAACAATGGCAGCACAGCTATATAAAGAAGATAATAGAAGGTGGTGAGGAGAAGAGGGTAACACACCGGAATATAAGTGGTTCAGCCAATCTGGCCTACGTCCACTGTGAGTGTGTGAGTAATATCACTGAAAGAAGGCACTAATGGCCATGGATACAACCTCTCAAGCTCTCTCTCTCTACTGTATATTTAGACAGAGTTTTAGCTAGGGTTTTAATAACTGGATCCTTTTGCAAGGTAGGGGATGATCCCTATATATAGTTCCTAGGGGTGTAATGTTCCCCCCATGCATGTAATGTGCATGTGTGTGGTAGCCTCACCAATGGGGGAATGCCATCTGTCACTGACACATGTAAGTAATGATGATGAAATATTCTCCCCACATGTGGAGAATAATCTTATTACAACTGATTTATGCCCATGTGTCCTTATCCAAAGTGTTCAGCAGATGCTTGGCTACCAGGTTGGTGGACGACCTCGGCCTAAGAGAGGCCGAGCTGTAAAGGTGTGTTCTTTGACCAATCCTAGAAGTGTCATAAGGAGTCTCGGCCCGATCTTAGCCAAGACATATGTTGGGGTCGGCCCGAGCCGAGGTTGGACATATAGCATGCCGATGATTATTAATGCTTCTGGTCACCTCGGCCCAAGCCGAGGTAGGACTAGTTCCATGTTGAAGGTGATTAGGGCCCCTTGTCAGCTCGGCCTGCTATTGGCCGAGGTTGCCATACCAGGGTACATGAGGATGTTGTTGATGCCTGCGATGCGTGTAGTGTCTGGAAGTGTATATGGTAGTGTCGGCCTGGGCCGAGGTAGGTCTGGCCGAGGGATGATATCGTGGGCCCCTGGCCTTCATAGGGTCGATCAATGTCTCGTCCATCATCTCGACCGAGGTAGGTGTCCCTGGGACGAAGTTATACTTGGGCATATCAATCACCCCCATCCCTTAGTCATATGCGAGATCAAGTGGCTAGGGGATTGTCTCACCTCCGAGGCATGTCCGTCCCAAGGCTAATTCCTGCGTGACACCTGTCCCAGGCTAGGGCGTGCCAACTTGGCTTGCATGTGCTGTCAGTTCTTCCTTGGGTTTCCCAAGGCAATGATGGGCCTTGGGAAGTGTGCCCAAGTACTTAAGGGTTAAATCCCTTCCTTTCTTTTTCTTCTTCCTCATTTCTTTCTCCCACGCACAGTTCTTGCGAATTTCTCTCCAAAGCTTTCTTCAATCCAGCGCTCTTCTGCAGAAGGTTTCCTGTAGTTTTCTTGCGAATTCTCTTGGTTTCATTCGTCGATTCACTTCCAGTTACTCCTCCTTTTCCATTTCCTTTGTTTTTGACATTTGGTTTACATTTTTCGGTGACCTTTTAAGTTTTCCGGTGAGCTTCATTGATTCAAGCGACCTGTGTTTTCTTGAAATTTCTTAGTTTGATCTTCAAACCCCTTTATTTTATAAGCCAATCGTGTTTGTAGCTTTAGGAGTTTTCCTTAAGTTTAGGGTCGTTCCAAGTTTTGGGTCGTCCTCTGATGCTCAGACCCCTGTACCAGCTTCTTGAGGACTTCCCTTCTCTCAAAGAGAAGACCTTAGAGAAAATTAGGCAAATAGAGAGAGCTCAGGAAGAAGCTCGTAGGTCACAGGAGTTCCTTGTCAGACCCCTCTTTCCCCCACCTCTCAAGGTGGTATATCCTGATCCTCCTGAGAATTTCTATCAGACAGACGTCTCTGCCAACCCATTGCCGATGTATGAATCTGAGTCTTCCACCTCAGACCCCATATCTGTGGACTCTTTCCAAGAAGCCATGTACTTCACACCTCGGACTGGTCAGGACCCTTACCAGGCCGAGGTCTCCAGCCGCGCTTCGTCCCAAAATGGCACAAGTACCTCAGATTCTTCTTCAGAGGTTGAACTTGTTGAGCCAAGTGTGGCTGTGCCACCCATTCTAGATGCCATCCCTCTGTCGGTCGTTATCGGGGCCGAGTTTGCTTAGAGGTTCCCTGGTCACCCGTCTACGTCTGCTCCAGCCGACGTTGAGCTTGACGACGATGATGAGGATGCTGAAAGTGATGTTGACGTCTCTGAGGCGGCCGAGTACGAGAGCACAGTCACTGAGGTGGATCTGTTGCAGTTCAGGTACTTATACTCCATCAGTCCCTCCATCAAATTAAGGAGACCTCTGAGGGAAGAGAGGGCCTACCACGGCCGAGATGGATAAATCTTCTTGTACGAGCAGATTTTTAAGTTCGGGTTTCGTCTACCCATTCATCCCGTCATCAGGTCCATTCTTTCTTTTATCAACTTGGCCCCCTCGCAGCTCTCTCCCAATGCTTGGAGAGTCATTATTGGATCCATCATCTTGTGGAGGGCAGTCCACCACTCTGACCTCCCAGTTCAGGTCTTTGCTGGTTGTTACGTCCCTACCTCATCCAAAAACCATCCGAGCTACTATCACTTCATGGCTCGGAGGCCTGAGAAGAAGATGCTTCAGGTCACTCAGACCTCGAATCACAATTGGAAGCCCCGGTATTTTTTCGTCTCAGGGCCATGGGAATTTGGCTCATCTGTTCCCTCTTCCACTTTTGAGCCGAGGATACCCCTCAGATGGGATAAAGTCACCATGTCTTCCAGGGCCGATCCTGGCCTAAGTCTTCAAAATATCAAAAAGGTGAAGGCCCTGCAAGACCAAGGGGCACATGGTCTGTTTGTCAAATTCGAACATCTGCTGACCCCCCAGTATCTCTCGGGGACGAGCCTAGGTGGAGGTCCCCTTGTTGACTTTGGTAAGGATTTTCCTTTTTGTTTCAAGTCTAACCCCTGATCATTCATGTTTAATTTCTAACTCTTATCTTTTCACTTTTGTAGAGAGACCACCAGGTGTCCCAGACGAATTGTGGGAGATGGCAGCTCCGAGTTTGGCCAGACTTGCAAAGAAGACTGGTTTGAACGCTCCTCCTCCAGCTCCCTCAACATCCAAATCCAAGAAGAGGGCCCCTGAGGTCCCGGCCTCTGAGGATCAGAGGCCGACTTCAAGGTAAAAGAAGACCTCAGACGCTGCGATCCCCATCTCAGCCGACACCCTATCGGCTCGTCTGGACCAGCTGAAACTTACCGATAGCGTGGTCGGCCACAGCAGACAGGCCATGGACGTACTTGCCAACATGATGACCGAGGCCGACAAGCATTTTTACAGGGCCATGGACACCTCCATAATGGTTGAGTTCGGCCTCCACAGAGCCGTCCAGGTATGACTTGTTCCTTTTGCCAATAATTTTACAAGTGCAACGTCTGATTTTACTCCCATCAAACCTCTTCGTTATCTGTGCAGGGTGTGACTGCCATGTACCAGCTATCTAACTCGACCATGAGGAAATTGCCTCTCATTCAGAAGGGGTAGGAGGCTGAGAAGGTCGAGAGCGCCCTGAAGGCCGAGGTTGACCATCTGAGGTCAGAGTTACAGAATGCCGAGAATAAGGCCCAGAACTCTGAAAATAAGGCCCAGGGTTTGGAAAAAGATATCTCTGCGCTCGTCCAAAGCCACGCCAAGGCCCTGAAGGATAAGGATGATGCTCTGCAGTGGAAGGTCAACGCGGCTGTGAAGGCTGCCCTTGCAGATGCCTCAGAGAGAATAATTTCTGACTACAAAGTCTCTGAGGAGTTCGTAGGTTTTGGTTTTGAATACCTCGAAAGAGGTATCAAAGCCACTACCAAATGGGCCGAGGTCAGAGAGAAGGAGGTTGGCACTATAAAGGCCTCCGACTTTGTGGGCCTCGACTTTGCCGACCCTCAGTTTGCCCAGGCACTGCAAGAAGTAGAAGACGAGGCTGCTGCCCCTGGTGATACTGTTACTCTGGGAGGGACTGATCTTGGAGGGACTGACCCTGTTGATGATGTGGCTGAGGTGACCAATGCTGAACAGGTCAACCCAGCCGAGACTGTCAATGCTCCCCCCCCCCAGACCATTAACTTGAAACAAATTTGTATTTTGTAGCTTCTAATTTTTAGCTTCTGAACTTGTAATTTGTAACCTCTGAATGTTATGTAATCTCTTCTTTTTGCTGAATGCCAATCTCTTCTTTTATTTTTATATCCAAATGCCTCTGAATGCTATTAAGCTCTGAAGTCATCACCTAACCATAACCAACTTCACCAAATTAATGATGTTAAGGGTCTGAGGTCATCTAACCCAGATGTCTGAGCTCAAACCTCGTCACCACCGAGTGATGTTTTGGGGGTCTGAGGTCATCACCTAAGAGGTTAGCCTCATAATAAATGTCACCAAATTAATGATGTTGAGGGTTGAGGTCATCTAACCCAGGTGTCTGAGGTCAGACCTCGTCACCACCGAGTGATGTTATGAGGGTCTGAGGTCATCACCTAAGAGGTTAGCCTCATAATAAATGTCACCAAATTAATGATGTTAAGGGTCTGAGGTCATCTAACCCAGGTGCCTAAGCTCAGACCTCGTCACCACCGAGTGATGTTATGAGGGTCTGAGGTCATCACCTAAGAGGTTAGCCTCATAATAAATGTCACCAAATTAATGATGTTAAGGGTCTGAGGTCATCTAACCCAGGTGCCTGAGCTCAGACCTCGTCACCACCGAGTGATGTTATGAGGGTCTGAGGTCATCACCTAAGAGGTTAGCCTCATAATAAATATCACCAAATTAATGATGTTAAGGGTCTGAGGTCATCTAACCCAAGTGTCTGAGCTCAGACCTCGTCACCACCGAGTGATGTTTTGGGGGTCTGAGGTCATCACCTAAGAGGTTAGCCTCATAATAAATGTCACCAAATTAATGATGTTAAGGGTTTGAGGTCATCTAACCCAGGTGTCTGAGCTCAGACCTCGTCACCACCGAGTGATGTTATGAGGGTCTGAGGTCATCACCTAAGAGGTTAACCTCATAATAAATGTCACCAAATTAATGATGTTAAGGGTCTGAGGTCATCTAACCCAAGTGCCTGAGTTCAGACCTCGTCACCACCGAGTGATGTTATGAGGGTCTGAGGTCATCACCTAAGAGGTTAGCCTCATAATATATCTCTGATCTAAGAGTGGAGCAAGAACTTGTCATGAAAACTGATCTTTATTATAACCTCTTCTCAATAAGATGATACATTTACATAAAATTCTATGCATCATATGAAATATCTCTTCAGATGGTCAGCATTCCACAGGTTAGTGAAGGGTTCTCCCTCTAGGTTTTCTATCCTATAAGTGCCAGGCACAACCTCTTCCGTTACTTTGTAGGGGCCATGACAGTTCGGGTGTAGCTTGTTTGTCTTCTGCAGGGTCTTCTTTAGCACTAGGTCTCCCACTGCAATGGGTCTTGATTTCACCCTTTGGTTGTAGAATTTTACTGCCCTCTGCTGGTAAGCTGCTTTCCTGACCTCTGCGTCCTCTCGTCTCTCTTCAATAAGATCCAGTTCTAGCCTCCTCTTCTCCCCATTGCTGTCAGGGTCGTAGGTCTGAATCCGATGAGTTGGTAGTCCTACCTCCGTTGGTATAACAGCCTCTGAGCCATGTGCCAGCATAAATGGGGCTTCTCCTGTGGGTGTCCTTACTGTGGTCCTGTAAGCCCATAGCACAGCGTAGACCTCTTCTATCCATCTCCCCTTTGCGTCTTCTAATCTCTTCTTGATTCCATCCAAGATAGTCCTATTCGTGACCTCGGTTTGGCCATTTGCCTGAGGTCGACTAGGGGATGAGAAGAACTGTTTAATCCCCACACTTTGGCAATACTTCTCTAAGTAGAAGTTCTTGAACTGGGTCCCATTATCCGAGATGAGCGTGTTTGGGAGGCCATATCTGCATATGATGTTCTTCCAGATGAACTGAAAGGTCTTCTGCTTCGTAATTGTTATCATCGGTTCTGCCTCTACCCACTTTGAAAAGTAGTCAATGGCAACTATCAAGAATCTATAGTTGTTGACTGCTCTTGGCAAAGGTCCTACTAAGTCAATTACCCACACCGCAAACGGCCATGGAGAAGAGATTGACGTCATAGGCTGATGGGGTCGATGAGGGATAGTGGTGAACCTCTGACATTTGTCACATGTCTTCACATAGTCAGCAGCGTCCTTAGACAAGGTAGGCCACCAGTATCCCTGAGTGATGATCCTCTTGGCTAGGGGCCTTCCCCCTATGTGGCTAGAGCAAGAGCCTTCATGAACCTCCTGTAAGATCCGAGGTACCTCCATGGGATGCACACATCAAAGGAGGGGCAAGAGAAACCCCTTTTTATATAAGACGTCTCCTACCAATGAGAACTTGGCAGCCCTGTATCTCAACTTTCTTCTTTCCAGCTTGGACTCAGGTAGCTCCCCCTCTCTTAGGTATCTGACGAGCGGGTCAATCCACAAGTCTCCTAGGTTCACATTGTGACAAGGGCTACGTACCTCATCCTCCTCGATGCTTGCTTTTCCTAAGACTTCGATTGGGATGGTCCTTCCCAAATCTGTCTTCATTACCGAGGCCAGCCTTGCCAAAGCATCGGCATGATTGTTGCTCAGTCTAGGCACTCTCTTCAGTTTGGCCTCTTCAAAATACTCTAGCAACCCTCTTACCTTCTTTAAGTACTTGGCCATCCTTTCTTCTTTGGCCTCGTATACTCCCAACACTTGATTGACAACCAATCTGGAGTCGCTATGAAGCAGGAGTCGCCTTACTCGAAGAGTTATTGCCAATAAGAGACCTGCTATCATGGCCTCATGCTCCGACTCGTTATTTGAGGCTTAAAAGTTGAATCTTAAGGCGTATTCAATGTTGGCGCCATCTGGGGTCGAGAGTATTAGCCCCGCGCCGCTTCCACTGTCACCGGAAGAGCCATCAACAAAGAGGCTCCATACGTCTGCATCTGATGAGAAGACCCCTTCTCTCATAACCCCCTTTTCGAAGAGGTATCGATCCTCCTCATTCTCTTCTACTCTGCTCCGAGCCTTGCCTGGAACAACCTCTTCTCGGCCTCGGAAGACGTACGGGGCAGTCTCTTCTGAATCTCGGAAGACACTTCGGTTCGTCTCTTCGCCCCCATCCATGCCCTTCTCTGTCTCGGTCTCTTCCCAAGTGAACTCTGCGACAAAGTCTGCAAGGGCCTGCCCCTTGATGGCTGTACTGGGCTGGTAAGTAAGATCATACTCTCCTAGTTCAATGGCCTAAGTCATCAATCTTCCGGACTTCTCAGGTTTGTGCAGAACCTGTCTTAGCGGGGAGTCTGTAAGGACTACCATGGAGTGAGCTTGAAAGTAAGGCTTCATTTTCCTTGAGGCATGGATGAGGGCATAAGCCAACTTCTCCATTCGGGGATAGTTTTGTTCAGACCCTTGCAGGGCCTTACTGTTGAAGTACACGGGCCTCTGAACCCCATCCTCTTCCCGTATGATGGTCGCGCTAATGGCTGACTCTGAGACCGCCAGATACACAAACAACCTTTCCTCCGTGATGGGCCGGGACAGCAGCAATGGAGACCCCAAGTAGGACTTGAGTTGATCAAAGGCTTTTCCACACTCTTCATCCCATTGGAAGGCCTTCCTTAGAACTTTAAAGAATGGAAGACACTTATCCGTTGCCCTGGAAACAAACCTGTTCAGGGCTGCCACTCTTCCAGTGAGTCTTTGGACATCCTTGATACTCCTAGGAGTCTTCATGTCGAGCAATGCCTTGATTTTCTCAGGGTTTGCCTCAATCCCCCTTTGATTAACAATGAACCCCAGGAACTTCCCAGCTCCTACCCCGAAGACACATTTCGTCAGGTTGAGCTTCATTCTGTACGATTCCATGACATCAAAGGTCTTCTCAAGGTCTGCTACGTGAGTACATGCTTTCAGGCTCTTCGTTAGCATATCGTCCAAGTACACCTCCATGGTCTTACCTATCTGCTCCTCGAACATCCTATTGACAAGACGCTGATACGTTGCCCCCACATTTTTCAGACCAAAGGGCATCACCTTGTAATAGTACGTCCCCTTGTCAGTGATGAAGGCTGTCTTCTCAGAGTCCTCGGCATCCATGAAGATTTGGTTATAGCCTGAATAAGCATCCATGAAACTCATGAGCTCGTACCCTGCTGTTACGTCCACCATCTGGTCTATCCTAGGCAAGGGATAGCTGTCTTTCGGGCAAGACCTGTTCAGGTCTGTGAAATCTACACACATCCGCCACTTTCCATTGGCCTTAGGTACGATGACTGCATTTGAGAGCCACTCTGGATAAGTAACCTCCCTTATGAACTCGGCCCCTTCCAACTTTTTCACTTCTTCCCGGATTACCTCATACTTCTCTCTGGAGTAGACTCTTTGCCTTTGTTTAATAGGTCTGGCATCTCTGTCCACGTTGAGCTTGTGGGTCATGGCCTCAGGGTCGATACCAGGCATGTCTGCGTGACTCCAGGCGAAGACACTCTGCCTCCTCCTGAGGAAGTTTATCAGCTCTTCCTTGATCCTTGGTTCTAGGGCCTTGCCGACCTGGACATTTTTTTCCGGTTCGTCCTCATTGAGGACGATGGATTCTACCTCTTCTGCGGCCTCGCCCTTCTTCAGTTTTGTTTCATCTCTCGGATCAAGAGTGTCAATGCTGTAAGTGGTGGTTACTCTCTTATGGGCCTCTCTCTCTTCGATCGAGTTAAAGTAACACTCCCGCGCCGTGGTCTGGTCCCCTTGCACTTCCCCTACCCCATAAGGAGTCGGGAATTTTAGCATCTGGTGGACCGTCGACGGCACGGCTTCAAACTCTTTGAGGGCTACTCTTCCGATGATGAGGTTGTAGGCCGAGAAGACATTTTCGTCCATAATAAAAAAGTTTATCTTTTTAGTCAGCCTCATAGGCCACTCATCCCCTATTCGTAAATCCATTTCATACATGCCCAATGGGTGCACCTTATCACCACTGAAGCCTATCAATGGGTGATGGTAGGGCACTAGCCTTGCCCTGCTAAGACCCAAGCTTTTGAAACAAGGCCAGAACATCACATCTGCTGAGCTTTCCCCATCTATGAGGATCCTCCCTACATCGCACCCATGCACCCTTGTTGTTATGACTAAAGGGTCATCATGGGGGGCTAAGATGCCCTTGAAGTCGAGCCTGGAGAACCCCACTACGAGGGTGTCCATGTCCACCTTCTTCCTCTTCCGCACTGCGTCAGAAGACGTTAGATTCACAACCTCAGGCTTGGCCACTGACTTGGCCTCTGCTACATGAGCCTTCCTATCGGCTACCTCAGAGCCACCTCCTGCGAATCCCCCACATGTGGTGCTAACACCAAAGGAAATCATTCCCACCCTCTTCACCGGGGTGTTGTCATCTTTTGGCGGGAGATCCGGGTCATCTCCATCATCTCCCTCTGAGTCATCGTCCCTTCTGGCCGGGACATCACCACGACATCTGTCATTCCTTCTCTTCTTAGGGTCTTCTCTTCCACCCTTTGGGGCCTTGCCATCAACATACTTTCTCAGCTTCCCAGATTTCAGCATCTTCTCAATCTCATCCTTTAAAGCGAAGCATCTATCTGTGATATGGCCGTGATCCTGATGGAAATCACACCAGAGGTTTTTATTCCTCTTATGTGGTGGGGCCTTCAATTTCTCTGGCCACCTCAGAGTCCGGTCAGTCTTGATCTCATTAAGGATGTGCTCACAGCTCACAGTTAGAGGAGTGTAATGAGCGAACTTGTCATCTACTGACCTCTTCTTCCCCTCTTTCTTGCCCTGGGACCTCCCAGTGCTACCACGGTTCTCCTCCTCATATTTGGTGGCCATTGCCTCTTCCGCATTCATCATCTTCCCCGCGGTTGCCAGCAGCTCTGCCATAGACTTAGGAGGGTCTTTCGCCAGTTTCCACAGTAGCTTTCCCTTCTGAAGGCCTCCTATTAGGGCGGTCATGGCTAAGTTCTCTTCGTAATCCTCCACCTCCAACTTCTCCTTGTTGAATCTTGCTATGTAGTCTCTTAGGCTTTCACCCTTAGCCTGTTTGACATATAGGAGGTGGGTAGTCTTCTTTTGAGGTCTTACCCCAAAACAGAAGTTGTGGATGAACTGCTCAGCTAAGCCTTTGAAGTTCTCGATCGAGTTCTTCGGAAGAGAGGTGAACCAGCTGTGCACTTCCCCTGTCAAGGTTCCTGAGAAGGCCCTGCACTTCATTTCATCGGGTATCGAGTAAATATCTATCTCCAACTGATACATCTCGATATGGTGCACTGGGTTAGTGCTACCATCATACTTAGGAGTCACTGTAGGAGGCTTGAACTTAGCTGGGATTGGGAATCCCACTATCCTAGCTACAAATGGGGAGCCCTCCGAGTAGCCCCTCTGTAATGGGTCCCTGCTTTTTATGAGGTCCGCTATCTTCTCCTCAAGGCGTTCAATTGAGTCATTCCAGGGTCTTCTCTCATCAACTTGGCCGAGGTTATCCCCTGCCACCTCTCTGCGATGGACAGAGGGTTCCCCAGCCACGACCCGTTGACTGTTGACCTCTTTCTGCTCCCTGGCTCTTCTCTCCAAGGGTCGGCCTTGATCTGGCCGAGCCTGCCTATTCCCTCTTTGGGAGCCTGCTTCACTCCTTGACCTTGATAGCCTCTGTCTTAGGTCATTAACTGGGCCTAGCCTCTCGAAGGTCGACCCTCTGCTCAACCTGTCAAAAGCCGACCCTCTTGGTTGGGCCTCTTCTCTTCTCCGACCGACACATCCCTGACTCTGTCTAAGTGGTCGTACAGTGTTATCTGACATCTCATACGGCTCCCAACAGTCTTCTGGGGCCTCTTCGGCTTCCAGGTCATCATACCTATCCTCTGAGCAAGGGTTTCCTTGCCTCCCCAGGCGCAAGCGCCTAGGGTCAGCAACGTCCCTCCTCCGCTGAGGCACAGGCTGGTCCTTCATCGGTGCCTGGGGTGGTCCCCTGGCGTCCGGTTGGGGCTGAACTGCCGCCGGAGTGATCATGTCCGGTGAGACTCCAGGTGGCCTCATCATCATGGTTTGGCTGAGCTGGACAAATTGCTCCTTCATGGCTTGTTGTGTTGCAGCCAAAGATTTCAAGGCTGCTACCACCTCCGCCATTTCGGACTGAGGAGGAGCCTGACTGGAGCTAGCCCCTCCACCTCCGGGCGGCGGAAGAGGCGGCGGCAAGTCTGGTGCCATATGTTAACTGTATAGAGCTTGGGTAGAAAGTGAGCTTAATACCTTAAAGGACCTCTTTCAATGGTGAAACAGCTCCACACAAGGGGTGGTTCCTGGTTCACCACCAGAATCTCCGATGAGGTTAAGCATAACAGGAGGAAGAGATAGCTTCTCCTTCCCACAGACAGCGCCAAAATGATGATGCTAAGAATTAGCACCACCAGGTAAGGTGTTTCCAAGCTCAATAGAAGTATAACAATGGCAGCACAGCTATATAAAGAAGATAATAGAAGGTGGTGAGGAGAAGAGGGTAACACACCGGAATATAAGTGGTTCAGCCAATCTGGCCTACGTCCACTGTGAGTGTGTGAGTAATATCACTGAAAGAAGGCACTAATGGCCATGGATACAACCTCTCAAGCTCTCTCTCTCTACTGTATATTTAGACAGAGTTTTAGCTAGGGTTTTAATAACTGGATCCTTTTGCAAGGTAGGGGATGATCCCTATATATAGTGCCTAGGGGTGTAATGTACCCCCCATGCATGTAATGTGCATGTGTGTGGTAGCCTCACCAATGGGGGAGTGCCATCTGTCACTGACACATGTAAGTAATGATGATGAAATATTCTCCCCACATGTGGAGAATAATCTTGTTACAACTGATTTATGCCCATGTGTCCTTATCCAAAGTGTTCAACAGATGCTCGGCTACCAGGTTGGTGGACGACCTCGGCCTAAGAGAGGCCGAGCTGTAAAGGTGTGTTCTTTGACCAATCCGAGAAGTGTCATAAGGAGTCTCGGCCCGATCTCAGCCGAGACATATGCTGGGGTCGGCCCGAGCCGAGGTTGGACATATAGCATGCCGATGATTATTAATGCTTCTGGTCACCTCGGCCCAAGCCGAGGTAGGACTAGTTCCATGTTGAAGGTGATCGGGGCCCCTTGTCAGCTCGGCCTGCTATTGGCCGAGGTTGCCATACCAGGGTACATGAGGATGCTGTTGATGCCTGCGATGTGTGTAGTGTCTGGAAGTGTATATGGTAGTGTCGGCCTGGGCCGAGGTAGGTCTGGCCGAGGGATGATATCATGGGGCCCTGGCCTTCATAGGGTCGATCAATGTCTCGGCCATCATCTCGGCCGAGGTAGGTGTCCCTGGGCCGAAGTTATACTTGGGCATAACACGGATTTCAAAAAAAATGGGAACTATTTAATTTTGGTATGTAAAAATATTGGTTTTTATATATAAAAGTAAGGTTTTAAGTGGAATTTAAATTGGGATTAAAATATGGAAGTTATAACTTTTTGTATAAAAATAGGGGGAGGATTCAACCTAAGGAGCATACAAAATAAAGAAAAATATTCAACCGTCTGATTGCACTGAATTGTTTTGTGCACATTCGTCTCGCCTTCAGCTACCATGCCTCCAAATTTCAGCCAATTCCAATGGTTTAATCGTCCATAATAAATTTTTTATTGTTTGTGTTTGAGTAGGACTAAAATTATTTTTGGTATATAAACGTAAAATGATGGGTTTAGGACTTTGAAAACACATTTTAGCCTTCTTAAAAAATAAATAGCCTACTCTATTTTTATCTTCTTCCATATACAAAATCCTAGACCCATTTAAACCAAGATTTCAGTCCATGATTTGAAGGCTTATTTGGTGTTTTCACTAGTTTGGGCTAGAACGAGTTTTGATTATTTGCGCGAGAGGAATGCAGTGGTGTGATCAGAATTTTTGAGAAAAATTCTTATGAGTTTCTTATGATGATTTTCAAGGTACGGTGTTTACGCAATATGCTCCTTAAATATCTAGAGAGAAACCGTTTGTTCCTCATTTATTTGTACTTATATTTTTTATATCATGACGTTTATTTGAATCTAAAATATTGATTCGATTGAGATATTTTATTTGTTGATGGGCATGGTGTAACGAAATTTTTATATGACACGGAGAATGGTCAGCCGCCAATAGTCCAATAGTCAAATAGTCAAGATGAGGCTTCATGAAGCTTAGGCGAGGTGAGGTGAGGCGTAGTGAGCTATTGATGTGTTATTGTGAATAAAAATATGTATAATGCTCAGATGTCGCATTGGACTTGAATTCATATTCGTATTGCTATAGTTTTTTCACCGTTATTATCTTGACCATCTATTCTTGTCATTTCGAATACTTCCGATATTTTTCCTTTATTGGCAAGTTAGCATGGATTTGGTCGTGTAACTATTTAGAGAGCTTAACATTTTGTTTAGAACAATTAATTTGTAATTATTTTGTTGGTGTAAATTTTGGATCGGACAATATGTAATTTTGGATTCATTATATTTATTTTGTGGAATATAGATTCTCTATACTAATTGTTGAGAATTTAGTTTTGTTTTAATCGTTGTAGCGCCGCGTATTTTATGCGGTGTGTTACAAATGGTTTCGTCTCTTAGGTATACAACAACCCTGGGGTCTTTGAGTTTGGGTATATCATGCGGGTTAGATGTGTTTCGTTATAGATAGGGATTTTTTGTAAAGGATGTGGTAGGCATCGAGGTTAGGATTAGTAATCTTGATGTGAGGATGTTTAGAATTGATTTGAGGAGTTTAGTGTTGTGATGATTTTTTAAAGATAGAATCGAGTAGTGTTTCGTGAGAGAGCGCATGGGGAAACATGCGGGTAGGATTTGGTGTAAGGGTGCCTAATTGTGGTTTTCATGGGTAGGCATTTGTGCACCCTATTTTTTCTTGAGCGTTAGGCTTCATCGAATTTCAAGAACAAATTTCCTGTGCTAGTGGGGAAGTATGTTACAACCCTTGATTTTTAAATCGGTTTTAATTAAATTAACTCGGATTGCAAAAAAAAAATGGGAACTATTTAATTTTGGTATGTAAAAATATTGGTTTTTATATATAAAAGTAAGGTTTTAAGTGGAATTTAAATTGGGATTAAAATATGGAAATTATAACTTTTTGTATAAAAATCGGGGGAGGATTCAACCTAAGGAGCATACAAAATAAAGAAAAATATTCAACCGTCTGATTGCACTAAATTGTTTTTGTGCACATTCGTCTCGCCTTCAGATACCATGCCTCCAAATTTCAGCCAATTCCAATGGTCTAATCGTCCATAATAAATTTCTTATTGTTATTGTTTGAGTAGGACTCAAATTATTTTTGGTATATAAACATAAAATGATGGGTTTAGGACTTTCAAAACACATTTTATCCTTCTGAAAAAATAAATAGCCTCCTCTATTTTTATCTTCTTCCATATACAAAATCCTAGACCCATTTAAACCAAGATTTCAGTCCATGATTTGAAGGCTTATTTGGTATTTTCACTAGTTTGGGCTATAACGAGTTTTGATTGTTTGCGCGAGAGGAATGCAGTGGTGTGATCAGAATTTTTGAGAAAAAATCTTATGAGTTTCTTATGATGATTTTCAAGGTACGGTGTTTACGCAATATGCTCCTTAAATCTCTAGAGAGAAACCGTTTGTTCCTCATTTATTTGTACTTATATTTTTTATATCATGACGGTTATTTGAATCTAAAATATTGATTCGATTGAGATATTTTATTTGTTGATGGGCATGGTGTAATGAAATTTTTATATGACACGGAAAATGGTCACCCGCCAATAGTCCAATAGTCAAATAGTCAAGATGAGGCTTCATGAAGCTTAGGCGAGGTGAGGTGAGGCCTAGTGACCTATTTATGTGTTATTGAGAATAAAAATATGTATAATGCTCAGATGTCGCATTGGACTTGAATTCATATTCGTATTGCTATAGTTTTTTCACTGTTATTATCTTGACCATCTATTCTTGTCATTTCGAATACTTCCCCGTATTTTGCTTTTATTGTCAAGTTAGCGTGGATTTGGTCGTGTAACTATTTAGAGAGCTTAACATTTTGTTTAGAATAATTAATTTGTAATTATTTTGGTGGTGTAAATTTTGGGTCGGACATTATGTAATTTTGGATTCATTATATTTATTTTGTAGAATATAGATTCTCTATACTAATTGTTGAGAATTTAGTTTAGTTTTAATCGTTGTAGCGCCGCGTATTTTATGCGGAGTGTTACAAATGGTTTCGGCTATTAGGTATACGACAACCCTGGGGTCTTCGGGTTTGGGTATATCATGCGGGTTAGATGTGTTTCTTTGGAGATAGGGATTTTTTATAAAGGACGTGGTAGGCATCGAGGCTCGGATTAGTAATCTTGATGTGAGGATGTTTACAATTGATTTGAGGAGTTTAGTGTTGTGATGATTTTGTAAAGATAGAATCGAGTAGTGTTTCGTGAGAGAGCGCATGGGGAAACATGCGAGTCGGATTTGGTGTAAGGGTGCTTAATTCTGGTTTTCATGGGTAGGCATTTGTGCACCCTATTTTTTCTTGAGCGTTAGGCTTCATCGAATTTCAAGAACTAATTTCCTGTGCTAGTGGGAAAGTATGTTACAACCCTTGATTTTTCAATCGGTTTTAATTAAATTTACTCGGATTTCAAAAAAAAAATGGGAACTATTTAACTTTGGTATGTAAAAATATTGGTTTTTATATATAAAAGTAAGGTTTTAAGTGGAATTTAAATTGGGATTAAAATATGGAAGTTATAACTTTTTGTATAAAAATCAGGGGAGGATTCAACCTAAGGAGCATACAAAATAAAGAAAAATATTCAACCGTCTGATTGCACTGAATTGTTTTGTGCACATTCGTCTCGCCTTCAGCTACCATGCCTCCAAATTTCAGCCAATTCCAATGGTTTAATCGTCCATAATAATTTTTTTATTGTTTGTGTTTGAGTAGGACTAAAATTATTTTTGGTATATAAACGTAAAATGATGGGTTTAGGACTTTGAAAACACATTTTAGCCTTCTTAAAAAATAAATAGCCTACTCTATTTTTATCTTCTTCCATATACAACATCCTAAACCCATTTAAACCAAGATTTCAGTCCATGATTTGAAGGCTTATTTGGTGTTTTCACTAGTTTGGGCTAGAACGAGTTTTGATTGTTTTCGCGAGGGGGATGCAGTGGTGTGATCAGAATTTTTGAGAAAAAATCTTACGAGTTTCTTATGATGATTTTCAAGGTACGGTGTTTACGCAATATGCTTCTTAAATCTCTAGAGAGAAACCGTTTGTTCCTCAATTATTTGTACTTATATTTTTTATATCATCACGTTTATTTGAATCTAAAATATTGATTCGATTTAGATATTTTATTTGTTGATGGGCATGGTGTAATGAAATTTTTATATGGCACGGAGAATGGTCACCCGCCAATAGTCCAATAGTCAAATAGTCAAGATGAGGCTTCATGAAGCTTAGGCGAGGTGAGATGAGGCCTGGTGACCTATTGATGTGTTATTGAGAATAAAAATATGTATAATGCTCAGATGTCGCATTAGACTTGAATTCAGATTTGTATTGCTATAGTTTTTTCATCGTTATTATCTTGAGCATCTATTCCTGTCATTTCGAATACTTCCCCGTATTTTTCTTTTATTGGCAAGTTAGCGTGGATTTGGTCGTGTAACTATTTAGAGAGCTTAACATTTTGTTTAGAACAATTAATTTGTAATTATTTTGGTGGTGTAAATTTTGGATCGGACATTATATAATTTTGGAGTCATTATATTTATTTTGTGGAATATAGATTCTCTATACTAATTGTTGAGAATTTAGTTTAGTTTTAATCGTTGTAGCGCCTCGTATTTTATGCGGAGTGTTACAAATGGTTTCAGCTCTTAGGTATACGACAACCCTGGGTTCTTTGGGTTTGGGTATATCAAGCGGGTTAGATGTGTTTCGTTGGAGATAGGGATTTTTTGTAAGGGACATGGTAGGCATCGAGGTTCGGATTAGTAATCTTGATGTGAGGATGTTTAGAATTGATTTAATGAGTTTAATGTTATGATGATTTTTTTACGATAGAATAGAGTAGTGATTTGTGAGAGAGAGCCTGGGGAAACATGCGGGTAGGTTTAGGTTTAAGGTCGCCTAATCGTTATTTTTATGAGTAGGCAGTTCTACACCACATTTTATCTTGAGCATTAGGCTTCATAGAATTTCAAGGACAAAATTCATGTGCTAGTGGGGAAGTATGTTACAACCCTGATTTTTAAATCGTTTTTAATTAAATTAACTCGAATTTCAAAAAAAAATGGGACCTATTTAATTTTGGTATGTAAAAATATTGGTTTTTATAAATAAAAGTAAGGTTTTATGTGGAATTTAAATTGGGATTACAACATGGAAATTATAACTTTTTGTATAAAAATCGGGGGAGGATTCAACCTAAGTAGCATAAAAAATAAAGAAAAATATTCAACCGTCTGATTGAACTGAATTTTTTTGGCACAATCGTCTCGCCTTCAGCTACCATGCCTCCAAATTTCAGCCAATTCCAATGGTCTAATCATCCATAATAAATTTTTTATTGTTATTGTTTGAGTAGGACTCAAATTATTTTTGGTATATAAACATAAAATGATGGGTTTAGGACTTTCAAAACACATTTTATCCTTCTTAAAAAATAAATAGCCTCCTCTATTTTTATCTTCTTCCATATACAAAATCCTAGACCCATTTAAACCAAGATTTCAGTCCATGATTTGAAGGCTTATTTGGTGTTTTCACTAGTTTGGGCTAGAACGAGTTTTGATTGTTTGCGCGAGAGGAATACAGTGGTGTGATCAGAATTTTTGAGAAAAATTCTTATGAGTTTCTTATGATGATTTTCAAGGTACGGTGTTTACGCAATATGCTCCTTAAATATCTAGAGAGAAACCGTTTGTTCCTCATTTATTTGTACTTATATTTTTTATATCATGACGTTTATTTGAATCTAAAATATTGATTCGATTGAGATATTTTATTTGTTGATGGGCATGGTGTAACGAAATTTTTATATAACACGGAGAATGGTCAGCCGCCAATAGTCCAATAGTCAAATAGTCAAGATGAGGCTTCATGAAGCTTAGGCGAGGTGAGGTGAGGCGTAGTGAGCTATTGATGTGTTATTGTGAATAAAAATATGTATAATGCTCAGATGTCGCATTGGACTTGAATTCATATTCGTATTGCTATAGTTTTTTCACCGTTATTATCTTGACCATCTATTCTTGTCATTTCGAATACTTCCCCGTATTTTTCATTTATTGGCAAGTTAGCGAGGATTTGGTCGTGTAACTATTTAGAGATCTTAAAATTTTGTTTAGAACAATTAATTTGTAATTATTTTGGTGGTGTAAATATTGGATCGGACATTATGTAATTTTGAATTCATTATATTTATTTTGTGGAATATAGATTCTCTATACTAATTGTTGAGAATTTAGTTTTGTTTTAATCGTTGTAGCGCCGCGTATTTTATGCGGAGTGTTACAAATGGTTTCGGCTCTTAGGTATACGACAACCCTGGGGTCTTTGGGTTTGGGTATATCATGAGGGTTAGATGTGTTTCGTTGGAGATAGGGATTTTTTGTAAAGGACGTGGTAGGCATCGAGGTTCGGATTAGTAATCTTGATGTGAGGATGTTTAGAATTGATTTGAGGAGTTTAGTGTTGTGATGATTTTTTAAAGATAGAATCGAGTAGTGTTTCGTGAGAGAGCGCATGGGGAAACATGCGGGTAGGATTTGGTGTAAGGGTGCCTAATTGTGGTTTCCTTTGGTAGGCATTTGTGCACCCTATTTTTTCTTGAGCGTTAGGCTTCATCGAATTTCAAGAACAAATTTCTTGTGCTAGTGGGGAAGTATGTTACAACCCTTGATTTTTAAATCGGTTTTAATTAAATTAACTCGAATTGAAAAAAAAAATGGGAACTATTTAATTTTGGTATGTAAAAATATTGGTTTTTATATATAAAAGTAAGGTTTTAAGTGGAATTTAAATTGGGATTAAAATATGGAAATTATAACTTTTTGTATAAAAATTGGGGGAGGATTCAACCTAAGGAGCATAAAAAATAAAGAAAAATATTCAACCGTCTGATTGCACAGAATATTTTTGTGCACATTCGTCTCGCCTTCAGCTACCATGCCTCCAAATTTCAGCCAATTTCAATGGTTTAATCGTCCATAATAAATTTTTTATTGTTTGTGTTTGAGTAGGACTCAAATTATTTTTGGTATATAAACATAAAATGATGGGTTTAGGACTTTCAAAACACATTTTATCCTTCTTAAAAAATAAATAGCCTCCTCTATTTTTATCTTCTTCCATATACAAAATCCTTGACCCATTTAAACCAAGATTTCAGTCCACGATTTGAAGGCTTATTTGGTGTTTTCACTAGTTTGGGCTAGAACGAGTTTTGATTGTTTTTGCGAGGGGGATGCAGTGGTGTGATCAGAATTTTTGAGAAAAAATCTTATGAGTTTCTTATGATGATTTTCAAGGTACGGTGTTTACGCAATATGCTCCATAAATCTCTTGAGAGAAACCGTTTGTTCCTCAATTATTTGTACTTATATTTTTTATATCATGATGTATATTTGAATCTAAAATATTGATTCGATTGAGATATTTTATTTGTTGATGGTCATGGTGTAATGAAATTTTTATATGGCACGGAGAATGGTCACCCGCCAATAGTCCAATAGTCAAATAGTCAAGATGAGGTTTCATGAAGCTTAGGCGAGGTGAGGTGAGGCCTGGTGACCTATTGATTTGTTATTGAGAATAAATATATATAATGCTCAGATGTCGCATTGGACTAGAATTCAGATTCGTATTACTATAGTTTTTTCACCATTATTATCTTGACCATCTCTTCTTGTCATTTCGAATACTTCCCCGTATTTTTCTTTTATTGGCAAGTTAGCGTGGATTTGGTCGTGTAACTATTTGGAGAGCTTACAATTTTGTTTAGAACAATTAATTTGTAATTATTTTGGTGGTGTAAATTTTGGATCGGACATTATGTAATTTTGGATTCATTATTTTTATTTTGTGGAATATAGATTCTCTATACTAATTGTTGAGAATTTATTTTAGTTTTAATCATTGTAGTGCCTCGTATTTTATGCGGAGTTACAAATGGTTTCATCTCTTAGGTATACGACAACCCTGGGGTGTTCGGGTTTGGGTATATCATGCGGGTTAGATGTGTTTCGTTGGAGATAGGGATTTTTTGTAAATGACGTGGTAGGCATCGAGGTTCGGATTAGTAATCTTGATGTGAGGATGTTTAGAATTGATTTGAGGAGTTTAATGTTATGATGATTTTTTAGCAATAGAATAGAGTAGTGATTCGTGAGAGAGAGCGTGGGGAAACATGCAGGTAGGATTAGGTTTAAGGTCGCCTAATCGTTTCTTTTATGAGTAGGCAATTCTACACCACATTTTATCTTGAGCATTAGGCTTCATAGAATTTCAAGGACAAAATTCATGTGCTAGTGGGGAAGTATGTTACAACCCTTGATTTTTAAATCGGTTTTAATTAAATTAACTCAGATTTCGAAAAAAAATGGGACCTATTTAATTTTGGTATGTAAAAATATTGGTTTTTATATATAAAAGTAAGGTTTTAAGTGGAATTTAATTTGGGATTAAAATATGGAAATTATAACTTTTTGTATAAAAATCGGAGGAGGATTCAACCTAAGGAACATAAAAAATAAATCAAAATATTCAACTGTCTGATTGCACTGAACTTTTTTGGCACATTCGTCTCGCCTTCAGCTACCATGCCTCCAAATTTCAACCAATTCCAATGGTCTAATCTTCCATAATAAATTTTTTATTGTTTGTGTTTGAGTAGGACTCAAATTATTTTTGGTATATAAACATAAAATGATGGGTTTAGGACTTTCAAAACACATTTTATCCTTCTTAAAAAATAAATAGCCTCCTCTACTTTTATCTTCTTCCATATACAAAATCCTAGACCCATTTAAACCAAGATTTCAGTCCATGATTTGAAGGCTTATTTGGTATTTTCAATAATTTGGGCTAGAACGAGTTTTGATTGTTTGCGCGAGAGGAATGCAGTGGTGTGATCAGAATTTTTGAGAAAAAAATCTTATGAGTTTCTTATGATGATTTTCAAGGTACGGTGTTTACGGAATATGCTCCTTAAATCTCTAGAGAGAAACCCTTTGTTCCTCAATTATTTGTACTTATATTTTTTATATCATGATGTTTATTTGAATCTAAAATATTGATTCGATTGAGATATTTTATTTGTTGATGGGCATGGTGTAATGAAATTTTTATATGACACGGAGAATGGTCACCCGCCAATAGTCCAATAATCAAATAGTCAAGATGAGGCTTCATGAAGCTTAGGCGAGGTGAGGTGAGGCCTAGTGACCTATTGATGTGTTATTGTGAATAAAAATATGTATAATGCTCACATGTGGCATTGGACTTGAATTCGGATTCGTATTGATATAGTTTTTTCACCGTTATTATCTTGACCATCTATTCTTATCATTTCGAATACTTCCCCGTATTTTTCTTTTATTGTCAAGTTAGCGTGGATTTGGTCGTGTAACTATTTGGAGAGCTTAACATTTTGTTTAGAACAATTAATTTGTAATTATTTTGGTGGTTTAAATTTTTGGATCGGACATTATGTAATTTTGGTCTCATTATATTTATTTTGTGGAATATAGATTCTCTATACTAATTGTTGAGAATTTAGTTTAGTTTTAATCGTGGTAGCGCCGCGTATTTTATGCGGAGTGTTACAAATGGTTTCGGCTCTTAGGTATACGACAACCCTGGGGTCTTTGGGTTTGGGTATAACATGAGGGTTAGATGTGTTTCGTTGGAGATAGGGATTTTTTGTAAAGGACGTGGTAGGCATCGAGGTTCGGATTAGTAATGTTGATGTGAGGATGTTTAGAATTGATTTGAGGAGTTTAGTGTTGTGATGATTTTGTAAAGATAGAATCGAGTAGTGTTTCGTGAGAGAGCGCATGGGAAACCATGCGGGTAGGATTGGGTGTAAGGGTGCCTAATTGTGGTTTTATGGGTAGGCATTTGTGCACCCTATTTTTTCTTGAGCGTTTGGCTTCATCCAATTTCAAGAACAAATTTCCTATGCTAGTGAGGAAGTATGTTACAAGCCTTGATTTTTTAATCGGTTTTAATTAAATTAACTCGGATTTTAAAAAAAATGGGAACTATTTAATTTTTGTATGTAAAAATATTGGTTTTTATATATAAAAGTAAGGTTTTAAGTGGAATTTAAATTGGGATTAAAATATTGAAATTATAACTTTTTGTATAAAAATCGGGGGAGGATTCAACATAAGGAGCATAAAAAATAAAGAAAAATATTCAACCGTCTAATTGTAGTGAATTTTTTTGTGCACATTCGTCTCGCCTTCAGCTACCATGCCTCCAAATTTCAGCCAATTCCAATGGTCTAATCGTCCATAATAAATTTTTTATTGTTTGTGTTTGAGTAGGACTCAAATTATTTTTGGTATATAAACATAAAATGATGGGTTTAGGACTTTCAAAACACATTTTATCCTTCTTAAAAAATAAATAGGCTCCTCTATTTTTATCTTCTTCCATATACAAAATCCTAGACCCATTTACACCAAGATTCCAGTCCATGATTTGAAGGCTTATTTGGTGTTTTCACTAGTTTGGGCTAGAACGAGTTTTGATTGTTTGCGCGAGAGGAATGTAGTGGTGTGATCAGAATTTTTGAGAAAAAATCTTATGAGTTTCTTATGATGATTTTCAAGGTACGGTGTTTACGCAATATGCTCCTTAAATCTCTAGAGAGAAACCCTTTGTTCCTCAATTATTTGTACTTATATTTTTTATATCATGATGTTTATTTGAATCTAAAATATTGATTCGATTGAGATATATTATTTTTTGAAGGGCATGGTGTAATGAAATTTTTATATGGCACGGAGAATGGTCACCTGCCAATAGTCCAATAGTCAAATAGTCAAGATGAGTCTTCATGAAGCTTAGGCGAGGTGAGGTGAGGCCTGGTGACATATTGATGTGTTATTGAGAATAAAAATACGTATAATGCTCAGATGTCGCATTGGACTTTAATTCAGATTCGTATTGCTATAGTTTTTTCACCGTTATTATCTTGAGCATCTATTCTTATCATTTCGAATACTTCCCCGTATTTTTATTTTATTGGCAAGTTGGCATGGATTTGGTCGTGTAACTATTTGGAGAGCTTAACATTTTGTTTAGAACAATTAATTTGTAATTATTTTGGTGGTGTAAATTTTGGATCGGACATTATGTAATTTTGGATTCATTATATTTATTTTGTGGAATATAGATTCTCTATACTAATTGTTGAGAATTTAGTTTAGTTTTAATCGTTGTAGCGCCTCGTATTTTATGCGGAGTGTTACAAATGGTTTCCGCTCTTAGGTATACAACAACCCTGGGGCCTTCGGGTTTGGGTATATCATGCGGGTTAGATGTGTTTCTTTGGAGATAGGGATTTTTTGTAAAGGACGTGGTAGGTATCGAGGTTCAGATTAGTAATCTTGATGTGAGGAGTTTAATGTTATGATGATTTTTTAGCGATAGAATAGAGTAGTGAGTCGTGAGAGAGAGCGTGGGGAAACATGCTTGTAGGATTAGGTTTAAGGTCGCCTAATCGTTCTTTTTATGAGTAGGCAATTCCACATCACATTTTATCTTGAGCATTTGGCTTAATAGAATTTCAAGGACAAAATTCATGTGCTAGTGCGAAAGTATGTTACAACACGAGATTTTTAAACCGATTTTATTTAAATTAACTCGGACTCCAAAAAAATGGGATCTATTGAATTTTTTTTTGTAAAAATGTTTGTTTTTATGTATAAAAAGAAGGTTTTAACTGGAATTTAAATTGGGATTAAAATATGGAAATTATAACTTTTCGTATAAAAATCTGGGGAGGATCCAACCTAAGGAGCAAAAAAATAAATCAAAACATTCGACTGTCTGATTGAGATAGTTTGTTTTATGCACTATCCTCTCACCTTCAGCTACTCTGCCTACAAATTTCATTCAATTCCTACGGTCCGATCCTCCGTAAGAATTTTTTTATTGTTTGTGTTTGAGTAGGAGTCAAATTATTTTTTGGTATCGAAACGTAAAGTGACAGGTTTAGGACTTTTAAAACACATTTCATCCTTCTAAAAAATCAGTAGCCTCCTCTATATTCATCTTCTTCCATAGACAAAACCCTAGCCCCATTTGAACCAAGATTTCAGTCCGTGATTTGAAGGCTTATTTGGTGTTTTCTTGAGTTTGGGCTAGAACGAGTTTTGATTATTTTCGCAAGATGAATGCAGTGGTGTGATAATAATTTTTTAGGGGGAATATTATGAGTTTCTTGTGATGATTTTTAAGGTTCGGGGTTTACGATTAATGATTTTTAAATCTCTCGACAGTAGTCGTTTGTTCCTTATTTATTTTTACTTATATTATTGATATCATGACCTTTATTGGAATCTAAAATATTGATTCGATTAAGATATTGTAATTATTTATGGGCATGGTGTCAAGAAATTTTTATATGGTACGGAGAATGTTCACCCGCCAATAGTCCAATAGTCCAATCAGTAGATGAGGCTTTAAGATTCTTAGGTGAGGTGAGGTGAGGCCTAGTGACCTATTGATGTGTTATTGAGAAATTAAATTGGTATAATGCTCAGATGTCGCATTAGATATGAATTCAAATTCCTATTGTTGCATTTTATTCACCATTATTATTTTTAGCATCTATTCTTGTCAGAATGTGTACTTTACCATATTTTTCTTTTAGTGATGGGTTAGCGTGCATTTGGAAACTACGAATTTTGGAGGATTTTAGAGTTCGACGTTTGGAGGATTTTTTTTGTTTAGATTGGTAGTGTAACTAGTTGGAGAGCTTAACATTTTGTTTAGAGCAATTAATTTTTAATTATTTTGAAGATGTAAATTTTGGATTGGATGTTATGTAATTTTAGATTCATTATATTTATTTTGTGGATTATAGATGCTTTATACTAATTGTTAAGGAGTTAGTTTAGTTTTAATCATAGTAGCGCCTCGTATTTTACGCGGGGTGTTACAGATGGTTTCACCGCTTAGGTATACGACAACCCTCCGGTCTTTGGGTTTGGGTCTAGCATGTGGGTTAGCTATGTTTCATTGGAGATAGGTTGTTTTTGTTGAGGACGTGGTAGGCATCGAGGTTAGGATTAGTAATCTTGATGTGAGGATGTTTAGAAATGATTTGAGGAGTTTAGTGTTGTGATATTTTTTAGAGATAGAATCGAGTAGTGATTCGTGAGAGAGCGTGTGGGGAACATGCAGGTAGGATTAGGTGTATGGGAGCCTAATCGTCATTTTTATGGGTAGGCATTTTGCACCCTATTTCATCTTGAGCGTTAGGCTTCGTCGAATTTCGAGGACAAAATTCTTGTGCTAGTGGAGAAGTATGTAGCAACCCGTGATTTTTAAGCCGGTCTTAATCAAATTAACTCCGATTTCGAAAAAAAATTAAATTTTAGGATCTTTTTAATTTTTGTATATAAAAATGATGGTTTTGATATATAAATAGAAGGTTTTAAGTCGTATTTAAATTGGGATTAAATTTTGGAAATTGTAACTTTTTGTCTAAAAATCGGGGAAGGATCCGACCTAAGAAGAAAAAAAATATCCGGTCCTTCGATCGAGCTCAATTGTATTATGAAGCTTCATCTCGCCTTCAGCTACTACGCCTCCGAATTTTAGTCAATCCCAGCGATCCTATCGTCCGTAATATTTTTTTTTGTTTTTGTGTTTGAGTAGGACTCATATTCTTTTTGGTATATAAACATAAAGTGTCGGGTATAGGAATTTTAAAGCATATTTTATCCTTCTCAAAAATCAGTAGCCTCCTCTATTTTCATCTTCTTCCATCTACCTAACCCTAGTCCCATTTAAAACAAGATTTCAGTCAATGATTTGAAGGCTTATTTGGTGTTATCTCGAGTTTGGGCTGAATGAGTTTTGATACTTTTCCCAAGAGGAACATAGTAGTGTGATCAGAATTTTTGGGGCGAAATCTAATGAGTTTCATGTGATGATTTTTGAAGTATAGGGTTTACGCAATATGCTCCTTAAATCTCTCGAGTGTAGTCATTTGTTCTGATGATGCTGGAAACAGCACCACGAGATACGGTGTTAACAAGCACAAGCAAGTGATAACAATGGCAGCACAAGAGTATATATACAGTAGGAGATGAGGAGAAGGGGATGAACACAACAATATAAGTGGTTCGGCAATTGCCTACGTCCAGTGTGCAAGTTAGTGTAAATATCACTATCAAATGAGGCTCTAATGGCCTTAGTAATACAATCACTCCTCTTTCTCTCTCTACTGTAAATGCAACAGAGTTTTGGCTAGGGTTTATATTTTTGGATCCTTTACAAGGTAGATGATGACCTCTATATATAGTTTTTAGGGGGTGTAATGTACCCCCTAAGCATGCAATTAGCATGTGCATGACGATCTAACCAGTATAAGGATGGCACCTGGATGATCTTAAGTAAACAATAATGACCTCAATATTCCCTCACGTGGAGGGAATGATTCAGTTATAATAGATTTTTCCACGTGTACCAAACCATGTATGTGTTTGTTAATGCTCGGAGTTCTCTGATTGGTGTAACCTCGTCCTAGCAAAGTACGAGGTTTGTGAAGTTCAACTGTTGCTCTGCTCCGAGGTTATTCATAAGGACCTCGGTTATCAAGGCTAGCTGAGGTTAGGTAGTAACGTCGGCTTGGGACGATGATGATGTTGCATGATTGATCCTATGTAACATTATCTATCTCGACTGATGATTTTTTAACGTTGGCCTAGGCAGGAACCCATGAGTCCTTGGTGTCCTCGACTGATGCCCAACAGAGGTTGGTGTACGAGATAGTTACAAGTTCGGCTGGGGATGACCTTCTGAGTGACGTGGTTGATAGGCTTATGGTCACCTCATCTATGAGGTTAGCCGAGGTTGGTCGCTCTGAGCAAGAGGGTGCACTTTGGGCATATCAATCACCCCTAGACCTTAGTTACCTGTGATTAGGTGACTAAGGGGTATGCATTGCCGAGGCTGAGTTTTCTTATGTGCTAATATTTCTTTGACGCATGTCACTTGTTGAAGTGTGTGGCGTGCCTAACAAGGCATGATGATTTTGATTTGCCCCCTTAAGTTCCCTAGGCAATGATGGTCTTGGGACTTGCGCCAAAATGATGAGGTGGGTTTAAAACCCTTTTTTCTTCCTTCTTCTTCATTTTCCCGCCTAAGTTATCTCTCTGCAATTCTCTCTCTTCAAGATCCAACTAGTTGCTACATTTGAGGGTTTCTTCGCTTCCAAACCTCTTCTCCCTTATTTCACAATCATTCAGGTATCACTTTAATCCTCTTTCTTCCATTTTCAGCCTTTTATTTTCCTTTTTTGCATTTCTCGGTGAAGGCTTGTGTTTTTCGGTGAGAGTTTATGGGTTTTTCGGTCATCCTTTGCATTTTTTGGTGACCTATTCTTAGGTGTTCTTAGTGTTCTTGGTTTGAAAACCTTCCAACTTCTAAGTTTGATATTCTGTTTAGATTGAGTTGAGTTGTTTGTCTATTTATGGTTTTGAGTCCAAGTCTTATTTCGTCTGCCTTATTTTCAGACCTCTATACCAACTCATAGAAGATTTCCCTTCCTTTCATGAGAAGATTTTAAAAAAATTAGGCAGATAGAGTTAACCTAAGTGGAAGCTCGTAGGGCTGAGGCCTTTCCTGTTAGACCCATCTTTCCCCCACCTCTGAAGGTTATCTACCCTGAGTCAGTCGAGCCTGTTGAGTCAGTAGAGGTACTAGTGGACCCAACACCCATGTCTGAGTGTGAGTCGTCTACCTCAGACCCCATGTTTGTAGACTCTTTCCAGGAGGCTATGGATTACTTAATTAGTCAAGATCAGGTCCCTGATCAGGCTGAGGTCTCGAGTCGTGCCTCGTCTCACCAGGGTGCTAGCACCTCGCATTCTTCTTCTGATGTTAAAATTATAGGGCCAAGTATGGCCATTCCCCCCATTATCGATGCAATTCCCATGTCGGCTGCCACCGACGCTGAGTTTTGCTTAAAGGTTTCCTGATGGTCCCCCAGTATCTGCCCAGGCCGATGTTACTAGGGATGAAGATGATGGGCATGAGAGCGATATTGACACGTCTGAGGTAGCCGAGATTGAGAGCTCCATTAGTGAGTACAATCTTCTAGCTTTTAGGCACCTTTACTCATTAGGCCCTTCCATTAATCTTAGGAGACCTCTGAGGGGTGAGAGGGCCTTTGATGGCCGAGATGGGGAGATCTGCATATATGAGCAAATGTTCAAGTTGGGCTTCCATCTCCCTACCCATACTTCAATCAGAGCCATATTGTCCCATATAAATCTAGCCCCTTTGCAATTATCCCCCAACGCCTGAGGGTGATGATTGGGGATATCGTCCTTTGGAGGGCTGTCCACTACTCAGACCGTCCTGTTAGGGTCTTCATAGGTTGTTACGTCCCTTCCTCTGATAAAAACCACCCTAGCTATAACAACTTCTTAGCTAGGAAGTCAGATAAGAAAATGTTGTTGGTTACCCAGACCTCAAATCACAACTGGAAACCTTGGTATTTCTTCACATCCGGGGCATGGGAATTTAGTCCCCATGAGGCTTATGGAATATCGGTTCCAAGGACCCCTCTGAGATGGGGGAAGGTCTCGCTTGCTTCAAAATCCGTCCCTGGACTTAGCCTAGAAAGTATTCAAAAGGTTAAGGATCTTCAAGATCAGGGGGAGCAGGGTCGTCTAGTTGAATATGAACATCTGATGACCCCTTACTACCTCTCTCAAACAGGGCTGGGGGTGGTTATTTGACAGAGCTTCGTAAGTATCATTTTTCACAAGTTGTATCTCTTACTTTTCATTCCTCTAATTTACTAACTCAGATATTTATTTTTGCAGAGTGCCCTGAAGGTATTTCTGACGACCTTTGGGAAATGTTTTCCCTAAGTCTTGTGAAGTTGATGAAGAAGGCTGGCCAGAATATACCACCTCCTACCACCCAAAAGAATATCGGCACATCCAAGGTCGATGCCACGAAGAAGAGGACGACCACAACCAATGAGGACCCTCCGAGGCAGAGCAAGAATCAGAGAGTGGATTGTGCTATCCTAATCTCCACTGACGATGCCCTGGGTACTCGTCTGTCTCAGCTGAATATCAGTGATAGTCTAATTAGACATGGTCTGAAGGCTACTGATGCCATCGACTTAGTGATGATCGAAGAGGATATGAATTTCCTATGCTCTTTATACATCCCTCTTCTGGCCGAGTTTACCCTCCATAGATCAAATCAGGTACTAGATTATGTTTATTTGCTTTCCTCAAGTGTAACCTCGGCTATCTTATATTAATGTCCTTATGCATCTGACCTTCCACTACAGGGTATCTTGTCCATGCACCGTTTTGTGGACTGGACTCTAAAGAAAATTCCCCTGATAGAGAAGGGTCAAAAAGCTCTGAAAGTCTAAGCTTCTTTGAATGCAGAGGTTGATCGTCTGAACGAAGATATAAAAGAGGTTGATAAGCTGAAAGAAGTTGTTCAACAGAGAGATAGGGACATGGATAAGCTTAAGAAATACCATGAGTTAGCTCTGAAAGCTAAAGACGATGCTCTGCAGGCTAAGATGGTTGGTGTGGTTAAGGCCTCTTTAGAGGACTCTTCAGAGAATATTATTGAGGATTATAAGGTCTCTGATGAGTTCATCAGTTTTGGCTTTCAATACCTCAAAAGAGGTATCAAAGCAACTAGCAACTGCACTGCCTCTAAGGAAAAGGATTCAGGGAGTTTGATTGCCTTAGACTTTGAAGGTCTAGGCTTTGGTGACCCCCGGTTTGCTCAGGCCTTATAAGAGGTTGAGGAGGACGATGCTGCTCCTGCTCAGACTAGTATATTGGAGCTCACCGAGACCGAAGATGTTAATCCTTAGGATGACACAACCGAGGTGACTAACGTCGGCTTAAAAGGCGCGACTGTGGCTACAGATACATAGGCCTTGTCAAGCTTTTGTAATTTTTGTTTCCTTGTCTTGTACCTCTAACTTTTGAGAGCCCTAATGGCATCTTGGTACATTTGATTTGTATTGTAATCATTAATAGCATCTTCTTCAGATTATATTGCTTCTTTCAATGAATATCTTCTCTTACATGTTATATTTAAAGTCCGAGGATACTATGTGGTGATGTTACACCATAATTTTGACCAAATTAATGTTGAGGGTCTGAGGTCACCATAATATGATGTTACACCATAATTTTCACCAAATTAATGATGTTTAAGGTCTAGGTCAACATAATATGATGTTACACCTCGTACTTTTCACCAAATTAATGATGTTTAAGGTCTGAGGTCATCAAATTATAATGTTACACCTCATAATCTTCACCAAATTAATGATGTTTAAGATCTGACGTCACCAAATTATGATGTTTCACCTCATAATTTTCACCAAATTAATGATGTTTAAGGTTTGAAGTCACCAAATTATGATGTTTCACCCTCATTATTTTCACCAAATTACTAATGTTAAGGTTCAGGGTCATCAAATTATGATGTTATAACTGATAATTTTCATTAAATTAATGATGTTTAAGGTCTAAGGTCATCAAATTATGATGTTACACATCATAATTTTCACCAAATTAATGATGTTTAAGGTCTGAGGTCACCAAATTGTGATGTTACACCTCATAATTTTCACCAAATTAATGATGTTTAAGGTCTGAGGTCACCATAATATGATGTTTCACCCTCATAATTTTCACCAAATTAATGATGTTTAAGGTCTGAGGTCACCAAATTATGATGTTTCACCTCATAATTTTCACCAAATTAATGGTTTAAGGTATGAAGTCACCATAATATGATGTTACACCTCATAATTTTCACCAAATTAATGATGTTTAAGGTCTGAAGTCACCATAACATGATGTTACACCTCATAATATTCACCAAATTAATGATGTTTAAGGTCTGAGGTCACCAAATTATTATGTTTCACCTCATAATTTTCACCAAATTAATGATGTTCAAGGTCTGAAGTCACTAAATTATGATATTTCACCCTCATTATTTTCACCAAATTAATAATGTTTAAGGTCTGAGGTCATCAAATTATGATGTTACACCTCATAAGTTCACCAAATTAATGATGTTTAAGGTCTGAGGTCATCAAATTATGATGTTACACCTCATAATTTTCACCAAATTAATGATGTTTAAGGTCTGAGGTCACCATAATATGATATTTCACCCTCATAATTTTCACCAAATTAATGATGTTTAAGGTTTGAGGTTGCCAAATTGTGATGTTACACCTCATAATTTTCACCAAATTAATGATGTTTAAGGTCTGAGGTCACCATAATATGATGTTACACCTCATAATTTTCACCAAATTAATGATGTTTAAACATAATGTAACAAAAGTATTGACACTGGAAATGCTTTTTTCATTAACATCCTCCTCATAAAATGATACATGTATTACAAAGAAACAACTGCAACATTGTATGTAATATTTCTTCAAGTGGTCAGCATTCCAAGGATTGGAAAAAGGTTCCTCTTTGAGATTTTCTAGCTGGTAAGTACCAGGCATAACCTCATCAACTACTCTGTAAGGACCATGCCAGTTTGGGTGGAGCTTATTTTCCTTCTGCAACGTCTTCTTTAGAACTAGGTCTCCCGCAGCTATAGGTCTTGATTTCACCCTTTGGTTGTAGAACTTTGTTGTTCTCTGCTGGTAGGCTGCCTATCTGATCTCTGCATCTTCCCTTCTTTCTTCAATCAAATCCAAGTTAAGTCTTCTTTCTTCCCCATTTTTCAGAGGGTCATATGTCTAAACCCTATGTGTGGGAAGTCCTACCTCTATAGGGATGACAGCTTCTGAGCCATAGGCCAACATAAATGGGGTTTCTCCCATTGGTGTCCTTGTTATCGTCCTGTAGGCCCATAGCACTATATATACCTCTTTTGTCCATATCCCTTTATCCTTTTCCAAAATCTTCTTAATCCCATCAAGGATTATTCAGTTAGTGACCTCCGTTTGACCATTTGCCTGGAGTTGGCCAGGAGAAGAGAAGAACTGCTTGATCCCCACTCTTTCATAATATTTTTCTAAGGAAGAATTCTTAAAATGGGTTCCATTATCTGATATGAGGGTGTTTGGAAGGCCATATCTGCATATGATGTTTTTCCAGATGAACTGGAAAGTCTTCTACTCCGTAATCGTGATCATCAGCTCATCCTCTACCCATTTAGAGAAGTAATTAATTGCCACCACTAAGAATCGATAGTTATTTGCAGCTCTTGGCAAAGGTCCTATTAAGTCAATACCCCATACTGAAAATGGCCAAGGTGAGATAATTAACATTATAGGATGATGAGTTTGGTGAGGGATGGTGGAGAATATCTAACACTTATCACATCTCTTCACATAAGCAGCTGCATGTTTAGCCAAGTAGGCCACCAGTACCCCTGAGTAATTATCCTCTTAGCTAGAGGTCTCCCTCCTATGTGACTTGAACAAGATCCCTCATGTACATCTTGCAAGATGTGAGGAACCTCTTAAGGGTGGACACATCTAAGGAAAGGGAGTAGGAACCCCTTCTTATACAAGACATCTCCTATAATTGAGAACTTAGCAGCCCTGAACCTCAGCTTTATCCTTTCTAACTTGGTTTCTGGAAGCTTTCCCTGTCTGATGTATCTGATAAGTGGTTCCATCCATGAGGCTCCCATATTCAGATTGAGGTAAGTTCTGGCAACCTCTTCTTCTTCGATGGTTGGCTTGAGTAAGATTTCAACTGGTATCGTTCTTCTTATATCGGTCCTCATTACTGAGGCCAACCTAGCGAATGCATCGGCTCGACTGTTGTCTTGTCGAGGTATCATTTTCATCTTCACCTCCTTGAATCCTTCTAGCATCGTTCTCACCCTCTTCAGGTATTTGGCCATCCTTTCATCTTTGGCCTCATATACCCCTAGAATTTGGTTGATAACTAACCTTGAGTCAATGTGGACTAGGATTTGGCCAACAGTGAGGGCTTTTTCCAAGGAGAGACCTGCTATTAATTCCTCATACTCTGACTCATTGTTTGATGCCTTAAAGTTGAACCTTAGCGCATATTCAATGTCAGTACCATCCGGTGCTGACACTATCCACCCTGCTCCACTCCCGTGTTCACAAGATAATCCTTCAATGAAGATGTTCCAAACATCTTCATTTGAAGATAAGTTCCCCTTTGATAGGGTCCCTTATTTTAAGAGGTACATGTCTTCCTCATTCTCAACTACCCTTATTCTGGGCCTACTTGACCCAACCTCGTCCGGATCGCGAAAGACATTTTTGTTTGGTTCGTCAGCAGCTCTTTAACTAATTTCAATCTCAAAACCTCTTCCCAGGTGAACTCTCCTACAAAGTTTGCAAGTGTCTTCCCTTTGATGACAACTATAGGTTGATAAACAATGTTATACTCCCCCAACTCGATGGCCCAGATCATCAGCCTGCCTGACTTTTTAGGCTTATGGAGGACCTGTCTTAGCAGGGAATCAGTGAGGACAACCATAGAGTGGGCTTGGAAGTATGGCTTCATCTTTCTAGAAGCGTGTATCAGAGCATAAGCTAATTTTTCCATTCAATGGTACTTATATTCAAACCCTTGAAGAGCTTTACTATTGAAGTATACTAGCCTCTGCATTCCATCATCTTCTCTTACTATGGCTGCACTAATGGATGATTCTGAAATAGCTAGATATACGTACAACCGTTCCCCCAGAATGGGCCGCGATAGGAGTAAAGGGGATCCGAGGTAGGACTTGATCTCCTTAAAAGCCTTGTCGTATTACTCATCCCATTCGAAAGCCTTTCTAAGCACTTTAAATTTGGAAGACACTTCTCCGTAGCTCTAAAGACGAACCTATTCGGCACAGCAACTCTTCTGGTTAAACTCTCAACGTCTTTTATGGTTCTGGGTGTCTTCATTTCCAGCAGGGCCTTGATCTTTTAAGGGTTATCTTATATCCCCCTTTGATTGACGATGAATCCCAAAAACTTTCTATCTCCTACCTCGAAGACACACTTGGTCGGGTTGAGCTTCATCCTGTATTTATCCATGGTGTCGAAAGTTTTTTCAAGGTCGGCCAAGTGAGTGTCGGGCTTCAGGCTCTTCGTCAGCATATCATCCACATACACTTCCATGGACTTTCCTATTTGATCCTCAAACATCTTATTTATAAGACGTTATTAAGTAGCCCCTGCATTCTTCAGTCCGAAGGCCATGACCTTATAATAATAGGTCCCCTTGTCTGTGATGAATGATGTTTTCTCTAAGTCTTTGGGGTTCTTAAAGATCTGATTATACCCAGAATAAGTATCCATGAAGCTCATAAGCTCATGTCCATCTATGGCATCCACTATCTGATCAATACGAGGTAGAGGGAAACTATCTTTAAGGCAAGACTTGTTCAAATCAGTGAAGTCAACGCACATCCTCCATTTCTTATTTGCCTTTGGCACTATGACTGTGTTGGATAACCACTGGGGATATATGACCTCCTTAATGAACTTGGCTTCTTTAAGCTTGCTGACCTTTTCTCTGATAACGTCATATTTCTCTCTTGAATATACTATTCTCCTTTGTTTGATGGGCTTGGCATATTCCATAACATTGAGTTTGTGTCACATGACCTTAAGATCAATGCTTGGCATGTCTGCGTGGATTCAGGCCAAAATGCTTTGTCTCTTCCTCAAAAACTTCATCAGCTCTCCTTTGATCTCAGGTCTTAGGGCTTTGCCGATTTGGATGGTTTTTTATGGCTCGTCCTCATCAAAGATGATAGATTCTACCTCTTCTGTCTCCTTTCCTTTTTTAAGCTTTGTCTCATCTCTAGGGTCAAGGGTGTCAATTTTGTAAGTGGTTATTGCCTTCTTATGAGTCTCTCTCTCTTTTGCAGAGCTAAAGTAGCATTCACGTGCCGATGTTTGGTCACCTTGCACTTCCCCTACCCCATGGGGGCGGGAATTTTAGCATTTAGTGAACTGTTAAAAGCACGGCCTCAAATTCTTTCAGGGATACTCTTCCTATGATGAGGTTATAAGATGAGAAAACGTTCTCATCCATCACAAAGAAATTGATTTTTATGGTCAACCTCTTTGGCCACTCATCTCCCATTCTTACATCCATCTCATACATGCCCAACGGATGAACCTTTTCTCCATTGAAACCGATCAAAGGGTGATGATAAGGGATAAGCCTGGCTCTGTTGAGGCCTAGGCACTTGAAATAGGGCCAGAACATTACGTCTTCTAAACTTCCCCCATCAACGAGGATTCTCTATGCCTCACATCCATGCACCCTTGTGGTGATTACCAAAAGGTCATCGTGTGGAGCTAGGATACCTTTGAAATCAAGTCGGGATAATCCAACTATGAGAGTATCTATATCTACCTTCTTTCTCTTCGCGTGTTTAACCTCTGAAGATGCCAAATTCATAACCTCTACTTTGGTTACTGACTTAGACTCTGTCACATGAGCCTTGTGGTCGACTACCTCTGAGCCACCCCCTGCTAGTCCTCCACAGATGGTGTTAACACCAAAGGATATCATACCAACCCTCTTCTCTGGGACATTATCGTCTTTTGGTGGGAGCCCAGGGTCATCATCATCATCATCATCTGAGTCCCCAGCTCTTCTAGTTGGGGCATCTTCCCGACACCTGTCATTTCTCTTCTTTTTAGGGTCGTCTCTTCCCCCCTTAGAAGCTCTACCATCCACATACTTCTTGAGCTTTTGAGACTTCAATATCTTATTAATCTCATCCTTCAAGGCAAAGCACTTGTTAGTCAGATGACTATGGTCTTGGTGGAATTCGCACCATAGATTCTTATTCCTCTTATGCGAGGGAGCCTTAAGCTTCTCCGGCCATCTCAGGGACCGATCATTTTTTATTTCATTAAGAATGTGTTCGCAACTCACAGTTAGAGGAGTGTAGTGTGAAAACTTGTCGTCTTCCTTCTTCCTTTGGAATTTTCCACTGCTACTTATGTTCTCATCCTCATACTTTGTGGCCATTGCTTCTTCAGCGTTCATAACCCTACCAGTGGTTGCTAACAGCTCGACCATGGATTTTGGAGGGTCTTCAGCAAGCTTCTAAAGTAACTTCCCCTTCTGCAATCCTCCTATAAGAGCTGTTATAGCTATATTCTCTTCATAGTCTTCAATCTCCAACTTTTCCTTTTTGAATCTTGTAATGTATTCTCTGAGGCTCTCATTCTTGCCTTATTTTACGTAGAGTAGATGGGTTTTCTTCTTCTAAGGTCTTACCCCAAAACATAAGTTGTGTATGAACTGCTCAGCCAAACCGTTAAAGTTTTCCATAGAATTTTTAGGAAGGGAAGTGAACCAAATGTGCGCAGCTCCCGTCAAAGTGCTTAAAAAAGCTTAGCACCTCATCTCATCAGGGATTGAATAAATGTCTGTTGTAGATTGATACATCTCAATATGATTCATCGGGTTGGAACTTCCATCACACTTGGGAGACACCATAGGTGGTTTGAATTTGGCAGGGGTTGGGAAGTTCACAATCTTTTCCATAAATGGGGAGCCCTCTGAGAACCCCCTTTGCAGTGGGTCTCAGCTTTTGATGAGGTTCCCTATCTTCTCTTCTAGCCGTTGGATGGATTCATTCCAAGGTTTAGCAATGTCGGCCTAACTGAGGTTGTCCCCATCCACCTCCAAGGGGTGGACTGAGGGTTCCCCAGCTGCAGCACAACGTCAATTATTGACCTCTTGGCCACAGTCTCGGCCATGTAGGGGTCGGCCATGGAGATGCCGATGTTCACCATCTCCCCTCTGAGAGCCAGTTGCACTTCTCAACCTGGATAACCTCTGGATCAGATCATTAACTGGGTCGAGCCTTTCAAAGTCCGACCCTCTACTCAAGCGATCAAAAGTGGATCCTCTTGGTTGGGCATCACCACCCTCGGCCCTTCTTGCTCCGCAACCTTGGCTCTGTTGTATAGGACGTATTGTGTTATCTGAAACCTCATATGGCTCCCAGTAGTCTGCTGGAGCATCATCTACTTCGATATCAATGTATCTATCCTCAGGGCAAGGGTTTCCTTACCTCCCTAGATGCAAACGCCTAGGGTCAGCAACGTCCCTCCTCCGTTGGGGTGTAGGTTGTTCCTTTCGTGGTGCCTGGGGTGGTCCCCTGGCCTCGGGATGTGGTTGAACAGTCATCGGAGTAATCATTTCTGGTGAGATCCTAGGTGGCCTCATCATATTTTGGCTTAGCTGGGCAAATTGCTCCTTCATTGCTTGCTACATTGCAGCCAATGACCTCAAGGCTACTGCCACCTTAACCATCCCGGATTGGGGTAGTGCTTGGCTGGAACTGGGTCCTCCAACACCAGATAGTGGAGGAGGTGGTGGTAACTCCGGTGCCATATGTTAGGGCTAAATAGCTTATGATGAAAATATTAGAAAGCTTAAATACCATAAAGAACCTCTTTCAATGGTCAAACATCTTCACACGACGGGTGAGGCATGGTTCACCACCAAAATCTCTGGTGAGGTTAAGCTAGAAAAGGAAGAGATGAATCTTCTTGTTCCCACAGACGGCGCCAGAATGATGATGCTGGAAACAGCACCACCAGATAAGGTGTTAACAAGCACAAGTAAGTGATAACAATGGCATAACAAGAGTATATATATAGCAGGAGATGAGGAGAAGGGGATGAACACAACAATATAAGTGGTTTGGTAATTGCCCACGTCCACTGTGCAAGTGAGTGTAAATATCACTATCAAATGAGGCTCTAATGGCCTTAGTAATACAATCACTCCTCTTTCTCTCTCTAATGTAAATGCAATAGAGTTTTGGCTAGGGTTTATATTTTTGGATCCTCTACAAGGTATAGGATAACCTCTATATATAGTGTTTAGGGGTTATAATGTACCCCCTAAGCATGTAATGAGCATGTGCATGAAGATCCAACCAGTATAAGGATGACACCTGGTTGATCTTAAGTAAATAATAATGACCTCAATATTTCCTCACGTGGAGAGAATGATTCAGTTATAACAAATTTGTTCACGTGTACCAAACCATGTATGTGCTTGATGATGTTTGGAGTTCTTTGATTGGTGCAACCTTGGCCTGGTAGAGTACGAGATCGGTGAAGTTCAACTATTGCTTTGCTCCGAGGTTATTCATAAGGACCTAGGCTATCAAGGCTAGCCGAGGTTAGGTAGTAACGTCGGCTTGGGTCGATGATGATGTTGCATGATTGATCCTATGTAACATTATCAATCTCAACTGATGATTTTGTAACATCGGCCTAGGCCGAAACCCATGATTACTTGGTGTCCTCGGCTGATGCCCAGTCGAGGTTGGTGTACGAGATAGTTGCAATGTCGGATGGGGCCGAGCTTCTGAGTGACGTGGTTGACAGGCTTCTGGTCACCTCGGCTATGAGGTTAGTCGAGGTTGGTTGCTCTGAGAAAGAGGGTGCACTTTGGGCATATCATGTTCCTCATTTATTTATATCCATATTGCTGATATCAAGACATTTATTGGAATCTAAAATATTGATTCGATTGATATATTATATTTGTTGATGGGTATGGTGTCATGAATTTTTTTTATGACACGAAGAATGGTCACCCATTAATAGTTCAATGACAAGATGAGGCTTTACGAAGCTTAGGTGAGGTGAGGTGAGGTGAGGCCTGGTGACCTATTGATGTGTAATTATTTTGGAAGTGTAAATTTTGGATTAAACGTTATGTAATTTTGGATTAATTATATTTATTTTGTGGAATATAGATGCCATATACTAATTGTTGAGGATTTAGTTTAGTTTTAATCGTAGTAGCGCCTCATATTTTATGTGGGGTGTTATAGATGGTATCAGAGCTTAGGTATACGACAACCCTCGAATCTTTGGGCTTGGGTCTAGAATGCGGATTAGAAGTGTTTCGTTAGAGATAGGGAGTTTTTGTTGAGGACATAGCAGGCATTGAGATTAGGATCAGTAATCTATATGTGAGGATGTTCAGAACTATTTTGAGGACTTTAGTTTTGTGATGATTTTTTAGAGATAGAATCGAGTAGTGAGTCATGAGAGAGCGCATGGGGAAACATGCGGGTATGATTGGTTGTATGGATGCCTAATCATGATTTTTACGAGTAGGCATTTGTGCACTATATTTTATCTTGAGCGTTAGGCTTCGTCAACTTTCGAGGATGAAATTCCTATGCTAGTAGAGAAGTATGTAACAACCCGTGATTTTTAAACCAGTTTAGTTAAATTAACTCGGATTTTGAAAATAAATAAATTTGGGATCTATTTAATTTTGATATGTAAAAATGTTTATTTTTATATAAAAAAGAAGGTTTTAAGTGGAATTTTAGAATTAACATTTGGAAATTACAACTTTTTGTATAAAAATCTAGGGAGGATCCGACCTAAGGAGAAAAAAAAAATATTCGATAATCCGATCAATCTGAATTTTTTTTGTGAAGCTTCATCTCACCTTCAACTGCTACACCTCCAAATTTCAGTCAATCCCACCGAACCGATCGTTCGTAATATTTTTTTTAGTGTTTTTGTTTGAGTAGGACACAAATTCTTTTAGGTATATAAACATAAAGTGACGAGTTTAGGACTTTTAAAACATATTTTATCGTTCTAAAAAATCCATAACCTCCTCTATTTTTATCTCCTTCCATCTACAAAACCCTAATCCCATTTAAACCAAGATTTCAGTCCATGATTTGAAGGCTTATTTGGTATTTTCTCGAGTTTGGGCGTAGTGGTGTGATTAGAATTTTTTGAGGAAGAATCTTATGAATTTCTTGTGATGAAGGTACGGGATTTACCCAATATGCTCCTTAAATATCTCGAGAGTAGTCGTTTGTTCCTCATTTATTTGTACTCATATTGTTGATGTCATGATGTTTATTGGAATTTAAAATATTAATTCGATTGATATATTGCATTTGTTGATGGGCATGGTGTCATGAAATTTTTATATGGTACGGAGAATGGTCACCCGCCAATAGTCCAATAACCAAGATGAGGCTTTAGGAAGCTAAGACAAGGTGAGGTGAGTCCTGGTGACCTATTGATGTGTTATTGAGAAATTAAATTGGTATAATTCTCGGATGTCGCATTGGACTTGAATTCAGATTCGTATTGTTGCCTTTTATTTACCGTTATTTTTTTAGCATCTATTGTTGTCATATTATGCACTTCCCCGTATTTTTCTTTTAGTGGCAGGATAGTATGGATTTGAACACTATGGATTTTGGAGGATTTTGTAGCTCGACATTTGGAGCATTTTTTCGTTTAGGTTGGGAGTGTAACTATTTGGACATCTTAGCATTATTTTTAGAGAAATTAATTTGTAATTATTTTAGAGGTGTAAATTTTGGATTGGATATTATGTAATTTTGGATTCATTATATTTATTTTGTGGAATATAGATTCTCTGTACTAATTATTGAGGATTTAGTTTAGTTTAATCATAGTAGACCCTCGTGTTTTACGCGGGGTGTTACAGATGGTATCCGAGCTTAGGTATACGACAACCCTCAGGTCTTTGGGTTTGGGTTTAGCATGCAGGTTAGATGTGTTTCATTGGAGATAAGGAGTTTGTGTTGAGGACATGGTAGGCATCGTGATTAGGATTAGTAATCTTGATGTGAGGATGTTTAGAATTTATTTGAGAAGTTTATTGTTGTAATAATTTTTTAGAGATAGAATCGAGTTGTGATTCGTGAGAGAGCGCGTGAGGAAACATCCGGTCAGGATTTGGTGTATGGGCACCTAATCGTGGTTTTTATGGGTAGAAATTTGGGCACCATATTTTATCTTGAGCGTTAGGCTTCGTCGAATTACAAGGAAGAAATTCTTGTGCTAGTGGGGAAGTATGTAACAACCCGTGATTTTTAAACCAGATTTAATTAAATTAACTCGGATTTCGAAAAAAATTGGGATTTATTTAATTTTGGAATTTAAAAATGTTTGGTTTTATATATAAAAAAGGATTTAAGTGTAATTTAAATTTCGATTAAAATTTGGAAATGATAACTTTTTGTACGAAAATCGGGGGAGGATCCGACCTAAGGAGCAAAAAAATAAAATAAACATATTTGACCTTTGGATCGAGCTGAATTGTTTTGTGAAGATTAGTCTCACCTTCGGTTACTACGCCTCCAAATTTTAGTCAATTCCAACTGTCCAATCGTCCGTAATAAATTTTATAGTGTTTTTGTTTCAGTAGGACTCAAATTCTTTTTGGTATATAAACATAAAGTGATGGGTTTATACCTTTTAAAACACATTTTATCCTTATCAAAAACCAGTATCCTCTTCTATTTTCATCTTTTTCTATCTACAAAACCCTAACCCCATTTAAACCAAAATTTCAGTCCATGATTTGAAGGCTTATTTGGTATTTTCTCGAGTTTGGACTAGAACGAGTTTTGATGGTTTTCGCGAGAGGAATGTAGTAGGGTCATTAGAATTTCTGAGGCAGAATCTTATGAGTTTCTTGTGATGATTTTTAAGGTACGGGGTTTAGGCAATATGCTCCTTAAATCTATCGAGAGTAGTCATTTGTTCCTCATTTATTTTTACTCATATTGATGATATCATGACATTTATTGGAATCTAAAATATTAATTCAATTAAGATATTCTATTTGTTGATGGGCATGGTGTCATGAAATTTTCAAATGGCAGGGTGACTGGTCACCCGCTAATAGTCCAATAGTCCAATAGCCAAGATGAGGCATTACGTAGTTAAGGTGAGGTGAGGCCTGGTGACCTATTCATGTGTTATTGGGAAATTAAATTGGTGTAATGCTCGGATGTCGCATTGGACTTGAATTCAAATTCGTATTATTGCATTTTATTCACCGTTATTTTTTTGAGCATTTATTCTTGTCATATTGTGTACTTCCCTGTATTCTTCTTTCAGTGGTAGGTTAGCGTGGATTTGGACGCCACGGATTTTAGAGCTCGACGTTTGGAGGATTTTTTTTGTTTAGATTGGCATTGTAAATATTTGGATAGATTGGCATTATTTTTAGAGGAATTAATTTGTAATTATTTTGGAGGTGTAAATTTTGGATTAATTATATTTATTTTGTGGAATATAGATGCTCTATACTAATTGTTGAGGATTTAGTTTAGTTTTAATCGTAGCAGCGCCTCGTGTTTTACGTAGGGTGTTACATATGGTATCAGACCTTAGGTATATGACAGCCCTCGGGTCTCTGGGTTTGGGTCTAGCATGCGGGCTAGATGTGTTTCGTTAGAAATAGGGAGTTTTTATTGAGGTCGTGGTAGGCATCGAGGTTAGGATTAGTAATGATGATATCATGATGTTTAGAATTGATTTGAGGATTTAGTGTTGTGATGATTTTTGGGAGATAGAATCGAGTAGTGAGTCATGAGAGAGCACGTGGGGAAACATGCGGGTACGATTAGGTATATGGGCGCCTAATCGTGATTTCTATGGGTAGGCATTTGTGTACCATATTTTATCTTGAGCATTCAGCTTCGTCGAATTTCGAGGACAAAATTCTTGTGCTAGTGAGGAAATATGTAACAACCTGTGATTTTTAAATCGATTTTAATTAAATTTGCTCAGATTTCAAAAAAAAATTGGGATCTATTTAATTTTGGTATGTAAAATTGTTGGTTTTTATATATAAAAAGAAGTTTTTAAGTGGAATTTAAATTGGGATTAAAATTTGGAAATTATAAATTTTTGTATGAAAATAGGGGGAGGATCTGACCTAAGGAGCAAAAATAAATAAATAAAAATATTCGACCGCCCGATCGAGCTGTATTTTTTTTAAGCTTCGTCTCACCTTCAACTACTATGCCTCCAAATTTCATCCATCTCCAACGGTTCGATTGTCCGTAATAAATTTTTTAGTGTTTTTGTTTGAGTAGGACTCAAATTCTTTTTGGTATGTAAACATAAAGGGACGGGTTTCGTACTTTTAAAACCCATTTTATCCATTTCAAAAATCAGTAGCCTCCTCTATTTTTATGTTCTTCCATTTACAAAAACCTAGCCCCATTTAAACCAACATTTGAGTCCATGATTTGAAAGATTATTTGGTGTTTTCCCGAGTTTGGGCTAGAACGAGTTTTGATTATTTTCGCGAGAGGAACACAGTGGTGTGATCAGAATTTTTAAGGAAGAATCTTATGAGTTTCTTGTGATGTTTTTTAAGGTACAGGGTTTACAAAATATGCTCCTTAAATCTCTCGAGAGTAGTCGTTTGTTCCTCATTTATTTGTACTCATATTGTTGATATCATGACATTTATTATAATCTAAAATATTGATTCAATTGAGATGTTGTATTTGTTGATGGGCATGGTGTCATGAAATTTTTATATGGAAGGGAGAATGGTCACTTGCCAATAGTCTAATAGCCAAGATGAGGCTTGACAAAGCTAAAGTGAGGTGAGGTGAGGCCTGGTGACCTTTTGATGTGTTATTAGGAAATTAAATTGGTGGAATGTTCGGATGTAATATTGAACTTGAATTCATATTCGTATTGTTGTATTTTATTCACCATTATTATTTTGAGCAACTATTCTTATCATATTTTGTAATTCCCTGTATTTTTCTTTTAGTAACAAGTTAGTGTGGATTTGGACGCTATGGATTTTGGAAGATTTTAGAGCTCAACGTTTGGAGGATTTCTTTTTGTTTTGATAGGTAGTGTAACTATTTGGATAGCTTAGCATTATTTTTAGAGGAATTAATTTGTTATTATTTTGGAGGTGTAAATTTTGGAATGGGCATTATGTAATTTTGGATTCATTTATATTTATTTTGTGGAATATATATTCTCTATACTAATTGTTGAGGATTTAGTTTAGTTTTAATCGTAGTAGCGCCTTGTCTTTTACACCGGGTGTTATAGGGATTATCAGTATGTGAGGTTCCTTGGTCTTCACCAGACTTCTTCTATTTTCCATGGCCGCTTCTTAGCTAAGTAGGATGGGAGAAAATTGTTCGTCATCTCACAACTAAATTCTTTTCTATGGAGGATTTGACCGAGTCTTTGAGAATGATATGAGGGCCCTTATAGTAATGTCATCGAGCATCTCCCCGTCTATCACGATATTTTGGAGAGGCCGAGTTCATATCAGGAGCCTATTTGAAGTGGATATGGAAACGAGTGGTTGAAAAGATTCTGGTGGAGGATCCTGGGCAAAAGATGGCTTGTAATGTTCGACACCTTGGAAGAGAGTGTCGTGGTTTCATCAAATCTCATTAAGGCCTACCATCGTATGGAGAATATCTGAAGCCATAATCAGGAGTGGAATGCCTGAGGGCCCTCAGGGTAAGGTAATGATGATGAGACGGGCTCATCTAGTAGTTGAAGATAAGGTTTTAGAAACTAGTGTAGGTTTTGGAAAAGTGTCTTTGGTTTTGGGTAGGTGTTTGGTAGGTTATTGGATCTTTTGTGAAGCTATCAATGATAGGGTTTGTATGTTGTATGAGTTTTAGGAAGGGAGTAGTTTGTTTGACTCCCATAGTTGATACTACATGTAATAGCCATATTCCATATTTTAAATAAAAGAAAAGTGATTTTGGCATTTTTTGTGTGTCTTTGATAATTTTTTTATTTGAACTGTCTATACCAATCACTATGGCATACATAATCCTTTTGTTCGTTTAAACGACGAGAGAGACTGTCATTCTTGGGGGGGGGGAATAAAATTTTGTGAGAAAGAAAGGACCCTGCCCATGTGTGTTTTATGGGATACCTATATACCTCCGTGGGTTTAAAAGTTTGCGAGCTTCTTCTTTTAGAAAGATCTTAATTGAGAGGATCAGGTCCCATGTAGTTTTGAGTAGTGGGAAATGAAGAGATATATTTTTTTTAAATAGAAGAGGGATGAGAAGATTTGTAGTGGGATGAGAGTTCAAATTAAGGGTAAGACTTTTTAGATGTTCCTGGTTAACTGGACGCGCCATTTCTTCTCCATCGTGATCTGTGAGCAAAACTGCGTCACCTAATAGGATTTTCTTCATAATGTAGGGGCCACTCCAGTTAGGTTTTAATTTACCTCTCGGATCCCAAACGGGTTCCACAATTTCTTTAAGGACAAAATCTCCGTATTAGCCATCGTTGTCCTTGACTTTCTTATTGAATGATCATACGATCCGGTGATGGTACCCTTATATGGGGTACAGAGATTTCAATATTTTTCTGTCTAGGAGAGAGAGTTCATCATAGCAACTCTGAGGCTAGTCTTCCTCACTAACATTACTATCGAGCATAACCCGTAGAAAGAGAACTTCTAGTTCGGTGGGGAAAACTTCCTCCATGGCGTATACAAAATAATAGGGAGTAGCCCCGATGGGTGTTCTGATAGATGAATGGTAGTCATAGAGGGCATATAGGATTCAATCGGCCCAATCTATGTAACCTTTAGTCATCTTGCTAATGATGGTCTTGTGGATCTTATTGGAGGCTTCGACAGCACCGTTGGTTTATGGTCGGTAAGGATAATACTTGTGTCTTTGAATTCCATATTCATCAATTAATTCTGTGACCTCAGCCTCGAAGGGGATTCCATTATCTGACACTAATTTATGGGGAAATCCGTAGCGACAATGATGTTCTTCTTTATGAACTTGTCCACTTTCTTTGCATTCAGTACTGCATATGACTCGACTTTGACCCATTTTATGAAGTAATCAATGGCGACCAGGATGAATTCGTGCCCATTGGGCTTTGGAAGTTACCTTCCCTATGATGTCTATACCCCAAGTGGAGAAAAGACAAGGGAGGTCATGTTGTATAACTCGCGGGAGGCAAGTGCTGAAGATTGGCAAACTGTTAGAATTTGAGGCATCTCCAAACATAAATCGTATAGTCTTGCACCATTGTGGTCCAGTAGTACTCCTTACGGATGATCTTCTTGGAAAGCATGTGACCATTCATATGGGGCTCGTATTCACTGTTGTAGATTTTCTGCATCATTTCTTTAATTCCATCCCCTGCTATGCAGTGCAAGTGGGTTCCATCGAAGCTTCTCTTAAAAAGTGTTTTGTTGCAGATGATGTTTTGGGCAGCTAACTTGTGAAGGGTCGCAAATTATTTCTTATCCACATCTCGAGGAACCTACCATGTTTGACGAGGTGCCAAATGTCATAATATAACAATATTTCCATGTTCGAATCTTCTTCTGTGACGATCTCAATGTGGTAGCAGTGGGTGTAGCTTGTTTCTATACTAGAAAGGGGGCATAATTATCCCCTCAAGCATGTCGGCTATGGAGGCCAAGGTTGCGAGTGCTTCGGATAGGCTATTATTTTAGCGAGGAAGGTAATGGAAGGTTACATCTTTGAATTAAGAGGCAAGCTCTTCTAGATGGGCGTGGAAGGGTAGGAGCTCCTCGTTTTTTACTTTCCACTTCCTCAGAATTTATTCGACAGTGAGGGTTAAGTCTCCATAGACGTCCATGTTCTTGATTCTTTTCTTGAGGGAGATCTTGAGTCTACGGTACATGTATCGTATTCTATCATGTTGTTGGTGCAAGGTAAATCTAGCTTAAGGGCAATGGGGGTGTGATAGACATTGAGAGCTATCTAAGTATGCCTTGTTGGCACCTTCGTCAAAGAACGTCTACCACCTTAGATCCTTCTTCGAGGTGGAAAGAATTTCTTTGTCTAGAAATTAGGAGACCTAAACTCCAGTCCCTTCCATGGTATGGTCGGTAAGGTAGTAATAGATGGATCTCCTTTTCATAGCTTTCTATGTAACGTAGATGATGTCGAACTCGATCGGTAACATTAGCCAGCGAGCCATGCGACTGGACATAAAGGGTTTCTCTAGCAGATATTTCATGGGATCCTTAGGGATACTAGTCTAATGGGGAGTGAAACCATGTAGTTCCATAGTTTTTACATGACCCAGACCAAGGTGACACACGCCTTCTCCAAGTCAGTATAGTTGACTTCCAACTAGCTTCTGACTAGCGTAGTAAATCACTCTCTCCTTACTAGATTCCTTAATGTATTGGGCGATCAAAGGCCCTACTTTAGTATCAGTGATAGTTAGGTATAGGAGGATGGGGAGACCTGGGTGTGGAGGCCTGAGCATCAGAGGTCAGGTGAGGTATCACTTGATCTAATCACAGTCTTCTTGGCATGCCTCATTCCAAACTTTAGTTAAGTCCTTCTGTAGAAGTTTGAAAATGGGTTCGCAGATAGAGGTCATGTGGATGATAACCCAACTGATGTATTGCAGCTTACCCAGGAATACACACACTTCTTTCTCCATCTAGGGAGGTGGCATCTAGAGTATGGCTTTATCTTAGCGAGGTCCACCTCAATCCTTTTTTCACCGACCATGAACCTGAGGAGTTTTTCTTTACTGATTTTGAGGACACATTTATGTGGGTTGAGTCGCATCTGGTACTGTCGCAATCGCCCAAAGAATTTCCTCAAGGTAGGAATGTGACCTTCCCAGGTCTTGGACTTTATAATCATGTCATTGACATAGACCTCGACTTTTTGTGGATGAGGTCATGCAGGATGATTGTGATGACTCTTTGGTAGGTAGCCCCAGCATTATTAAGCCCAAATGGCATGGATGTATAGTAAGAGGTTCCTCATGGGGTGATGAAGGTTTTTTTTTCCTGGTGGTTAGGATGCATTTTGATCTGATTGCACCCAAAAAAAACCATTGATAACTGACTTTATAGAGTGACTGGCAGTGTTTTCTACGATCATGTCGATATTGGGTAAAGGGTAATTATATTTTGAGGGTGTCTCATTCAGATCTCGATAATTAACGCACATGCATATTTTCCCTCTCGATTTCGGCACGAGGATGGTGTTTGTAAGCCATGTAGGGTATTATACTACGTGAATGAAGTATACATTTAACTATTTCACCACTTCTTCTTAAACCTTAAGGGACCATTTTGTTCATAGCTTCCTCAGTTTTTTCTTAGCGGGCATGCTCTCTGAGAATGTAAGGATCTCATGTTAAGCTATTTTTGGATCAATACCGAGCATGTCATTATAGGACCATGTGAAGATGTCCATGAACTCTTAAAGAAGCTCTTTGAATTGTGCCTACTCATGCTCATCAAGGGTAGACCCTATCCTAATCTCGCGCAGATGGCTACTATAATCGAGATTAATAACAACGATCTCATCATCATTAGTTTGAATGCGGTTATGTTGTTTATTTTTATCCTTATTGAGATCAGTTATGAATTGTTCATTTACTAAATCATTATCATCAAAATTTTGATTAAAAGAATTAATGTAAGGCACGTAAAGATACTCAAAATCTTTTTTTATTTCATTAAAATAGTTTTCAGGAAATACAGAATTTAGGATCTCATCAAAGGAGCCTCGTTTATAATGATATCAAAAATAAGAAAAATAGTAACAGGCCTAGGGATCTCTTAGTAGGGTTTATATTTGATTGAGCAGGTCGGACAAGAATGAGATATTATTTGAGGAGAGGTGTTTCAGTAGTGGTGATCTTTATCGATGGGTCGGATAGTGCGGCCTCTTGGAGGATCATGCAGTCATCCCTAGTGTGTGCAGGTTAAATGACTCATTGGTGTCACTGTCCTCAGGGTTTTCAGTTCTTTCCATGGCTTTGTTAATCAACGGTTCCACCTCATTTTTTATTCCTTGCTCTAGGCGATGTCATCCTTGAAGAATATTTCTAGTCCCGATTTCATCTTCGTGTCAATAGGATCATACCATAGTTCAGGTAACCCACAGAAAGGGAAATCCTCACCCTCTTTGATAAACCTTCCATTCAGTGAGTCTCCCATCATGGTCTTTCTATCTTCCAGGATTCTTTTTTGGTATGATCAACAGAGTGATTTGAGTTCGGCTGGTGATGGTTGGTAACCCAATTCACATGGGGGAAATCTTCTTTTAGGATTATTAGCTCAAATATCCCTTGTTAGAATCGTCCTAGACCCATCCGGGTATAAAGTGGATGTTATTTAACATTTGAATCATGTTGATATTTCCATGAGGGTTGTGTTATAGACATACTCGATCTTTGAAATAATCCCCAAGTAGGGCAGGAAGTGGATCAATTTTAAAACCAAAGAGGAACATGTCATTGTCCCCATGTTGAATTTCTAATATTGAGACTCTATTGCTGGCACCGTCTGAACTGTCGTTGTTCCCAAGGTTTGTGATTACCTAACCATTGGTGAAGAATTTTAGTTTCTAACGGAGAGAGGAAGATATTAATTGAATGTTGTGGAGCCATGGGCGGACAAGAAGAAGGTTGAAAGAGGAAGGTATATCGATGACCTGTAATTCAGTCAAAGGGTGGATAGGGCCATCCCCTAGTGTATGTTATATAGAACCTAGTACTTCTTAGTGGGTGTTGTCATAGGCATGCACGGCGATGGATGTGGGAGTGAGATCGTTGACTTTTAATCCCAGGAAGTTGAGAATTCTGAATGGGCAGACATTTAGGGCAAACCTATTATCTACAAGTGAAAACAAAACTATATTCCTAAAACCTTTGATGAAGATGATGAAAGGGTAATTGTGATGAGAACCGATCTTTGGGTTTTTTTTTTAGGAGGAGAGAAGTATGTTAGAGGTTAGGGATCTAACTATATTCACTGCTTCTTTGGGAGTAGTAGATGGAAGAATTATAGGTCCTGTGAGGAGTTTTATCAAAGCATTTCGATGCAGTTGGGAGGACATGAAGAGACCCATAAGGTGATGTTTGCCTGGGTCTTCTTGAGTTAGTCAAGAACACTTATTTCCTTAACTTTCATTTTTGGGATTGGCAGATGATCGGTGACTCCCTTCCCTTTATTTATTTCGACTGACTCGAGAATCTGATCTTTGTAATGCCTCTCGGATCGGGTCATGGTTAATAGAGGTGGGAACAAACAAAAACTTTTTTACTTCATCTACTTAAGTCGAAATATACACTTTGTTGAATTCCCTTAATAATTCTTCAAAAGAGATCATTCCACACAAATAGGTGATTAGATTGGCTTCTCCACATTTTGATTCATCATCTAAGCTATTGAAGTCATCCCCTACCCGGTGGTGACGATATCTTCCTTCCATGTGAAATAGATGCCCTCAAAAACTTCCATGACTTCATCATACTATTCTTCCCACTCTATGGGGAAGTGAATAAATGAACGGGCCAGATTCCCTTAGAGCTTTAGGACTGTAAGCAACACGGAGACACTATATTATCTCCCCTTTATTAAGGAACACGTCTAACATGATTTGTATGATGTCATCTAAGTTGAATTCTTCTATGAGGGTAACCCATTCATTTGACTCCCGAGCCCACTTTTGGGCTTACATGAACCGACTGCTGAACCTATCATATCCGATAGTCATCTTTGTCGGCAATTTCAGCCCAAAACTCTAGAGTTAGTCCAAAACTGTGGGTAATTTCATGCTTCCCCCCTCTAATCGGGTACGAAAGATGATGCAGGCTGGGGTGAGGTGTGATAGATCTTGATCGATGAAGATTATGGGATGTAGGAGAAAGGATGGGCAAACCTTGAGGGGTTTGGGTGAGATTGTAGGTATGCTACGTATTTTGATAGACATGATTTAGGTATAGGGGTTCAAATTATGGGTTTCCTTTAGGGAAGTTGTCAATCTTGGTACTGAGCTGGGCTAGGATGGTCATCAAATCTAGTTGAACATTTTCAGTCTGGTTCACCATCTTCATGAATAACTTGTGAAGGTATAACTAAAACTCGATGGAAGAAGCAGAGGAAGCGGTAGAACTTCGGGGTGGTTTGACGAAAGATCAACGGCAATACGGAGCCAGGCCAAAATCTGGGTATACGATCAACCTGAGGGAAAAAATGATTTAGGTTTATTTTTTATGGAAATTGGAATATTTTTAGTATTTTCTTTTGAAAAATGGGGGATATGCTTTTGTATTTTTTTTAAACGGTGGAGAAGGGAAAATCCCAGCATTGTTATTTTTATTAGGTTCCACTTGTATTATGTTTCCCTAAAATATAGGGAAAATGTCGAACAGGACCCGAGCCTGGGAAAAAGATAGGGTATAAGATGCATCACACGATTTGACTTGTTTCGAGGCACACAGACAAGGTCCTATTATTAAAATGGGCGAAATAACATGAAAATTTGGGCAGTATGAGGACCTGGAATTTTGGTAGAGTTTTGCATTATAACTAGTAAACTAGATTTGAATGTCCTAGGGTAGACATTTATATGAGGTTGATGAATTTGGAGGGTTAGTAGAAGGGTTCCCCCTTTATCATGACTACCACAATATACCTCTTGCCTATAAGGGAATCATTCATTTGTACGTGTGAACAATCCATTTGATATACCTGAGTGTATATGAATTTCCTCACAATATACCTCGCGGGGATGGTACATGTGAGAGGGAATTAGATATACTCGACGTATATAAATAAGTTCCCTACTATATACCTCTCATCATGAGTTCGGTAAAGCAGTAAGATGTGGTGGGGGGGAACCGTTCGATATACATTGAAGGTACTAGGCTAGTGTAAGGTGGAAATCATATCTCTTAGGTTAACCGCACCTCTCAAGACCGACACCCATCACGAAGTGACACCTAAGTACAAGATAAAATGATGATTAATATTGCCATGCTCATGTGATGTAGTGAGCAAAAATGCATGAGTCTTACTTAGTATCTTATGGAGAGTTTTATGTATGTTAAATAAAAGTAATACTACCACTATGAGGGGGTAATATACAAGTAGCAAAAGATAAGGGAGATAATCATGGAAAGCAAAACTGGAAAGTATATACATAGAGCATGGAGACTATACAATGCATGGTGATAGATATAGATTGTGAAGCATGCAAATATATAAGTGAGTGAGGGATATCTCCAAAGTGAGAGAGTGACATGAGAATAAAGTGGGTGAAAAATCATGCGAATATATACAAGTGAAAGAAATGTTGAAGTGTGTGCTAGTGAGACTAAACATCGATAATCTATAAGTGGTGGATGAAACATGTGTAAGTGAGCATGGAGATAGAAAAAAGTGAGGGTGTGTTCTAATCATGGATAATATACAACTAGTGTGTGAAGCATGTAAGTAAAAGTGAGACTATATAGGAGTGTGAGTGTGTGAAGTGAGCATAGTGAATATATACAAGTAAACATAGGTTGAAACATGATGAACATAAACATGTGAGTAAAAAGTGAAGCACGTGATAAGAAGGTGATATATACATGAGAAAAGAGCATGGTATAGATAATTATCATGATAAGAATGAGATATATATACTAGATGTAAGTGTAAGAGTAAAGAGAACATACAAGTGGAAGCATATGTACACATATAGAAAAGTAGGAGAGCAAAGAAATAACACCTATGTGAAAATAGAGTCTAGTCCTCTAAAAACGTCCCTAGAGGAGTCACCACTATGGACATCCGGTCAGATTCCTTTGGGGCGGGCCGGCCCCGAAATCAGGACTAGAGGGGAACAACCCTTTAAGAAATCGTCTCCCTCTCTTCCCACCATGCGTGTGCGGGTGATTTGAGGATATAGGGGTCCTCTTTTTTTCCACTCACACTAATATCTTCGCGATTTGCCTTGGATATAAAATCGGTTGTCGTCAAAAGGGGATAACACAAATGAATGGAGTCACCTGCCTATTTTACTCATAATAGGCAAAAGAAATGTAGCCATTTTGAGAGAATGGTATCAAGGTCATACTAATGCATATAAAACCAAATGAAGCAAGGGTATTGGGACTAAGTAATGAGAAGGTGTTAGGAATCCATTCCGCCCTTTCGATCTCTGATAGGCTATGCTAATATTCTCCTCTTCTCCAAAGCGTGATGTGTGTGTGTTGTGCATAATGTGAATAATGGGAGAAGGAAATCATCTAACTCACGCCATGGGAACGATGGAGCAGAATCATCCTAAGGAGCGTACCCAAGAATAAAACAAACATATAATGTGAGTATCCGTCGAATCACGATCCGCTATAGAAAAGCGAATGTGCATGTCAAACGACACATAAATATATAGGAGTTCGTGACTCACAAAATAAGTCAAAGATATTATAATAGCATAAAATAGGAAAGATAGGGCTCTAATACAAGGATTGGCCCGGGATGCCTACGTGGCCCATGGGGCATCAAAGTCCACGTAGTTCGATAAGTCATCGGTAACTCATAAACCCAAATTTAAGAGTTTTATTTGATTGTCTTTGAAAAAAGTATGCTGAAGTGTAAAGGTGTGAAAAAGTGAGGAAATCTTACTTTTGAAATTTACAGGTATCCTCTTTTTTATCTTTTTGATTTTATGAAAATAGGTTATGTGAATACCAATAATAAAAAAGGATGTTAATTGAAGTGAGATAATAAAGTAAGACAAAAAAAGATATTAAAATGGAAATAAAGTGAGTAAATAATACTAAATGGATAAACTAGAAAAGGAGTAGGAATAGACCTCCTAGAAGACTTTTGCTACTGACTTTTGATGGAAAGTAGGATGATTTTATGGTGGTATAAGCATGGTGAAGTAGGGTGAGGTAAGTGTCCAAACGTGGTAGGAAGGTGAGGTGAAAGAAATGGAATGAATGTTGGAAAATTGATTTTTTAGGAATGACAACGCTCTGATTTTGAGAGAACATTACTGATTTGTGAAAAGGAACCCCTTAGGAATGTGGCCATGGTCTCCTTAAATAGTGTCATTTTAGGGTTTTAGGGGGTGTTGATCGACATGGCCCCAAGCCTGCCTATCGGCATAGTGGTTGGATTTTCTGGGCAAGAAAAGTACACCCTGCCCAAAGGTAGGTCTTGGGTGCCTATAGGCAGTCCGAAACATACTTTTTCAAAAACACGGGCATAAAATGCAAATCTTAAGTTCGAATTGCACACGGATGGGACTGTTAGAAAGGGGATTCAGAGCCCTTCAAGAATATTTTGAGCCACTCTCAGATTCAATAGTTAACCAAAGTCAAATAGGGCTCGAAAGCACCCGCTGGACTCTAAATGGGGGATTTTTTTAAAATAAAAGGGTCGTTCGTGCGAACCATGAGGCCGATTCATGCATGAAATGGACTATTGGAAAGGGGATTCAGAGCCCTATGAGATTTCATGAGCTTCTCTTAGGTTAGAGAGGTAAACTTGCCTTTGATAAACAGTTTGAATCCAAGTCATTAATCCTCAAAATCTCCTTCTCGATTATTGTGATTCTTCTCTTAGCCTCTTAGGGTTTCTCTCAAAGCATCTAATGTGTTTTAGATTTAGATTAATGACTTTATGATGCTAATTTCCATTAAATAAACCTTAGGTCCCATAGGTCCCTCAACCAAATGATTCCAACTAACACTCCAATTGTTCCAAAACTCCACTCAAGCCATATACTAGCCTGATAGACTTAAAAAACAATAATTTAACCGGAAAAATGGATATTCTATATGCCCTAAATGCTAACCAAAATATAAGGATCTTTAATAAATCCAATAATTCCAAAAGTCGATATATTAATCGGTACGGGCCAAATAAGTCGATCAATAATCTATTAATTAATTACGCGTGATATGGAATTATAAGAAACTACTCACGATTGGTGCAATCCGACACTGATGGGATAATCGAAACAAGGAAACCCTCGATGTCTAGTCCCTGACCATTCCATAGTCGCCCATTATACACAATTACTTCCTAATGTTTAATTAATGTATTACCGCGTGTTGTTAATTCTAATATTACACAAGAATTACATAACACATATAAAATATAAATAATGACATCACATGTCACAGGAGGCAAAAATAATTAATTTCACAATTAAATATTATAATTAAAATGCGAGGTATTACACTAGAGGACCAGGAATCAAAACTACGGTGGATATTCGAGCTGATGCATTCATTTTTTAGATTGGTGGATACCAAGGACCGAGGGTTGTGACTGTCAAGTCAAAGTTGCGATGGAGATTAACAAAACTAGTACTATAGAGGTTAAAGGTTTAGAACGACAACGATTTGTGAATGCGGTCAAATCAAGGGTTATAAGTCATGTCTGTCCTTTTGTAATCCATGAAATTTTTGTAATAGTGGACTTATGTGTGGGGTTGGTGCATGTGGTGTTTCCTGAGAGGGTTTTCAGATTAAATGAATGTGTCTATATTTGTGTGATTACTTTTATTTTCCACCATTGTTAATTGCTATCACCTCATACTGAATTTGAACTTACTTAATTACTTGTAAATTGACTTAATGAATTTGGGTATGAAAAAATTAAACCGGTTATTTAATTTACACCTTATTTACTTTGTTTCAATTCATTAAAATTAAAATTTACATAGTGACCTTAGAAAAATAACTAATTGGGTTTAAAATTGGAGTTAAATTGGGATTAATTTATTTTATCGGCCCATAGAAAGACCCGTGCATTTTCAGTTCATTTCCTCCCGTTCCTTCTTCATTTTCTTAGCTATCATTAGCGTTCCTTTCATTTCCATCATCATTATCCTTTGAATCTCTCTAAAACTTCTTAACAAAATTCCATATTTTAAATAAAATTTTCTTCTTATCCTAATGTCCAAAATGGTCGAGTAAGTTTATGTCACCTTAAAGAACATTTTAGGGATTTTTACCAAAACTACAACTTCTCAATGATGTTAATATTAGGGTTTCCACAGAGGAAGAGGATATTTATGACAACTACATCGGGCATATCTCCATGCACACTATGGTACTAATGGAAGGGGTGGTCGATTCCCCTTCCATCCTATACTTTTTTAGGCACTCTACCATTATGGAGTTATTCCTATCAAAGTCATTATAGTATTTTTAGGTATCGACATGGTGACTGTTGTTATCAACCAAATTTATGGGAAAAATATGGGTCTAGATTAGATTAGGAACTGTTATGACCTTCAATCTAATGCAACATCTAGTACCTAGAATTTTAAGGTTTGAGATAGGTCTTACAGCCTTATATAATGGTTGAATAAGCCTGATAAGTATACAAACAAGGATATGTTGGTTTTCTCTAGGCTTCTCTACGATGATAGCTTGTATTATAAGGGTAATGAAGTGCGTGTAATCATAACTAATCTTAGTAATATGACATTCGCTATAATTTTAAGACCTTTATTGAACCAATTTTGTTGGCCTTATTTCTATACAAATTATCATAGAAGAAAGAAACCAAAAGACTACCAGGTTAATTTTTTTTACTTGAACAAAGTTTAGCATAGAAGAACTCTGGAAAGTGTTGGTTATGCATGTGCTTCTTAGCTACGAGTTAATAGTATTGTTGTCTAAGAATTTCACAATGGTTCCCCTTTCCAATATTATCACTATACGGTAATTAGTGACTCAAATAATCTGAATCTACTCCCCATCATCGACTCAGATTCCAAGAAGAATTACATGGGCGTTCATTATTCTTCAACCTCATGATCTCAAGAGATTTAGACTCTCAACATACGGGAAGAATTTTAACCATTTCACGTAATGAATAGTCTATTCATCCATATTATGTCAGTCTTGGGAGGATGAAGAAAAAATTAACTCCCACCAAAAGATTGACTTGGAGTGAACTAGAAAACAAGACTAACAAACGTCATCCTCCACCTATTGATCTTGTGTTTATGAGGGCCAATCTTGACAAATGGAAGTATTTTAATTATCTCTCAACACCTTTAGAAGCCATAAGAGGGGCAAGATGATTACTGAGAGAGATAGGGGAAGGGAAAAAAGAACAAATTAAGGTGACAATAGGGTCATGAAATAGAGGATCTATAAGACTCATCCTCCTACTCCCATTGACAAATCACGTGGGCCCACTACATTTCTAATCGTGGTCACTGCCAAAAAGAACCACCCCTCATCCTCTCTTTCTTCACCGTCCAATATTTAGCCCTAGCAAATAAGACCTTCATAACCGATGAATCAATATACCAAAATAATGAGGTTGATTATTTATATATCAAAGTGGTTTTTCTTCCCCGGGACATGTCATCCTTATAGAAATCTATTGGGAATCACCTTGTTAGAGAAGGAATGTAGCACATGGTGCCGATAAGATCGATTTTCTCCTTAAGTCTTACATTTACCTTATATGTCTTTATAAAAAAATTGACTAGTCATAATAACTTGTGTTTGGCATCCACGCAAGTCTTTTTGAAGACCTCCAATCAATTTGACAAATTGGGGAGGAGGAATGACTTCCTCTACAATCATACCAACTTAATGAAGAATCGGTTAGCCGATAAGGACAATAATATTATTGAATCGAATGACACTCTAAAGAAAATGTCCTCTACTAAGGAGGATTTAATAACCCATATTTTTTAGAAATTGATTTAATTAATTAAGTGGATTAATTTATTAAAATGAAATATTAAGTCAGAGTTTGAATGAAATAACAAAATATTTATTTTAAATGAGTTTGATGATTTTTGGAAAATTAAATAACTAATTTGAACATATGATTAATTACTTGGTATTTCGGTGTTTGGGTAGAAACCCTAGGGGCGTCTGAGTCTTTTTGGACTTGTTTAGACTCCAAACTAGAACTAGAATTACAAGTGGAATTAGATTTTGAGAATTATGTGACTTTTAATAAGAGAATCCTAATTAAATTAGGAAGACATGATATATATATATATATATATATATATATATATATATATATATATATATATATAGAGAGAGAGAGAGAGAGAGAGAGAGAGAGAGAGAGAGAGGGAGAGAGAGAGAGAGAAGACGACAAATGTACGCTCGTGACCTCACCAATACTAGCCGCCGTCGTGGCCTTGAACCCCAAACAATGGGGTATTTAACCCTCTATAGTAGCTTTGAGAGAGTGTTGGAGATTTTATAAATAAAGAAACTAGAACTTTTATTTTTGGTATGCTTACACACTTTTTGCAAAACACGGACAGCACAGACCATATTTTTTTAATCCTTAAACTCCAAATAAATGTCTTTAACCCTTAATTTGGGAGATTTACACTAGGATTTTAAAGAAAATCAAAGAAGACAAATTGGGTATTTTTAAAAGAGGAACAACTACTTATGCACATGAGATTTTCATAATACATTCAAAAGGAAGAAATATCCCTATTTTTCTCCTTACATATTATTTTATTTAAATTATGCCTAAACCTTAATTATTCAAGTTTTGTAAATATAAATGGGAACCTAATTAGGGGAAGTGATAACCTAATTCAAAATCTATTTTTATAAACTTATGGAATTGGATTTAATACTTGAAATCTCGCATATTTAGGATATTGGGCTTTGTTGATTTTGGAAATTGGATCGTGTCACATGTTAAATTTATATGAACATCGGAAATATGCTATGGTTTATGAAATCCTATAAATTATGAATATTATGTATACTATTGAAATATGTGGTTTAAAATTGTGAACTCCCATGTTTAAACCATTAAATGCCTTGATTTGATTAAGTCTCACTCAAATTTGAATGTTGGTTTTAGGCAACTTGTTGGGGTCTTTTATAGAATTTGTAAATCATATGGCTAAATTACTCATTCATATGGAATCAAACTTGTATAAATATGGATTAAAAGAATACGACTATGGCTAAGAGAATGTAATAATTATAGAATTGGTATGTGTTAAAATAATGACACAGTTGGGACGATTGAGCTATGTACTTTAGTTTGTAATTGACTACAAATAATATAAATCCAAGTACAAATTAAAGTATGTAACTCGATAGTCCTAACACTTGTGAAATTTCTAAAATAAGTTATCATTGCTATTAATAAATTTATCCAAAAAATATCACAACTAATCAATCTATCAAACTAGTAATTGAATAAGTTTATATTAAGGAATTAACAAGTCAAATCTCACATTAACCAGTCAATATCCCTGGACAGTTTACCTTCTTATTTAACTAAGCAATGTAAATAACCTGGTGAATATTTCAAGGTATTTGCAATCTAATGGAAAGATTTATGCAATTGATAACAAATCCAAATTATGTCGATCCAAATTAGACTGACTTGACATACTTTTGTTTCCCATTTCTCTGGCTTATTTTAAGTTTATTTACTATGTCAAGGTGGTATGTTCTTGACCAAACTTAGTTGTTTTCGTTGGTGAAATGTAAGTATATTAACTGAAGAATAACTATTATAGAAGAGTCCTAATGTGAACCAAAACAACAAACCCATACAACATAACACTACCCCAACATTGCCCAAACAAAACCCAAACCTAGTAAAACATATGGCCCAATTAGGCCCAAATACACATACCAAATCCAACAACATAACATTCTCTATCATAAAAAAAGATTCATAAAAAACCTTAAATATATTTGGACAACACGTGTCCCCCACTGAACATACATCCAATGAGAAAATGCCATCAAATGGACATTGTCATCCATTACCCTCTACTCCAGACGTATCATCCAAACCCATAAAATCCTGAGATAACTCTTTAACTTCAACCTTATTCTTCTTGTTCAGTATTCTCATGATGTAGAAGACCCAGAAACAAAAACCACCACCATAATCAACCACCACAACCAAAAAAAATCTTGAGATGCCTAAACCAGACCCCAACCAAGCAAGGATTCTTGAACCCCTTTGGAGATTGAACTAGACGTGACAATTTTGAAACATGCAATGACAGTAGTAAAATCTCAAGAAACATGTACATCGTCTCATCAAACATCAAATGTAAGCACCAAAATTATTGTATTAACAAAATTGATTTAAACTATGAACTAAATTTATATTTTCCAGCATCATCCCTTCATTCAATTGAGGATTCTAAGGTAAGGAGATAACTTCAAATTAAGACCAAAATTATCATACATGCAAACATATGACACCGAAAGAAGAAGAAGAAGAAGAAGAAGAAGAAGAAGAAGAAGAAGAAGAAGAAGAAGAAGAAGAAGAAGAAGAAGAAGAAGAAGAAGAAGAAGAAGAAAACCCTATAATATGAATATCGACACAACCATAGCTCAAATGTAAGTACCAATCTTTGTATTTCTCCAGATTTACTAATAACCACCATTGATTATATATGTATTTTGTAGCTTCCCTCCATTCATTCGACGATCCACATACAAGGAGAAATAAAAAATATACCATAATAGGATAACAACACACAACACCAGATAAAATCAGGAACTAGGAGGAAATGCATCAAACACTCTTGGAGGCTATATATATTTAGATTAGAAAATAATACTCCCCCATTATCCATATTCTAACTCCCACATCTTTATTCTTGGTTTGTAATGATTCCTCTTCTTTGATCATAGTCAACAATAACCCCCCCGTCCCCCCTTTAATTTTCTTCTTAGATGGATTCTCCCTCCCTACATATCTCCAATTAGTTTGGTTCCTTAAACATTTCTCCCATTTGCATGTTGCATATTGAATGATTTACTTTATCTGTTTGATTACCTAGTTGCACATTAACAGTTGATTTTTAAATTAGGTACTACCTTGGTTGGTATGTGCCTATTTTAGGCAATACTGACTTATTCTAAGTCGTACCACCTATTATTTTATGGGTTTATGTCTATTCTAATCTAGTAAACCCATTCTTAGGTTGTACCACAATTTTCAGGTGGGTATTTGCCTATTCTAGGCAAGATCGACTTATTATAAATTATACCACCCATTCTTAGGTGGGTTTATACCTATTCTAGGATGACCAACCCATTCTTCAGTTTTACTCCATTTTTAGGTGGATGTTTTCCTATTCTAGGAAAGACTGGCTTAATCTAAGTCATATCACCCATTCTTAGGCAAGTTTGTGCATATTTTAGGATAGCCAACCCATTTTTAGGTTTTATCATAATTTTTAGGTGGTTTTTTTATCTATTCTAGATAAAACCAACCTATTATAAGACTCACCACACCATCTTAGTTAACTTTGTGACTATTTTAGGTCAACTAACCCATTCTTAGGTTTACCACCATTTTAGGTGGATTTTTGCCTTTTCTAGGTGAGGCCGACTTATTCTAAGTCATACCACCCATTCTTTGGTGGGCTTTTTCCTATTCTATGTCGACCAACCCATTATTTGGTTTCCCACCATTTTTATATGGGTTTTACCTATTCTAGACAAGATTGACTTATTCGAACTTCGTAGCATCGATTCTCAGGTTGAATTGTGCCTATTCTAGGCCGACCAACCTTTTCTTAGGATATACCATCATTTTTAGGTGGGTTATTTCATATTAAGAGAAACTTATTACAAGTTGTACCACCCGTTCTTTGGTGGGTTTGTGCCTATTATATTCCAACCAACCCATTCCTATGTTGGACCACTGTTTTCTTTCAGGTGGGTTTTTTATATCGAATAATCTCATAATGGTGGAATACACATAAATTGAACAAAAGAACATAAATTTTTATTTTTAATATAGAATTAAATAATTATATTTTAGGTTAAAGATTAATTTAAACTAAGATAATTTTTCTAATGGTAAGATCTCGGTCCTCTTATTAATGTACGACCACTCTTAGTTATGACACAATTTTCTATAAGATGACTTTTTCCTTGGTAGAAACATCCCGCATACCTAGTCGCCCACTATAAATTTTCGATACTTGACCATATTGTTGTGGTTCTTGGAAAGTTCTTATTTATATGCAACAAGGTGGATGAGGTTGTGTTCCCTTTTTTCTTTTATTTGGTCCAAATCCTAAGCAAGATGGTCATCAATATGGTAGTCCTCATAGATTTGGGACCTAAGTGTGGGAAAGTATATGTATGAAGGAATAATGAACTCCATTACATAAGTTATTGCATAAGGAGTTTCACCGGTGGTTCTTGTAGGAGTTGTCTGTAGGCCCAAAGGACAAAGGGGAGTTTATCCACCTTTTTTCCTTTGGTTTTTTCTCGTTGGCCTTGATTTGGCAAGGATACACTACAAGAAAATGGGTATTACGGATGGGAATATTTGGGACGGTTGTGTCATTTTGTCCCAGTTTGAGTATACGACGAGAATTTGCAAAATTTAGACTTGGGCCTAAAAACATGGTGTCAAGGGGTGAAAGCATAAAACAGCCACAAAACGGTCCCATAAGAGGCATGAGCACCTTGCATAGGATCAATGTAACTCATACGAACCGATCGCATAGCCATTGGACTCTCAGTTTGAGTGTACAATGAGAATTTACAAAATTTAAACTTAGGCCTAAAATATTGCGTCAAGGGGTGAAATTGTAAAACAGACACAAAATGGTCCCGTACGAGGCACGAGACCAATGTAACTCGTATGAACCGACCGTGTAGTCACCGGACTCCCTATTTGAGTATACGACGAAAATTTGTAAAAAATTAGACTTGGACTTAAATACATGGCGTCAAGGGGTGAAAATGTAAAACGGCCACAAAATAGTCCCGTAAGAGGTACGAGCACCTCACATGGGACCAATGTAACTCGTACGAACTGACCGCGTAGTCACCGGCCTTTCGATTTGAGTAAACAACGAGAATTTTCATAATTTAGACATGGGCCTAAAAACATGGCGTCAAGGGGTGAAAGTGCAAAACATCCACAAAACGGTCCCATAAGAGGCACGATCACTTTGCACGGGATCAATGTAACTCGTACGAACCGATCCCATAGTCACCAGACTCCCGATTTGAGTATACGATGAGAATTTGCAAAATTCAGACTTAGGCCTAAAATATGGCGTCAAGGGGTGAAAACATAAAACAGTCCCAAAACGGTCCCGTAAGAGATATGGGCACCTCGTACGGGACCAATGTAACTCGTAGGAGCAAATCGCGTAGTCACCGGACTCCCGGTTTGGGTATACGACGAGAATTAGCAAAAAATTAGACTTAGGCTTAAAACGTGGCGTCAAGGGGTGAAAACATAAAACAACCACAAAATGGTCCCGTAAGAGGCATGGGAACCTTACACGGGATCAATATAACTCGTACAAATGACCGTGTAGTCAGTGGACTCTCGATTTGAGTATATGACGAAAATTTGTAAAAAAATTAGACTCGGGATTAAAAACATGGCGTCATGGGGTGAAAACGTAAAACAACCACAAAACGGTCCCGTAAGAGGTACGAGCACCTCACACGAGACTAATGTAACTCGTATGAACCAATCGCGTAGTCACCGGCCACCCGATTTGGGTATACAACGAGAATTTGCAAAATTTAGACTTGGGCCAGAAAACATGGCGTTAAGGGGTGAAAGCATAAAACAGTCGCAAAACGTTCCCGTAAGAGGCACAATCACCTCGTACGGGACCAGTGTAACTCGTACGAATCTACCGCGTAGTCACCGACCTGCCGGTTTGAGTATATGATGATAATTTGCAAACGGTTATAAAAATTAGACTTAGGCTTAAAAACATGCCGTCAAAGGGTGAAAACGTAAAACAACCCCAAAAAGGTCCCGTAAGAGGCACGAGCACCTCGCACGGGATCAATGTAACTCGTAAGAACTGACCATATAGTCACGGGACTCGTAGTTTGAGTATACAAGGAGGATTTGCAAAAATTTAAACTTACGCTTAAAAACATGCCGCGTAATCCCTGGACTCCCGGATTGAGTATACGACGAAAATTTGTAGACAGCTAAACTTAGGTTTAAACATTATTTGATTACTGATATCTTTTTTGTTTTGTGTCTTATATTTTTTCGTAGGATAACATTTTAGGGTTATATTTTATTCGCGTGGAACACCTGAACAAATCAATGGTTGGCGCCAGGTTGATTGCTTATTTATTATTGTTGTTGATATGCGAGATTGTTGTTTTAAAAAAAAGCTGGCCGTTCGAGCTTTTGTGTTGATTAAACACGTTGGTTTTCATGTATAAACAAAGGAGACTCTGTCGAATTTTTTAAAAATTATAAAGAATTGTTGATATGCGAGATTCTTATTTTCAATTTTTTTATGGTCGTGCGGGCTTTTGTGTTAATTAAACAGGTTAGTTTTCATGTATAAACAAAGGAGACTCTATCGATTTTTTTTTTTAATTGTAAAGAGATGTTGATATGAGAGATTCTTTTTTTCAATTTTTTTATGGCCACGCGGGTATTTGTGTTGATTAAACAGGTTGGTTTTCATGTATAAACAAAGGAGACTCTGTCAAATTTTTTTAAAAATTATAAAAAGTTGTTGATACGGTTTTTACCGTCCCGAATACCCATTTTGAAATTAATTGAAACTACCTTTTGGGATGATTTTTACAGTCCTAATTGGGTTGCCAGAATCTGAGTAGTATTAGGGACGGTTTATCCCTCCCTAATACTACTCACGGGAGCAGGAATTTATTCACGGGAACGCCTTTTGGGATAGAAAAACCCGTCCCTTATGCCAAATGTAGAGCGTCCATGAATTAACATTTAGGATGCTAAAACCCGTCCCTAAAATATTTGCGACGCCTAGTATAAGGGATGGATTTTTGTTGTTGCAAAATATGTCCTAAATACTCTTTGGGGATGGTTTTTGTACATTTAGGGATGGATTTTTACCGTCCCTAATACTCATTTTTCTTGTAGTGATAGTTTTGTTAGAGATCTTATACCATCCATTGTAGAATGGGAAGACCACTCAAGTATAGTGATTACGATCCTATATTCTACACATATGTCCTAGAATAGGTCATTATTTAATTGGATCCGATTTTATAACACAAAGGCACTAAGGATTACCAATCGAGTAATGATGTTCCTCTAGCCAAATCTCCTGGTGTCAACTTCTCTAATGTGGTTTATAGGATATGCTATAACAAATTTGGTGAATTAGTTGATCGTTGTAATTATAAACCTACAATTGCCTAAAATCATTGGCAATGGGTTGACTATATCCACTCTCAATCGAGCAAACATGAAAGGACTTATAAGGTGGTTCAAGTAACCAGTTTGGTTCCTAATGATAGGATTGAACTGCTAGCACTTGGGAAACTTTTAGAAAAAATTATTTATGTCCAATTTCATGAAGGGATACCAATACCCCCATGAGATAGCTCGGTATGATGGTGATTGTCCTCCAAGATGAGCTTTGTAACTTACTTTGAGCATTTCCCTGATAATCTTATGTACATGGTCTAGATGCACACACTTGCATAATGGATTCGTTAATGGTCGTCGTTAAGAAGATTATTTGTATCAAGGTAAAAATGGTTGACTTTATTTTCATCTTCAAAACTTCCTTTTTGTCGGTTAGGAGCTTCTCATTTCTAAGGTAGGTAGTGATTGGGTCCATCCAGTTAGGTGTCTGATAGATCTCCATATCCAAAACATTAATTTTTGTCTACTCTATTCTTGGTCGATCAATGTATTCCACTTTAATTATCCTCTTACGATCGATGGATTACATTATAATTATCCTCTTCAAGTCGGTATAAATTCTTGAGGCTAAAGTAATCAGGGTGTTAGCATGACTATTAATATTCATAGGCAATCGTTGTAAGACCGCTTTAAAGTTCTTAAGAAGACTTCTTATTATTTCCCCATAGATTAAAATCATGGTAACTCTACCTTCATATTCTCTACTCAACTAACTAGCTATGAGTTGCGAATCATAGTGGATGGCGATGCTTTTTGCCCCCATTATAATTTTCGTTGTAAAGTCAACTATAATTGCTTCATATTATTCTTCATTTTCGGATCCCTTGAACCTAATTCGGACAACTTTCTCAATAATGTCCCTTTATATAGTAATAAATACGATACTAATAATGATGCCTCACTCGTTAGCAGCTAAATCCATGAATAGTTTTTAGTTAGTAAGACTGTTAAATGGATTGTGGATGATTGGTCCTCAATCGTTGATGTTGAATAATTCTAGGAGTGAGAAAGGCTAGATATATTCTGTTTTTTAACTTCCTGGGGATTTTTCTATGAAATCGTCTAATTCCTGCCTTTGATGGTAATTCTCAACTCATACTTGATATCGAGATTTACTCGTTCTAGTGACCACTTTGTCATTCTATCCGTTAGGGTCGCTTTCTTTAAGACCATCTTATGAGAATAACGGGTGAGGAAGACTATGATATAGCATCAAAATGGTGCCTTAGATTTTTGGACGACCTAACTTGGGACAATATGATATTTTAAATGGGAGTATATCCCCTTTAGGCTTCTAGGATAGTATTACTAATGTAATACATCAGGTACTTATATTTAGTTTCTTATCAGACTAGTGCCCCACTAGCTGCATGTTGTAACACGGATAAGTATAGGTGGAGCTTTTCACCACTCACTAACATCGATAACAATGTTAGGGAGCCTATGTACCTTTTGATCCGATCTAACGCCTCATCATAATATGGTGTCTAGATTTTCTTGTTGACTTTATTTAATGTTTGAAAGAAAGTTTAACATTTATAGGATGACTTGGATATAAATAAATTAAGTAGTGATAATATTCCAATGAGCACTTCCACCTCCCTAACTGCGGTCCGCTTCTTGATCTTCTATAAGGATTTAATCCAATATGGACTGACTTTATGCCCTTTTGGTAACATTATAGCCTGGAAACTTTCCCTAGCTCAAGAAAAACTTTGATTCATTGAGCTTCATTCTATATTTCCTTAGTATCTTGAAAGTTCTAGAAAGGTCCCTAATGTGATTAGTGGATAACTTGCTCTTTACAAGTGTGTCGCATATATATACTTCCATAGTTTAACTGATCCACTTCGTGAATATATTTGTGACCAACCTTTGTTAGGTTTCCCCGGGGTTCTTGAGTCCTTATAGTATCACTATTCAATAGTATAGTCTTACTATGATAATGAATGAAGTATTCTCTTGATTGGGCCTGATCAACGGTATTTAATGGTACCCGAATAAATAATCCATAAAGCTCGCTCATTCATATTTAACTCAATCTCGTTCATATTTAATAATTGAGTTAAGAAATTGGTCGATCCTTGTTAATGGAAATATATATTTGGGGTAAACCTTATTAAGGTCGGTTAACTCCACACAAATTACCCATTTACCACTTTACTTTCGAACGACCTCCCTATTGGAGATCGAATTTGCGAATCAGACATCTTGATAGAATTGGCATGAAGTATCTTCTTAACTTCATCCTCCATCTCTTTGACCTTCTTTGTAGATGACTCCCTTAACTTTTATTTGACATGTCAGCTAGCCGAATGTACATGCATCCAATAGCAAACGACCTCTAGATCAATGTCTAAAAGATCATAAATATTCCAAGCAAACTTGTTAACATTATTTTTCAAGAACTCTAGGAGCATATCAACTTCCTCTTCTAGTAATTTTGAGCCAATGAGAAGTACTTATTTATCTTTCTGGCTATATTAATAGTTCATTATTTTGTCATTACTCGATCGATAGGGGACACTTTTATCTTTTCAACCCATGGACGATCACCTTTTTGTTTCTTATTGTCTTGATCAGCCACAAAGGTGTCACCCTTGAGCCGTTCTTTGAGTGATTGTGCTTTTGATTGATAGAGATGATAAAATAACTCATAGATGTTACCTGTCTCCCATTACTGGTCATGAACTTTAGCTTCCAGTGGAGAGAAGAAAACATAACCCTCATGTTATATGGACACCCTCTCCCAAGGATGGTGTTATATGGTGATTTTGATGCTACCACATGGCATTCTATATCCTTATTACTAGTACCAACTTTAATTGGAAGCTTAATCTATTCCAGAGGAGTATCCATATTACTATTGAAATTAATCAATTATTCAAACTTATTATCAAAATTATGAATGTTGTATCCAAACTTATAGAGAAATTATACATACATGATCTCTTAGGAGCTTCCCTGATCCATTATAGTTATTAACCCTTAGATTGAGGACTTAGTCTTCCTTATGAAGTATGTTGAGTCCGACCAGATCTTCGTAACTGAACATGATAACTCAGTCAAAGTTAATCTCCTTATGATCTCTTTTAATAAGGGCGGGTGTGGAAACCTCAATTTTGAAGGCTTCCTAGATGTTAAATGCAATTTTGATTCGCTCACGAAGCTTCTTATCGATACACTAAGATGGTCGTTATAGCCATGGATGGCGTCCACCATGTCTAAAGGAAAAATCTTGTCATTTTTTTACTGGCGCTAACTCGGATGCCTACTTTCTATTTACACCATATTTTATCAGGTTATGTCTCTTGACGTTTTTAACACATGCCTAGATGACAAGGGAAGTTAGTGGTGCTTATATGGTGGTTATTGCAGGATTTTTTTTTATAAAAGTAGTGGGTAGCTTAAAGCGGTTATTATTTAAATTCAAATTAAAATATTTTTTGGAGGCAAGTATGGGTGGTTAGCGTAGAGAAATAATTTGAATTCAAATTGGATGTTAATTAGAGCCAAAAGTAATTAATTATTATAGACAACTAAAAATTCGGCCCTTGACGAGATAAAAAAAACATCTCCAACCGATTAAACAAAACGATGTCTTAATATTTTATCCTTTAAATTTAAGCACCTTTCTATCTTTAATCCTTTAATTTTCAGCCATGTAATCTTACTTTCCTTCAATTAAGTGCAAGTTTATTCAATTTTTAGCCTTTAAATTTCCAACAATTTACGTTACTCATTTTGTCATAACAAAAGTCCTAATAAGTTAGGAATGCCAATGAACATACAAATGTTGTGCGTGTAGTATTTCATTTTCAAAAAACATATTTTAGTGCTAGAAAAAGGGGGCACATGCTATCAAAATGACCAAACGAGTCTTTCTCGTTCAAGATTTAGACCAATATTTGGTAAATGATGAATTTCGGAGGTGTGTGGGACATATGGTCAAAACTCTCAATGATTTAACCCAAAGTTTATTTTGGTTTGTTAAAATTCTTAGTAATTCATTGGTAACAGTCTCTCTCACACCAACCTTCTACAAAGTTCCTACTTTGACAAAAACTATTGGGAAAGAAAATTCCACAGATATGGAAAATAAATATGTTAATGATTCTCAACCTTTAGCATTACAAAATCAGAATGCTAATTTAGAATTAGGGGGTTGGAAGATAATCAAAAGATTTTAAAACTTGGAGCGTCCAAAAGTTGGTATTCAAACCAAATTTTAGGCAATAAGAAGAAGTTCAAACATATTCTGAGTTCGAGTTCAAAATTAAGCGAAATATGTGCTTAAAAGACATTGAAAATATTATCCATTAACCACTATGTTTATCATCCGAATCAACTCTCATGGATTATGAACTATAACAGGGGTTGGTAGGAACTATAAATCAATTTTTCGAAAAACTATGGAGCCACGATCATGGGGAATAAATTTTAACACCAAAAGTTAGAATCTTGTTGGCTTCACAATAGCCTTGATTTAAGTCTTAGGTTGTGCAATCACCCAAGATGATAGAATGTACCTGAAGTACAAATTGCTCCTTACGAATAGTCCGTTCCATAAGAACGACGAGAATTATCATGGAATACATTCACTTTGTATCATTTAATCCTCTATATCGCTCAATGGGAAAATGAAGTGAATAATGATATTGCAACATCAAATGAGATGTAGTCACATGGACTAGATGCAAAAATACTTGCCATGAAATAAATTCGACAACAAATAAATTTAATGCATGCCAGTAGCTTGAAAAACATATAGGTCCCAACTACTTAACACCCTTGTAGTGGATGTCAAATAAAATCATGCCCAAATAATGCTCTAGAAGAGGTTATACATAACGCTGTGTAATACCCCGTATTTTTATTCTTTATTAATTTGGGGATTTATTAAATTTAATGTGAGTTATTAATTTAATATAAACCCGGAAATTAATTACTTTATAATTATTACCGTGATGTGAGTTAGTAATTATGGGAAACTTGTTGAATATTACTAATGAGTAGAGTAATATATAATATTGGTTCTATTAAATGTCAAGAGTGAATAAAATGACAATTTTGAAAATTTGAGTCGGGACGCGCCCGTGTCGCGTCGGGACTAAATATTGATTTATAAAAGTAAATAAATTATAAGTTGATCGTATGGTCATTTTGAGTGTGCCAAAGTGTCCGAAAGGGTCGAGATAGTCAGAAAAGTGTACCCGGGGGTTTAGTCTGGGTCTCGGGGCATTTTTAGGCTTATTTAGCGCCCCGAGAGGGCATTTTGGACATTTTATAATTTTGGGCAATTAAACCCATGAATTTTCAAGGGTTATATCAGATGTATAAGGTTGCCTTCTAGGGTTAACACAACCAAAGATAAGTGACGGCCATAGGAGAGGGAAGGAGAGAGTTTGCCAAGGTGTTCTAGACCAAAAATTCATCTGGTTGCACCGCCACCACCACCAACGCGTAGATCGCGCGATGGGGAACGCAACCACACCAAATTTGTCCACAAATTAGAACTCTGAAATTTCTAAGCAAGTGTTTATCTTGCTTAATTTCGTTAATTCATCACTCATGTTAGTCTAGGGATGATTAGGATGAGTTTCATGGAAGAAAACCCATGTTGGAGATAGGAAATTGCATGTAGTAATGATATATATGGAAATCTGGAAATTCCCTTCATATGTAGAGGTTGAACCAAGGATTTATGATGTTTGAGAAGGAGAAATTTTGGAAAATGATTGATTAGAACAAAGTTAAATAAATTTCTAGGGTTCATAAGGTTTATATAAGTTTTGCCCCTTTTAACCCATGGTTATTGATGAAAATTCACATGCTTTGCGTAGAAGATGTTTAATTTGGGTTTATAATGATTGTAGTTCGAACTTTTGGGAGTTTGGGTGTGAAAAATATGGATTTGGTTGATATTGGATGATAGAACCCGTAACTGTTAAACGGCAGAATTATCCATACCTATTTGATCGATCGATCGAACCAGGAGTGTCGATCGATCGACGCATCGATCGATCGAGCTCCTACCATCGATCGATCGACCCCTTCTGGCAGACTCATATTTCCCCTTTTAAATAGTTAAATTCAAATTAAATGAGTAAAAATATTTGGACATCCTTATTAAAATATTTTGGGAGATAAAGAAGACCAGTAGGACTTATTAATAATTATGAGACCTTTAATGTATGACGAGATTTGCATTTTTGGTATGTTTACATATAAGGGACGATAGAATTACGTATTAAAGGGAAAGACGCGTAAGATAGTTACGATGGAAAATATATGAGTACCTACTGAATTCTACACTTGGGAGGATAGATTCCATGAGTGTTACGTAGTAAGTAGGAATAATCCCTCAAACTAAAAGTAAGAGACGAACCGTTATAAGTGATAACTAAATAATGAGAAATAAGGATAAATGTTATAATTATGGGTTATGAGATGAACCTAAATTTGATATAGAAAGAGTAGTATATTTACATGATTGTGTTTATGCATATACTATATACGTATAAAAATCATGTCCGCACTACTTGCTATCCCTGAGGTTAACGCGCTGGGACAGTCTTATCTCGATGTGACCTTTACGGGGGATATTGACTTGTACCCAAGAAGATAGGAATCCTAGGTACAGGCTATCGTATCGATAGTCACGGTCCTAAGAGACGCGAGGGTATGTGCCGACCTCTTGGACTTGGAAACTATGCTTCGCCTCAAAATTATTTGTGTATGTATTAATACAGTTCGAGAATGATTCCGAACTTGTATTTTCCTTAGTACGAGTGATACGGGGGTTGGATAGTTGAGTATGCCCGCACCATAATTTTTATGTGGGGTGCTGTTAGAATGTATATATTATACTACGAGTATTTAATATATATATGAATTTCTAAAATTTGGAACTTCCTATTGTGTTTATGGTATGTAAGAAATGAATACTGACTTCAATTTGTAAATGCCTGTTTTGAAAAGTATAATAGGACACTGGGAAACTTTATTAGCAAATAAGGTTTAAATGAGAACTTTGTGATCGAATGAAATTATCCTCTTAAACAATTAAATTGTTCAGTTTTAAATCTTACGAGTAACCTAAGATAAGTTAAACCGTTGGGAAGGTTAGTGCGATAGGCGTGCACATTAGAAGAGAGGTGAGAATTTCTCAAGGGAGTGCCGCACTAATATATTGTTGCATTGACCTGTAAACATTTTAAATACTTGCTAAACAAATTTTAAATCATTTACACTATCGGGCTCTGACCCGTTTCTATTTTCTTTTCTTCCGTATATATTTGTATATATTACAAGTGCCCAGCCACAGAGGCGTCTTGCATAGGATCCTTTGGAAGGAACGTGTGGCAGCTTAGGTGGGAGTTGCTGGCCTCTTGCTTAGACGACCTCATTCATTTGATTCTACTCTTAGCATTATTTATTTCAGTTGGGCTTGTGTCGCCCTTTCCATTATTCATATTGTTTTATTGGATATTGTAATCCATTTATTTCCAGTACTTGCACTTTGGGATTTATTATTTCCAGGATGTTTTCATTTAAAGTATTAAATGTTGGATTCAACTAGTTGAATGTTTGATTAATTGGGATTGTATGTTCCAGGATAGTTGTGGTGTGACTATTAAATTGTGAATTATGCAAAGTTTTAAATGTTGGTTTATATAAAATAAAATTTCGAAAGTAATGTCTAAAAATGGTTTTGACACTTAGCTTAGTTATTTAGGGTGTTTAAATTGGAAAAAGTATTTTTGACAGTGATACTAAGAATGAACCAACTGTTCACCTTGATTTTAATTTAATAAAGGAGTGATCGCCCGGTATTTAATTAGGCGGGGTGTCACAGGTGGTATCAGAGCATCAGGTTCTAGTGTCCTTAGGATCTGTACGGCTTATTTCACTTTCAACTTAGCATTTTTGTTATAGAGCCCTATTTTAGGATTGTTGTATTCTTGCTTTTACATTTACGTCTTCAGCTATTTGAGATTTGATGATAACTGTAGACTAATAAATTTCCTTCACGTTTCGAATGCCTCCGAGACGTGCACCAAAGGATAGGCGTGCCCAAGCCGAGCAGCCAGCAGCTCCGGCTCAGGGTACTGTAACAACCCGCGTAATTTTCGGCTATTTTAATTAATTTCTGAAAAATGGAGGAAAATAAAGTTTTTGATAAATTTATTTTTATTGCTCAAATATGTTGGTTATAATTTTTAAAGGCGAGAATTTCAAACGGTTTCGAAAATGGAGTTAAAACGGATTTTAAAATGATTTTTAAATGTTTTTAACTCTTGGAGTTGTTTTGACTTCCAACTCTTCATTTCTTTGCCTTATTTAAAGGAGTCTTTTGGATTCCAACTCTTCATTTCTTCGCATTATAAAATAAAGTTGTGGGTAACCTTTTTAACATAATTTTGGCACAAATTTTGGCAGCAAATATATTTTATATTCCTCTTCTTTTTATATAAACATTGGCCCTTGAGATTTGTGAGTTCCAAGCTTAGATTTGAGGTGTTCTTGGGGCTATTTTGTTGGAGGTTCTTGGAGGAGATTTTGTAGATCTTTTGAGATGATCTTGAGGATGTGATCATTGGTTTCTCATCATGGTTTGAGGTATGGGGTTTTACACAATATGCTCCTTAAATCTCGCGAGTGTCATTCTCTTTGATTTATTATTAATTGAACTCATATTTGAATTGTTAAATTCATTGAAATCTGGAAAATAATTGTTGGAATTATTTTGATTCATGTGGTATCATTATATTGTTGATGAGCACGTTGTCGTGAGATTTTAATATGGCACGGATGTTGGGCACCCGCCAAAATTCCTGTTTCCCGGGCTATGGTTTGATAACGCATATACGGATGTGGTGAGGCCTGGTGACCCGGTTAAAGTGTTGTTGAGAAACTTATTGATAAAATGCTATTGAGATTTGCATTTGATTTGAATATTCGTACTCGTGTTGTTACGTTTTATTCATCGCTAACATATATTTGTTGAGCATCTTTCTTGTCGTATTGTGTACTTCCCCATATTTTCTTTTAGTGACAGGTTAGCACGGATTTTGGGGCGCTATGGAGATTGATTTTAGCGAGGATTATTTGGGAAAGATTTGTATTATTTTGATGTATAGAGCTTTGGAGATTTGTATTTTATTTTCGAGTTAGATAGTTGTAATTTTAATTCGAGAGACTTGTTGTAATTGAAGAGATTGAGATTAGTGAATTTATATTATTGTGGGTTTATTTAGATGCTCTATACCTTGTCACTTGTGGATTTGGATTTATTTTATCGCATTAGCGCTCCGTTCGCTCTCCCCGGGCGGGCGGGGTGTTACAAATGGTATCAGAGCTTAGGTATACAGCAACCCTCGGGGCTTGAGTTTTGGGTTCATTGCGTGGTTAGCAATTTTTGGAGATAGAAAATTTTAGGTAATATTCGTGATAGGCATCTAGATTAGATGTGCGGAATTTATTTTTGGAGACAAAATTATTTTTGGAGATTGTTAGCCTGATTTTTGAGAGTTAGGCATTCGACGAATTTCGAGGGCGAAATTCCATTGTTAGTGGGGAAGTGTAACAACCCGCGTAATTTTGGGCTATTTTGATTAATTTCTGAAAAATGGAGGAAAATAAAGTTTTTGATAAAATTATTTTTATTGCTCAAATATGTTGGTTATAATTTTTAAAGGCGAGAATTTCAAACGGTTTCGAAAATGGAGTTAAAAAGGATTTTAAAATGATTTTTAAATGTTTTTAACTCTTGGAGTTGTTTTGACTTCCAACTCTTCATTTCTTTGCCTTATTTAAAGGAGTCTTTTGGATTCCAACTCTTCATTTCTTTGCATTATAAAATAAAGTTGTGGGCAACCTTTTTAACATAATTTTGGCACAAATTTTGGCAGCAAATATATTTTATATTCCTCTTCTTTTTATATAAACATTGGCCCTTGAGATTTGTGAGTTCCAAGCTTAGATTTGAGGTGTTCTTGGGGCTATTTTGTTGGAGGTTCTTGGAGGAGATTTTGTAGATCTTTTGAGATGATCTTGAGGATGTGATCATTGGTTTCTCATCATGGTTTGAGGTATGGGGTTTTACACAATATGCTCCTTAAATCTCGCGAGTGTCATTCTCTTTGATTTATTATTAATTGAACTCATATTTGAATTGTTAAATTCATTGAAATCTGGAAAATAATTATTGGAATTATTTTGATTCATGTGGTATCATTATATTGTTGATGAGAACGTTGTCGTGAGATTTTAATATGGCACGGATGTTGGGCGCCCGCCAAAATTCCTGTTTCCCGGGCTATGGTTTGATAAAGCATATACGGATGTGGTGAGGCCTGGTGACCCGGTTAAAGTGTTGTTGAGAAATTTATTGATAAAATGCTATTGAGATTTGCATTTGATTTGAATATTCGTACTCGTGCTGTTACGTTTTATTCATCGCTAACATATATTTGTTGAGCATCTTTCTTGTCGTATTGTGTACTTCCCCATATTTTCTTTTAGTGACAGGTTAGCACGGATTTTGGGGCGCTATGGAGATTGATTTTAGCGAGGATTATTTGGGAAAGATTTGTATTATTTTGATGTATAGAGCTTTGGAGATTTGTATTTTTTATTCGAGTTAGATAGTTGTAATTTTAATTCGAGAGACTTGTTGTAATTGAAGAGATTGAGATTAGTGAATTTATATTATTGTGGGTTTATTTAGATGCTCTATACCTTGTCACTTGTGGGTTTGGATTTATTTTATCGCATTAGCGCTCCGTTCGGTCTCCCCGGGCGGGCGGGGTGTTACAAATGGTATCAGAGCTTAGGTATACAGCAACCCTCGGGGCTTGAGTTTTGGGTTCATTGCGTGGTTAGCAATTTTTGGAGATAGAAAATTTTAGGTGATATTCGTGATAGGCATCTAGATTAGATGTGCGGAATTTATTTTTGGAGACAAAATTATTTTTGGAGATTGTTAGCCTGATTTTTGAGAGTTAGGCATTCGACGAATTTCGAGGGCGAAATTCCATTGTTAGTGGGGAAGTGTAACAACCCGCGTAATTTTGGGCTATTTTAATTAATTTCTGAAAAATGGAGGAAAATAAAGTTTTTGATAAAATTATTTTTATTGCTCAAATATGTTGGTTATAATTTTTAAAGGCGAGAATTTCAAACGGTTTCGAAAATGGAGTTAAAACGGATTTTAAAATGATTTTTAAATGTTTTTAACTCTTGGAGTTGTTTTGACTTCCAACTCTTCATTTCTTTGCCTTATTTAAAGGAGTCTTTTGGATTCCAACTCTTCATTTCTTCGCATTATAAAATAAAGTTGTGGGCAACCTTTTTAACATAATTTTGGCACAAATTTTGGCAGCAAATATATTTTATATTCCTCTTCTTTTTATATAAACATTGGCCCTTGAGATTTGTGAGTTCCAAGCTTAGATTTGAGGTGTTCTTGGGGCTATTTTGTTGGAGGTTCTTGGAGGAGATTTTGTAGATCTTTTGAGATGATCTTGAGGATGTGATCATTGGTTTCTCATCATGGTTTGAGGTATGGGGTTTCACACAATATGCTCCTTAAATCTCGCGAGTGTCATTCTCTTTGATTTATTATTTATTGAACTCATATTTGAATTGTTAAATTCATTGAAATCTGGAAAATAATTGTTGGAATTATTTTGATTCATGTGGTATCATTATATTGTTGATGAGCACGTTATCGTGAGATTTTAATATGGCACGGAGGTTGGGCGCCCGCCAAAATTCCTATTTCCCGGGCTTTGGCTTGATAAAGCATATACGGATGTGGTGAGGCCTGGTGACCCATTGATGTGTTGTTGAGAAATTATATTGATAAATTGTTTGAGATTTTCATTCCGATTTGAATATTCATACTCGTGTTGTTACGTTTTATTCATCGCTAACATATATTTGTTGAGCATCTTTCTTGTCGTATTGTGTACTTCCCCATATTTTCTTTTAATGGCAGGTTAGCGTGGATTTTGGGACGCTATAGAGATTGATTTTAGCGAGGATTGTTTGAGAAAGATTTGTATTATTTTGATGTATAGAGCTTTGGAGATTTGTATTTTTATTCGAGTTAGATAGTTGTAATTTTAATTCGAGAGACTTGTTGTAATTGAAGAGATTGAGATTAGTGGATTTATATTATTGTGGGTTTATTTAGATGCTTTATACCTCGTCACTTGTGGATTTGGATTTATTTTATCGCATTAGCGCTCCGTTCGCTCTCCCCGGGCGGGCGGGGTGTTACGAATGGTATCAGAGCTTAGGTATACAGCAACCCTCGGGGCTTGAGTTTTGGGTTCATTGCGTGGTCAGCAATTTTTGGAGATAGAACATTTTAGGTGATATTCGTGATAGGCATCTAGATTAGATGTGCGGAATTTATTTTTGGAGACAAAATTATTTTTGGAGATTGTTAGCCTGATTTTTTAGAGTTAGGCATTTGGCGAATTTCGAGGGCGAAATTCCATTGTTAGTGGGGAAGTGTAACAACCCGCGTAATTTTGGGCTATTTTAATTAATTTCTGAAAAATGGAGGAAAATAAAGTTTTTGATAAAATTATTTTTATTGCTCAAATATGTTGGTTATAATTTTTAAAGGCGAGAATTTCAAACGGTTTCGAAAATGGAGTTAAATCGGATTTTAAAATGATTTTAAAATGTTTTTAACTCTTGGAGTTGTTTTGACTTCCAACTCTTCATTTCTTTGCCTTATTTAAATGAGTGTTTTGGATTCCAACTCTTCATTTCTTCGCATTATAAAAGAAAGTTGTGGGCAACCTTTTTAACATACTTTTGGCACAAATTTTGGCAGCAAATATATTTTATATTCCTCTTCTTTTTATATAAACATTGGCCCTTGAGATTTTTGAGTTCCAAACTTAGATTAGAGGTGTTCTTGGGGATATTTTGTTGGAGGTTCTTGGAGGAGATTTTGTAGATCTTTTGAGCTGATCTTGAGGATGTGATCGTTGATTTCTCATCATGGTTTGAGGTATGGGGTTTTACACAATATGCTCCTTAAATCTCGCGAGTGTCATTCTCTTTGAATTCTTGTTTAATTGAACTCATATTTGAATTGATAAATTCATTGAAATCTGGAAAATAATTGTTGAAATTATTTTGATTCATGTGGTATAATTCATGTTGTTGAGCACATTGTCATGAGATTTTAATATGGCACGGATGTTGGGCACCCGCCAAAATTCCTGTTTCCCGGGCAATGGTTTGATAAAGCATATACGGATGTGGTGAGGCCTGGTGACCCGGTTAAAGTGTTATTGAGAAATTTATTGATAAAATGTTATTGAGATTTGCATTTGATTTGAATATTCGTACTCGTGTTGTTACGTTTTATTCATCGCTAACATATATTTATTGAGCATCTTTCTTGTCGTATTGTGTACTTCCCCATATTTTCTTTTAGTGATAGGTTAGCACGGATTTTGGGGCGCTATGGAGATTGATTTTAGCGAGGATTATTTGGGAAAGATTTGTATTATTTTGATGTATAGAGCTTTGGAGATTTGTATTTTATTTTCGAGTTAGATAGTTGTAATTTTAATTCGAGAGACTTGTTGTAATTGAAGAGATTGAGATTAGTGGATTTATATTATTGTGGGTTTATTTAGATGCTCTATACCTTGTCACTTGTGGATTTGGATTTATTTTATCGCATTAGCGCTCCGTTCGGTCTCCCCGGGCGGGCGGGGTGTTACAGGTACGATGAATGCTAATGAGGTAGCCGCTATTGTTGCTCAGGCGGTGAATGCAGCGCTAGCGGTGGTACAGCAGGCTCCACCCCAGATTCAGGTAGTGGCGCCAGTACCTGCACAGCTTCCATCTGCATGGGAGCGGGTTAGGGATGCCTTTCAGAAGGCGCATCCCCCTGAGTTCTCGGGTAGTTCGGATATCATCATCGTCAGCCAATGGAAGAAAGATATACAGCGACATTTGTGTATGTATGAGTGCACAGACGTGCAAAAACAGTTATTGGCTTCCTTCAAGTTAGTGGGGGGGCGCTTTGCAGTAGTGGGAATCCACCACCACCTTGGAGGAGAGGGATACAATCCCGATTCAGTAGTTCTGGGAGCGGTTTGACCGCAAGTACTTTCCACCCGCCATGCAAACTGAGATGAGACAGAAGTTACTGAACTTGAAGCAGGAAAATTCTACCGTTGCTGAGTATGAGGAGGAGCTCACGAGACTTCTCACCATAGTGCCAAATGAGGCACCTATTGAGGGTAAGAAGATAATGTTGTTTGTGGACGGGTTAGCTTGGAGGATCCATCAGCATCTTATAGGGAATTTATCTCTGAGTACCTTCACAGATGTACTCAATGCTGCCTTACTACACTGCCAGGATCACTGCTTCCATCTGCAGGGAAGCAAGTGAGCAGGAGAGTCCGACCAGCAGGGCAGGACAGGGGGTAGTGGTGCTGGTGGAGCACCGACATCCCAGGGATAGACTCGTCAGCATGAGCAGAGTTCCCATCAGGGGGACTCTGCCAAGCGCTTCCGATCAGGTGATTCCAGGCAGGGATTTGGGGGTTATAGGCAGGGTCAGCAGGGCCAGCCTAATCGGCAGGGCCAGCAAGGCCAACACCGACATCAGCAAGGCCGACAGGGCCAACAGCGTTTTCATCAGGGCCAAAAGGGCCAGTGGCGGGGTGGTAACGGCCAGCAAGGTCGTGGTCAACAAGGTCAGAGGGGAGGTAACTTTAGAGGCTGATGTTTTGTGTGCGGTAAGCATGGCCATAAGCGCCAGGATTATTCAGAGGGTGATAGGGCCCCATAGCAGCAGGGTGCTCGTAATGAGCCACAGAGGCCACTTTTTCCAGCCGCCCTCCCAGCACCATCTCAGGTACCAGCCCTACCAGCCATTCCAGCAGCTCCAGTGCAACAGGGGCAGTTACAGTATGGACATGTCTATAACGTCCACCAGGAAGCAGCTCCACAGGCACCACCCGCTATTGAGGGTATGTTTCCTATCCATGGTACTATGGGTCGAGTTTTATTTGATACTGGGGCGACGCACTGTTTTATAGCTACCCATTTTACGAAGGCCTTAGGGTTATTAGCCATAGCAGAGAGCACTGTAACGTGTGTAGACTCACCACTGGGAAATGGTTCGCTTATTTTCTTTATATGCCGGGGTGTGGGGGTAGAGATTGGTAGCTTGGTATTACCTGCAGACATGTTAGTCTTAGATATGCATGAGCATGACGTTATTATCGGTATGGATTGGCTCGCTGCTTACAGGGCCATGATAGATTGTTTTGGTGGGAGTATTGTTTTTGTCATTCGGGGGCAAGGGATGTTTGTAGTGGCGATGCCTCGCCCAGAGGGAGGCTCGACCTCTCATTTGTATTACATAGAGGAGGATACCTCTAAGGAGGTTGTGATTCTCTTAGACTCGATCCCAGTTGTTCGTGAGTATTCCGATGTATTTCAGGAGATAACAAGCCTACCCCCCAGTCGAGAGATAGACTTTGTCATAGATTTATTACCGGATACTTGACCTATAGCACGCGCTCCGTACCGTGTGGCTCCGGCAGAGATGCGAGAGTTACGAGATCAGATAGAGCAGCTGTTAGGTCAGGGCTTCATTCGCAGGAGTACCTCACCTTGGGGCGCTCCAGTCTTGTTTGTGAAAAAGAGAGATGGTTCACTGAGGCTATGTGTGGACTACCGAGAAATGAACAAGGTCACGATACGGAACAAGTATATGTTGTCTCGTATCGATGATCTGTTCGACCAGCTGAGGGGAGCAACTTTCTTTTCGAAGATAGATCTGAGGTCGGGGTACCATCAACTACGTATTAGGGAGCAGGATGTTTCAAAGACTACTTTCTTGACGAGATATGGGTCCTATGAGTTCAGAGTGATGCCATTCGGAATCATAAATGCTCTAGCCATATTCATGGACTTGATGAACCGGGTGTTTAGAGAGTTCTTGGATCAGTTCGTCATTGTTTTCATAGATGACATTCTGATATATTCACACTCCGAGGAGGAGCATGCCGAGCACTTGAGGCAGGTTCTTCAGACTCTACAAGAGCATCAGTTGTATGCTAAGTACGAGAAGTGCGGATTCTGGTTGCGTGAAGTGCAGTTCTTGGGACATGTTGTTTCTAAACAGGGGATAGTAGTTGACCCGAGTAAAGTGTCAGCGATGAGGGAGTGGGGACAGCCCACGACATCGATGGAAGTGAGTAGTTTCTTGGGGTTAGCCGGATACTACAAGAGATTCATTCGGGGATTCTACAAAATAGTGGGACCATTGACGAACCTGACTCGCAAAGGGGTACCATATGTTTGGGATGATGCTTGTCAATTGGATTTCGACTAGCTAAAAGACAAGCTTACTTCAGCACCACTCCTTGCTTTACCGAAGTCGGGTGTGGAGTACCTGGTTTACACCGATGCCTCTTTACGGGGACTTGGGGGAGTACTTCAGCAGGAGGAGAAGGCTATAGCTTTTTCCTCCCGCAAGCTTAAGCTGCATGAGAAGAATAACCCCACCCACGACCTGGAGTTAGCAGCGGTCGTTTTTGCATTGAGGATATGGAGGCAGTATTTATTTGGGGAGAAGTTTTGCTTGTTCACAGACTACAAGTCACTGCAGTACCTTTTCACTCAGCGAGAGCTGAATATGCGTCAGCGCAGATGGTTAGAGTTTGTGAAAGACTATCAGTTCGACATACAATACCATTCGGGGAAGGCCAGCGTAGTTGCTGATGCGTTGAGCCGTAGACCGGTAGACGATGTAGCGGACATCTGGAAAGCAAAGTGGAAGGAGTTGGGTCACCAGGATGCAGTAGCCCGTTCCTTCATATCTGTTATGACAGTGACACCCGAGATTGTTACGAGGGTGATACAAGCACAGACCGCAGACACATTTTTCCAAGAGCATATCGTACAACTTTTAGCTGAGGGTGCTAATTCCTATTCTATTAGTTCTGATGGGGGTTTGAGGTTTAATGGGAGATTGGTGGTTCCAGAAGGAACAGACTTACGTCATGCCGTGATGACCCAGTCTCACGCGTCCCGATTTGCAGTACATCCTGGGGGAGATAAGATGTACCAGGATATGAGGCGGCAATACTGGTGGAGTGGGATGAAGACGGATATTGCTGAGTTCGTGTCCAAGTGTTCAACCTACCAGCTGGTAAAGGTGGACCATCAGAAACCGTCAGGGTTGCTTCAGCCATTGGAATACCCGCGTGGAAGTGGGAGAGTATTTCCATGGATTTTATTATAGGGTTGCCTACATCACAGCGGGGCCACGACTCTATCTGGGTTATCGTAGACCGTTTGACCAAGGTGGTTCATTTTTTGTCGGTGCGGACAGACTATACCACGGGTCAGTATGCTCAGTTGTTCATTGCTGAGATTATCAGATTACATGGGGTGCCCCTGAATATTGTGTCAGATAGAGACAAGATTTTCGTGTCGTGTTTCTGGGAGAGCTTTAAGGAGGCTATGGGTACAGAGTTGAGGTTGAGTTCAGCTTATCACCCACAGACAGATGGGCAAACAGAGCTTACTAATCAGATGCTGGAGGATATGCTACGCATGGGTGTCTTTGATTTTGGAGGAGGTTGGGAGCCACATCTTCCACTGGTAGAGTTCGCTTATAATAACTCTTATCAGTTCATGATTGGCATGGCTCCATTCGAGGCTTTGTATGGAAGGCCTTGTCGTGTCCCAACTTATTGGCTAGAGGTGGGGGATAACAAGTTGCTAGGACCAGAGGTGATTCAGGAAACCTCTGCGAGGATTGAGATGATCAGGAGTCGCATTCGAGTAGCCCAGGACAGGCAGAAAAGCTACACCAATGCGAAATGGTTCTTCCGGGAGTTTAATGTGGGGGACCAAGTGTTACTACGTGTATCTCCTATGAAAGGAGTGATGAGGTTCGGGAAGAAAGGGAAATTGGCCCCGAGGTACGTGGGACCATTTCCCATTATCGAGAGAATTGGGCCAGTAGCATACAGATTGGGACTGCCAGAGCATCTACATCGCATCCACGATGTATTCCACATCTTGTCGTTGAGACGATTCCTTCGGGATGATATGGCCCATACCCACATCGCGGTAGAGGAGATAGACTTACAGCCTGACAGCTCTTACGAGGAGAGACCGGTGGCTATCCTAGACCATAGCGAGAGGAGATTGAGGCCGAAGGTAGTTCCACTTGTACGGGTCCAGTGGGAGCATCACAATGTGGAGGAATCCACTTGGGAGCGCGAGGCAGATATGCACGAGAGATATCCAGATTTATTCTTACCAGGTATGCCTTATTTTCCGAATTTCGGAACAAAATTCAGTTATTAGGGGGGAAGTATGTAATACCCCGTATTTTTATGCTTTATTAATTTGGGGATTTATTAAATTTAATGTGAGTTATTAATTTAATATAAACCCGGAAATTAATTACTTTATAATTATTAACGTGATATGAGTTAGTAATTATGGGGAAATTGTTGAATATTACTAATGAGTAGAGTAATATATAATATTGGTTCTATTAAATGTCAAGAGTGAATAAAATGACAATTTTGAAAATTTGAGTAGGGACGCGCTCGTGTCGCGTCGGGACTAAATATTGATTTATAAAAGTGAATAAATTATAAGTTGCTCGTATGGTCGTTTTGAGTGCGCCAAAGTGTCCGGAAAGGTCGAGATAGTCAGAAAAGTGTACCCAGGGGTTTAGTTTGGGTATCAGGACATTTTTAGGCTTATTTAGCGCCCCGGGAGGGCATTTTGGACATTTTATAATTTTGGGCAATTAAACCCACGAATTTTCAAGGGTTATATCAGATGTCTAAGGTTGCCTTCTAGGGTTAACACAACCAAAGACAAGTGGCGGCCATAGGAGAGGGAAGGAGAGAGTTTGCCAAGGTGTTCTAGGCTAAAAATTCATCCAGTTGCACCGCCACCACCACCAACGCGTAGATCGTGCGACGGGGAACGCAACCACACCAAATTCATCCACAAATCAGAACTCTAAAATTTCTAGGCAAGTGTTTATCTTGCTTAATTTCGTTAATGCATCACTCATGTTAGTCTAGGGATGATTAGGATGAGTTTCATGGAAGAAAACCCATGTTGGAGATAGGAAATTGCATGTAGTAATGATATATATGGAAATCTGGAAATTCCCTTCATATGTAGAGGTTGAACCATGGATTTATGATGTTTTAGAAGGAGAAATTCTGGAAAACGATTGATTACAACAAAGTTAAATAAATTTCTAGGGTTGATAAGGTTTATATAAGTTTTGCCCCTTTTAATCCATGGTTATTGATGAAAATTCACATGCTTTACGTAGAAGATGTTTAATTTGGGTTTGTAATGATTGTAGTATGAATTTTTGGGAGTTTGGGTGTGAAAAATCTGGATTTGGTTGATGTTGGATGATAGAACCCATAACTGTAAAAACTGCAGAATTCGCCATACCTATTTGATCGATCGATCGAACCAGGAGTGTCGATCGATCGACGCATCGATCGATCAAGCTCCTTCCATCGATCGATCGACCCCTTCTGGCAGACTCATATTTCCCCTTTTAAATAGTTAAATTCAAATTAAATGAGTAAAAATATTTGGAGATCCTTATTAAAATATTTTAGGAGATAAAGAAGACCAGTAGGACTTATTAATAATTATGAGACCTTTAATGTAAGACGAGATTTGCATTTTTGGGATGTTTACATATAAGGGACGATAGAATTACGTATTAAAGGGAGATAAGCGTAAGACAGTTACAATGGAAAATAGATGAGTACCTACTGAATTCTACACTTGGGAGGATAGAGTCCATGAGTGTTACGTAGTAAGTTAGAATAATCCCTCAAACTAAAAGTAAGAGACGAACCGTTATAAGTGATAACTAAATAATGAGAAATAAGGATAAATGTTATAATTATGGGTTATGAGATGAACCTAAATTTGATATAGAAAAAGTAGTATATTTACATGACTATGTTTATGCATATACTATATACGTGTGAAAATCATGCCCGCGCTACTTGCTATCCCTGAGGTTACCGCGCTGGGACAGTCTTATCTCGATGTGACCTTTATGGGGGATATTGACTTGTACCCAAGAAGATAGGAATCCTAGGTACAGGCTATCGTATCGATAGTCACGATCCTAAGAGACGCGAGGGTATGTGTCGACCTCTTGGACTTGGAAACTATGCTTCGCCTCAATATTGTTTGTGTATGTATTAATACAGTTCGAGAGTGATTCCGAACCTGTATTTCCCTTAGTACGAGTGATACGGGGATTGGATAGTAGAGTATGCCCGCACCAAAATTTTTATGTGGGGTGCTGTTAGAATATATATATTATACGAGTATTTAATATATATATGAATTTCTGAAATTTGGAACTTCCTATTGTGTTTATGGTAAGTAAGAAATGAATACTGACTTCAATTTGTAAATGCTTGTTTTGAAAAGTATAATAGGACACTGGGAAACTTTATTAGCAAATAAGGTTTAAATGAGAACTTTGTGATCGAATGAAATTATCCTCTTAAACAATTAAATTGTTCAGTTTTAAATCTTACGAGTAACCTAAGATAAGTTAAACCGTTGGGAAGGTTAGTGCGATAGGCGTGCACATTAAAAGAGAGGTGAGAATTTCTCAAGGGAGTGTCGCACTAATATATTGTTGCATTGGCCTGTAAACATTTTAAATACTTGCTAAACAAATTTTAAATCATTTACACTATCGGGCTCTGACCCGTTTCCATTTTCTTTTCTTCCTTGTATATATATGTATATATTACAGGTTCCCAGCCACAGGGGCGTCTTGCATAGGATCCTTTGGAAGGAACATGCGGCAGCTTAGGTGGGAGTTGCAGGCCTCTTGTTTAGACGACCTCATTCATTTGATTCTACTCTTAGCATTATTTATTTCAGTTGGGCTTGTGTCGCCCTTTCCATTATTCAGATTGTTTTATTGGATATTGTAATCCATTTATTTCCAGTACTTGCACTTTGGGATTTATTATTGCCAGGATGTTTTCATTTAAAGTATTAAATGTTGGATTCAACTAGTTGAATGTTTGATTAATTGGGATTGTATGTTCCAGGATAGTTGTGGTGTGACTATTAAATTGTGAATTATGCAAAGTTTTAAATGTTGGTTTATATAAAATAAAATTTGGAAAGTAATGTCTAAAAATGGTTTTGACACTTAGCTTAATTATTTAGGGTGTTTAAATTGGAAAAAGTATTTTCGACAGTGATGCTAAGAATGAACCAACTGTTCACCTTGATTTTAATTTAATAAAGGAGTGATCGCCCGGTATTTAATTAGGCGGGGTGTCACACGCTGCAGAAGAGGTTATGAAGATAAGATCCACTTTCTCTAAAATCCCAGAAGAGTTTATTGTCTATGAAAAGACACAAGTTCCTGAAGACTCTACAAATCCCCTGAAGTTGGAAAAGGTACCTAACAATAAATTAGATATTTATGTTTATACATAAATAAGAGAAAAGTGGGATCACAAAATATGATCATCGATGATATAATTATATATGTTGTAGCTTCATAAATAAAAGGAAAATGATGATACAAATCCACTTATTATAAATGAATGTTGATAAAGAATATATTGACCAAAATGAGAAAATATCGTGATGAAATAATTCGAGTCTCTTAATATACATGGTGTATTTGGATCTATAGTATAAACCCCAAAAGATGTTAATCCTGAAGGTTATGAATGGATGTTTATAAGAATGTGAAGTGTTAAAACTCACTAAGAATTTCATGATCTATGGCACAAGGTTTCCTGAAGAAACAAAATTGATTATATATGAACATACCATCCTATTACAACCATAAATACTTTTCAGATATCTAATTAGCTTAGCAATTTTTTGAAATATATTATATAAGACTCGTGAATATTATAAATGTTTATATATACGGGGCTTAGACAAAGAATACATATAAAAATCCTATACGAATTTTATTTACTAGAAGCAAAGATAAGGAGTACGTACTCAAATGCGCTAAGGTGTTCATTGTATAGTGAGCAATCCAAGTGGATATAGGTACAACCGTCTCAGTAAATATTTGTCCGAGAAAGGGTATGAAAACAGTCATATATACAAATGTACCATTTTAAAATATCCTTAAATGGGTGTGCTCCTGAAGATCTCAATTGAAATGAAAAATATCCAAATAAGGAATTCAAAAATGAATGACCTTGGGGCAACTACTTATTGTCTCGACCTACAGATCGAGCACAGTATATGTTAAACTCGGATCCATTCATCAAATTAATTGAAAAGTCATGCAATGCTTTAACATATATTAAGCATATAATTTTAGTATATCCATGGTCTCCGATATTTGGATATTAAATTATTCATATCATCCCAAAGAGGATGGAAAATATAAATTTGGTCCCGAAGTACCATGTCTGCATGTCATTATATTATTTAGTCCAAAAGTAGAACACTTTTACGCTATTAGTATATTCTCTATATGACATAATGCATGATACTGGATATTATAGTTGTTGTTAATATCTTGGCAAGAAATGATTATCATCGACTTGCAAAGCATGGGACTAATATCAACATTATGTGATATGCTCATGGAATTATCAATGTAATACTTTTTAAATCTAATGATCCACGTCAAGTTATTAACGTATATGCAGATTATCTATATAATCCTCACAAGGAACAATCAAAGCACATATGACTTGCCTCAAACGACATATGGTCGTACTACTACTTATGAAGGCAATGTTGCTTATATAGATCACACTCAAAAAGGCTACATCGAGGGAGATATGACTAACACATTTCAGTTCTTCTATATACAGAAACTCAATAAGAGTTATGAAACACCTAGATTCCATGAGATTTATGTTATTAAAGTCAAGTAGATCTGACAAAATGACATGTGTATCCCTCTTCATCCAAGTCTCATAGAAGTCGAGCTTATGAAGAAAAATGAAATTGAAGTAAGAACCTATTAAATCTATTCACCAAGTTAAAGCAAAATTTCAGAAGGTTGTGTATGAGACTAATATGCATCGACTCAATCATCAGAGAAATGCCATAATCAGGGGGAGTATCCAATTAGGGGGAGAATTTGACTAGGGAAGAATCTAAAAATATGATATTTTGTACATATGCACATTGTACTCCTCTTTTCTTTAACTAAGTTTTTTTCCCATATAGTTTTTCAGTTGAAGATTTTAACGAGACATCACTAAGAGCATCCAATGCCAATTCAATTATTGCAAAAGTTTTACTCTTTCTCCTTCACTATGATTTTTTTTCACTAGGTTTTTCCTTAGTAAGGTTTTAATGAGCCAACAATCATTAAATGATGGATAGAGTGTACATCCAATGGGGAGTGTTATAAAATGTGTATTTAGTAGATGTCCACTGGTACTCCACAATTATTAAAGGAACTATTGGAATATCTTATTTGGTACTGCAAATAGGGGTCATACCCCTTGAGTATTCACATATGAGTGAAATGAAGAAACTCTCTCCCTCTAATTTCTCTATTTGTCCTATTTATTTTACAACCAAATATATAATGTGCATCCAAGTCGTTATTAATCATTTCATCATTGTTTCAAGCATTTATCTCTTATAAATTAATTAGTGAATTATTATATAACAGGAAAAAAATGTAAAATTAACCTTGAAATTTGGGGTGATTTTAAATTTTAGACCCTATATTTCAAAATTTGCAATATTAACCCTAAATTTTAAAAATTACTTCAATTTGATCCATTATTACATTTTCGTTAGAAAATGTAATGAAATGTTTACTGGCTATAAAATTTGACTTTGATTTATTGTGTTGAACAATTAAAAAAATTGGCGTTTGTCTTAAAAATAAAGAATTAAAAAAACATAAAAGGGTACCACCCATGAAAACAATTCAAAAAAGTAAGAATTAATTTTTCAAATCACACCCATTTTGAATATATATATATATATAACCCCACCACTTTTTCCCTCCTCCTTCACCACCACCACCTTCATGTTGCCTTCAGAACCCCCACCATATTCAGTTGCCACACATACATACATCTAGTTCTTCATATACGACAGAATATAAACGAGTAGGCGATCCCTTTCTTATTTATCTAGTACATACATGTTATCCCATATAACAACATACATATAAACTCGTACAACCACACACACATACAAGCCATACATCCACATATAAAACACACTTATGTACACACACACACACACACACACACATATATATATATATATTTATATATAGGCGCATACACAAACCAAATCTATGTATACGTGATGCAACTGAAAAAGTGTTTGCAACATGTGTATCTACAACTCAAGTATAAGTCGTTCGCTCAAATAATACCCCGATAAGTCAGGTGTTGAACACATGGAATATGACAACAGATCGTAATCACTACTAAGGAAAGGCATCAAAAAACTACCTAACGACTCTCGAAAGAAAAAGGAAAAGATGATGATTTTATGAGAAAATTCTATTTAACTAAATAAATCAAACTAGCAAGTGCAAATTAACTAAAGTAAGCAAGGACTAATACTTTTTTAACTTTTTTGAAGTAAACTATATGAGAAAAATGGGATTGGAATACAATCCCCCGAACCATAGGTAATTACGTTGGATATAAAACATTCAAGAATTAAATTCACAATTTAGAGAAAACATTAAAATTATCTAAGTACTAAACATATGAAGATTTAACTCCTCACAATATCAAGTCAAAAATAGATTTAACTTGAATAACGAAATTATCGACACGCGTATTATATCCTTAAATATTCCAAATACCTATGGCAAACGAAATTAAAAGACCTATAATACTTGTTCTGGCAAGATATCAAACCTCTAAATTATTTCTTTAATTTTATCCAATTTTATATCCATTCATAATACCTAGGTTGGGTTCATGTACCCCCAACCCACTAAAAATTTAGTCGGATATGGAATAATTAAACTTACTCATGATTTCTACGTTGCATGAAAACATAATGTTATATAGAACGCAAGAAAAGATGTATCTAATCACAAACTCAAAATAAAGAACAATTATAACCTATATATCCAATCTTGAAAAGAAAAGAGAATAAGATAATACTTGAATTAAGAATATGTGCAAAACTAAGACAATAAAGTATGATTTTTGTTGTTCTTCTTGCAACCCTTCTTCCTCTCATCCAAAGTATGTAAAACTAGGTTAAAACTAAACTAAGACTAAGTCTAATTACAAGTTGCAACCCATATGGTCATTTTTAGAAGTGTTTGAAAGTAGCACGACTCTAGGTTCGCATACAGGCCATCCGAACCAGTTCACCTTAATCCAAAACCGGTTCGCCCCAGTGATCGGGTTCCTTTTTGGTCAGAATCGATTTACATGAGAAGAATATAACTCTTTTGCCACTGGATCTTTTCACAACTTCTAATGCGTGTAACTTCTTCACCGTAGCTCGAATTTGGATGTCATTTCTTCTAGTATACTCGTAACTTCAAGATCTTCAACTTTCCATTAGGCTCCGCATCTGGTTTCAAGCTGTAAATATACTCAAATGCCCTTGAATTTACTTTCCTCCTTTTCGTTCTTTATTTTGATTTCCCTCTCGCATTCACTTGCACAAAATACCTATAAAATAAGAGAGAAATATGCAAAATAAGAAATACTTCCTCAAAAGGATTATAGCATAAATATGAGATAAATCTAGTCTAATTACACCACACGATCCCATAAAAGAATTCAAGTTAAGAGAATAAATATGAAATATTTATGCTGAATCAAACCCCCCTAACTTCGGACGTTGCTCATCTCGAGCAATGTAAATAGAATAAGTGTGTGGTCTAAACAAACTTCCTAACGATTTATTGGGATGGAATACCTCTTTCATGGGCAAGCGATTGAATTTTGCGTTTGTAACAAGCCTTTAAACCCCTAGGCTACCCTAGTAGGAAGGGTGGTGTCGTGAAGGTTTGTAGTGAATTTACCCATAGAATTCATTTTTCGGCTTAAAAAGTATAAAATAATTAAAAATTATATAATTCAAATTCCTTAAAAATAATCATTTTAAATTTCTACTCAATAGTCTCAAATCATAGCGTGTGTGTGCGAAGCCGAAAATTAATCCGCTAACTTCCACCTATTGATCATTATGTTACCTTTCAAAAATTTGCTTTGATTCAAATTCTCACGGGATGCTCTCACAAACGAATCACTCAGAATGTGACTATTTTCTCTCGGTGTGCATGATATAAAGGGTAAATATAATGGAACACGAATTCACATATACAAGTAGAAAGACATATTTATTTAGGTGAAAATATCTCATGAACGGGTTGTAATCATAGGAAAACTGAAAAAATTATCTTTTATTTGCACCATTTAATCTCTTTTATTATCTTTTCGTGTTTTAGCTCTCCATGCGGTAATTAATTTCGTTATTCGAACTCGGTTAGGACTTTTTTGGGTTATGGTGTATTGGGTAAAAAAATTGGGAATGGTTGGGAATTTGGAGTTGGAAAATTTTGTCGCGATTTCCTTAGGTACTTTTCTGAGCTTTTGTTGTTTTTCTCTTATCTTTCCTCCTATTTTTCATACTTTTCTCATTTTTTTCATTTTTTCTTTCTATTTTTGTTTGAGAAATTTTTTTCTATCTTTCTTGCCCCTTTTTATGTACCGTTAGGACTTAATTGATGGATTTTTTATTTTCACAACTTCGGGCCAATTTGGTTTTTCGGGTTCATCGAACGAAAAGGGTAAAAATTATTAGGCTCAAATTGGTTTGAAAAAGGATAATTTTTTTACAACTTTTATAGCAAATATTTTTGGGTAAATAAACAATGGCCTAACTTCATTTATCCGAATTACTATTTATTTTACCATATGCGTCTCGAGATTAATTTCAATTTAGAGATATGTTTTGCCCATTTTCAAGACGAAATCTCACTCATTTTTCATAATCGATCAAAACAACAATTTAGATATCATCAACAATTTTTTTACACTGAAAAGAACTTTGTGCTAACTTTTAACTTGGAGTGATTTAATTACTCGAAAAAACTGATAGGCTCGAAATCTCACCAGATTAAAAATCTCCATACTTATTCGTTTAGTCGTCAATTTTCGTTCAAATTCCGTTTTTGGTCAATTTTGGCTTAGTGCATTGGATTTTTAAAAATTCAGACTTTAAATAAAAAAAATTAGTGATATTATTGAAGAATTAAAATTCCAATTTTTATTTATTTTAAAAAAATATTTTTTACTTTTTTCAAAAATTTTCATTTTTTTTGGAAATTTATGAAATTTTATAATTTTTATGAACTTTTTGACATTTTTCAATATTTTTAGGCATTTTTAAATTTGTGAAGTCTAAAAAACACACGTGTACCCCCCCCCCCCCCCAACTTAGACTTTTGCATTGTCCTCAAGCCAAAGGACTAAAATTTAATTAAGAAAAAATGTGCGAAATTAAAAGGAACAAATGAACAAAATGCAATATTTTTCATTATGAACAAAACACCAAATACAATGCGATAAACAAGATAGGAATTACATAGCTCTTTTAAAAGGAAAAAACAATGATAAACCAAAGAACGACATAACATGATTACACCAAAAGACATAAGCATCAATGGGACAGGACGAGCGCATTGGAGTCACAGGGGTACAGGTCGTAGAAATAACTCAAAAATTGGGAATTCGGACCCATTTGCAAGCGATACATATCCACTTGGAGACTCACCATCATACTTGTGTTGCGTTGGTAGTCGCGCTAATCCTTCCTATGCTGGTGAAGGAACCCGTCGAGCCAAGTCTCCAAGTCATCAATGCGACGGTTAATAACCGTTGAGTGATCGCACCCTCATCGAAATCGGGATCATAATCCAAGTCCCCCTCCTCCTCTCCAATGTGCTCACCTCCCGCCTCGGGCTCCTCACCTTCTTCCTCCATTTCAACATCTTAAAAAATCGAGGGGGGGAGGATGGACCACCCTAATTTGCCACGCACTATTATCAATGGATGTGCGTCTAATTGGTTTTGGAATGCGGATAGTAGTAGTATGATAGCCCCACACATCGACATCTTTTAAAATCTCCGTAATGAACCTTGCATATGGGAGAGATACTTTGTCCTCTTTGTCATAGGCGGCATTAATTATCTATTAGTAGAAGATAAGGGTGAGGTTGATTTCTCTTTGTTCATCTAAGAGATGATATAAAAAATTATCATGACGGAGGCGAATGGCAGAATTGTTTGTGGTTAGGAGGATGGTACCGCACGTGATGAGGTAGGTGTAGCGGACACGCTCGAAAATTTGACCTATAGGGAGGGTGTCCTTGAGCCCGGGTGCCAAACAAGCAACAAATTCTTCTTTGGAGATGGGCGAGGCAGGATTGGTGTAGGTGTGTTGTTGAGATATGATCACCCCTTTCGCCTGCATTTTTCATTGTATTATTCCAAGTGATAGAGGAATGCGGGTTTTGTCAACATATGATTCATGGGAGGTGGGGGACTTGCGCACTAGTGTGCCATAGAAATGTTGCACTTATCGGTCATACACGGTGTTGGTGGGGTAACTGAAGAAATTGCACCGCCCGTGTCTTTGGAAGAGTGCGGTGATGTCTTGGGGGGGCTCGTCCCATTTTACTTTCCACTCAACAAAAATGACTTAGGTGGGCTTGAATGTTCGTTAACCCAATCCCTCTCTTGATTAGAGCAGAAGATGTTATCTTGAACCTCGTCAATGATTTTGGTGGAATCATATTTGGGGTAGCAGTTCATGGCAGTTCATGGGAATTAAGAGGATTTTAGAGAAGAAGAAGAGGATTTAGGTGTGGAGGAGATGGTGGTAGAAGCGGGGAATTTATAGGTGGGAAGAGGTGGGGATTTGGTGGGAAATGAAAGGGTGGAGGTGGGAGAGGGTGGGGGAATGAATATGGTGGAAAAATAGGTTGAGGGAGTTTTGGGAGTGTGAATTTTCGGAATGGGGGGGATTGATAAAAGGGGGTGAATGTGGTCGAAAATGGAAAAAATGGGGATGAATTCTGAAACAGGGCATTTGAACCGATTCGGCCCTAGGCGAACCGGTTCTCCTAAAACTTCTACCCAAACGTGGTTTTTGCCTCCTTTTTTCCTAGTCTAGGTGTGGGAAGTTGGTTTTACTTCTCTCTAATACCCCCTAAGACCCTCCTCTCAATTTGGAACTCCGGGGCACCTCAAATTCTCATCGTATGGTACATCATTTTGGTGTTGCTAACCCTCTTATACCATAGACTCGTTGGACATCTAAACACCATAAAACTCACATGACTGAATAATATATAACAACATTCACCCCACATGCATTGGGGGTGTGACGACATCTCGTGAAAGCTCATTCCTCCCCGTATACAAGGTCCGACAACCAAATTGTGTTGGCTTCCCAGACACACGCCTCGAGATATGTCTTTAGGCATTGTCCATTAACTTTAAATGTGTCCTCACCCTTGTGGCTCTCCAATTCTATCGCACCGTGGGGAAACACATCTATTATAACGAACGGGCCGGTCCATCACGAACGTAACTTGCCGGTAAACAAGTGTAATCGTGAGTTATAGAGAAGTACTTCTTGACACCAACGAAACTCTTTTCGATTAATAGTTCGTTCGTGTGTGAGTTTCATCCTCTCTTCGGAGATACGGGATCCTTCATACTTATTGTTGCATATTTCTTATAAGTCCTGCAATTGCAATTTTTGCACTTCACCGGCTTTGTCATGGTTATCGTTCAACCTCTTAATGGCCCAATATGCTTTGTGCTCGATCTCAACGGGGAGATGGAAAGGCTTGCCATACATAAAGCTAAACGGGGACATGTTGAGGGGTTCTTTTCTGAGGTCCTATAATCCCATAGTGCATCGATCAATCTAGTGGACCAATCCTTTCGGTTAGGATCAATGGTTTTTTTGAGAGTTTATTTGATCTCTCTATTTGCTAACTCGATTTTCCCGTGGTATGTCATCCCAACCTTGTGGATAACACCATACTTTCTCATTAATTTTTAAAATAGCCTATTACAAAAGTGCATGTCGTTATCACTAATGATAGCCTTCGAAGCACCGAAGCGAGATAATGTGTCCATGAATGAACTTTACCACCACCTTACTGTCATTCGTCCTAGTACCTATGGACTCAACCCATTTTGATACATAGTCTACCGTGACAAGGATATATAGGAAACCAAATGAGGGAGGTAAAGGTCCCATGAAATCGATGCCCCAATAATCAAATATCTCGATGACGAGAATGAGGGTCAACGGGATAATGTCTCGTTGAGTGATGGCTCCCATTCTTTGGCACCTATCTCAAGATTTGTAATGGGCATTAACATCCCAAAAGATTGTGGTCCAATAGAAATCGCTTTGGAGAATCTTAGCAGTCTTCTTATTCGTGGAAAGATGGCCTCCACACGCTTACAAATAACAAAACTAGATGACACTGGGATCTCGTCATTTGGCACACATCTTCGAATTATTTGGTCAAAAAAATACTTAAACAAGTACGGATCATCATAGAAAAATATATGCGACCTAGTGAAGAGCTTCCTCTTCTCTTGAAGTGTCCAGTCAGAGAGGACGACCCCCATGACTAGATAATTAACAATGTCCTCAAACCAAGGGAGAGAGGAAGTGAGACGAGAGCCTCGATAGATGATTGGGTGTGACGTTCTCTACTCCTTTATTGTATTTAAGGGAAATGTCAAATTATTGGACTAGTAAGATCCACCTAATGAGGCGCAGCTTCGTATCCTTTTTGTAAAGGAGTTATTTGAGATTCGTGTGGTTGGTAAAGCATTTAATGGGTGAACTGATAATATAATAACATAATTTGTCTAGGGCGAACACTACCGCTACTAATTCTTTCCCCGTGGTGGAGTAATTAAATCGAGGCCCACTTAAATTCTGACTAACGTAGTATATGACATGGGTTTTCTTATCTCTCTATTGCCCTAAAACAGCCCCTATCGCATAATGACTCGCATCATACATAAGCTTAAATGGGAGGATCCAATCCATAACTTGTATGATGGGGCCGGAGATTAACATGCTTTTTAATTTTTCAAAATCTTATTGGCATGCTTCACTCCACTAAAGGGGGCGTCCTTCACGAGTAGATTATTTAAGGACCTAACGGTGGCACTAATGTCCTTAATAAACCTACGTAAAAACCCTGTGTGGCCTAAGAAAGAGAGCATGTATTTTAGTGACTTAGGTGGGGGAAATTTGGCAATAACATCAATTTTCTCCCTATTAACCATTATACCCTTGGATGACACGATGTGGCCAAGAACTACACCTTCGGTAACCATAAAATGGCACTTCTCCCTATTCAAAACCAAGTTTTTTTCCACACATCGGGGTAACACCTTCTCGAGATTAGTGAGACAATGGTCAAAAGATGAGCCGAAGACACTAAAATCATCCATGAATACCTCAAGACCCCGTTCGAACATGTTGCTAAATGGACTAACCATGCACTGTTGAAAGGTCACAGGTTTATTACACAATCCAAATGGCATACGCTTATAGGCAAACGTACTAAAAGGACATGTGAACGTAGTCTTCTCTTGGTTTAAAACATCCACCTCAATTTGGTTATAACTGGAATAACAATCTAAAAAATAGTAACATGGGTGGGCCACTACTCTCTCAAGAATTTGGTCCAGAAATGGCAAAGGGAAATGGTCTTTTCGAGTGCTGGCATTGAGCTTTCGGTAGTCAATGCAAATGTGCCACCCGATGGTGGTACATTTTGGGATAAGTTTCCCTTTGCATTTTTTACCACAGTGATTCTCGATTTCTTCGGGATGACTTGAATAGGATTCACCTATTTACTATACGAGATGGGATAGATGATGCTCGCATCTAATAACTTTATAATTCCTGCTCTTATGACATCTTTCATCATTGGGTTCAAACGACTTTGCATCTTCCTAGAGGGTCTCACGTCCTCTTTTAGGTGGATTTTATGGGTAAAAATTAAAGGACTTATACCCTTCAAATTCGCGATGCTCTAACCAAAATCATGTTGGTGCTTCCTCAGAATAGCCATAAGCTTTCCCTCTTGCTATTTATTTAGGCTCGAGGAGACAACAACATGATATGTCCCATCCTCTCCTAAGTAAGTATATTTGACATTCGAAGGAAGCTTTTTCAATTTGAGTGTAAGAAATTTCTCATCGGAGGGAACCGTGCGCGACTTCCTCGGAGGTATCTCCTTGACTCAAGAGACCCATCTAATATCGCTCACATCCTCATCGCTCTCACTCGCATCCAATAACTCTCCCATCTCCCTCACCTTGTGCTCGAAATTAGTGTATGCACTATCGCTCTCACTCACCATAATAAGACACGCCTCTAATGGATCCTTAGTGTGATTACGCTCAAAGTGTTCGTGTACTACCTCCTCTATAAGATCCGACTCTTGTAACTCATTCTCATGTAACCTGTTCTCATCATCCATTTGTTTGGTGATGTTGAAGATATTAATCTCCAGTGTCATGTTCCCGAATGTGAGTTGTATTTGCCCATTTCACGTGTTAATCAAAGCATTAGTCGTAACTAAGAATAGGCGGCCAAGGATCACGGGAACATGATGGCTTGAGGGAGAGGAGGGATCCATGTCCCAAATGATAAAATCTACCAGGAAGTAGAAAGTGTGGACTTGGATAATCACGCCCTCAACAATCCGTCGAGGTATCTTCATGGAACGATCCACAAGTTGGAGAGTGATTTTGTGAGCTTAAGGTTCCCCAAATCAAGCTTTCTATAGACGGAGTAAGGGAGAATATTAACACTCTCCCCTAAATCTAATAACGCTCTCTCAATTTTACTCTCTCTAATGGCGCATGAAATAGTAGGTGCACCCGGATCTTTATACTTTAGCGGAAGGTCTCTCAAAATTACCGAACTTACGTTTTATGCTAAGAAAACCTTCTTCTTTACCTTTAACCTATGTTTCACCGTTAGCAAGTCCTTAAGTAACTTTTCATATGGGGGAATTTTCTTGATTGCCTCAAGAAAAGGTAAATTAATCTTTACCTGCTTAAGCACTTTCGAGATATCATCACGGGAGGCCCCTTTAGGAGGAGAGACCAACCGTTGAGGGTAAGGAACGGAATTAGGGGGTTTCACTACCACCTCGGGCCTAATTATATCCTCTTTATCACTCTCTTCCAAGGGGGCAGCTTTGTCCTTTTTCGGGTGAAACCTCCTTGTTATTTTGCTCGTCGTGCAGGGGAGGTGACAAGTCAACAACTCTCCCACTACGTAGAGTGGTAACTGCTTGACATTTATCTTTGTTCTCTTCAGTATTAAATCTAACACAATTTTAACCTTGGTAAGGTCTTTGGCCTTAGGCAGGAAAATTTCCCTTATCTTGGACACTTAGGGAATATTGAAACTTAAGCAACGATGCTTTTAAGTAAGGAAAAATTTGGTCATTTTGAGCATTTATCGTTGGCTGAGTTTCCATTAATTGGGCTAAATTATCCTCTAGACTCTTACATAGTGGGATTATATAAGGCGCATGAGGAGGAGCTTGCATATGTGGTGCTCGTTGGTAAGGTGGGAGTGGTGGCGATTGTTGGGCAACAAGTGGATTCGAGTTCATCACTGTGTTTGGTTACCCATAACTAAAACCGTGATGGTTTCTCCATGAGGGATTGTATGAATTCCCATGAGGGGCATTAAAATTTCCCTTATAGTCTTCCACCGCCTCATCTTGCTCTTGTAGTATAACTTTATAGGTGGGTATCGTCAGACATTCCTTTGTTAAATGTACTACTTCATAAATTGTGCACATCTCCTCCTTAATTGCTCGAGTGGAGTCGGATACGTCTCTCCCCTAGAATTGACCACGTCCTGTAATCTCTTGTCTAGTTGATTGATTTGAAGCTTCAACTCGACTTCCTTTTCCAATTAATAGAATTCAGACGATGAAGGAGTCGGGGATGTGCGTCTAGCTTTGGGTTGGGTGTTCGGATCCGATGTTTCCCCCACTTGAGTAGTCTCGACGACATACTTAAAGTGGGCCTCTGTATTGTTCGTGTCTAACCCGAAAACTCTCCCGGGCACATAGTCTCAACGAGCATTTTAGAACTTAACCTTAGCCCATGATGGAAGTACGAGATGAGTCTCCACTTCTTAAAACTGTGCTGTGGGCATATGTTAATTAACTCATTGAACCTCTCCTAACATTTATCGAATGGCTCATTTTTGTTTTTCCTAAAGGTCTAAATTTGAGTCCTAATAGAATTGGTCTTATGTGCAGTAAAGAACTTTTGAATAAACTTATCCTGCATATCCCACCACATACCTATCGAGTTCGGTGCTAGTGATCAAAGCCAAGTCTTGGCCTTATCCTTAAGAGTGAATGAAAAAAGCTTGAGGCGCACAACGTCTTGGGTGCACGTTTGATCATTGAATGTCTCACACGCCTCTTAAAACTCTCTAATGTGTAGGTAAGGCTTTTCTGACTCACCGTGAAACATTGGGAGAATCTGAATCACCCCATTCAAAAAGTGAAACTGCCCCGCATTATACAGAAATATAATGCATCCCGGAGCGACGATTCGCTTGGGGTATAAGAGGTCTCTTATGGGGTGATACGATATCACTCCCTCATGTGTCTTGAAACTAGCGTGGTCAGACATCGCACCCACACTTATAGAATCACTTTCCTTACCGGAGTTCCTAGACGTATGAGTCGTGGTCTGACTACGCGGTGTAGGAGGTGGTACCCAGAAATTTGGAACATTTAGAGTGTGCGGGCTATCAGGATTGAGTTCGACTATGGAATTTTCATATACCGTAGGAGGAATAGGATTGGGATTGGGTTGAGTGTTTTGCATTTAAAGCATGAGAATATATTTTTATTTTTATAATTTTTTTTGGATAATATTTTTATTTTCTGATTTTTTTGGATATTTAGATAAATTTTTTTTTTTGGCATTTTATGAATTAGAGTCAAATTATTAGATTAATTCGACCTAACCTAGTACATATACCTAGTCCCCAACAACGGCGCCAAAAACTTGACGCAACTAAAAAAGTGTGTGCAATGCGTGTATCTATATCCCAAGTATAAGTTGGTCGCTCAAGTAATACCTCGGTAAGTTGGGTGTCGAATATATGGAATATGACGAAATATCGTAACGACTACTAAGGAAAGGCGTCGGAAATCTATTTGAGGAGTTTCGAAAGAAGAAGGAAAAGATAATGATTTTATGAGAAAATTCTATTTAACTAAAGCAATCTATTTAACAAGTGCGAATTAACTAAAGTAAGCAAGGACTATTTTTAATTTTTTTTAAAGGAAACTATACGAGAAAAGTGGGAGGCGAATACAATCTTCCGAACCATAAGTAATTACATTAGATATAAAACATTTAAGAATTAAATTCATAATTTATAGAAAACATTAAAATATCTAAGTATTAAACATATGAAGATTTAACTCCTCACAATATCATGTCAAAAATAGATTTAATGCGAATGGTGAAATTATCAACACGTGTATTATATCCTTAAATATTACAGTTACCTACGGCAAACGAAATTGAAAGACCTATAATACTTGTTCCGATAATATATCAAACCTCTAAATTATTTAATTAATTCTATCCAATTTTATATCCATCCATAATACCTAGGTTGGGTTCATGTACCCCAACCCTCTAAAAATTTAGCCAGACGTGGAATGATTAACCTTACACATGATTTCTATGTTGTATGAAATCATAATGATATATATAACGCAAGAAAACATGTATTCAATCACAAACTCAGAAGAAGGAACAATTATAACTTAATATGCAATCTTGAAAAGAAAAGAGAAGAAGGTAATACTTGAATTAAGAATATGTGCAAAATCAAGATAATAAAGTATGATTTTTATTGTTCTTCTTGCAACCCTTATTCCTCTCATCCAAAGTATGTAAAACTAGGTTAAGACTAAACTAAAACTAAGTCTAATTACAAGTTACAAACCATATGGTTGTTTTTAGAAGTGTTTGAAAGCAACAGGACTCTAGGTAAAAATTCAAGATAAATGCAAAATTCATGTACAGGCCATCCGAACCAGTTCACCTTAACCCCGAACTGGTTTTCCCCAGCAAACCAGTTCCCCTTTGGTCAGAACCAATTTGCATGAGGAGAATATTAATCTTTTGCCACTGGATACTTTCTCAACTTCAAATTCAAGTAACTTCTTCAGCGTATCTTGGATTTGGATGCAGTTTCTTCCAGTATACTCATAGCTTCGAGAACTTACACTTTCCTTTAGGCTCCACATTCGGGTTCAGGCTTCAAATTACTCACATGCCCTTGAATTTCCTTTCCTTATTTTCTTCCTTTATTTTGATTTTCCTCTCACATTCACCTGCACGAAATAAACAAAACAAGAAATACTTGCCGAAAAGGATTAGTAGCATGAATATGATATAAATCCATTTTAATTACACCGCACTGGACAGTAAAAGAACTGAAATTAAGGGGATAAATATAAAATATTTATGCCGAATCAATATGTACACAAATCAGTGTATATATACACGAATTTATGTATATATACACAAATATGTGTGCATATGTACATTGATATGAGTATATATACTATTTTGTGTATATATAAACAAATCGGGTATATATACATAAACTATATGTGTGGTGATGGGTGGAGGAAGGGGGTGGTGTGTGGGGAGAAGGTGAACAGTGAGTTACGGAAGTCGCAACTCAAAGTTTACGAGCGATTATGGGCGATGGAGGGGACATTAGTGATCGGGGGAGTGTGAGGTGGGAGGGTGGGTGGGTGCAGAGGTGAGAGAGAGAGAGAGCATATGGGAGTATGTGTTTGTCTTTTTTTCCTCCCCAAATTCTTTAATGTCTTTTTTTGGCTTAAAATTCTTTTCTTTAAATGGGATTGATTAAGTTTAAAAGGGGTGCAAGATGTCAAACACTTATTTGACAATATATATTCTTTTTTGCCACGCAAGATATATACTTAGTATCCCCATTAAATTTTCTAATAAAAATGCAACGATGTATTAAATTGAAGTAATTTTTAAAATTCAGGATTAACATTGCAACTTTTAAAACATCGAGTACAAAATTGAAAATCACCCCAAATTTCAGGGTTAATTGTGCACTTTTGCCTATATTGTGACTCTACTATGCAACACCATATTTTTATTTATAAAAACAAAATAAACATGCAAAAAAATTAGTCCCGGCACCTTTCATTTTATACTTCTCCAAATAATATGAAGAAGATTTCTCTTTACATGTTGTGTTTGGTATAAAAAAGTCCAAATTTATATGAATGTGTACATACATACACCATAAAAAAGTCATATATGGTTACCCGTAAATAATTCAATGCAAACAACTAAATTTATTGATTTTTAATAATTCATAACGCATTTTTTGTCTATTTTTAGAAAAATAAGACACGTTACAAAAATTCTCATAGCACTCTTTGTTTTAAACTTCTCAAATTAATACACTGCACTTTTTTTACATGTAAGTGTAGTTTTCTTAAAGGAGTCACTTTTACACGTTAGTTTAGTTTTTTAAACATATTATAATTTATATGAATGTTCACATTATCACACAAAAAATAAACATAAACCGTCGTAAATATTTGAGTGTACACTTCTATTTTTTTTTAAATGAGTGTAAATTTTTTTAATTTTCGTAAAAAACTTATTTTCATAAAAAAAATTATATTTAAAAATACATCTAATTTTTGTACTTATTATTTAGTTAAAATATTGGTGGGGAGACTCATTGTATTCTGTTCAATTTAAGTGAATAGACTTTTAATAAATGAAGTCTATTTTTTGTAATTAGCATTTAGTTAAAATATTGATAAAATGACTTATTGTGTTTAATTTCATTCAAGTGAATACACAGTTAATGTATAACACATGTCAGACTCATGTTAAGAGAGTTTTAAAGTTATTATATATAGGGATATTTGGATTTTGACCCCCCACTAGTTATACCCGTTTGATTTTTTGCCCCCAATTAAAAATTATTGCATGTTTGGCTCCCAATTTTTATGTTGAGTGATACTTTTCTAATCTTTTTAATACTTTTAGGGACACTATTTTTCTAAAAAGGTGTTGCTAAAAATGAAAATTGGGTGCCAAACATGCAATGATTTTTAATTGGGATCCAAAACCCAAATGAGTATAACTAGTGGGTGCAAAATCCAAATAATCTTTATATATATATAATTTAGAGGTCAAAATTCAAGTATAGATATATTAATAAGGAAAAGTTTATATGTACTAAGTTTGTATCCCAAGTGAATTAAAACATTATACTCCAAATACATGTAAAATTATTTAATTCACTTAAGATACAAACTTGATAATAAAACTTAGTACATAAATTTGAAAATATTCTCGACATTATTACAATAAGTGATGAAATACTGAAAATAATCCAAAAGAAGTCTTAAGAAGAAAACAATCAATGTGAGAGATTAGGGCCGGTTTGATTATCAATTATAATTCTATTTTTTATGTTTAAATATAGTTTTAATAAGAATTTTCATTTAGCACACCTATTTTTAAATACTGAGCATAATATTTATGTGTTATAATCAAGTTTTTCATAAAAAAAGCAAAATGGGGTATTTATTTTTCAACTCAGAATTATTCATTCTTAATATTTTTATGTATTTATACGTTAATATATAATATACATATGTAATACATTAATATGTGTGTAATTCTTATAAATAAAAAAATATATATGTACATGTACACTAAATTACATATATGTATATTTTATTAAATTATATAATATACTAAGATCCGTATGTTAAATAATATTATCAATACATACATGATATTTATATATAGTTTATACACGCATTATTAATGGAATAATATATATATATATATACAGTCCTGCTCTTGTGCGAACTAGTACGCATTTTAAGAATACGGACCTAACATGTGTCACCTGGTGGTAAGCCCAGAAGAGAGAGAGTGTGTGCCTATAATTTAGGCGATAATTTCTCGGCGCACCGTTAGGTGACACATGTCCGGTCCGCACAAGAGCATTATTATTATATATATATATATATATATATATATATATATAGTACATATGTATTAAATAATATTATCAATTCATGTATGTATATAATTTTATTATGAATTATACATGCAACCTCAGACACAAACCAACATTCTGATCCAAACCAAGCACACCACCACAAACTTTCACCCAACGTAAAAAATGATTACCTCCGCGGATCTGACATGAAGAACCCATAAGAGATGACGATCCATAGTAGAAACATCTCACAACCAAGGAGAAGGAATGGAGGATGATAGGCAAAATCGGTTTTAGTCAAATCCACTAGAGGGGGTAGAAAAACAACCCTGGCCTCACGAAACAACGGACAAAACCCCTATTATCGGATACCAACACGGCTCAATTTGACGTCAAAAGATGATACAAGATGATGACCAGGCTCTAATGGTGGGAACCAAAGATGGGAGAAGCTACCAAAATCTGTGAGGGAAACCATCGCGATGAAAACACTCTCCTAGACATCATCTGACATGAAGCAAACATAGATAAAATGACGATTAAGAAAGGGAGAGATATTGTTACGATCCCGACCCAAATTAGTAGTAGGGAACGAGTGTCTTGACATGCCACCCAGGCAACATATATTCTGACATAAATTGTTTCCTTAAATAAGTGCAACGAAAATACAATCACATGGTTATGAATCGTAAAATACTGGAAGTAAAGTAATTACGTCATCAGAGCTTTCTAAAGGAAACTTCATTTATATTAAAAGTAACTATGAATAAAAACTTAAGAAAAAATTTAAAAACTTATTATAAGAGAGCCAGACATGATCCACCATAATAACAAAAAGATCTCTAAAAGCAAAATCTTCAACATAATCCTTGTATGTGCTCTCCACAAGTCTACTTATTTCCTTAAAAATGGTTATTTATACAACATCAGCTAAAAGTCGAATGAGATTCAATCTCCAGACATTCCAGGATTTTTTAGAAAATTGATACCTATTCAATTGAACCGAAAGCATGTATATGGAGACAGGAATTTGGAGTAATATATATATATATATATATATATATATATATATATATATATATATATATATATATATAAAGTAATTGACAGTAAATATTTTTAGAATAAATAATTCAAAACAGAACAGATAAAACAATTGAGCAATATGTCAATTATTCAATTTTATTTTTATGGCCATGTATGCTCTAATACGTAGATAAACAGACAGTGTTACCAAATGTTTCTACCCGGCAACAACACAGACATAAAATCATGATATCTGAAATAACGCCTTATTTAGGTACACCAGCGATAAACCAATTGGGAAGGTACCACCCAAATATTTCCACCCGGTAGTCAAGGCCAACATAGTAAGAGAGTTTCCATAGGCCGAAGCAATAATTTCATAATTCAAATCAGATGTATATATCGAGAGATATATACATATAACAAACGACAGAATCATCGGTATCAGATGTATTTTGAGAATACAAGCATTTAATAAAATATATATAGTTTGAATAATATCATATAGTTGAAATGCATAAGGAATGTCAGAGTACTCACCTATAACAGAAATCTGAAGTTACAGATACAGAGTCTTGGATCGCTCGTCAATCTTAAGACGAAACTTCTTCTTAAACTTCCTCATACTTTCTCTCACTATTTCTTTTTTATATTCGGAATGAATTTCGTGTAAGAACTGATCCTAAGGATTATATTTATAGTTTCTCAAAGTTATCTGGGTGATGACACATGTCCCGATGATTAAGCATTCACTTTGGTGAGTCGGCGTTAGCGTGTCACGTAACGGAGCTGTCTTGGAGTCTTAATTCACCGAACGACGACATGTGTATTGGCTTTCTATAATTTCATGACATGTGTTTTGTCCTTTCCTTTAAAGTCGACACTTGTACAGTGTAGGTGTTAAAACCAAGCACGAGGTGTAAAGTTATTAAGGGTATAAGGGTCATTTTACACATGAAGGGTATTTTAGTAATTTTACACCATACATTTTCAATATTTCTTAGAGGTCCTTTAAAATATTTTATTTACAAAATGATCATTTTTATATTTTCATTTTAGTCCCTAAAACTTTCTTTATTTAAAATTAAGTCCCTAAAATTTCATAAAATTACATTTTTTTACCCCCAAACTTATCATTTAGCTAAGGGTATGCTATAAGACTTTGATTTAATCCATTTTGATGAAGAAGGAAGTTATTTCAAAGTTTTTAAGTCGGCCGAACCAACTTCCCCTTCCAACCAATCAAAATATAGAACATGGTGTGGTAATAAGATAAAACACGACTTAAAGTGTGAACAAATTTGCCCTTATTTCGTAATTTCGGTATAACTTCTTGCTCGGACCTCCGTTTAACACACCGTTTGTTGTGTTACAACCCTAATTAATATATCTACAACTTTTTAGTTTTTTTACCTCAAGTCAATTGTTATATTATAATGGTAAAAAGTAGTCTCTAATATGAACATTCCTACCGAAAACTTTAAAACTTTATGTTTGTAACTAATTTGATATTTCATGCTTTATGAAGGGAGGATTAGAATAAATAATAAATTTAAATTATCCATATCACATATGAAATAATATCACATTTAAAACTATATATGAACATATAAAAGTGGGGTCATTACATCCTACCCTCCTTATAAAAAGTTTGGTCCCCAAACTTTACTTGCATAAATTTTCAAACAGGTATGGATATCGCTCCTTTATTTCATCTTCCTGCTCCCATGTTGTTTCTTCAATGGAATGATTACGCCATAATACTTTAACTAGTGGAATTACCTTGGTTCATAATATTTTATCTTTATGGTCCAAAATTTCTACTGGATGCTCAATATAGGTTAAATCTTCTCTAACTTGAAAAGGTTCATGACTTAGGATATGCATTGGATCTCGGACATATTTCTTCATCATTGAAGCATGAAACACATTATGCACACTAGAGAGTTCAGGGGGTAAGGCAATTCTATACGCAACAGCTCCTATCCTTTCAAGGATTTCAAAAGGTCCTATGTATCTTGGACTCAACTTCCCTTTCTTTCCAAATAGGATTACTCCCTTTGCTGGTGATACTCGTAAGAACACATAATCTCCTCTTTGAAATTCCAACTGTTGTCGATGATTGTCAACATAACTCTTTTGACGGCTTTGAGCGACTCGAAGTCGGTCTTGTATCAATTTCACTTTCTCTGTTGTGATCTGGATCAATTCTGGTCCCAATAATTTTCTTTCTCCAACTTCTACCTAACATGCAGGGGAACAACACCTTCTTCCATAGAGTGCCTCATACGGAGCCATTTGAATACTTGTTTGATAACTATTATTATATGGAAATTCTATTAACGGTAAATAATCATCCCAATTCCCCTTGAGATCAAGTACACATGCCCTAAGCATATCCTCTAAGGTTTTAATGGTTCTCTCAGATTGTCCATCTGTTTGAGGATGAAAAGCGATGCAGAAATTCAATTGTGTTCCCATGGCTGCTTATAGGCTTTTCCAAAAGCAAGACATAAATCTACGGTCACGATCAGAAATAATTAAAGCTGGGGTTCCATGAAGCCTAATAATTTTTTGCACGTACAACTTAGCCAATTTTTCTAAAGAATGGGTAATCTTAATGGCAAGAAAATGAGCTGTTTTAGTTAACCTATCAATAATTACCCAAATAGAATCATTACCATTTGAACTCCTTAGTAAACCTGTCACAAAATCCATAGTAATATGTTCCCATTTCCACTTAGGGATAAGTAGGGGTTGTAGTAATCTTGATAGTTTCTGATGTTCATCTTTTACTTGTTGACAAACCAAACACTCTGATACAAATTCCGTTATCTCCCTTTTCATTTATTCCACCAAAATACTTCTCAAAGATCCCTATAGATTTTTGTACATCCGGAATGAAATGTGAATCTCGAGTAATGACTTTCCTCTAAAATTTGCCTCTTTAATTGGGCATCATGTGGAATACACACTCTATTTCCTAACCTCAATATATCATCTCGTATCCCAAATTTAATCCTCTTCCATTTAATAACTTCTTCTCTAATCTTCTTTAGTTGTGGATCATTTACTTGTGCAATTTTGATCATTTCCATCAACATGGGTTGTACTTATAAGTTTGCGATTATTCCTCCTTTACTATAAATATGTACATATATTTCCATACTTCTCAAATCCTTCAATAGTGCTTCCTAGCTTGTAATAAGACACGCTAAATTTGGTGTAGACTTCCTACTTAAAGCATCAGCTACTATATTTTCTTTCCCTGGGTGACAATGAATGTTTAAATCATAATCCTTCATTAATTCTAACCACCTCCTTTGTCTCATGTTCAACTCTTTCTCTGAGTAAAGATATATTTCAAACTCTTATGATCGGTATAAATTTCACATGTCTCACTATATAAATAATGTCTCCAAATCTTAAGAGAAAAACTTACAGCTGCTAATTCTAGGTCATGGGTTGAATAATTTTGCTCATGTGGTTTTAACTGTCTCGAGGCATAAGCTACTACATTTCCATTTTGCATTATCACACATCCCAAACCATTTTTAGAATCATCACTATAAATCACAAATCCCTCTGTCTCGAAAGGAATAGTCAAAATTGGGGCAGTTACTAATCGATTCTTAAGTTCTTAAAAACTATTCTCAACTTCCTCGGACCATTCATATTTCACCTTCTTTGGGTTTAACCTAGATAAAGGTTTGGCATTACTTGAAAATCCTTCAATAAATCTTCGATAATAACCTGCTAATCCAAGAAAACTACGAATCTCTGTCACATTAGTTGGTTTAGGACAATCTAGTATAGCCTTGATCTTTTGAGGGTCAATCGACACTCCCTCCTTAGAAATGACATGTCCTAGAAAAGAGACTCTAGGCAACCAAAACTCACACTTCTTTAATTTTGCATATAATTTCTCCTTCCTAAGGATTTGTAACACCGTCTCTAAATGCTTTTCATGTTCTTAAATACTTTTGGAATAAATAAGGATGTCATCAATGAAAACAACCACACACTGATCCAAATATTTTCTAAACACCCTATTCATCATATCCATAAAACCGACTGGTGCATAGTTAGTTCAAATAGCATCACAAGAAATTCATAGTGACCATATCTAGTATGAAAAGCTGATTTTGAAATATCATATTCCTTAATCTTTAATTGGTGATAGCCTGACCTAAGGTCAATCTTTGAAAATACTTGTGCACCTTAAAGTTGGTCAAATAAATCATCTATATGAGGTAAGGTATATTTATTCTTAATGGTCACCTTACTTAGTTCATGATAATCTATACATAACCTCATCGTCCCATCCTTCTTTTTAACAAATAACACTGGAGCACCCCAAGGGGATACACTTGGTCTAATAACCCTTATCTAATAGATCTTGTAATTAAACTTTTAATTCCCTTAATTCTAAAGGTGCCATACGATAAGGTGGTTTCGAGATTGGTATAGTTCCAGGAATAAGGTTAATCGTAAACTTTATTTCTCTACTAGGAGTAAGATTGGGTAAATCATCTGGAAAAACATCTGAAAAATGTTTAGCTATAGGAATATATTCTAAACTAGGATCTTTTGTTTGCAAATCAATAACACTTGCAAGGAATCCTTGACATCCCTTCTTAAGAAAACTACAAGCTTGTATTGCAGAGATAATACACATGGGAGATAGGAGGCCAATTCCTTCAAAACTGAATTCTGGTTGGTTAGGGATTTGGAAAATAACCCTCTTCTCAAAACAATCTACCTTAGCATGATATGATGCTAACCAATCCATCCCCAAAATGACTTCAAAGTCTCTTGTGTCTAAAACTATCAAATCGACGAATAGTTTATGACTACTAATATCTATAGGGCAAGACTTATATACTAATGTTCCGGTCAATAACTCACTCGAAGGAGTAGAAACGTGTATGTTATGATTCAAGGGTTCGGGCATATTAGGAAAGCGGTTAACAAAATGCATAGACACAAATGAATGGGTAGAACCATGATCTATTAAAACTTCAAAAGTTTGTGCACATATAGAATGTGTACCTGACACTACTGCGTTAGAATCTTGGGTATGAGAAAGTGTAAAAACTCTACCCTGTCTGCCTTGGTCCTTCTTTTCACCTAAAGGCTGTATCAGAATCCTTGTTGGGGTTGAGCAGTCTTTTATCTGATGTCCTTTTTGTCCACATCTAAAACAAGCTCCCTTATCCTTGTAACAAGGTCGTCCTCCATGCATCTTCCCACATCGCTGATATATCTTATTATTAAACTATTTGTTATCACTTACTCCCCCAACATTGGATGTACTCCAAAAATTATTTCTATTAATTGCGATCTTCCCTATTTATTCCCCAAACTTCCTCTTACAATCTCTAATTCGATTGTACTCTTAGCCATCCCTTTCGGCTATCGTAGACCTAGCCACAATGTCACTATACGATGTCAACTTTAGGATGGAAATTCGATTACGAATACTTAACTTTAACTCACGTTCAAACTTTTTGTCTTTTAAAGCATCAGTTATCACAAACATAAGGTGCAAAACGGGATAACTCTGTAAACTTTGCCTCGTATTGACTAACCGTCATATTCCCTTGCACTAGACTCAAGAACTCAACTACCATTTCATCCTTCACCGTTTCAGGGAAATATTTCTCATAAAAGATCACCAATAAGTCATTCCAACCTATACAAGTATTCCTCTCCTCGTGTATTCTCTTAGTCATTCTCCATAAATGTTCGACACCTTATAACATAAATGTTGTAAATGAAACCTTTTGTTCATCGGTACACTTAAGAACATCGAGCATCTTTTCCATCTGCACCACCCAACTTTCTGCTTCAGTGGGGTTATGAGTACCTTTAAAAGAAGGAGGATTCAACTTTTTAAAATGTTCAATGGTACATCTAGTTAGTTTAAGATTTCTTGGTTCTCCATTATTCACCTGATGCTCCACAATCTTTGCTAGACTCTCAATCGCCTTGTATGCACCTTCCATTCCTTCCACACTTGAACCACTAGTTCCCGTAGTTGATCTTGTCTTGGTCATTTTCTACAATCATGGCCAAATATAAAACGTATTATACTATCTCAAGATTACAAATTAGAAGAACAATTCTATATAAACAATTATATATGATGTAAGACATATGGAGGGTTATCATATAAGTTGGATATTTACTCTTATATCCTATATACGAAAACTTAGGAACTATGACGTTCGAATCTTATGTTCAGTAGTTTACGGGTTCATAACCTATGCTCTGATACCACCTGTATCATGACCCCGATCCAAATTAGTATTAGGGAACGAGTGTCTTGACATGCTACCAAAGCAACATATATTCTAACTTAAATTGTTTCCTTAAATAAGTGCAATGGAAGTACAATCACATAGTTATGAATAGTAAAATACTAAAAGTAAAGGAATTATGTCCTCAGAGCTTTCTAAAGGAAACTTCATTTATATTAAAAGTAATTATGAATTGCAACTTAAGACAAAATTTAAAAACTTATTATGAGAGAGCCAGACATGCTCCAACATAATAACAAAAAGAGATCTAAAAGCTAAATCTTCAATATAATCCTTGTATGCGCTCTTCACGAGTCTACTTATTCCTGAAAAATGGTTATTTATACAACATCAACTAAATGCCGAATGAGATTCAATCTCCATACATTTTAGGGTTTTTCAAAAAATTGATACCTATTCAATTGAACATAATGCATGTATAAAGAAACAGGAATCTGTAGTAATATATATATAAAGTAATTGACAGTAAATATTTTTAGAATAAACAATTCAGAACAAAACAGATAAAATAATTAAGCAATATGTCAATTATTCAATTAATTTATTTGGCCATGTACGCTCTAATTCCCAGATAAACAGATAGTGTTACCAAATATTTTCACCCGACAACAACACAGATATAAAATCATGATATCTGAAACAACGCCTTATTTAGGGCACACCAACGATAAACCAGTTGAGAAGGTACCACCCAAATATTTTCACCTGGTAGTTAAGGCCAACATAGTAAGAGAGTTTCCATAGGCTGAATCAATAATTTCAGAATTCAAATCAGATGTATATATCGAGAGATATACACATATGACAAACGACGGAATCATCGGTATCAGATGTATTTTGAGAATAAAAGCATTTCATAAAATATATATAGTTTGAATAATATCATATAATTGAAATGCATAAGGAATGTCAGAGTACTCACCTAGAACAGAAATCCGAAGTTACAGATACAGAGTCTTGGATCGCTCGTTAATCTTAAGACGAAACTTCTTCTTAAACTTCCTCACACTTTCTCTCACTATTTATTTTTTATATTTGGAATGAATTTCATATAAGAACTGATCCTAAGGCTTATATTTATAGTTTCTCAAAGTTATCTGGGTGATGACACGTGTCCCGATGACTAAGCATTCATTTTGGTGAGTCGGCGTTAACGTGTCACGTAACGGAGCTGTCTTATAGTCTTAATTCACCAAATGATGACACGTGTATTGGCTTTCTCTAATTGCATGACATGTGTTTTTTTTCTTTTCCTTGAAAGGCGATACATGTACGGTGTAGGTGTCAAAACCAAGCACGAGGTGTAAAGTTATTAAGGGTATAAGGGTCGTTTTACACATGAAGGGTATTTTAGTAATTTTACACCATACATTTTCAATATTTCTTAGAAGTCCTTGAAAATATTTTATTTACAAAATCATCCTTTTTATATTTTCATTTTAGTCCCTAAAACTTTCTTTATTTAAAATTATGTCCCTAAAGTTTCATAAAATTATATTTTCTATCCAAAAACTTATCATTTAGCTTAAGATATGCTATAAGACTTTGATTTAATCCATTTTGATGAAGAAGGGGGTTATTTCAAAGTGCTTAAGTCGGCCAAACCAGCCTCCCCTTTCAACCAATCAAAATATAATACATGGTGTGGTAATAAGACAAAATACGACTTGAATGATGGACATATTTGCCCTTATTTCGTAATTTTGAAATAACTTCTTGCTCGTACCTCCGTTTAACACACCGTTTGTTGTGTTACAACCCTAATTCATATATCTACAACTTTTTAGTCTTTTTGCCTCAAGTCAATTGTTATATTATAATGATAAAAACTAGTATCTAATATGAACATTCCTACCGACAACTTTAAAATTTTATGTTTGCAACTAATTTGATATTTTATGATTTATGAAGGGAGGATTAGAATAAATAATAAATTTAAATTATCCATATCACATATGAAATAATACCGCATTTAAAACTATATATGAACATATAAAAGTGGGGTCATTACGGAGATAATTTTCATGGTTAGTGGGGAATTCGAGCCAAAGAAAGGGAAAAGGAATGGATTGTGGATGTGGCTGAGGCTACACAAATGATTCTTAGAGAGAGAAACTCTCAACCATCCGCAAAGGGGGACATTAAATGCATAAAAATATTAAGAATAAATAATTTCGAATTAAAACATAAAAAAAAATTAGAAAACACCATTTTGCTATTTTCTGAAAAACTTAATTATAACACAGAAATATTATAATTCAGTATTTAAAAACAGGTGTGTCAAACGCAAATTCTTATCAGAATTGTATTTAAACACAAAAAAACAGAATTATAGTTACAAACCAAAGAGGTCCTTAGGGGCTGTTTGCTTATCAATTATAATTCTGTTCTATTTTTCGCATTTCGTTATCAATTATAATTCTATTTTTTGCATTAAATGCAATTATGATAATGGTCTCTTTGGTTTGTAACTATAATTTTATTTTTTTTATATTTAAATACAATTCTGATAAGTATTTGCATTTGACACACCTATTTTTAAATATTGAATTATAAAATTTCTGTTTTATAATCAAAATTTTCAAAAAATAATAAAAAAATATTTTTTAAATTATATTTTATATTTTTCAATTAAAAATTACTCATCCTTAATATTTTTAGGCAAGTAAAGTCGGTTCGTACGCGCCACCCTCGGTTCCTCATGGAATATGCTTGTCCTTATACAGAGAAGTTGGTAGTCATTATTAATTCCAAAATGTAAAAACGCAAACTTTGAAAAAAAAAAAAAAAATCACCTACGAACTACGGAGCAAAGGGTGATTGATTAATAATGAGTTAAATAAATAAATTAACAAAAAATCATCTGCCTAAATAAACTACAAAGAAAGATAGGATCCCCACTTTAAAGTAACCAAGGTTAGTTGGAACAAGAAGACAAACAAGTTGAAGTCTATTGGCACTCGGGCATTTAAATATAAAGATAATAAAATAAAATAAAATAGACCAGTAGACAATGGAATACAAAACTGTTTATATGGTGGATATTGCAGCAACTGTGACCTCCCAATTCATGGTTAAGATGAGAGAGACATGAAGAGAGAGGTTTAAGAGAGGCTTAGGTCTACCAACTGGTAGTTAGAGATTGCACTCCTTAACCAAACATCATCAACAGCAATAACCAACAACAACTCACTACGAAAGATAAAAAGAAAGCAAAGCTACCATTAAAGCAAAAATATAGGTAGAAAGGGAAGTTATGATTTTTTTTCTGCCAGGGTCTGTGTTTATCAGATAAAAAGAAATATTTTTTAGGAGCTTTCATATAGATACAGATAGAGAAAGAGAGATGGGTGTCTGTGTGTGTATGTAATTCTCACGTGGGTCCTTCTGATGAAATGATGGATTGAGAATATATGATAAAGAAAAAAAGGATAAAGAGGTGAGGATTTATGTACTTAGAGCTTTAATAAGTAGAAGTTCATTTTCTGGGTTTTTTCTTTCTTTCTTTCTTTTCTATTATCTGAATTGGGTGTGTATGTGTCCAAGAGAGAGAGGAAAAACAATTGTTAAAAGAAAAGTAGTTTATGGGTCTCGGGATCGGTATGTTTGTGTTCAAGGAGGATTGCTTTGGCGGATCGGAGCTTTTCTGTTCCCCATAAGACACACAACTGTGACTGGTTTTCAGGTATTTTATATATTATTGTTATGAATATTATTATTATTATTCATGTCTTGACTTTTTTTCATTATTATCTTGTTTGCTGCTGAAGAAGACCCTCTCTCTATCTATCTTTTTATCTCAAAAGGTCTGGGCTAGATGGTGATGGTAAATGATAAGGAAAGAACTAAGTGGTCATAATAATTCCTTTGGATATTTATATGGGTTATTGGGTTTTATTTTCTTTTTCTCTTTCTCTCTCCTATCTTTCCTGTAAGACTTTATTATATAATTTCTCATGTGATTGTTCTTTGTTTGTCTATTGGAGGGTTTATCTTCTGATTTTGTTTTGAGGGGGTTTAGGGTACTCTATCCAATAAGTTGATAGTTAGATCCTTAAATTTGTTTCATTTGATAGGAAAAATAGATCAGGGGGATTTATTATTATCTGTTCACTTAATCTGGTGAAAAGGGTTTGTTTAAATTGGGAGATTTCTCATGGTTGACTGTTGGCTTACAAATTTGCCTTTTTGTAGCATCAAGAAATTTTGCACAAAATTGTTTGTTTTTGTAACTGGTATGCAGACAGATGCAAAGTGTTTTCATGTTCGTGCTTTTAAAAAGGCCATCTTGTACTATGTATCCAAGCACTTCTGCTTCGAATTGTGGGTTGAATTACTGTATCAAAAGTTCAATTTTTAAGATGAAAATTACAATAATGCTCAAAAGAATCAAATTGAAGAATTTATCATTCAACCCAACATGCCTTGGAAATTAGCTGATAACCATACAATACTGATTGGTTACAATTTTCAGGGCGACTTTTTAATCAATTTGAATTTCTCTGAAGACAATATTGAAGACGGACAAATATAAGAGATGGCCACTTATTTCCCAAGTTCAAACAATCAAAGAGATGCAGCACCAATGCTCTATTTGAGGGAACCTTTACCCAGTTCGTATACGGAAACCCCATCTCTCTCAGGGAATATGATGATGTATATGAACTATTCCGATACACTGGCTGGAAATTCCCAGCAACCAAACACCTGCATTGATATTGTTCCCCCCGTGGGGCCTGCAGATTCCAATGCATCACAGCAAGAATTCCTATCAAATCTAGGCGGGTCCCGGATTGAGGAGCACGATTTCAGTGCATGGCGAGATAATAGGAGTGAGATGCTACTGATGCACTCTATGGTTCAGGGTGGGCAAAATTTGCAGGGTCAGGGTTTATCACTTAGCCTCAGTCCACAAATTCCCTCTGGAATCCAAATTCCTTCGATTCAATATCGCAACCCTAATCACGATTTCTCTTCATTTCTTAGCCCTAATTCAGCAATTTCGGAGAGAGATGATGAAAACTCCCAAAGTAAACAACTGAGAAATGGTGATTACATGCAGCCTGGTTTTTTAGGAGGTAATTCAGATTCTTCAATGATGTCAAGTATTGGGAGAAGCATTCCCAGTTCCAAGTACCTAAAGGCAGCCCAACAACTTCTCGATGAGGTTGTGAATGTGAGGAAAGCTTTGAAGAAGAACGATTCTAAGAAAGAGATCAAAGAAGTTGATGGGGGATCCAAAAATGGAGCGTCCTCGAACCCACAAGAGTCGGCCAGCAACTCACCCAGTGAGCTTTCGGCTGCTGAAAAACAGAATTTACAGGACAAGATGACGAAGCTTTTGTCAATGTTGGATGAGGTGAGACCAATGCCTGTGTTATCTTGTGGTTTTATAGTTCCCGAACTGTCTTATTCTCTCAACTCAACAAAGCCTTTTCCCGAACTGTCTTATAAGGTATCCATTTCTGAATCATGTGTTTGAATACTATAAGACATAGGAATACACGAGGAAAGGTGATGTATTTTCTTTCTCTTCACTTATTCCTTTTTACTTTCCAAGATCCAAGAATAGTTTGTCAGATATTTTCTTCTCTGAGAACCTAGCTCCAAACTTGTATCAATGATTACTGATTTGGCTGACTTGTCCCCCCACGCCCACCACTCCCTTAAATCAAATTCATTCATTTCACTTCATTTCATATGCTTCTCTACTATGTATGAGACTGGTTCTGGTGGCTGCATTTTTATTTGAAAATTTTGGGACCTCAGAGGGAAAATTTGAAGTGGAATTACTGTGTGACAGAGCCAACTAATTCATGTTGGTGATGGGATTTGTATATATCTATATACTTATCACGAAACATAGTGAAATTGAAACCCTATGCCAGGAAGAAAGAGAGAAAAGGTTTTCTAAAATTGCATTTTCTGGAGATATTGATTAAAACTTATTTCACTGAACGAAGCAGCTGTGAAAATAGAGTATAATCGTGTTTTTTCTTTAGTATTGTGGGACATGCTCAGGTTACTATCTGATATGAGGGATTCAAATTTCAGCATCAATACCACTGGATGCTACGGTAGTGTTTGTCGTCTCTGCCCTTGTAGATGAAATGTAATGGCTACAAAAAATATGATTCATTACTAATGGATTCATGGAGATTTTGTTAATCCATTTTATCTGAAAATTCCGAACCTGGGAGATTGTTGATAACTTTCTGACTTTTTCATAATTTTTTTAGCTGACAAAAGATAATTGATTGAAACTTTGAATGCACAGAGCTACAGATGGGCACACACATTATATGCACTATTTGTGCTTTGTTGACTCTATCCGAGCTCCTTTATTGGATTGCTCACTCAATGATCAGTCTCAATATTATGTCTTGAAGAAGAATCAAACCTCCATACTCTCTAACAGGAGATTTTGAGTCTTTCGTGTCAACCATTTCACCAAAGGCATATCTTGATCAATGTTACAAAAATCCCATTGAGCCTTGCTCTCTCTCTCTCTCTCTATATATATATATATATATATATATATATATATATATATAGAGAGAGAGAGAGAGAGAGAGAGCAAGGCTCACCTACATCATGATGTATACATCACATCATACATCACACCTAGTTCTACGCCCTAAGAAACCATTTCTCCAATTTTTGTGTACTTTTCCCTTGAAATTGACCTTCTAATCAACCCATATTCAAAAAGTTAGTTCAAAATACATTTTGTATCTATTTTTAAAAAATCTACAAAAAACTGCTGGCGCAGACCCTTATAACTAAGGTATTTTGAGTAGTTTTTTATGGATTTTTTAAAAATAGCTACAAAATGTATTTTGACCTAATTTTTTGAACATAGGTTTATTGGAAGGTTAATTTGAAGAGAAAAATAAAAAATTTGGAAAAAAAAGTTTTTTAGAGCCTACAACCAGGTGTGATGTATGAATGATGTATAGAGCATGATGTAGGTGAGCCTTCTGCTATATATATATATATATATATATTTGGCTTTTTTTTTGGTGTGTGTGCTATTATTTTCATGTTGATTTGACAATTTAAAGTTTTAATTGTTAAGTCTGTGCTTTAAAAAAATAAAAATAAAGCCACAAATGCCTAAGTGATTCTATATATCTACCCTGCATCTGTTCGGTGTGGCTGTACATGCAACTGACTTTTCTCTGATATCTAACTTAAACAATGCTGAGAGACTCTATCTTCAAAGATTACCAATGCAATTCACTTTCTCTTTCGAAATCCATTCTCTTTTGATATGTGATGATCCTCATTCTATTTTGACAGGTTGATAGAAGGTACAAACAATATTATCATCAGATGCAGATTGTCGTATCCTCGTTCGATGTGATTGCAGGTTGTGGGGCCGCTAAGCCATACACGGCGCTTGCTCTCCAAACAATCTCTCGCCACTTTCGCTGCTTGCGGGATGCGATAAACGGCCAGATTCGATTCACTCAAAGAAGCCTCGGGGATCAAGATGGTTCGGCAAATAGCGGCAAAGGGGTTGGAATATCTCGACTACGTTATGTGGACCAGCAGCTCAGACAGCAGAGAGCTCTTCAGCAGCTTGGAGTGATGCAACAACACACGTGGAGACCACAGAGGGGACTGCCCGAAAGCTCTGTTTCTATTTTGCGAGCTTGGCTGTTTGAGCATTTTCTTCATCCGTAAATCTCATTCACAACTTTCTTATTTATTAATTTTCTGTTATGCTATATTTGAATCTCGAACAAGTATGGAGAAAATTACAAGATAAGGAAGAGTTTGATACACTTCATCATATTGTGTATTTAATTATAGCATACTTTGTTTTTTTTCTTTCGAATTATTCTAAGATTGCGTTTTATTACACAGTCAGAAAAAAATTGATCAGTTCAAATATATAACAAGTTGGAAAAAGAGATGAATGATTTGGTGAAATATTCTTTTACGTTTCCAGTTTTCTATGGAATCTATTTCTTCATCAATCGACTCATCTATTCTTCAACTCTTTTTTCTCTTCACATATGGTAAAAATGAACTGTTTTCAAAGTTTTTTTTTCCAACTCTGAATTTAACTTTCCAAGATTCAAATATGGTGCTAATTTTTTATGTCTGTCCAATTATACTTTTCAATTTGTTCAATCATTTGATTGGTAATTTCTTCTTCTCCAGCTACCCCAAAGATTCCGATAAGATCATGCTAGCAAGGCAGACAGGCTTGACAAGAAGTCAGGTAAAAAGAAATACAACACACACACACATATATATAGGGTCGGGATCAAATCTGTACCGAGTATGCAGACCAATTTCTTTAAAAGAGTAAAAAAAAAATTTGGTCTGATTTTTTTTAGAGAGTATCTAAACATTCTATGGACCTCCAACAACAACAACCCCCCCCCCCCCCCCCCCCCCCCCCCCCCACACACACACACTAAAAAAAGAAGCCCAAATTTTTGTTACTATTTTAAAAAAATCGGTCAAATTATGCTAGTTTTCATGTGATTAAAAATCGACATATTTTGACTCTTTTTTTAAACAGTAAAAAAATATTTTGGGTTGATTTTTTTTTTAATATTATTAATTTTGGGGGAAGGGGGGGTAATAGAATGTTTAGATACTCAGTAAAAAAATTAGGCCAAAATAACTATTCTTACTATTTAAACGAAAAATCGTTCCTCATGAAGTCCACAAGGATGGGTCCGCATTTGATCCGGCCCTTGTATATATATATATATATATATATATAGAGAGAGAGAGAGAGAGAGAGAGGCCCTCTCCTGTAAGGACTCCTTATAGTGCAGAGTCCGGTATATACCATTTTTTTAAAATAGTAAAAAAATGATTTTTTTTATGAAATTTCATGGATATGATCTCCATGGTGGGAAGATCATCTCCAATTTTTTTCACAAAAAAATTCAATAAAAAAATCGTTGAGATGAAGTGATATGTAAAAAAATGGTATAAATATGCATTTTCGACGAATGGTATAAAAAAATGGTATAAATATGAATTTTTCAACGAAAAAAATTGGAGAGCTCACCATGGAGATCATATCCATGAAGTTTCATCAAAAAATTCATTTTTTTACTATTTAATAAAAATGGTATGTACCGGGGTCTGCACCATAAGGATTCTGTGTATATATATATATATATATATATATATATATATATATATATATGTGCAAGATATGTAGTGATTTCCTGGGTATTCATATGGAGGCATATAGAGGAGGACCATTCTGTTTGATGAACCGATTTCTTTCCACTTTAACCATGGTTGTATACCACGTTTGGGAACTATTTTACTAGGGATTTTGGGATTAATCAAGAAAATATAGTTCAAATTTCATGTAATGAATTGTGATGGCGACAATCAAGTACCCATTAAATTTTGAAAAGAAATTCAATGTAAATTCCATTCAGAAAATTGTTATTGCTGTTAGAGATTATTTATTCTTTTCAAAATTATTATTTTATTTGGCTGTCATTCAGGGAAACATAACGCAGTTTATGCTCGTCTCAGAAGATAGCATAGAGAAGATACCATGTTTTGTTGTCATTTAGGGAATCACATAATTGCAATAAGGTTGTGTTCAATACACCTCGGGTTTTTTCCCTCTGTTGCGTCGTTGAATTGGATTGTATACTTCATTTGGAGTATCTGGCAATCTGTCATAATTATTCATCAAAGCTCTCTGAAGGGATGTTGTAGTTTAAGATTCTTAGAAACCTCAAAGTTACATTTGGATATTAAAAAGGCAAAGGAAATGAAAAAATATGCTACCTACATGTTTTCATTTTATTTTCCTCATTATCTGAGATCCAAACATAAAATCTCAAGTCAGTAAACATGCACACATTTATCGTAAATTTTGTCAAATGAGAATCTGCTCACTGCATATATTTCTTTTGTTTAATTTTGTTTGGTAAACGAGCATCTCAAATATAAAGTGCTTTTTTGTTACTCGGTTACACTTGTTTATAATGTCTTGACGCATCTATATTTCGGCTCAGGTCTCAAACTGGTTTATCAATGCACGAGTGCGTCTTTGGAAGCCCATGGTTGAAGAAATGTACAAAGAAGAGGCTGGTGATGCCGAAATGGACTCCACTTCTTCATCGGAAATTGCTCCCAAAGCCACCAAAGGTGACATAAAACCCTCGGAGGATAGAGGGGAAAATTTACAACAAACCGCAACTTCCATTGCAAATGAGAGATGTAACATCGGGCAATTCTTTGAGCCAAAATCCGGGCATGTTCCCGATGAAGATATGATGGGACCTGGCCCGAATTCCGGTTTTCAAAACTCAAAAGATATGGTGGGATCCGTTCCCGACTCCGGTTTTCAAAACACAAACCCCGAAGGAAAACCGAAAGGGGACCGAAGACCTAATGTGGACGAGTGCAGTCTTTTTGAAGAGTCAATGGTTCAGTCAAACGGGGGTAACGAGCGGTATATGGCGGCTGCATACCACATGTCCGAGCTGGGAAGGTATGGAAGTGGGAGTGGGGTGTCACTCACATTGGGATTACAGCACCGCGAGGGAGGTACAGTACCCATGTCTGTTGGGACCCACCAAAGTTTTATGTCTATGAGAGGAGATGATATTTACGATGCGCCTGCTCCCTCGGTGCCCGAGACCACGGATTTCGATTGCATAGATTCTGATAACCGGCAGCACAGGTTCAGTTCATCGCATTTGTTGCATGATTTTGTAGCATGAGAAATGCTTGCTGGCTGTTCCGGAGGAGGATGGACTACTAATAGCTATGTTTCAAAGTATTCCATGGAGGTTCTCTTCCATTCAAATGGTCACAAATGGGAGATTAGTCTCTGAGTATGACAAATATATTAAAACATAACTGTTATATATAACAAAAGATTGGTTGGGAGGTTAGATATTTGTAAAGAAGAGATACATTTTTTTTGTTTTGTTTAATATGTTGAATGTAAGATAATATTTGGGGTCGAGGAAAACAGGATATTCTATTTCAAATAAAGGTTAGTGGAAGTTGGGAAGTTGTAATTTTGATGTCATAGGTTCGTAATAATTACTGTGTTCATTGGATTCTGGGGTTGGTTAATGATTTATCATTATGAAGGAGCGATGTTAGGGAGACATGATTTTGGGACACTATTTCACAACATTAGACACGTTCTTGTGTGTTGGTAGTGGACACTTTTTGTGAGATACATGCACTTAAGGTGTTCACTAATATCACATACACGTGTTGCATGTCATGAAATCATGTTGGAATTTTTTGGTTATGGAATAGAGAGAAATAAGGGACAAGGTGGGGTTACATTATTGTGCGATTGAAAAAATCGGCAATCCTCGTGTATGGACTGCTTCTGCAGTTTATCTTTACTTTCCTACAACTTTGAGTTATTTTATTTATTTGTCTAGCATCTTTTTTGGGCTTAATCACACGATAGAATCCGATCAATGAAGTGAGCGCATTTGAAAATTCATGGGCCCGTTATTGAGTCACTAATATTTTAACCTCATAACTTATGGGGTCGGGTTATCACAAATCAACCCATTATCTCAAATAGGTAACGGTTCTCAACCCAACAAGGTTAATTAAGAATATGGATCGGATTTAATTCCTCACTCTACTAGACTTGGGGTCTGTTTGATTTGCAATTATAATTTTGTTTTCTGTGTTTAAATACAATTCTGATAAAAAATTGTGTTTGACAACCTGTTTTAAACTCTGAATTATAATATTTATGTATTACAATCAAGTTTTTCAGAAAACAGGTTGGAGGTGTTATATAGTTTTTATTTTTTTATTTTTCAACTCAGAGTTATTCATTTTTAATATTTTAATGCATTTATACCTTAATATATAATATACATACATAATGCATTAATATATGTGTAATTCTTATAAATAAAAGTATATATGTACATGTGCACAAAATTACGTATGGAATAATATAAAGTTAAATAATATATCAATAGATACATGATACTTATATATAGGTTTATACATGTATTATTAATGTATGGGATAATATCAAATATACATTAGTGTATATGTATTAAAAAATATTATCAATTCACATATATTTGAAATTTTATAGTGAATTATACACGCAATATCATTATATAGACATATATATGTATGGACATTTATGTATGTATGTACATTTACAATTGTATCATATATATATATATATATATATATGTGTGTGTGTGTGTGTGTGTGTGTGTGTGTGTGCGTGCGTGTGTGTGTGTGTGTAATATAAATATACATGTTTGCTAATTTTGTCAAATTTTTAGAAAACTGTATTTAAAATCGAGTTTACCAAACGTGCACTAATAATTATAAATACAAAAAACTGGTAAAATTGTATTTAAAAACAACGTTTAAATCGAGTTTTCTGAATACATAACCAAACGAGCCCTTAGTATTCTATCCATAAATCGAATCCTAGTATATTTTAAAGGTAAACAAATGATACATAACACATACCATACTATCCAATATTTGTATTTGTTTAAAAGTACACCATACGTATTCGTTAAGATAACACACAACTATCCTAATTTGTATCCTCCCGGATTCGGATGATATATTAACATATATTGCGCTCATTTAACTCTACTTTCTCTTTATAACAACCCTACTTACTTGTTCCTTAACTAATCTCTCAATTTTTTTATTTTTTCTCTATTACAAATGTGGATAATTTGATATGCCGTTTTGAAGCGATGGTAAGCTTAACCATATCATTTTCTTATTATTGTAGGTAGTTCTTGAAGATTTTATTAAGGTAAATCACTATCAGTTGGAGTGAAAATTAAAACCTTAGATTTATGTTATTTAATGGAAAAACATGCAAACAATGAGACCAAGATATGCAAATGGGAATGAAATGTAACGCTCTGACCCGGATTTATGGGTTACTCGTAGTCAACCCGATCCGACCTAGAGGTGGCAATTCGGGTTAGTCGTGTCATTTTCGGGTCGTGTTGATTTTTATTTTAGTATAATTTTTGGGTACTCTTAAATCTATACAAGCTAATCGGGTCATGTTCGGGTCATTTCGGGTTATTACCATAAACGGGTTATCGGGTAAAAAATTTCCAGCTCTAATCCGACCCTAGCGTTAGGTGTGAAGTGAAATGAAATAACCTACATAATTTTGTTAGTCTAGTTTTATTTTAATTAACGTTTTACTTGTTTAGCATGAGATTCAAATTTTTAATTAACCTACGTGAGGGACCCATAGGGAGAACCTTAGAGTTCAAGCATACAAAGCTACTAACATAATATAAAAGAATGTACTTACTTGTATAAAGCTCTCAAAATACAAAATTGCACACAACGCACCGCAACAAAATGAGGGAGTGAGCCGAATGCTCAGTGAAAAATATAGAATCGAACGGCAGAAAAGACTCTAACACGTTGTTCTTATGTGCACATGCAACTACCTTATTAATATATACATACACATATGCATGAAACTGTTTTACTTTCGAAAACCTTCTTTATCCAGATTAATTCACCTTAATCTTATAAAAGACTTCATTTTTCTCATTTTATCATTCATCCTTGTATCTAACACACACGATTAAATATTTGAAACAACTACATTTGAATTGGCCGAAAATCGTTTCTTTACCAAAACTACCCTTTTCATTTTAACCGATTCACATTAGTATTTTCATTGAAGATCACCCTTTCAACACACGCGATCACCGTGTTAGTAGACACTTATTTAGTCTTTAAAAATCCTTTAAAACACACTCTTATATTAATTATGGATTGAATTACTTAGGTTGTGTAATCACCCATTTATCCTCTTGCTCTACCTTTTATTTACCTTATGAACATTAATCAATCTACACATCCCTTGTCCACTTTATCATTTATCGAAACATTCATTAATTCATTCAAGTTAGGTTGTCTTAATGCATTTTACCACACAAACTGTTTATTGACATGTTTCTTATTCCTTTATCATTATTCTCCGAATCTTTCAATAAATCGCGTACTTTAACGGGCTCCACACTGCCGGTGTCGCCACCATATGCTCTGATCAGTTATTTTGGGCCTTTCACCCCGGGCTCTGTCCCTCCTTAATTATCCCGATGTCATCCGAGTTCCTTCTATGTATTTTAACATTTTACAAATGTTCATATTATTCACTCTTCCCCTTTTTACCTGGTCTAAGCCAAACCTAGGGCTTCACCCCAATTTGTATTACACTTTGAAATTATCATTTCACGTCCTTTATAGTTTAACCTTGATTTTATCCCAAAAATCATGTTCACTAGGACTATCATATGTAACACCCTTTCTAATATTTTTATATCATAAAAATGTTTCACTGTACGTAAAATTACCATTTTACCCATTTATTTCCAAACTCATTTTTTACTCCATTTTCACAAGTGTTAATTTTTTCAAAACACTATTAAGTTACCCATAGTGACTTCTTAAGTACTCTTAACACCTTCTTAACCTTGGAGTAATATTCTTTTTAATTGAAAATATTTTTATTTCATTATTCCCTTTTCAATTTCACAAGTGTTAATCTTTTAAAACATTATTAAGTTACACACACCAACTTTATAATGTTTAACCATTAACACTTATCCAACACCTTTACTGACCTTATTTTCAAATTAGACATTTCTTTACTTCTTTATTCAAGAAATCTAATTACACTTAAAGACTATTTTTATAAGAAAATATCATTTCCCTTTATTAACACATGTAGTCTTACAACTTTATACTTATCACACTTTAACCCCTTTTTATACACTTTGAAGAGTAGAATTTCTAATTTTCTTATTTCTTATTTAAACTCACTAAAACCTTGTTTAAACTTGTTTATGTGTTAATTATCCAAATACTATAAGTCTACACATATGAGGAGATGGATTTTACTTCAAAATCCTATTAAATGGGTTAAACATACATTTCTTTCTTGCAATTCATATTACTTTCAAAAATGCACTTTCAAGTCATAAAATATATTTTTACTTCTTTTGAAACTCAACAAATGTCCATCTTTTACAAAATTCTACATTTTTTGCAAGAAAGTTAAAAATATTATTTCACTAATATTTTAGCAAAATCAATCATCATTTCAAAAATTTTATTTCATAAAACGTTTAATATAGATTTTCTAGAAAATACATCATTTTCATAAATACCATAATCTTCATTTCAAGAAACTTTGAAATATTTACTTCATTATTTATTTCAACAAAATAACATTTTGCAACATTTTATTCCATAAAAATATTTATTATTTATTACACATGATTTTTATTATTTAAAAAATCCACCTTACTCATATAATCTAACAACAAGACTACCAATACACAAAATAGAGTGTTAATACTAAGAGTAAGATTTTCTCACCTCAAAGTCTTCAATGGTGGTATGAAGGCTAGTGTAGGAGGAGCAACCCCCACCTCTAAAGGTGGCCTCAAATGCATCCTCTAAAATGCTCCATATGTGCTCCATTTAAGCTTTCAAGCCAAAAATTCCTTTAAACATCATGAAGGATTTCATCATTTTCTTAAAAAATCCCTCAATAATTTATCAAAATTTGTAGCTCCACTTCAACAATGGTGGAAATAGGTATTGTAGATTTTAATATGGTGGAATACTATAAGAAAATGGTAGTTTATGGTGATTTAAGATGGAGAGAAGCTCTCCCATGGTGGAAGACCACCTCTCTCACTCTCTCATCTTTTTGCAACTTCAAATGCCCAAAATTAACCAAACAAACCCTTATAAAAACCCTTAAAACACCAAAAATCCCATTTGCCCATTTTGAGCTCATTTGAGCTCGATAGCATACTGAATCATGGGCCAGAAATGTGACAGTACACAAGGGCAATCTGATTTAAAAAATTTTGAGGCATGTCGTTTGAATGACATGAGCCTCGTTCGAACGACATGTCCATCTTGTTCGATGTATGGCTTCATGCGATTTTCGCGCGACCTGGAACTGTAATGCAGTGGAACCTCGTGCGAAGGTCATTTGAACCTCGCTTCAAATGACACCTAAATCTCGTTCGAATGACCCTAGTGTCATTCGAACACTCCAAATTCCATTTTTTTATTTCCTTTAATTTTGATCCATAACTTCCAATAATTATCAGCAAATCTTAGTTCATTACACTTTATACAAAATTAAAATGAATTATTAGGGCTGGATATTACATGGAAGGTTTTATATTAGTTGCAAGAATTACAAGACTTGTGGGCAAATTAGCTTATAAATACATTCTGATTCCCCCATGACTTTATAAATAACAACCGTACATAAAAGAGATCCTCATTCCTATTGAGTACGCAAAAGGTGTTGGAGAACATAGTTGTCCTTGTGGTAGCTACTGGGATGGACAAATATCCCCTATTTTCTTAGAATTTGGAGGAGTGGACGTCTCCATTCAGGCATATACGTGATGCGAGTGTAATGGGATTAACGACGACTCCAGATTAATAGGCCACATTATAGACTAGCAGCTTATTTGGGAGTTTTATTTTGGAGAGAAAAGAAGGGAAATGAAGGGAAATTATGCTTTCTTTTCGTCGTTAGGAAGTTTACAGAGGAGAGAAAGTGTTGTTTCGTCATTTTTCGTCGTTTAGGAGTTTAAAATGAGAGAAAAGAAAGGAAAAATTTTAAAAAAAATTCCCTTCCTTTCTTTCCAAAACTTTCCTTCCAAATCGAAAAGAAATGGAGAGGAAGGAAAGTTTTCTAAAGAATGTACCTTATTTCCCTTAAAAAATTATTTTCCTTCTAACTCCCAAACACTAGAAAAGAAAATTATTCTATCTTCCTTCCTAAATCCTTTCTCTTCTTTTCCTTTCTTTTCTCTCTTATAAATTTTCATTTCTTTTATATTTTCTCCTAATAAAACTTTCCTTTCCTTTCCTTACTCTAAAAAACTCCCAAACAAGCTGTAGGTAAAAGGGTCGATGAATCTTTTTGTCTGCCCTTTTGGCTAAGAAGGACGACCTTGGAAATTATGGATGTCCTGATCCTCCATTCATACGAATGGTTCCCTTCGGCTCAATGGCATCGGTGTTAGGCTTATTTTAGCTAAATGATCCCCTTATAATCTGCCCTCAATCCTTTTGAGTCTGGTTCTTAGGGCCAAAGGGAATCCCTAAGCGTCATTTCCTTAGGCACGCGCAGGGATCATTGTAGAGCCTATTTGCAGTTGTTCGTCACGTGCTCATCCAACCGTTAAATCCTTTCATTCATTTTCATAGAATTTGAAAAGTAAAATTCAAACATACATACATATATATATATATATATATAATATGGAGCAATAGTGTTGACACTATTCAATAAGATAATAACTTAATAAGGGGTTCAGATTAAGCCACGCCCCCATAGATTCAATGGTTCAAAGTGTAGAGGGAAGATGCGATTGGTACTTTCTTTCACACGCCACCCCTCCTTTGACTCACTCATGTCACTCACAGAGTACTGGACCTAATTAAGCTTCCCCCTCTGAGATTTCAAATATCATTTCTCTCACCGTCTCTCTCGATTCTATAACCTCAAAGAAAAACCTTCCCCATCTTTCTAACCACACGACTTTTGCCTTGAAGAACCTTGAGGTAATCGGCTGTGGTTTTATTTTCTTCTAGATCAATCTGTTTTTATTTGCATATCTGATGCTTTTTTTCTTTGTATTTTATCTCTCTTTGTGTGGGTAGGAGAAAATCGCATCCTATTTTTCTTGATGTTGATGTTGAATCGCATCATATTTTTCTTGATGTTGATGTTGTGTAGGTTGTTTCACTTGATTGCTACAATTTTTTGTATTACTTAAGATTCTCAAAAGTTGTGCTTAATATTTTTCTAGATCTGTTTTTATTTACATATCTAACGATTTTTTTCTTTATATTTATCTCTCTTTGTGTAGGTTGGAGAAAATCCCATCCATGACTGCCTAGGGTTTTAATCTTATATCTTTTTTTGTGCAGGCCATTTAGCAAAAAAATGTATATATCTCTTATCACGCACACTCAAAGGTATACCTATCCATTTTTTGCTTCATTTTTTGTAGGGCATAGAAAGTGTTCGATGAAATAACCCTATTACCATTGTTGCCTTCACGAGTTCTAAGATGGTGTTTGGAAAATGTTGGGGACTCAAATCATGGAGTTGTATTCTAATCCAATGTTAGTATGTTAGAAATGACCATGTTTTGTTATTTTGATTATAATTTATTTTTTATGTTAACGCCTTATCTTAATTTCACCCATCAAAAGAAATGTAAATCGTATTCTTTTGTGAATCGTATTGTGTTTTAAGAGATTTTTGACCCAATCATTTGCAACGACGAATTTTGACCCAATCATCTGAAACGGGATCCCAAAATGAACCTGATATTTGATTTGCATCTTTTTTAAAAGAAACTTTTAAACATTCATGTTCTACTTATACTTTTTTTTACTATTTGTTAGGACTGATTTTTAGGGTCATTAGTCATACTTTTTTTCCATTTTAATTTCAATTGTGATGCTACTTTCCCTAGAAATGGTCCAAAGGACTATTATGAAGTTAAAAGTGAAAATTCATATATTGTATGTGGAGGTAAATCATGATAATGAGAAGGGTCGGAGGGGTAAGACCCCATTATTTTCTTCTGGATTTCTCTCATATTTCATAAGTTTTATTTTTTGGTGATTTAGAAGAACATATGAATTGATTTTTTTATTTAGTCTCTTTCTAATATTGAAGGTCATTGGCATAACTTTTATGTGATGAACTAGATTTTGTTTAGGATTGTGATCGAATAGATTATAGATGTATCACATGTGAATTTGGGATGAGTCTATATTGTAGCATTTTACCCATTATAAATCAACCTCTTTACGGTGGACCTCATAGTTATATGATATATTACTAGGCTTTATTTTTAGCTGCTGACATAATTCTTTTTTCTTGGAAATTAAATGGACTCATGAATTGCATTCAGATCTCTGACTTTACGCATGTGCTCACACAAACATCTCCTCAATTTAGTCGAGATATCTATTGAGCACAATTTGTAGAGATTTTTTTTATTTCCTTTCCTTCTTCTCCTTTAAATAATATTAATATGATAAATTACGTTTGTAATTAGAGGCTTAACTCGTTTTTTTCCGTTTCCTGATGCAGATCGACCCTATTGACGATAGTGTGGTTGTGTACAAGTTTTGATCCATTTCCAATTGATCCCCCCCCCCCCCCCCCTAAGACTATTGTTCAACCATTTTGTAAGACTTTAAAAACATTGGATACAAGCACTCATCGAGATTTCTTTGTTATTCTTTAGAAGTATGCCATTGAATGCCTACCTCCATTGGTAAATTTCCCCAGTTTTTCTACCCTTTGTTTTGTTGCGGACAAATCTTATTATGGAACAAACATGTTGGATACATAACTATTTATATGAGTGACAAATAGGTGTGCCTATTATGTGTTGTTTGATGATTGGTTTGATTAGTCATGTCACAATAATATGAATTCTATGATTCAAATTTTTGGTTTACAACTTCGTATATTTTTTTTTATATAGATTTTCATGCATCCAACATATATTTATAATTATTACCATGTATGCTCTGGTTCTAATATAAGATCTTTTTACAATTAGAGTGCTAGACGATATTTGGTATTTTGTACTAAAAGATAGTATTACTGATATCATTGTCAGATTTGTCAAATAATAAGTCACTGATGGCTATGTAGATTATAAAAAATGAGTCGAAGATATAACACCCCGCCCGCCCGGGGAGAGCGAAAGGATCGCTAATGAGATAAAATAAATCCAAATCCACAAGTGACAAGTGACAAGGTATAGAGCATCTAAATAAACCCACAATAATATAAATCCACTAATCTCAATCTCTTCAATTACAACAAGTCTCTCGAATTAAAATTACAACTATCTAACTCGAATAAAAAATACAAATCTCCAAATATTTATAATAAGACAAAACCCGAAATCACTATTCATCCCCCTTGTAAAAATTACCAAAATGCCCTTTTGGGTTGTCTTTTCATTTCCAAATAATCCGAGACTCAAAACCAACGTCCAAATAGACTTTTCTGACTATTTTAACCCTTCCGGACGCAATGACGCAGTAGAAATGACTATAAGGTTGATAGAAAATAAATTTCCTTTTTAATTTAATAAATTAGTTCCGACACGTCCCATACCGCGTCTGACTAAAAATTCAAATTACCGAATTTATATCACACCGTCATATCAATGACATCACATTCATATATGACCTAAATATCTTTAAGTAATATTCAGAATCATTCATTTAATATCCACAATCCGGATAAAACCCAAATGAATTAATTTATAGTAAAATCCAATTAATCCATTAATTTAAAATATAACCCATTTTAAAAGTTATTTAAATTTACGGGGTATTACATACTTCCCCCCTTATAATAAAATTTCATCCTGAAATTCAGGAATATAAATCATACCAGTAAGGTCAACTCCGAGTATAAATCTCACATCGCAAGAAATCTAAGACGTACCGTCCATATAGTACATTATCAAAAATCCCTATTGATGTTATACGCCCAACCTCACCATATAGTTCCAACTGAATCGAATATAAACTTTATCCAATCTTCCCTATACCATCCTCGTGACAAAGTTTGGGAAAAACAAATGATCCTCAATCATCAAGTAAATACATCCTGAAGTCACAACTACTCACTGTTTCACAATTATGAAAACTACTACCATTCAACCATCCAGAGCGCCCATACACCCTATCGTACAACTTTCATTATAATATTTATCACAAAGGTTATAAAATCATATCCTAAAGACCTAACTTATTTCGACTCCCACCGGTTATTAGTTTCATGCGTGGGGTGTCTCGCAAGCGAAATCCAAACAAGGAACCCCCCCGATACACTACTACCTAAAGTAGTCGGTCATCGAAACTCCTCAGGTCTTTAGTCAATAGTTTATAACCTCTCTATAGGTTTTATCGATTTCAAATAAAGTCTACTCATCTACTCTCTTATAAAAGACAAGATGCTAGCTAGTAGTAGTACATTCTTTCTTAAATACCACAAGTCAATTCACGCCGATAGTCGCATCATGATCGGACATGCCTAAAGTAAGTAATTCCTTGATAAAAATCAGACCCACGTGATGACATGAAAAAAATATAGGTGTCCCACACCCCTCGGTGAGTCTACGTAAATAACGATGCTATAGGCTAAGTTTAGCAACTCTTTGCCCACACAATAATTAATCGCTACAAAAATCATGTACGCCTCATAATTCCTTAGATAGAAAACATACCCTCATTCGCGGGCGGTGATTGTTGGCTCCCACTATTATAACTTTGCTCCGATGAGTCAAGAAAAATTTTACCCCATATTTTCAGTTCTAGATCACCACACTCCACTATATTCCCAAGCCTTTTAATATATTGCCTTCGTTAGGTAACACACTGTAACAACCCAAGGTTTTGGAGTCGACCATTTGTTTATTTTGGGAGAATTAAACAATATTTTATTGGAGAAATGATTAAATTGGCAATTGAGGTCAAAATTTAGAGACGTTAGAAAGAGTGTCGAATGTCTATTCTGAGGGTACCATCGTTTTCGGAAGGGTCGAGAAAGTCCGAATGACTGTACTTGGGGTATTTAGGTTCTGAAATAATTTAGGACCGTTTGACTCGAATTAAAGTTACCGGGTCATTCAAAAGTGTGTATTATCATTTAAAGATGCGTGTCTTGTGGGTTAAGGCTTAAAAGCCACGTGAGAAGTCATTCTCACTTAAGAGAAAGAGGAAAAACCTAGAAAGAAAGAGAGAAGAAGAAAGAAGAAGAGAAAGAAGGAGAAAAGGGAGAGAAAGTGGAGATTTTCGGTTTCCACGCGATTTCAAGGCGGATTCAGACACTACGAACCCGAGGCAAGTGATTAAACTTGCTAAATAATTGTTGTGTACCAATTATTGCATGATTTGTGGATTGATATTTTGGGTTTTAGGTTTAGTTTAACAAAACCTAACTTTTTGGGTATAATCTTAGATTTAGTATGTAGATCTTTGATTTAAAGATGAAAAATCAGTTAATAAGTATTCTAGAATGGATATTAATGTTAGGAATATGTTTGGGTTGAAGATTTATGCTTAAATGTAATTATTGGGGTTTTTTGAGAAGTTGGAGATGTGTATAAATGGAGTTGGCCGTAATACCTGTTATGGCCGGTCGACCGCGTACAGAGGACCGGTCGACCGCGCCTCCAAAGTTGGGCACTCTGTCTTCGAGATTAGGAAAAATTTAGAAATGCGATCGACCGCGGTTTGGGTACCGGTCGACCGATCCCCTGTTTTGGGTTCAAGTTTGAGAATTTAAGTTATCCCCTTCTTCTTTGGGTTTGTATAAATGGACTTCCATAATCAGAGTATCATAAAGGATTAAGTGATTATATAAGGGGATTATAGACTTAGAGTCAAAAGACGATATACGAGGTTAGTATTTGAGGAATATAGATTACCGTTTGGAGATTGTGGGATTTCTCTAAGTGGGGAAGCCCACTTTTATTTGGGATTTTATTTGGTGATGATAAATAAACTTCACGATCGGAGAACGATAATTACTTAGAGATGCCGGATCTTAGGATCCAAATCCCAAATGGGATAACTTTAAAAAGGTTCATAAAATGAATTGAACCCTATTATGGATGGAAAATGATAAATGCTATTTAATGTACATATGGATATAGAAACATCCTTATTGATGATATATTTGGGAGATATCTCACAAAATGAGAAATTTTAATTGAGGAGCAATAGGATATAGAACATCCTTAACTTAAATATAATCTAAAGACAATTCATAATAGAAGCGACATGAGGGCTTCAAGCGAGAATTAGTATAGCACATACTAAGTGGGGTAAATGTGTGAGTATTGACGGTTAGTGTATCAAAAGAGAGAGATATACTAAACATTGATGTTAATCAAATTACGCCTAAGAGCGTATATTGAATATGAAAATGAATATGATGTTGGAGGTATACCTTATATTAAAATGGTATATCTTTATTATGTGGGATGTATGTATACCTTATATGATGGTGTATATGCATGTTAAGCATACCCCCTCCTTGCTATCATTGGGAAGTTTCGTGCGTAGAGGGTGAGCATTCTGACTAGAAAAGAAGGATGTGGATATTCCCCAGGTCATAGTCGTCCTTTGTGGTCAGCAAATGACATATATGATATATATATTTATTTATTTTTGGGGTGAGAGGTCGTGGGTATGTGTCGCTCTCACTTGCCGGTTAGGAACTATGACCGCTTCCCGGACGTTGTGTGCGTGAGTAGATCACGAGGTGGGTGTCGTTGAACCCCACAAGGTGGCCCAGTTTGCTACGTATATGGGCTACTGGAAGATGATAGCATGTGAGCCTGCGTCCTTCGAGTTATAGCTCGGTTGGATGGTTATTATTGCTTATGGTTGTATTTGGGTGTCAAGGGCGTAATGGACCTCAACGACCTACATTGCCAGGATTAGTGTATCGGGGGGGTTCCTTGTTTGGATTTCGCTTCGGCGAGACGTCCCACGCACGAACCGCAGTGTAATGTTGGAACTTCGGGATAAGTTTAGTCCTTAATGCTCATCATTATATATATACATATATATCACCTATCCCGACAATCGACAGTGCCAGGAGTAGTATAACGGGGGGGGGGGGGGGGGGGGGGGAGGGGTCCTTGTTTGGATTTCGCTTCGGCGAGACGTCCCACGCATGAAACGCAGTACCGTGTTGAGAATCGGGAGGAGTTTAGTTCTTAACTCTTGATGCTAATAACTCATCTATAATAATTATATATATGGTTTCATGCCTTATATGGGCATCACTAGAATATAAATTCTAGTAAATGATATTGTTGATGTATTGTGATGATGTGGACATGATTGGATCATGTAACTTTATATGTTCCACAAATGAACATTATAAAGATAACTGTAACTATTACCTTAATGTTAAAGCATTTAACTTAAAGAAAATTGAGGTAAATGTAGATTGGGACATAGGTTAGACGGTTTCACTTAAATACTTCTTTTGGGTTTAAGTTAGAATCCTCTTACCTAATTAGAATCGGACATACATTTGGAGATACGTGCATACGCTTAGTGCGCGCTTTAGATGAGAGGTGAGTTGAATTTTTTTATGGAGTGTTCGATTCCAACTAAATCATGTAATAATGCATTTATAATTATTATGCATTTTAATACACTTGCTATAAACTGTTTTTCAAAACTCGGGTTTTGACCCGTTTATATTTTCCTCCTCTATGTATATATATTGTATTACTTCAGATGTTCCTCCGCAAGGACGCCTTTGATGTCCCTCCATTCAGGAGTTATGGAGCTGCGGCAGTAGCGGACTGTTGCGGCACTTTGCTTTGGTCGATTCCTATCTTTGTATATCTAGATTAGGATTCAGTTGTATTGAGTTAGTATTCAAGTGTTATAGATTAACACTTTCATATTTCATTTTCACAGATTATTGTATTGTCTGTTACCCGACAGCATATTCGGGTATTTCATTGTTGAGATTTTGTTGTACAATGTAGTGTACTCTTTTATTATTGGAGCATGCACATTTCACATCATAGTTAGATGTATATTGTTGATTATGTGCATTATTGGTTTTGTTGTTGTTGTTAAAAATAAAAGTTTTAAATTTTTGGCAATCCGCACTTTATGATTTCGGGTAGTTAGCCTTATATTATAGTGTTTAGTTGTTGATGTTAAGACTGTACCATCTGAGATACCTGATTTATGTAGTATAGGGCTGGCCACCCGTTATTATTTGGAGCGGATTGTCACAGGTGGTATCAGAGCATCAGGTTCTAGTGTCTTTAGGATCTGTGTGCGTTACTACGATCTTCCTTAAGCGTTCTTGATATAGAGCCTTATTGCTAGGACGGTTACATTCATACATCCATATCTTTCTGTGAATCAAAAATATTTGAAAGGCGTTCTAATACAATTTTTCTTGTTTCAGATGCCACCGAAGGGAGGTCGTTCAGTCAGGGCAAACAAAGGGAATGTAACAACCCGCGTAATTTTTGGGGTATTTTCGAAATAAAGAGAAAAAAATAAATCTTGAGATAAAATTATTTTTATTGCTCAAATATGTTGGTTATTACTTTTAAAGGCGAGAATTTCAAACGGTTTTGAAATCGAAATTAAAATGGAGTTTTAATTGAATTTTTATTATTTAGAAGAGTCCTCAAAATATAAAACTCTCTCAGAGTCCTCGGAGGATAAAACTCTCTAGTAAAAATAATATTTTTTGAAATCCGACCGTCCGATCAAGCTGAATTTTTGTCATAAGTCCTGTCTCGCCGTTCGCTATAACATACTAAAATTTCAATCGATTCCAACGGTCCAATCGTTCGGAATAAAATTTCTAGTGTTTGTATCTGATTAGAACTCTTTTCTTAATCAAACTCTTAACCCTTTATATATCAAATAATTCGTGGCTTGGCTTTTCAAATCACTTTTTCTCAAATTTTTCAACCAGAAGACCTCTCCAAAATTATTTCCTTTCATATACAAACCATAGCCCCAAACTTATTCAAGATTTCAACCTTAGATTAGAAAGCTTATTTGGTGTTTTCTCGAGTTTGGGTTACAACGAGATTTGATTATTTTCGTGAGAAGAACGTGATGGTGTGATTAGATTTTGAGGCTGAATTATGTGATGATTCATGTTGGTTCGTTTTAGTGGTTTAAGGTATGGTGTTTTACACAATATGCTCCTGAAATCTCGCGAGTGTTTATTCCGTTGAATTCTTGTTAATTGAACTCATATTTTGAATTGTAAAATTCTTGGAAATCTGGAAAAATAATTGTTGGAATTATTTTCATTCATGAGGTATTATTCATGTTGTTTTGAGCACGCTGTCATGAGATTTTAATATGGCACTTATGTTGGGCACCCGCCAAGACTCCTTTTCCGGCTACTTGATAAAGTATGGCGCGGTATGGTGAGGCCTGGTGACTCCGGTTAATGTGTTATTGAGAAATTTATTGATAAAATGCTATTGAGATTTGCATTATTTGATTTCAGTATTCGTAGTCGTATTGTTGCGCTTTGTTCATCGCTAACATCTTTGTTGAGCGTATTCCTGTCGTATTGTGTACTTCCCCATCTTTTTCTTAGTTGGCAGGTGAGCACGGATTTGAGTGCTATGGACTAATTGGGATGATTTTAGCGAGGATTATTTGGGAAGAATTTTAATACAAGTTGTGAATATTGTATTTATTTTGATGTATAGAGCATTGGATATTCATTTTAGTATCGAGATAGATAGTTGTTTTAATTCGAGAGACTTGGTATTTATTTGAAGAGATTTGAGATTTGTAGTTCTCTTTTATTGTTGTGGGATTTTTAGATGCTCTATACCTTGTTATTTGTGGATTTGATTAGCTTTATCGTAGTAGCGCTCCGTTCGCTCTCCCCGGGCGGGCGGGGTGTTACAGGGAAACAAAGGAACATGGCTACGGATGATATTGCCAATATTGTGTCACAAGCGGTCACTGCTGCCGTTTCTACGATGGCTCAGCAATCTGCCGCTCGAGCAGCCCCACCCCATTTAGGATTGTCTTTATGGGAGAGAGTGAAGGAAGATTTTAGTAAGGGGCATCCTCCCGAGTTTGCAGGATGAGTTGATGCAATGGCTGCAAGTCAATGGAAAAATATTATGCAGAGACATCTTCGTATGGTTGAGTGTAGTGAGGTGCAGAAATAATTTTTAGTCACCTTTAGGTTATCGGGTGCAGCTTTTCAATGGTGGGAGTCTGTCACCACATCTGAAAAGAGAGATACTTTACCTATAAAAGAATTTTGGGAACTTTTTGATCGAAGGTATTTGCCTTCCCCTACTCAGGATATGGGGATTTTTCAAGGAAATAGGACGGTGGCAGAATATGAAAAAGATTTTTCCCTATGGGCGAGATTAGTACCTAATGAGGTAACTACGGAAGAGAAACGTATATCGAAGTTTGTTCGAGGTTTAGATTGGAAAATCCAATAATATTTGTTAGAGAGTCCTAAGTTAATGACTTTCATTGAGGTAGTGAATGCGGCACTACTAAAGTGTCATGAATATCGTTTTCGTTCTCAAAAGAGTAAGAACTTTGGAGATTCGAGTTCATCAAGTAAGTTTGGCAAAGAGTGTGCCAGTAATGTGAGTGGGCAGAAAGGGTTTATGGGTAAGTGTTTCTTTTGTTAAGAAATAGGTCATAAAAAGAGAGATTGTCTTAAAAGAGGCAAAGGACCGCAATTTGATGAAATTTTGGAAGTGCAACCCCTACAACAGATTCGAGGTCGTTTTAGACCGGGGGACTACGTTTGGGAGCCCATTGATAAAGATGGGCAATCGGACTAGATATGGGTGATGTAAGTAAATTTTCCTTTATAAATAGGGTAATTGCAAAGTGTTTTGGGGATATCTTATGTAAGATAATTGTGAAAGGGTAGAAATATAGCCCTATTATGTATGTAACGACCTTAAAAAGGGAAATTTTGAGCAAGATATGCTCTTATTCTATTATTTTGTAAGAAGGGTAGATAATTTTTGCAAGGTGCTCACAAAGAGCTTTAAACCTTATGGTAAATGTAAGAATGGTAAAGGTGATAAGTATTAATGATAAAAAGCTACTTCTTTTTATATAGTCATGATAGACTATTATGATTGCTGTATTCCAGATATGGAATTGCCTTATATATGGCAATATGTTGAAATGATGTAAGATGTTGTTTATGTTTGGAAGTTTGATTGTGGTTGATGGGACGTTCGTAAAATTTTAGCTCATAAGTATGATAATATTTGTGAGCTATATGTTATGTATATGATGATTCAAAAGACCTTGTGTTGGACATAAGGCATTTTATATTAGATTATAATATATGAGCCGTTTTCAAAATAAAACTTTTATCGGCCTTCGGGCCCTTTCAAAATGATTTTCACAAAAAATTAAACTTTTCGAACTCTAGTCCAGATTTAACAAACTCTCAATCCCCAATGTCGCCTCATAGTAGTGTATTGGGAGGGTTCCTTGTTTGGATTTCGCTTTTGCGAGATGTCCCCCTCACGAAATTGGCGATTGTCAGGAATTGAGAGGAGTTATTTCTTTGGACCATTCAAATTTTTACTTTATTAAAATTTTAGTATTGCTTATTGTTGAAATTGTGGAACTTAGAGGCAAATAAAGCCTCATTATGACTGTTCTGAGCATAAAGCTCAAATAAAAAGGGTGTATGGGCGCCCTTGTTGCAGAAATCAGTTTTATTTAATTCATAATTAACTTATAATAAAATGAATTTAAAATGAACTCATCGTGGGAAGTTAGAAGTTTGGTGTTGGGTTTAGTAAGATTGGGTATAGTAGGACTAGTTGAGCTTGGGAGAAATAGGCTTAGCTAAATTTCGAGGACGAAATTTTTTTCAAGTGGGGAAGTTTGTAACAACCCGAGGTTTTGGAGTCGACCATTTATTTATTTTGGGAGAAATAAACAATATTTTATTGGAGAAATTATTAAATTGGCAATTGAGGTCAAAATTTAGATACGTTAGAAAGAGTGTCGAATGTCGATTCTGAGGGTACCATCGTTTTCGGAAGGGTCGAGAAAGTCGAAATGACTGTACTTGGGGTCTATTTAGGTTCTGAAATAATTTAGGACCGTTTGACTCGAATTAAAGTTACCGGGTCATTTAAAGTGTGTATTATCATTTAAAGATGTGTGTCTTGTGGGTTAAGGCTTAAAAGCCACGTGAGAAGTCATTCTCACTTAAGAGAAAGAGGAAAACCCTAGAAAGAAAGAGAGAAGAAGAAAGAAGAAGAGAAAGAAGGAGAAAAGGGAGAGAAAGTGGAGATTTCCGGTTTCCACGCAATTTCAAGGCGGATTCAGACCCTACGAACCCGAGGCAAGTGATTAAACTTGCTAAATAATTGTTGTGTACCAATTATTGCATGATTTGTGGATTGATATTTTGGGTTTTAGGTTTAGTTTAACAAAACCTAACTTTTTGGGTATAATCTTAGATTTAGTATGTAGATCTTTGATTTAATGATGAAAAATCAGTTAATAAGTATTCTAGAATGGATATTAATGTTAGGAATATGTTTGGGTTGAAGATTTATGCTTAAATGTAATTATTGGGGGTTTTTGAGAAGTTGGAGATGTGCAAAAATGGAGTTGGCCGTAATACCTATTATGGCCGGTCGACCGCGTACAGAGGACCGGTCGACCGCGCCTCCAAAGTTGGGCACTCTGTCTTCGATATTAGGCAAAATTTAGAAACGCGATCGACCGCGGTTTGGGCACCGGTCGACCGGTCCCCTGTTTTGGGTTCAAGTTTGAGAATTTAAGTTATCCCCTTCTTCTTTGGGTTTGTATAAATGGACTTCCATAATCAGAGTATCATAAAGGATTAAGTGATTATATAAGGGGATTATAGACTTAGAGTCAAAAGACGATATACGAGGTTAGTATTTGAGGAATATAGATTACCGATTGGAGATTGTGGGATTTCTCTAAGTGGGGAAGCCCACTTTTATTTGGGATTTTAGTTGGTGATAATAAATAAACTTCACGATCGGAGAACGATAATTACTTAGAGATGCCGGATCTTAGGATCCAAATCCCAAATGGGATAACTTTAAAAAGGTTCATAAAATGAATTGAACCCTGGAAAATGATAAATGCTATTTAATGTGCATATGGATATAGAAACATCCTTATTGATGATAGATTTGGGAGATATCTCACACAATGAGAAATTTTAATTGAGGAGCAATAGGATATAGAATATCCTTAACTTAAATAGAATCTAAAGACAATTCATAATAGAAGCGACATGAGGGCTTCAAGCGAGAATTAGTATAGCACATACTAAGTGGGGTAAATGTGTGAGTATTGACGGTTAGTGTATCAAAAGAGAGAGATATACTAAACATTGATGTTAATCAAATTACGCCTAAGAGCGTATATTGAATATGAAAATGAATATGATAGTGCAGGTATACCTTATATTAAAATGGTATATCTTTATTATGTGGGATGTATGTATACCTTATATGATGGTGTATATGAATGTTAAGCATACCCTTTCATTGCTATCATTGGGAAGTTTCGTGCGTAGAGGGTGAGCATTCTGACTAGAAAAGCATGATGTGGATATTCCCCAGGTCATAGTCGTCCTTTGTGGTCAGCAAATGACATATATGATAATATATTTATTTATTTTGGGGGTGAGAGGTCGTGGGTATGTGTCGCTCTCACTTGCCGGTTAGGAACTATGACCGCTTCTTGGACGTTGTGTGCGTGAGTAGATCACGAGGTGGGTGTCGTTGAACCCCACCAGGTGGCCCCAGTTTCCTTCGTATATGGGCTACTGGAAGATGATAGCATGTGAGCCTGCGTCCTTCGAGTTATAGCTCGGTTGGATGGTTATTATTTCTTATGGTTGTATTTGGGTGTCAAGGGCGTAATGGACCTCAATGACGTACATTGCCAGGATTAGTGTATCGGGGGGGGGGGGGGTTCCTTGTTTGGATTTCGCTTCGGCGAGACATCCCACGCACTAACCGCAGTGTAATGTTGGAACTTGGGGATAAGTTTAGTCCTTAATGCTCATCATTATATATATACATATATATCACCTATCCCGACAATCGACAGTGCCAGGAGTAGTGTAACGGGGGGGTTCCTTGTTTGGATTTCGCTTCGGTGAGACGTCCCACGTATGAAACGCAGTACCGTGTTGAGAATCGGGAGGAGTTTAGTTCTTAACTCTTGATGCTAATAACTCATCTATAATAATTATATATATGGTTTCATGCCTTATATGGGCATCACTAGAATATAAATTCTAGTAAATGATATTGTTGATGTATTGTGATGATGTGGACATGATTGGATCATGTAACTTTATATGTTCAACAAATGAACATTATAAAGATAACTGTAACTATTAACTTAATGTTAAAGCATTTAACTTAAAGAAAATTGAGGTAAATGTAGATTGGGACATAGGTTAGACGGTTTCACTTAAATACTTCTTTTGGGTTTAAGTTAGAATCCTCTTACCTAATTAGAATCGGACATCCATTTGGATAAACGTGCATACGCTTAGTGCGCGCTTTAGATGAGAGGTGAGTTGAATTTTTTATGGAGTGTTCGATTCCAACTAAATCATGTAATAATGTATTTATAATTATTATGCATTTTAATACACTTGCTATAAACTGTTTTTCAAAACTCGGGTTCTGACCTGTTTATATTTTCCTCCTCTATGTATATATATTGTATTACTTCAGGTGTTCCTCCGCAAGGACGCCTTTGATGTCCCTCCATTCAGGAGTTATGGAGCTGCGGCAGTAGCGGACTGTTGCGGCACCTTGCTTTGGTCGATTCCTATCTTTGTATATCTAGATTAGGATTCAGTTGTATTGAGTTAGTATTCAAGTGTTATAGATTAACACTTTCATATTTCATTTTCACAGATTATTGTATTGTCTTTAACCCGACAGCATATTCGGGTATTTCATTGTTGAGATTTTGTTGTACAATGTAGTGTACTCTTTTATTATTGGAGCATGCACATTTCACATCATAGTTAGATGTATATTGTTGATTATGTGCATTATTGGTTTTGTTGTTGTTGTTAAAAATAAAAGTTTTAAATTTTTGGCAATTCGCACTTTATGATTTCGGGTAGTTAGCCTTATATTATAGTGTTTAGTTGTTGATGTTGAGACTGTACCATCTGAGATACCTGATTTATGTAGTATAGGGCTGGGCACCCGTTATTATTTGGAGCGGGTTGTCACACACACACAATTCTCGCATTTCAATAACTTCACAGATGAATCTCCTCAATTTTCCATAATAAGGGTGACCTCGACTACGGTCATCATAATCGAACATACTTCGTTACCTCCTAAGTACTACCTTCGCTATCCGTTAAATGGACCTCATCAGCCATACTTCTTGTACGAACACGTCCGCACGCAAATAATATTCACTAATATATACGGAATCTTACCAAAGAAATCAACAATCCTAAACATAGGGCTCTACATCAAAGAACGCTAAGCTGAAAACACAGTAAGCCGTACAGACCCTAAAGGACACTAGAACCTGATGCTCTGATACCACCTTTAACACCCCGCCCGCCCGGGGAGAGCGAACAGAGCGCTAATGCGATAAAATAAATCCAAATCCACAAATGACAAGGTATAGAGCATCTAAATAAACCCACAATAATATAAATCCACTAATCTCAATCTCTTCAATTACAACAAGTCTCTCGAATTAAAATTACAACTATCTAACTCGAATAAAAAATACAAATCTCCAAATATTTATAATAAGACAAAACTCGAAATCACTATTCATCCCCCTTGTAAAAATTACCAAAATGCCCTTTTGGGTTGTCTTTTCATTTCCAAATGATCCGAGACTCAAAACCAACGTCCAAATAGACTTTTCTGACTATTTTAACCCTTTCGGGCGCAATGACGCAGTCAAAACCACTATAAGGTTGATAGAAAATAAATTTCCTTTTGTAACACCCCGCCCACCCGGGGAGAGCGAACGGAGCGCTCATGCGATAAAATAAATCCAAATCCACAATAACAAGGTATAGAGCATCTAAAAACCCATAATAATATAAATCCACTAATCTCAATCTTCAAATACAACAATTCTCTCGAATAAATACAACATCTAACTCGAAAAATAAATACAAATCTTCAATGATCTATACATCAAAATAATACAATTCTTTCCCAAACAATCCTCGCTAAAATCAATCTCCATAGCGCCCCAAAATTCGCGCTAACCTGCCAACTAAAAGAAAATATGGGGAAGTACACAATACGACAAGAAAGATGCTCAACAAATATATGTTAGCGATGAATAAAACGTAACACCACAAGTACGGATATTCAAATCAAAATACAAATCTCAAAGCATTTATCAATATAATTTCTCAGCAACACTTTAACCGGATCACCAGGCCTCACCACATCCGTATATGCTTTACCAAGCCATAGCCCGAGAAACACGAATTTTGGCGGGTGCCCAACATCCGTGCCATATTAAAATCTCATGACAACGTGCTCATCAATAATATAATGATACCACATGAATCAAAATAATTTCAACAATTATTTTCCAGATTTCAATGAATTTATCAATTCAAATATGAGTTCAATTAAACAAGAATTGAAAGAGAATGACACTCGCGAGATTTAAGGAGCATATTGTGTAAAACCCCATACCTCAAACCATGATGAGAAACCAATGATCACATCCTCAAGATCAACTCAAAAGATCTACAAAAGATTCTCCAAGAACCTCCAACAAAATAGCCCCAAGAACACTTCTAATCTAAGGTTGGAACTCACAAATCTCAAGGGCCAATGTGTATATAGAAAGAAGAGGAATATAAAATATATTTGCTACCAAAATTTGTGCCAAAAGTAGGTTAAAAGGGTTGCCCACGACTTCCTTTTATAATGCAAAGAAATGAAGAGTTGGAATCCAAAAGACTCCTTTAAATAAGGGAAAGAAATGAAGAGTTGGAAGTCAAAACAACTCCAAGAGTTAAAAACATTTAAAAATCATTTTAAAATCCGTTTTAACTCCGTTTTCGAAACCGTTTGAAATTCTCGCCTTTAAAAAATAATAACCAACATATTTGAGCAATAAAAATAATTTTATCAAAAACTTTATTTTCCTTCATTTTCCAAAAAATAATTAAAATAGCCCAAAATTACGCGGGTTGTTACACAAGATTAGGACACCTTATTGGAGACCCCGCACAGTCCCTGTATTGTGCTCGATACAATGGGCTTGATTGGTTTTACTGTAACTATATAGCAGCAGCTAAACCTGCAATTTTAGGAACTTAGACTAAAATGCCAGCCTGATTGGTTTTACTGTAACTATATATTGGTTTTTTGTTTGTGCTGTTTTGATTTAGAGTTGGTTTATTTTGCAGCTATCAATGGGGTCTCCCTTAATACACGGGACTAATTGGCTGGGATCATATTGTGACAACTTGCGTTCTACAAAGCTATTAATAGCTATTTTTAATTCTGTTTGATGCAGTGGTCGAGATCATATTGTGAAAGCAAGTGTGGCCGGGATCATTTGCATACTATAAAGTTATTAAATTTGAAAGATACGAACTCATTGCTACTTTATCATCTATTCTTACTGCTGAAAAGAAGCGCTCACTTGCTCGATCAAGTAAAAGTTCACCCCCAGAAACTACTCAAATTTACAAAAGGTGAAAATTTTTAGGGAATGCATGAATTGTAGTAATGTTTAGAACAGTATTTTACATCATATGTTAGGCCTAGACCAAGCCTATTGTTTGTAATTTTATTATTTAGTTTGGTTGATTAGATGATAAATTCTGTTTGTCTAGGTAGTGACGGGGTTTGTAGGATGAACAACACATGGAGAGATGAACAACATCCGTCTTTTATTAATTTCATCTCCTACTTCCTCATTGCAAATTCTTTCTGGTTAAATTTGTGCCAATTGCTCCTGTGAATAAATTATGGTGCTTAATCAATCTTTAACTTTTGGATGGTTCACCACTGACCTTTTGAAAATAATTATATATAGGATTTCATTTTTAATTGTGAAGGTTTGTCACTGGCCTTCAGTTTTGTGATGAATTGAGATTGTAACAACATTGTGCCTATCTTCACATTATGCTTTCATAATTTGACCTTCTTTCTTTCTCATCTGACCTAGCCGTACCCCTTAGTAAGTCAATGTATAGACATCAACTTGATACTTAAGCTATGATTAATACGTGGATATATTGCTTTTCTATTATTACCCTTGATGTTTATTCGCAATAATGATTGCATTTTTTACATAGTATATATTGCTTATATTTTGGCCCAAATTATAATTTATTTCAGGTTGTCATCTCTGTGATGGTATCAAACTCCAAATATGTTTTGTTTGAATAGTGGAGTCCAGTTTTAGATCTAAGGATTTCTAAGTTATGATTAAAAATGAAATATCATTTGTACTTTTGTCCTTATTCATGACTTAAATAATTACCAAATGACTCTATTTTGAAAGAATTTAAGTTATTTAACAGCTTAAGCATTTGGGCACGGCCTTGATTCACTTGGTTTTCAAGAAGATACATTAAATGTTAGTATGTCTCTCAAGTGTTCATAATTCTTAAGTGTGTGTATGCACCATTTAGGAATTCCTAAGAGTCTTAGCCTCACTGATGTGGTATTTTTCTTTGATTATTTTACTTAAATCTCCACTGATGTGGTATTTTTCTATTCTTTAGATTTCTCTTGGTGAGCAGTGTTGATCCAGCGAGCAGTGTTGTCCAACTAGAAGTGTTGTTGATCCCCAGTGGTATGGGGATTGATCTGGTATGTACATGATTGTCTTTCGTGTAGACTTATGATTGTTAATATGCCTAAAACTATTTGTTTCCTCTGTTGATGCTGATCGAATACCAATTTTAAGTAGACTGGTACCCAAGGTGTGTATTGTAAGTATGCCAGAACTGAAATGGAGTTCAATGGAACTAATCATCTCATACTGAAGGAAGATGACATTGTTGGTATTATTTGAAGCCCTTGAATGACAAAGTGCTTATCAAGGTTTGTCACCTTTTTTACTTTAGATCGTTTTTGTTTAATTTCATACCTTTTTTACTTTAGATCGTTTGGTTTAATGGGAAATGTGAGAACTAACAAATACTTTACTAACACAGATCTTTTACACTTGATGTTCCTATGGTTCGGATCCAAAGGCTATTGTCTTTGGATTAAACTCATGGATAAGGTCACTAAGTGCATCACACCGAGTGTTGGGTCTTAGATTACCAAGTTGACATTTCTGATATGAAAGTGAAAGTGGAGTAAAAGCCAACCGCACCAACTGTTAGGGCTATACATTTTATATTCCATAATTAATATAACTTAGCTTGCCCATAATTATTACATCATTTTGATTATTTCTGCTTGAAGTACTTATAAATTTTAGCTTCTTTTAGATCAATTTTTACCTTATGAGCTTCTTGATTAATGTTAGAGAGGAATAAGGAGCATAAAGATATCAAAACATGATGGAAGATAAAGGAGTTCAAAGGTAATCAACTGACAAACAGAGAATAATAGCGGCTCGCTGAAATTAAGGGACCATCCGAATGCAACTCTGGGGCCGACTAAGAAAGCGACGAATCCTGTGGATAAGTCTGCTAAGCCTGTGAAGTTTCTGTATGTAGCGATGCTGGTTGATGCGATGTTGATGATGCAGATGCAGTACGATGGGTTGTTTATGGTGTCAGGGGTGTTTAAGAGTGGGGATCCCATGAAGAGGATCAGTCATTCGTATCAGCAAAAGGCTAAATTCTCATACCCGGGGATCGAAATAAGGTATGAATTTATTAGAACTCTTAATCTTCATTTGTTCACAATGTACCCGATCCATCTACCATGATTTATTTTTCGTAAGTTAGTCTAACTTTGATTCTAGAAATCATTTATCTAAAATTTAAGACAAACTTCATGGTATATAATTTATCTATGCATGTACACATAATTACAGAGGATAATTGAATATGTTCTACGAGGATGAATTTTTTTGTTACAATCATATACCATATCTCTGTAAAGTATAGAGCAAACACCATGTGTTTGATATTATGTCACTCTATGTACATATGGGAATTTAATGGCACATTATGGACGTATGGAGGTTGACAAACATCATGTGTTTGATAATATGTCACTTTGTGTTCATCGATGACAATCTTGGAGTAGTATGACTTCAACTTCTTCTTCACCGCCATTTTAGCTAAAGTAGAGACCCAAAATTCAAATGCAATGCAAGCCTATGAACCTACGAAACGCTGGTCACATCTTCATGCGCCTTAAATTGGATACAATATTAAAATATGTTTATTTTTATGCTAAAGAGCTTCTGTTCTTCTATGCCCAATGATGTGGCAAGTATTCTCTTTTATCATCATGTTATCTTGGAAATCTATATTCCATACTGCAATTTTCTACTTTTATCATCATGAAATAGATTTGAATTTGATTGGTATTAACTTATGTTTCAAATATATCCAAGCTCAATTATCTTACCTAACATTGTTTTATTTCTACTCATGTACTGAGTTTTGATGACAACAACGTGGTACTCAAAGTTGACAGTTCAAAAAATGACTGATCACAAGGGTCAGGCATTGAAGGCTACAAAGGTTGATAAATTGGGTTCAACTATGTTAAAAAAGAAAACTAAGAAGATCAGTTACCTTTTGCCGTCCAAAAAAATTGGTCCGCACTCATTAGTCCAATCGAAGTATGGAACCTACCTCAGTTCAGTAGTAAGGAGGCATTCCCTGGTACATTCCTCTAGGTGGATCTATATGTACATGTGAAATTCTCCTATAATTTTCTCAACTGTTTTTTTTGTTCCTTTAAATACTCCGTTGATATGTTTGGATAATCTCCACTGAGCATTCTACATTTGATTACACGTTTTGTTTTGAGTACACAAAGAAATCAAATTATCACCATGCCGATTTATTTATGTATGGTGTTTAGATACAACTAATGGAATATTTTGTTGGCATTTCAATTAATGTTGGGTATGCCTTTTACTATTGTTTCCTTTAAAAGGTGAATTCTATTTTTGTTGCTGGTTAAAAAAGATGAAATCTATTAGTGGTCTCAATTTTAATTATTCATGAAATGAGGAACCCTAAAAATATTTTTTTTATCTCAGTTCTAGTAGAAAAATATTGATGTAATCATTCTCAACTACCGATGCTAAAAAGTTACCTCTTTTTTTGACAGGTATCTTCTATTGATATTATTGTGATGTTTTGTATAAGAGCCCATACCTGTTTGATTATTTTCTTTTAATTATTTCACATGGATCTTTTTAATTATTTGACATGCTACTCTCAAGGGTTGTTGAATACCCTTTCACAAGGATTTAAGAGTTCTGGAGTGAATTTGTCACTTGCCAGCATCTCCTTACAAATTTGATCTTGGGAAGGGACAAAACAGTATAATGAATTCCTCAACATCCGCTGTTAAGGATGATGTTCCCTCTAGGTATCAAACTATGGCACGTTCTAGAATTGCAATCACTAGGGATGAATCTGACCAAGCTCTCAAGAGGCTCAAAAGAGGGAGAATCTAATACAAAGTCTACATTATTCTTCCCCTAATTTTATTTACTCATTTTTTAAAGGTCCCTTCTACTCGCTTGAGATCGAAACCTACTGTACATGTAGTTTTATCCACATTTTTTTCCTAGGAAACATGTAATATTTGATATTTATTGTTTATTCCTACAGAGGCTTCCATTATAATGTGAGAATGTGCTTTGTTTCCCCATGTAAGGGGTCATTCCATCAATGCGATGCTTTGAACATTGTGTTCCAAACATGATTTCTATGCAATACAAGAGACTTTACATATAAAAAAAACTTGGATATTTTGGATATTTTCGTAGGGATAAACAATACGATTTCGTACTTTAGATATGACTTCGTAGAGATTTCCATGCAATACGATTTCGTACTTTTGAATATTTTCGCCGTGCCTTCAAGCACGGGCATTCCGCTAGTGTGTGTATATATATATATATATGTATGTATGTATGAGTAGTGCTATGGGTACAAAGTAACTGTAAAATATGCTACGGTGTGTGATACCGATTTAAATTAATTCGCAAGTTTCCAATTAAACCTTACTTAATTAGAGTCTATTTTTAAACCAAATTAATTCAGCCCCTAAACATGCAACTACGTGTGTGCGTGTGTCAAACCATAAATAAATAAAGCATGCAACAAAAATTTTAGGAAAAATCCCCGAAGGGCAAAACCTTTTATTTTTAGAACTCTAACAAGTTTACAAGACCATTGACTTACATACCATCTTTCTTTTGCTCACAAGAGTAATGCACGGTGCCTTCGTCAAACCTTCAAAGCAACGACTAGAAATCAGCAGTGGTTCACACGCAGCTATACCACAAGGACGCGTAATCCAGACATGGAGTATAAAATCTTCAGAAGGACTCCCTCAACAATAGCATGAAGCTGTCGGTTGTAGAGCTCTCCCCACAAAGAATGAACAACAATAAAGTGTGTTCTTGAACACCAAAAACAATTCACCAAAGCATATGGGATTTTTGTGAATTGAAAACAAAGGGGATGAAAACCCTAAAAGAATAAGTCAAAAAGAATTGTGCAGATTTGTAGTTTTCTGTCTTTCAAAATACTGGGACTTCTTAATGAAAACGAAACCATTTAAAGAGTATTTATAGAAAATCGTACTGCCTCGGTCGTTCGAACAAAAAGAATATCTCGCTCGAACGAGATGCAATGTCATTTGAATGACATCGTGCGACATCTCAATGTCACTCGAACGAGATGGGGATCTCGCTTGAATGACCTCATCGTCAAAATCGAGGAACGCTACAGGACTTTGAAAATTACTAATTCTCAAATTTTGACAAAAAACGTCCGCTCCAACACTTAGAAAATATTTTGAAAAAATATCCCAAAGCTCTAGGTGCAAAGTTAAGGTATTTAAAACATAACCTTACCAAAGTAAACTTTGCGGAGGCTTTTTGATGAAGAACCTTGATATATTCGTATCCGTATTGATGTAGATTTCTCTTGATCTTGTTCGACGGTTGTAACGGTATACGACATAATTAATTGTGACGGACATTTATAAAAATATGTCCTTGCAAATCTCCCCCTATGTCTATGCCGGTACATACATAAAAACATCTGAATTATCAAATACCAAATGACCTATACAAATCTACCCTCCCATGAATAAATTTGCAAGATCTCAAACTTTTCTTTAAAAATCTTCAACTTCAAATCTCAAAGCTCCAAGCTTTTCTCATTAGGGTGTGCAATCTCCAATTTGTACCTACACACATGAGATGAAGCAAAAACCTTCGTGATGTATCGAGTTTGAAATGATATAAGAATAAATCATTAATAAATTAAATCTCCCCCATAATGCAAACTCCCCCATAAAATCATAATTCGTTCTCCCCCTTTTTATGATGTCCCCCAATAGACAGATAAGAAGAAACAAACTAAAACATGGAGTGTCACGAAACATATGCATAGCAAACATGGATCAAACTACGCATGCAAAAGAGTATCTCAAAGGATTCCACAAACTATTTTTGGATTTTTTCAATTTTTCTAAAGCAAAAATAATGTTACAAAAATCACACCATGGATTTAACTAAAACAACCAAGTCATGGAAATGGAATGAATAGGTGTGAACACATTCGATAGGTAAATCAACTTACTCAATCATATGTGCACGATAAATATGTGTACCCATAACGAATGAACATCAAAAGTATGCTTAGATGTAAAAATTGTTGGATTTAGATGACATCGTCTTATACAAATCAACAAATCAAAGTCAAAGTGATTTCCACCCCAATAACATCCAAAACCATTTAACGCTTTTTCAAGACATTCAAGGACGTGCAAACCTATTTTAATTCTGCATCCAAACTCCCTTATATATATATATTTTATTTTAGAGGTGTATAAACTAAATTCTCAAACTTTGGAGAATTGGTGAAAACCTAAATGACCCATAATTGGCATAAATTTCTTTTTATTGCCTTTAAATTTTTTCGGGCTCTTTTAAACATCTTTGGACCCCACATAATAAAATTCCTTAATTTTTTTGATCCGATATAACGGTGTCTTAGTATTCGCAAAGGTCAAATGTGAACCTTTCGCAGCCCTTCCCCATTTTCAAATAAAACACACAAACTCACAAACGGTTCTTACATGCACAACTTTTTATCAAGTTTTATCGCGATTGGTTCGTTTTGAGGACATGATTGAAGTGAAAACACCCAACCAACATGTGATAATACAAGAACAATAATAAAAAAAATCCTTGCACGTGTGCAATAAAGGAAATCATGAGTCAAACATGTAGGATGTAACACTTAATTACATCTCAATGACTCCAAACACTATAAAGCACAAAGATGACATGATATATTGTCTCAAAACACTATCAAATAGTCACATGAAAAATGGAATGATGTTGTGACTAGGTCATCCTAAGTGTTCATCCATAAAGGGTGCAGACAAAATACAAAAACTTTTTGAATTTTCTCACAAATTTTATAAAAAAAAAAAATCGTTTTGTGTTTTTCAAATTTTTTCTAAAAAAATGGAAAACCTACAAAAATAATACATACTAGCAATAGGTAAATAATGTCACCATGGAACACATCCTATGATAGTAAACAAGTTAAACCTCAATCGTTAGGTGCAGAGGGGTTTTTCAAAGGTGGTGCCAACTTATGAAAAACCTCCATCAAATTTTGTGAAGTTTTGACAAAAAACTTAACTTGCTCACCTAGATGTGAAAACTCTCTCATGTAGTCTCCAGAAGCATGTAAGGTATCATGAGTGGGTGCCTGTGTAGCATAAACACGTGTAGTAGCAAAACGTGACACCTAACCCAACTTAAAACAAAATTTCCTAAGGTGTCCTCTACTTTTTCAATGGAAAAAAACATATATAGGCCTAGGAACACCTCTCTCAAAAACTCTAGGATGTGCTCTTCTAATAGGAGTGAGACTCCTAGGTGGGTTAGGATGAGACTCATGTGAATCTAACAGTAAAGTGAAAACCAGCTCAGGTACTACTTGGGAAGTAGAAGCATCGTCATGGCTTATTCCTAAATTCTCACCACTACCCAAAATAGGTTTGAGAACCATCTTTCCAACCTTCTTAAATACGTTCTCTAAAGGGACTTTGACCTCCCAGGGACATTCGAGATCACTCTCGAGTTGGGATACACGTGTCGTCAGACTATACACCGTGTTGGTCAAATCACATTTCTCCCTACCTTAAACAATCAACTGCTCACTCAAACCCACTTTTACCTTCTTAAGTTGACTTGTTGTGGCCTCAAACTCACCCAAAATCTCAATCTCTCTCTCCAAAATATTCATCTTGAGACTTAATTCTTTATTCAATTTTTTTGTCTTTAAAATCTCAGCATACAAATCTCTAAAAGCAATTTGGTGCTCACTTTCATCTCCACTTTAACACTCACCTTCACCCTCACTCGAAACACTTAAATCATACTCCTCGGGGGTCTCACGAGAACTAGTCCCCTCACCTCCATCTAAACTAGGTGTGCTAACCCGACTAGCGAAAAACGCGACACACATACCGTGCTCTTTTCATCACCCAAATAGAAAACCTCTATATCACTATCACTAAGTGTGGCAGGTATATCCACTCTCTTTCCCTCTCTCCTAAGTCTAGTGGCACACTCATACGCCTTATGCCCTTTACCCACACACTCAAAAAATGTCAAACTTTCTAAATTTTCCTCACTCTCCTTTTCTTTTTCTCTCTCCTTCTCTTTCTCACCGCTTTCTTTGGCCTCTTTATTTTTCTCAAAAAATCTCTTATTGGAAGAATTATTTTTGTTCATGTTGAGAAATTTTTTAAATTTTTTTGTAAACAAGGCCATATCTTTAAAACCAAAATCTTCTTCAGAATCGGACTCACAAACTTTTTCTTTCTTTTTCTTAAAATGAGTCATTAAAGCAACGCCTTTATCCTTAGCCTTAATGGTTTGGGGAAACATGTCAATCTCATAGGTTTGAAGATCTCCTACAAGTTCTTCCAACTTAAGTAATTTCGAATTTCCCAAAGAGTTCAAAATAATGACTTTAGGAATAAAGCATTTTGGGAGAGATCTCAAAATCTTTTTAATGACACGCATGTTATCAATCACCTCACCCAAATTAAAACTGATGTTTATAATGTTCGACAAACATGCATAAAAATCATCAAAGCATTCAGGCTCAGACATGGTGATTGTCTCAAATTAGGTGGCCAAATTTTGTAATTATGATTCTTTAACCGCTTTCGTACCCTCACGTGTCAATTTCAAAACATCCCATACCTTTTTAGACTTGGTGCACGTCATAATTCGATGGAACTCGTCGGTAGTGACGGCTCCAGAAATAGAACTCATACCACGTGAATTAAAATTAGACATTTTAAAATCATCTTCAGTCCAGGCCGACACAGGTTTTAAAGAGGTGATATTTTCAACGGTGATAGTGGGAGGATTCCATCCATATTCACAAAGCAACCAAACACGCTCGTCAATGGCTTTTAAACTAGATTTCATGTGAGCTTTCCAATAGGCATAATTTTTCCCATAAAAAATAGGCACCTTATTAAATGAATGTTCCATTGGAAAAATTATGATTTTTCACAAAACTGATTTAAAAAAAATCAATATCACACGATTTTGCAGAAAATAGGAATACGCGAGAAATTAGCGCAACTCGCTCTGATACCAATTTATAAAATATGCGATGGTATGTGATACCGATTTAAATTAATACTCAATTTTCCAATTAAACCTTACTTAATTAGAGTATTTTGTAACACCCCATGATTTTTGAGACTGGGAAATTAAATTTTTGGGAAAATAAAATTTAATTAATTAGAGAATTTTAAAATTTGGGAATTGAGGCCCAAAAATAGAGAACATTTCAAAGTATTTCGGATGATGATTTTTAGGGTACGATCGATCCCGAAAGGTCGAGATAGTCAAAATGACTGTCATTGAGTTTTATTTCGGCTCCAGAATATTTTTAAGTCAGTTTGACTCGAATTGGTGTAAACGAGTCATTTAAATTGTGTACTAACATTTAAAATTGGGACTTATGTTTTAAGTTTTAAGAGTCTTACGGATTAAGCCATTCTCATTTGAGAGAAAGAGAGAAAAAGCCCTAGAGAGAGAAAGAAGGAAGAAAGAAGAAGAAAGGAAGAGAGAGAGGAAGAAAGCTTGGAGATTTCCGGCCCAACCGCAACATCGAGGATGATCCAACCTCTACAAATCTGAGGCAAGTGTTTAATCTTGCTAAATAAGTCATTTGTGTATTTAATTTCATAATTTGTGGGTTAAAGAAATAGTTTTGGGGTATTAATATCAAAACCTAGATTTTTGGGTTTAATCTTGAAATCAATGTTTAAATATGGGTTTAATGGTGTAGAAATGGTTGGGATCAACTTTGGGTTGATTTATTGGCTTGAAATCACGATTTTATGAAGGTTTGGGGGGTTAAAATAGAAATTTTAGGGTTTAAAATTCGTGGGTTTTATTGAAGAAGAAGAACACTTCAAATTCTGCAGACCCGAATCGATTCACCCCTTAAGCGAATCGATTCGGCCTAGGCAAATTGGCATGTCTGCATTGACCGAATCGATTCGGACCCAAGCCGAATCAATTCGGCCTGAGATAGAAGCCCAGGTCTTTGGACCCGAATCGATTCGCCTTGGAGGCCGAATCGATTCGAAAACAGGGCATTTTCAGAAATTTTCTTCATGGTGATTTCAAACCCTTTTTGGTTGGGTTTATTAATTTGGGGTCTTCTCTTATGATGTAAGAGATATGTTTTGGAGACACTAGGGGGGTTTCTCACACATTGTGATCATGGGGACTCTTGGGAAAATTTGGGAAAAATATATGCATGTATGTATTTGGAGTTGTGTATAGAGATTGTCGGGAAACCCTTGGCATCGAGAATCCTACTTATAGACAAATTATAAATATAGAGGCGATGGGAGGCTAAGAACTCTTAGAGAGAGTTGCGAGTTTATGTTGTGAAATTTCTGGGCCGACATTTATATCGAATCCTTATAAGGATAGGATATGATTTAGATACAATTTGGGGCCCAATGAAAGAGAGTGGTCGCATACCCTTAGTAATGATAAACTTTAAGATATAAATCCGAGAGGTCTTGGACTAGGGAATTCATGAGAGTAAATGAACCGTAGTTCGAATTGGGAACGATTAGATTGTACTATCATCGAGAATAAGTGGTAGTATAATTCTAGTTAGGATAGCTTACACATAAATTTGGGGAAATAATCATTGGGATTCCAACACTTGAAATGATGTTGGAATAAGTTGAGGTTCATAAGCTATTAGCTATATATATATGCCAATGGTTAAATAGTACTAAAGATAATTATGTACTTTCAAGTTTAGAGATGGAATGTGTAGTGATGGTTTCCTACACTAAACTTTGGGTGATAATCCTAAGGTCGGATTTTTATATATATTTTTGGGAGACTATTCATCATTGGAAAAGTGGATGAATATGCTTCAAGTGAGGGATTGTATTCACATATCGAGGAAAATTAAATGAGCTTGTGGTGACGGCTTGTATATTGAGGATTATGTATACTTATAGCCGAGTGTATATATATATCTTACACATACGAACGAGATATAGTTATATATATATATATATATATACGGATACGTGGATGTATATATATATCTATATAGATATGACTCTATGGATATATTTATGTTGTGGATATACATGGTATGAATATTTAAACCGTATATGATGGTTTAATATTATGATGGGATCATATGGATGTATATATATTGTGCATGTGAATGATATATATACTTATGTGGTTAAGCATACCCCGCTCATGCTATCATTGGGAAGTTTCCAAGCAGAGGGTGTGCATCCTCGCTCAAGGAGCAGGGTGTGGATATTTCCCAGGTCATAGTCATCCCGTGTGTTATTATGTGATTTATATTTTTAGAATGAGACGTGGTGGGTATGTTTCGTCTCATTGACGGTTTGGAGCTATGACCGCTTCCCGGGACATCGTGTGTGTGAGTTTACCACGAGATGGGTGTCGTTTAGTCCCACCAAGGTGGTCCCCAGTATTGCTACATGAGCCGGGCTCTGGGAAGATGATAGCATGATGAAGTTTTATCGACGCTATATATAGCCGGGTATATTATTGTGCATGGCCATTGTACATCAGATGTGATATGTACACTTGGTCATGGGTATGGATGATGGTATATATATATATATATATATATATATATATATTTATATATCCTATAGATGAAAGGATATGGAATCTTTGTGGAGTACATCTTAGATGATTATGGTGTACTAGATTGATGGGGGTTGATGTATCGCATTTAAGGAATATTTCGGTTACATCATCCCAAGGATATTATTGGAGATTTTTAGTTGTTTTCATACTTGTAGTCTGAAATTTAGTTGTAGTAGTATAATATGGTATGTATGGAATTATGGATCTCTAGGATCGACGTTGTCAAGGAGTAGTGTAAAGGGGTGGTTCCTTGTTTGGATTTCGCTTTGCGAGACACCCCACGCACGAAACGTAGTACAATGTTGATATTGGAGAGAAGTTTTGTCAATAATAATTTGTGTGCATGTTAATTCGAAATTAAATCCTATGATTCAGCCCAAATATAAATGGGTAACGTATTAAGAATTATAATTAAATAAATTATAAACCGGAATCCATTAAGCCTATTATGGCATAATTGTTTATAAACATAATCTAGTATGATTAGAAAAGGGGTCGATTCTTGGGATAAGATAGGAAGGCATATCTCGTGGGAATAGGCGGGGTCTATGTTAAGTTAGGTTGTCCTTATAATTGGGGTGATTTAACAAAATTTAGGGACGCGAATAGGTGCGTGCCATTAGATAAGAGGTGAGTTGGGGTTCCACGAGAGTGCGATTCCACTTTAATTATGAAATAAGTGCATTGATATTTATTATGCACGGTTAACACACTTGCTAAATATTTTCACAACTCGGGCTCTGACCCGTTTACTTTTCTCTCCTGCCTATATATATATATATATATATATATATATATATATATATATATATATATATATTACTACAGGTGTCCTACCGCATGGATGCTGGATGACCTTCTATCCAGAGTCTTAGGAGCCGTGACATGTGCGGACTGTTGCGGGATGTATCTTGTAGTCGCTTCCCACTTCTTTAAAAATCTCGGTAGAATTCATGTCGTATATCGGGTTTATACCCAAGGGATATTTATAGATGTGTATATTTATTTCATTTCAGTCATTGTATTGGCTGTGACTCGACAGCTTATTTGGGTTTACTTCTTTGTAGTATATTCAGTTGTAGTTATTTATTTCATTTTATTCTAGCATTTCATTTATCCTAGTTCTTTTATGCATCTTTCTTTCCTTTATTAGTAGTGTTATAGTGTTGGTTTGTTGTTCGTTGCAAATTTTATTTAATTTTAACATCTTGCTTATATGATATCGGGTAGTTAGTCCTATATTATATAGTACCGACAGTTGATGTTAAGACTGGACCATCTGAAGCTCATGATTTAATGTAGTATAGGGATGGCCACCCGTTATTATTTTGAGCGGGTTGTTACATATTTTTAAACCAAATTAATTCAGCCCCTAAACATGCAACTAGGTGTGTGCATGTGTTAAACCATAAATAAATAAAGCATGCGATACAAATTTCAGGAAAAATCTCCGAAGGGCAAAACTTTTTATTTCTAGAACTCTGAGAAGTTTATAAGACCATTGGCTTACATACCATCTTGCTTTCTCCCACAAGAGTAATGCCCGATGCCTTCATCAAACCTTCAAAGTAACGACTAGAAATCAGCAGTGGTTCACATGCAACTATACCACAAGGAAGCGCAGTCAAGACACGCAGTCTAAAATCTTCACAAGGACTCCCTCCATAATAGCACGCAACTGTCGGTTGTAGAGATATCCCCACAAAGAATGAACAATAGTAAAGTGTGTTCTTGAACACTAAAAACAATTTACCAAAGCATATGGGATTTTTGTGAATTGAAAACAAAGGGGATGAAAACCCTAAAAGAAGAAGTCAAAAAGAATTGTGCAGATTTGCAATTTTCTGTCTTTCAAAATGCTGGGACTTCTTAATGAAAACGAAACCATTTAATGAGTATTTATAGAAAATCACACTGACTTGATCATTCGAACGAAAAGAATATCTCGCTCGAATGAGATGCGATGTCGTTTGAACGACATCGCGCGACATCTCAATGTCTCGCTCGAACGAGATGGGGATCTCGCTTGAACGACCTGAGCGTCAAAATCGAGGAACGCTACAGGACTTAGAAATTTACTCATTCTTAAATTTTGACGAAAAAAGTCCGCTCTAACACTTAGAAAATATTTTGAAAAAATATCCCAAAGCTCTAAGTGCAAAGTTAAGGTATTTAAAACATAACCTTACCAAAGTAAAATTTGCGGAGGCATTTTAATGAAGAACCTTGATATATTCAGATCCGTCTTGATGTAGATTTCTCTTGAACTTCTTTGATGGTTGTAATGGTATACGACATAATTAATTGTGGCGGACATTTATAAAATCTCCAAAAAAAATTAGAGCTATTGGTTCCCTAGTGGGACCCCATACCACAAGGCAATGTTTAATAGGTAGGTGAGAGAATAAGTGGAATCCACATAAGATTTTGTGGAGATTTTTGTACTCATATCATTATTCTCTCTCTATATATATTCACTTTCTCTAATTTATACCATTTTTAGTCATAAAGCATAATTGTGAGTAGTCTTTGACATTAAATTCTTTTGTGGGGATTTAGAGTTTCATTATTTGCCTTTTCATCATTGTCATTCCCTTTTCCATTGGTTTCTCAATATCATTTTTGGTTCCATTATTAGCCTTAGGCATTTAAAAAAAAATCGATATGCATTTCTCCTTTTCAAGTTTAATTTCTTTCATTTCAATTCTAGAATACCAAGGGCTAGATTTCATTTTTTATTTTAAGCACGTCATTAGTTTCCCCAATAGTATAACTTTTCTACTAGAGTTTATTTTCGACGATTGTTCCTTGATCAAGTATAAAGAATGGCTTCAGTTGTTTGGTCACGACCTTAAAATTGCCTAACTTGAGTGGGATAGGATCTTTGAAGAACTTTTCTGGAGGCAGGAGAGTTTAGAAAATATAATTTAATTTATCAATGCCTTCAGTTCTAAACACACTTATAATAGAGATTCTATAATACCCTGTATTTTTCATGTATTAAAACAATTAGATATTATTATTTTTGCTTGTGTGACGTGTGTTGTCACTATTTGAAATTTGTATATTTTAGATAAACAAATCTAAAATTTGACTTAAGACAATGTAAAATATTAATTAACTATTTTAACATGACCATGTATTATGGGTGACTATGGAATGATTAGGAATTTAGTATCGAGGGTTTTCTTGTTTGAATTATCCCTTTGGTGTCGGGTCTCATTGATCATGAAGTAGTTACCTATAATACTATGTTGCACCAAATTATTAATTAATTAAATAAATGACTTTTGGACTTGTACTAATTAATTTAATGAAAGTGTTCATTTAAATTAATAATTAATGATGGTTTGTTTTGGGTTCTTAAAATGGTCATTTTTACTTTCAAATGTTGGATTTTAGGCCTATGGGGTTAGTATAAGGCTTGAGTATTGTTTTAAGTCATTTGGAGGTGATTTTGGGCTCTTTTAGATGAGGCTCATTTAGGGCTCATGTATAATTTCAAGATTTGGGAGTTTTAATGAGTCATTAGGGATCTTATAGGTCAATTATCATAATTGAAAAACATGTTAAGTCTAGAGAGAAAAACTTCAAGAGAAGAGGAAGAGTTGGAAGGATCTTGCCTTATGTGACACCCCGCCTAATTAATCCCGGGTGATCAGTCCTAAATCAAGTTAGAAAAGGTTTCTCAGTTGGTCCATTCTTAGCATCACTGTCGTCTTTTTAAATTACTAACCACCTAAGTGAGAAAAGTAGACTGGTGCCAATTTTTATCTTTCAATTTTATAAAAATAAAATTCAGGCGGAACATACAACAATACACAATCACAGTTAATTAAAGTAACCATCCACAATTAAAACACCTGACCGAATAAACCATCGGTCCAAATATCCAATACAAGTAGATATCAGAAAACATCTCAACAAGTCTACTACAAATAAAAGAACTGTGAGCGACAAGCTCAGATAACTACTAGAGAGTTCCTACAAGACTGGAAGAAGGAGGCATCTAGCAAAACCCCGCAACATCCACATGTGCTGCAGCAAAGAATACCTGGAATAGAGTCAAGCTTGGCGCCCTTGTGGTTGGACACCTAAAAGGTTTTTAAATTTTTTATAGCAAGGGTTAGTACCCAAAAACATTTGAAAACATTTAACAAATGATTAACTTGCAGTAATAATAAATATGCATGCTCTTCATATTTTAGTTAGTGCCGCACTCTCTTGAGGACTTCCTCACCCCTCCTCTAATGTGCACTACTAACGCTTCCATTTAAATTACTAGGTCCTACGCTCCTGACCCCATGCATATTTTAAACTTTGAATGTTACCTACTCTAACCGAGTATGCCTTAATTCATGATTTTTAAGTTATTATAAACATCAACTTAATTGAATCATTACTCCTTTTTAATTTCATATAACATTCACACCGGTTATACACCTAATACATTTTTCACTATGTATTAATTATTCCCTATATAATTATTTACCTAATTATATAATTCAATCATATTACAGTATTCACAAACATACTGAAATAACATTTAATGCCAACTTTCGACCGAGTAAGAATTCTCACAAAATATAAATTTTCCCAAGTGCTATCCCACTAGGTGTATTCACGTAACCTAGTTATCCAAGTTAGATTCGCTCACTAACTTAGTTTAACATACGAATTGGAGGCGTTCATATTCCTTGCCTGAAAGTGAGATGCCCCTCACCCATATAACGGACGCTATGACCTGGGATTATACTCGCCCTACTCCTCAAGCTAGGGGATTCATCCACTACGCGCAACCTCCCCCTATAGCACTAGAGTATATAATAGTAATATTCAATCTCTGATATTAATGAACACACACTATATATATATACTATCACACACCGTATATATATATATATATATATATATATATAATAAAACGTCCCGGCTACACCATGTACTAAACCTGTAACACCAGCCTATTTTATTTATTAAGAGTTTATGGTCCAACCCTAACTATTAATTAGTTTGCACATTAATTATTTTAGTCACCTTTGGTGTCGCTCCCACCATAAATTTGGACTTACTCTCGTAGCCCGAAATAACCTCACTCGAGTCTAAATTCCCGACTCTCGAATTTATAATCATGTCGTGTCACCCAAAACTTTCCTCAAATCCTAATTAACTTTACTCATTATTAATTAGGTTTAGACTCATGTATTAATTTTACCCATAATTAATTACATAAGGATTTATTATATAAATTTTTCTTTATTACACATAACTGGGTAGAATTGCCGAAATCTGCCGACCTTCGATCGATCGACCCCAGACCTTCGATCGATCGATCGAACATGTCTTCGTCTTCTTCGTGAAGACAGAATCAGCCATGGATGGAAATTCTCAAACCCTAATTCCTTCTACCAGTAACCTCAAGCCCTCTTAGCATTAATACATGTTAGAAACCTTATTAGGGACCTCCAGAATGTCCACCAACATCATTAATTCGTCCATTAACTACAGTTTCTGGATTTGGGGAAAAATTCATCTTTAACCCTTAACCCATTTACATCCCAAATCCCTTCACCAAATTCATTTCTAATTATCCAGATATCATCCTATAAGATATGTATCAGTTCCTAATATCATATTTCTACCAGAATTTTCATTAAAATTCGTAAATCAGATTATCACTTTTCAAAACCTCATGTTTATGCCATGAACACCCAAAACGAATTTTTGATCAAACACATCACATGAATATGAATTTCAACACAGATTTAATACTATTGCAAGTTATCCACTTGCCTTAGGTTTCGTAGTGTCTGATTCGGAGATGAATTCGAAGGTTGAAGATGATCCTTGTTGGCTCTCTAATGATCCCCAAAATTGCCTTTAACTGCTATTAGGGTTCTTTAATCCAATTAGCCTTTTTATAAAACTCTATCATCCGTTATATCATTCCTCCAAATTCCTTAATTTACCTAAATCCCGTTTTTTGCCTAATGGGCCAAGCCCAAGTGACCCAAATGCCCCCGTGTGGGCCCGACTATGTCTAAAAATTCCCCGTGACCCGTTTACTACCCCCGGGTACACTTTTCCGACTATCTCGGCCCATCCGGACTCAATCGTATACTCAGAATTGGCATCCAAATTAATTTATAAAAATGTGTATCCCCTCACACCTTTAGTCTATACCGACTCCCGGTTGAGATAAGTGCCTACCCTGTCATTAATACTCGAAATGACTTAAATAAATAATTACTATTCATTTAGTAAATAACTTCCTGCAAATATTAACCATTTATTCCTCGATTAATATTTAAATAATATTTCCCTAATTAATTCAATTAAATTACGATTCACAAGTAATTTTAAATTCCCGAATTAATTAAATATTTAATGCATGAAAATGCGGGGTGTTACATACTCCCCCCCTTACAAAGGAATTTTGTCCCCGAAATTAGGTCATACCTGCGATGAAAAGCTCTGGATATTGTTCCCGCATATCCTCATCCCGCTCCCAGGTAGACTCATCAATGTTGTGATGACCCCACTGTACTCTAACTAGTGGAACAACCTTGGATCGTAATTTCCGCTCGCTACGGTCTAGGATATCCACCGGCCTCTCCTCATATGAGATGTCTGGCTGTAAATCAATTTCTTCGAGTGGGATGTGCCAGAAAGCCCTCTCACTCCTGTGATATTTCTTCAGCGATGCTACATGGAACACGTCGTGTATCCGCTGAAGATGCTCCGGTAATCCTAGCCTGTAGGCTACAGGACCCACCCTTTCGATAATAGGGAAAGGTCCCACGTACCTCGGTGCTAGTTTACCCTTCTTGCCGACCCTCATTACCCCTTTCATGGGGGACACCCTGACTAATACCTGATCCCCAACCTCTAACTCTACGTGTCTCCGTGAAGCATCAACGTAACTTTTCTGCCTATCCCGAGCTATCCAAATCCTCCCTCGGATCAACTCTATCTTGGAAGATGTCTCCTGTACAATCTCCGGCCCCAACAGTTTGTTGTCCCCCACCTCTAACCAACAAGCGGGTGAACAACAAGGTCTCCCGTATAATGCCTCGAATGGTGCCATGCCGATCGTGAATTGGTAAGAGTTATTATACACAAACTCTACCAGAGGAAGATATTTCTCCCAACCTCCCCCAAAGTCTAGTATACACATTCTGGGAATATCTTCCAACATCTGATTGACTCTCTTAGTCTGCCCGTCAGTCTGTGGGTGATAGGCTGTACTCAAACGTAACTCCATGCCCATAGCCTCCTAAAAACTCTGCCAAAAATGGGCCATAAAGATCTTGTACCTATCCGACACAATATTAATTGGTACCCCGTGCAGTTTAACAATCTCTGCTATGAAAAGCTGTGCATAACTCATCGTCTCAAAGTCTGTGCGAACTGGTAGGAAGTGGGCCACCTTGGTCAACCGTTCCACAATAACCCATATGGAATCGTGACCCTTATGTGATGTCGGTAATCCTGTAATGAAGTCCATAGAGATGCTCTTCCACTTCCACACAGGAATTTCAAGTGGTTGTAGCATCCCTGATGGTCTCTGATGGTCAACTTTCACAAAGTGACACGTGGCATATTTAAAAAAAAATTCTGCTATGTCCCGTTTCATCCCTGCCCACCAATACTGCCTCCTCATATCTTGATACATCTTATCCCCACCAGGATGTACCGCGAATCTCGACCCATGAGACTCTGTCATCACAGCGTGCCTCAACTCCGCATCCTCTGGCATAATCAGCCTCCCATTATGGCGTAAGCCTCCCTCCGAGCTGATCGAGTAACCCTCTGCTCCCTCAGCTAGTAACTGGCTCACCCTATCCTGGCAGGTCTGATCCTCTGCCTGGGCCCCCACAACCCGCATAATGATCTCGGGTGTGATGGATAATGTTGACATGCAAGCCCTAGCTACATCATCCTCGTATCTAAGTTCTCTGCACTTCGCTTTCCAGACTTCTGATATTTCCCCAGTCGGTCTCCGACTCAATGCATCTGCCACCCCATTAGCCTTACCAGGATGATATTGAATATCAAACTGATAGTCTTTCACGAATTCTAGCCATCGCCTCTGTCTCATATTCCAATCCTTCTGAGTGAAGAGATACTGAAGTGATTTGTGATCCGTGAATAGCGTGAACTGCTCCCCCAGGAGATAATGTCTCCATATCCTCAAAGAAAAAATGACTTCTGCTAACTCCAGGTCATGAGTGGGGTAATTCTTCTCGTGGGTCTTTAGCTTCCTGGACGCATAAGCTATAGCCCTTTCCTCCTGCTGAAGCACACCCCCAAGCCCCTGTAAGGATGCGTCAGTGTAAACCCGATACTCTAATCCTCCTTTCGGCAATGCAAGTACGGGTGCAGATGTTAACCTGTCCTTTAACTCGTCGAAGGCTAATTGACAGTGATCATCCCAAGTGAAAGGTACCCCTTTCCCGGTAAGATTCGTCAAAGGGCCCGCAATCTTCGAGAATCCTTTGATGAACCGTCTGTAATAACTGGCCAACCCCTGAAAACTGTGCACTTCTGTCCATGTCGTGGGCTTTCCCCACTCCCTCACCGCCGATACTTTACTTGGATCCACCGTAATACCCCGGTCTGACACCACGTGGCCAAGGAACTGGACCTCCCGTAGCCAAAATCCACACTTACCGAATTTGGCATAGAGTTGGTGATAGCGTAATGTCTGTAACACTATACGTAGGTGCTCTGCGTGCTCCTCCTCGGTACGCGAGTAGATCAGGATGTCATCAATGAACACGATAACAAACTGATCGAGAAACTCCCTGAATACTCTGTTCATGAGGTTCATGGACACTGCTGGTGCGTTGGTGAGTCTGAATGGCATTATCCTGAACTCGTAAGACCCATACCGCGACAAGAAAGCGGTCTTCAAAACATCTTCCTACCAAATACGTAATTGATGATATCCTGACCTAAAGTCGACCTTAGAGAAATACAATGCCCCTCTCAACTGGTCAAATAGGTCGTCAATCCTAGGCAACGGATACTTATTTTGTATCGTGGCCTTATTCAGCTCTCTATAGTCCACGCATAACCGTAGTGAGCCATCTCGCTTTTTCACAAATAACACCGGTGCACCCCACGGCGATGTACTCTGTCGTATGAAACCCTGACCCAGAAGCTGATGAATCTTCTCCCTCAGCTCACACATCTCCTAAGGGGCCCGAGCAATTGGCCTCGTCCCCGATGCTAAATCGATCACAAATTCGATTTCCCTGCTAGGTGGCAACCCTGGTATCTCCTGGAACACATCCTCAAAGTCTCTCACCACCGGGATTGAATCCAGCGGAATAGCCAGCTCCTGTGAGGTTTCCTCCTCAATGTAATACAAGTGCGTGCGTGACCCTCCCTCGGGTAGTGGCTTTGCTATTAAGAACATCTCCTGCCCTGGAATAGAGAACACGATAGTCCTTTCGTAGCAATCCACCGTCGCCCGATAACCTGCCAACCAATCCATACCCAAGATGACATCGTACCCCTCCATGTTTAACACTAGTAGGTCCGCTGCTAAACTAAGTCTCCCAATCAAAATGTCCACATCCCTACAAATCGAGTGAATCGTGGTCCCGCTGCCAACTGGCGACTCTACACACATCCGAAGACCTCCCGCGGTCTCTAATAGTCTGACCCGTTTAGCAAAATTTAATTTAATGAATGAATGTGATGCTCCTATATCAAAGAGAATACTACACTCATAACCATGAATGAGAAACATACCCTCAACTGCTGGCGGTGCTTGCTACGCCGGGGGATTAGGAACATCCCGAACATTAAACACACGCCCATAGTGCATCTGCCCCTGCTGAGGTGGGGCGGGTGGGGCTGGTGCTGCTGGGGGTAATGTGACACCCCGACTAATTAAATACCGGATAGATACTCCTTTATTAAATTAATTCAAAATGCCAAGTTGGTCCAGTTAATAGCATCACTGTCGAAAACATTTTAATGATTACTAACCACCTAGTATTTAAAAAGTAAGTTGCCAAATTTTAATTTAAGTCTGATTAACATGAAACAAGGATAATGAAGAATAATAACACCATTCACCATAAAGAAGTAAATAGAGCAACCATCACATAATGTAAATAAAGTCTGGAGGAAAAACTCCTCACTACAATCCCACAACTGAAATAAGTAAACCAAAATACTAAAACAATACATGCCAAAGTCTGAAAACTGTAATGGAAATATGTCTCTAATAGAAATGGGCAACATGCCCTACAACTGATAGATAATGAATCTGGAATCCAAGCGATAGAAGCGTCTACAAGAAAATCCCTGTAGCTTCCACAAACATCTACAGCTCGTCACCCGAATGAGTATCCTATGCATGGTGTCCTTGTGGCTGGGCACCTAAAATGGTTTTACAAGAAAAAAGATATGAAAGCAAACGGGTCAGAGCCCGAATGTGGAGATATTTTAAAAACCTGCAAGTGCTTTAAAAACATTTAAAACATTACATGCAAAGTACATGTTAGGACGTGCACTCACATGATATTCTCACCTCTCGTCTAACTGTGCACTCCTAACGTAAGTACCCATCTACAACGACACAAACCACTAGCTAAGTGACATCATATCTAGCTAGTCTGTCATAGGTCCTACCCTTATTACTCGGTTCAATTAACATTATAACGCTCGTAATTAAAATAGGGGTTTAACGTAAACTCATATGCTCAAAATGCAAATATTTCACTAACAGCTAACTCGTTATGTTTCTCGAAACAATACCGTAATTATTTCACAACATCAACATGAAGGTTCCCATTAATTAAGTGTATATTATTCCAATCATAAATATACAATACAGGCACCCCGAGAACTAAGCTGTGGTGCAGACATACTCTGCTATCCATCCCGGTACATCACGTACATAAGGATTACATATTCCGAATCTCTCAGGAATAGTTCACAAATAACAACATCACAAATAATGGAGGCGAACACAGTCACATCACATGGGTCACGCACATACCTACGCTCCCACGATCAGCGGACTTATTAATATCCCAATAAGTCTTTCTATGACCTATGTTCATCAAGGTAACCAGTCTAAATCCGGGCAACACAAGGATTAGAGGGCCCTAAGCGAACGCAAACCTCCCGTGATAGCAAGTATGGTAAGTATGTCATACACACAATTTATATACCAATACTAAGTAAACACACGTCTTAGTAATCTCGTAGTTTAATTGTAGTACTATTTTCATTCTCGTACCAATCTATAATTTACACACTTTATACGATTCCGGTTTATAATCATATGCGCCATAATCTATTCTCACGTCGTAGTAGACACTCACGTCGCAACCCAAACGGTTCATTGATTTAAATCACTCGTATATAATTTACTCCTCATAATAACCCAAAAGTCCCAAATCTATCAATACATCATCAAAGGAATGTTAACTCTACCCTCGAACAAGTTTACGGGACTCCCAAAATCGAACCAGGCCAAAAATGCCCAAACTGCCAGCTCGTTAGAAGTCTCGTTCGAACGAGGCTGTTCGAACGAGATCAAACTGTCATCTCGTTAGAAGTCTCGTTCGAACGAGACTGTTCGAACGAGATCCAGTTCGTTCGAACGAACTGTACCTTCTAACGAGATCTCGTTCGAACGAAGTATCAAACGAAATTACTTTTTGTTAGAAGCAACTGGTCAACTCGTTAGAAGCTCGTACGAACGAGGCTCGTTCGAACGACCTGGGGAGGCTCTTCTAACGAACGACCAGTTCGAGCCCAGATTTTTCCTTCTTCGTTTTTCATCAATTTTACTCCTCAAATCTCCTCTAAAATTAGTCCCAATGATTGTTTTAAGGTCTCTAATCAATCCTAAACATATTATAGTCACCTCCTAACACGTTTTAAAGGATTAAATCACCCTAACATCAATCAATATACAAATCTCTACACTTTTTCCCCAATTACTCAAGAACATAAACCCTAGAATTTGTAATCATCAATTAGTCCATTCTAGATCCGTTTTTGTTACATCCCACGTGTACTAATACCAGAATAATTATCTCTATATGGTTCTACATGCAATTTGTCCTCAATATTCAAGTTTTAAATCCAATTAACATGGGTTTTCATTCATCTTTCAAGAACAATTGGAATTCTTCAATTTTCTAACATGGGAAGGACATTCTCTGAATTTAAATGTAATTAAATCACTTGCCTTGATTGTCTCTGAATTTGGTGTTGATTTTTGTAAAGATTTCTGCAGAATTCCTTCTCTTTCTCTCCCTCTCCAAGCTTTCTTCTCCAAAGGTGGCTATGGTGGCTAGGGTTTTCTTTGGGAAAGTTGGAAACCTAAATGATAACCTCCGTAGCTTATTGGGTCATTAAGGGTTGGTTAGTGAGTTTAGTGGGTCTTTTCCCAATCAGATAAAGACTCCTAATTTTCGTCATTTTTAATTCCTAAAAATACAAAATTACCAAAATACCCTTTATATTGCCGGTATGGCCTAAAAATACCCCGGAACCCAAACTACACCCCCGGCTAGTGTTTTCTGACTATCTCGACCCTTTCGGACGCATTGGCGCACTCAAAACGACCATACGGTTTATAGAATTTAAATTCACTTTTTAAATAAAATAATACACCATGACGCGGCGGTCACACGCGTCTCAACAAAATTCCCAAAATGCCGTATATCAATCTTACGACAAATTTTTCATAATTCAATATTCATATAAAAACATGTATGCACATAATCAAATACCAACTCGCATCTCGTTAGTATTTTTAACCCGGATTACATTTAATTAATTAATCCCAAAAATAAATATAGCCAAAAGTACGGGGTATTACATACTTCCCCCCTAATAACTGAATTTCGTCCCGAAACTCGAAACTAGAAAGTACCTGCTAAAAACAACTCTGGATAACGTTCGCGCATATCATCCTCGCACTCCCATGTGGACTCCTCGACATTGTGATGTCGCCACTGAACACGCACTAACGGGACTATCTTTGACCGCAGCTTCCTTTCACTTCGGTCCAAAATAGCAATCGGCCCCTCCTCGTAGGAGCTATCCGGCTGGAGATCGATGTCCTCCACAACAATGTGAGAATGAACCAAATTATCTCTAAGGTATTTCCTCAGCGAGGAAATATGGAACACAACGTGAATCCGATGCAAATGATCTAATAACCCAAGTCTGTACGCAACCGGTCCGATCCGCTCAATAATAGGAAATGGCCCCACATACCTTGGTGCCAACTTCCCCTTCTTCCCGAATCGCACAATCCCCTTCATAGGAGATACTCTGAGCAAAACCTGGTCCCCCACTTGGAATTCCCTGAAAAATCTCTTCGCATCAGCGTAACTCTTTTGCCTGTCTTGAGCTACCCGAATGCGACTCCGGATCAACTCAATCCTTGCCGAAGTATCCTGAATCACTTCCGACCCAAGTAGTTTGTTGTCTCCCACCTCTAAGCAACATGCTGGGGAACGACAAGGCCTACCGTGCAATGCCTCAAACGGAGCCATGCCAATAGTGAACTGATAGGAGTTGTTGTAAGCAAACTCCACCAGTGGAAGGTACTACTCCCATCCATCCCCAAAGTCAATAATTCACATGCGTAGCATGTCCTCCAACATTTGATTTGTGTGCTCGGTCTGCCCATCGGTCTGCGGATGATAAGCTGTACTCAACCGCAATTCCGTGCCCATGGCCTCCTGGAAACTCTCCCAAAATCTCGAAACAAATATCTTGTCTCTGTCAGACACGATATTTAGAGGCACACCGTGAAGTCTCACAACCTCTGAAATGAAGAGCTGGGCATACTGTCCCGTAGTGTAGTCAGTCCTTACGGGTAAAAAGTGAGCGACCTTGGACAACCTGTTCACAATTACCCAAACGGAGTCGTGACCCCTCTGCGATTTAGTCAACCCCGTGATAAAGTCCATGGATATGCTCTCCCACATCCACACCGGGACTTCCAACGGCTGTAGCAATCCTGCCGGTCTCTGATGATCCACTTTTACAAGCTGACAAGTGGCGCATTTCGAAAAAAAACTCAGCGATATCTCTCTTCATACCGCTCCACCAATATTGGCGTCTCATGTCTTGGTACATTTTGTCCCCTCCGGGATGCACCGCGAACCGTGAGCCGTGCGACTCTGCCATCACCTCGTGTCGTAACATCTCCCCTTCCGGAACTACCAATCTCCCATTGAAGCGTAATCCCCCGTCTGAGCTAACGGTATAGGACTCGTCTCCCTCTGCTAGTAATCGAACTATCTGCTCCTGACAGAACGAGTCATTAGCCTGTGCCCATACTACCTTCGTGATAATCTGCGGTGTAACGGTCATCACAGACATGAAAGATCAGGCCACTGCATCCTGGTGTCCCAATTCCTTCCACTTTGCCTTCCACACCTCTGCCACCTCATCTGCTGGCCTACGGCTCAACGCGTCTACTACCACGTTAGCCTTACCTGGGTGATACTGGATATCGAACTGGTAGTCTTTCACAAACTCAAGCCACCTACGCTGCCGCATATTCAACTCCTTCTGCGTGAACAGGTATTGTAGGGACTTGTGGTCCGTGAATAGTTGGAACTTCTCCCCCAAAAGATAGTGCCTCCAAATCCGTAGGGCAAATACCACTGCCGCCAACTCCAAATCATGCGTGGTGTAATTCTTCTCATGAGTCTTAAGCTTACGGGAAGCATAAGTGTTGATACCAAAATTAATATGCTGACGTGGACGAATAGTATGAAGACACGTGTCGATCTACGTGGCACAATAACAGCGAGGAAGATCATTTACTGAACAACCATGGTTGGTACCGAGCAACGAGAATACACCGATGGAGCTCTATCATGCCGAGGAACTCCATCCGAGGAACTCTTTCATCCCGAGATACTCTAAGTACTCCGAGGAACTCTTGATCGACGAGCAACTAAGGCGGTCCGAACTGCACCTCGGCCGTATCATCAATTATCAGACGGACAACTGTTCAACTATTCATTAGAGTCTTGACGCACACGCCGCATTAAATATATTACCCATTCATATGTATATCATTTAATGTAGTAGACCTTTCATGAACAGCCTTGAGGCTATAAATACCTTGTATCAAGCCCATTCAAGGGGACCGGAATTTCTTGAGAGAACTTATAATCAAGAATTCCACAAACACTCAGCAATAACATAACAGTGGATGTAGGCTTTATTCCTAGCCGAACCACTTTAAAAATCTTTGTCTTATTTATTTATCTGTGATTGAAGAATTAGAGTGATCTAGTTTTTTACATCAACAGATTGGCGCCGTCTGTGGGAAACGACTGTTGTTATCGTTTTTCATAAAAATCATTTGTCACCAATGGCAGATAATCCAGAATCCAGTAATCGGAATGCTGGAAATACTGGAAATCTTCCAAATCTATCTACATCTCCAGATCTGGCCGGAATTATGACGAATCTGGCTCAGGGACAAACCGCCATGCAAGAATCTATGAGGCAACTCCTTCAAACTCTTCAAGGCGGTATACCTACTTATTCAGGGCAAAGGACTGATCATGGGCAATCACGATCCAGACGTACTGGGTCATATCGCAATGGAGAATCCAATGATTCTTCTTACCAACCTGGGCGAACTTCATCAATACGGGCTACGGATACAGATCAACATATATCTCTTTCTCCTGAGAGAACTAGCGCTTCAGAAAGATTGAGCAGGGTGTCTCCTTTCAGTCGGTTAGGACCAAGGAGGAACATGAGTCCACCTAGGGCTCCATCAGGAAGTTTTCGACCACCACCAGGTTCGAGAGAAAGATCTGCACAATCACGACCAATTATTCGTCGAGACAAATCTCAGGAAGCTACGTCAGGGCAATCAGTTGCTCGGACTAGGCTGCCCGAGGAAGGGAATGAAGCATGGAAAGGTTCCATTCAACGATTGGAGGATAGACTAGGAGAAATGGCTAAGGCGAGGAACCCCTTACAGAGAACTTTTGTTCAAGGGACACCTTTTGTGCAAGCTATTGTGGATTTCCCTACACCGTCGAAATTCAAAGCACCTGTAGTGACCCCCAAGTACGATGGTAAGACAGATCCTGTACTTCATATAGAACAGTACCAAGCTGCTGCAGATATCTATGCTGTCCCCGACGAGATGAGGTGTAGAGCATTCTCGGGAACTCTTACCGGATCTGCACAGATATGGTACAATAATCTTCCTCGGGGTAAGATTTCAACTTTTGTTCAGTTAGCCGAGCTGTTTATTGGTAATTTTTGTTTTGGAGCAAAGCCGGTAAAGCGAGTAGCACACTTGCTAAGTGTTAGACAGAAATCAGGTGAAAGTACTAGAGATTACATAACTCGTTTCAATAACGAAAAGTTGGAAGTCATAGATTATGAAGAAAAGACAGCAATCACTGCTTTGATGAGTGGTTTGCTGCCTAACAAGCTATACTATACTCTGGCCAAAGATCCGCCTAAAAATATGTCGGAATTGATGGCAAAGGCAGCCAAAATCATGAATGCCGAGGAGGCTATGACTGCGAAGAAGAATATGGATAAAGAAGTTAAAGTGGAGGTCGACAATTCTAAGAAGAAAGATCAGAAAGGCAATGGTGGTGACAAATATTCCAGGAATAACAGGATAAAGTTGGAAGCCCTAAAGAAGTATGATAATTATACTCCATTGAGAATGGGTATTAATCATGTTTTAGAAGAAATCAGGAATAACGAGGAAATCAAATGGCCAGAGAAACTGAAGTCAGATCCAGACATGAGGAATAAGACCAAATATTGCGAGTTTCACAAAGATCATGGCCATATGACCAAAAATTGTATAGCCCTTCAGAACGAGATTGAAACGCTCATTCGAAGAGGAAAATTATCAAAGTATGTAGATCGCAGAGACGAGAGGACAAATGAGGACAGAATTAGAAAGAGATCTAGATCTCCTCGTCGAGCAGAGGAGAATAAGAGGAAGGACCATGAAGAGGATCCAGATGATGACCCCGATCTTCCCAAGAAGCCAAGAAAACCTGAACGAGAGGTATTTTCCATACGTTTTGGATCATTTCATTGTAACGTTATTACAGGGGGAGATGCAGGAGGAGGAGACCTTACTGCAGAAAGAAAAGCTTATCTCGGAGAGGCTCAAGCTTGCTCATATATTCAGCGAATAAACCTGGCCGAGGATGATCGTCCGAGGAAGGTAAACAAAGAGAAGCTAGTAATTGGTTTTTCAAAAAATGATCTGGCAGGTGTTCTTTACCCTCATGATGATCCTTTGGTGATTAAAATGAGAATGAAGGACGTGATCATTTCAAGGGTGTTGGTAGATAATGGTAGTTCGGCAGACATCATGTACTATTCATGCTTTGATAGCCTGAATTTAAAATTATCCCAATTAGAACCTTATCACAGACCCCTTCTGGGTTTTGCTGGCGAGAAAGTTTTTCCACTTGGGACGATCAAGTTGGATATATTCATTGGAACCTGGCCTGTTTGTCGAACAGAAAGAATACGATTCTTTGTGATGGATAAGAATGTGCAGTCAGCCTACAACATCATCATGGGAAGAGTTGGATTGAAGAAGTTCGAAGCTGTTCCTTCTACAGTACATCAATGTTTGAAATTCCCAACAAATTTTGGAGTTGGAGTGGTGAAAGGTGATCAAAAAGTAGCTCGGGAATGCTATTATTCGTCGGCCGAGCAAGAAGAACTAGAAGGATCGATGAAAAAGACTACAACTTACCAGGTGGAAGAAGGTACAGAAATTGAAACTCTTGATCCCAGGGATGAATCTCAACTTGTAAAAGGACAGGTGATGGAATCTACAGAAAACGTTATTTTGGACGACGAACATCCTGAACGAATAACCCAGATAGGTTCATCGTTGGATATGTCGATAAAAGAGGAGTTGATAGCTTTCTTGAAGAATAGGAAAAATACTTTTGCTTGGAGTCATGAAGACATGCCAGGAATAGATCCAAACTTCTTATGTCATGAACTCAATGTGAATAAGGAGATTAAACCTGTAAAGCAGAGAAGAAGGGTGTTTAGTCCCGAGAAGAATCAGGCCATACAGGAGGAAGTCGAGAAACTCCAGAAAGCCCAATTCATTGAAGATGTAAAATATCCAGATTGGTTGGCTAATGTGGTGATGGTAAAGAAGAAAAACAACAAATGGAGAATGTGTGTCGATTTCACCGATCTCAATAAGGCATGCCCCAAGGATCATTTTCCATTGCCCAGAATTGATCAACTGGTGGATGCTACCTCGGGACACGAGCTACTCAGCTTCATGGATGCTTACTCTGGCTACAACCAGATCAAAATGAAACCTGAAGACAGGGAAAGTACTTCTTTTATTACCCCTAGGGGAACTTATTGTTATAATGTTATGCCTTTTGGTTTAAAAAATGCAGGTGCAACATATCAGCGGTTGATGAACAAGGTTTTTACCGAACAAATCAGCCGCAACATGGAGGTATATGTCGATGACATGCTCACTAAAAGCAAGAAAGCTACTGATCATTTGATTGACTTGAGTCAAACTTTTGATCAATTGGATAAATACCAAATGAAGCTTAACCCGACGAAGTGCACCTTTGGAGTACGAGAAGGAATGTTCCTCGGATACATCGTCAATCAGCGAGGTATTGAGGCAAATCCAGATAAGATCAAAGCTCTTCTAGGGCTGCGATCTCCGACAACGAAGAAAGAAGTGCAGAGTCTTACCGGACGAGTTGCAGCGCTCAACAGATTTGTATCTCGAGCAACTGATAAATGCATACCATTCTTCAAAACAATTCGAAAAACCTTTGAATGGAATGAGGAATGTGAAAAAGCTTTTCAAGACTTGAAGAAATATTTGGGAACACCTCCACTGTTGTCCAGACCAATAACAGGAGAAAAGTTGTATTTGTATTTGGCAGTATCAGAGAACGCAGTCAGTTCAGCGTTGATCAGATTGGAGAATGGAGTCCAGAAGCCAATTTATTACACAAGTAAGGCTTTCCGAGGTGCAGAAATCAGGTACCCAAAGCTAGAAAAATTGGCATTGGCACTAATTGAGGCGAGCAGAAGAATGAGGCCATATTTCCAAGCCCATACCATCATTGTTTATACTGATATGCCATTGAGACAAGCCCTCCATAAGCCAGAAAAATCAGGGAGACTGATGTACTGGGCAGTAGAACTTGGTGAATACGATATTGTGTATAAGCCCAGATCATCATTGAAGGGGCAGGCTGTAGCAGATTTTATAGCAGAGTTCACATACCCTGATACCCCCGAGGAGCAAAAGATGCCTACTGAGTTACCTGTGGACGATACAGGATCAACAGAAACATTTGCTGACCTACCTGTGGACGATACAGGATCAGCAGAAATAGGTCCAAACCAACCAAGGTTGGTAAAAGGACTTGTGGATGTAGAGAAATCATTATATTCAAACTCAGACCAGCCACGGTTGGTAAAGGAGTACGAGCAGATGACTGACGAGGAGCGAAAGATACCAGGGGATGATGGAAGAAAACAGCAGATATTTTATCGAGGAACTCTGACAGATAAGAAATTTGAAGACGAAATACCTACATGGAGATTATATGTAGATGGATCATCCTGCACAGCTGGTTGTGGAGCAGGAATTGTTTTGATCACCCCAGACGAGATTGACATGGAATATGCTTTGCGATTCCAATTCAAAGCCTCTAACAATGAAGCGGAGTATGAGGCCATGATAGCGGGTCTTAATCTAGCAAAGACTATGGAAGCACAACAGGTGATGGTATTCAGTGATTCTCAATTAATTGTGAATCAGATGATGGGAATATATGCGATTAAAGGAGACTTAATGATCAAATATCATGCAAAGGTGATGAAATTGTTGACAGAATTTGATGCCATTCAATTGGTGAGAATACCGAGGATGGAGAATGTACAAGCAGATGCACTGGCCCGACTAGCATCAGCTACTCGTACCGAGATGCGAAGAACCATACCGATTGAAGTATTAGAAGGTCGGAGCATAGATGAAGATCTGACAACGAACGTGATTACTCTTGATTTAGGACCATCTTGGATGGATCCAATCAGGAAATATGTTGAAGAGGGCGAATTGCCGGAGGACAAACTCGCTGCCAAGAAACTGAAGTATAAAGCTGCCCGGTATGTATTAACTAATGGTATTTTGTATAGACGAGGAATTATGGCAGGTTTGCAGAGATGTGTACATCCCACTGAGGTGAAAGAATTGATTGAAGAAATCCATGAAGGATCTTGTGGAGCTCATGTAGCAGGTCGAACACTTTTACAAAGAGTGATGACACAGGGATATTACTGGCCGACAATGAGGGCTGATTGTATAGCCTATGCCAAGAAATGTGACAAATGCCAACGTTTTTCCTCCATCCGACGAACTCCACAAGCATTGCTAACACCAATAACTTCCCCTTGGCCATTTGCCATGTGGGGAATTGATTTGGTTGGACCACTGCCGATCACCCGAGGAAGATTCAAGTATCTCGTAGTTGCAGTGGACTATTTTACTAAGTGGGTGGAAGCTGAGCCTCTTATCAATATGACGTACGAGAAGGTATACCAGTTTATATGGAAGAATATCATTTGTCGATATGGTCTCCCTCATGCTTTCATCACAGATCATGGAACACAATTTGATAATGAAGAATTTGCTGCCTATTGTCATCAGTCGAACGTCTTGAAGTTTCATTCAGCACCAGGACATCCCCAAAGCAATGGACAGACTGAAGTGACGAACAGAACATTACTGAATGGGTTGAAAAAGAGGCTAAGTGAAGCTAAAGCAAATTGGATTAATGAGCTCCAATCAGTATTATGGGCCTACCGAACAACTCCCCGAGCAGCAACTGGAGAATCACCATATATGCTAGCATTTGGAAGTGAGGCTGTGATACCGGCCGAGTTGGGTCTCCCAACGCATAGAGTGCTGAATTTCAACTCTCCGATCAGTGATTTGATGAGAAGAATGGATTTGGACATGCTCGAAGAAGTAAGAGAAGAGGCAGCCATTAGGAATGCTGCTTATCAACAACGAACAGCTCTGTTCTACAACAAAAGGGTGAAGAAATGCGATTTGAAGGAAGGTGATTATGTGCTGAAGAAAGTCATTCAGAAACAGAATAAACTGGAAGCAAATTGGCATGGACCTTACCGAGTTACAGAGGTTGTTCGACCTGGAACCTACAGAATAGCAACTCTAGAAGGAGAAGAATTTCAGAATGCATGGAATGCTGAACACCTGCGAAAGTATTATCAGTAATGTAAAATGTAAAGCATTTCCTTCATTATGAATAAAACGAGGATGGTTCACCATTTTCTTTCTGTTGAAAGTTTTTCGGGGAATACTAGTGTTGAACACTACATCACTTGATAAGAAGAAGACATGCTCTACGGAGTCAAAGAAGAAGACTGCTCTATGGAGTCATGCTCTACGGAGTCATGCTCTACGGAGTCAAGCTCTCCGGAGCGCTCTACGGAGCAAAAGTGCTATAAGTAGCCAACCTCCTTTGGTTAGGAGGATAAGCTCTCCGGAGCGCTCTACGGAGCAAAAGTGCTATAAGTAGCCAACCTCCTTTGGTTAGGAGGATAAGCTCTCCGGAGCGCTCTACGGAGCAAAAGTGCTATAAGTAGCCAACCTCCTTTGGTTAGGAGGATAAGCTCTCCGGAGCGCTCTACGGAGCAAAAGTGCTATAAGTAGCCAACCTCCTTTGGTTAGGAGGATATGCTCCAAGGAGCCAAAAAGTTCGAAAGAACCCTACTACTCCTTTGATTAGGAGGTGTAGACCAGCATGATCAACTACGGTTGGTAAGACTTTATATACTCTCGCATTACAACTTATGTTTGTCGGGAGGTAACATTATTACAAAAAGTTCTTTAAAGAACAAAATATTGAAAACTGTACCAAGTATGGTTGGTCGGAGATAAAAACCCACTCATTGTAGTTGGTCGACGAGGATAAAAGTATTGACCTTAGTTGGTCGGACACATGTTTATATTTGAAAATTGAACCAAGTATGGTTGGTCAGGGATAGAAACCCATCAACTATGGTTGGTCGACAAACATTATTTATCCACCTTGGTTGGTTGGAAACAATTTTGAACAATTATACTTATTATAAATTCTAATTTGGTTGATGAACCATATAATTTGCAAACAGAAAAATAGCTATTGGCAAAACAGAAAATGAAACTCTTTCATTAAGATAAAAATGTATTACATGTTACATGAATGTGCTAACTATTACATTAAAGATTCCTACTCTATTGGTTTCTTTCCTTTGTCCTTTGAGACAGGTTCATCGCCAGCAGGAGGATCCTCTAGACACAGAGGAGAATTAATAAAGTTCATGTCCTCCAGCATTCTGACATTCATTATTGTAGGAGTATCCAACAGGTGCTCAGGACGAGATACTTCAACTTGAGAATGAAGGTTATAATCACCAAGATATTTAGAGATTAAACTCCGAGGAATGGAGCGAGCAGGAATCCATGCCATATCCAATTTATAGGGAGGAACAGGCAAGTCTAGCAATCCAGGAGCATGATAATCCCATAAATAATGACCTTGTTCCAATTTTAATACACCCAGGGCGTTCAACCATCCCTGCTTATAACCTTCGTTGTTAGCATTTTCAAGGCGATCATCCAAATGGTAAAGAGCTTCATTATAACCCGCATTCCAGAACTCCCGAGGTTGTTTATGGAATTGGAAAGTTAATCTATCTACTTGCTCGAGAAAGTTCTTAATAAGAGCATCTTTATTATTCAGATCAGATTTCATCGCAGTCAATTGATCCTCTAAAGATAAATTTTTCTTAGACAAATCAGATAGAGCACGATCCTTAACATTCAGTTGGAATGCTTGAGTTTCCAGAGTAGATTGGGTACGAGATTCTTCAACATTACGGCTAAGAACTCTTGATCGGCTCCGAGAAGCAATTGGAGAATTTTGCTCCTCGATGATTCTTCCTCGCCCCCGAGAACTCCTTCCTCGTCCCCGAGCAGTTTCAGAAATGGAAGATCTTCTTAAATCCTCCAGCTCTTGCCTCAGTTTGGCGTTTTCGACTTCTAAGAATGAGAACCCTTCATCAGTGACTGGTATTAATGCAGTAGAGGATGAAGCAGCAGATTCATACTGAGCTAATTTTTTCTGCAAATTGTTATTTTCTTGCTCCAGGATCTCAGCGATTTGTCTGCAGGCTTCAATTTCACCTTTTAAAGTCCTCTCCCTGATGTCATACCCAGCAATGATTTTCTTGTGGCCTGTTTCTGAAGAAAGCTGCTGGTATCTATTTTCATAATCTTCATGCAACAAAGCCATTGATTCGTTATGTTGATTTTGAAGATCCTTTAAAGAACAATGCAGCTCTTCAATCAATTCATAATAAGCGATATTGTTAGCTACAGCTCGGTCGAGTAAACTTTTCAAATACCGATAAGCCTCAGTTGCCTGCTCTGAAGCATCATGACCAAGAATGTCAGCAATTTCAGAAGAACTAAGGTCCGTATGACCAGCCCTATAGTATTGGTGACATTGCTGCATCAGCTCGGTATCATGAGAAGAGATTAGTTCCATTCTAGCAACAAACTAAAGACAAGAAAAAGACAACAATCAACAAAGAATCATCAATAACGACGATGAGTAAAGAAGTATTTTATTAGATCATAAAAGGATTACAGTGTTCGATTACAAATAATAAAAGATAAGAATGATACCGAACAACTTCACACCTTTTCCTTGTCTCCCAAGACTTTCTCGGGAGGCTGGGACGAGGAGCTCGGTTGCTCGGTGATAACAACAGCTTGGTCGGCAGAAATCCTCTCAGCAGGATGAGGCATAGAAGAAATGTCCTCAATGATAGAGGGTTGAGAAGCAGAGATTGGGACATCCACAGCTATGGAAGATTCATCTGATGCAGGTTCATCTTCTTCTTCTTCCTCAATTGGTGGAGGAGGACCAGGGAGATGCCTTTGGAATAGCTCAGAATTATCTTGGACTTTTAGCTCTTGCAGAGCAGCTACCCAACCATCATAGAAGTATTTCAACTCCCCATATTGGACTTGGGACGTCATTGCAGCTATCCCTCTCTCCCATCCTTTCTCCCAACCAACACTGAAATGTTTCTTGATAGCAACTTTTCTCCTCGATTTCTCCGAGGAAAGCTTCACCTCCAGTTCCTCTTTCTTAACTTTAATATCTCGCAGAGTAGATATTTCTTCTTCTGCCTTCTTCAATTTATCATCAGATTCCTGATGTTTAACTTCCAGATCTTTAATTTTCTCCTCCAAATTCTTGGAGGTTTCGGCCATCTTCATCTTATCAGCCTCAGCCACAGCCAATTTTGTCTCCCAAACAGTTTTCTCCTCGATGTACTGTTGGTGAGATTCCTTGACAGATTGGGTTAAACCCAACAAAGCATCGTCAACATCGGACGAGGAAGTGGAAGCTTTAATAGCTTGATCTTTTTTCACAATGGTATTGAAACAGTTAACCAGCTGAAAGGTAAGAAAAACAATAGAGTTAACACAAATACAAGATTTCAGGAAAAAGAAAAGAAAGACTAAAGGTATGAGAAATTTACTGAAGAAAGATGGCGAGCAGCAAGGGATGTCAGTGTATCCCTAGGAATCTTTTCATCAACCCCGAGAACCTCGGGTATAACTGAGCTCGTTGAAGAGCTCGGAAGAATGATTTTTGAAATACTACTACCACCAGCGGGTAGAGAAGACGCAGTTCCAGCAAGATTAACCGAGGATGATTTCCTCAATCTCTTCAAAGGACGGTCAGCAGCATCAACCAAGGAAGAAGTCTTGGTCGGAGAGATGGCAATTACATCAGCAGGAGCATTTTTCTTGCTCGGGGCCACTGGGGGCTTCTCGGCAATTTTGGAAGAACCAGCATCTACCTTTTTAGTCCCCTCTGGGACATCAATTTTGCCTTTCTGGGCTCCAACAGCAGAGGAAGTGTCACCAAATAGAGCAGGAGGAGCTCTTTTCTTGCCCATTCTATGAGATAGGGGAATATGAGAATCTGAAGATGAACTTTCTGGTGTTGAGGCTGGTTCAACAGGGCGAGCAGTATAAGAGGTTGTGTAGCTCTTATACTGCAGCAAATATGATGCAGATCTAATGTGCTCGTCTGCAATCGTCTTATGCAAATTCCAGATAAGTTTTAAATGCTTGATATTCACTTCCGACTCTTTTGGAGTTTTTCTTTTACTATCAACTGCAAATAAATACATAAATCTCAGTCACACATTTTGTCAAACATGATGAATACGCAATTTCATAAGTAAAATAAAAATGAAAAATAAACCTATCCCATTGCCGTATGGGGGGCATCTGGGACCGTTGTATACTTCATTCCCAGATAAAGGCGCGTGTTGCCAATTTTTTATGACCAACCCATGCTCAAAATAATCTCTATTTGAATCAGGGAGGTTAACTACAAGGGCTCTATTTAAAAACCTAGTTTTTAAATAATAAATATTATCTAAAGTGGCCCATTTATAGCAGTACATGATTTCTGGGATCCCTATACGAGTCCCATGAGTTAGATTTAACTTATGCACCCCGTTAATTATTCTCCATGAATTGGGGGCTATTTTTGCAGGAACAAGGTCAAAATATTGACAAAACTCAAGACATAATGGATTTGGGGGAAAAGAAAAACCACATTCAGCAATGAAAAGACTGGGGAACCAATGTCCCTCAGCCAATCGAAAGTAATCTAAAGGCTCAGAAAGAACCTCTAGAGTTACCCAAGAAGGAATGGAAAAGTCAGAACGAAATTTCTCAGCAGATTCAACAATATAAACCATATTGAATAAAAGAGATGCAGAAGAAAGGAAGAAGAGCTTACAGAAAGAAAAGAGATGTGTTGACAGCGAACGGAAACAAAGATGAACGCACAAGAGAAGAAGAGAAGAGAAAGCTTGAATGCAGAGAATGAAAAACGTAGACAACGGTATGGTTACCAAAGAAGTTTAAATACTTTACATTGGGAAGCGGCGAAAGAAATGATTACCAAAAAGAAATTATTAAACTTCCGGCGGCTAAAAGGACAAAATTTGCACGAATATCAAAGCGCTTATCAAAAAGGCGGAAACTGCGAAATAAGAAGGAAAATTTGAATACAATGTTCCTAAAACCCGGGAAGTACATTTAATATTGCCACATACCAAGAAAGAATGTTCCATACTCTTCAAAGTTCAAAATATGAAACATTGGGGGCTTCTGTTGATACCAAAATTAATATGCTGACGTGGACGAATAGTATGAAGACACGTGTCGATCTACGTGGCACAATAACAGCGAGGAAGATCATTTACTGAACAACCATGGTTGGTACCGAGCAACGAGAATACACCGATGGAGCTCTATCATGCCGAGGAACTCCATCCGAGGAACTCTTTCATCCCGAGATACTCTAAGTACTCCGAGGAACTCTTGATCGACGAGCAACTAAGGCGGTCCGAACTGCACCTCGGCCGTATCATCAATTATCAGACGGACAACTGTTCAACTATTCATTAGAGTCTTGACGCACACGCCGCATTAAATATATTACCCATTCATATGTATATCATTTAATGTAGTAGACCTTTCATGAACAGCCTTGAGGCTATAAATACCTTGTATCAAGCCCATTCAAGGGGACCGGAATTTCTTGAGAGAACTTATAATCAAGAATTCCACAAACACTCAGCAATAACATAACAGTGGATGTAGGCTTTATTCCTAGCCGAACCACTTTAAAAATCTTTGTCTTATTTATTTATCTGTGATTGAAGAATTAGAGTGATCTAGTTTTTTACATCAACAATAAGCTATGGCCTGTCTCTCCTGCTGTAAAACACCTCCAAGTCCTTGCAAAGACGCGTCGGTGTAAACCAAATACTCAACTCTCGGTCTCAGCAATGCTAACACAGGTGCTGAGGTCAATTTATCCTTTAATTCATCGAATGCCAACTGACAGGCATCACTCCAGATGAATGGCACACCCTTACGAGTCAGATCTGTCAAAGGACCTGCTATCTTGGAGAAACCCCGAATAAACCTCCTGTAGTATCCTGCTAGACCCAAGAAACTACGAATTTCAGTCGGTGTCGTGGGCTGTCCCCACTCCCTCATCGCGGATACTTTCCCCGGATCAACAGATATTCCCCGATTGGAAATAATGTCTCCCAAAAAATGGACCTCCTTCAGCCAAAACCCGCACTTCTCATATTTTGCATACAACTCGTTCTGACGGAGTGTCTGCAAAACTTGCCTCAAATGCTCGGCGTGCTCCTCCTCTGTCTGGGAGTAAACCAGAATATCATCGATGAAGAAAATGACAAACTGATCTAGGAAATCCCTGAACACTCTGTTCATTAAGTCCATAAACACAGCTGGGGCATTGGTCAAACCAAAAGGCATAACCCGAAACTCGTAAGAACCATATCTCGACAAGAACGCAGTCTTCGAGACATCCTCCTCCCTGATACGCAACTGATGGTATCCCGATCTCAAATCAATCTTCGAGAAGAAAGAAGCTCCCCTCAACTGGTCAAATAGGTCATCGATTCGAGGCAACAGATACTTATTCCGTATCGTGACCTTATTCAACTCTCGGTAGTCCACACACAATCTCAGTGAACCGTCCCTCTTCTTCACAAACAAAACTGGAGCGCCCCAAGGTGAGGTACTCCTGCGAATAAAGCCCTGACCTAACAGCTGCTCTATCTGATCTCGTAGCTCTCTCATCTCTGCCGGAGCCATACGGTACGGTGCGCGTGCTATAGGCCTCGTATCTGGTAATAGGTCTATCACAAAATCTATCTCTCGACTGGGGGGTAGGACTAGTATCTCCTGAAACACATCCGAATACTCCCGGACTACTAGGATAGAATCTAAAGGAATCACTACCTCCTTAGAGGTATCCTCCTCAATGTAATACAGATGAGCGGTCGATCCTCCCTCTGGGCGAGGCATCGCCACTACAAACGTCTCTTGCCCCGGAATGGCAAAAACAATGCTTCCGCTGAAGCAATCAATCATGGCCCTATAAGCTACGAGCCAATCCATGCCGATAATCACATCGTGAACATGCATATCTAATACCAACATGTCTGCAGGTAATACCAAACCACCAATCTCTACCCCCACTCCCCGGCATATAAAGAATATAAGTGACCCACTCCCCAATGGTGAGTCGACACACGTCACTGTGCTCTCTTCCGTAGCTAACAATCCTAAAGCTTTAGCGAAGTGTGTAGCTACAAAACAATGTGTAGCCCCCGTATCAAACAATACCCGACCCATAGTGCCATGGATAGGAAACGTACCCTCAATCGCGGGCGGTGCCTGTGGAACTGCAGCCTGGTGGACGTTATAGACACGTCCATACTGTAGCTGCCCCTGCTGAGATGGGACTGCTGAAATGGGTGGCAATGCTGCCATCTGTGGCGGTGCGGGGAGAGCGGCGGGAAACATAGGCCTCTACGGATCCTGGCGAGCACCCTGCTGCTGCTGCTGTGGGGTACTGCCCCTATCAGGACAATCCTGTCGTTTATGGCCAGTCTTGCCACAAACAAAACACTTCCCTGGGAAGTTCCCTCCTCTCTGCCCCTGCTGTCCCCGGCCCTGGTGGCCGTTACCGTTCCTCCCTTGGCCCTGCTGGCCCTGGTGAAACTGCTGCCCATTCTGCCCCTGTTGGCCCTGATGGCCGTTTGGACCCTGATGGCCCTGACGGAAACCTCCCTGTCCCTGACTGTAGTTCCCTGATCGGAACCTCTTCTGATCCCCCTGCTGCGAACCCTGCTCACCCTGTCTCTGCCCCTGGACAGATTGTGCCCCACCGGCACCATGTCCTCCTGTCCTGCCCTGATGGCTAGACTCTCCCGACCTCTTTCCCTCGGCCATATGAAAGCGGTGGTACTGGCAGTGTAACAGAGCAGCGTTAACCACATCAGAATACGTGGCCAACGAAAGGTTCCCTAACAGATGCTGACGGATCCTCCATGTCAACCCGTCGGTGAATTTCTCAACTTCTTCTTCTCTGTTGGTATCTCATCTGGAATGATATTCAATAGATTCGTGAACTCGGCCTCATACTCGGCCACGGTCTTACCCTCTTGCCTCAGATTCATCAATTTCCTCCTCATTTCCGTATGAACTGCGGACGAAAAGTACTTGCGGTCAAACCGCACCCACAAGTCCTGAATAGTGAGAGTATCCCTCTCCTCCATGGTGGTAATAGACTCCCACCAGTGCAGTGCAGATCCAACTAGCTTGAAAGTATCTAGCACCTGCTTCTGAACGTCCGTGCACTCATACATCCTCAAGTGCCTCTGCATATCCTTCCTCCACTGGCTCGAGACTACCACATCTGAGCTACCTGCAAACTCTAGCGGATGCACTTTCTGAAAAGCGTCATGTACACGCTCCCAAGCAGACGGGAATGCATTTGCCTGTACTGGCGCGACAACTGGCGCCTGAGGTGGTGTCTGCTGAACAACGATAATTGCGACATTTACCACTTGGGCTACTATAGGTGCAACCTCAGCGGCGTTCATCATGCCCTGAACTAGAGCGGGCTGGGGTTCGGGCGTTGCATCCCTGGGAACTCGTCATTCACGTCGTGGAGGCATCTGAAATAAGAATGAAGTTTATAAGTTCGCAGTTATAAACTTAATATAGCTGAAGAACATAGCATACACAAAAAGAGTACAACAGTCCTATAATATAGGACTCTATATCAAAGAAACTTAGCGGAAACATAATAAGCCATCAGATCCTAAAGGACACTAGAACCTGATGCTCTGATACCACCTGTGACACCCCGACTAATTAAATACCGGGTAGCTACTCCTTTATTAAATTAATTCAAAATGCCAAGTTGGTCCAGTTAATAGCATCACTGTCGAAAACATTTTAATGATTACTAACCACCTAGTATTTAAAAAGTAAGTTTCCAAATTTTAATTTAAGTCTGATTAACATGCAACAAGGATAATGAAGAATAATAACACCATTCACCATAAAGAAGTAAATAGAGTAACCATCACATAATGTAAATAAAGTCTGGAGGAAAAACTCCTCACTACAATCCCACAACTGAAATAAGTAAACCGAAATACTAAAACAATACATGCCAAAGTCTGAAAACTGTAATGGAAAGATGTCTCTAATAGAAATGGGCAACATGCCCTACAACTGATAGATAATGAATCTTGAATCCAAGCGATAGAAGCGTCTACAAGCAAATCCCTGTAGCTTCCACAAACATCTACAGCTCGTCACCCGAATGAGTATCCTATGCATGGTGTCCTTGTGGCTGGGAACCTAAAATGGTTTTACAAGAAAAAAGATTTGAAAGCAAACGGGTCAGAGCCTGAATGTGGAGATATTTTAAAAACCTGCAAGTGCTTTAAAAACATTTAAAACATTAAATGCAAAGTACATGTTAGGACGTGCACTCACATGATATTCTCACCTGTCGTCTAACTGTGCACTCCTAACGTAAGTACCCATCTATAATGACACAAACCACTAGCTAAGTGATATCATATCTAGCTAGTCTGTCATAGGTCCTACCCTTATTACTCGGTTCAATTAACATTATAACGCTCGTAATTAAAATAGGGGTTTAAAGTAAACTCATATTCTCAAAATGCAAATATTTCACTAACAGCTAACTTGTTATGTTTCTCGAAACAATACCGTAATTATTTCCCAACATCAATATAAAGGTTCCCATTAATTAAGTGTATATTATTCCAATCATAAATATACAATACAGGCACCCCGAGAACTAAGCTGCGGTGCACACATACTCTGCTATCCATCCCGGTACATCACGTACATAAGGATTACATTTTCCGAATCTCTCAGGAATAGTTCATAAATAACAACATCACATATAATGGAGGCGAACACAGTCACATCACATGGGTCACGCACATACCTACGCTCCCACGATCAGCGGGCTTATTAATATCCCAATAAGTCTTTCTATGACCTATGTTCATCAAGGTAACCAGTCTAAATCCGTGCAACACAAGGTTTAGAGGGCCCTAAGCGAACGCAAACCTCCCGTGATAGCAAGTATGGTAGGTATGTCATACACACAATTTATATACCAATACTAAGTAAACACACGTATTAGTAATCTCGTAGTTTAATTGTAGTACTATTTTCATTCTCGTACCAATCTATAATTTACACACTTTATACGATTCCGGTTTATAATCATACGCGCCATAATCTATTCTCACGTCGTAGTAGACACTCACGTCGCAACCCAAACGGTTCATTGATTTAAATCACTCGTATATAATTTACTCCTCATAATAACCCAAAAGTCCCAAATCTATCAATACATCATCAAAGGAATGTGAACTCTACCCTCGAACAAGTTTACGGGACTCCCAAAATCGAAACTGGCCAAAAAGGCCCAAACTGCCAGCTCGTTAGAAGTATCGTTCGAACGAGGCTGTTCGAACGAGATCAAACTGTCATCTCGTTAGAAGTTTCGTTCGAACGAACTGTACCTTCTAACGAGATCTCGTTCGAACGAAGTATCGAACGAAATTCCTTTTCGTTAGAAGTGACTGGTCAACTCGTTAGAAGCTCGTTCGAACGAGGCTCATTCGAACGACCTGGGGAGGCTCTTCTAACGAACGACCAGTTCGAGCCCTGATTTTTCCTTCTTCATTTTTCATCAATTTTACTCCTCAAATCTCCTCTAAAATTAGTCCCAATGATTGTTTTAAGGTCTCTAATCAATCCTAAACATATTATAGTCACCTCCTAACACGTTTTAAAGGATTAAATCACCCTAACATCAATCAATATACAAATCTCTACACTTTTTCCCCAATTACTCAAGAACATAAACCCTAGAATTTGTAATCATCAATTAGTCCATTCTAGATCCGTTTTTGTTACATCCCACGTATACTAATACCAGAATAATTATCTCTATATGGTTCTACATGCAATTTGTCCTCAATATTCAAGTTTTAAATCCAATTAACATGGGTTTTCATTCATCTTTCAAGAACAATTGGAATTCTTCAATTTTCTAACATGGGAAGGACATTCTCTGAATTTAAATGTAATTAAATCACTTGCCTTGATTGTCTCTGAATTTGGTGTTGATTTTTGTAAAGATTTCTGCAGAATTCCTTCTCTTTCTCTCCCTCTCCAAGCTTTCTTCTCCAAAGGTGGCTATGGTGGCTAGGGTTTTCTTTGGGAAAGTTGGAAACCTAAATGATAACCTCCGTAGCTTATTGGGTCATTAAGGGTTGGTTAGTGGGTTTAGTGGGTCTTTTCCCAATCAGATAAAGACTCCTAATTTTCGTCATTTTTAATTCCTAAAAATACGAAATTACCAAAATACCCTTTATATTGCCGGTATGGCCTAAAAATACCCCGGAACCCAAACTACACCCCCGGCTAGTGTTTTCTGACTATCTCGACCCTTTCGGACGCATTGGCGCACTCAAAATGACCATACGGTTTATATAATTTAAATTCACTTTTTAAATAAAATAATACACCATGACGCGGCGGTCACACACGTCTCAACAAAATTCCCAAAATGCCGTATATCAATCTTACGACAAATTTTTCATAATTTAATATTCATATAAAAACATGTATGCACATAATCAAATACCAAATCGCATCTCGTTAGTATTTTTAACCCGGATTACATTTAATTAATTAATCCCAAAAATAAATATAGCCAAAAGTACGGGGTATTACAGGTAATTGCCCCCGTTGCCCTTGTTGGGCCTCCTGCTGTGGGCCTCTGCCCCTCTATGGGCATTCCCTCTTGAAATGTCCTGGCTGGCCACACACAAAACATCGTCTCTGACCATCCCCTTATCGTTGGCCCTGTTGGCCCTGACGTGGCTGGCCCTGGCCCTGCTGGCCTCCCCCATTGTTCCCTTGGCCCCGACGGCCCTGAGGAACCTGCTGCTGCTGATTTGGGCCCGACTGTCCCTGCCTGACCCCTTGTCCTCCCTGTCGGAAACCACCTGGCTTAAACTTCTTAGCCTGATTCCCTTGCTGACTACTTGCCTGCTGCTGATCACCACTAGTGTCACTACTAATAACAGCCTTGCCCTGTTGGCTCGGCTCCCCTGTTCGTTTGCTCCCCTTTGCATGGAAGCGATGGTCCTGACAATGTACAAGTGCGGCATTAACGACGTCTGTATATGTCACTAACGCCGGATTCCCAATCAAGTGTTGCCTGATCCTCCAGGCTAAATCGTCCATAAACCTCGATTTCTTCCGCTCCTCATCGCTCACCTCATTTGGCACAAAGTTTACCAAACGGGTGAACTCTTCCTCGTAGTCTGCCACTGATCGGTCACCCTGAAGTAAATCACTAAATTTCTTCCTCATCTCAGTCTCTACTGCTGGTGGAAAGTATTTGCGGTCGAACCGCACCCAAAACTCTGCTATCGGCATCAAGTCTCGCTCCCCGGCGGTGGTAACTGACTCCCACCACTGTAAGGCATCCCCTGATAGACGAAAGGTAGCAAGCATCTGCTTCTATACCTCGGTACACTCCAGCATGCGCAGATGGCGCTGCATGTTCTTCTTCCAGTCACAAGCCTCTATCACATCTGTACTACCCCGGAACTCAGGTGGGTGACCCTTCTGAAAGGTCTCCCTAACTCTCTGCCAAGATGGTGGCCCCACTGGACCCTGAACTACTGGTGCCACTGGAGGTGGTGCCTGGGGCTGTGGAAAGTGAGCTGCCATAGCTCTCATCGCTGTTTCGACCGCCTGGGCCACTATCACTGCCACCTGAGTGGTGGAAATCAACTCAGGTGGGGGTGGTGGTAGCGGTACATGTGGCTCCTGATGAGCCTCCCTGATTTCATCCCTAGCCTCAGCCCTCTCGGCTCTCAGTCTCCTCGGTGGCATCTAAAATAGATTGAATTGTATAAGTACACAATTTACACAAAAATATACACAACAGAAATACGATATCTCACAAGCGGAAAATGAATCAACAGTCCTAATAATAGGGCTCTATAACAACGAGTGTTACACTGAAACATAGAAAGCCGCACAGATCCTAAGGACACTAGAACCTGATGCTCTGATACCATCTGTGACACCCCGCCTACTTAATCCCGAGTGATCAGTCCTAAATCAAGTTAGAAAAGGTTTCTCAGTTGGTCCATTCTTAGCATCACTGTCGTCTTTTTAAATTACTAACCACCTAAGTGAGAAAAGTAGACTGGTGCCAATTTTTATCTTTCAATTTTATAAAAATAAAATTCAGGCGGAACATACAACAATACACAATAACAGTTAATTAAAGTAACCATCCACAATTAAAACACCTAACCGAATAAACCATCGGTCCAAATATCCAATACAAGTAGATATCAGAAAATATCTCAAGAAGTCTACTACAGATAAATGAACTGTGAGCGATAAGCTCAGATAACTACTAGAGAGTCCCTACAAGACTCGAAGAAGGAGGCGTCTAGCAAAACCCCGCAACATCCACATGTGCTGCAACAAAGGATAACTGGAATAGAGTCAAGCTTGGCGCCCTTGTGGTTGGACACCTAAAAGGTTTTTAAAATTTTTATAGCAAGGGTTAGTACCCAAAAACATTTGAAAACATTTAACAAATGATTAACTTGCAGTAATAATAAATATGCATGCTCTTCATATTTTAGTTAGTGCCGCACTCTCTTGAGGACTTCCTCACCCCTCCTCTAATGTGCACTACTAACGCTTCCATTTAAATTACTAGGTCCTACGCTCCTGACCCCATGCATATTTTAAACTTTGAATGTTACCTACTCTAACTGAGTATGGCTTAATTCATGATTTTTAAGTTATTATAAACATCAACTTAATTGAATCATTACTCCTTTTTAATTTCATATAACATTCACACCGGTTATACACCTAATACATTTTTCACTATGTATTAATTATTCCCTATATAATTATTTACCTAATTATATAATTCAATCATATTACAGTATTCACAAACATACTGAAATAACATTTAATGCCAACTTTCGACCGAGTAAGAATTCTCACAAAATATAAAATTTTCCAAGTGCTATCCCACTAGGTGTATTCACGTAACCTAGTTATCCAAGTTAGATTCGCTCACTAACTTAGTTTAACATACGAATTGGAGGCGGTCATATTCCTTGCCTGAAAGTGAGATGCCCCTCACCCATATAACGGACGCTACGACCTGGGATTATACTCGCCCTACTCCTCAAGCTAGGGGATTCATCCACTACGCGCAACCTCCCCCTATAGCACTAGAGTAGATAATAGTAATATTCAATCTCTGATATTAATGAACACACACTATATATATATACTATCACACACTGTATATATATATAAAATAAAACGTCCCGGCTACACCATGTACTAAACCCGTAACACTAGCCTATTTTATTTATTAAGAGTTTATGGTCCAACCCTAACTATTAATTAATTTGAACATTAATTATTTTATTCACCTTTGGTGTCGCTCCCACCATAAATTTGGACTTACTCTCGTAGCCCGAAATAACCTCACTCGAGTCTAAATTCCCGACTCTCGAATTTATAATCATGTCGTGTCACCCAAAACTTTCCTCAAATCCTAATTAACTTTACTCATTATTAATTAGGTTTAGACTCATGTTTTAATTTTCCCCATAATTAATTACATAAGGATTTATTATATTAATTTTTCGTTATTACACATAACTGGGCAGAATTGCCCAAATCTGCCGACCTTCAATCGATCGACCCCAGACCTTCGATCGATCGATCGAACAGGTCTTCGTCTTCTTCGCGAAGACAGAATCAGCCATGGACGGAAATTCTCAAACCCTAATTCCTTCTACCAGTAACCTCAATCCCTCTTAGCATTAATACATGTTAGAAACCTTATTAGGGACCTCCAGAATGTCCACCAACATCATTAATTCGTCCATTAACTACATTTTCTGGATTTGGGGAAAAATTCATCTTTAACCCTTAACCCATTTTCATCCCAAATCCCTTCACCAAATTCATTTCTAATCATCCAGATATCATCCTATCAGATATGTATCAGTTCCTAATATCATATTTCTACCAGAATTTTCATTAAAATTCGTAAATCAGATTATCACTTTTCAAAACCTCATGTTTATGCCATGAACATCCAAAACGAATTTTTGATCAAACACATCACATGAATATGAATTTCAACACAGATTTAATACTATTTCAAGTTATCCACTTGCCTTAGGTTTCGTAGTGTCTGATTCGGAGATGAATTCGAAGGTTGAAGATGATCCTTGTTGGCTCTCTAATGATCCCCAAAATTGCCTTTAACTGCTATTAGGGTTCTTTAATCCAATTAGCCTTTTCAAAAACTCTATCAGTCGTTATATCATTCCTCCAAATTTCTTAATTTACCTAAATCCCGTTTTTTGCCTAATGGGCCAAGCCCAAGTGACCCAAATGCCCCCGTGTGGGCCCGGCTATGTCTAAAAATGCCCCGTGACCCGTTTACTACCCCCCGGGTACACTTTTCCGACTATCTCGGCCATTCGGACTCAACCGTACACTCAGAATTAGCATCCGAATTAATTTATAAAAATGTGTATCCCCTCACCCCTTTAGTCTATACCGACTCCCGGTTGAGATAAGTGCCTACCCTGTCATTAATACTTGAAATGACTTAAATAAATAATTACTATTCATTTAGTAAATAACTTCCCGCAAATATTAACCATTTATTCCTCGATTAATATTTAAATAATATTTCCCTAATTAATTCAATTAAATTACGATTCACAAGTAATTTTAAATTCCCTAATTAATTAAATATTTAATGCATGAAAATGCGGGGTGTTACACCTTAGTTTTGTTCACCAAATTGATATAGACAAGTTTATTTATAATTGAATTATAGTTTCCTTTGCGTTTGATTATATTTATTAATTGGAGTTTAAATATAGTCATGCCCTAATATGATTATTTTGATTAATTAGGTTATTTTTTGGTAATTTGTCAAATTAAGATGTTAATGATGTCAAAATTTATCTTTTATTAGTTAAATTCCTTATGTAATTGAGTTGAATCGGTTAAAGAATTATTAGAATTGTTTTTATGTTATGAATCACTCAAAATCCCTCTGATTATATGAATCAGTCCCTGAAAAATATAGGTTAATTGAAATTGATTAACTAGGGTTCTTGCAGTTAAATCTAGAATTTCAATTGAATCTTGTATAAAAACTTGATTATTTATTGTTAGAATTAAGTTCCAATCATGTATTTGAAATGGTTTCATTGTTGGGATGTCTATTGGGGATTAGATGAAGCTTTTGGATTCATCAATTTGGTTTATGAGGGATAAATGGGATCTGGAGAGGTTGAATCTCATAACTCTGATTTTTTTAGAAACCTATAACCATGAATCGATCAATCAACCTCATCAATTTTTGTGCAGCCTTTTGGTTCGTTTTTTAAGTTTTAGGTTATCTTGGGGATATCTGTTAACTTAAATCCATAAATATGATCATATGAATACTATAGGTTGAATGATTTAACTTGGTATAATAATTAAACACTTAGTTTTATATAATTTTTTGAAATTAATTAATTAATTATGCTACAAATGAGAATCTTTTGAATAAGTTGGATTTCTTCTCTTGTATTATTTATGAAATGCATACCATGTGCGAGGTCTCATGGTTGACGTACAAGGATGGATTCCATTTTAGGGCGTGTGCGATGCCAACTGTGATGGTACCTCTGTCATAGAGACGGATTTACCATGGTCATTTTTACCACGGGTCCTATTGTTAACGTACATGTATTCTGAGGGATTTCACGGGGGTTGTAGTCGTGTAGTCTTGGGTATAGTAGAATATACTAATAACGGCATAGATATTTATCCCTCTATTAATGATTATGTATTAGGTGTGGGTGTGACCTAAGACTATACCTGGTACGCACGAGTGATGCTTGAAGACAATAAGGATAGGCCTTCATTATTTGTGGGCTTGAGTTGGCCCATTTACAATGTACATGTTGAGGACCGTACTCTTGTGGATATTAGACTTTGAGACTGTCTTATTTATCTTATACACTTGAGCTCATTAGTGTAGTATTTCTATGAATCCATTGATTATATTCAAATTGTGAAGAATAATACTTAATCATGGGTTAACTTGGTTTTGGACTAGTAGATGGATGTGATATAAAGGATTTTTTGGGTTGGGAATAAACTTAAAAATACGTAAATTGAGAGAGTAAGGTACATAGCTATATTTTATACCAAATTCAACAATAATCTTATTCTTTATATGCTTAGCGGTTCTAGAAACATCAATGATTAGGGAACCAGTAAATCCATTTGCAACCCCTTTGGAAATATTACCCGAATGGTATTCCTTTACCATATTTCAAATACTTCGCATAATTTTATATCTCATCCAGTGGTGTTGATCTTTGAATGTAGGTGTCAGGCCTGTGTGCCCATTCTCATTTCTGTTATTTCCATTTCGGATGGTCCGGACTATGATTTGTATTTACATTCCATTATTTGGGATTATGAGATAGTTGTGGATTGTGTTACGTAGAATTTTCTATTATGTTTTGGGGTATCAGATGTGATAGGTTTCCACTTATTGTTATTTAGTTATTTACTTTTGCATATTTCATTATTTGTCATGCTTAGAATGGTAATTGTATAGGCTCTATTATTGTTTATTTTAGACTTAATCAATATATTATTATATTATACAGGGTGTTACAGGTTGTGCATTTCAGGCCTCTTCATCTGGGGTTAGACGGACAACCAATTCTTCCTCTAGGAATATTCGTTTGACATTCCATCCTGTCTCCTATTCTACCTGCTAACCAACCCCTAAACCTTTATGCAATACCCCACCCGGGATGTGGGAAGTTGTAAATGTCCTTTTAAAGACTATCACAACCGAGTGGTAATATAAACATTATCTCCACTGATCACTATCCATTCATCCAATCAGTGAAACTGATTGGGCTCCTACTCCCCGAGATGGAGAGATTTGCTTCCATTAGCACTGCTTTCAAATGGGGCTTAGTATCCCATTATTGAAATTAATACACTATTTCCTTCATTAACCTGCCCCTAACATATTTCAAGAAATTTGAGGATACTTATGTGTCGATTGCTCATTTGTATTACACGTTTGGGGATTTATAACCCTTACAATAGCTTAATTTATTTATGTGTACCGATCGTCCATTTCTTAAGGTGGTTGGTATACCTTTGTGTGTCAAACGAAAGACTCTATACTCGTCTATAACCTGCTATCTTCAAACCATTAATGGAGACATAAGTTTTTTATTCATTCGGAGGATGGGTGGGAGCATGGTAGTTAGAACGATTTGATTAGTCATTCATGTACAGTCCTTTAGTTTGGTCCAAGCCCAAACTGAGCGATCCTTCATCTGTCATACTTATGCATTATTATGCCTCAGCTTCGGTTAATATTATGTACTTATGTTATGTTGGGGTTTTATTCTTAAAACCATTTATGTTGGTTACTTTTAAGTAAAGGAATGTGAGTTCATTTTGGAAATAATAATCATGGTTGCGAGAATGCTTAATATTTTATTTTTAATTGTATTATTTCCTATTAATGTCGATCAATTGTACTTAGTAGGAATTCTAGTGAGTTAGGTTCAACTTGATAATAAGAGATCGTAATTCATGTTCCACTTATATTGAAAAATTCATAATATAGATAGAGAGTTGAAATCCTATCAGAATGGTCGTGACACAAACCTAGTCTTTTACCTCAAACTACGGGGAACCTCTACAATGGTTCCACAACTTGTAAGATAGTTCAATAGAGGATTATTATTGGTACATCCCAGGAATGTATTGAATATGGCCATTGGTGAGATATCAGTCTAGGTCTGTCTTGATTAGACTCAGGAAATCTCACACCATTGACTAAGGGTGCATATATTCTTAATCTTGAGAATTATGAGGATTGAAATGCTTGCACAAATGTCACTTTGATCGCTATGGGTGCAATATGATTTTATAGCAAGTCCATTGATCTCTTCACACCAGGTGACAATTGTGTAAGTAGGTCTGAGATCATAACTCGCAGGAATCTGTGTCCATGGTATACCTAGAATTGTAATAACCTTTGATAGACTTATATGTTTTGTTTCCACCAGTAAAACCCGACTCGCGGATTATTTTATAATTTTGGTGGAGTAGAAAATAAGTTAAGTACGAGAATCAAATAATTGATTAGATGTTGATTAAAACCGATTAACGATAAATTGATTTGACCAAGTGATTATTGAAAGTTTAATGTGGGGAATAATACTATGTACCATAATCAACTTTGAAAATAGGATCTTTTTATTTAGAGTGATTTAAATATAATTAAATTGGAATGCAGTTGTGATTATTTAGTGGAGTTAATTGCAATTAAATATAGAAAGGAAATCATTAGGATAATTATAATTGGGATTTTTAAGTACTTATTTGGAAGCAAATTTAATTATTTATCTTAGGTCCCTAGTATAGTCCAATTTAGAATTAGTAGGCCTGAATTCTTTAGAAACCGATTTCGATTAAATCCCATGGCCCACACGTATATATATTGGTGTAAGTTAGGGTTTAAGGGGAACTATCCATTATGGATGATTTGAGAGGGATAGGAAAAATACTATTCACATTTTTGTGGATGAGTAAGGGGAGAGAACGTCAATTATCACATATTTCACCATGGTGTCATCTCCCAGTGCCCACACATAAGGCTTTTTTTGGGTGAATCATATGCCAGAATATTTGAGGTGTTCAGATCTTTCTAATTTTTTTAAAGACCTTGGAGGGTATCAAGAACTTCATCTTCTTTAACCTTTATCTCCTTATACAAATCACAACATGATTCTCTACGATGTTGTATTTTTGAAACACTAGGTTTAATCTTTAAACCTAGTTCTTGATTTCTTTTCAATATATGATTTATCAAAGATTTTAGGGATGCAGTTTTTCCTCATTTTAATTGTTAATACCAAGTTATTTTTCCCGTAATTAGTATCAGAGCTCTAGTTGAGATTGATCATAATTTGGAAATCTCCATGTTGTTGTGACACCCCGACTGATTAAATACCGGGTAGCTACTCCTTTATTCAAATTAATACAAAATGTCAAGTTGGTTCAGTTCATAGCATCACTGCCGAAAACATTTTTAAACAATTACTATCCACCTAATATTTATAAAGTGAGTTGCCAAATTTTATTAAATTAAATTAACATGCAACCAATTAAATTATAAGCTAACTATACCACATCCACATCACAATCACAATAGAATAATAATGGAATAAATAAAATGAGTTTGGAGTAACACTCCCCTGAATAATCCAAATACTGAATAAATTCCAATACAAAGTTTGAATAAAATATAAATCCAAAACTGAAATGAAACTGAAAATTTGAGAATGCTATATCTAAATGGAAAGGGGCGACATGCCCTAACTACCGAGTGACCCAGAATTGAATCAAATGCAGAATGTGGAGGCGTCTAATATCGAGATCCTGTAACTTTCACAGCAGCTACATCACATCAAAGTAATGGAACTCATATGCTTGGCGTCCCTGTGGCTGGGCACCTAAAAAGGTTTTACAAGAAAAATAGATTTGAAAGAAAACGGGTCAGAGCCCGAGGTGAAAAAAATTTAAAAATATAGCAAGTGTTTAATTGCATTAAACAATAAATATTATATACATGTTAGTTACGTTCTCTCACACGAGTTCCTCACCCCTCAACTAATGTGCACGCCTAACGTATATCCTTAACCCGTCCTAGTTATGACGTTAACTAACTAATCTGTACCACTTCCTGTCCTCACATATAATATAGGGGTCTATTCACATCATTTTAATATATCCTGCATGTAACTCACCTTTTTATTTATCAGATTAATTTATAACAATTAAAATAGGAAATTCTCATTTTTTATCCCATTCAAGCTGTCTCAATTATTCATATTCACACTTTAACAAAGAGTCCATTATAATCACAAGTATATTATTCTCATCATAAATATACAAATAGGTCACCCCTAGGCTAATCTATGGTACACACATACTCTGCTATTGAATCCCGGTACATCACGTACATAAGGACTACGTATTCTGAATCTCTCAGGAACCGTTTCAATAAACAAAATCACACATATTGGAGGCGAACATAGTTCACATACCCATGGGTCACGCACATACCTACGCTCCCATGGTCAGCTGACTTATTAACTCACAGATAAGCCATTCACAACCCTATGTCCTTAAGGTACCAATCTAAATCCCCCCGTAGGCACACAAAGATTAGATGGCCCTATTTTGAAAGTCGACCTTCCATGATAGAATGTATGGTAGGTATGTCATACACATAATAATCCATATACTAAGCATTCACACAACTTAATTAACTTGTTATATTATTAAAGTTATATTCTTAGCTCTATACCATTTGTCTAATTCATACACTATTATTATTTCGGATGATATATAATATATTTCGCCGATACGTCTCACATCCTATAGTTTCAAGTACTTAAAACCTAACCGAAGAGGTTACTAAGTCTCCTATTTTCCCCACATATCAATTCAGTACTCTGAGGTCCTTATTTATGTCCCAAATTTTAACTTATCACTCCGAAGAATTTAAATCATGTTCTGGCATCAAAATTTAGGAAATTACTCGTCGGATGCTCGTAAATTCAACACTACCTTCCAACCAAATTCTAATATGTTCCAGGCTTCAAATATATCCCTACTGGTCTCCCTTAAGTCGTAATGTATTCACATAATCCCCAACTACAACGTTCGATGGACGTCAACACTTAAATTCAAAAGGGGAAAAGTTCGCAATTTTTGGGGAGATCGATCGATCGACCTATGGGTGTCGATCGATTGAGCCCAGTCGATCGATCGACCTATGAATGTAGATTGAGTTTTGTCCCAAATCTTCATTACATGATGTTAAATCCTAAAGTAAGCATATAGGGTCATTATACAACCTAATTACACGATTCTTAACATTTCAGAACTCTCAAATCATTATCAATTAGAATTTTCTTGGATCAAGTCGTCATATTATCATGAAAAACCTTATTTTTCTATTTTCTTCAAGAATCATCATACTTCTCTTCCTAAATCCATTTTTAATTCATCAAGGGTTATCATTTTGTTAATGGAATACTTCCAGAATTAAACTACATGCAAATCCTATCCAAAATTTAGGCTTCTTCTCCAAATTTCATGAGTTTCAATCATTGTTCATGGATATCATCAAATCCTACACTATCATGGATAAACTATTTGATGAATCTTAATGGATTAAATCACTTGCCTGATAATTTGATGTTTTGATCCGTTGATAACATTAAGGGTTGGTTCTCTTCCTTTTTTCGGTCACAATTCCGAAAATTTTGGTGGTGTGTGGTGGTTATGGATTTGCAACCCTCCTGGTAACTTCTCCTCTTTCTCACATTTCTCACTCCTTGTTTTTTGACAGATAATGGCCATAATGGTGTAATCACCGCACTTTTTATTACGTATTTGTATTTCGACCTATTTATATGTCAACAAAAATCTACATTTGCATGTCTCACATGGGAATTTATTTGTGTTTATATGGTTTATTTAAGCACCTTGGTAAAGTTTTACGCAATTTGGACATATATATATATATATATATATATATATATATATATATATATATATATATACATTTTTTCGTCAAAAAAATGAAAGTGCTCAGAAAAATTTGAAACTTTGGAGACAAATATAAAATTTAATTTTGAACAACTTCCCCTTATTCGTCATCCTAAAAAAATGGTTTAGACCCCGTTTTAGACGGATTTATGTCGAAATTATAGTAAAAAAATTATTTTAGGCGGAGTGGTTGGCTCATATATTGGGTGGTTGGCTTTTGTATTTTCCAACTTGGGAAAAACGTGCTTCACTTATATTTTCAAGACTAGGAGACTTAAATGAGTCAAAATATTGAAAAGGGAAGCATAAAATTGATATAAATAAGGGTGGGGGGATTCATGAACCTAGTAAACCAAAAAAATATAAACTCCTCCATCTTCTTCCTCTCTCTTATATCCTCGAGGGAAAAAATACTTCTAAATTTCGTGGCTCACCCTTATACCCATATTATCTCTCCCCAAACTCCATTAAATAAGCTCAAAACTCCATTAAAACATCACACAAGGGGTGGGGCAACTTGGTGTGGCTTGAAAGCTTGATTTTGGGAGCATAGGAGTGGAGTTTAGGATCATTCTAGGAGGACTTGAAGTTTTCTTCTCCAAAGTTATCTCCTCTTCATAAATCAAGTAGGGTTTTCCTCTTCCTAAATTTATATTTTCAAAAGCTTAAAACACCCATGTTGATGAAGGATGATTTCTTGTAAAAAATTGCTAGTTCTTGTATTTTCTATTATGTAAACCCATGCTTTTATGTGTTAAAATGAACTAGCTTTGTTGATTAAATTTCATAATATCATGCTTGTGTAAATGAATGATTAGAACATTAAAATTGTTAAAAAAAATGTTATAATCATATACTACTTGAATATGAATGTGTAGGATGCATATGCATGGATTTCTTAGGTAGAAATCCTCATTTCATGTGAATATACTTGAATAATTTTTTAGCCATGATAAATGATATGTTTTGAAATGAAATAGATAGATTTCATCATGTTTTGAAAGAATGATAAATTTCAGCGCCTATTTTGATGATGTTAAAAAGTGATGAAAATGACTTAAATGGTGTAGAAAACTCATTTAAAACCTTATATTTGAACCCGACATTCAAATGATAATTTTAATAATTAAGTTTATGATTAAATGAGTAAAATGTTATAGAAAAACAGTGAGGTCTTATAAATATATGTTTTTTCCTTGAAAACCCATTTAAAGGATGCATTTTTGGTGTAAAAATGGCGTAATGGCAATTTTGGTAATTATATGAAAAACTAGTGGAAGATAATGTTTCTTTACTTTAAATGATAGTAAAATAATTTTGAAGGTACTAAAAATGTGCTAATGCATTAATGAATAAATAGGGTAAATGATGATTGGATGTTAGTGTTCAAAGTACGATGTTATTATTAGTTGGCCTCCTCGGCTATTTTAAAAGTAAGGAAAATAATGAAGTAAAGAAGTTACATCGAAAGATTAATGTGAGTACTTGGGATAGTGAGAATAATTGTAAGAATGTGAATATTTGGAAGAATGTGAATATATGAAAAGATAATGATATTCAAATATTTTCGAAAAGAATAATTAAGGAGGGCATGACGTCCCTAGTGGTGAAAGACCCCAAACAACCTGGCCAGTGTAACATATGTGTGCTCGATACCGACGGTGAAAGGCCATGAAATCGTGGATGTTGGAAAATCCCAAAGTAATAAAAGTAATATTCATGAATGATTGGGAAAATTAATGGATTAATGAATTTGAATAAATGGATCTTATTAAATAACAACATAGTTGGATTAATAAGTTAAGTCTTTGGCACGAGACATGAAAAATACTTAAGTATGAGTTGGGCATATAGCCCGAGTGCATTGCATTAGTTGTATTAACATTTAATGAATTGAAAATTATTTTACAAAATATCGAAAGACATTGTATATGTATAGTATTTTGATTATCAAATTATTGCTTAGTATTTCCCACCCTACTGGCAATTCGCTCACCCCTTTACTTTTTCCCACCTCAGGTACTTCAGTTGGTGACACTGGAAAGGATCTTGGTAAGGATGCGGAGGGTGTGACTCGACGTTAGATGCTCTGTTGACCGTTTCATAATATGTTTAAGATTTATATTTGTAGGACTTTAATTAATATTTTGGAACTTTATTAAGGAATTTGGACTATTGTTTTGTCTTACTCAGTGAACTTTATTTCTATAGATAAGTGTGGTATTACATAGTTTTTCATGGGCAAATTCATAAATTGAATTTATTAGGCATGTCAAACGTTTATTCTTTTTAAATCACAATTTGACAAATGAATATCATGTCTTTAAATCAATTAAATAAATATTTTTCTTAAGTAATAAAGTAAACTTTTTCCCCCTCCCCCCTTTAACACCCCAATCCGGATTTGGGTTATTCCAACGGTAATCTAAATCCGGGTCGGGGAGTTACAAATGACCCTAATATTGGCTGATAAATAAAGCCTAAAATTCATGGGTCAAAATCCCTTAAAAATTAAAATGACTAAAATACCCTCCCGGGTTGTCGGTTTGGCCTAAAAATGCTTCGGGACCCAAACTAAACCCACGACTAGTGTTTTCCGACTATTTTGACCCCTCCAGATACGTTGGTGTACTCAAAATGATCATACGGATGATAAAATTATGATATACTTTTAAATCCAATTAAATTGATTCCTGACGTGACTGACACGTGCGTCCCAACTTAATTTCCCGAATTGTTGTATTTATGACTCGCGACAATTTTAATAAATTCAATAATCATATATTACTACATTCACCCAGTAATATTCTACATTATTATCATAATCAAATACCAACTCTAGTCTCGTTAGTATTTAAATCCGGATTAATTTCCAATTAATTATCCCATTTAATTTAATTAATCCCATTAAATAAAATCTATAAAATTACGGGGTATTGCAGTTGTCCCCCATGAAACCTTGGTTTTTGCATGTTTTATGATTACAAAATATTTTGTATGGTATTTTACTAACATAGTTTGTCAGAGATTCTATGTTTATATCCCTTCCATCATGGTCACATATATTTATATTATGTGATTGGATCCTACGGCGTGTTATCCATAGTTATTTTTCTCTCCAAGATTCGATATGGTTGTAATAATAGAGTTTTTATAATTATTGCTTTATCGATGTATTTGAAGGTTTTGTAAGAGGGTTGTAATGTTTATTTATAGTTAAGATCATGTATTTACATGAATTTGGGTGTTGGAAAAAGTTTCTTGAAGATCCAGAAATGTTATGGTCATTTTTGCATGTCATTCCCATAAGGAAGACGATGTTGTTATGCTACAGGGCCTAATCGATCTGAAGTCCAGGGCGGATTGATTCGAAGTCCAGGGAGGATCGATCTGATGGATAGGATGGATCGATCCGACGATGGTTTAATATGGAATTAAGTTTTGGTTAGTGGTGTTTCCGATCGATTTTTGTGGTGGTTATTCTTCCTTCATCTTCCCACACCAAAGGGGATGAATTCCAAATGTTTATTGCATGAAGAACTCCAAGATTCGAAAAGGTTTACTTCGGGGAGGTTTCTTGTCTTCGAGTGGGTTGATTGCTCTTCAAGGCCTCTACACGATGAAGAGTTATAGGCCATGATGGAAAGGGGAATTTTGTCCTTACATTTTTAAATTATTTTCATGTTGCCACTTTGTTATTATGTTACAAAATTCAGCGTGGTATTAGGAATACCCATTTTATGGACAGTATGGATTTAGTATTGAGACCAACCTAAATCACCATTTTTATGGAAAATCCATTTTTATTTATTGTTTTCTAAATTGAATTAAATCGAGGTACTTAATTTTAAGGTATAAATTAAATTATAATTTTTGGGTTTCATTTGAATTTTAAAAATGGCTTTACTTTTGAAAATTAAAATAGTGAGATTGGGTAATTTAATTTGAACAAGTATATTGGCAATTACCAAGGGTTTAATTCGAGATTTTGGAGTTGAATAATTTATTTCTTTTAACCATCAAGTTTTTCTAATAACTAAGTGGGAGATGGGTTTTTGCATAAATCCCACGATCTCGCATCAGTTTGGCTACCATCGGATGGAATTATTCAAGACATCAATGATTGATTAAAGCTCTTAAGTAATAATTTTGTGAATTCAAATGTGAGTGAGTTCGATCCCCCATGGGTAAGTCCCTCACGAGCGGGTTCTATTTCAAGGAACGAATGGGTAGTATACATTTAGACATAATTAGCGATATCCTCCACCAGGCAGACACTTGTGGGATAAAAAATCGTAGTCTATTAATTATGTTGGATAGAGGGTTCCTAAACTATTCGATAACAGAATGAAAAACAAAAGTCTACCTGGATCAAGATGGCGTGATTTAAGCTCCCCACGAGAAATCGCACTTCATAAGGGAACTAGGATGTTTGGGTTTTTACTTTCAAATAGCGGTGAGGGTTACAATTTTAAAATTAAAATAAAATTTAATTATCTATTTTAAATTGAAAATTGATTGTGGGTCAACTATTTTACTGGCATGTACTCATTCATGTATGCCCATAATTAATGGAGTCTTTCGGTTAGAGAAAAAAGTTTCAACTTTATCACTTGTAATGGTTGACTGTGATCAAGGATAAGTCCGAACTCTTAGGGATACCTATTAATCAGGATTAGGAATCTCCTAAGCTGCCCTATAAATATAAACTCACCTCATGTGAACGGGGCATGTATGCATGTAACATCAAGCAACAATAAAACTCCACTAACCTGAATTTTTGATCAATATAGAACAAGCCCTATCATCTCATGGGTGTAGGCAAGTTTTCGAACCACATGATTCTTGTGTTATGTGTGCGATATCATTATCCCATTATTCTCGTACTCGTGTACATTGAATATAATAACTTATAGGAATTTACCACATATATTAATTTCTTCACTTTTATTATTCGAAGATTTCAAAAATGAATTCAACCATTTCTCACTGTTTAGTCTTAATTTTTAGAATTAGTTTTAAGGACCGGAAATATAATTTGGATATTGTTCTAACGTAAGGGGATAATAAACTATTTTAACCCATAATTCCCATCAGTGTTTTAAAATTATGAGTGATTTACTCCTTGCGTTAGTTAGTCTGCCCACCCCCCGAATGTCTTTAATCATAGTATCACAATATTTTTAAATGTATGGTAATTCTTTTAAAGTAAGTGTTCCACGTATTTGGTCCCCCACGGGGGAAGTTCCGTGTATACTTATTTAATTTTAAATAATTGAACAATGAGAATTTGTTAATATATATGTTGGTTGATGACCCTCAAGTAAACCATGTTCTTAAAATGATCTTCATCATTGATTGAACAAAGGATTCTCTGGGTTAGACATAGTGGGGAAAACCAGTACCATTTCCTAATCCGAAAGTGAGAATCATTGGTAGCCAAGTATTGGTGTTAGTTATTTGAGAAGAACCTTACTTCATTACCGAAATGGAATTTACTTTCCTATCAATAAAATTTCTTTTTATTAAAAAAGGGATAATTTTAAGTCTCAAGTACAACAATTTGGGTTAAGAATGTTTGTAATCCTCGGTAGTAGTGGAATAGTTAAAAATTAGGTATTCTAACTACAAGTAGTTAGAACTTTTACAGCAACGATGTCCGTTTTTTTCTTTCTTTATAAGGCAAATAACATGGAAATATTTTTTGTCTATAAAAGTAAATGCATGAATTATGTTCCGATCTATGACAACCTGGTGAGTAGACTCGGTAACTACAAATCAGGACTTCAACTCGTTCCATAGGTTCCAGGTAAATGGACAATTACTTAAAAGGGAGACGTTCCTAGTTATGGACAATTAAAATCAGGCAACAATATAAGTACTAGGAAATATTTTATAGATTATGGCGAAGACATAAAGTTAATGTAAAATTATTTAATATACCCGGGTTTTAGAAAGTTAATTTCAATTTTAATTTATTTCGAAAAGATATTCGATTGAATTTATAAAATCATTTTTAAATCAAAATTAGGATATCTTTTATAGGTTCTGGTACATTAGGAAATAATTTATATATTATAAGGTCTGTCTCACCAATACTACTAAATACTGTTATGAATAATTTTTTGGACAATCATTAAAGAGAATGTTTCCTTCTAAAACAAAGAACAATTTGACACTTACATTTTGGTTATTTTATTCTGAAAGGAATTTAACGGCTGGCTTAAAATGGACAATTGAGTTCATTGGAAGTGGAGGAACTTCTAGTTTTGAATTCCACTTAGAAGGTAAAACGCCCAAAGGGCCTTTACATCCCAAAGTTAAAGAGCTAAATATGTTGTGGAAATGGTTCATTTCGTTTAGTTTGCGTCAGTGACTATCCAGTCAAGAGGTGGTTTTGAGTTCTTCATCGATTCCATTTATAATTACTTAAAGCCATGGATTTATTTACCTTATGCACCATAAATGTGACGTGCTTGATTAGTTCCAGTGTATAAGACTAAGGTTGTGCATAGAAAATGTAAACTAATACAAATTCTATGATCTGATTGTAAATACATTTACCTCTTAGGATAGTTAAGGGACCATTTTTCGGAGATGTGGGATTTTATCCTAGTTGTCTACAGCGGGTATTATACTTATTAATAGTGTAGAGGAAATTAAGGAATAAGGATATTTTAGATATGAAAGGTTCATGATTTGGGATTTTTTTCATTAAGAAATGGACATATACATTATAAGTCAGTTTCTTCTTAATTAGTATCTTCGACTCCTATTGAATATTGGAGTGGGCGCAAGCTCATTCTAGGGTTCAAATTTGGAGGTGTTCGACACTCATTTTGTGGATGGAGCCAAAGAAGTTAAAATCAAGGATAGAGGTATATATCTTTTTTGGTTATCTAAAAGCTGACAAAGGTAGTTTGTATCATATTACTAAGCATAAGAAGGTCATTGATTATATCAATACCTAATTCTTATAAGAGGATTACGTAATAAACTACGGACCCTAGTGTAAGTGATTAGGCATAAATTCTTCATAATTTATCCCTTAATTTAATTACTTTTAGCACCTCGAACAACGTAATCGATTTGACTTTATCTCATAATCTTGCTACTGACTTATCCTAACAAGTACACCGAGTTTTTGGTATTTCGTATGAGTTTTGCAGGTATTTGATGTCAAGAAACGAAAGAAAGAACCAGAAGAATAAAGAAAGAAAAGAAGGAAAGTCAAAAGGGCAAACGCATAAATTCTATCCGGAATTCGGATGAGGTACCTAAAGAGAAGTTGAATATATCACACTCATGAGAACATAGGAAGAAACGACACCTCAATCGGAATCCCGAAACAAAAGATATGAGCAGTCAAAGTTGAGAGAAAAAGTCAAACAGGCAGACCTGTCCGCCCCTACCCCAGACCGGTCCGCCATGCCAAACTCCAGAAGACCCCGGATCGAAAGCAAACCGAAGAAGGGTGAAAAATAAAAGAACCGGTTCGCCCCGGACCGGTCCACCAGAAAATAAAAAGAACCGATCCGCTTGGGAGGCAGACCGGTCCGTCCATCGAGATATTCAAATCTTATCTTCTCATAAAAAGAGTCCTAGTGGAGCTGAAACTCTTGATTTGTTGTAGGGTATAAAAACCCATTTTATTATTATTATTTGTACGGGGAATTAGGGGGGATTAATAGAATTTTCCTTAATTTTCCAGAAACCCTAGTTTAGAGATAATTTACAGTTTTAATTCCAAATGGCGAAGATTATTCAGAAGTTCTTTGATTACAAGTTTTATTAATTGTTACGGTTACTGCTTATGTGAGATTAATGAGTTATTTCTTTTTTTCAATTCTGTTCTACATCAATCCAAAAGTTTTCCTTAGTTTAAATATGGTTTTATGCAATTCAAACACTGTTTTCATCACTTTCAGCATGCTAGGATAGATTTTCTAAGGCCGGGATACATGAACCCAACCTGATGTGTTAGTTGCATGTGTATAACATTAATCCTCGGAATTTAGTGATTGATTACGACCGTGTTGCGTATGTACATAACAGTTGTAGATCTTTATATCTCGTTTGCTTCTGGGTAATCAGGATGATTTAGAATGTAATTCGAGTGTCACTATCGCGATACCGATTTACTCGTCCTTCGATTAAGAATGACGTGGGATTAAACCTCGTATACGTAATGCTTGGGAGTACTAAATTCCGGGTCAAATTAATCAGTTAAATTTACGATTAGTATTATAACTGCAATACACTAGGGTTGGGGGATTGTATTCCCGTCCTGTTTTTCTCATTACTTAGTCAAAAGTTTCAAATCATCTTTCATTCAGATTTCAGGTAGTTTAGTGTAATCGCATCTTTTCATAATTGCATTTAGTTATAATCAATTCTCAAAACCAAATCACTTTTCCCTTCTTTTTAGAGTCAAAGTTAGGATTCTTTCGTCTTTTCCCGTCGTTACAACTTCGTTGTCCTTTTTCCCTGAGGATCGATACCCGACTTACCGGGATTATTACTAACGCGACAGGCTTGCACTTGAGCCTAGAGTGAATGCACATTAGAGACACATTCTGAGTCACGTCAAGTTTTTGGCGCCGTTGCCGGGGACTTAGGTAGACTTAGGATTAGATCGAGTCAATCTAAAACTTTGACCAAAAAATTCAAAAAATACAAAAACATAAAAAAATTCAAAAAGCATAAAAATATTCACCACCATCTCTCATAAGCTTTTAATGCAAAATTATGAACTCACTCCCACACCTCATAATACTCCAACCAGCATTCACGAAAATCCAATAGTTGAGTACAACCCAGATAGCCCCCACACTCCAAACTCCCCACAGTTCTGGATCCCACCTCCCACACCGTCACACTCAATCTCCAATAACACTCCCTTTTCCTTCCCAGGACACACCTCCGAGCACACTTCGAGCACACCTAGTGAGATCACCGAATCGTTAAGTGAAAGCGAGATGTCACAACATAGTAATGCACCTGCCGATGAGGAAGAGGCCCCATACCGCCCGCTAAGAGAATTCTTATATCCCGAGCGCACTATCACTCCGGGATGCATTATACTCCCGTATAATGCTGGGCAATTTCGTTTCAAAAATAGGATGATCCAGATGTTACCACATTACCATGGCATGGATTCCGAAAACCCATATCTCCCCATTAGGGAATTTAAGGATGTGTGCGACACTCTCAATGATCAAACCTGCACATAAGAGGTGATCCGCCTCAAACTCTTCCCCTTCTCGCTCAAAGATAAAGCTAAGACCTGGATATGGTCTTTACCTCCAAGATCGATTCCATCTTGGAATGAGTTGTAATCAAGATTTCTCAAGAAATTCTTCCCACCACATCAAACGATCTCCATAAAGGCTCAAATTCAAGCATTCAGGGAATCTAAAAATGAGCCATTTCATCGATGTTATGAGCGTTTCAATGAGTTAGTTACTTCATGTCCCCATCATGTATTTGATGCGGCATAAATCATCTCTTTTCTCTATAATGGGTTGAATATTAACTCGAAGCAACTTGTTGAAACCATGGGAAGTGGTCCCTTTGTCGACTTAGGCGCCCACGATGCTGAGCTTCACCTGAGGTATGTCGCTGAGACTACCCAATCCTGGGATACATCTGACCCTATTAATCAAAATCAAAATCGTCAAGTGACCACCACTCAGACTAGGTCCGACCTATTTCATGTAGAAAAGAGTTCTATAGCGGACAGTCGGATCGATATACTTGAGAAAGAAGTGCGAGACCTACGTGGGTTATGTGGAAGAGGACCAACTGGATCCCTACCAAATCCCATTGAAAAGGTGTGTGCAATTTGTGAGGCGAGTCATTCAACTGAGGAATGCCCGACTATACCCGCCTATAAAGTGATGCTTCAAGCGCAAGTTAGTGGTATAGGAGGTTTTAAGGGTAATTTCGGTGCACCGCATGGGAATTCTTACAACCCTTCATGGAAAAACCATCGTGGTTTTAGCTACGGGCAACAACATGCTGCGATGAACCCTACTTCACATGTTTCCCCTCCTCCACCACAACACTTTCAACAAGCCCTACACATGCAAGGACATGTGCAAGCACCACCACTTCTAGGAGCATATATCCCGCCACTACGGAGAACTCTCGAGAATACCATGAATCAACTTATCACTAGCCAGACTGCAACCAATGCTAAATATGATCTTCTGATTAGAGACATAAATGCGAGTCTATCATAGATACAATCCTCGTTGAGTGTACAAGAGAAGGGCAAGTTTCCTACCCAAGGCCAAAGACCTCCACAAGGTCAAACTAGTGTTAGCTCCCCTTATACTGAACATCAGGAGCAATGCCAAGCTATGACCACTCTTCGTAGTGGGAGAGTCATTGATTTATCACCTCCCCCACACGACACAACGAAAAATAAGGAGATTTTGCCCGACACGAAAAGACACTAGTGAGCCCGAGGTAGTAGTGAAACCACCCTCTGCGGCACCGTTTCCTCAAAGGTTGATTCCTTCCCATAAAGGAAACCCACGTGAAGACGTGCTATAAGTGCTAAAATAAATAAAGCTGAATTTACCTTTCCTTGATGCCATAAATTAAATTCCAGCTTATGGAAAAGTCATCAAAGACTTGTTGATGGTAAAGAGAAAGATGAAGGTAAAGAAGAATGTCTTTCTAGACCAGAATGTGAGCTCCATTCTACTAAATGATCTTCAGCCTAAATTCAAAGATCCCGGTGCACCCACCATTTCCTGCATTATTGGAGAAAACAAAATTGAGAAGGCCTTACTTAACTTGGGAGCAAGTGTCAATATCCTCCCTTACTCCATTTATAGGCAACTTGACTTGGGTGACCTCAAGCCCACAAAGGTCACTCTCCAATTAGCGGATTGAACCGTGAAGATACCAAGAGGTATAATCGAGGATGTGATCGTCCAAGTTAACACTTTATACTTCCCCGTAGATTTTGTCATTTGGGACACAAAACCCTCCTTCAACTCGAGCAATCATATTCCCATCATCCTTGGGAGGCCTTTCTTAGCTACGGCTAACGCAATCATCAATACTAGGAATGGGCGAATGCAACTCACCTTTGGGAACATGAAATTGGAAACCAACATCTTCCACATAGCCTAACATACGGGGGAAGATGATGATCTTCACACGGTGAGCTTCATAGATGAGATAGTAGAGGATTACTTTGAGGAGAATTATCGCGGAGACGCCTTAGGGTCCTGTCTAGTGTCGAGCCATGAGAGTGAGGGGACGTACACTGACTTCGAGAGGGAGGTTAGGGAGTTGAGAGAGTTACTCGATGAGAGAGAATTGGACGTGGAAGCGAGAGAGGTTAATTGGGTTTCGAGATTCAAGGAGTTACCACCGAGGGATACACACATGGTTCCCTCCAACGAAAAATTTCGAACCCTCGAATTGAAGAAACTCCCCTCCCATATTAAATATGAATACCTAGGAGAGGATGAGACATTTCCTGTTGTTGTCTCCTCTAGCCTAGACGACGAGCAGGAGGGTAAACTGTTAAAAATCTCGAGGAAGCACAAAAGTGATTTTGGTTGGTGCATTGATAATTTGAAGGGGATAAGTCCTTTGATTTGCACTCACAAGATCCGTCTCGAAGAGGATGTCAAGCCCTCAAGAGAAATGCAAAGAAGGCTAAATACCAACATGAAAGAAGTAGTGAAAACCGAGATTATCAAGTTATTGGATGACGGGATTATCTACCCAATCTCGGATAGAAAGTGGGTGAGCCCCATTCAAGTCGTCCCGAAGAAGTCGGGCATGACAGTGATTGAGAATGCTAATGGAACGTACCACCACCGGGTGGCGCATTTGCATTGATTACCGGAAACTCAATGCGGGAACTAGGAAAGACCATTTCCCCTTACCATTTATTGATCAAATGCTTGATAGAGTAGCGGGCCACCCTTATTATTACTTCCTTGATGGTTATTTCGGTTATAACCAAAATGAGGTAGACGTACTTGACCAGGAGAAAGCAACCTTCACTTGCCCTTTTGGTACGTTTGCCTACAAACGTATGCCATTCGGCTTGTGTAATGCGCCCGTGACCTTCCAAAGGTGCATGTTTAGCTTATTTAGCAACATGGTCGAGAGAGGACTCGGAGTGTTCATGGACGATTTCAGCATTTTTGGCACCTCTTTCGATCATTGTCTAGAAAAATTGGAAAAAGTACTTGCCCGGTGTGTGGAAAAGAACTTAGTGCTGAATTGGGAGAAATTCCATTTCATGGTCACTGAGGGAATAGTTCTTGGCCACATAGTATCATCCAAGGGGATAGAAGTCGATAGGGCCAAAATCGATGTCATAGCTGATCTCCCCCCACCAAAATCTCTTAAGGACGTGCGCTCTTTCTTGGGCCATGCGGGGTTTTATGGAAGGTTCATTAAGGACTTTAGCGCCATCGCTAGACCCTTAAGAAACCTACTCATGAAGGACACACCATTCGAGTGGACGGAAGCATGCTAAAGCGCTTTTGAAAAACAGAAAACCATGCTTGTGTTCGCCCCCATCATGCATGTTCCGGATTGGTCCTTGCCATTCGAACTTATGTGTGATGCTAGCGATTATGCGATAGGGGCTGTTTTGGGCCAAAGAAAAGATAAGCAAGCTCATGTCATCTGCTACGCTAGTCGGACTCTTACCGGACCACAACTCAACTACTCTACCATGGATAAATAGTTGCTAGCGGTAGTCTTTGCCCTTGATAAATTCTAGTCATATCTCATCGGTTCTCCCATTACTTGCTTCATCGACCACGCGACTTTAAAATACCTACTTTTAAAGAAAAATGCAAAGTCGCACCTCATAAGGTGGATCCTACTCCTACAAGAGTTCAATCTCTCCATTAAGGATAAGAAATGAGTAGAAAACGTTGTTGCCGACCACTTATCACGGATTTTGTCCGACGTACCTAGTGATCCCATACCCATAGATGAATACTTTCCGAATGAGCAACTTTTTGCTACCTCTCCTTTGCCCTGGATTGCGGATAGAGTGAACTACCTTGTCACGGGAGCCGTCCCTCCCGACTGGACACCGCAAGATAAGAAGAGGTTTCTTACTTGGTAGCGCATATTTTTCTATGACGATCCATTCCTTTTTAAATATTGCGTCGACTAAATCATCCAACGATGTGTACCGGATTATGAGATCCCAAAAGTCATCCAATTTTATCATTCGGAAGCTTGTGGAGGCCACTTTTTGACGAAAAAGACGGCCGCTAAAATTCTGTAATGCGGCCTCTACTGGACCACAATATTCCAGGATGGAAACGCTGCTTGCAAATCTTAAAATAGGTGCCAACGGATGGGAACCATTACTCGACGAGACATGATGCCTCTTACCCCTATACTCATCATTGAGATCTTTGACTGTTGGGGTATTGGCTTCATGGGCTCTTTCCCCCCGTCCTTTGGTTTCCTATACATCCTTGTCGCGGTAGACTATGTTTCTAAATGGGTGAAAGCTATAGCTACCAAGAAAAATGACAACAAAGTGGTGATAAAATTCCTGCAGGAACACATACTTTCTCGCTTCGGTGCACCGAAAGCGATAATCAGCGATAATGGCATGCACTTTTGCAATAGGCCATTCGAGAAGCTAATGAGAAAGTATGGTGTCGTTCACAAAGTTGGAACCACTTATCACCCACAAACGAATGGGCAGGCCGAACTAGCAAATCGAGAAATCAAGAACATTCTTGAAAAGATCATCAATCCTACCCGGAAAGATTGGTCACTTAGATTGAACGATTCGCTATGGGCCTATCGTACCGCATATAAAAATTAACTCGGTATGTCCCCTTTCTGCTTTGTGTATGGAAAACCTTGCCATATTCCTGTTGAATTAGAGCACAAGGTGTATTGGGCGATTAAGAAATTGAATTATTCCATGGATAAGGCCGGTGAAGCCCGAAAGCTTCAATTGAATGAGTTAGAAGAACTACGCAATGATGCGTATGAGAATGATAAAATTTCAAAAGAAAGGATGAAACTCGCACACGATAACATCATTCGACGCAAAGAGATTCTTCCTGGGCAAAAAGTTCTTCTATATAACTCTCAGCTTCATCTCTTTCCGGGCAAGTTGCGGTCACGATGGTCTGACTCATTCGTTGTGAAGAATGTTTTACCTCACGGAGTTGTTGAATTAGACAATTTAAAAGGGGAAAATACATTCAAAGTGAAAGGACAACGCCTAAAGCCATATCTAGAGGCGTGTGTGGAAGAAGTCGACACCGTTTGGTTGCCGGACCCCATTTACGGGGTAGAGTGAGCTGTTACAACAATGTCGTCGCACCCCCGACGCGTATAGGGTGAGAGTCGTGTGTGTACAGAGAGTCGTGTGTGTAGTGAGCGTCGATAGGATTAGGGTACATTCGGGAAAGAGCATTCACATGTTTTGGGAACATTGAGTCCAATTGCATTGGTCATGGATACCGAGAGGTTTTTAATCCATATTGATCGGGAGTATGTTACGAAAGCAAAAATTTTCGGAGAAGAGCGTTCGAAATTACGTTAGGGGAAAATCCAGCCCAAAAACCCTGGGCCGGATCGGTTCCTTTATTTTAGGGACGGATCGGTCCGGCCCGAACCGATTCCTTTAATTTTTAAAAGGACCGGTCCGCTAGTCGAATTTTCCTGAATTTAAAAGGACCGGACCGGTTCGGTCCCTAGGCGGATCGGTCCGCCTGTCTGTAGAATTTCCCCCCTTTTTCCAAGGTTCACCCCCTCCTTCCCAATCCCATTCATTCCCTCCAATTCATCTTCCCAACTCCCAACCCTTCCATTTCCCTCCATAATTCACCCCCTTTTCCCTCCAAACCTTTTCCCTCCAAATCCAATCCCAACACCCACCCCTTCACCTATAAATACACACCCACACCCTCCCTTTCCCTCCACACCTTCAACCAAAATCCTCTCTTCTTCCTCCCTAGTTTTCCCAAGCAGAAATATCTCTTGTTGTCATGGCCCAACGCGCTTCCCCCACCAAGTATGACTCCACTGACATCCACCCCTCTGGCCATGGAGAATTCCGCTCCCGCCAAGAGGAGCGATGGTTCCATCGGTTTTTCTGTTTGGATCGCAAACTCCATATGGAGCGCGCTGTCCAATGGACCGGGCTTCCCAACTCCGTCACCGCCCTATTCATGGCTAGGGGTTGGTACGATTACTTAATGAACCTTATGAAGAGGTTTGGGCAACCGAAGTCCGATCCTTTTATGGCACCCTAGTTCGGACGGGCCAATTCGAGGCCCAAGCTTACGTGGATGGGAATGTCATCCCATTTTCTTTGGCTCTTCTCATGGCCAAGTTGGCCGAGCACGATGTACCGGACGTTAAAGAATTCACCTATCCATGAAACGTCCCCCCCGGTCGCCAAAGAAGTTATCATGGCCCTCATTGCACCGGATGTGGCTTGGACGGGGCAAACCGTCGCCGTCGGACGCCTTAACGAGAAGGCGCGCCTCACTTTTCAGATTGTGTGCGCCAATATTTTGCAAACGTCCAACGATTTATCCATGCGGCCTCGGCAAGCCACTTTAACCTATCACCTCTTTGACCCCCACACTTCCATCCACTTGGCCTGCACCTTATACGCCGATATCATCAACGTGTCCTTGGATGAGAAAGGTGCTACCCCATTGCCCTATGCCCGTTTGATCACTTCCATCCTCAAGGATGCTGGAATAGCGGCGTTGCTCGATCATACTCCCATTCCCGGTCCTTTTGGGTAGGGAACCCGCACAAAGAGCGCCAAACAACTAGCTGTCCTACGGGCACGGCGAGGAGGTGATAGTGAAGAAGAGGCTGACTCGAGAGAGATCGACGAGGAAGAAGAGGCCGCCGATGCGGATGTCGAAATGGGGGATGTCGGTCCAAATGAAGAGTCGGTGGACGAAGAGGACGATCCTAATTTTGAGTGGGTGGGTAGCGACCTCACCAACCGCATGACGGCACTCGAGACGAACTTACGCAACTTTTTGACCGATTACCGTCGCGATACGAGCTTGATACTCCATTTCCAAGCGGACATTTATCGACGCCAAGGGGAGCCCAATGAGCCACTTCCATCGTATTACCATGACCCCTATGGCCCCGATGCACCCGGTTCTTCCCATCCCCCGCCCCAGTGAAGCTTGATGTGGTTATGCAGTTTTTATGTACTTTTCCCGGTCCACATGTTTGAATGCTTTTCCTTGTAATTGTACCACAATCTTGTTTGCTATAAAATATGCATTTTTTCTCCATTTGTTTGTTTTATTTATCGCACTTATTATTTTGCCTTGTTTAGATTTGAGTCCTTTTTGCTCGAGGACAATGCAAAAGTCTAAGTTAGGGGGGGGTCACAAGTGCGTATTTCTAAAACTTCACAATTTTTTAAAAAAAAATGCCCAGAAATTTCCAAAAAAATCATAAAATTATGAAAAACCCAAGAATATTTTTTGTTCAAAATAAATAAAAATTGGAATTCAAAATTTTCAAAAATATCATTAAAAGTCGGTTTAAAGTCTCAAGTTGTAAAATCCAACATAAGAAAAGCCGAAATTGACTAAAGATGCAAAATTGAGCGAAAATTGGCGACTTAACGAGTAAGTGTGGAGATTAACAAACCCGGTGAGATTCGAGCCTATCACTTTTTGCGAGTTTCTAAATCAATTCCAGTTAATTGTTAACTCAAAGTTCTTTTCAGCGCCTAAAAAGTCGTCGAGGATCTCAACATTTTCATTTTGATCGGTTATGAAAAACGTGTGTGATATTGCCTTGAAAAACGTGCCATAATTGATCTCTAAACTTAAATTCATCTCGAAACGCATATGGTAATGAAATTGGCAGTTTGGACAATGAAGTAGGCCCTCGTTTGTCACCCAAAAATATTGGCCAGAAAAAGTAGAAAAAAATTATCCTTTTGTAACCCAAATTGAGCCAAAAGTTTTCCTTCTCGTTTGACAACCCGAAAAACCCCAAATAGCCTGGAATTGTGAAAAGTAGAAAAAGTCAGAATTTAAGTCCGAAAAGTGCATAAAAAGGGGCAAGAAAAAAATAGATATGCTCAACAAAAATAGCAAGAAAAGAAAATAAGTGAAAAAAATAAAAAAAAATAGTTTAAAAGAAGAAAAAAATGAGCAATAGCCCAGAAAAGAACAAATGGACATCCTACATGACGTTTTCAATTCCGAATTTCCCAACCATTTCATTGTTACCCAATATACCTTAAACCCTGAAAAAGTCCTAACTGAGTCCAAATTGTGAAATTGATTACCGCATGGAGAGCTAAGACACCAAAAGATAATATAAGAGATTAAATGTGCGAAAAAGAGGCAATGTTCCCATTTTAAAAACCGTAATCCATTGATGAGATCCTATCACTTTGAAATTTCCGTCTTTATACTTGTATGCGTGACTTTGCGTCCATTACATTTACTCTTTATATCACGCTTATCGAGAGAATAGCCACATTCCGAGTGATTCGTTTGAGAGAGTATTCCGTGAGAATTTGAAGTCAAAACGAATTTTCGGGTAAGTAACATAATGATCAGTCGGTGGAAATTGGCGGTTAAATTTCTGGCTTCGCACACACGCACTACGATTTGAGATTATTGAACATGACTTGATGATGAATATTTTCTGGAAAAGTTTGAATTACACAATTTTTACGTATTTTGAATTTTCTTTGAGTCGAATTTTGTGGGTATATTCACTGCAAACCCTCACGAGACACAACTCGTCCTACTAGGGTAACCTAGGGGTTTAAAGGCTTGTTGCATACGCTAAATGCAATCTCTTGCCTACGAAAAATATATTCTATCCTAATAAAATGTTTTCAAGAGTTATACCGTGCTAGGATTCTTTTACATGTCTCGGGACGCGCAAAGTTCTAAGTTAGGGGGGTTTGATTAAGCATAAATTCTTCCTAATTTATCCCTTAATTTAATTACTTTTAGCACCTCGAACAACATAATCGATTTGACTTTATCTCATAATCTTGCTAATGACTTATCTTAATAAGTACACCGAGTTTCTGGTATTTCGTATGAGTTTTGCGAGTATTTGATGTCAAGAAACGAAAGAAAGAACCGGAAGAATAAAGAAAGAAAACAAGGAAAGTCAAAAGGGCAAACGCATAAATTCTATTCGGAATTCGGATGAGGTTCCTAAAGAGAAGTTGAAGATATCACACTCATGAGAACATAGGAAGAAATGACACCTCAATCGGGATCCCGAAATAAAAGATATGAGCAGACAAAGTTGAGAGAAAAAGTCAAACAGGCAGACCGGTCCGCCCCTACCCTGGATCGGTCCGCCATGCCAAACTCCAGAAGACCCTGGATCGAAAGCAAACCAAAGAAGGGTGAAAAATAAAAGAATCGATCCGCCCCGGACCGGTCCGCCAGAAAATAAAAAAACCGATCCGCTTGGGAGGCAGACCGGTCCGGCCATCGAGATTTTCAAATCTGATCTTCTCCTAAAAAGAGTCCTAGTGCAGCTGAAACTCTTGATTTGTTGTAGGGTATAAAAACCCATTTTATTATCATTATTTGAACGGGGAATTAGGGGGAATTAATATAATTTTCTGTGACACCCCGCTTAATTAAATACCGGGCGATCACTCCTTTATTAAATTAAAATCAAGGTGAACAGTTGGTTCATTCTTAGCATCACTGTCGTAAAAATAACTTTTCTAATTTAAACACCCTAATTAATTAAGCTAAGTGTCAAAACCATTTTAGACTTTACTTTCCAAATTTTATTTTATATAAACCAACATTTAAATATTTACATTATTCATAATTAAAGAATCACACAACAACTATACTGGAACAAACCATCCAATAATTAAACATTCAACTAAATGAATCCAACATTTAATACTTAAATGAAAACATACTGACAATAATAAATCCCAAAGAATAAAATACTGGAAATAAATGAATCACAATGTCCAATAAAACAACTGGATAATGGAAACGGGCGACACATGCCCAACTGAATAAATATGATAAGAGTAGAATCAAGTCAGTGAAGTCGTCTAAGCAAGAGGCCTGCAACTCCTACCTAAGCTATAGCACGTTCCTTCCAAAGGATCCTATGCAAGACGCCCCTGTGGCTGGGCACCTGTAATATATACATATATATACAAGAGAGAGAGGAGAAATAAAGATGGGTCAGAGCCCGATAGTGTAAATGATTTAAAATTTGTTTAGCAAGTATTTAAAATGTTTACAGACCAATGCAACAACATATTAGTGCGACACTCTCTTGAGAAATTCTCACCTCTCTTCTAATGTGAACACCTATCGCACTAACCTTCCCAACGGTTTAACTCATCTTGTCTTAGGTTACTCGTAAGGTTTAAACTGAACAATTCAACTATTTTAGAAGTAAATTTCATTTAGTGACAAATCTCTCATCTTTGACTTTATTTATTAATAAAGTTTTTTCAGAAATATACTATACTTTCAAAACAAGCATTTCTTCAATGAAATCATTATTCATCTCTTACTTACCATAAACACAGTAGGAAATTCTAAATTTTAGAAATTTATATATATATATATATTAAATACTCGCATAATATATATATTCTATCAGCACCCCACATAAAAAATATGGTGCAGGCATACTTTGCTATCCAATCCCCGTATCACTCGTACTAGGGAAATACAAGTTCGGAATCACTCTCGAACTGTATTAAACAAAACACAAACAATATTGAGGCGAAGCATAGTTTCCAAGTCCAAGAGGTCAGTACATACCCTCACATCTCTTAGGACCATCCGACTATCGATCCGATAGCCCGTACCTAGGATTCCTATCTTCTAGGGTACGAGTCAATATCCCCCATGAAGGCCCATTCGAGATAAGACTGTCCCAGCGCGGTAACCTCAGGGATAGCAAGTAGCGCGGGCATGATTTTCACACGTATATAATATATGCATAAACACAGTCATATAAACATAATACTTTTACCATATCTCTTTAGGTTCATCTCATAACCCACAATCATAACATTTATCCTTATTTCTCATTATTTAGTCATCTGTTATAATGGTTCGTCTCTTACTTTAATTCGAGGGATTAATCCAACTCACTTCGTAACACTCATGGACTCTATCCTCCCAAGTGTAGAATTCAGTACATACTCATCAATTTTCCAACGTAGCTATTTTATGCGTCTCTCCATTTAATACACAACCCCATCGTCCCTTATGTGTAAGCATACCAAAAATGTAAATTTTGTCTTAGATTAATGGTCTCATAGTTGTTAATAAGTCCTACTGGTCTCCTTTATCTTCCAAAGTATTTAAATAAGGATGACCAAATATTTTCACTCATTTAATTTGAATTTAACAATTTCAAAGGGGAAATGTGAGTATGCCAGAAGGGGTCGATCGATCGATGGCAGGAGCTCGATCGATCGATGCGTCGATCGATCGATGCGTCGATCGATCGATCAAACAGGTATACGAATTCTACAGATTAACAGTTACGAGTTTCATAATCTAACCTCAATCAAATCCAGATTTTTCAAACCCAAACTCCCTAAAATTTGTACTACAAATGGTATGAACCATATTATACATCTTCAACGTAAAACATGTAATTTTTCATCAATAACCATAGATTAATAGGCCAAAACTCATAGAAATCTCAAGAACCCTAAAATTTATTTAACATGGTTCTAATCAGTCTTTTTCCAGAAATTTTTACTCCTAATTCATCATAAATTCGTGGTTAAGCCTCTACATGTGAAGGGGTTTCCAGATTATCATTCAAATCATTACTACATGCGATTTTCCTATCTCCAACATGGATTTTCTTCTACCAAACTCATCCTAATCACCCTAGACTAACATGAACGATGCATTAACGAAAATAAGAAAGATAAATACTTGCCTAGAAATTTCAAAGTTCTGATTTGATGACGAATTTGGTGTGGTTGTGTTCCCTGTCACGCGATCTACGCGTTGGTGGTGGCGGCGGTGCAATCGGGTGACTTTTTGGCCTTGGATTGCTTGGAAAGCTTTCTCCTTCCCTCTTCTATGGACGTTCTAAGGTTTTGAGTCTGATAAACCTAAAGGACTATTCTAAATGGCTGATATATCCTAATAATTTTCGTGGGTTTAATTACCCAAAAATGTAAAATGTCCAAAATGCCCTCCCGAGGTGCTAAATAGGCCTAAAAATGTCCCGAGACCCAAACTAAACCCCCGAGTACGCTTTTCTGACTATCTCGACCCTTCTGGACACGTTGAAGCACTCAAAATGACCATACGGATAACTTAAAAATATTTCACTTTATTAATCAATATTTAGTCCCGACGCGACACGGGCGCGTCCCGACTCAAATTTCCAAAATTATCATTTTATTCACTCTTGACATTTAATAGAACCAATATTATATTACTTCACTCATTAGTAATATTCAACAACAAGTTTCCCATAATTACTAACTCACATCACGTTAATAATTATAAAGTGATTTATTTCCGGATTTATATTAAATTAATAACTCACTAAATTTAATAAATCTCCAAATTAATATAGCATAAAAATACGGGGTATTACATTTTCCTTACTTTTCCAGAAACCCTAGTTTAGAGATAATTTACAGTTTTAATTCCAAATAGTGAAGATTATTCAGAAGTTCTTTGATTACAAGTTTTATTAATTGCTGCGGTTACTGCTTATGTGAGATTAATGAGTTATTTCTTCTTTTCAATTCTGTTCTACATCAATCCAAAAGTTTTCCTTAGTTTAATTATGGTTTTTTGCAATTCAAACACTGTTTTCATCACTTTCAGCATGCTAGGATAGATTTTCTAAGGCCGGGATACATGAACCTATCCTGATGTGTTAGTTGCATGTGTATAACATTAATCCTCTGAGTTTAGTGATTGATTATGACCGTGTTGCGTAGGTACACAACAGTTGTAGATCTTTATATCTCATTTGCCTCTGGGTAACCGGGATGATTTAGAATGCAATTCGAGTGTCACTATCGCGATACCGATTTACTGGTCCTCAGATTAAGTATGACGCGAGCTTGAACCTCGTATACGTAATGCTTGGGAGTACTAAATTCTAGGTCAAATTAATCAGTTAAATTTACGATTAGTATTATAACTGCAATACTCTAGGGTTAGGGGATTGTATTCCCGTCCTGTTTTTCTCATCACTTAGTCAAAAGTTTAAAATCATCTTTCATTCAGATTTCAGGTAGTTTAGTGTAATCGCATCTTTTCATAATTTCATAATTGCATTTAGTTATAATCAATTCTTAAAACCAAATCATTTTTCCTTTCTTTTTAGAGTCAAAGTTAGGATTCCTTCATCTTTTCCTGTCGTTACAACTTTGCTGTCCTTTTTCCTCGAGGATCGATACCCGACTTTTCGATATTATTACTAACGCAACAGGCTTGCACTTGAGCTTAGAGTGAACACACATTAGAGACACATTCTGAGTCGCGTCAGTAAGCTAGAGTAACAAGTTATAAAGGAACATAATATTATCAATGTTGTTAGACCACTTGTACTAGATAAAATGCAACCTAATATTGAAAATACATTGAACAATGGTAGTGGGAGTATTATTGATGATCAGGATACACATGTCACTTGTACTGGACAGAAAGTGGAGCCACAATGTGGTGGGATCATAATGAGTCATCCTCAATGGTTAGCATTTTGGGTGATCATTTCGATGAGATCCCAAGTAAACATGAATCGGGTTCCGAGTAATACAACCAGTCATTCCAATAAAAGGAACTTTTCTTTGACTTATGAGTTTGGATACCAAGAAGGATTTGATGTATCCGAATCAAGTTTTGGGGCTTATAGATTTGTTGAAGGGGTAAAACCTATTGAGTGCAAGTGGACCTACAAGAAGTCAAAAGATAAATGGATGGGAAGGTGCAAACCTTCGAGGAAAGGATTGTGAAATGGTTTACTCAGAAACAAATGGATTGAATATGAGAAAAACTTCTTACAATATCCTGATGCGAGAGAAACTGAGTGTTTGTGTAGGGACACTATCGTTGATTTTGGTTCCCGCTCTACATGCAAAAACCTAAGCCAATACTACACTTGCGAGGCAAGCACAACGACAAGTCGAGTATCGTAAGAAATCCACAGGGAGTGATTGAATTTTAGATTTTAATTATTTAATTACTTCAGGAATAAAAGTCTAAAATAAATAAAAGAAAAGGTGATGGTTGGGAATGGAGACAAAAGAAAAGAATAAGTTACGCTATACAAAAGTAAACGAGGATCGAAATCGCATCGCACAACACGAATCAAAACGACTATTAATCATGATTCCGGATCGAAAGCCATTTAACCGAGCATTTTGATTAAGCATAAACATCACACATGAAGGGATTTTAAACCAAATATACTTGATAACACATTTGATCGAAAATGGTCACACGTGGACTAAATTTGGATTTTCACTTTAAACTCTAAAGTTGCATGACAAAGGAAGATAAATGCTTAACAATATACGTTTAATACGCGAGGTTTCAATTAAATGCAATTTTACACAAAACCTTAACTTTCGAGGTCCAAACCCGTAAATGGCGGAACACAATCCCAACCCTATTTATCTAAGGGCATGACATGGAAACAAACCAAATTAAACTAATTAAACTATTAAAAGAAATAAATAAATAATTACAACTAATTAACAAAGCATGAAATTAAACTACAAAGTAAGAAATGAAGGAAAAACAACTATATTAATGGAAAGGATGAAGAATAGTACAACTTACAAACCCAAATGGATGTCACCCCAAAGAGAAATGAAGATGATCTCTCAAAACCCAAACCCTAACCTAAAACATCTATTAAAACTAACTCTCCCTTTTTATTACAAAAAAAATCCTATATATAGTAAGTTGGAAAAGAGATAAAGAAGAAAGAAAATAAAAGAAGGAAAGCTATAAAAAATATAGGGGATCGATCGATCGACCCTTTTAGTCGATCGATCGATGGTTCATAATTCATCTCACTACTTCCTTCTATTTCAAAAATGCTGAGGGGTCGATCGATTGACTCTTTTGGTCGATCGATTGATTCTTTTGGTCGATCGATCGATCAAGCAGGTCTGCATCAAATTTCCTCTGTTTTGGTTGGTTTGAAATCCTCTTCCGCTAAAATTGTCGTAACTTCTTCGTTAGGAATCAGATTCACGCACCGTTCACGGCCAAGTGAAGCTTACAAGGAGGGATACAACTTTCGTGTAGATGTTGGGATAGTTGCCCAAATTATGAAATAACCTAAATGCCCTTGCACGCACGGATGTGTACAAAACTTCATCAGAATGCGTCCGAACTTCATACTAAGCATCAAAATACCTATAAAAGCTCAATTAACCCCTACAAAACATATATCTATACAAATTCGAGGTTGTCTAGTTAAGGAGCATAAATACAAGGATTTAGATACCCAAGGGGGCTAATAACGATTAGGTTAACTGGTGAAATATGCAATATTTGCGTCGTATCATAGCCATACTAAATTTTATCAGGATTGTCTTAACATCGAGACTGTATTCTTGAATGATCATTTTGACACGTACATAGTAACAAGTCGGGAAAGTAAAGTGATGTAAACTTATGAGATCCATTTATGGATTTAATTTAACATCAAGATCTTTAGTAATTCAGTTTGATCTGGTAATCAAGTTTTGATTTTGATCAAAGTTCGAATAATACTTGCTTGTATAAGAAGCATGGAAGAAACATGGTGGTATATTATGAAGTAAAATTTATGGATAATACTTGCATAATAGGTAATGAGGTGGTAACATTGTCTCACATAAAAGTATAGTTATCTAGGTATTTTGATATATAGAATTTAGGTCAAGCCAGACACATCCTTATGATCAAGCTTTCATTAGATTGAATACAAAGGATGATGGGCCTATCCCAAATCAATTTAATCGATATCTTATTCACAAGATTAACATTATGATTCCATTGAAAGATGTTATTTTATAATATGGTATCATTTTATCTAGGGAACAATTTCATAGGGCACTTGATTAAATGGAAGGAATAAGGAATACAAATAATGCTTTGGTAGTGGCCGGCCTCAGGTATGCTATGTTGTGGTAGACCAAAATTTGTTATGCCTTCGACATGGTTGGTAGGTTTTAGTCTTATATTCTTTTAACGTTAAAGACAAAGACTAGGTGAGTAAGATAAATATTCTAATTTTCTACCTCGAAATATGTGTTTACTCAAGGACATTGAGCTATAAGTTGGAGGAGTGACAAACAATCTTGGATTGATGATTCCACCAAAGAGGCCGACATTTTTTCCACTTTGGAGGAAACTAAAGAGGCTATATGGATTTATCACTTCCTAAGTAACTTGGGTATGGTTCCTTCAAGTGAAATTGGCTATTACATTTTTCAATGTATATAGGGGTACAATTGAAAGTAAATGAGAACTAGTAACCCATAAAAGGGTTAAGCATATTGAGAGTAGGTTTCAATTAGTTTGAGAGATCAAACGAAGTGGGTGATAATATTATGAACAAGGTTTTATTAGATAAAACCTAGTTGATCCTTCTACCAATATGCAACAAACTGCTGTGTAGATGGGTTGGGAGTTAAATATGGCTTTATGACTAAGTGGGCTACTATTGGGGTTTTATTCTTAAAACCATGTATGATGATTAGTTTTAATTAAAGGTATACTAGTTCATTTTGAACTAAGAATCATAGTTGCGAGAATGATTTATGTTTGCGCTTTTAAATATATTATTTCCTATTAATGTCGATTAATTTTACTTAGTAGGAATTCTGGTGAGTTAGGTCCATCTTGATCCCATGAGATCATAATTCAGTTATAGTACTATTGAATATTTCATAACATAGATAGGGAGTTGACATCCTATCATATGTTGTGATTAAATCCTAATAGTTTATATGAAACTAGATGGACATGTATGATGGTTCGAAAACTTATACAATAGTTCAATAAAGGATTGTCGTTACATCTCAGGAATGTATTGAACAGTACCACCCGTAAAATTTTATTTTAAGGGTTGTCTTGATTAGACTCAGGTAATCTCACACCATTCGCAAAGGTTGCATATATTCTTAATCCCGAGAATTATGAGCATTGGAATGCTTGTGCAAATGTCACTTTGATTGCTATGGGTGCAATATGATTTTATATCGGGTCAAATGATCCCCTCACACTGGGTGACATTTGTCTGGGTATTTTTGAGATCATAATTTATAGGAATCCGTGTCCAAGGGATACGTTGGATTGTGATGACCCCATGATAGACTTATATGTTATGTTTCCACTAGTAAAACCCGGTCGATGGCTTATTTTATAATTATGGAAGAGTTAAAAATAAGTTAAGTCTGAAAATAAAAAATTAATTAAATGTTAGTTAAAATTGATTAGAAAAAAATTGATTTGACCAAGTAGGTATATGACACTTAACTTGGTGAATCATACTATGTAATATTATCAACTTTGCAAATAAGATTTCTTTATTCTGAGTGATTTATTGATAGTTAAATTAGAGTGAAGTCACTGTTATTTAGTGGAGTTAATTGTAATTAAATAAATAAAAGAAATAATTACGATAATTATAATTAAGATTTTTGAGTATTTATTTGAAAGCCAATTAATTATTTGTCTTGGGTCTCTAGTATTGTCCATTGACCAAGTAGTAGTTCGAAAACTCTTTGGGGGACAAGTTTGACTAAAGCCCATGGTTTATAACTATATATATTACTATAAGCTAGGGTTTTAGGGGTATAGCTCATTATGTAGGGTTAGAGAGGGATAGGAAAAATTCTATTCACGTGTTTATGAAGGGATGAGGGGAGAAAAGGTTAACTCTCTCATAGTTAACTAATGTGTCATTTCCAAGAGTGCCCATACATAAGGCTTACTTTGGATAGATCATACGAGAGAAGATTCAAGGCATTCAGATCTTTCTAATAAGGCTTTTGGAGAACTTGGGGGGTAGCAACATGATCTGCTATGGTATTATATTCTTAAAATTGTAGGTTCAATCTTTAAACATGGTTATTGATTTCTTTTCAATGCATGATTAATCAAAGATCCTAGGGATGAAATTATTCCTCATTTTGAATCTCAATCCAAAGTTGTCTTACTAACATGTTAATCCTTGTATGAATTTTTCAAGACTTACCAAACACCCACCTTTTCTCGTAAGTCGAGGGTTCAAGAGGCCATTAATAAGGCCTAACCATTTCATAATCTATGTGACTTTACTCGGTTAAAGAATTTTGGCCCGACTTAAACGTGAGGATGCCTAGCAACCTGTCTCTCAGAATGAGACACTATGTACTCATGATAGGACTACAAAATCTTATAAATACATCTTCAGAAATCCTAGGATATTTAAGAGAGTAAATATAACTTTTAAGCGTCTTCCTAAAAGGTAACACCTATATAGAACCATCCATTGATTTTAAATGAATGATATCTATGATAATAGAAGAAAAACTAATAGACTGATGATCTATAGTAGCATGAATGAACTTAACTACCTCGTATCCAAAATCCTTTATCTAATGATAAGGGTAAAGACAATAAGAAGTGACCATATAAAATTGCTGGTATATGGGATTAAGATCATGCTATAAAAAAGACTGTCTCCCCAAGATAACTAACGTCCCAAAGAGAAGTATCGAGGTTGTTATCAAGATGGACACACTAGGAAGATAAATATATAGATGGCCATCTCTTGAAAGATGAAGATATGAGGCAAGAATAACTTTAGCAATAATAATCTCTCTATCACGTACAAACAAAACAAAGGTTAAAGGGTCATTTGATGCTATAGGCATGTTTATGAAGAACTCACAAACAAGTTTTGCATATTCCATAGGTATACAATGAAAGCAATATGGGTGAAGACTAATACCAGATAAATTCAACATAAAATATCCCCCTTCAATTCTCTCTAGATGTGTCATATCAATGTTGTGCTAAATTTGGATGACATATACTATACTAGGTTCCATGGAGTATCCCACTATCACGGGTGATAAGGATGACAAAGCGCTTAAGTACTGGTAGATAATGATAGGATCACTGAGAGTATAATATCGCATAGATGTATCCATGCGTGTATAATGTTGACGAGTAGCGACCGACATCTCTTTTGGACCAATAAGTCCACGCCGAACGAGAATACACTTTCTTTGTCTAGTAATATAAGTAAAGAAATGTATAAAAATAGGCAAAAATGAAAATGAACAAAGTAAAAGATCATATCAATACAGGTACTTCCCCAAACACGTGTAATGTGAAGTACAACGTATAAAATTTTCTCACAAGGTTAGAAACACATAAAACTGTCAATAGAATAGTAAAAAGTGAGCCTAGGTATGCAAAACCTATTAAATGAATTAAATAGAAATTTTTTACATGATTAACCACTATAAAGACCTCTATAACCTCAAATCAACAAAAGAAATAGCAGAAGAAATCAATAAAAGTGACTGCCTGAGTAAGATGAACCGAATCCCCAATAATGAGTAAAGTTGGGTTTCAAACTTAAACACCTTATGGCAGTACGAGCCCTCGAAGGTGGATACCTAAAAATCAATTAACAATTTAATAGATAATTTCCTTTCTAAAATAATAAAGCATATATAGCATTAAAAAATTCTACTTGACAAAGTGTTTTATCAAGATTAAAATTTATAAATGTTATCTTTTTATTAGGACAAGTGATTCTAATAATGTGAAAAGATAAAATATTTCACATAACATCAGATATATGAGCCCCATTAATGAAAAAATCATCGGGCTAAAATGAACGACAAATGTACTGTGTATTTATAAAAATAAAAAAATGGCTTACAATAACACAATGCACTAACTTCCTATATACTTGATGATACCATACATAGTATCAATAAGTAAATCAGTATGAGCTCAATCCAGAATAACTTTTCAAGTGCAGTAATGGTGTTAAAACAGGTATATAAGTAAAGAAGGAGATGATGAGAAGAGGAGTAAGACTAGAATATAAGTGGTTCAGCCATTATCTTACTCCACTTTACAGGCACGTATGAATTTCACTATAAAAATGGGCTCTAATGGCCTTAGTGGACCAATTCTCATTTCTTTCTCTCTACTGTAATAGGAACAAAGCTTTATCTAGGGGTTTGAATATTTTGGTCCTTTATACTAATGAAGAAGATGAGTATATATATTGCCTGGGGTGTATCCTGTACCCCTCAAGAATGTAGTAAGCATTTGTAAAATGTATTTTCCAATAAGGATCAGTCACCTGTAACTAGCACATGTAGGTTATGATGATGAAATATTCCCTCACGTGTGAGGGAGATCTTAATATAATAGTTTTGTGCACGTGGGATTTGCAACCCATGCTCACTCCTCCATGTGTGCCCCAATCTAAGCACTCTGTCAGGTGTCAACTATCGGCCGTTTGGACCAGGATGAGTTTTCAAGTTCAATACTCTGATGGTAAGGTAACTGTCGTGTTGAGTCGAGTCTTTGTTCAACCATGGCCTCCAACTGATGGACAAGGATGAGGGAAGTTGAGTTATAAGATCTTTGATAAAAATATCATTGATTGTGTCCTGAGATGAGGATGAAACCTTTTGTGATGGGCTTGAGGCTGAGGACGAGGCCTTCGTGATGGGTCCACAATCGAGTCATAGTTTTCCCAAACTGATGGTCTTCTGATGGTCGGCCTTGGACAAGAGTGTATAGCCCAGGGACTAGGTCATACTTGATATATCAGTAACCCCTAGACACCAGTCTTTAGTGTGAATGGAAGGTTAAGGGATAAAGTATTTTGGGGCAAAAGTTTATAAGATGACCTTGATTAATGTCTTATATGTACCTTCGTATGTCAAATTTGAAATGTTAATTAAGAACCTTGGATTGACACTTGGAAGTCATCTTGTGGGTTAGTGTGTTGCCCAAGAATGATGGTTGTAAGTGTGCCATATAGGGTTATGCCCTAATGATGGCCGCCTAGAAAGTTGTGTATAATGATTACAAGTATTTAAATGGTTTTGAATAAGTCATTTCTCTTTCCTATTTGTTCTTCTTCACGCTAAAACCTCTCTCTCTCTCTAATAGAACTCGTTTATTCCTTATCATTGTTAAAGGGTTTTCGGTGAGATTTTATGGTCTTTCTTCATCTTCAAGCGTACTCTTTTTTCTCAGGTAACCTTTCTTCTCCCTTTACCCATTCATTTCAAGGTTTTTCAGCCATTTTATCTTTTGTTTGATTTTTCATATAGCTTTAAGCTCTTTTGGCAACCATAATTAGAGGTTCTAGTGCTAGAATTAGGTGGTTTATTGGATACTTTAAGGGCTGATTAGTAACTTTTAAGCTTTATGGACATTTTCAGCCTTCTTTGCCTTATGATTAGCCATCAAAGTTATGCCTGTCTTCTTCTCCAAAAAACTCTGGTTGAGTGTTCATAAGTGGTTCTTTGAAGAAAATGGTTTAGTATCCCCTTTTGATCTTTAAGTCAACAATGGTCGAACTTCAACTTGTTTATGACTTTTTACCCTTTAGTCTAACCAAGTTGAATCTTATCTGCTAAGGGCTAGAAGAACAACACCCCACACTTGGAGATAGATTCTTTTAGGAGATACATAGAATTAAAATCAAGGTTGAGGGGCGTCGTAAAGCCAGAGTCGACCTTACCCGTCCGATCTTCCCTATTCCTTTAAAGGTCATCCCACCTCCATCAATCGAGGTTAGTGGGGATGAGATGTCTGCCTCATCCTCCTTAGATACTGGTCCCTTGATCTCTGCTCGAGTTGAGAAGGGATATTCTTTTAATGAGGCCATGAGGTTTTCATCCATAAATCCTCAAGGGTCTGAGGTGATTGAGTTCGTCTTGGTCTTCATCTTCCAACCACACTAAGTCATCCAGCCAAGACGACGCTTCAGTTCAACATATCTCGAACACTGATGAGCTAAGACTTAATGTAGACATTCCACCAGTAGTTGTTCCTCTCTCAGCTATGACTGGGAGAGAATTCCAAGAGAGATTACCTAATGGGGCTCCAACTGCTGAAGCTCCTACCGACGATGATGATTTCGAGGTTGGGGAACCCCTTGACTATTCATATGCGAAGACTTTTCTATCTACCATAAGAGAGTCTGGCCTCCTTTTTTAGAGGCATTTGTATGGAATTAATTTAGACATCATCATGCGTGTCCTAGATGAGGATGAGAGGGTATATGAGGGCCGAGAAGGTGAAGTAGCCGTCAATAAACAAATGTTTAAGGTTGTCTTTAGACTCCTATTCCATCCTTATGCCCGAGAAATTTTATTTGGTATGGGGGTTGCTCCTTCCCAATTAGAGCCAAACTCATAGAGGATTATACTCAGATTCGTCTCTCTCTAAATGAGTAAGTATGAGGATGATCCTTTTGCCATGTTGTTCAAGGCTTGCTATAATGTCTCATTATCAAGAACTCAACCCTATTAGTACAACGTAGGGGCCAAAAAGCACGACAAGAAATCATTCATGTTAACCAAAGGTCTAATCATCATTGGAAGATGAGGCTCTTTTTTTATCTCCGGGGCTTAGGAATTCCCGTCGATGCAGAGCAATTTGAGGACGAGGTAAGATTTCTATCTGCTTGGGACCGAACCTTAGTATTTTTGATAGGGAGAAGGTCGACTTTCTGATAAGTCAATGGAAGAATAGGGCCCTTCCCGAGTTTGAATATCTAATGTCTCCCACCTTTTTTGAGAAGTCTGGTCTAGGGGTTGACCCCCTAGATGAGTTGTGTAAGTTGCTTAATTCTTTTGATTATGTTTTTCCTCGTCTGTTGGCTTTATTACTAACCATTTTTCTTTCTTCTTTGCAGATCATCCATCTCATATATTGAACGAACTTTGGAACATGATGGCCCCGAGTCTCCAAAAATTCTTTTGGAAAGAAGGACGGTACACAACTCACCAAGAAAATGACCGTCATTGGGTCAAGCCGACCTGAGGTTGATTAGAAGAGAAAGGAGCCAACTGTTCCCTTAGACACTCATCGTGATCGAGATTAAATCCAACTCCACCTGAGTCTATGCTAATCCCCTCCTCACAAGACTCGTTCGAATATTTTTTGGGGCCAATATATCCCAGCTTAAGGTGATCCCGGGCTGATTTATACCTTCTACCATAAGGTCGAAGGCTGCCATGCTTGTAGTTCCCTCTGAGGGGGGATTAGGAATTTATGGGGAAGATGCAGCCTAAAAAGTTTATGACTTCAACCTCTATCAATTGGCACAGGTATCAGCCTCATCTTGTATTAGAACTTCATCTTCTATTAATTTTTGCATCGCCCTTTTCTGATATATGTGTTTTATTTTTCTACAGTTTGTATGCACTTTCACATCGTCTACCAAATGGATGGCTGAGAATTTCTCAAAAATTCAAGAGGAAGAGAGGGTTATGAAGGCTGAGGAAGAGCAATGCCAACTACTAAATGTCCCTTGACGCATTGAAGTTAGAGCACAATAACGATTTTAATGCAGAAGATGAAGCCTTAAGAGATAAAGAAGATCTTTAACTGGTCAATCCGCCACGTATGCCCCAATCTTGCTACAGCCGTCCAAAAGGCTAAGTAGGAGGCCATCTCTGCTGAGTCCATAAAAAAGATACTGGACGAGGCCATTGAGGCTTATTAGGCATTAGATGAATTTTGTAGCTCTAATTATGAATACCTTGAAAGAGGTGTTAAGACGGCCTATCAATGGGTTATCTTAAAATTTACTGATGTTATCTCATCAATTCGTCTGGAGTTGGAGGACCCTGATATGGAAGATCCTTTATTCTCCCAAGCCTTGGTTGATGTCTAATCACCGGCTGTAGCTGAGGGAGAAGGATCCACAGTTGAGGTTCTAGTTGAAACTACTAATATTAATACCACTGCTACTGCTGAGGAGGTGTTGATTATGATGGATTCCATTGATGGGTGGGTGAAAGTGGAGATCGAGGGGACTTAAGCAGTATGAGTTCTCCTTTTTTTGTTAGAGTGTCCATCTGTGGCCTAATACCCCTGTTGTAAAATGTGAATAACTAATTTTTAAATTCTAATGTTGTAACTTCTGATGGTTTAACTTGTGAACAATGCATGTGTATCCTCGTCTAAATTGCTCTTCGTATTAAACTTTGATGAATGCTATTAAATGCAAATGATTGAATGTGGATATTTGTTTTTTCTAACTCTTATAATTGTTATATCTACTTGTTCTGAGCATAATTACTGTTAAGCAACCTTATAACCTTCTGATTGTAGATATAATCTTGTCTTCAGCCGAGAAGTGATTCAACCAGCCTAATGATTTATAGATTATAGACCACCACATTGTGATTGTTTGAATGAACCATAATTAAATGATTTTCAATTTTGTACCACCAAATTAATGTTGTTTAACTACAAGTTCCCTCTCTCCGTTTTGAGAACTACACTGTCATCTCACCGAGAGAGTTTGACTATGATTCCACCAAATTAAGGATGTATAAATGAAACATAATTAAATGATTTTTAAATTTGTACCACCAAATTAATGTTGTTTAACTACAAGTCCATTCTCGTCATTTTCAGAGTGTATGGACGAGTGTTGTCTCGTCCTGCACCGTCGTCTCGCCGAGAGAGTTTGACTCTGTTACCACTAACTTAATGATGTTTAAATGAACCATAATTAAATGACTTTCAAATTTGTACCACCAAATTAATGATGTTTAACTACAACCCCCCTCTCATCGTTTTGAGAGTGTATGGACGAGTGTCGTCTCATCGAGAGATTATAACTATGATACCACCAACTTAATGATGTTTAAATGAACCATAAATAAATTATTTTCCAATTTGAACCACCAAATTAATGGTGTTTAAATACAAGTCCCCTCTCATCCTTTGCAGAGTGTATGGACGATTGTCGTCTCATCGAGAGAGTATAAGTATTATACCACCAACTTAATGATGTTTAAATGAACCATAAATAAATGATTTTCAAATTTGAACCACCAAATTAATGGTGTTTAACTACAAGTCCACTCTCATAGTTTTGAGAGTGGATGGACAAGTGTCATCTCGTCCTGCACTATCGGTGCCGAGAGAGTTTGACTACGATTCCACCAAATTAATTATTTTTAAATGAACCATAATTAAATGATTTTCAAATTTGTAGCACAAAATTAATGGTGTTTAACTATAAGTCCCCTCCCGTCATTTTGAGAGTGTATAGAACAGTGTCATCTCGTCTGCCATTGTCGTCTCGCCGAGAGAGTTTGACTCTGTTACCACCAACTTAATGACCTTTAAATGGACCATAATTAAACAATTTTCAAATTTGTACGACCAAATTAAGGGTGTTTAACTACAAGTTCCCTCTCATCATTTTGAGAGTGTATGGACGAGTGTCATCTCATCCCACACTATCATCTCCCTGAGATAGTTTGACTATGACATCACCAAATTAATCATGTTTAAATGAACCATAATTAAATGATTTTCAAATTTGTACCACCAAATTAATGGTGTTTAACTACAAGTTCCCTCTCGTCGTTTTGAGAATGTATGACAAGTGTCATCTCATCTTGCACTATCGTCTCGCTGAGAGAGTTTGACTATGAGACCACTAACTTAATGATGTTTAAATGAATCATAATTAAATTATTTTCAAATTTGTACCACCAAATTAATGGAGCTTAACTACAAGTCCCCTCTCGTTGTTTTGAGAGTGTATGGACGAGTATCATCTCATTTTGTATTGTCGTCTTGCCAAAAGAGTTTCACTTTGATACCACCAACTGAATGATTTTTAAATGAACCATAATTAAATGATTTTCAATTTTTCTTTGTGTTTTTCACCACCTTAGTGATGTTATCACACTATTCCCCCTCTTAATGTTATTGAGAATTCATGGACGAGATAAGTCCTGTTTGGATTCTCGTGTCACCAAAAGTGAGTTAATGCTAATTCACCACATAAGTGATGTTTTATTAGTTTAGGGCAACTTGAAACATGTAATTAAACAATTCTTACAATAAATATAGAAGGGAACACTTGAACCTTTTCTCATTCATCACTTTTAGAACATTTTTCATACAATGGTAAAATAAAACTTTTAAAAATCTTATTGATAGTATTTCTTCAAATGGTTAGCATTACATGGGTTTGAGAATGGATCTTTCTCCAGATTCTCAAGTCTATATGTGCCAGGAATGACTTCTTCAGTAACTCTATACAAGACATGCCAATTTGCGTGGAGATTATTCATCTTTTGCCAGGTTTTCTAAAGAACTAGATCCCCAAAAACTATCGACCTAGCCTTAACCCTCTTATTGTAAAATTTCACAGTCATTTGTTGATAATTAGCCTGTCTAACCTCTGCATCTTCTCATCTCTCTTCGATCAGGTCCAGGTCTAATCTGCGCTCCTCTATATTTGCCTTCAGGTTGTATGTTTGGACCCTTTGACTTGGTAGGCTGATCTTAGTGGGTATCATGACCTATGAGCCGTAGGCAAGAATGAAAGGGGTATACCCTATTGGCGTTCTCTCTGTCGTCTTGTATGCCCACAAGATGACATGTACTTATTATATCCAAATACCCTTGGCATCATATAATTTATTTTTTATCCCATTTAAGATAGTTCTGTTTGTCACCTCAGTCTAGCCATTTGCCTAAGGTCGACCTGGTATTGAATAAAACTGTTTGATGCCAACCCTCTTATAATAGGCCTTTAAGGAAGAGTTCTTGAATTATTTACCATTATCGGAGATCAAAGTGTTGGGAATACCAAACCTGCAGATGATATTCATCTAAATAAATTTGAAGGTCTTCGTCTCGATTATAGTGATCATGGCCTCAACCTCAACCCACTTAGAGAAATAGTCAATCGCCATAATTAGGTATCTGTAATTACCTATAGCCCTAAGAAGGGGTCCTACTAAGTCAATACCCCATACTGTAAATGACCAAGGGGAAGTGAGGGATGATAGGGGTTGATAAGGTTGATGAGGGATACATGCATATCTCTAACACTTGTCACACCTCTTGACGTAGTTGGTTACATCTTTGGCTACGGTCGGCTACCAATACCCTTGACTAACTATTCTTTTCACAAAAAACCTTCATCCAATGTGTCTTGAATAGGATCCCTCATGCACATATTTTAATATATACCCCACCTATGTGGGATAAACACATCGTAAAAAAGGGAGGAGGAACCTTTTTTTGTACAAGACATATCCTATAATCGAGAACTTTGCTTCCTTGTATCTCAAATTCTTCCTCTCAACCTTTGTCTCTGTAAATTCACCATCTATGATGTATCAGATGAGCGAATCCATCCATGATGACCCTAGGTTTAGGCTTAAGCAGAACTCCACTGTATTGTCATCTTTTTTTATGGTCATTCGATATAGGATCTCTACAAGCACTGATCATCTAATCTCAGTTCTTGTTGCATACAATAACCTTGCCAGGGCATTGGCTCATTTGTTGTCTAGCTGAGGGATACTTTTGAGATTTACCCATTTAAATTTATTCAACATTTCCTTCACTCTTGTTAGGTATCTGTCCATTCTTTCATCTTTAGCCTCGTGTACTCCTATGATCTGATTTACTACCAATCAGAAGTTACTGTTATTTGTCCATCAATTAACGCTCTGGCAAGGGAGAGTCCTTCCAAAAGAGCTTCATATACTGACTCATTGTTGGATGCCTTAAAGATGAATCTCAGAGCATATTCTATGTCGGTACCATCTGGGGACGATACTATCAACTCATCTCCACTCTTTCATATAAGGAGACATATACAAATAAGCTCCAAATCGTGCTTTCTTTTGAGAAGGCACCCTCATCCGGAACTCAATTCTTAAATAAATATTTTTCTTCTTCATTTTTAGCAATCACTGGCCTTGCTACACTGGCCTCGACTTCGACCGTGATTCCACCCACTTTCTCTGGATCATTTTTTGGTATTAAAACCCTTCACTGCCATCCTCATACCAAGTGAAATCAGCTATGAAGTCGGCCAAAGCCTGTTCTTTGATTGTTGTTCTCGACTGATATAAAATATCAAATTCTCCCAGCTTAACTGACCAGACCATTAATCTACTCGATTTCTCAAGTTTATGGATAGCCTATCTCAGAGGAGAGTCAGTGAGGATAACCATTATGTGAGCTTGAAAATAAGGTTTCTTTTTTCTCGAGGCATGTATCAAGGCATACGCTAAGTTCTCCATCTTAGGGTACCTCTGCTCGGCCCCTTGTAGGGCCTTGCTATTAAACTAGAATGGCTTCTGTACCACATCGTCGTCTGATACGATTGATGCACTAATGACCAACTCAGATACAACCAAATATGGACACAACTTCTGTCACTAAACTAGCTGAGACAACAACATTAGGGAGCTTAAGTAATCTTTGAGCTCCTAGAAGGCTTTTTTACGTTCTTCATTCCATTTAAAGGCTTTCCTTAATAGTTTGAAGAAAGGAAGACATTTGTCTATGGCCCTTGATACAAACATGTTCAGTGCAGCGACTCGTATGGTTAGCTTATAAACATCCTTAATGGTTTTTGGGGTCTTCATCTCAATCAAGACTTTGATCTTTTCAAGATTTGCCCCTATTCACCGCTAATTGAAAAAGAATCCCAGGAATTTACCTACTCCTACCATGAACACACACTTGGCAGGGTTGAGCTTCATTCGGTACTCGTCCATGGTGTTAAAAGTGTGATCAAGGTCAACCATATGCATCTTAACCTTAAGGCTTTTTGTCAACATGTTATCCACATACACTTCTATGGTTTTGCCAATCTATTCCTCAAACATCTTGTTCACTAGTCTCTAATATATTTCCCTGACATTTTTGAGGTCGAAGGGAATGACTTTGTATCAATATGTTCCTTTGTCTGTGATGAATAAGGTCTTCTCCGCATCGACTAGGTTTATAAAGAGTTGATTATATCCTGAATAGGCATTCATGAAACTCATCAATTCATGAAAATATGTGGCAACTATTATCTGATCGATCCTTGTGAGCGAAAATATGCCTTTTGAATAATGTTTATTCAAATTGATGAAGTATTCACACATCTTCTATTTACCATTAGGCTTTGGTATGATGACTGCATTAGCCAGCCACTCTGGGTAGACCACTTCCCTGATGAACTCAGCCTTATCTAGTTTTTTAACTTCATCTCTTATTACTCATACTTTTCTCTGGAGTAGATTTGCCGCCTCTGTCTAACCGACCTTACTTATTCATCCATATTCAGCTTATGGTAGCGAATCTTTAGATAAATTCCTGGCATATCCTCATGACTCCAGGAAAAAATACTTGGCTTCTCCCTCAATAGCTTAATCAACTCATCCTTTATTTCTTTCTTCAAGGATTTTCTAATTTGAATGATTTTTTTTAGCTCGTCCTCATTGAGGATGATAAATTCCACCTCCTTGGTAACTTCACCTTTCTTTAATTTCGTCTCGTCCCTTGTATCGAGAGTATCAATACTATAAGTGGTGGTGGATATTTTATGACCTTCTCTCTCTTCAGATGAGTTAAAGTAACATTCTCGTGCCACTATTTGATCACCCAAAACTTCCTCTATTCCATAAGAAGTTGGGAATTTTATCGTTTGGTGTACAATAGAGCGCACTGCCTCAAATTCCTTGAGGGATACCCTTCCCATTATAATATTATAAGCCGAATAAACATTTTCATCCATTATAAAGAAGTTATTCTTTTTTGTGAGGTGCCTCGGCCATGTCCCCATACACATATCCATCTTATATACCCCCAGGGGATGGACTTTTTCACCACTGAATCATATCAAAAGTGTTATGGGACAAGTCTTTTCTTGCTAAGCCCAATCCGTTTAAGCATTCCCAAAACACCACTTCAGTCGAACTCCCTTAGTTAACGAATATTTTGGAAACGTCATATCCATGCACTCTTATTGTTATCACTAGTGGGTCATCATGAGGGGCCAGGATCCCCTTGAAGTCTAACCTTGAGAAACATATCACCAAGATGTCCATATCCACCTTATTTCTTTTACCTGGCTTGGATTCAATAACAATTGAGTTTACCACTTCATTTTACAGGCCTGCTTTCGCCTCTGTGATATGGGCCTTCCTGTCGGACACATCTTTTTCGTCACCTACTAGACCTTCACTCAGAAAGAGATCATATGTATCCGACCCTTAGGTGCAGGTACCTTTGGCAAAAGATCAAGGTTGAACTCCTCATCATCATCAGAGACATCATAATTCCCATCTAGGCTTATCATCTCGTCTCCTCCTGGTGTCATCTATGTTACCTCAACCCTCGCTTTTATTAACATATTTTTTGAGCTTTCCTTGCTTTAACATTTTTTTAATCTCATCCTTAAGTGCAAAGCACTTATCCGCTGTGTGGTCATGATCCTGGTGGAACTCGCACCACTTGCTCTTATCCCTTTTATGAGGAGGGGATCTTAGCTTTTCTACCCATCTGAGAGATTGATCATCTTTGATCTCATTCAATATCATATCTAAACTGACCGTCAATGGAGTGTATTCAGAGAACTTATCATTCGTCAATTTCTTTTTACCTTCCTTTCCTTTAGATTTCTGGGTTTTACTCCCACTTGCTCCTTTATCGTCGTCTCCCCGGTAGCCATAACCTCCTCTGCATTCATGACCCTCCTGGATATGGCAAGGAGTTCAACCATAGTTTTTATTTGATCTTTATCCAGCTTCTATAAGAGTTTTCCCTTCTGTAGTCACCCCACGAGGGCAGTCATAGCGATGCTTTCCTCGTATTATTTTACTTCCAACTTTTCTTTGTTAAATTGGGCTATATATTCTCTTAGAGACTCATTTTTCCCTTGCTTAATGTGCAGTAGATGTGGGGTCTTCTTTGGAGAATTCATTCCAAAGAAGAAATTATGGATAAACCTTTCGACCAACTATTTAAAATTCTCAATAGAGTTCTTGGGGAGAGAGGTGTACCATACATGTGCAGCACCAGTAAGGGTTCTTGAGAAAGCTTGGCATATCATCTCATCAGAAACCGAATAGATGTCATCTACCGACTCGTACAATTCTACATAATGAACAAGGTTTGCGCTCCCATTATACTTTGGCGTGACAACCGGCGGCTTGAACTTGGACGGGGTTGGGTAGTTTACTATTTTTGCAACAAATGGTGACTCTTTCATGTAACCCCTCTGTTGGGGGTCTCGACTCTTTAAGATATCACTAATTTTGTCTTTAAGTCTCTGTATGGAGCTGTTCCATGGATTTTTGTCCACTACTGTATTACCTCCCTCGGTTGTAGTAACATTATCCCCAGCCCCTTCTATGTTGGCTAGGATTTACATAGGTTCTTTGTTAGCTTTCTTTTGACGATTGTTAACCTCTCTTTATTCTTTAACTCATACCTGTGGAGGATGACGATCAACACATCCTCTATTTCTCCTAGAGTCCGCAATGTTGCGTGACCTAGAGAGTCCATCTCGTAGATCACCAACTGGACCGAGTCTATCGAAAGCTGACCCTTTACTCAATCCGTCAATTGCTGAAGCCCTAGGTTGTCCATCATATCTCAGCCTCCCACTTTTTCCTCTGCTAATCGACATTAGATGCACTATATCTCTATAAATTTCATAGGGTTCCCAGTAATCATCCTCATCACAACACTGGTCATCTTGGAATTCCTAGCCTTGTTTTCTCAAGTGCAATCGCATAGGGTCGGCCATGTCTCCGCATCTCTAATGTTGTGGCAGAATAAATTTGCAAGTGAACTAATGGTGTTAAAACAAGTATATAAGTGAAGAAGGAGATGCGGAGAAGAGGAGTAAGACTATAATATAAGTGGTTAAGCCATTAGCTTACTCCACTTTGCAGGTGAGTATAAATTTCAGTATAAAAATGGGCTCTAATGGACTTACTGATACAATTCTCACAACTTTCTCTCTTTATTGTAACATGAACAAAGCTTAGGCTAGGGGTTTGAATATTTTTATCCTTTACACTGATGAAGAATATGAGTATATATAGTGTCTGGAGTGTGTACTGTACTCCCAAGCATGTGTATAATGTATTTTCTAATAAGGATCAGCCACTTGTCACTAGCACATGTAGGTCATGATGATGAAATATTTCCTCACATGTGAGGGAGATCTTGATATAACAATTTTATGCATGCGGGATCTGTAACTCATTCATACTCCTCCAAGTGTGTTCCAATCCACACGCTATGCTAGGTGTCAACTATCGACCATTCGGACCAGGCTGAGGTCGAGTTGTCAAGTTTGATACTCTGATGGTAAGTTAACTATTGTGTTAAGCCTAGTCTTTGTTCAACCCCAGTCTCCATGTGATGTATGAGGCCAAGGGAATTTGAGTCATAAGATCAATGATACATATATCATTGATTGTGTTCTGATACGAGGATGAGACCTTTTGTGATGGGCTTGAGGCCGAGGACGAGGCCCTTTGTGATGGGTTCATAGCTAAGTCGTAGTTTTCCCAAACTGATGGTCTACTACTAGTTGGCCTAGGCCGAGGGTGTATATCTGAGGGATGAGGTCATACTTGGTATATCAATACTCTTTAACACCATATTCTCCGAGGAGAGCACCAATAACTTGTGTACGTTACATAACTGTGTCCGATTTTGGTCTCGACCAATGTCTTCAAATATTCAACAAAATAAATCTTCTTTAAAGTGGAAAAAAATCTTTTCTTCCAAGGAAATGGAACCACTTAGTAACCACCAACTACAATATATAATGTGTGAGGATATCATGTGGTTGAAAAATATGTAATGAAGGGTTTGGTCTCTCTAAAAACTCATAAAGTGTTTTTAAGAATTTTGAAAGAAGACTATATTGAACTATTTTGGAATATAATTTGTCAAAACAAGCTTGAATATGAAAGTCTAGATTTCTTTGATTCAATAATGAACCAAAAATAAACTTTAATAACACAATGATAAGGTAAAAGAATTTTTATTTTGAAAGCTAGAATATTTTCTCTTTAAAAATTCGCTTATCATTTTATTTAGAGCAATTTAAAAACTCTCGATTATGTACACAATTGTATAAAGACAAGTGGGATATAACTCTAGAAAATCAAGTCCATAAGTCAAGGAAAGATCAATTTGGCTACCTATGTATGATTTTGTCTTGGAAAAACTACCAAAGAAATCTTTTGGAAAGATATTTTGAAAAGAAAAATAATCCTCGAGACTCGTAAACCCCATAGTCAGAAGAAAAGTCTTTATTGGTGTGAAGGATTAATGACACAAGGTCATACCGTAAGATAATGATTTTCACGAGGTCTTCCAAGGGATCACGTCCAATGAAGGAGATATTTTGCGAATGTGAATTTCTACTTCACTGAAGCGATCTGTAACCAATCAAAGTCGCGTCCAGAGCCATAGTTTGCCATATTTGCAAGATTTTCAGAAAACTCAAAATTTTCTTGCCCAGCCTATGATCAAATAAATTCTAAATACAAAGGATGAATTTTAATCATAAGTTTTATAATAGAAGAATATATATCATCATGTATTTTAAAAATTCTTAAATAGCCACAAGCTTAAATTAAAGAATTTTTTGATTTCAAAAAACATTCAACTCAGGGTTGAATCTTAGTCCTCTAGACAATTTACCTTTATCCTAAGCGATTAAATTAGGGAAACAACATGAATGATGCTGTATGAATTTGATGAATATTTTTGGGGACCTATTGGACTATACTCATATTATGTTTTATAAAATGAAATAAGACAATCCAACTAACATTAGGTATATGAGTACACATATACATTGTCAATATCCTCATTTGTTTGTATTATGAAAAAATACACAAAACCAAAACATATAAGTGACTGAATTTGATCTAATACATAAGACATGACTTGACCATACAAAGGCGCATTGGATAGATTAAGTATAATTAAAAGTGTTGTAAATCCAATATGCTAAAGTATTTATTTAATGATATTTTTGTACCTATTTTCCCGTCACACACTGAAATATTTATCAAATATCAATGTGTAATATAAAGAAAAAAGTATGAGCGTAATAAGATGAAACATGTAAGTATAAATTTGAATACATGTGAACATTAAACTAATAAACTTTCTCTTCATTAACTATGAAATTCCCCTCAATAAATATGATATATCATACTAACACTCTCCCTAACCCAACAGATCAAAGGCTATGTATTGACCCTATGTACAAAATTCTCCCCATTTTGTCATAAAAGAGACAAAGGAAAGAAATAATAATATAATGAGATAAATATAATTCAACAGTTTAATAAGGCCCCGTTTGGTTGTCCCAAAAATATAAATTGACCAATTTATAAATTGTCTCAATTATAAATTGATCCATTAATTGTGTTTGGATTTATTAATGAAATGGTTTATTAATTGTCCCATTTTAGCTCATGTGTAAAATCTGAATTTGGATCATTTCACGAAAAACGTGAAATGCATACATTTGAAATATGAATCACATAAAGTGCATACTTCTATCTCTCTTTCCATCCATTTACTCCCATTCTCCCTCCCCCATAATTTGTTTGTATCTTTTTTTATCATCGAGCCTTAATATTAATTTTACATTACCAAACATTGCATCAAATTGTATTTAAAATAATTTCAAATTTACTAATTTACAATTCACTAATTCACAATGAACCAATTTACATAATCAAACAATTTATGTAACCAAACAGGGCCTAAGAGTACACATGCTAATCAAACTAAAAAAATGATAGTAATATGTGATAAAATAGGTCTAAGAGAATCATATCTCACACATGGAAAAACACAATTTATTAAAGCAAAGATGTATGAAAAACTCATGCTAAAATATAATAAGCATGTAAAACAAATTAGAGTTATAGGATATATGCAATATATAAGCTAATAAAGTTAAATCATAAATATTAAACAATAAACCTCTTGAAAAATAGATCATACTTTTCTTTCCTAATCTACATTAGAGCCTTGATATCCTAAACACTCCACTAAACATCCTTTAAGGTGTCCCGAATATGGCAAAGTTAAATGTTTGTGTTCCATTGACACTCATCAAACAACTATGAAGAGGAAGAACCTAGAGACGAAAGTATAAGTTGATGATCCTCTAAGGCGGGTGAAAGTCGATAACAAAGTAACGACAATATTTAGATTCCATCTCTTCCAAATATGAATGAGACTTAGAATGATCATCGGGATCAAAATATGTATGAGAAGAACGAGGAGCATATGGAGGCATGACATGCGGTGGTGTAGGGATACTGGTGTAGTTACCTAATTGAGAGATAGATTGGTAGTATGACATAACTATGATCTTACCCTCAAGTTATTCCAAACTTTTTCTGGAAGATCTAGAGACCTTAATTCTCGACACAAATGCTCAATTATATTATCTAAGGGAAAAGCATGAGTCTTCATAATGTCTTTAGAATAATCCAAGATATGATCAAATACATACTCGTCAAATCCGCACTATAGCTTTTTTAAATCACATACAAGTAGTAAAGATGATAAAATGAAATCCTGTGAGGGTGAATAATAGGAAAAATATTTGAGGACATTATTATATTAAGAATACATAAGTCCTTGGCCAAAAATACTTAGGGGAAACTCTTTCTAGACCAAATATGGAAATATCCATCACTCAGATATGATATCACCTCCTATATTGAAAGACCTTGTGTAATAGTACCAACATGGTATGAATGACTATATTCTTCATTAATATTGTAGTTATGCATAATTATCTCAATGGGAATAACTGTTTTCATTCCATGGTCATCCCATTATGTCCTTTCCTTTTTCTATAATGTCATAAAATTCTCTAACCAATTTGGGATAGCATTTCTCAGTTTAAGAATAAATAATAAACAAATCAAACATCTCTATAAATTGAGGAACAAGAGTCTCAAAAAAGAGTTTCCAAATAAAGTTAATGTTCCTAATTGTTGATACCAAAAATTATCTTGCTACGTGGATCAATCATATAAGAACATGTGTCATACATATGGTCATTAATCCAGGTCATCATGGGCAAATTACCGACCAACTAATGGAATGCCGACCAATAGGTTAAAGGAGACTGACCAACACCAAGAAGACCGACCAACAATGACAGCAAATCGTCGACAGTTTTAAACATAATAAACATTGTACAAATGTAAATGCCTATGTTTTAAAGTAATTCCATCCTTTAATATTCCAAATCTTGTACACCCTCAAAGGGATATAAATACATTGTAAACCCTACAACCAAGGGACATGAGAAAAAGAAGATGAGGAAATTGAAAAAGACCAAAGCAATACACAGCAATGGACGTAGGATTTTCTCTTAGACGAACCACTTTAAAAATCCTTTATCTCTTTTATTCATTTTAATCCATGATCAATTAATTAGGTCAGTCTAGTTTTTTGCATCAACAGATTGGCGCCGTATGTGGGAATGTATTTTTAATCATTCTCATTCATTCAAATAACTAAATCGAAGATATTCGTGAATCAAGTCTCTAGAACGATGGCATTTCTCCTGTTCTTTCGACCCAATCAGAAGTGAATGAGTTAACTAGAATTTTGGCTAGTCTTGTAAGAGGCCAAGGGGCTATACATGACACTATCAGGCAATTTTTGCAAACTCTTCAAGCTGGAGAACCTGCCCTGTCTACCCGTGGAAATATGCCACCACCACCACCACCAAGAGGTGGCAGGACAAGTCAATTAAGAACTACAGGGGACACATCCTATCATCTAGGATCAAATTAACAGTCCAGGGCGTCAGTATCTTTCGATACCCAGCCCTACTCTCCAAAAAGGCTAAGCGCCTTAAAAAGGCTAAGACGTGCTTCTCCCTTTAATCATTTGGGATCTAGGGGGAATAAAAATGTTCCTAGGGAAATGTTGGGAAACAATTGACGACCATCTAATAGATAGGAAGGATATGCCCATTCTAGATTAGACGATCGATGTACTACTCGGGCCAAGCAATAATCCCAAGAGGAGAGTTCAGCGAACAACAGAACAAGAAGATATAGGTCTAATTCTAGTAATAACGCTTGGAAATATTCTATTCAGAGATTGGAGGATAGGCTAGGAGAAATGGCTAAGGCCAAAAACCCATTACAAAGAAGCTTTGTAAAATGATCTCCCTTTATGCAAGAAATTGCAGATTTCTCCACTCCAACAAAGTTTAAAGCTCCAGTAGTTACACCCCAATACGATGGGAAAACTGATCCAGTCCTCCATATAGAACTACCAAGCAGCAACTGATATTTATGTGGTTCCCGATAAAATGAGGTGTGGAGCATTCTATGGAATAATTACTAGGTCTACCCAAATCTGGTGCAATAGACTTCATCGGGGACAGATCTCCACCTTCCACCAGTTGGACAAGATATTTATTGGTAACTTTTATTTTATGGCCAAGCCTATAAAAAGTGTGGCACATTTTCTTAGTGTACGACAGAATGAAGGAGAGAGCACTAGGAACTATGTCACTCATTTCAACAATGAGAAGCTGGAGGTTATAGATTATGAGGATAAAACTTCTATAACATCCCTTATGAGTGGATTTCTCCCAGAGAAGCTTTGTTATACACTTGCCAAAGATCCCCCAAAGAACATAGTAGAATTGATGGCCAAAATAACCAAAATAATGAATGCCGAGGAAGTAATAGCAGCTAAGAGGAGCTCGGGAGTAAAAGTTGAGGGCAAAATGACAAGAATGATCACAAAGATTCCAAGGAGCACAAAGAGTTAAAACAAAAAGGAATTATAGAAAAGGTCAAGAAGTATCACAATTACACTCCATTAACCATGGGCATTCATTATTTATTAGAGGAGATCAAACACAACAAAGATGTGCGTTGGCCTGATAAGTTGAGGAGTTCCCCTACTAAGAGGGACAAAACTAAGCTCTGTGAGGTCCATAAAGACCATGATCACACGACAGATCATTGCATTTCCCTTCAAAATGAGATTGAAACTCTAATTCGAAGGGGATAATTGAATCAGTTTGTTGATCGGCAGAATAATTAGGGATCTCAACACATATCGAAATCCCCATGCAGACCTAGAGAGGAAAAGAAGAAGGATCATGAAGATGACCAGGATGATGATCCCGACTTGCCCAAAAATCCTTGTCAACCTGAACGCGAGATATTCACACTCAGGTTTGATGCTTTTGATTGCCAAATGATTATAAGTGGAGATGAAGAAGGATGAGATCATACACCAGAGCAAAAAGCTTACCTCAATCAGGCTCAAGTTTGCTCGTACATATAGAGGATTAATCTTATCGAGAACGACAGACCAAGAAATGTTATTAAAGACAAGCTGGTAATAGGCTTCTCTAAAAATGATCTATTATGAGTAATGTACCCCCATGACGATCTTCTGGTAATTAAAATCAGAAAGGAAGATATCATTATCTCTAGAGTGTTAGTTGATAATGGAAGCTCGATAGATATCATGTTCTCTATCCTTATTTCAGTAGCTTGAACTTTAAGCTCAGCTAGTTAGAGCCCTATCATCCACCATTAATAGGTTTTGTAGGTGAGAAAGTCTTCCCTTTGGGGACTATTAAGATGCAAGTAATGATTGGCACATGGCCAGCTAGTGGAATAGAGAAAATTCGTTTCTTTGTAATGGATAAAAATGTCCATTCGATTTACAATATAAATAAGGGAAGAGTTGGAATAAAGAAGTTAGAGGAAGTACCCTCTACTGTTCATCAATGCTTGAAATTCCCAACCAATTTTGGTGTAGGAGTTGTCAAGGGTGATCAAAAAGTAGCTCGGGAATGCTACTACTCATCTGCCAAGCAGGAAGAGCAAGAAGAAACAAACACGAAAACCACCATGTATAAAGTGGACACCTCTGAACCTAATAAAGAATCAGAGGTTGAAACCTTAGATCTAAAGAAGGAGACAGAGTTGGTAAAGGGTCAGATTGTAGAGGCAACAAAAATCATTTTGTTAGATGATGACAAACCAGAGTGCACTACTCAAGTGGGAATAACACTAGATCCTATTCTTAAATAGGAACTAGTGAACTTCCTTAGATAGAGAAAATATGTGTTCGCTTGGAGTAACGAAGATATTCCAGGAATTGATCCTAGCTTCCTTTGTCATGAGCTCAATTTTAATAAAGAAATCAATCCAGTCAAGCAAAGACAAAGCGTGTTAAGCCCCAAGAAGAACCAGCCATACAGGAGGAAGTTGAAAAGCTTCAGAAAGTAGCCTTCATTGACGAGGTGAAATATTCAGATTGGTTGGCCAATGTAGTGATGGTCAAGAAGAAAAAGAACTAGTGCATAATGTACGTAGAATTCACAGATCTTAATAAAGCATGCCCAAAGGATCACATTCCTTTGTCCCAAATGGATCAGCTTATGGATGCTACCTCGGGATATGAGTTGCTCATGTTTATGGATGCTTATTCTGGTTATAATAAGATCAAAATGAAGCTTAAAGACAAGGAAAGAACTTATTTCATTACTCCCCGAGGAACTTACTATTATAATGTTATGCCTTTTGGTTTGAAAAATGCAGGTGCTACGTATCAGATCAAAATGAAGCGTAAAGACAAGGAGAGAACTTATTTCATTACTCCCCGAGGAACTTAATATTATAATGTTATGCCTTTTGGTTTGAAAAATGCAGGTGCTACGTATCAAAGCTAGTGAACAAGGTCTTTGAGGATAAAATAAGCAAAAATATGGAAGCATACGTAGATGATGTAGCTCCAAATTTAGATTCTAATATAAGTATGCTAGTAGAACCTATGTATTCATTGGTAATTGATACTAAATTTAGATTTTCATCTAAGTGTGTCAATATAACTAATTAAAGAGAAGAAATCATTCACATCATGAAAATAACCACAATGAGAGAATCAACAAGATAATGTAATCAAATGCTTTTTCATTCATTGGAATATTGATTACATAATTGTGTTTACAAAATAAATGCATGGCATTATTCTAAAGGGAGTTTCCCCTTAGCTTTGGAAACTAGATCCATGCCAGCTGGAGGGTCATCTAAACTATAAGGAGAATTAATGAAATTAAAGTCTTGAATCATTCTCATATAATTGTTGCTTGGCCAGTCTAGCAGATGAGGAGGTCGCATGATTTCCAGTTCATCGTGCATCTCAGAGTCTCCCAGATACTTATAAATAAGGCCCTGGGGAAATGTGGTAGCAGGAATATAGTTAACATCTAGTCTAAAGCGAGGATATTTAAGGTCTAATAACCTAGGATCATACCAAGGACTATTTTGCTCTACCTTCAACACTATCATATAATTGGTCCAACACCATTTATTGAAACTGGAAGGTCAGCCTCTTAACTTAGTGATGTAATTTCTTCAGCACTCCATCCTTAGCTTACATCTGAGAAGACTGACTGGCAAGTTGCTCAGAGCAAGTTTGAAGCTTTTGGGACATCTTAGTAATTGATTGGTTTTTGGCCTTCAGTTGGGCAGCTTGGTTAGAGAGATTTTGTGTAATACCCCGTATTTTTATGCTATATTTAATTTGGGGATTTATTAAATTTAATGAGAATGTTTATTTAATAAAAATACGAAAATTAATTATGTTATAATTATTAACGTGTCGAGAGTTAGTAATTATGGTAAACTGTTTTATATTACTAATGAGCATAGTGATATACTATATTGGTTATATTAAATGTCATACGTGAATTAAATGACTATTTCGGAAATTTAAGTTGGGACGTGCCTGTGTCACGTCGGGACTAATTTTATTAATTAAAAAGTAAATATTTTATAAGTTGTTCGTATGGTCGTTTTGAGTGTGCCAACGCGTCCGGAAGGGTCAAGATAGTCGGAAAAGTTTACCCGGGGGTTTAGTTTGGGTCTCGGGGTGTTTTTAGGCCAAATTAGTGACCCGGTAGGGCATTTTGGTCATTTTACAAAATAGGGTAATTAAACCCACGAATTTTAGCAGCCTTTATCAGCTGGTTAGGCTAGCCATTTAGGGTTAGAGCATTCAGAACCCTAGAATGTCCATTGGAGAGGAGGGGAGAGACCTTTCAAAGAGATTCAAGGCCAAAACACCACCGTTTGCACCGCCGTCACCACCAACGCGTAGATCGCGAGGAGGAGAACGCAACCACACCATAATCAACAGGAAATCAGACTTTTGAAAATCCCAGGCAAGTGTTTAACTTGCATATTTCGTTAGTGCAATGTTCATATTAGTTTAGGATTAATTAGGAATGTAATCCATGTAAGAAAACCCCAAAATTTTGATAGGAAGTTGCATGTAGAGAAGATTAAAACCTTATGCTGGAAACTTTTGATGATATAGATGTATTACCCACGAATTTTTGATGTTATATTAGGAAGAAATTCTGGAGAAAAACTGAATTGAATCATAGTTATGAAAACTTTAGGGTTCTTGATGTTTAGATGAGATTTTGGGTTGTTTAACCATGATTAATGATGTATACACGCATGCTGAACGTTAAAAACGTCTGGAATTATGTTAGTATTAGAATTTATGGGTCGATTAGTGTTGGAAAATATGGAATTTGATGAAGAATTTTGATGAATCCCGTAACTGCAATTCTGCAGAATTTTTTCCCAGACCTGCTTGATCGATCGATCGAGCATAAAGCATCGATCGATCGAAGGTTCGATCGATCGAGCCCCAAGCTTCGATCGATCGACCCCTCCTGGCAGACTCCTATTTCCCTTGTTTAATTAGTTAAATTAAGTTTATCGTGAAATAATCTTTGGGCATCTTAAATAAAATGATTTGGGAGACATTGAGGACCAGTAGGGTATATGGATAAATGTTAGAACCTTTAATATTCAACGAGAATGATATTTATGGGATATTTACCCTAGGTTGTTAGATTTATAAATTTTAAAGGGTGAGGTGCGTAAGAGAGTTACGTTGGAATCTAATAAAGTCACTTACTGAATTTCAGATTTGTGGGGTCATAATCCACGAGTGTTAGGTAATAAGTGAGAAAACCCTTCGAGTTAAGGTTAGGAATAAAACCTTATGCGAAATTCTTTAAATGTGAGATTAAGAATAAACGGTATAATTACGGGTGATGAGAAGAACCTATATTAATATGATAAAGTGGTATATTTATATGATTGTGTGTACATATATTATATACATGTGAAAATCATACCCACGCTACTTGCTATCCCTGAGGTTTCCGCGCTGGGACAAGTCTTATCTCGATGGGACCTTTATGGGGGATATTGACTTGTACCCTAGAAAATAGATGTCCTTGGTACAGGCTATCGATGTGATAGTTCAGACGGTCCTAAGAGACGCCGGCATGTGCCACCCTCTTAGAGACTTGGAATCTATGCTTCGCCTCAATATTGTTTGTGTATTTATGTTAATACAATTCGAGAGTGATTCCGAATGTATTCCCCTTAATATGAGTGATATGGGGCTTTGGATAGTGGAAGTATGCACGCACCATAGTTTATTTCGGGGTGCAGTTATATATATATATTATACGAGTAATTAATATATATATATATGAGATTATGATATTTGAAACTGTCTACTGAAATTTGATAAGTAGAACATAGTTGTTGACTCATATTATTAAATACTTGTTTTGAAAAAGTATAATATGTCACGGTAAAACTTTATGGATTTTATAATGTTAAAATAGAGGACTTTGATTACTGTTTGGAACATTCTTTTAAAATGAAATCGTGAATTGTAAATCTTGCGGGTAATCTAAGTTAAGTTAAATATTTTAGAAAGTCAAGTGCGATATCTGATAAAACGAACCGTTGGGAAGGTTAGTACGATAGGTGTGCACATTAGAAGAGAGGTGAGTATTTTTCTCAAGAGAGAGACGCACTAATATGTTGTTGCATTGACTTGTATCAATTTAAATACTTGCTAAACGTATTTTAAATCAAACACACTTTCGGGCTCTAACCCGTTTCTTTTTCTCTCTGTCTCTTGTATATATATATATGTATATTTTCAGGTGCCCATCCACAGGGGCGTCTTGCTTAGGATCCCTTGAGAAGAACGAGCTGCAGCTTAGGTGGGAGTTGCAGGTCACTTGAGTAGACGACTTCTGTTATTGACTCCACTCCTATTACTCTCATTTATTGGGCACGTGTCGCCCCTTTTCATCATTTCATTTGTTGTTGGGATTTTTATATTTCAGTTATTTCCAGTATTGTTCTATGGGATTTATTCAGGATGGATTTGTGGTTTTAGTTCCAATTGTTGACATTCGATTGATGAATGGTTTATGTTATTTAGATTATTGTGGTGTGATTTCTTAATTGTAGAAATGTTATTTTAATTAAATAAATCTTGTTCGTTAATTAAAATTTGGAAAGTTTGTATGAAAATGTTTTTGACACTTAGCTTAATTATTTAGGGTGTTAAATTGGAAAATCTATTTTTATCGACAGTGATGCTGAGAATGAACCAACTGTTTACCTTGTTTTAATTTAATAAAGGAGTGATCGCCCGGTATTTAATTAGGCGGGGTGTCACAGTTTGTTAAGTCCTACCCTCATCTATGGTACCTCGGCCTGGTCTAATTATTGCTCGGGAAGAAGATGCAGACTTTGTATTTTTTAGTACCTCTAATTCTTTTATTAACCTGGTATTTTCAGCCTCCAAGAAAGAATGACCTTCATCGGTAGTAGAAACAACATTAGAAGAAGACTTCAAATCATTTAGCTCATATCTTAAATTATTGTTCTCCTCCTCTAACAACTTGGCAATAGCTCTGGATTCCTCTACATTATGGTTGAGCAAAAATTCATGTCTTCAAAAGTGAGAAGAAATTTTTTCTAACTTATGTTCAAAGTCCTAACCTTCACTCAAGGCCTTGTACTTCTTATCATAGCTATCATGCAAAAGAGCATTGGCCTCCTTATGCTCATCTTGTAGCTCTTCAATCATTTCATAGTGGGCAACATTATTGGCCACTGCCCGATCAAGAAGGCATTTCAGATAAAGATAGGCTTCCTTGGCTTGCTCAGATACACCTTCCCCAAGAAACTTCTGTAGATCTTCCTCGGTCAGAGATAAATGACTATCTTTAAAAAGTTTGTTGCATCTCTTGAGTAGCTCGGAGTTAGTAGAGGAGAAGTATTCCAGTTTATCCATGAACTATTAAAAGCAAGAAAAATATCCAATCAACAATTGAGTACAAAGTATAGAAAAAAAATATTTCTTTTCATTGATAAATTATTAAGTAGATATACGTTAACAGAAAGAAAAGAAAAAATACAAATTCAGAAGAAAAGAAAAATAAAGCCTTCTCAGAAAAATCTACACCTTCTTCATGTCTGGGGCAGGTTCAGCAGAAGTAGAAGTAAGAGGAGGCAAAGGAAGATGGCTAACAGATGGAGGAGCAGAGGAGTCAACAACCAACACCATAAGGGATTCACTTGAACCCCTATTATATTCAATCTCCTAATCCATGTTGGGAGGAGCCCCTGGATTATATCTGAGGAAGAGTTCAAAATCTTAAGGGGTACCGATCTCCATTAGGGATGCTGACCAACCATCCTTGAAGCATTTCTTCTTCGCAAATTTAATTTGCAAAGAAGCAGCCCCAATGGCTTTATCCCAGCCCTTGTTGAAGACAACCTCCCCAGCCTTAGCTCCTTTGGGACTCTCAACAATGAACAGAGCCTTCTCAGCGTCTAAATTCTTTTACAGCTTGGTGGTAGCTTTTTCAGCATCCAAGTCCTTTCGCAGATCAACAACTTGAACCCGAGCTACCATTGCATCTTCTTCTGTAACCCTTAATTTTTCCTCCTATTTTTTATGCTTATTGGCCAGTACTTGTTGGGAGTCAATCACTGACTTCTTAAGCTCATCAAAAGATTCTTCAACCTCTTATGAAGAAGAATGTAAAGCATCATCCTTCTCCAACATGTTGTTGAAGTCATCAAGAAACTACAAAAAGAAAACAAGGCGAGTTAAGGTCAGAAAATATCAAATAAAGAGATAAAGAAGGAAATATAAATTACCAGAGCTAGGCTTTGAGCAGCCCTTTCAGAACTTTTTGATCGGGGCAGTGCAACTGCAGCACACCTATGGTCTGGCAAAAGTTCCAAACTTTATAAATTGTCTAACCAAACCAAGCCCAAGAGCCACTGGTGAGCCAAAAATAGATAAATCAACCAACTCTTGTTGTTCGATGTTAGTTGAAGACCCTTTTTCCAGCCTAGAAGGGAGTCCTTTTTTTAACCTCTTGAGTTGGCTTTCATTATCTTTCTCGACTGGAAGATTCTTTCAAACATCCTTCTTATTGGATGAGGGCTTCTTCCCAGCATCCTCTTTATTTTTAGCTCCATCAAAATCTTATTTGGAGGAGCCAGTGATAGCTACGTCACCAAAAATATTGGGAAACTTCCTCTTCCCCATGGCAACAGCAAAATATAAGTCTGAATCTTAAGAAGAGGAAATAATAGCAGGATCACCACTGTCAGATGCAGTGGTAGAGGATGTGGAGATAAGATATTGATCAAGGTTGATTAAGGGAGAGGGTGCAACTATAATTGGTCAAGCAACAAAGGAGGTGATGGCGTTCCTATACTATAATAAGTACGAGGCTGATCTGGTGTGCTTTTCCCCAAATTTCTGATGAATGCCCCAAATGAACTTCAACTCCCTAAGGTTGATGTCACTCTCCTTAGGACACTTTCTCTTTCAATCAATTGCAATTAAAAGTCAAAAAAGTATACATCAAAATTAGTAGTTAGAAGAATATGTAGAGAAACACAAATAAACAAATGCAACCTATCCCATTGCCACTTGGTGGACACCTAGGCCCCTGGTACTCAGTATTCCCAGTCAAAGGAGCATGTTGCCAATTTTTAACAACTAATCCATGTTCGAAGTAATCTCTATTGGAGTCAGGAAGGTTAACTACTAATGCTTTATTCACAGCCCTAGTTTTCAAATAGAAAGTGGTATCTCTAGTTACCCACTTATAGCAGAACATAATTTCTGGGATCCCTAGATGGTTCCCATTGAGTTGGTTTAACATATAAACTCCATTAACTACCCTCCAGGTATTGGGGGCTACTCTTGCAAGGACGATATCAAAATACTGGCAAAATTCAAGACAAAATGTATTTGGGGGAAAGATAAACACATATTCAACAATAAAAATAAAGGGAAACCAGTGACCCTCTGCTAATGAAAAAACATCAGCGAGAAAACTGGGATGTTCAAGTTCTACCCATTAAGGAGTATTCCATTCATTTCTAAATTCATCAAGAGAAGTAACAGGATAAACTATGATTGATGAAGAAGGAAAAGAGAGAAGAAAAAATTCTCACAGAATTAAGGATTCAGCAAGAATAGAAGAACAGAGAGTGATCGCACAAGAGAGAGATAGAGAGAGAGCTTGAAGACACAATGGAAAAAAAAACTCAGAAATTTTGAGGTAAGAGATGATCACGGCTTTTATCGCCTTAATAGGTTGCCTCGAAAATTAGAAAGGTAATGATTAAAAGGAAATGTCGATTGAACTGTTGACGATTAAAGACAGAAAATACATATTTACCCAAAAATGATTTGCTAAAGTTATGGATAATTACAAAAATACCATACTCATTTTATTTCGATAGTTAAAGTCATTAAATTTACAAGTATGGGAAGTCGGTAACCGACCAAGCCTCAAAATTATTACCCAGGCAACTTTAAGAGCTAAATTATCCATACTCTTGTAAAAACTTCAAGCATGAAACATTGGGGGCTTCTATTGATTTAAAAATATCCATCTACGTGTACCAATCATATAAGAACACGTGTCATCCATATGGGAAATAATACAAGTCAGTAAGGGAAAGTTCCCAACCAACTGAAGGAATGCTGACAAACAGGTTAAAGAAGACCGACCAACACCAGGAACAATGACCGCAAATCGTCAACAGTTGTAAACGTTATTAACATTGTATAAATATAAATGTCTATGTTCTAAAGACATTTCATCCTTTAATATCCCAACTCTTGTACACCCTCAAAGGGCTATAAATACATTGTAAACCCTACCACCAAAGGGACATGAGAAAAACGAGATGAGGCAATTGAACAAGCCCAAAGAAATACACAACAGTAGACGTAGGCTTTTCTTTTAGCTGAACCACTTTAAAAATCCTTTGTCTCTTTTATTTATTTTTATATGTGATCAATTAATTAGTTCAGTCAAGTTTTTTGCATCAACACTAATGTATAGAGCGCTAAGGTTATTGTTTAAGAAATTTAATATGAGTATTGATGTATGTCGAGGAATGTGAGCTTGATTTGGGATCCATCAAAATAACTAGAACATCACGAATCAATATAAAGCAAAAAAAATCCTATGAAAAAATGAATATCAAAGATAAACCAATGATCCTATATAAAAACACGTGAGACATTTTATGTAAGACAATGTATCAAACAATCATGAACTCTCATATATACTTGAACCTAGAGTACCAAAGTCCTAAATAGGTAGAGCCATGTAAGAAATTAGAAGGCCAAACACAATAATAACTACTATAAGACAATGAATATCATATCAATACAAAAAAAATTATCAATCATAGGCAAAAATTCAGCCACAAACCAAAAACTACAACACCGAACCCTAATATCTAACAAATATGAAATCAATAAAATTTAGGAAGAATACTTACCAAAATGATGAGGAATAGCTTAGATATAGGAAAAAAAATACACAATCTTCCAAGATATGGATCATGTAGGAAGAGATAGAAAAAAAGGTGAAGAAATCAATTAGTTTAGAAAAATGAGTACAGTTGCAAATTGGTTTTGAAAAAGAAAATTAACTAATTCCAGAAGATTTTGCGGATGTGAAGCCATATGTTCAATGATGAAAGATCTTTGCGAATGAAAAAATTAAACACCTTATGAGAGTGAGATCCCTCGAAGGTTTCTACCCTATAATAATTAATTACCAATTTAATATTTAATTTCCTTTATAAAACAACAAATGGTATAAATAATTCAAAAAATCTATGCAGCAAAATGTTTTATCAAGATTAGAATCTAATTAATTTTATCTTCTTATTTAAACAAGTGATTCTAATAATGAAAATAGATAAAATAATTCACATAGCACCGGATGCACGAGAAAAAACCCATTAACGAGAAAGAACCTCTGGCTAAAATGAGCGACAAAAAACTATGGTGGAGATATACACAAATAGGAAATAATGACTTAAACCCACACATGCTCTAGATTTCTATCAAATATTTCACACCATATTGTGACACCTCATAAATTTCTTCAATATATTGATCAATTCTAAATATAAATAATACAAGAGTAAAAATAATTAATAACATTCTAAGTATGATTGAGCCAAATAAAATCATAAAGATGATAACAATATTAAAATAAAATAATGAATAAATAAGCAACACATATTAGATACCTTTCAATCCACAATGAAACATAAAATCCATCACGAGAATATAAATAACTCAAATAAACCAACTTATAATATCTAAAAAAATAAATCTGATAACAATATAAATAATCCTTAATACAAATATGACTCATGTTTGAATAAATAAAAACGGATTTCTGAATAAATGAAAGGAAATATTGAAATATAAGTGAGCTACAAACTCGACACCCACATTCTAAGAATAAACTATTGAATGGAATTCAGTGCTAGATAAGTATCCAACTTGAATGGTTAAGTGTGAGGTTGCGTCAGCTACTGCGGCTGCAACTTAGGACTTGTAAAAAAATAGTTCCACAAATAACATAGAACCTAAAAAGTCAATAATTCATAATGACATAACTATATTTAGCCCACAATAATAATAAATTTGATGGGTGTAGAAATCGTAAGTGGCTTCAGAGCCATAGGTGATCCACTACGGACCTCAGACATGTAAGAGGAGAGGCGTGTCAAAGTGTAAGATATTAGTTTAAAGTGGTCCAGAACTTTACAGAGGATCCTTCATCCACTCTCAAAGGTGTTGTACTATTTTTTAGATTGTAAAAGAGTATTATAGTCTTAGAGAACTCTTTAGCGTTGGTCAAGAAAGCCTGAGCTTTTTTGGCCTATGTCAACAATCCAAAGGACCTTAGGAACTAACTAATTAACTTTTCTAAGGGTTACGGAGTATTGATTTAGGGATCAAAAAGATATATAAGATGTGTAAACACTATATATGATCTAAGTTACCAATATAAAGTCACAATATTTGGTTGTGAGTATGAAAAAAAGGGTAAACCACTTGTGAATGCTTATAACTCTTGATTATACGTATATCTGATTGATTGAACGTGACTCCATTTATTAACGTCCCCCATTTATATGAAAACCCTAAAAGAGAGAATGAGTGGACGGTTAAGGCAAGGTTGTGGTGCCTCTAAGGCCTGACAGTGTTAAAAGGGGCCAGAGTATTGGCCAAAGGATTTTTATGTGGTCTATAGTAGTTGTTAGTAGAATTAAAAGTTGATGGGATATTTCAATATAAGTGGATTGGAGTAGTGGTCGTAGATACAATAATATTCAGCTTTCACCTTACCCACCAGACTGGTTGAAGGTACTCTTTCGTAGATCTAGGAGTTTAGAAACTACTATAGGATTTCCATAGGTTATTATCGAGGTGATATTCAAATATTCAACTCAGTGATGATGGTTAAACGACCTTGTGAGGTTATTTCTCTTCGAATCAAGGTCTATGTTGGGCATTAGACTTGGAAAAACCCAGGTGCTTTAGTCTTCAAACATAGTTGAGGAGAAATATCATAATGATTGACCCTTTTTTATTAGGCATAGCCCATCACACTTAGTATGTCGTATAACGCTACAAGTTTGTCAAAGCATTGGAAAGCGTACATCTACAATTAATGATTCGAATTTCAAGTTAACTTCAACAATCATGCCCAACAAGGACGAACTCGGTAAATTAGTTAAGTTCCATTTACATATTGCATAAAAAAGTGTTGGGATTTTTTATAAAGATTAAAATATTTTTCCTTTTATGAAAAATGATTTTTGAAGTATTTTAAATGGATCTTTATCTTTTCAAAAAACATTTTCATCATAAAATCTTTTTGATAACTGTTCTCAGATTCCTAAGAGTGTTTTTTTCTAAGTCCCTATATATTTTAAAACTCTATAAATCGAATCTAGAGATTTGTTCTTGGTCGTTTAATAGAGATCCTATCTCGGTCGAACAAGACCAGGCGTCGTTCGAACGACATTTTAGTTTGTTCGAACGAGATGTATTTTTACTTGACACATCACCGCATTAAAAGTTTTTATAAATAAGGTGTCAGGGTTCTGTATTTCCTGTGGAGAAAATTTTGTTTTGATCAAAATACGTTTTTGAGAGTTTACTTTTTCTCCAACACAATTTTGAGGATTCAAATTTGTTTTTCACAATTCACAAATCCCAGAGAGTTTTTTTTGTGAGTTGATCTATGGAACCCAAACTATACTTTGCCTAAAGTTTAACCTTTGTGAGAAGAACTCTACAACTGGAGAGCCAAGAGCTATTATGGAGGGAGATCCTACAAAGAATCAAGACTGCATGTCTGAGCTGCGTGTCCAAATTGGTACGGTAGCGAGTGAGCCACTGCTGAGTTCTAGCTGAAGCTTTGAAGGTTTGACACATACATCGTGCATTACGCTTGAGGGAAGTTGTATGTAAGTCAAAGGTCGTGTAACCGTGTCAAAGTTCTAGAATATAAAAGGTTTTTTCATGAGTTTTTTTTCCTGAATTACTCTATCACTTGATTGTCAATTTTCATTTACATTTGCATGCGCACGGTCCGATTTGAATTTGAATTTGGTTTTGTTAAATCTGAGTTACCTAATTAAATAAGTGAATCTACGAATTAAATTAATTGATATCACATCGCGTTTACAAACTGGTATCAGAGTGGGTTACTCTAAATTATCGAGTGATCCTGATTTTTAAAGTTTTTTCCCTGATACAATTTGACTACTGACGTCGTCAAACTATTATCAGAGCGGGTATCGCTAATCTATCGCGTTTGATCCTGTTTTCTGAAAATTGTGTTTGAACCTGTTTTTCTTAAAAATGGATTTTGGAGGTTTTGATGATTTTCGAAGTCAACTTTTTGAAAAGTCTAATAGGAAAATTCACATGAACTCCTGTTTTATATCTTCTGTTGAAAAGTGTTCTGACAGGTGTTCGGGTTGTAAGGGAATTGGTCACACGATAGATGAGTGTCCCAAAAATTTCAGGAAGCAATTGAAAAAATCGACGTCTCATGTATCTACCCTTAGTGAGAGTGATTCGAAAGAAGAAGTTTTTTATGCTTCTAGGCAAGAGTTTCCCACCGGTGTGACTAGTGATAAAAGTGAGGACGATGCAAGCGATGATGAGCGTGACTTGTAAACTACTTTCAACAAACTTTATGCTGAATATTTGAAAATAAAGAAAGAAAATTGAAAATTGAAATCCCCTTTGCAAGAGCATGCCTTAAAAATGATAATGATGTTTTAGTTGGAGAACTTAGGGCACGAGAGAAAATTTTGAGAGAGAATCTTGAATATGTAGAGGGTGAGAGAGATGATCTTCGAGGCATGATGGAAGCTATGAAAAAAGAGATTGTTGAGTTTGAGTATTCTAGGCGTTTGCTCGAGTCAAGGATAGGTGAGCTTGAAGATAAATTTAAAGATCGAGTAAGGTGAAATTTGATTTGGAGTTTAGGTCTGAAAAGCTTGATAAGATTTTAGGCACTGTTGAAATAAGAATGGATAGGGGTGGGATTGGTTTTGAAAAATAGGTTACACCCATTCCCACACGTGTGAGATGTAACACCCCGCCCTCCCGGGGAGAGCGGAGCGGAGCGCCACTGTCGATAAAACTAACCAAGTCCACAAGTAACAAGGTATAGAGCATCTAAATAAAATCCACAATATAAAAATTAAAATCCACAAATCTCAATTCTTCAAATTAAATACAACAAAGTCTCTCGAAATAATCAAACTAACTATTTCAAAAGAATATAAATCGCCAATTCTCTATACATAAAAATAAATACAAATCTTCTCTCTCGAATATTCTTCCCAAAATATCCAAGCTAAAAAAATATCCAATTAATCCATAGCGCCCAAATCTGCGCTAGCCTGCCACTAAAAGAAAATATGGGGAAGTACACAATACGACATGAAAGATGCTCAACAAATATATGTTAGCGATGAATAAAGAGTAACAACACGAGTACGAATATTCAAATCAAATGCAAATCTCAAATGATTTATCAATAAATTTCTCAACTCAATGGGTCACCAGGCCTCACCCCATCCGTATATGCTATATCAAGCCATAGCCCGGGAAGAAGGAATTTTGGCGGGTGCCCAACCTTCGTGCCATATTAAAATCTCATGACAACGTGCTCAACGACAACATTAATAATACCACATGAATCAAAATAATTCCAACAATTATTTTTCCAGATTTCCAAGAATTTATCAATTCAAACATGAGTTCAATTAAATATGAATCAACGGAATAAACTCGCGAGATTTAAAGGAGCATATTGTGTAAAACCCCATACCTCAAAATCATCACATGAATCATCACATAAATTCAGCCTCAAAATATGATCGCACCATCATGTTCCTCTCACGAAAATAATCAAATCACGTTCTATCCCCAACACGAGATAACCCCAAATAGTCCTATTTTAAAAACTCAGAAAAATCAGCTCCAAAAATTATTCGAATCATTGATCCGACTTCAGATTTGGATTCTACACGAAAAATTGAGCCAGGTATGTATTTTGAGTTTTTCTTAAATCTCATCCAAATGAACTCAAAAAGGAGATCTAAACATTCCAAATTGGCTCTTCTCATTCCACTCGTTTTTGCCTCTTTGGATTTCGTTTTTGGCCCCTCATTTTCATCTCCCTTTTCTTATAATCACCCATAATATTCCTTATATCTCTCTCTCTCAAACCTTAGCTTGGTGCCTAAGCTAACCTATATTACTATATTGCCCTTTAATATAAAATTGTCAACTTTACATATTTAAATCATTGCAAAATGTCCAAAATGCAATTAAATTTGAATTTAAATATTCAATTCATTTGAAATAAAAATAAATATAATATTAAAATTATATACCATATTCATGAATAAAGCCCTCAAAATTATGGGGTATTACATGAGAGAGCCTCCTAGAATTATTAAGAAAGAAGCACCTAAGTTTGTTAGGAAAGAGCCCCCTAGGCACATCGTAATAGAGTCTCCAAGGATCATTAGGAGAGAGCCACCTAGGCAAATTTAGGGAGCTCCACCGAGGAATTTGAGGAGAGAACCACCTAGGAATTTGAGGATAACACTCACCGCCCGATTTACACTTGCACACATTGCGGTAGGCAAGGTCATCTTAGGCGTTTCTGCTATAAGATTTTGAATGGACCTAGGAAACATAAAGAGAGAGTCACACCGGTTCCCAAAACCCCCATCCTTCGTTACACATCAATTTGGGTTAGGAAATCGGATTTAGAGTCTTATAGTCTTTTTGTGCAAGACTCTCGGTTACTTGCCCGTGATCCCATGTGAGATCTTCTGGATGATTGTGTTGACATTTTTCATATGCTAGTTGTGCTTCTTGATATATCCTTAATAGTGTTATGACTCACTTAGTTGTAGTTTACATTGCTTCTTTTATTGTTAAAACCATGGGGGTGGTCCCTATGTGTGTTTCAAATTAAACCATATTTTCACCAAAAGTTGTTCAACTTTTAATTTGCACCAAACCAAGTTGTGAAAACTCAATTCTTACTTTAAACTAATTTTATCTTGATTAATCATAAATATGCATCTAGTGATTAAAGTAAGTAAATTAAAGTAAAGATTACTCACAACGCTGAATGTACGAGGAAAAAACCCAAAACGAGAAAATAACCTCGGACAGCCCAAGCCAGACAATCACTATAAACAAAGGTTTTACAAAGACATATTAGCCTTACTCAATGACTCGATCCCCACGGGTCTTGACGCTCCTTATGATCTTCTACCGTTCCTTAATATTGCCCATGCAGAAATTTCGTCTTTCACGATACCTGCCCACAACACTGGACTCCACGAATGTCTCGGTGTCCACCGAATGGCTTTGATTCGTTTATGATGTCGAACAAGAAGTCCTATTTTCTTCACTGCAAAATCCTGATGTTCAATTGTAGAACAAACCTTCTTGGTGCAGTAAGATCACGTAAACATATAAGAATGATAATTCGGATCTTTGCAAACTCTAAGGATGTGTTTATGCCTTTTAACCTTAGAAAACATGTGCAAAACTCATACTGAAACGTATACTATTTTTCCAGAATACACACATGCGAAACTCTGATGAAAACACACTTTAAATAGGAATTAAGCACCGCCTCGAAAATAGTGTCATTCGAACGACATAGCCACGTCGTTCGCACGACATAATCATCTCGTTTGAATGAGCCCGCGTATCAGTTTGAATTTTTGTTTAAAACAACTATTCCAAAAGAGATCCAAATTAGTCAAACTCTATTTCGAGCTTATCAGAATAAAAAGTAGTTTAAAACATTTAAAACACTTTTAAAAACATTTTAAAATATTTTCTTTATAAAAATTACATCCTTATCTTTTATAAAAATAATTTCGATCACCACTAATTATACGCATTCATACCCGTTTGATCTCGGAATGCAATTAACTTGAAGACGAATAAACTTGAACCAATTTAAACTTCGACATGATTATTTCTTTGAAGCTTTGCCGCAACATCTTTAATTTCTACAATACATCATAGGCCAAGTGGGATCGTGACAAAATAAAATCTCCCTAAGACGTATTGCAAACACAGTTTTGTTCATGAAATTAAGGCAAAACAATACAGGGACTCAATTGGAAATTTATGTCCTTACAAATCTCCCCCTTTGACTATTCCGGGACAAAACTAAACCAGTGAAATGCCTAATCTGGGCTGTCAAGCCGTATGATGCCTAAATCCCGTCCTATAAACCCAAAATAAAAAATACAGGACACAGACTAGTATATGTAGCACCGGCAAGCATGAACTATCCGAATGTAATGTAGACATGAATTATCGAATCGTTGAAGCATACATACACACATGAAACAGTAAAACAAATACCAAGTGAATTATGGAGGAACAAATGAAAACAATATATATCCAAATGATACCAAACGACAATAGATACCAATATGAATAAACTTTGAAAAATTATTTGTTAAATAATTGAGCAACAAAATGATACCAAATTTAAACTACGAATTTGAAATACCAATTTGTAAAATATGTATTCCAAAACATGCTCAAATCTCTCGCTACATCACATACATCTCTCCCCCTTTTTGTCTCGAATAGACAATCCAATGAAAAGATAAACCAATCAACAAGTATCTAGCACGACAATATACCAATTTGAAATCAATTTGAAATCGCTAGATAATCATAAAAGAACCATCTAAATATGATCAAGTAATGACAAATCAGTAGCTAGTAAACTAAGTAATCACACAAAGAATATAGCAATCTAATCAGGTGTGATAAACAAACTATATAAAAAATATCAATATGAGACAATATAACCTGAATATAAACCAGTCAGTCCAGAAACACTTCCAGCAGTACCAAAAATATCACCATAATAACTAGTGGACTACAAACCAATCAGAAGCAAGAATTTAGGTTATTTTTCGAAAGAGCTAGGGACATCGCTCAAATAAGATGAGGACGTCGCTCTAACGAGACTTCGTTCGACATAGTAATGTCGTTTGAACGAGATCTCACGACATTCCAAACTTTCACATTTTCCCAAAAATATCTTATATTTTTGCCCAGTAAAAAAATTTCTAGAAAAAAATCAATGGAAGGGCCTAACAACAGTAAAACAGTGCTAAAAAAGTAAGTTTTTAATAAAACTGCAAAAACTCATAAAAACTAACAATGTGAGTTACATGAAAACATAGTATCAATGTGTTCAAACATGGACATGGAGTTAATGGGCGTGAAACTACAACAAATGAGTCACAATTCCAACACATCGAAAAAGATCAAGAAGCTCTAATTGATAGCGATAAATCATCAAACTTTATCATAGCCATATGAAAATTAAAGTGTGAGCTTAATGAACTAAACATACTACATGCATACAAATCCAGAATTTTGACAATTCTACAAACAATAGCGTCAAATTGCAATGTTTCAACATTAGGATTAGTTGTGCAAACCCGTTTAAAATTTTTTAATACATCCAAACTCCCTTAATAATATCATATTTTCTTTGGAATGAACTAAACTAATTTGTCCCTTTTCTTAGCATATTGCTTTTTTCTTTTGGGATCTTTTAAACGGTGGCTTTCACGATGAGTCAATTTTGAACTCTCGCAGTCCTTTCCCGTTAATCACTCATTATTTTTTCAATTTTGATATCAATTCAAATCCTCATGGTAAACGATTATTACATGCACACTTCTCCTTAAGTCTACTTACGCATATATGACAAGATTGAGATAAGAAAGCCTCACCAAATACAAATATGAAAGAGAAGTCGAACATCCATATAAACTCGTGCATGTGTGCAATGTTGGCATATATACAAAGTCGAATCAAAATGCATATCAAGTTCGAAACAACCCCATATAAACAATGGTTAATATCATTCTAAGCATCGATAATAATGACCAAATGTCCTAGCAACATGGATAATGAAACAATGGGGGTGGGTGGGGGGTGTCCAAGCACACCAATATGCCACATCAAACATGTAAACTCAAAAACAAAAACCAAACAAGAAAACAAAACTATTTTCGATTTTTCAAAAATTTTATCAAAATCAAAATGTTTTTGTATTTTTCAAATAAGACTCAAACAAATGAAAAATAAAATACAAAGAGATAAACATGTCATAACACTAGCAAATTATAAATCATAATACAAGGGTTGGCGTATGACAAAACATGCAAGCTACTATCCATAAGACATAGCAAGAGATGAATCATGTGCATGCATGTGAGAATCAACCAACGAAGCATTTAGCATTTCCAAAACGATTTCCTAACCCAAACAGGTGTATACCTAACGAAATGGGCTTTAGGAACCAATGGTACACTAAGTTTAATCTTTTGAGGGTATTTTCTAATATCAAACCAGAAAATCCTAAGGTCACCTTTCCTACCACAATGCGAACTTGTGAAAACACGACGAGGAATGGGACCTTTAGGTTGACCTTTTCTAATACCCTCGGATGTGGTTGACGCTCTAAAACAAACTATAGTTATGGATTTTACATTTGAACCACTAGAATAAGATAAGCCACTAATCTCACTAATCGAGTCATTTAAATCATTTTTTAAATTCAATTCGACTCAAGCAAACGATTAGACTCCTCAAACTTTTGGGACTCCTTCTTTAAATTTTCAATTACCCTTAGAAGGTTATCTCGCTCCCCCTCAATGCGAGCAAACTTATCCCTAAGAGCCTTTTCTCGTGCCATAAAATCATTAATCAAATTATTTTCTTCAACGGAACAAACCCTAGAATTTCTCAAATCCTCTAACTCTTTTTCTAAAATAAGGACTCTATCATCACTCTCCTTTTTGCCCAATTTTAATATATTAAATATTTAAACAAGGACTAAACTTCTCACGAAAAATATCTCTCTGAATTTGAAACGTTTACAAATATTCAATCCTATTTTTGAAACCCTCATTTTCTTTCTCCAAAACTTCAATACATTTTGCAAACTTTAAATTCAAATGACGTAAATTGTCAAAGTTTAGAGAATCCATTGAGAGAAAACAAACACAGGAGAGATAAACAAACACACGAGATCACAAAACAAATAAATTATATTGTCTTGCTCTGATACCAATTTGTTAAAACCGTGTGGGTGGTCCCTATGTTTGTTTCAAATTAAACCAAATTTCCACCAAAAGTTGTTCAACTTTTAATTTGCACCAAACCAAGTTGTGAAAATCCAATTTTTACTTTAAAATTTTTGTATCTTGATTAATCCTAAACATGTGTCTATTGATTAAAGAAAGTAAAGTAAAGTAAAGAATACTCACAACGCCGGATGTATGAGGAAAAAATCCAAAATGGGAAAATAACCTCGGACGGCCCAAGCCAGACAATCAGTATAAACAAAGGTTTTACAAAGACAAATTAGCCTTACTCAATGACTCGATCCCCAAGGGTCTTGACGCTCCTTATGATCTTCTATCGTTCTTCAATAGTGCCCAGGAAAAAATTCTATCTTCTACGATAACTGTCCATAACACTTGACTCCACAAATGTCTCGGTGTCCAGCGAATGGCTTTGATTCGTCTACGTTGTCGAACAAGAAGTCCTTCTCCTTTCTTCACCGCAAAACCCTGATGTTGAATTATAGAACAAACCTTCTTGGTGCAGCAAGATCATATAAGCATATAAGAATGATAACTAGGATCTTTGCAAACTCTAAGGATGTGTTTATGCTTTTTAAACCTTAGAAAACATGTGCAAAACTCATACTGGAATGTATAGTATTTTTCCAGAATGCACACCTGCGAAAATCTAATGAAAATAAATAGGAATTAAGCGCCGCCTCGAAAATAGTGTCGTTCAAACGACATAGCCACGTCATTCGCGTGACATAAGCATCTCGTTTGAACGAGACTTCTTGTCATTTGAACGAGCCCGCGTGTCAGTTTGACTTTTTGACTTTTTGTTTAAAATGTCTCTTCCAAAAGAGATCCAAATTAGTCAAACTCTATTTCGAGCTTATCAGACTAAAGCGTAGTTTAAAACATTTAACGCAGTTTTAAAAACATTTTAAAATATTTTCTTTATACAAATTACATCCTTTTTGATAAGTAATTACATCCTTATCTTTTATAAAAACAATTCCGAGCACCATTAATTATACGCATTCATACCTGTGTGATATCGTAATGCAATTAACTTGAAGACGAATAAACTTGCATCAATTTAAACTTCAGAATGATTATTTCTTTGAATCTTTGTCGCAACGTCTTCAATTTCTTCAATACGTCATAGACCAAGTGGGTTCATGACAAAATAAATTCTCCCTATGACATATTACAATCACAGTTTTGTTCACGGAATTAAGTCAAACCAATTATGGGTCTCAATTGGAAATTTATGTCCTTACAGTTATGTATGCTACTATTTTGGACTTTGTTAGCACCTTCCAGGTATCCTTTTCTAGGATTTTATTCACAGGGCAACACTACATGAATTTTTGGGCAAACTGAATTTTTGACACCTCGTTCGAACGAGATGGTATATCGCGCGAAGTAGCTTGTCGTTCGAACAACAAGCTATTTCATTCGAACGACCTCTGGAGATTTTTTTTCTCTGTTTGCTGTACCGTTTGTTCATCTACTTAGGTTTTTGGTACTGCTAGTTGCTTCTGAATATTTCTCATGCAGTTATTCTTAGTTTTCATGCTTAATTGCTTATACTGCATTGCTCGTTTAATCACACTTGCTTTGACTGATGATTCATTTATGTGATTTATATTTGCTAGCATAGGGTGATTTACATGATGACATTTTTGCCTATTGCTAGCATGTACCATTTGTTTTATTTTTTGTTGTTTGGTTTGTTTTTCCTATTTTTGGTACTATTTTAGCACTGTTTAGCAATGTTCGCCCTGTCTAGGTACTGTTCTGAGAAATTTTCCCACTGGTCGCAACTGCGTAACATTCTGTAAAATCTGGAAAGTTTCTATTTTCTCATTCTAATGAGATTGCATCTTGATCGAACGAGATCGCCTGTCATTTGAACGACATAGCATCTCGTTCGAACGACCCCTGGAATTTTGTTTGTAGCCCCTGTTTCTTCATCCTATATGTTATTGGTACTGCTGGATTATTTCTGAATTATGTTTGAAAAATACAAAAAGATTTTCTCTTTTTAGAAAAATCGTAAAAAATCTAAAAGAATTTTGTATTTTGTTTGCACCTTATATGAATGCACACTTATAATGACCAAGTCACAACTGCATGCCATATCCATGTGACTGTTTGATAGTGTTTTTAGACAATAGATTGTGTCATTCATGTGCTTTATAAAGTTTGGAGTCATTGAGATAATATAGTGTTACTACCTACATGATTGACTAATTTTGTCCTTTATTGCACACGGGCACGAATTTATTTGACGTTTGTTCTTGTCAAATCACATCTTGGTTACGTGTTTTCATCTCAATTTTGTCTACTAAAATGAACCAAATGCGATAAAACAAGATAATAAAAGGTGTGCGTGTTTTAAACCATTTTGCTATAAGTTTGTGTGAATTTTAAAAACGGTGAAGGGCTACGAAAGGATTTATCCTTTGCGATTATGCTGCCGTTTAAATTGGACCTAAAAAATTTAGGAATTTTAATTATCCGGGGTCCAAAGAGGTTTAAAAGGGCCCGCAAATATTGAATGGCAATAAAGAGAAATATATGCCAATTATGGGCCATTAGGTTTATTCACCAATTATCCAATGTTTGAGAATTTAGATCACCTCGAAAAGAAAATATATATGAGGGAGTCTAGTTGGAGATTTAAAATGGCTTTGCACGTCCTTAAAAATCTTGAAAAAGCATGAAATCATTTTGGACGTTATTGGTGTAAAAATCATGTTGACTTTGATTTGTTTATTTTGATTTAAGACGATGTCATCTAAATTCAATAATTTTACATGAAAGGACTATTTTTGATGTTCATTCATTAGGAGTAAACTTATGCATCTTGCACATATGATATGATTGAGTTGGTTCACCTATCGAATTTGTTTACACCCATTCATTCTGTTTCCATGATTCGGTCGTCTCAGTAAATATTCTTGGTGTGTGATTTTTTTTGTACCATCATATTTCTTGCATTTTTGTATAAATTTTTTTGAAAAATACAAAAATAGTTTGTTTGTTTTGGTTTTTCGCGTCACCCCAATTTGCATTGATTTAATTTATTCTATTCTTTATCTATTTCGGACAAATAAAATGGGGGAGAACGAATTATGATATTACAGGGGAGTTTAAGAGTGGGGGAGATTTGATTATGCTTACATGCTTTATGTTTATATCATTTCACTCGATACGTCACGAAGTTTTGCTTTGTCTCATGTGTGTAGGTACAATTGAAGATTTTGGATGGCAGATGAGAAGAGCTTGGAGATTTGAAAAGTTGATTGTTGAAGCAAAGTTTGAAAAAGTTTAAAGACTTGTTCAGTTTATCTTTGTTTTTGGGAGGGTAGATTTTTATAGGTCATTTTGTTGATAATTTGGATTATTTTATTTTGTACCGGCATAGACCTAGGGGCAGATTTTTAAGGTCATAGTCCGTCACACTTAGTATGTCGTATACCCCTACAACTTTTTCAAAGCATTAGAAAGCGCATATCTACAATTGATGATCCAAATTTCAAGTTAACTCAAACAATCATGCCCAATAAGGATGAAATCGATAAATTGATTAAGTTCCATTTACATATTGCATAAAAAGTGTTGGGATTTGTTATAAAAATTAAAATATTTTTCCTTTTATGAAAAATGATTTTTGAAGTATTTTAAATGGATCTTTATCATTTCAAAAAACATTTTTATCATAAAAGCTTTTTGATAACTGTTCTCAGATTCGTAAGAGTGTTGTTTTCTAAGTCCCCATATATTTTAAAACTCTGTAAATAGAATCTAGAGATTTGTACCTGATCATTCAAACGAGATCCTATCTCATTCGAACGAGACCTGACGTTGTTTGAACGACACGTCAGTTCGTTCGGACGAGATGTCTTTTAACCTGACACATCACTGCCTTAAAAGTTTTTATAAATAAGGTGTCAGGGTTATGTATTTCGTGTGGAGAAAAAATGGTTTTGATCAGAATACGTTTTTGAGAGTTTACCTTTTCTCCAACACAATTTTGACGGTTCAAATTTGTTTTTCACAATTCACAAATCCCAGAGAGTTTTTTTGTGTAAGTTTTTTTTGTAGAACCCAAACCATACTTTTACTAAAGTTCAACCTTTGTGAGAAGAACTCTACAACTGGAGAGCTGAGAGCTATTGTGGAGGGAGATCCTACAAAGAATCAAGACTGCGTGTTTGTCTGCGTGTCCAAATTGGTACGTCAGCGAGTGAGCCACTGCTGAGTTCTAGCTGAAGATTTGAAGGTTTGACATAAACATCATGCATTACGCTTGAGGGAAATTATATGTAAGTCAAAGGTCATGTAACCGTGTCAAATTTATAGAATAAAAAAGTTTTTCCCTGAGGTTTTTTTTTCCAGAATTACTCTGTCACTTGATTGCCGATTTTCATTTACACTTGCACACTCATGGGCTGATTTTAATTTTAATTTGATTTTGTTAAACCTGAGTTATCTAATTAAATAAGTGAATTTGTGAATTAAATCAATTGTTATCATACCGCGTTTATACTTATAGGATGTATGAAATATTACTGAGTTATTCCACAGTCTCTCTGCCTTTTTAGGAGATCAATGACGGTCATGGGGATCAAGCACTAGTCTATATGTGGTTAGAGGTCAGCCTTAGGACCTCTGTTATTTCTAGAGGGTAGTTGAGGAGTCCAAGGACCTTTTAAATACCATAGGTCAAATAGGGTATCATCAGTATCCCCTTGTTGCTTATTTCAACGATTGCAACGGGCAACACTTATTTTCTCTGGGGGCAAGCTCATAACTTTCCATCAAGATTCCTGTCTTAATTAGATCGCATCGGGAAGGAAGATGCCAATGGTTGAGAGTGTTGATGGGGGGTGATTTGGGGCTAAAAGGAATGAAGCATAAGACTTTGTGGCTATTAAGGATTACCATGTGTGAGTTTTAATCCTTCATTATTCACACAATCTTTCTTCCTTGAAATTTCTGAACTAAGATCCTTTGCCTTTTTTCCATAAAAAATTAAGCCTCTAAGGATACCAAAGACCTCAAGATTTGTAAGGCTCTTATGTAATTATTGTTTATTGAACTGTTGTTGTGGGACACTGAACTTATGATATAAACCTTAAGCTCTTTTATTAATGATAATAACACTAGCCTATTTTGTTCAAGTCATGTACTACGTTGTGTAGCTTTGTATTTGGTGCAATACTTTTCTTTACTTCGTACTTGCTTTACTTTTTACTTCACTAAGGAAAGTTTGCATAACATTTTTTTATGTCTGAGGTCTGCTAGTAGGTTGTACTCCCCCTAAGATTTCTTTGTAAAGTAAGATATCTTCAGTTGTTATATCATTGAGCTTTGAGAGTCCTAAGACTTTTTCCAAGCATTTGTGCAGTTTCTCAATTTAATATAGTACTGAGGTTACGTAATGGGTCTTTAGACCTTAGAACCCTAGAATACCTGGTACATGTACTTTTTTACAATTGATAGTCCAAATTATTTGCACCAACACTTAGGCCCTGTAAGAAGGTACTTTAGATAATATGGAGGCATAACCCCTTTGAAGTATAGTAATGATAAGTTAATCAGCCAAAACCTTGGATTAGTGATAGAAGATGCAAACAAAAACTTAATGAAGATAAGACTCAGTTTAAATTCACAAATCTCTCGTGTATAACTCAGAGGGTAGTAATAAACTTAGAAGTGACTTATCTAGAGGGAGAGAGAAGTAATCACCCTAGATACACCATGGTAGGAAGGCAAACATACCAAACACTCTCAAGAATATCTATAACATATTAAAAGCTTATATAATAAATGACAATGGAAAGTGAATAAGACCTCTGGTTTGTAATAACTCTCTCTGGTCTGTATTCTCTCTAGTAATAACTTCTTAAACTCTCAAAAGATCATCCTCTCCTCAAAGATGGTTGGGGTCCTTAAATAGCCCCCCACACCATCCCCGAGGCAACTCAGTTATTAAAGACTATAAAAGACATCCCTCATACTTTATGTCACAACATTAAATGCCTGATGCACTAGTTGTCTCCACATCATAAACATTAAATGCCAAGACATGCCTTTTGCCTAATCACTGTTTGTCAGGGGGGTTGTTGTCACAAAGGTGGCTCACCAACTAACTCACAACCCCAAATACCATGGTGGTTTACTCAAGTGTAGGTCTGAAATTGTTTAGATGGTTAGTGACATCACCTACAGTAGATGTGACATTAAGTAGAGGGTTGTTTGGTTCATAACTCAATGCCCGATGGAACTCCAAGCTACTCCGCCCGAGGTTACACGGTCAGGGTCCTTTGGTGTTTTACCAGGTATATCTAAGATGGCCAGGACAAGCCCCAACGGTGCCTTACTTCTCAATCCTCCAAACTAAGTCCCTCTAAAGTTCCCACGGCGAGGTCATTCGATAAAGCATGAAAGCTCTCCCAGGCCCTGCCAAGCTTGGTCTCTTGCGAGTACCATTTGACCTCACACCAAAACGTTTTTATTATTCTTGTTATATCATTAAAATTATTATAGCTTACAGTTAATTATAAACAAATATACAATATGACTAACACAACAAGCCAAAATACAAGTTGCCACACCTGGGCTGCCAAGCTGAGCTACCTCGTTTGAGTTTCCACGCTTGAGCTTCCTCGGTTTCTCAATCCCAAACACTGTTGCTTATTGAGGAATTATCCCTAATCTCAGGATTACCTTTAAGCCCCCTCTACATTTACCCCATCGTAGAGAGATTTGTTGGAATAAGAAATGTCTGCATGAAACTTCTCGATCCGATGAACCTTCTCTGCATGAGAAAAATTCTGGCCTCCTTTCCTTCGTTAGAACCGCAGCGTTATAATTTCTAAGAAAAAGTAAAATTATCCCCGATGTACCTAAGTCGAAGCACTACGACTTATTGGGGCTTGGACGAAGGGACATCGCCACTTTTTCCTTATACTGAGTTTTAACCATTCTAGCTTTTTATTATTTGAAATTCTCCCGAAAGGCCTGCTAACCTTCTCAAATACTCGTTTTGATTCTCGGCAAGTGAAATTCTCCCTTGTAATGCTTCACTATGTTAAAAAAAATAGAAATTTTCCCTAACATAGCTGAGTCACCATTTAAACAATGTTTGAACTTGTGGTGAGGGGACATCGTAGCATTTTTTTTTAAACCGTTGGGGAACAATCTTCGGTTGGAGTCATTGGATATGTCTGACAAAAAATTCTGGTGAAAAAACTCAAACTTTCTAGAGAAGGCAACCCCATTCTTTTCCCCAAGCATCACTTCATTAATGACGTGGGGTTGTCTTTTTAACTATCGAGACCCTTCCTGATGTGCCACGTGTTCATTTAAAATGATTATAGGCGGCCCTTGCACGTGCGATGGTGGGAAACTCAAAAGCTACGTTTAAAAGCTTCAAACGTCTCTTTTATTTCAAAACCCTTCTCTTTCTTTATTCATATTCAAGTTATTGTATTCCTTTAGAGAGAGAAATTCTGTGCAAACTCCATTATTTACCAAGGTCTTTTAGCTTCTTCCTTCTCTCATCCTCTACGCCACCTCCTGTGGTTGTGCTGCTCCACCTTCATTCCTAAACCTTCTTTTAACAAGATTTCTTTCTCGCACCTTGTTGTTGTCTGAAATGGCCACTTCAAGCAACCCTACCACACCTACCACCAGTGCTCCACCTGTCGCCGCCCTTAGCGACGCTGCCCTGGATGCTGCTCGTTAGGAGCAACTGCGCTTCTATCGCTGGGCGCCCATCTTTGAAGAAGATGATAAATTTTATAATGCATGCAAGACTTTCCATTTCTCATCTAAGTTCAACCCCTTACTATTGGGTGATGAGGAAATTGATTCATCAAAGTGGGGATATCTTCTACCCGAGGGGACTCTGCGTTTCCGTCTGGACTGTGGCGACTTCCCCTATTCTCAGATTGACCTTGAAGCACCCGGGGGGTCGCCAACCCATTTCAGTATCTGGCATACACATATGCAAAGTTCCCACGCTGACGCTCTTGCAAAGGTTAGGCTGCATCAAGCCTACTGGTTTGGTGAATTCACCCTTTCTAAGCAAAACGCCGCACTACAAGTGTTAGTTTCCAGATGGAACATCACAACTCACACTTTTTTTTCGCGTGGGGAGAGTTCACCATTACACTAGAGGACGTCTGTGAACTTCTTAGAATTGATCCCATGGGTGAGTTCACCTACCATGATGAGGCTTTGGATGCTGAAGAGGCCGTTGATCGAGCTGAGATGGATCGAATATGTCGTTGTTGCACCGGTTCTTCGAACAAAGCCACATTTTCTCCCCTTATCAACTATTTTTTCGAAGCTCCAATGCCGAAGGATGTTAGTGATGCGACGGGTCGAGGTACATCCCTGGAACTACCAGCCTACATACTTGTATTGCTTTCATGCTTCTTTCTGATCGAGAAACCCAACGATTATCCCAGGAGGGATCTGATAAATATTTCCATTCATTTGTCCAGGGGGTTCAACCTTCCCTTGGCCGCGATCGCTTTGGGGTCCCTCTAAACCTGGTTGGATCTAACCCATATAGACATATCACGATCGCTTAGACATTATAACTTGGCTATTTTTGCCAACACCATCATCCTGATGGGCTTTCTTTATACCATTTTCCCTCTATCACCACAAAGACTATTCCCCTACCTCTGGGCAGTATCAAGACCCCAAGCCTCCTATGCTTTCATAAAAAATAAAGTCGAAAGGAAATAATGTAAGTTTTTGATGTTTTAGTCTCCTTTGTGATGAGGCCCTATAGTGAGTCTACATTTGTCCATAATTGGGATTTCTTTCCTTCTGCAGTCATAACGATCAAGTTCATCCCAATTGTGGAAGATCCCTCGCAAGCCGTGGTGCTTCTATTTACCCCCATATTTCTTCCTTCTTGCACTGAATGGGGATACACTTCAAAACCTTACAACCCTGACAGATGTAGCAGGCAGTTTGGATTTGATCAGGGGCCCCTCGACCTGTGTTTCAACACAACCACCCGAAGGCCACTTTCACTGAAGCCTGTACCTTTTATACTGCAGCCGCGGTGCTTGGTGTGACATCCACCATCGATGGCCGTGTCACCCTTCCTAGTGCCACTAGGAAGGGAGATATATCCACTTCTTTTACCACTAAGTTCCATTTGGAGCAGTTAGAAATGACCCGTGAGTTCATTCAGTCCCCCCTCAATACCCCCCAGTTCTTTTTTTCTCTTCTTCTGAACTGGGTCTTAAGAGGAATTTCGTGCTTGGGGTTGAGTTCCTTATAAGCCATACCCCCAAAGAGCCTCCTAGTGAACTTCCTCCATACTTCCCCATGATCCCTGTTGCCTCGCCCAAACCTAAGGCTGCTGCAGCCCCCAAACCATTTGCCCCCTCGATCGAAGCTGCCATGGGAGAAGGGCCTTCTCAGCCACTAGATAAGAAGTCTAAGTCCAAGAAGTCTAAGGCCTAAGTTCAAACGCAAATTCCTTTGGAGTCATTCCCTATTGCTTCTATTCCCCTCCTATGTCTCCAGAGATGGCTGAAGAGATGAGGAGGAAGGTGCAAGATGAAGTCGATAGAATTCATATTGAGTTTCAACGGTGTACTATCACAGTTCCTCCTCCAGGAGCATTTCCCATGATCGTGGTTAATCCCACGGAGCCAGTGGTAAAAAGGAGAAGAAGGATGAGGGTGCCTAAAACTGGTGGTGCCACGATCTCCAGGAATAAAATGCTAGGTACCAAGACCAAGAAGAGGCAAACACTTGAGAAACCTCCATCACCAGTTCCTTCCGCTACTGCCTCCTCGCCGCCTTCACCAGTAATTATACCTTCTCGTTCTCCCTCTGGATCTGAGGTATGTGTGCATTCTATATTTTATTTTATTCCCCTTCTCCTAAGGTGTGTTGCATCTGCTCATTTCTTAATAAGAAAATGTTTTGGTGAAGGGAGTTGAAGAAGAAAGGACTTGTACCCCCAGCCCCCCTGCAAGACGCTTCATGGGGGGCATTACGGTGTTTATCCCGCAGACACTACTCTTCCCCATTCCCCCTTGATAATTCTGACTTACTTTCACTGTTCATCCTCACAACTGGCCAAAGAAGCCGCGAAGGAGGCTGCCACCATTGAGTCTGCTGAAGTGCCTGGGCAACTAGAGGGAACTACTGCTGACTCCTCCTATTTTCCATCGGAGCAAGACGTGTCTCTGCCCCTCGTTGTGATCGAAGAGAGTGCCCCGTAGGTAAATTTCTTGACAATTCTTACATCTTTGATTTGTTTCCTTATTTTGTTTATCATCTCTAACATATTGGGCCATTTTAGATGGAAGTGGCATCACTTATTGCTAAAATTCTGCTTCCTCCTGCATTATCAAGACCCCTTACCGCAGTTCCCCTTTTCGGTGTCATAACGAGGGTAATTTAGGTGCATTTTTGCCTCTTATTCTTTTGTGCTTGCCCCTTGCATCTAACACTTGGTTTTATATTTGCATCTTTCTCCAAGTCTCTCTCCACCCTTTGCTCTAAGTGGCCTTTTCATTTCCCAGGCCTAGGTTGGTGCTATTGCTCTCATTGGGGAATCTCTTGAAGGTACAATGTATTCATTTGATGATGCGCCCATGTCGACTTTAGTACCTTATGTCATCCAGGGAAGTTTTCCTACCATCCTTGAGGCTTCTTCAGCCAAGGACCCCATTGTGGCTTCTGAGAAAATGATCCCGCCTCCAACGGTTTCTACTATATGGCTCCCGTGGTGACTCCCGTTACCGCTCCTACTGCTGGTGAGTAACTTCATTAGTTTTCTCTCTATTTCTCAGTTTCTCGAACTTCATTTATGTGGGTGACTTAATAATGAAAACACTTGTTAAGGTTTTTCCAAAAACTTCACCTATATCGGTGACTTAACAACGAAAACTCTTGTTAAGATTTTTCCAAAAAATCCACCTATATCGGTGACTTAACAACGAAAACACTTGTTAAGGTTTTTCTATAAACTCCACCTATATCACTGACTTAACAATGAAAACACTTGTTAAGTTTTTTTAAAAAAAAACTACACCTATATCGGTGACTTAACAACGAAAACACTTATTAAGGTTTTTCCAAAAACTCCACCTATATCAGTGACTTAACAACGAAAACACTTGTTAAGGTTTTTCTATAAACTCCACCTATATCGGTGACTTAAAAACGAAAACACTTGTTACGGTTTTTTCAAAAACTCCACCTATATCGGTGACTTAACGACGAAAAAACTTGTTAAGGTTTTTTTATAAACTCCACCTATATCGGTGACTTAACAACGAAAACACTTGTTAAGGTTTTTCTATACACTCCACCTATATCGGTGACTTGACCACGAAACACTTGTTAAGAATTTTTCAAAAACTCCTTATTTCTTCCAACTATTTTCAGGTTGCTCGGGAGGATTCTCCACCAGTTCCTTCGCCTATTGCCTCGCCCCATCTTAAACCTGTCGCCTCTGAAGAATCTAGCCATAATGATCAAGGCTCCATGACAGGTGCTGCTGCAGAGAGAGAATCTGGGTGCGAGCTTCCTTTGGCCGACTTGGCTCCTCGCGCCTTCTGCCTGATGGTACTCCAAAGTTCTCCCTAAATGCCTGCCAACCACCATTTGGTGATTTAACAACTTATGAGCTATCATCCTGAAACCTTCACGGTGGACTGCCTACGTTCCAACATCTCAGTTATGAGTTACAGGCTTCAAGGCATGGCCACCATCGTTGCTGAAAACGATAATACTCCAACTGGAAACATTTCCAGACCCCTCCTCAACCAATTCTTGGGTTATCCGAGGGAGCTGGGTCATGACGGGTTCCGTTTTGACTGGCTCATCGCGCATTTAAAGACTTTGAAGAATAGCAGTTGGACAGCCAGAGGGAGCTCTTGCGAAAACATCAGGAGGATCAGCTGGCCAAGGAAGCCAAGTTGGCCGAGCTAACACCTCTTCTTGAAGCCATTGACAAAGAGGTGGGGGACCTCGAAGAAGATTTACGCGCGACGAAGTCAAAATGAGAGAAACTCCTGATTGAGCGTACACAGGCGCAGACAAGGTTGAAGGTTTCTATCAACGCTCAACGGTCTTGCCAAGAAGCTTCTTCGGGTCTCCTTGGAGATTTTTTCTCTTCTACAGATCTTTGGTTCCTCCTTAGCGCATGAACTTGTATATATATATATATTTCTTTTCTTCTTATGTAATTCTTAGTCAATAGCTCCCAATTTTGTAATGCCCCCAAAATTTATGAATGGAAAAAGATACTTATTTCCTTATGCCATCTCTTTGTGTTACAACTTTTTGCTTATGTTGTGAAGTGTGAAATTTTGTAATTCTTTCATATCTTCTTGAGCCATAATAAAAGGAACTTGTACACTCATCATAATGAAAAATAAAGAACTTGTATTCATAATAGCCAACTACATCAATGGTCAAACATAACTGCCTACACATGATAAACTTTCAACCATTTATTATTAATCTTGAATAGTTTATCTTTTTTGATTTTTAAAATTAAACAATAACCTGAGTCATAAGCCTCCTTTACGATGAAAGGTCCCTCCCAATTCGCTGCAAACTTAGGTAGATGGAGCCCCCTAATATGTTTTACTGTTGCATTCAATACAAGGTCTCCATCCACGAACTTCCTTGGTCTCACTAAGTTATCATATGCCATGGAGAGTTGTCTCGTATACATTTCAAAAGTGTTGCATCACATTATCTCTGTGTTCATCCAATGCTTCCAACTTCACATTTCTACTCTAAGGGAGCATACTACTTCGCAGAGAATATCGAGCAGAGGGAACTTCCAACTCTACTAGGAGAATCGCCTCGGCCCCATAAATAAGAGAGAATGGTGTATACCATGTGGGCTTCCTCTTAGTCATCTGATAGGCCCATAAAACGGCTGGTATCTTGTCATCCCATGATCTTGAGAAATCTTCCATCATTTTAGCCAAGATATTGACCAAAGTTTTATTAGTTGCTTCGGATTGCCGATTTTCATTTAGGTATTCCCCCATCGAAGTGTGATGGGCAATGGAGTATTTGTCTGTGAGCATCATTACCTCTGAATTGACGAAAGGGGTTCCATTATCCGAAAGGATAACCTTTAGGATCTCAAAATGATAAATGATGTATTCTCTGATGAAGTTGTTCACCACTACTGTTGTTGCCCTTCTTAGTGGTATCGCCTCGGCCCACTTTGTGAAGTACTCCGTTGCCACTAGAATCCATATCCTCCCCTCGAAGAAGGGTGTATTGCCCCTACCAGGTCGAACGCCCAAGTGTGAAAAGGATAAGGCATTGCCAGGGAATGTAAGTCCACTAACGGGGCATGGATCATATTTCCATGCAGTTGGCAAGCCTTGCACTTTCGAACGAACTCAGTCGAATATTTCTCCATAATTGGCCAATAGTATCCCAAAGTCATCAACTGATCATATAACTTGGCCCCCCTATATGAGCTAGATCGTACACCTATTTGAGTACCTTAGCTGCTTCTTCCTTCGTGATGCACCGCAACGGCCTATTAAAGTATCCCCTTCGATAAAGCTATCCCTCCTAAACGTATAATCCCGGGGCCCTTCTCCTGAGTCCCATCGCATCAGTTTTCTCCATTGGTATAACTCCATCTTTAATGAAGTCGATATAGGGCTGTCTCCAATCAGGTTGAGCCTCCACAAATTGACATTCAGCTGCCTCGAAGAATAATTGGCATTTTGCCCACTTCTGTTGTAACTCGACTACATCCTACTTCATGCTAGGCCAGAAATATCCCTCCATTTGAATTCTTCTATAAAGGGGGATCTCAGTCATTTTGCAGTGCTCTTCGTGCGTCTTCTTCAACCTCTGCCCTGCTTTCTTCTGGCCCGATGCATCTTGATAGCGATCCTCTTACATTTCTAAAGTAAAGGTTTCCCGATTTTGTAAAGTACTAGGCCAATTCTCTGAGCCCCATCGTTCCTTCACCAGCCTCCAGCTGCCTCTTAATCTCTCCCTTTTATTCCCCATCTTTTTCCATTGGTAGAATTAACTGTACCATCGAAGGAGCTGTTCTTCATTAAATCACAACAGTAGTTGTATCGCTCCTCATGACCATTTTTTAGGCAATAGTGGCATAGGCGTCTGGGTGGCTGTTCATCGTTCTGGACTTCCTCTTGATCTTGGTCCGATGGAACTGGCAAAGAAGTCTCTGGATGATTGTTCTGTATGGTGCCAGACTCATGTGTTTTAATGCGTATTCTCCATTCACCTGATGAATCACCAAGGTAGAATCCCCTTTGATGCATAGTGAATGGATCCCCCTTCTAAAAGCCTCTAGTAATCCCAACACCAATGCTTCGTATTCTGCCTCATTGTTAGAACAAGAGAAATCTAGTTTGTAGGAAAGTCAATTCTCCTCCATTCCTTTTGAGAGAATAACACCTGCCCCTCCTTTCTTTTTCGCTGAAGATCCATCGAAATACATTGTCCATTCCTCCTCCATTGCGTCTAGGTGATTGGCTTGCAAGTTATCTCCTGGGATACTTTCTGTGGGTGGCTCAAATATTCTTGAAGGGAAAATAACCAACAGATCGACGTACACCTAGTTCTTGATTGCACGAGGAACCACGCACTTCAAGTTATATTCAGATAGGATGAGGAACCACCTAGCTTCCCTACCAATCAAAATCATTCTAGCTAGAAAATGCTTAATAGGATCACATCTAGTTACAATATGAATTGTAAAAGACAACATATAATGCCTAAATTTTTGCGCTATAAAGACTAGGGATAAACAATGCCTTTCCAAGCTACTATATCAGGCTTTTATCCCGTGGATGATCCTGCTAAGGTAGTAACCTGTCCATTCTTACCCGTCAATCTCTTGTTCCAGCAAAGCTCCCACGGACCTCGTGGTGGATGTGAGGTACAGCTGCAACTATATTCTTGCCTTTGGGGGAATCGTGGTCTGTGGTGAAATGAGTAGTTTCTTCAGCCCGTCAAGAGACTCCTGGTGAACCTCCTCCCATTTAAACTTTATGTTTTTTCATAACAAATGCATCAACGGATGTGTTATTTCGTCCAATCCATGCATAAATCTCCTAAGGTAGGAGACTTTGCTGAGGAAACTCTTCAGTTCCTTTGCCGTTCTTGGATATGGCATTTCTAAGATTGCCCATTACTTGTCCTGATCCATCTGCACCCCTTGTCGATCAACCATGAAGCCTAGGAACTTTCCACTTGTCACTCCAAAAACATACTTTAATGTATTCATCTTTAATTTGAACTTCCTTCAACGGGAAAACACCTTCCTCAAATCGCTCAGATGGGACTCCTCTTTCCTCGATTTGATGAACAAATCATCCACATAGAATTCCATAAATTTGTGGAAGAAGTCATGGAAAATGGCCATTATTGTTCTCTAGTAAGTCTCCCTAGCGTTCTTGAGTCTAAACGGCATCACCTTGTACATGAAGTTGCCCAATGGAGTTCTAAATGATGTTTTCTCTGTATCCATGGGTTCCATCTTGATCTGGTTGTACCTTACATACCCATCCATGAAGCTATACATCTCATGACCTGCCGTTGCATCTATCAGGCTATCGATGGAGGGCAGAGGGAACTCGTCTTTTGGGAACGCTCTATTCAAATCTCTAAAGTCCACACAGATCCTTATCTGATTTTTATCTTTCTTCCCCACTGGGACAATACTGGATAACCAGAGTGGGTGATGTAATAGTGTGATGAACCTTTTCGTTAGTAAGCGTTGAACCTCTTCCTTAATCTTCAAATCTATCTCGGGCTTGTATGTTATCGTCGCCTATTTTACTAGAATGGCTTAAGGAATTACATTTAACTTATGGAAGCTTACTTCCTTGTCCAGTCCCTCCATCTCTATGTATTTTCATGAGAAGACGTTTATAAACTCCTGGATGAACTCAACCAAGGCCCCTTATTTCTCTTTACTGAGATCCTTCGAGATGAAGATGGGCCTTGGATCCTCTCCTTCTTTTGCCAGGTTCAACTGCTCTAAATATTGTGCCTGCGGCTTTAGATGATCTGTAATGTAGTCTGGCTCTTCGGTGACATCCTCTACGAACCCCTGTATATTGAAGTTGTCTATCTCCATGCATTGTCCCCATTGATCCCCTAGAAATCATTCATATATCGGGTCAACCTCATCATCAGCTCCCTTGGCTACCCGTTCACATCGTTACAATTGATACACCACCTTTCCTTCCTCGATAAAGACCTTCTTGCATCGCCTACTAGTAGTGGTGACTTCCTTCCTCTTCTTCTCTCTGGCAGCCTCGGCCATTCTTTTTCTTGAGAATCGGTTCAGCACGCTTTATCGTTGAACCTCATGCTCCATTGGGTCTGCCTATGGGCCTCATCCTGTCTTTGAGCTGCTTAGAGATGCTTTGGGGTCGAGGGACTACCTGGTGAGCCTCTTCGTCTATTACCCTTGTGCTTCTTGTAACCTCCTTACCTTGCTCATTCACGGGTCCCATCCTTTCTCTGATCGAGGGAACCCATGCTCCCTTCATTCTTCTCGTTAGGACCCTGACATCTTCCTTTAACTCTATGTAGAATGCTGAATCCACCAAGTGAGCTTCCTCGATAGCGAAGGGCCTTTTTATTTCCTTAATAGTCAACTCTGTTACCTTGACATTCGCTTTGGCACATTGGTGGTACGTAGAAGGAACTAGCCCTTGGTTGTGCATTCACACCCTTCCTATTAGCAGATGATAGGAAGTTTCACTCTCTATTACGTGGAACTTGATATGAAAACTCATATTTCCCATTACAATCCCAATATTAACGTACCCAATGGACTTGGAAGATTGATTATCATACCCCAAAATTACCAAAGGCACGGGAACTAACCTTTCTTCTGGAATATTGGTTGTGTGGAAAGATTTGATTGGCATGATATTGATGTAAGCTCCCCCATCCATAAGATACCTCACGAAGCTAACCCCGTTGACACTGGTAGTCACATACAATGGCCTGTTGTGAGGGAACCTTACAGCCCTATCTGCATCGATGGAGGTTACCTCTGACAAAAATTTTCTCACCAACCTGGCCATGGGTATCTTCCATCTCAGCGAAGGGACTCCATTCTTTTTTGTAATATCGATCATGCCTGGGTTATCTCCAACAAACTCTCCTTCGGAATCCGCACTAGGTCGAAGAACCAGGTGAACTTCGGGGATTTTGAAACTGCACAGTATTCTAGAGTTGGGTCTACCTCCTCACCTTCAACACCATATACATCCTCCACATCCTTGGCGCTGGCTTCGTCATAAGCCAACACTACATTGGCCATTCCCCTCGTGCAATCTTCCAGATCCTCTTCGTACTCTCCTTGCTTCATTGTTGACTCTCTTTCTCCTCTCTCAGCCTCTTCATCATAGGCCACCACGAGATTAGCCCCATGTGCTGGCAGTGGGTTATTTTTAACGCTCTGTGGAGGGATTTGTAATATCCTTGCCTTCACATACTTATCGATGATTCTTCTCAGTGTAAGGCAACTCTCGATTGGATGCTGGATCCTTCGATGAACCTGGCAATATTTTAGATTCGTTTTCATTACCGCATTGGGCTCCCTAGCGGGAACGTCCTTTGGCCCATAGACTTTCCCTCTTGGACCATCGCATTGTAATAGCTAACAGCTTCATCCACTGTACAAGGCAATGGTGGTGGGTCTTCCCTGTCTCTTCCAAATATCCTCTTATTGTCCTTCTTTGATGCTTTGCCCCTATACCCACTTTGGTGTACCCTACCCGTGGGGGTTGAGACCTCCCCCCTGTGGGTTGCATCGGCTACCTAAACATCATGGGAACCACCACCGGATTGGGCCACACCACCAAGGAGATATTTCTCGCTACCTTTTAGAACGCCACGAAAGTCCCCTTGCATGTCTCATTGATAAGATGGCAGATGTACTCAGGAAGCAGCCCCTCTGCGCAGATCTGTAATAACTTGGATTCTTTGGCCTCCTCCCTTACGTCGAGGGATCTTTCTCTGAATCTTTGAACAAAGTCCACCACTTCTTCCCCAGTTCATTGATTCTCCCTACCTAGTTGGGTCAAAGTAAACTCATCTTCTGCCAGAAAGAACTTCTGGACAAACAACACGTGCATCTCTTCCCATGTAGAAACGTTGTTGGGAGCCAAATGGGAATACCAAGTATAGGCTTTATCGATCAAGGACTTAGAAAAATCCCTCAAACTAAGCCTTTTATTATTACAATGTACCCCCAAATGTTCAACAAAGCGCTTAATATGCTCCTTCGGGTTCCCACCCTTTCTTGTGTATTTTTTAAAAATAGGAGGAATATAGTCCTTTGGATAGGTCTCATCTTTGTATTCCTGAGGATAGGGTGTTCGAAAGTCATCATAAACCGAAGCTACCTCACCATCAGATTGCGAGGAGGCTTTCATGAACTTCAACATCTCTTTCTGCATCTCCTTTCTCATTTCCTCCATGGGTGATGCTACTGGGGCAACAACCAATGGCACCATGGGCTGAGTGCCCATTGTAGCTGGAACAAACGTCACAGCAGGGGTTGTTGAAACTCCTAAGGTTCCCACTGCTGGATTCATAACAGAGGGTATGCTTGATGGGATCGTTCCCGTAACACCTGCACCTGGTGGGGCCATTGGAGCTACCCCTGGTGCTACGAAGGAATTAGCCTTCAATCGTCCCAGCATAGTTGAAGCTACTCGAGTTTGCAAAAACTCATAAAACTTACTCATGAGGAGCGTGACCTGAGTGGGTCCCAACCCAGCACTTATAGAAGGTTGTGTCACCCCCGGAACGCCTGACGTCGCCGAAACTGGAGGTACCTCTACTCGAGGAGCCCCACCCCTTAGGGACTCTAGTTCTCTCGCAGCGTGTTCTTCATTATGTTGGATGTCATCAAAGTTGAGCCTTCCATTAGCATTATCTTGTCCCATACTCCTTACTTAGAAGAATGCCTCCCCAGTAGAGTTGCCAAATGTAACAGGGTACTTTAGATAAGATGGATGCTTAAACCCTTTAAAGTATAGTACTGATAAGTTAATCAACCAAAACCTTGGATTAGTGATAGAACATGCAAACACAAACTTAATGAAGATAAGACTCAGTTTAAACTCACAAATCTCTCGTGTATAACTTACATGGTAGTAATGAACTTCAAAGTAACTTAGCTAGAGGGAGAGAGAAGTAAGCACCCTAGATACACCTTGGAAGGAAGGCAACCATACCAAACACTCTCAAGAATCTCTATCACGTATTAAAAGCTTCGTAATAAATGACAATGGTGAGTGAATAAGACCTATGGTTTGTAATAACTCTCTCTGATATGTATTCTCTCTAGTAATAACTTCTCAAACTCTCAAAAGATCATCCTCTCCTCAAAGGTGGTTGGGGTCCTTAAATAGCCCCCCACACCATCCCCGAGACAACTCAGTCATTAAAGACTATGAAAGACATCCCTCATACTTTATGTCACATCATTAAATTCCTGAGGCACTAGTTGCCTCCACGTCATAAACATTAAATGCCAAGACATGCCTTTTGCCTAACCATTGTGTGTCAGGAGGGCTGTTGTCACAGATGTGGCTCACCAAGTACCTGACATCCCCAAATACCACGATGGTTGACTCAAGTGTAGGTCTGATATTATTTAGTTGGCTAGTGACATCACCTACAATAGATGTGACATTAAGTAGAGGGCTGTTTGGTTCACAACTCAACGCATGATGGAACTCCAAGCTGCTCTGCCCAAGGTTCCACGGTCAGGGTCCTTCGGTGTTTTACCAGGTGTATCTAAGATGTTTAGGACAAGCCCCAATGGTGACTCACTTCTCAATCCTCCAAACCAAGTCCCTCTAATGTTCCCAAGGCAAGGTCATTCGATGGAGCATGAAAGCTCTCCCAGGCCCTGCCAAGCCTGGTCTCTCGCGAGTACCGTTTAACCTCACACTAAAACTCTTTATTATTCTCGTTATATCATTACAACCATAATAGATTACAGTCAATTATAAACAACGATAAAATATGACTAACACAACAAGCCAAAATACAAGTTGCCACGCCTGGACTGCCACGCTGAGCTTCCTCACTTGAGTTGCCATGCTTGAGCTGCCTCGGTTTCTCAATAACAAAAACTGTTGCTTATTGGGGAATTATCCATAATCTTAGGATTACCTTTAAGCCCCCTCTAAAGGCCCCAAGAATTTTAGGACTAAGGGCCGAAAAGTAAATTTGTTCACGGTCATAAGACCTTGGATTAAAATTTAGAATTGAAAACATTTAGGTAAAACATTGTGGCTTGGTTGAGGGTACTTGTTGATATATTCCACCTTAAGCCTCCCAATGAGTCTTGATATCTCTGAGCTTAAGTGTTTTGAATGTTGTGCCCCCACAAAGGGCGGTCCCTAAGGCCTGTAAACTTAGCATTTGGAATTGTTGGAGTCCAATAAATGGGCATAAAACCTTTAAACTTGATAAAATTTGACAAGGTTCATAAGACCTTTGGTATTGGGTAAATTTCCAATCTAAAATCATACAAAGGGTTATAACACCTATAAACTTGGAATACATTATAACATTAAATCCTTTTATGGGTAATAGGACCTCAAAATTTAGAAAATTCGGACTTTTTAAAATTTTAAAACCTAAAATCCCTTAAAGGGTTATAGGACCTCTAGACTTAGGTGGTGTTTTAAACTTTTCAGGGTTTGAGAATGGGCTGAAGAGCCCTTAGCCCCTGTGAGGAGGATATTCTGAGGTTCAACGAAGGGTCCTAAGACCTCTGACCCATGGGCGTCGTACTTTTAGTTTATAAACTGGAGTTTTTTGGATAATTTTTTTCACTTGGGGACTTTTCACCTAATTTGTTTTAAAAAACTAAAATTTTATACAAGTCTCAAACCCTTTTTTCCCTTTGAAATATTGGTCCTTGACTTTTGGATTTTTCTGAAAGCAAGGGCCAAATAAATGTTTTGCTAATAACCTCATCTTTTTTTAAAATATTCCTTCTTTAGTGCAAAAAAATCCTTTAGGATGACCATTATGGGTCCTTGGACAATATTTAGTTTGAATGGAATCAAAGGTGAAAACTGTCTTTTTTGGGCCCTTGGATTAAATTTTTGACCATTTATACTTGTGGACTGTAGTTTTTTTGGGGTCTTAAGACCTTTTAACGTTAGTCTTAAGATAATGATATAGTCCATAAAACTTAAAGTTTGGGGTCTAAGACCTTAGCTTAACCCTAGAGCTAAGGATGGAGTCCTTGAAAACCTTTATTTTGGGTTTTTAGACCTTGTATTAATGTTTGAGCCAAGGTTAAAGTTCTAGCAACTTGGTTTGTTGCTCCTTAGACCCTTGGTGTTAGAGCCAAGGTTGAAGTACTTGTAACTATTAAAGACTATTTAGATTGAATACATAGTGAGTAACAAAAGACTCTTTCTATTTCTTTCAAGCATTGAATACACCATTAGTAGTACTTTTTGAGGTGCCCTACATTTTAGGGATGAGGAAGTTCATATCACTTCATATCCTTGAGGTACTAGTAGCCACATATTTCCATCTTGGTGACTACATACGGTGCTTCCCATTTGGGACCTAGTTTTCCCTCGATGGGATTTTGGGTTGTAATGGTAAATCCCCTCAAGACCAAGTCCCCCACTTTGAATTCTTTGTGGCCGGCCTTTTTGATGCAAAATATGGGAATTTTCTTAATTGGATGTTACAAATTACTAAGTACCATGTCATACTATTACCTATGGCCTCATCGACCTCAGTGACCTGGTTGACCATAAGTTGAGAGTCATTGATGGCCTCAATTTGCTACGCTTTTAGATGAATGATAAGCCTAAACATGCCACTAAGGTTTCGTACTATGATTCATTAATAGAGTATTTTAATTTAAAAATAGGGGAAAGAGATATATTATCTCCTTCAAGAATTTTTAGGTGAAGTCCAGCTCCGTCGCCTGTGTTGTTTGATGATCTATTGTTTAGGCACATATTCTTCACATTTATCCCCTTAATTTCAGTATTTTTATGATCCCGTGTAGTGTAAATATCTTGGGTTTGTCTCTTATTTATGCTACTAACCCATTTTGGCAAGTATTTCGTGTTTTGTGTATTTCTCATGTGTTTTACAGGTATTTCATGCAAGTTAGTGCGAAGGAGAACTCAAAACAATGAAAGAAACCAAGAAATGGAGGGTTGAAGGGCATTTTCGTAATTTTTCAGCCTTAGTCCGAAGGTGGGGCCAACTAGAAAGTTTAGGAACTCTAAATTACAAGAATACTGGAAAAAACGGCACCTCAATCCGAGCTACGGTGAAGAAGTTACGATGTTTTGAAGTTGCGGGATAATGAAAAGTCTGGATGTGCGGATTTCTGTCATTAATTATGCATTTAATGCAGTGCAACTCTTGGAAAACTTGTTCCACAAGCACTATTGGTTGTCAATTTCGATATTTTGTGCTATAAAAGCCCATGACCTACATCATTTGAAGGGGAGTTGCTAGAGAGAGGCTAGGTTAGGAGTAGGTTAGAAGTGCTAGATTGAATTTTAGGGTTAGATTTTGAGAGCAAATTTTCTATTCCTTCAAGAGTTGTATGAACCCTAGTTTGTATTCTGAATCTCAATTCCTTGTTGCTGAATTCAAGTAAACTCTTTCCATTCTCTTATTTTATTACTTGCAAATTATTTACCATGTTTTGTAGATCCATAATTTTGTGTATGAATTTGTTCTTTAATCAAATCATGTTTAGCTAAATTCCCAAGGGTTGGGGTACATGAACTCAATCCTAATACAAATTATTTGTATGGAAAATTAGAAAATAAATGAAAATATTGGTTGAATCGTGAATGAAAATCATATATGCATTGTCATATCTTTTAATCTCTCTTGCCCTAGGTACTTGGGATGTTTAAGAATGCTTTGTATGTATAATTTGTCGTTCATCGCTTTATATTGATCTTTGATTTCATATGATGCGGGCTTGACCCTCATAAATGTAATGCTTAGTGATGATAAGGACTGGATTTAATCAAGAATTTTGATTTATAATTCTAGTATTCTAAAGGGTAATTTGTTAAGGATTGAGGGATTGTACCCTACCCTATTTTCTCCCATTTGTCAGATCTAATTTCTTTTGCACTTTTCAGTTTATTTTTCTTAAGTAATTTTTTAATAGAAATTTTCCCAATCATCATCTTTTTCATTTTTATTTTAGAAGTAATAAATCAATTAAATTCTATAAAACATTCCATGTGGATTCGATACCCAGACTTACTACTATACTCCATAAAAGTGTAGTTAAAAGTTTAGGTTTTTTTTGTATTGAGGTTGGAAGCCGATAACAACGACTAGCGTATTACACGGACGCTCGGTTTTCCACTCCATCAAAATGGCGCCGTTGCCGGGGAATGTTTTGTTATAGATTATAATTGATTAACTATTTCGAAAGATTTTTTTTTTCTTTGGATTTTTTTACCTTTTTTGTAGCCTTGCACAATTGAGCACCAAGAAATGTAGAATCCTCAACTGCACACCTTTGTACTCGAATTTCCATTTTATACTATTCGGTAATCATGTCTTTTCATGGTGAGTTCGGTAATTCTAATGGTTCATATGGTAATCGTTTTCAAACTTTTTATTCTCAAGACTCCGCGGCTCGACCTATTACCGTTGGTGAGGCCGTTCTAACTCTGGAGTGTGAAAGGCTTGCAAATGAATTTAGGAGAGAAATTTATATTAAATATTCTCAAGAATCTGTGCCTCGGCCTATTACCATGGGTGAGGCCTTTCTAAATCTTGCGTATGAAAAGCTTGAAAACGAATATCGAAAAAAAAATCATTTTGGGGAATCCAATGAAGATTTTTTCTCCAATATTTGTGAAACTATAAAAGGTTTTCAACCAAAAGAGGAATCCGAGGTTCTAGAGCCAAGGGATCCTACTTTGGAAGAATACACGCTTTTTCTAACCAAAAGTTTACTGGATTTTCTTTCCACCCAAAGCACAAAGAATATCGATTATGGTCTTGTGAAGGAAATGGTCACACTTTGCGATGATGTGCGTTTTATTTTGGAAAACAAAGAGGAGGTTGAGACTTGTGTGTCACCTCAAATTTTTGAAGAACATCTCATTGAAAGTGAGTCTTGCTCCCTTGAAATTCAATCTCCAATTGATGATGAATCACTTGAAATTGAGTTTATTTCATCACCATTTTCGTTCACGGTTATTGAACCATTAGAAGTACCGCTAGATTCCTATGAGTCGGTTGAAAATTCTGAAACGTTTACACCTTTTACCGACAAAGACACTTTGCTAGAATTGTTTTCTAATATGGAATGTTCCTTTTTGTGTGCCCCTCTCCCCATACTACTTGAAAAATCTTTGGGAGGTGATTATATTTTTCTTGGATCTCAATTGTACTTGTCCCACCTAGCACCCAAACCCCCCATCATCCCGTTAAATTTTTTAATTGGTGATGGTTCATTTTCTCCATTTCACACATGCCTTCCGTTTTTCAAACGGAATTCTTACTTTTAAGGAGGCATGCATCCTAATGAGGGTACACCATTAATCCCTCAAAGTCAAATTGTATTTTGGGTGGACCCTCAAATTTTTCGACTTTTAGTGTATGATTTATTAGCCGTTCAAATTTTAGGTTGTAAATAGTTAGTTTTTTTTTTCTCTTTTATTATAGTCTAGTTTTGATAGTTAGAGTTTTTGTTATTATTTTTTCTATGCTTGGTTCTAACATGTTTTGTACATTCAATAGGACTCGCACTCATCAGGGATCGCTCCATTTGGGTAATATCTTTCTTTTCCTCTCTTTATGTTGTGTTCTTAATTCGCATTGAGGACAATGCAACATTTAAGTTAGGGGGTGTGGGATATTCTTCCCATTTATTGTTTAGATTCATTGATTCGATCACATGTTCTTTCCAAGTGTGTTTTTTTAAAAAATAAAAAAATAATAATAAAAATTGAAAAATGTTGAAAAGCCAAAAATATTTTTGTTCAAAATAAATAAAAATTGGAATTTAAATTTTTCAAAAATATCACCTTTATTCTATTTGAAGTCTCAAATTGTAAAATTCATAATGCACTAAGCCAAAATTGACCGAAGATGGAAATTGAAAGAAAATTGATGACTTTACGAATAAGTGTAGAGATTAATAAAACCCGGTGAGATTTCGAGCCTTTCAAATTTTTATGAGTTTTTAAATCAATCCGAGTTTATGATTAACTCAAAGTTCTTTTCAGCGTTTTAATAAGTCGTTGATGATCTCAATCCTTTGTTTTGATCGGTTATGGGAAATGTGTGAAATGTTGTCTCGAAATTCGTGCTAAATATATCTCTGAACTTAATTAATCTCGAGATGCATATGGTAATGTGATTAGCAATTTGGACAATGAAGTAGGCAATCGTTTGTTACCCAAAAATATTAGCCATAAAAAGTTGTGAAAAATTATCCCTTTGCAACCCAAGTTGAGCCGAATAAAATATTCCCTTTCGTTTGATAACCCGAAAAACCCAATTAGCCCGGAATTGTGAAAAATTGAAAAAAAAAATTATCAAATAAAGTCCAAAGTGTGCAACAAAAAGGGGCAAGAAAAAAAAGATACGCTCAACAAGAAGAGAAGAAAAAGAAAAGAAAAAAAGAGAAAAATGAGCAAATGCCCGAAAAAAGTACAAATGGACGTCATAAAAATATTTTCCAATTCCGAACATTCTATCCATTTATATTTTTACCCTTTACACCTTTTAACCCGAAAAAGTCCTAACCGAGTCCAAATTGCAAAATTAATTACTGCGTGGAGAGCTAAGACATGAAAAGATAATATGAGAGATTAAAATGGTGTGAATTAGAGGTGATGTTCCCATTTCCTAATAACCGTAATCCGATGATGAGATCTTTTCACCATAAATTTCCTTCTTTTCAATTTTGTATGCATGAATTTGTGTCCATTATATTTACTCTTTATATCATGCATGCCGAGAGAAAATAGCCACAATTCGAGTGATTCGTTTGTGAGTGCATCCGTAAGAATTTGAATCAAAACGAATTTTCGAAAAGTAACGTAATGCTCAAACGGTGGAAATTTGAGGTTTAATTTTTGGCTTTACACACACACACTATGGTTTGAGACAGTTGAATATGAGTTGATGGTGATTATTTTTCGAAAATTTTAAATTGTACAAGTTTTAAGTATTTTGATATTTATTTGAGTCAATAAAGAATTTTGTGGGTAAATTCACTGCAAACCCTCACGAGACAAAACTCGTCCTACTAGGGTAACCTAGGGGTTTAAAGGCTTGTTGCATACGCTAAATGCAATCGCGTGCCTGCGAAAGTGGAACTTTATTTTAATAAAGGAATTTTCAAGAGTAGAATTTTGGTTAGGATTCATATACATTGCTCGGGACGCGCAAAGTTCTAAGTTAGGGGGTGTGCTTAGGCACATATTCTTCACACTTATCCCCTTAATTTCAGTATTTTTATGATCCCGTGTAGTGTAAATATCTTGGGTTTGTCTCTTATTTATGCTACTAACCCATTTTGGCAAGTATTTCGTGTTTTGTGTATTTCTCATGTGTTTTACAGGTATTTCACGCAAGTTAGTGCGAAGGAGAACTCAAAACAATGAAAGAAACCAAGAAATGGAGGGTTGAAGGGCATTTTCGTAATTTTTCAGCCTTAGTCAGAAGGTGGGGCCAACTAGAAAGTTGAAGAGCTCTAAATTACAAGAATACTGGAAAAAACGTCACCTCAATCCGAGCTACGGTGAAGAAGTTACGATGTTTTGAAGTTGCGGGATAATGAAGAGTCTGGATGTGCGGATTTCTGTCATTAATTATGCATTTAATGCAATGCAACTCTTGGAAAACTTGTTCCACAAGCACTATTGGTTTTCAATTTCGAAATTTTGTGCTATAAAAGCCCATGGCCTACATCATTTGAAGGGGAGTTGCTAGAGAGAGGCTAGGTTAAGAGTAGGTTAGAAGTGCTAGATTGAATTTTAGGGTTAGATTTTGAGAGCAAATTTTCTATTCCTTCAAGAGTTGTATGAACCCTAGTTTGTATTCTGAATCTCAATTCCTTGTTGCTGAATTCAAGTAAACTCTTTCCATTCTCTTATTTTATTACTTGCAAATTATTTACCATGTTTTGTAGATCCATAATTTTGTGTATGAATTTGTTCTTTAATCAAATCATGTTTAGCTAAATTCCCAAGGGTTGGGGTACATGAACTCAATCCTAATACAAATTATTTGTATAGAAAATTAGAAAATAAATGAAAATATTGGTTGAATCGTGAATGAAAATCATATATGCATTGTCATATCTTTTAATCTCTCTTGCCCTAGGTACTTGGGATGTTTAAGAATGCTTTGTATGTATAATTTGTCGTTCATCGCTTTATATTGATCTTTGATTTCATATGATGCGGGCTTGACCCTCATATATGTAATGCTTAGTGATGATAAGGACTGGATTTAATCAAGAATTTTGATTTATAATTCTAGTATTCTAAAGGGTAATTTGTTAAGGATTGAGGGATTGTACCCTACCCTATTTTCTCCCATTTGTCAGATCTAATTTCTTTTGCACTTTTCAGTTTGTTTTTCTTAAGTAATTTTTTAATAGAAATTTTCCCAATCATCATCTTTTTAATTTTTATTTTAGAAGTAATAAATCAATTAAATTCTATAAAACATTCCCTGTTGATTCGATACCCAGACTTACTACTATACTCCATAAAAGTGTAGTTAAAAGTTTAGGTTTTTTTTGTATTGAGGTTGGAAGCCGATAACAACGACTAGCGTATTACACGGACGCTCGGTTTTCCACTCCATCAAAATGGCACCGTGGGAGAGCTATCTATGTGTAGTACCCAAGTGGGAGAGCTTAGGTCTACTTTATAGAATAAGGTATGTCTGAGATCTATGGGTGCTGTACGACTTTATTCTTAGAGCTTATGGGTTTTTCTTCCACCTCATCTAGGTTGTTGAATTCTATAATGAAGTCACCTGAGGCCTGACCTTTGATAACACTTCGAGGTTGATATCTAATATCAAGCTCTCCCAGCTCTAAAAAGCACTAACAATGATTCTCGAGATGTCAGGCTTGTTGAAGATCTGTAGAAGGGGTTGATAGGTCATTACCATGACAAAGTGGGACTAGACGTAAGGCCTCAGGTACTTTATTAATGTGATGAGGAAGGTGGCCAGTTTCTCTATTATAAAATATTTTATATCAGGCCCTATAAGGTTCAACTGACATGGTAAACATGGTATTGAACCCAAAAATCTTCTCTCATGATGGATGAGTTAATAGTAATTGGTGAGGCAACAAGGTACATGTATAAATCTTCCCCAATAATTATTCAAGACAGTAGAGGTGGGGACCTTAAACACCTTTTGAGGTTTTGAAAGGCTTCGTCTACCTTTATAGTCCATTCGAAGGCTTTATTCTTTACATTAAAGAAGGTCATGTACTTGTTTGTGGCCTTAGAGATAAACAGGTTGAGGGAAAGAACGTTTCTAGCTAGGCTTTGGATTTCCTTGATTTTTCTTGGGGACTTCATATCCAATAGAGCTTGGATCATCTATAGATTTTTCTAATACCTCGCCTAGTGACCATGAACCGATGGAACTTGACTCCAGACCCCAAAATAATATTTTTTCAGGCTGAGGCTCATTTGGTTCCTTTTGAGGCTGGAAAAGGTCCATATGAGGTTATTTACATGGTCCTGAGCCTCCAGGCTTTTAACCAACGTGTCTTCAACATTAATCTCATTGTCTTAGCAGTGAGGTATTTACAAGTAGAGTTCACCACACTTTGATACGTGGAACCTGCATTCTTTAGTCCTAAAGGCCTTACTTTGTAATAGTAATTAACTTTGTTTGTGATGAATAATGTTTTTTCTTCATCAGAAAGGGATATCATGATTTAGTTATACTTAAGGTCAACATCCATGAAGGACATGAGCTTGTGACCAGTTGCAGAGTCTACCAAGGTGTCTATCTGAGTTAGAGGATAACAATCCTTAGGGCATGCCTTTTTTAGATCAGTGAAATGAATACACATACTCCACATTAGAGAGAAATTCTAGGGACTTGACCTCTCTAGTGAAGTTGGATGATGGGAGGTTATCAATATCCCACGCTGCTACATTATTCATCTCCGGGCCAAGGAACATATTCTTTTATCGAACTGGCTTGTGATTTGGGTCTATTATGAGGTCATGGACCATGACTTCTGGGTTCACCTCGATCATGTCTGAGTAGATCCCGATGAAGACATCTTTGTTTTCCCTCAGGGACTAAATGAGTTACTCTTTAAAAGAGGGGCCCAGCCCAGACCCAATTCGAACTTCTTTGGTTAGATCCGCTATATCTATGCATACAGTGATTGGAGGCTTAATTGGTTTGTTTTTTTCTTATGGATCTAAGATGTACACACTCAGTAAATCTATGCCTAATCTTTCTCAGAAGATCTCATTTTTTTGAGCTTTTGTTTCTTTAGAAAAGTGATCTGTAACGGTATTAGTTGGCATATTGATAAGGGCAATATATGCATTAAAAGGAATAAAACCCATTATTCCTAAAAATAGAGCCACTAGGATCGATGTATAAATCATAAGTGACTTCAGACCATAGGTTATCCCCCATGGACCTCATACAGGTAAGAGGATAGGAGTTTCAAAGTGCAAGATAATAGTTTAAATTGGTTTGGACCTCAACAAAGTACTACATCCACTTTTAATGGCGTTGTATTATTTATTCGATTGTAAAAGAGTTATTACAGTCGGACAGACTTCTTGAGATTTGGTTAAGAGATTATGAGGTGTTGTGACCTTCGTCAACAATACAAAGGACCATAGGAAGTAACTGATTGGCTTATCTGAGGTTTCCTGAGTATTAATTTAAGTATCAACATGATATACATGATATGTAAACACTGAAAATGATCCAAGTTACTAATATAAAGTCACAATAGTGGGTTATGAGTATAAAACAAAGGTAAAACACTTTTGAATGCTTAGAACTCTTGATTTTATGTAAGTCCTATTGCTTGAATGTGTCTCCATTCTTGAATAAAACCCTATTTATCTAAAAAACCTAGGGGATAGAATGAGTGAATTGTTAAGGCATGATTGGGTTGCCGCTAAGGACTAGCAGTTTCAGCAAGAGGGTGGAGTGTTAACCAATGAATTTTTAAGTAATGTATGGTAGTTGTTGGTAGAAATAAATATTGAGGGGAAATTTCAATGCAAGTGAAGTTTAGTAGTACTGGTAAGTAGAATAATATTTTGGTTTCCTCCTAAACATTAGACTAGTTGAAGGTGCTTTGTCGGAGGTCTAAGAACTCGAGAAAAGCTATAGGATTGCTATAGCTTATCCTTGAGGAGTTATTAAAAGATTAAACTCAATGATGAGGGTTTGTCAACCTTGTAAGGTTATTTATTTTTGAACCGAGGTTTGTTTTGTGCATCAGACTTGACAAAATCCTAGTCCTGTGGTTTATGAGATTGGTTGAGGAGAAATATCACAATAACTGAGCCTTCTAGAAGGTAGGAGAGATAAGTTAGTTTTACCATAGTTTCGTAGCCTTTTTGAGAAATCAATCGAGGTTATGGGGGCCAAGAAGTAGTCTATCTGAGGTTAGAGGTCAGCCTTGGAACCCATGCTCTTTCTTGAGGGTACTTGGGAATTCTAAGGGCCTTTTGAATACCAAGATTCATATAGGGTATCAACAACATTTTCCTCCAGTATCTAAGTTGATTTTAAGTTATCCTAACCCAAACAACCTAAATAAGCATGCGAATCTAATCCCAAACCTAAATAGGGCCTGCATTACATAATTACATCTTTTAATCAATTGCTCGCTATTGCTAATAACTTCCAAGTTATAATCATAGTAATACATCTCTAGTATAATCACAATGCATAATAATTAGAAATAAAAAAATGATAATTAAATGAGTATGACCCACTCATCTCCAAATCATATCTACTATGATCAAGCCCAAAGATAAAAGTACGAAGGCATATCCCTAATCCCTTTGGGGATAACTCATCACACTACTAGGTAGTTATAGAATATCCAATCGTATAACCTAAAAAAACTATAAGGACCATTTTCCAAATCATGTCAATTTATAGTATTGTCTACTTTCGTTGGATAAAACATTTAGATTACCTTACTCCACATTAAATAAATTGAGAAAGCTGAATTTCACTGCATTTAGGAATTCATATGATCAATCTGAATTCTCAGTTTCCCTAAGGTATATGACCCTCTTATAAAGTTTGTTAGAGAATTATTTTATATGCTTCCTGTTTTTACAAAATATTTTTTAAACTTCAATTTATTTTTCATAACTTTATTAAGGTCGTTCTACCGAGATCTAGAATCTTGTTCGAAAGAGGTGGTTCAAAAACTTATAACGAAATCTCTCGAGGGTCTGTACTGAGATGTCATTCGAAATCTCGTTCAAACAATATTTAACCATGTCCTTCAAACAAGACTGCTTATTGTTCGATATTTAGCCTTGCACGGCTTCAGCGGCACTTGTAAAAACTTGTTGAAGATGACATCAGTGGTAATTATTGGGTTAAGTTTGTAAGTCTTTTATGTCTTCTCGTAAAGCCATATTCTTAGTGGATTTTGTCTAGGTCTGGTCGTCTGAGTTTTTTCCTATTTAGATTTTCCTCTTACATCATGGCATTATAATCATGTTCTTTCTATTTACATATCAAATTTTGCATGCTCACTTATGGTTTAGTAATCACGACTAAAAAATATAAAGTAACATTTTGTTGGCCTAGTTGTAATTGTATCTAGTGTTGTGTTTTGTGTACATTAGAATGTATTTCACGAATTTGGACATAATGCATATAACCAAGCCATTTCCAATTAGTATCAAAGAAAATTTCCAAAAGTTATTTAAATGAATCCTGGAGGTCATATGTAAGGTTATTTGTCAAATGGACCCCCTATGCGTAATGAAATAAATTACACCTACTGAAAAGCACATATGAGATCTTATTTAAAATCAATTGATGAATGTGTTTGGCTTGCTATTGAAAAAGCGTGGTCCCCTCCAACCGTTGCAGTTAGGGATGCCACTGTTTTTAAAACCTGTAGAGGAATGGAATGAGGATGAGTTAAAATTATGAAATTTTAATTCTAAGGGTTGAAATTCTTTATTTAGTGCCATTACTCCCGATAATTTTCATCATATCATGACATGTGAAACTTTAAAGGATGTATGGGATATTCTTCAAGTTACTCGTGAGGGAACGAGTGCGGTTAAAGTGTTCACACTTAAAAATTTAACCACTTAGTTTGAAACTATCACCATAAAAGAGAATGAAACTTTTGATGAGTTTTATTCCCGTGTTTCCAGTATAGTTAACTCATGTTTCAACTTAGGTGATAAGATCCCTAAACATCATGTAGTCAAGAAGATTGTTAGCCCTCTCCATAGTCGATTCAAAGTTAAAGTCACTATCCTTAATTCTTTAGGTGTTTTAAATTCCTTAAAACTCGAAGAGCTTGTAGGTGATCTCCAAACATATGAGCTAATCATGTTTCCTAAAGATAAGAAAAAGAAAGATAAGGAAGTTTCTCTAAAAGTTAAAAGGGAAGAAGTGTCTAAATTTGATGAGTCTAATATAGATCCTGATGATATGGACTTATTTTTAAAAAAAATTCAAAAAGTTTCTCTTGTTTAAAAAGAAAAATTCAAAATTTGATAAATCAAAATTAGAGAAAAATAAATACAAGGCAAGTAGAAATTCTAATGATCAGGATTAAAAGAAATATAAAAGTGAGAACTTTAAAATAGATAAATTTAATAAGGATGATTAGAAAAGATGTTTTGAGTATGAGGGACGAGGTCTTTAAGAATACGAGCATACGAGTGTCCCATTAAGCTTAGGAGATAGGACAAGGAAAAATCCGTTTATAATGCCACTCTTAGCGATAGTGATAATGAGTCTTAAGACTCCGATGACTCTGCTCCGTTTGGAAAAAACTTCATCACCTTAATGGAGAGTCGTGTTAGCTCCTCAAGTATGTCACATCCTAATGTTGATTTTTTTAGCATTAAAAACTTAAAGTTGTATCTAATCACTCATAAGGAAGTGATATATTATTGGTAGTGAGAGTGACGGTGACGAAAGTGATTTGCAGTCTGCCTATTCCTAATTATACACCGAGTGTGTGCAAATTTAAAAGAATAATTGAAAGTTAACTTCTAAGATGTTGATGTTAGAAAAAGAATTGAAAGTATAGAAGGAGAAGGATAACTTAGTTATTTAACTTGAGGTGATTAAGATTTCTCTTTCTAAGAAGCTTATTTTGTGGGTAAAAAAATGATTTGACTGATTCTCAATCTCGTGTTACTAAAGATCTTCATGAATCCTTGAAGATTCGAAAAATACTTGAAGAAAAAAAAATTCAAACTTGAGAAAGATATCCAGGCCTCTCAGAATGTCAAAGTCACTCTTGAGGATAAATTCGAGAGAATGGGGAAGCTATTTCTCGAACCCGTCCTAGGTTACAAGGAGAAAGATAATCAAGAGAGAAAAGGTATAAGATATGAATAAGGTGATTCATCCAATGCTAAATTCGAATTTTAATCCAAGTTTATTTCCAAAACGACCACCCTTAAATCTAAGCCACCTAAGATAAATCTACCTAATCAACCTATGAAGGTGACTCCAAGTCAACCTTGTGTTTGTACCTTTTAAAACAAAAAGGGTCATCTTAGAGACTTTTGTTACAAGCTTAAGACAAATTCTTATCTCCCTAGTGTAATGCCACACTATAGCCATTTGGCTAGCCTTAAAAAGCAAGATGAGTATCTAGTGAATACATCCAAAGGTTTAATGGAAGAGTTTCTAAGGTTGTCTATGACCCAAGGAAATTATTCCAACCAAAAGACTAGAAAAAAAAATTGCAAGAACACTAAAAACACAACTCGTGCTTAGGTATCAAAAGATAAGACCAATAAGGAATTAGTTGTTCATGTTGCGATAAAGATTCAAAATACCTCCCAATGATATTTTGATAGCGGGTGATCCAGACATATGACAAGTGATATATCAATTTTTACCACTCTCGAGGATCACAAGGATGGTAAGGTCACCTTTGGCAATGGGAGTAAATCTAGCATTATGGCAAGAGGAACCATTGAAGTTTTTTATTTTTCAAAACTAGAAAATGTTCTTTATCTTGATGGACTCAAAGCTAATGTGATAAGAATTAGCCAATTATGTGATGAAAACCTATCAGTTAAGTTTATCCAGATGGAGTGTACCATTTACGATAAATCTAGTGAGACTATACTACGAGGTGTGAGGACTAGTTATAATGATTGTGGGATCATTATGAAATCTTCATTCATTTGCAATCGTGCCAAGGTTTCCATTATCTACCTTTGACATCAATGTCTAGGTGATGCTAATTTTAGATATCTCGATCATTTTATGAAGAAATACCTAGTTCGTGTCTTGTCATCATTAGGAAAGCTAACCTCCTCGATTTATGGTCCTTGTCAACTTGGAAAGAAAATTAAGATTCCTCATAAGAAGTTGATCTATATTACCCTTATCTTGCTTAAGAATTTATTCACATGGAACTTAGGGGTCCCACTCTTAATGAGAGCATAAGTGGAAAGAGATATATTTTAGTGATGGTAGATGATTTTTCAAGATATTCACTTATTGGTTTTCATAGGGAAAAGTCTGATGCGGTTGATTTTTTTACCATTAAATGTTGAGTTCTATAAAATCAATATGGTGTCACTATAAATCGCTTTCGAAGTGATAATGGTACAAAGTTTAAGGAATATAATATGAATGCTTTTTGTGATGAAGTTGATATTTAGCATGAGTTTTCGGTCATTCGCACTCCTTAACAAAATGGCATAGTTCAGAGGAAGAATCGAATGATCCAAGAAATGGCAAGGGCTATGCTTCTTGGTAGGAAAGTGCCTGGGAGGTTTTGGGCAAAAGCGGTAAGTATCACTTGTCACACGATAAATAGGGTACACTTACGCTCTCATACTAATAAAACTCCATATGAATTGTGGATGGTAAGAAACCAACCTAGCTTATTTTCAAGTCTTTGGGAATCCATGATAAATTATTAGGGATAGAGAGATTCTAGGAAAATTTGACTCGAGGACTGATGAAGGTATATTTTTAGGTTATTCACGAAATAGTTGAGCTTCTAGGGTTTTCAACTTTGCTAACATTAAAATCATGGAATCAATAAATGTTACTATAAAAGATGATGCTCCAGCTACATTTGTTGATGATGAGGACATCCCCTCTTGTGAGAGGGATGCACCCCCAGTGTTGATCACATTGATTGTCACAATGATTCGATGTGCCCCACACTTGAGGAAATGGATTTATCGCCTTTGGTTCCTAAAAGTCATGACCCCTCTAATATTATTGGGAATCCCCTCTTAGGTGTCAAGATTAGAGCAAAACTTGAAAATGAGGTAACATATATATGTTGTACCACTAAAATAAAACCTAAAAGTTTCAAATAAGCATTCAAAGATAAACATTGTATAAATTCAATGCAAGAAGAGTTGCTTCAATTCCAAAGGAATGATGCTTGGGTGTTAGTTCCTCGACCTAGCGATACTGATATCATTTCTACCAAATGGATCTTTAAAAATTAAATGGATGAAAATGGTGTAATTTTTTGTAATAAAGTTAGGTTAATTTCCCAAGGGTCCTCACAAATAGAGGGTGTTAATTTTTATGAAACGTTTGCTCCAGTTGCAAGGCTAGAGTCCATTTGCCTTTTGCTAGCCATTGCACGTCATCTAAAATTTAAGCTTTATCAAATGGATGTCAAGAGTGCCTTATTAAATGGCATTCTTCAGGAAGAAGTCTATGTAGAACAACCAAAAGGGTTTGAACACCCTAAGCACTCAAACCATGTATTTTACTTGAATAAAGCCCTGAACATTTTGAAGCATGCACCGTGTGCTTAGTATGAGAGGCTTACTTCCTATCTCCTTACTCGTGTCTTCACGAGAGGGGAAGTGGACATGACATTATTTTTTCATTGAGATGAGAGTGCTATTTTGTTTTCCCCAAGTGTATGTCGACGACATAGTTTTTGGGGCCACATGTGACCAACATACTCACCTCTTTGCATGAGAAATAAAAAGTGAGTTTGAGATGAGTATGGTCGGGGAGCTTACTTACTTCCTAGGTCTTCAAGTGCATAAATTAGATAGTGGGATATTATTGTCCCAATCTAAGTATGAAAAATATCTTGGGAATAAATTAAATTTAGACTCCGCTAAGCATGCACGTAGACCCATGAGTTCATATGTTAATCTTAGTAAAGACACCGAAAGAAAAAATGTAGAGAACACTCTTTTTAGGAGTAGTATAGGTAGTTTACTCTACTTAATATCTAGTCGTTCGGATAGTTCCTTCACTGTAGGAGTTTTTGCCCATTATTAGGTTGTCCTAAAAGAGTCACATTTACTTTCCATTACACATACTATCTAACATGTGATTGGGACCCTGTCTTTTGGGATTTCACTTCTCTCATGGATGAGTAAAAAGAAAAAGTCCATTTCTTTATCCACGACGGTAGCCAAATATATAGCCATTAGGAGTTGTTTCACACAACTCATATGGATGAAGAAAATGTTGGAGGATTATGGTATTTTTCAAGGCACAACGACTATTTATAGCGATAATACGAGTGCAATCCACATTTTTCGAAAGCTCATCAAACATTCAAGAACAAAGCACATTTGTATTCGTGAGCACTTTATCCACAAATTAGTTAAAGAGTAAGTCATTTCCTTAAGCTTTTTAGGCGTCAGGCGTCAATTGGACGTTATCATTACCAAACCTCTAGATTCCCTTGGGTTCGAGGATCTTAGGAAATCCATAGGGGTTTTCTCCATTAATTGAGTTCATAGTCATAAATCTAGTTTAGGATGAGCCTTATGTTTATCATTATCCCTATGAACTAGCTTATATTTGTGTACATATAATTTCAAAAATTCCCATAATATTTTCATTTTCCTTTGTTGCATAAAAGTTTTCATAAATAAAAACAATATTTTTGTTTGTTTGGGATATGTTTGTGAGATATTCGGGTCACAATATCATTCCATGTTCATGTGGCTTACGATGATTATCTAGTCTTGATTTCATTTCACTTGTGTGCTTTATGCGTTGCTATGATGATTTGATACTAGTTTATAATATATCCTTCTATGTTGGCTTCATGTCATTGCGTTTTATGCACACACCTCTCATGAAATCTTGAGGATGTTAATCTCGCTTTATATGTGCTAGGTGAAGTAAGTTGTTGTCTTATCAATTTTGTCACATAATCTAATAAGATATAGACAAATAAATTGTGCATGAAAGAACCATTTCCCATTTCTATGGATTGTGTTAAAATGCGTGAGCAATGGAAAGGGGCCATGAAAAGAGGAAACTCTTTTGAGTGAAAAGCCACCATTGGAAAATAACCTAAAAGATATATCGCATATAGAAACAAAATTTCCAAGGCCAATATTTATTCTACATTGATGCTTCAATATATTATGTGAAATTCATAAATAAATGCATTTGAGGGAGACATAAGTTCAAGATCGATGGGTTTGTGAAATAAGTGATCATATTGCGTTTTAGGTGACGCTATTGGCCAGAGAATCATCAAATTTGTAGGCATTTTTGTTAGAGTGACTTGAATCCAATTGATTTACCCTTTATTGTCACAAGGTTGATGTGAGTGCTTAACAAGTAGGAATATTTTTTAGCATCTCGCACTCGTACGTTATCTTAGGCTATGTTCTTATTCGATATGTTCACACCTATACATTCCATTTCCATTATCCAAATATTTTGAGCATTTCCTAGGATAATTTTAAAAAAAATTATTGCCTTTAATCCTTGTTAGTTCTTTATCTTTTTCTATATTTTCTACCTCTTTCAAAGTTTTTGGTTGTTCTAAAATCTCGTTTGAACCCTCGTTTAAACGAGATTTGAATAAAACTGTAGAGGGGCTTGAAGGTAATTTTGATAGTAGAAGTAATTCCACAGTGGCAACAGTGTTTTGGGGATTAAGGCACCTTGGCCGGTTAGCGCAACAACTTGACGTGGCATCTCAGCGAGGCAGCTCAGCATGACAAGTTGTATTTTAGCTTGTTGTATTAGTCATATTGTATCTTTGTTTATATTAGTTGTAAGCTATAACGGTTGTAATCATGTAACGAGAATAATAATGAGTTTTAGTGTGAGGTCAAACGGTACTCGCGAGAGACAAGGCTTGGCAGGCCCTGGGAGAGCTTTCATGCTCGAATGACCTCGTCGTGGGAACTTTAGAGGGACCTGGTTTGGAGGATTGAGAAGTGAGGCACCATTGGGGCTTGTCCTGACCATATTAGATACACCTGGTAAAACACCGAAGGACCCTGACCAAAGAATGTAAATGAAGACCTAAGTGACTCCTTGTGGATAAGTTCTATGCAGGAGGAACTTTTTCAATTTGTCACTCATGACCTATGGTATCTTGTACACAGGCCAAAAAAATAAAATGGTTATTGGCAGACGTTGTGTTTTCAAAAATAAAATAGATGAGACTGGGATGGTCATTAAAAATAAGGCTAGATTAGTTGCACAGGGATACTCTCATATTGAAGGAATAGATTTCGAGGAAACATTTGCACCAGTAACTAGCTTTGAGTTTGTTCGCTTACTCTTAGTAATAGCTTGCCATTTTCAATTCACTCTTTATCACATGGATGTAAAATCTGCATTCCTTAATGGTATTTTAACTGAGGAGGTATATGTAGAACATCCCAAAGGGTTCATTGACCCTCACCATCTGAATCACATCTTTCGATTGAAAAAGGCCCTATATGGCCTAAAATAAGCACCTCGTGCTTAATATGTTCAATTATCAATGTTTTTATTAAATAATGGCTTTAGGAGAGGTGGTAATGACCCAACTTTATTTGTCAAACATTTTGATAAAACTGTAATTCTAGCCCAAGTCGACGTTGATGATATAATCTTTAGATCTACATCTTTAACCGAAGTTGAAAAATTCTCTAAAGTTATGCATGGAGAATTTCAAATGTCTCTTATGGGGGAGTGGCAATTCTATCTAGGACTTCAAGTTAAACAAAATTCATAAGGTTTATTCATCTTACAATCCAAATATGCTTTAGAGATTGTTAACAAATTCGGTCTAGAAAATGAAAAAGACACGAGGACACCCATGAGTACCTCTGTAAAAATGTCCAAGGATGAACATGGGAAATCTATTGATCCCATTATTTATCGTAGAATAATTGGAATCTTACTATACCTAACTCCCTCACGCCCTGGCATTATGTATTATGTTTGTGTATGCGCTAGATATCAGAATGCACCTAAAGAGAGTCACTTATCGTGTGTTAAGCGAATCATAAAATATGTTCAAGGAACTCTCAACTTAGGAATTTGGTACAAAAATGACACATCCACTTCTGTAATTGGTTACACCGACGATGGCTAGGCTGGGTGTTCCAATGATAGCAAGAGTACATCAGGAGACTGTTATTATATAGGAAATAATTTCGTAGGACGGTCTAGTAAGAAATAAAATTGGACATCATTATCCACCGCTGAATAAGAATACATTGTAGCAAGAAGTTGTTGTTCGCAATTACTTTGGATAAAACAAATGTTAAAAGATTATGGCATAATTGAGATAAGTTGCATATCTATTGTGATAATCAAAGTGAAATCAATATTTCCAAAAATTCGGTGCAACATTCTCGCCCAAATCACATTAAGATTCGATATCACTTTATTCGTGAATTAGTAGAATCCAAGGAATTGGAAATTATGTATTTGCCCACAGATCTTCAATTAGCTGATATGTTCACAAAGCCTCTAGATAATTTAAGTTTTGAATCTTTAAGGAAATCTATTGCCATGTTATATCTTGAATAAATATTTGGTGTGACTTGTTGATATTTGCTTATGCATATTTGTGCCTACTGTTTGTCCATTTTAGACAAAATGGGGGAGAAATTTGAGTCCACTTGGACATATTTTTGTTCACTTCAACTAAAATACTTGATCGTAGCTATCTGATTTTCAGGAATTCAGGACCTCATTCGTATAAGAATATTGTTAGGGTATTGGTCTAAATTTAGTTGAGTATTGTAATTTTTTTCTAGGATATGGGGTAAATAGAATTTTTGTATAGGAATAGGATTTTCTATTTTTTTTTATCCCTATGAGTCCTCGATGACTCAAAGGAGATTTTGTCTCATATTTCCAAAGGGGGATATTCAAGCACCCTATATTTTTTACTCACTTGAGTCTGCACTATATAGGCGCTTGTCTAGTTTGAAAATAGTGACAAAATTAGATTCATATCCTAGTCTACCAAAGAGCCTCAGACACTACATCAAATTCCTCTAATGGTATCAAAGGTAGTATACCAACACTTCACCTAGGACTACATATTTTATGCTGAATTTATATAATTATAGGTGTGTGGGTATTAATTCCAATCAAAATAAGTTTGTAATAGTTTTTGGGATTTTTTTAATGATTTTTTAGGAATTTTTAAACATTTTAAAAACATTTAAAATTAAGGATTTAAAATGTTTTGGGATAATTTGTAATATCATTTTATTCCCAAAAAGTTGATTGGGTAGAAACCGAAAGTGGTAAGAACTTATGGGATATAAAATGAATTTTTTAAAACTCCAAAAACACGCGTTTCATTTAGGATCGGAGCCCTACATGTGTTTGATTTACATCGGTCAAGATTGTGTTTGTTGCCTGTCACATAACTCATAACGCTTATTAGCCATTGGATTAATCTAATCGATGGTTTGCATGTTGTTTAACTCAATCCTTGTCTTTATCAATTGGAGATATAAGAGAGAGTTTAAGTGAGGTGCATTTACAGCCCTTGGATTTACTTCATTTGGGAAGACTTAATCTCAGATGTTGTTTTGATTAGAGATTCCAGACCCTTCTATCATTCAGTGTAAATAAAGGCCATAGGGTTCACGTTTTGGATCTTTTGGTGAGTTTTAGATTGAAAGAATGAGAGAGAGAGAGAGAGAGAGAGAGAGAGGGAGAGAGAGATTGCAAAACCAAACCAAACTCTGGAAAAATTTTCTCAAAAAATTTCCTTTGAGAGTTGTTCGTATTTGGAGATTCATTCCTTTCTCATCTTAAATCTCTTTTCCAACTTGTCACCTAGTTGGATTTTGTTTTCTTCTTCATAGAAAATGTAAATCTAATTTCTATTGTGATATAACTCACTGAGATTTGCGTAGGTTGATTTTTTTTAAGAAATCTTTATTTTTTGGCATTTTTATAGTCAAATGTTTTTTTAAACTTGTTACCAACAAATCCATATTCTGTTTCAAGTTTGAGAAAAACAAACTTCATAATAGTTAAAGATCTTGATACGTTTAAACTTTCAAGTTAGTATTTCACATTTTGTAAAATATAAGTGTAAATAAATAAAAAAGGAAGTGTATAAGACCTTAGATCTTTTAACTAGCAAGGTTGCCATTCGATATGTCACAAAAATCGAAAGTCTAAGTTTTTAACAAACTGAGATTCATAACCTAAAATCATCTTGAACGAAATCTATAATTTATAGGATTATTTGTCTGTATAAGTGTGTGTGTGTGTGTGTGTGTGTGTTTCATGCATGTGTTGGGCACAACACCACAATATACTTTCCACACTACAACACTAAAATAATGCGGGTTGATAGATTTCTGACCTTAGAGTCTACGTAAAGATAAAAGGAGCATAATTTACAATGCTAAGAGAACAACAAGAACAACTTGAGAACCTTGAGAGAAGTTAGAATTACCTAATGGAGCTGGTATAAATTCTTGACTTAGAATAGGTCTGATTGTGTGTTTAGTTTGTTAATAGTTTGTAACATGTTAACTTTTTTTTAGTGGATTTTGTTTTTAAGGTGTAGAGACCCCCGTGGATGTTTCCCCAATTGGGTGGGGTTATACCATGTTAAAATACCTGTGTACTTTCATGTTTAATCTTCCTCTCATCCACTTCTGATTGCGTGCTGATTTAGAACTTATTTAGTTTTGGTTTTCAAAACATAGTCACCTATAATTGAAATATCTCGGTCATAACATTTTACACACATCTTGTGTTAGTAATTTGTTTTGTGAAAAAGAGTTTCTCAAACAAACTATTCAGATCTATTTAAACTGTCTTAAACCTTTTAAACAACTTAAGTGGCATATTTTTCACCTTAACACGTATGATCAAGGTAAATAGGACATGGGTAAAGCACATCTCAACTGTGAGGGTACTAAGTACAACCAATGTCATACGCGCCCCATTAAATCCCTCTTAGTATGTTACTCATGATCACATACACACCCTCAGCATAATTACAAATAAATCAAATAATTAAAAAAATCAACTTTACGATAAGGTTATAAAGTTGTCTTTTCATTCTCGATTATTGTATTCATTAATTGTTAATCGATTATATGATTTTTAACCAAACACCTAGGGTTATTAAGAATAAAAATTAAATCACTAAACCCACTATTTACAAGTATTTTAACTTATATATAATATTCCAATTCAAACCAACTTAGAAGTCCCCACCTAAAAGTTCCTACAAAAATCCTCTAAGTAATTCTACTAAACTGAATCGATTCGCCTTCAGGCCAAATCCTTTCACACCCTGTAACTTCTAAGTTTATTATATCTCATTGATGACAAACAAAACACAAAACAAATCGACCTAAAATCCCCTATATGACAATAATAACCCAACTCCTTTATAAATAAACATCGTATAATATCACCCAATATTTTTTTATGCATTTTAGGTAATTAATAACACATTTAAGGGATTAAATTCCAAAATTTATATAGTTAATGTAATGATATATTTTATAAGTCCTATTTACATTAGAGTGTGTCGTATACCACTACAACTGTCGAAGAATTATTCAAAATCATTCAAGCATCAAGACGGATCCGAATATCAAAGTTCTTTCGAGATTAATTTTGTTAAGATTGTGTTTAAGTACCTTAGCATTTCACTTATAGTATTGGAATTATTTTTTCATAAAATATTTTCTAAGTGTTGGATCGGAGTTTTTGTGTCAAAAATAAATTTTTGGAGTTTTTAAGGCGGTGCATTTATCGAGAAAAATAAAAGTAAAAATATTTAATACTACTGTCGTTCAAACGACAGCATATGTCATTCAAACGACATGGCTTGTCGTGGAAAGTATCAAACGGCATTGGATTTTGTTCAAACGACATCCAATCTCATTTGAACGAGCCTTTGCCTTAAGTCTTTTATAAATAGGACTCTCCAACTCTATTTTTCATAAGAAGACTTATGAAAAAATTATCTACGTTTTCTGCAAATAGTAGTACGAATCTGTCTTCTCACTTTAGAGGTTTAATCCTTTATTTTTCAATTCACAAAACATCCCAATCATATATGAATTGTTTTGGAACCCAAAATACAATCTTGCTAAAATTTCTCTTGTAGAGAGGGTAAATCTACATTATATGATTGCGTGTCATTGAGGATCTTGCCGCGTGAAGATTCTTTACTGATTTGGACTGAGGTTCATAGGGAGTGTTGCGGTGTTCTTGGACTGAAGATAAGACTGCAGTTCTTGTGGATTGTTGCATGAAATTCATTACCAATGACATCGACCAATGCCTGCGGGTATTCACATGTTATAATCTATTTCATTGTAATCCCCATAAGTTTCTAACAAATTATAGTGAAATAAAAGGTTTTGCTCTTCGGGGATTTTTCCTGAAATTGGTTTCCTTTGCGTGCTTATTGATATTATGATTTCGAATCATATAGATGCATGTTTAGGGATGAATTAAATTGATTAATGAAATTTGCGAAGTTGGTCACATAACTAAAATTGGGTTGATTTGAGAAGTTGCATTATTCTACTGTAGCACACTCTCAAATTGGTATAACAACAAGTTGCTCTAAGTTATTAAGTGATCCTGATTTTTAAATTTTTCCGTGATATAATTTGACTAGTCACGTCATCAAATTGGTATAAGAGCCTGTTGCACTACATTATTGTGTTTTGATCCTGAATTTTTCAAATTTGTTTTTGAAATCTTGATTTTCCTAAATACGCTTTTTGGGGAATTTGACGATTTTAAATGTCACTTGTCTAACGAAACTATTTGGAAATCTGGGTTGGAATCTTCTTTTAAAACTCTCGTTAAAAAGAAAGAATCTGAGAGATGTCTTTGCTATGAGGGGATTGACCATAGCATAGATGAGTGCCCCACTATAGTTAGGGAGAGCTTTAACAAACCAATTTCTTATGTTTCCACCCTTAGTGAGAGTGACCCGAATGAAGAAATTTTTTATGCAAGTAAGTGTGCCCTTCCCAACTGTGTGGCTACTCATGAGAATGACGATGATACTTCTTTCGCAACTACTGGTAGTGTATCCCATGAAAGTGAGGGTGTTGGGAGTGAGGATGGAAGTGTAGATGAGCGTAACATGCAAATGGCTTTCAATGAACTTTATGCTGAAGCTTTGAAAATAAAGAAATAAAATTTAAAATTAAAATCTCAATTGAAAGAGCGTGCCTTAAAAAATTAGTGATGTCTTAGTTGAAGATCTTAGAACGCATGAGAAAATTTTGAGAGAGAAGCTTGAGTACGTCGAGGGAGAGAGAGATAGTCTTCGAGGGGTGATGGAGGCTATGAAAAAAGAGCTTCTTGAGTTTAAAGATTCTAGGCGTGTACTTGAATCTAGGATAGGTAAACTTGGGAAAAGTTCGAGAGATTCGAGTAAAGTGAAATTTTATTTGTAGTCCAGGTCAAAAAAGCTTGATAAGATTTTAGGCACTGTCAAAATAAAAAAGGATAGGGGTGGGATTGGTTTTAAAATAAATATTGTACCCATTACCAAAGCCATCCCCATACGTGTGAGAGAGCCTCCTAGGGATGTTAGGGGAGAGCCACCTAGGATTTTTAGGAAAGAGCCACCTAGGTTTTTTAGGGAGATCCACCTAGGAATTTGAGGAGAGAGCCACCTTTAGGTAACGTTCACCGCCACATATACACGTGTACTCATTGTGGTCGAAAAGGTCACCCTAGGCATTTATGTTATAAACTTCAAAACACTCCTAGGAAGTTTAAATAGAGAGTCATATCGATTCCTAAAGCCCCTCACGTCGTTACACATTGATTTGGGTTAAGAAATCAGATTTAGAAGCGTATGGTCTAATTGTTCATGACTCTCGCCTGCTTGCACGTGATTTACCCCATGTGAGATCGTTTGGTTGATTGTGTTTGATATATGTCATGCGCTATTGGTGCTCCCGGATATACTCTTACTAGTGTTATGACTTACTTTGTTATAGTTTACATTATTTTATTAGTTTAGCTATTGTTTTAGCACGTTTTTGGATTTGGCAGCACCTTTCAGGTATCTTTATCTGGATATTTTTTCCCTAGGAAACACTCTTTCACATTCTAGGTTAGGCAGGGATTTCTGTTTTCTTTTTCGAGTGAGATCTCATATCGGACAAAGTTGTCGTTCTAACGACAAGCTTTCTCGTTCAAGTGACATTATGTTTTGTTTGAATGACCTGTTTGGTTTCCTACATCCATCTATTTCAGTACCTTGGGTTCATATGCTTATGTTTTTGGTACTACTGGGTTGTCTCTATCAGTTTATATGCAGTTACTTTAGGTATTTATGTTTAATTGCTAATACAGCTTTGTTCTTTTAATCACACCTACTTAGATTTATGATTCTTTGTTTGATTTACTATTTACTAGCATAGGATGATACTCATGCATATATTATGCCTATTTCTAGTATGTACCATTTTTGTATTTATGGTTTTTGTTTCTGAAATATTTTGGAAAAACACAAAAAGATTTTCATTTTTTTTAAGAAATATTGAAAAAGTCAAAAAGATTTTTGTAGTTTGTTTAGACCTTATATGAATGAACATTTAGGATAACCAAGTCACAACTTCATTCCATATCCATGTGACTGTTTGATAGTGTTTTGATATGCGTCATCATCTCATTTTATGCTTTATAATGTGTGAAGTCATTAAGATGTAATTTGTGATTACTGGCTACATGTTTGACTCATATTTACCTTTAATGCACACTTGCATGAATTTGTTTGACTATCATACTTGTTTATCACATATTGGTCGGAGTGTTGTCATCTCAATCCTGTCTTTAAAACGAACCAAATGCGGTAAAACTTGACAATGGAAGTAGTGCATGTAATAACCGTTTACCGTGAGGATTTAAATTCAAAAAGATATGATGAGTGATTCACGAGAACAAGGTTGGGAGAGTGTAAAATTAACTCATCGTGAAATATCCCAATTTAAAAGAGCCCAAAAAATTTAAAGGCAATAAAAAGATAAATATGGCAAAAGGGGAGCCACCTCAAAAGAAAATATAACGATTATTATTTATGAGGGAGTTTGGATGGAAAGAAATGAAAAATGGGTTTGCATGTCCTGATAGCGTCTTGAAAAAGCATTCATAGTTTTAGACGTTATTGGCATGGGAATCAATCCTGACTTTGATGTGTTGATGGATTAAGTCGATATCATCTAAATTTAACATTTTAAACACCTAAGGATGATGTTGAGATTCATTTGACAGGAGTATGCATATACATCCGGCACATATGTTATGTTTGATTCCATTGATATTCCTATCTAATTTGCTCACACCTATTCATTCCGATTCCACGATTGGGTTATCTTAGTGTAAATTCATGGTATGTGATTTTTGTAAAACATTTTTGCATTTTGTGTAAAAAAATTAAAAAATTAAAAAATAGTTTGTGTATCTTTTGAGTATTTCCTCTACATGCGCATAGTTTGATCCCTATTTGTTTTGGTTATCGTGGAAACTCCATGCATATTTTGTTTATTCATTTCCATGTCTATTTTGGTCAAATAAAAAGGGGGAGAATGAATTATGGGGGAGTTTTGCATTATGGGAAGATTTGATTATATGGATTAATTTATTCTTATATCATTTCAAACTCGATGCGTCACGAAGGTATTTGTTTATTATCTCATGTATGTAGGAACATTTGAAGATCATGTTTCACACCCTGATGATGACAACGAAGATTGATGAAGATTTTTGAAGAAAAGATTGAATACTTACATTTCGAGTACCTTTTCACTTTTGGGTTCATAGGAGGTTATTAGACTTGTATAGGCATTTTGAGTTGATAATTTGGATTGTTTTTATTTTTTACCGGCATAGACATATGGGGAGATTTGTAAGGACATATTTTATAAGTCTTGTTTATATTAGATTATGTCTTATACCGCTATAACGGTCGAAGAATTATTCAAGATCATTCAAGTATCAAGACGGATCCGAATATCAAAGTTTCTCATCAAAGAAGTCTCCGTGAGATTAATTTTGGTAAGGTTGTGTTTAAGTACCTTAGCATTTCACTTACAGTATTGAGATTATTTTTCATAACATATTTTCTAAGTGTTGGAGCGGAGATTTTACTTCAAAAATAATTTTTTGGAGCTTTTGAGGCGATGCATCTATCGAGAAAAAGAAAAAGAATTTTTTTTAATACTATTATCATTCAAACGACTGCCTATGTCATTCAAATGACAACCTATGTCATTCAAACGACATGGCTTGTCGTGTGAAGTATCGAACGACATTAGATTTCTTTCAAATTACATCCAATCTCGTTTGAATGAGTCGCCGCCTTACGTCTTTTATAAATAGGAATCTCTAACTCCATTTTTCATAAGAAGACCTGTGCGAAAACTATCTACAGATTTTGCAAACAGCAGTACGAATTTGTCTTCTCGGTTTAGAGGTTTAATCCTTTGTTTTTAGATTCTAAAAACATCCCAATCATATGTGAATTTTTTTGGAACCCAAAATATGATCTTTCTGATATTGCTCTTGTAGCGAGGGAAAATCTACATCATATGACCGTGTGTCATTGAGGATCTTTCTATGTGAAGATTCTTTGCTGCTTTGGACTGAGGTTAATAGGGAGTGCTGTGGTGTTCCTGGGCTAAAGATAGAACTGCGATTCTTGTGGATTGCTGCATGCAATTCATTGCTGACGACAACAATTGACAACTACGGGTATTCGTGTGTCAAAATATATTTCATTGTAATCCGTGTAAGTTACTTACAAATTATAGTGAAATAAAAGGTTTGGTCCTTCGGGGATTTTTCCTGAAATTGGTTTCCTTTGCATGCTTAATGATATTATGATGTAAGGACACAAATTTTCAATTCAGTCCTTTGTAGTTTTGGCTCAATTCCTGACAAAAACATTTGAGTCATAGGATAGTATTTTTGTGTATCCTTCAAGCCTATGACAAGTTTAAGTTGAAGACGTGTCGGCCTAGTTCAACATGAAGATATTATTCTTGTCGAGTTTCAAGTGCCCTTTTGCGACCTCAATAATTCATCATATTTCAAGTCTCCAATAAGGTAAGAATGCTATATATATATATACATTTTTAGAGACTTGGAATAAATTTGTAATGGGTACAATTTTATTATATATATAATTTTATGAGCTTAAAATGAAAAATTCATGTTCTATTTTTTTGTTTGAAAATGTCGTTCGAACGAGATTTTTGTCTGAACGAGTTTCCCTTTTCTACACTGACTTTTCATTAGATGATTCGTTCTTTGAACGACAAACTCATTCGAACGAGATTTCAGGCGAGAACAGTTTTTGGCAGTTTTTAGCATTTTCCCAATATTTTGTCCAACTACTTTTTGATAGATTTAAACCAGTTCGGGACCAGATTCTTTCCAAGACTTTTCAAATTATTCTAGGGAGCTTTTGAAAGAGAAATTCATGTTTAGAAAAGTCCCTTTTCTGTGTTTAATTTAGATGGCTTAAACTCTTTCAAAACACAAAAGATATACATCCATTTAGTTTGTTTAACATTCCAAGTTCTGCATTTATATATATTCGTCACTTGGAGTTTTGTTTGGCACCATTGGTTCATCTCTACCACAAGAAGGAGAAGTTTGGGTTTGCTTCTATTTTCCATAAAAGAAGAAGTCATGTTTTTGCTGCGGCGTTCTCATACGGTGAAAGGATCGTGTGTGGTTAACGGGTTCCCAAAAAGCTTCATTGGTGGATTCCAAGTTTCCGGTGGAGTTTGAGATTGTCGTCTAAGAAGAGGTTGGTACAAGAAGACGCTTTAGGGGCTTGAAGGGAGTCGAGTCGAGTTATGTAAGTCATATTTCTTGTATTTGTAAAATTCCGTACTTAGTGCACTTAAGGCTAGGGACGTTCGAGGTTTTTACCATTTGGGTTTCCCTCGTATATCGCGGAGTAGTGGTTGTGAATTTATTTTATCTTTCAAATAACTTAGAACGCATGTTTAGGATTAAAAGATAAAATGTGGTTTAATTCACACTCTAGTTTAATTTGGTGCTAATTTTGTTTGGGTTAAATTTTAGATTAATTTAATTCGAGTCAAGATAATTTAATTTGGTAAAATTTGGTTTGGCCTAATTTGCAAAAATGAATTAAGTCATGTAGGAAAATTTTAGGACTTGAATTGAGTTAATTTATTTTAAGTGAGTATTTGTTAGTTGATTATTTTGATGTCACTTTTAGTTTGGTTTAATTTTAATTTGTAAGAAATTAAAATTTGTAAATTGTGTTGTGTTTTAACCTTCCTATTCCGCATCATAAGGACATTATATTTAATTTAATATTTAAAATTGGGGGTCCTTGCACTTCTCGGATTGGTATCAGAGCCGGAGCGCTAATTTATTGCGTTAAGGTCTTTTTAAATATTTTCGGTTAAAAATGGATTTTTTTCCCATTTTTAAAATTTTCTATTTTTGATGGTTCCAATTACGCGTATGAAATCGGCACTAAAATCTATCGAAGATAGGTTTTGGATGTCAGTTGTTAACGGGTGGTCCCCACCTACATGTTTGATAAAAAAATTAGTGTGTCCCCAAACCCGTAGATAGATGGTGTGAGAATGAAATTAAACTTGCTAATTTTAATTCTCGAGGTTTAAATGCCTTGTTTAATGAAGCCACACCAGATGAATTCCGACGTATCATGATGCGTGAAATCTCTAAGGAAGCTTGAGATATATTACATCTCACTCATGAGGTAACTAGTTTCGTAAAGGCTTCTAAACTTCAAAACCTCACCACTCAATTTGAAACCATCAAAATGAATGAAAAAGAAACATTTGATGAATTTTAAGCTAGACTTTCCGATATAGTAAATTCATCATTCAATTTGGGAGATAAAATACCCGACGACCGAGTTGTAAACAAGATTTTAACGTCCCTACCCGAGAGATTTATTCCTAAATTGATCGTTTTAAATTCTTTACCCACCTTGCACTCTACCAAACTTGAGGAACTAGTAGGTGATTTGCAAATGTAGGAGCTAGATATGTTTCCTTCTAAAAATGAAAAGAAAGTTGATAAGGGCATTGCTTTAAAATCCCAAAAGGAGGAACAACAAGTTGTGGTTATGAGAGTGATAGTGACTCGGAGGACATGACTATGTTTGCTAGGAAATTTTGAAAATTTCTTAAATTTATTGAGGATAAATTTAAAATTGATTTTAAGAAATTTGAAAATTCTAAGCATGACAAAGCCGAAAAGATCCCTAATTTTTTTAATGAAAACCTTTATAGGGACAAGTCTAATAGGTGTTATGGTTGTGAGGGATAAGGCCATAGGGATTTTGAATGCCCCACTAAACTAAGGAGAGAGGGTAATCAACCTATTTCCTATAATGCCACCCTTAGTGATGAAAGTGAAAAGGAAGAAGGACCTGAATCCCCCATTGAATGAAACTTTACTGCATTCATGGCTTGTCATGTTAGTGATGGAGAGAAATTGTCCGACGATGACATCTCAAATCATGACACTTCCGAGGCCTTTATTTGCGAAGATAAAAAGGATGATGGCAGTGAGAGTGGAGTAGAGAGCGAGAATGAAAGTGAAAATGAGGTTGATGTGAGTGAACTTTAATTTCATTTCAATAATTATATGTCGAATCTATAAAAAAAATCCTATCTTGTAAAGCTACCAAGTCCGATCTCCTAACCCAAACTAATGACGAATAACGATTTCAAGGTATAGGAATCTTGGCTACCTCGACTGCCTTACATTGGGATTTTTTAGAAAATCTTTTAAGATCAAAACAAAATTTCTTAAGATGACCTTTTCGACCACAGTGTAAACAAGTAAAAACGTGTCGAAAGGTGGTACCTAAGGATTGATATCTAAAAGCTTTCCTAGGTGATTCTCTTAAAATATTGGTTTTGGCTTTATGAGTTGACTCATTACAAGTATCGAAGCCTAAACCACGCGTGTCATTTTTAATTTGGACCGTTCCTAATATTTTATCTAATTTCTCCAAAGGACACTCCAAATCAAATTTGACTTTATTAGAGTCTTTTAATTTATTTTCTAAATTTAAAATGTGAGACTCTAGTAAAACATTGCGCTCTTCAAATGTGAGAAGCTCCTTTTTCAAGGATTCCATTAATCCCTTAAGGCTATCTCTCTCGCCTTATACATACTTAAGCTTCTCTTAAATAGCGCTCTCTCGTGTCCTAAGGTCATCAACTAACGCACTCTCAAAATGATAAACATGCATACAACTAGCAAGGATATATGATATCACATATCTCATGCTAGAATTATGATTTTTTGTTTATATTTTGTATTATAGCTCTTTCATTTTAGCTTGCATTAAATGAAAAATACAAAAAAAAAATTGTTTATCATTTGCGTTTTATCTTTGTAGTAATTTAGGCTTAATAAAAAAAATACAAATGATTTTTTTTGTCTTTTGAGTAAATATTTTTGTATGTTTGTTTAGAAATTTCAAAATCTCAAAAAGATTTTTCTTGTGTGTATTTTAGTTTGACACACTTCTTGTGGCATATCATTGTGTTTAAATCGTTTCCTTTTCGCTTCCATGTGGCTAGAACTTTTGGTTAAGATTGTCAATCCTTAAAATGTTCTTTGTCATGCATGCGTGTAGTCAAGGTTCTAAAAAATGCGGGGCGTGATTGAGGCGTGGAGGCCAAGCCTTAAGCCTTAGAAGCCTAGGCGGGCCTAGGCGTAAAAAGGCGTGAAAAGGCGTTTAGGCCTTATTAATATATTTTAATATTTTTTAACCATAACAAGGCTATTAAAATACAAAAATTGCACAGATCATAAAAATATGTCTGAATATATGCAAATTAAAATACTATTTGATTATTTTGGATGAGATAATGGTCCGATTTGTAAAGAAATTCTTTAAAAGGCGACATCGTTTCACTAAATCATTGTTGTTTTTAGAAAAAAGTGCGCCTTAAGGGTTTTACCAAGAATAAGGCGTGAAAAACGTATGGCGTGGCGTTTCTCCCAAGCCTTAAGCCTAGGCGTGCCTAGGCGGAGCCTAGGCGGGTTTTTTAGAACAGTGCGTGTAGTTGGATTTTGTGTTTCTTAATGGATTCTATTTTTATATTCCTCTATTCACACATGCATGAGCTCATTTGAAATTTAAACTTCACATGTATATTTGAGCTAAGTGAGATGTTCTCCCATCAATTATTCATCTACATTTTTCTATGACTAAGGAGGATTTGCGCATATAATAACCGTTTCTCGGATTTAAAAATAATATAAAAATATGTCTATCCGGTGTAGTTGTTTATCATTGGAATCGGGCTGCAAAAGACAAAATTACTTTGCGTGAAAAGCCACCATTGAATTTTAGGCCGTAAAAATGTGGCATTAAAAAGAAAATTTGCCAAGGCCAAAATTTTTTAGTTAATATGTTCAAAAGAAAAGAAAAGAAAAATTATGAGGAGTTTGGTTAGATGTATTAACGGGTTTTCACAATGACTTTGAATCCTAGTTAAGATTTTATTGTCATGACTCTATTTGTTTGTAGAATCATAAAAATTCTAGGCTTCTGTGCATTACGTATGTTTGTTCATTGAGTTCAATTTATATTGTCACGTAAGGCAATATCTAAATGTGCTAAAGTTTTTCAATCAAATGAAAACACCCTCAACATGTTTTAAGTGACTGGGTCAAAATTTATTTGTTACTAGTTCACACCCCTACACTTCCGTTTCCCACATCCATTTGGACACATATTCGCCATACGAGTGTGAAAAACATAATGTATTTTGTGTCATGTATGGTGTTTATACCTATGTATATGTGTGTGCGCATTAGTGATATTCATTATGTATAAATATATATGGTATTTATTTTATTTTTTTGAGTCTTTTCCTTGCTTGCTAGTCAATCTATGCTTCTATTCATAATTGGTATCTATTTTGTTGTGTATTTTGTTTGATATCATATGCTTAGTATCTTATTTCTCAAATTGGTATTATTTTTTTACATCATAAGTTGGTATCTATTTATCCTTGTTGTTGATTAGTTCTTGTTATTGTTGCCCATATACTTTCATGTTCTTATTACGTTATTCATCATCTTGTTTACTTGTTTCCCCATACTTATATCCCTTATGTAGTTTTTAGGGGGAGAAATGGGGCTTAGTTAAATTGGGGGAGAAATGAGTAATTTATTAGTTCTTTTATCCATTGTTTATTCCTGAACAAAAAGGTAGAGAATGATAGGGGATAAATGGTATCTAATCCTATTATTATCGTATCTTAGTTTGGGAGATTTATCTTAGGGGGAGATGTCTTTCTAAGTATGTCATTGTTAGATAAAAAGGGGAGAATTAATTTAAGGGGAGTATTTATTTCCATTGCATTTAATATCTTTGATATTCCCTATGTGTTTAATGTTTTTCTTAAGTGTGCAGGAATTTTTCTCGTGGAAACTTTAAATCGGCAAAGATATTCATCTTTGGGTTTTGAGTCATGCTTGTATTTTTTATTTTGGGTGGGAAGTTTTTTAGTCTAGTTGATCTTGACGACCCTTTAGGATTTTTGTTTGGTTTTTGTCCCGAAATAGCCAAAGTGGGAGAATTGTAAGGACACAAATTTTCAATTGGATCCTATGTAGTTTTGGCTGAATTTGGTACAAAAACATTTGAGTCATGGGATAGTGATCTTGTGTATCCTTCAAGCCTATGACAAGTTTGAGTTTAAGACGTATCGGCCTAGTTCAACATGAAGACATTATTCTTGTCGAGTTTCAAGTGCCTTTTTGCATCCTCAACAATTCATCATATTTCAAGTCTCCAATAAGGCATGAATGCTATATATATATATATATATATATATATATATATATATATATATATATATATACAGTCATGCTCTTGTGTGGACTAGTCCGCATTTTAAAAATGCGGACCGGACATGTGTCACCTGGCGGTGAGCCCAGAAAAGAGAGAGAGTGTGCCTATAATTTAGGCGATAATTTCTAAGCTCACCGCCATACGACACATGTTCGGTCCGCACTTTTAAAATGCGGACTAGTCCGCACAGGAGCATTATTATTATTATTATTATTATTATTATTATTATTATTATTATTATTATTATTATTATTATTATTATTATTTGTAGAGACTTGGAATAAATTTGTAATGGGTGTAATTTTATTTTATATATAATTTTATGAGCTTAAAATGAAAAATTCATGTTCAGTTTTTTCGTTCGAAAATGTCATTCGAACGAGATTGTCGTTCGAACGAAAATCTTGTTCGAACGAGTTTTGCCAACGAGTTTCCCTTTTATACACTGACTTTTCATTCGAACGAAATTTCGTTCGAATGAGATTTCAGGAGGGAACAATTTTGTGCAGTTTTTGGCATTTTCCCATTATTTTGTCCCACAGCTTTTTGACAGATTTTAACCACTTCGAGACCATATTCTTTCCAAGACTTTTCACATTATTCTAGAGATCTTTTAAGACAGAAATTCATGTTTAGAAAAGTCCCATTTGTGTGTTTAATTTAGATGCCTTAAACTCTTTCGAAACACAAAAGATATACACCCATTTAGTTTGTATAACATTTCAAGTTCTGCATTTATATAAATTCGTCACTTGGAGTTTTGTTTGGCACCATTGGTTCATCTCTACCATAATAAGGAGAAGTTTGGGTTTGATTCTATTTCCCATAAAAAAAGAAGTCATGTTTTTATTACGGCATTCTCATGCAGTGAAAGGCACCGTATGTAGTTGATAGGTTCCAAGGTTCCAGTGGAGTTTGGAATTGTCGGCTAAGAAGAGGTTGGTACAATAAGACGCGTCAGGGGCTTGAAGGGAGTCGAGTCAAGTTGTGTAAGCCATATATCTTGTATTTGTAAAATTCCGTACTTAGTGGACTTAAGGCTAGGGTCGTCCGAGATTTTTCCAATTTGTGTTTTCCTCGTAGATCGCGGCATAGGGGTGGGAAATTTATTTTATCTTTTAAATCACTTAAAACGCATGCTTAGGATTAAAAGATAAAAGATGGTTTAATTTAATCTCTAGTTTCATTTGGTGCTAATATTGTTTGGGTAAAATTTTGGATTAATTTAATTCAAGTTCAGATAATTTAATTTGGTAAAATTTGATTTGGCCTAATTTGCCAAAATGAATTAATTTGTGTAGGAAAATTTTAGGACTTGAATTGAGTTAATTTGTTTTAAGTGAATATTTGTTAGTTGATTATTTTGATGTCACTTTTAGTTTGGTTTAATTTTAATTTGTAAGAAATTAAAATTTCTAAGTTGTGTTGTGTTTGAACCATCCTATTTCGCATCTTAAGGAAATTATATTTAATTTTAAAAGAATATTTAAAATTGGGGGTCCTTGCACTTTGTAATACCCCGTATTTTTATACTTTTAATTTTGGGGATTTATTTAATTTAATTAGAGTTATTAATTTAATATTAATCCGGAAAATCATTTTAATACTTACTAGCGTGACTAGAGTTAGTAATTATTGGAATTGTGTTGTAGGTTACTATATGAGTAAAGTAAGAGGTGTATTTAAATTTAGTAAAATTATCACAAATTATCACGAGTATTTAAATTGATAATTTTGGAAATTTATCGGGACGCGCTTGTGTCATGTCGAGATCAAATTCGAACTATTAAAAGTGAATTAATTATAAGTCACCTGTATGGTCATTTTGAGTGCATCAATGTGTCCGGAAGGGTCGAGATAGTCAAAATAATGTACCCGGGGTTTAGTTTGGGTCTCGGGGCGTTTTTAGGCCTAATTAACACCCTGGGAGGGCGTTTTGGACATTTTACAATTTTGGGAATGAAAACCCACGAAATTTCTAAGGGTATATCAGATGCTAAGAGTCATATTCTAGGTTTAGAATCACCATAAACAAAAGACATCCATTGGAGAGGAAGAGGAGAATCTTTCCAAGGAGTTCTAGGCCAAGAACTCCACCGTTTGCACAGCCGTCGCCGCTAAACGTTAGATCGCGCAACGAGGATCACAACCACACCAATCTCTCTACACATATGAACCAATAATTCATAGGCAAGTATCTATCTTGCTCTATTTCAGTTAATGCTTCAATAATATTAGCCTAGGTATGATTAGGACAAGTTTTTGTGAAAGAAAAACCTATTTTGGAGACTTGAATTGCATGATATATGGGTAATAGATGTATTCTGGAAATCAAACTCACATGTAGAGATTGAACCACGAAATTACAGTAAATTAGGAGTATGAAATCTGTTAAAAGAATGGGAAGAAACTAAACAAAGAAAATATTAGGGTTCTTGATATTTTTATGGCTTATGTCCCATTTAATTCGTTATTCATGATGAAAATTCGCATGCCTTATGTAGAATACCATTTATTTGAGAATATAAAACTAGTTTTATAAATTATTGGGAGTTTGGAAGTCTAATATATTGTTTTGGATGATTTTGGAAGAGGAAACCCGTAACTAGAAATTCTGCAGATTCGCCATACCTTCTTGATCGATCGATCGAACCAAGAGCATCGATCGATCGAACACCTGCCATCGATCTATCGACCCCTCCTGTAAAACTCACATTTTCCCTTTTTATATGTTGTTCCAACTTAAATTATTAGACACTCTTGGACATTAATGTTAGAACATTTTGGGATGTAAAGAAGACTAGTAGGACTTTATAAAAATGGGACCTTTAATGTAAGACGAGATTAACATTTAACGGAGGTGTATTACCCTTAAGGAACAGTGAAAACGTGCGTGTCTAAAGGGTGAGACTCGTAAGGTAGTTATGTCGTAAAGTAAAAGAGTACCTACTGAAACTACACTTATGAAGATAGGGTTTCACGAGTGTTACGATGTAAGTCGGAATAACCCCATAAATAACAATAAAAGAGATGAACCATTATACGGGATATTCAAATAATGTACAATAAGAATAAATATCATAATTATGGGTCGTCAGAGTGTACATAAATTTTATATGGGAATAGTAGTATACATATATGACTGCGATTGTGCATATACTATATACGTGTAAAAATCATGCCCGCGCTACTTGCTATCCCTGAGGTTACCGCGCTGGGACAATCTTATCTCGATGGGACCTTTATGGGGGATATTGACTTCAACCCTAGAACATAGGAATCCTTGGTACGGGCTATCGGATCGATAGTCAGACGATCCTAAGAGCCATGAAGGTATGTGCTGACCTCTTAGTGACTTGGAACTATGCTTCGCCTCAATTTGTATATGTTTTGTGTTAATACGGTTCAGGAGTGATTCCGAACTAGTATTTCCCTTAGTACGAGTGATATGGGGACTGGATAGCAGAGTATGCCAGCACCGTAAATTGTATGTGGGATGTCGTTGGTATATATATCATATGTGTTGATAATATATATTTAAACTTGAAATTTGGAAACTACCTACTGTGACAAATAGTACGTAAGTAATAAATAATTATTTCAACTCGGGAATCAGTGTTTGAAAAGTATGATGCGTTACTGAGAAACTTTTAAAAAAAAATCAATTGAAGCTTATGTGAGAACCTTGCTTTTTAATAAAATTATCTTCCTTAACAATTGAGAAATGTCGGCATGGAATCTTGTGAGTACCTTAAGATAAGCTAATTTATTGGGAGTATTAGTACGACAGGTGTGCACATTAGAAGAGAGGTGAGAATTTCTCAAGAGAGTGCCGCACTAATATGATTGTTGCATTAGCCGGTAAGCATTTTAAATACTTGCTAAACAAATTTTAAACTGTTTTACAATCGAGCTCTGACCCGTTTCCTATTTTCTCTTCTCTCTTGTATATATATGTATACATTACAGGTGCCCAGCCACATGGGAGTCTTGCATAGGATCCTTTGTAAGGAACGCGCAGCAGCTTAGGTGGGAGTTGCAGGCCTTTTGCTTAGACGACCTCATTATTGATTCTACTTCTAGCTATATTTTATCCAGTTGGGCATGTGTCGCCCTTTTCCATTATTCAAATATTTTTATCAGACATTGTGATTCATTTATTTCCAGTATTTATACTTTGGGACTATTACTGTCAGGATGTTTTCCTTAAAGTTTTAAAGTTTGAATTAACTAGTTGGATGCTTAATTGTTTGGATTATATGTTCCAGTATAGTTTTTGTGTAATTCTTAAACTATGGATTATGTAAGGTTTTAATATTGGTTTTAAATTAAATTTGGAAATTTAAGTTTAAAAAAATGGTTTTGTCACTTATCTTAATTATTTAGGGTGTTTAATTGGAAAAGTTATTTTTGCGACAGTGGCGCTAATAATGAACCAACTATTCACCTTGATTATAATTTAATAAAAGACTGATCACCCGGTATTTAATTAGGCGGGGTGTCACAGGTGGTATCAGAGCATCAGGTTCTAGTGTCCTTTAGGATTTGTACGGCATACTTCGTTTTCAGCTTAGCGTTCTTGCTATAGAGCCCTATTTTAAGGATTGTTGAATTCTTGATTTTATGTTTACATCTTTAAGCTATTTGAGGTTCGATAATAACTGTATACTAATAAATTCTTTACGTTTCAGATGCCTCCGAGACGCGCACCCAAGGATAGGCGTGCCCAAGCCGAGCAGCCACCAACTCTGGCTCAGGGAACGATGAACGCAACCGAGGTAGCCGCTATCATCGCTCAGGTGGTGAATGCCGCGCTAGCGGTAGTATAGTAGGCTCCAACCTAGGTTCAGGCAGTGGCGCCAGTACCGGCACAGCTTCCTTCTGCATGGGAGCGAGTTAGGGATGCCTTTCAGAAGGCGCACCCCCCAGAGTTTGCGGATAGTTCAGATATCATTGTAGCCAACCAATGGAAGAAGGATATCCAGAGGCATCTACGCATGTAAGAGTGCATGGACATGCATAAACAGTTGTTGGCTTCCTTCAAGTTAGTGGGGGCCGCTTTGCATTGGTGGGAATCCAACACCGCCTTGGAGGAGAGGGATATTATCACTATTCAGTCATTTTGGACGTGGTTTGATAGAAAATACTTCCCATCCGCCGTGCAGACTGAGATGAGGAGGAAGTTACTGAGTCTTAAATAGGAGAATTCGACTGTTGCCGAGTACGAAGAGGAGTTCACTAGACTTCTCACTATAGTGCCAGATGAGGCACCCACTGAGGGAAACAAGATATTGTTGTTTATGGACGGATTGCCTTGGAGGAACCGTCAGCACCTCATAGGCAACCTATCACTAAGTACCTACACGGACGTACTCAATGCTGCTTTATTACACTGCCAGGATCACCGCTTCCATCTATAGGGAAGTAAACGAGCAGGAGAGTCCAGCCAGCAGGGTAGGACAAGGGGTAGTGGTGCTAGTATAGCACCGACATCTCAGGGGAAGACTCGTCAGCATGAGTAGAGTTCCCATCAAGGGGACCCTGCCAAGCAGTTTCGGTCAGGTGACACCAGACAGGGATTTGGGGGATTTAGGTAGGGTCAGCAGGGCCAGCCTAATCAGCACGGCTAGCAGGGCTAACATCGTCAGCCGTAGGGTCAGCAGTAGGGCCATCAAGGCCAACAACATTTTCAGTAGGTCCAGTAAGGCCAATGGCGGGGTGGTAACAGCCAGCAGGGCCATAATCAGTAGGGACAGAGGGGAGGAAACTTCAGTGGCCAATGCTTCGTGTGTGGAAAGAATGGCCACAGGCGCCAGGATTGTCCAGAGGGAGATAGGGCCCTACAGCAGCAGGGTGCCCATAATGAGCCACAGAGGCCACTTTTTCCAGCCGCCCTCCTAGTACCAGCTCAAGTACCAACCCTACCAGCCATTACAGTAACTCCAGTGCAACAGGGGCAGTTACAGTACAGACGTGTCTATAACGTCCACCAGGCAGCAGCTCCACAGGAACCACTCGCGATTGACGGTGCGTTTCCTATCCATGGTACTATGGGTCGGGTTTTATTTGATACTGGGCGATGCACTATTTTATAGCTACTCATTTTGCGAAAGCCTTAGGATTATTAGCCACAACAGAGATCACTGTGACATGCGTAGACTCACCACTGGGAAATGGATCATTAATTTTCTTTATATGTTGAGGTGTGGGAGTAGAGATTGGTAGCTTAATCTTACCAGCATACATGTTAGTCTTAAATATGCATGAGCACGACGTTATCATTGGCATGGATTGGCTCGCAGCATATAGAGCCATGATAGATTATTTCAGTGGGAGTATTGTTTTTCCATTCCGGGGCAGGAGATGTTTGTAGTGGCGATGCCTCACCCAGAGGGAGGCTCTACCGCTCATTTGTATTACATAGAGGAGGATACCTCTAAGGAGGTCGCGATTCCCTTAGACTCGATCCCAGTTGTTCGTGAGTATTCTGATGTATTTTAGGAGATACCAGGCCTACCCCCCAGTCAAGAGATAGATTTTATCATAGATTTATTATCGGATACTCGACCGATAGCACGCGCTCTATACCGTATGGCTTCGACGGAAATGTGAGAGTTACGAGACCAGATAGAGTAGCTATTAGGTCAGGTCTTCATTCGTAGGAGTACCTCACCTTGGGGCGCTCCAGTGTTGTTTGTCAAAAAGAGAGATGGTTTACTGAGGCTATGTGTGGACTACCGGGAGCTGAATAAGGTCACGATACGGAACATATATTTGTTGCCTCGAATCGATGATCTGTTCGACCAGCTGAGGGGAGCAACTTTCTTTTCGAAGATAGATCTGATGTTAGGATACCATCAGCTACGTATTAGGGAGCAGGATGTTTTGAAGATTGCTTTCTTAATGAGATATGGGTCCTACGAGTTCAGAGTGATGCCATTTGGACTCACAAATGCTCTAGCCGTATTCATGGACTTAATAAACCGAGTGTTTAGAGAGTACTTGGATCAGTTTGTTATCGTCTTCATAGATGACATCCTGATATATTCACACACTGAGGAAGAGCATGCTGAGCACTTGAGGCAGGTTCTTCATACCCTATGAGAGCATCAGCTGTATGCTAAGTACGAGAAGTGTGGATTCTGGTTACAGGAAGTGCAATTCTTGGGACATGTTATTTCTCAACCGGGGATAGCGGTCGACCCGAGTAAAGTGTCAGTGATGAGGGAGTGGGGACCACCCACAACACCGAAGAAAGTGCGTAGTTTCTTGGGGTTAGCCGTGTACTACAGGAGATTCAATCGAGGGTTCTCCAAGATAGCGGGTCCATTGACGAACCTGACTCGCAAGGGGGGTCCATATGTTTGGGACGATACTTGTCAATTGGCTTTCGATGAGCTGAAGGATAGGCTCACTTCGGCACTAGTCCTTGCTTTACCTAAGCCGGGCATGGAGTATCTGGTTTACACCGATGCTTCCTTACGGGGACTCGGGGGAGTACTTCAACAAGAGGAGAAGGCTATAGCATTTGCTTCCCGTAAACTTAAGCCACATGAGAGAAATTACCCCACTCACGACCTAGAGTTAGCAGCAGTCATTTTTGCATTGAGGATATGGAGACATTATTTATTGGGGGAGAAGTTCCGCTTGTTCACAGACCACAAGTCACTATAGTACCTGTTCACTCAGCGAGACCTGAATATGCGTCAGCGCAGGTGGTTAGAGTTTATGAAGGATTATCAGTTCGATATACAATACCATCCGGGGAAGGCCAACGTAGTTGCTGATGCATTGAGTCGTAGACCGGTAGAAGATGTAGCGGACGTCTGGAAAGCTAAGTGGAAAGAGTTGGGTCACCAAGAAGCGATAGCCCATTCCTTCATATATGTCATGACTGTGACACCCGAGATTGTTACGAGGGTAATATAGGCACATACAACAGACCTATTTTGCCAGGAGAAGATTGTATGGATTTTAGCTGAGGGTGCTAAATCCTATTCTGTTAGTTTCGATGGAGGGTTGAGGTTTAATGGGAGATTAGTGGTCCTCGAAGGAGTAGACTTACGTCATGCAGTGATGACCCAGCCTCATGAATCTCGATTTGTGGTGCATCCTGGGGGAGATAAGATGTACCAGGATATGAGGCGGAAATACTGGTGGAGTGGGATGAAGAAGGATATTACGGAGTTCGTATCAAAGTGTTCTACTTGGAAAATGGTAAAGGTGGATCACCAGAAACCATCGGGGTTGCTTCAGCTATTGGAAATACCCACATGGAAGTGGGAGAGTATTTCCATGGATTTTATTACTGGGTTGCCTACATCACAGCGGGGCCACGACTCCATCTGGGTGATTGTGGACCGTTTGACCAAGGTGGCTCATTTTTTGCCAGTAAGGACAGACTATACCACGGGTCAGTATGCTCAGTTATTCATTGCTGAGATTGTTAGGCTACATGGGGTGCTCTTGGATATTGTGTAAGATAGAGATAAGATTTTTGTGTCGCATTTCTGGGAGAGCTTCCATGAGGCCATGGGTACAGAGCTGAGGTTGAGTTCAGCTTATCACCCACAGACAGATGAACAAACAAAGCGTACCAATCAGATGATGGAAGATATGCTACGTATGTGTGTCCTTGATTTTGGGGGAGGATGGGAGCCACATCTTCCACTAGTGGAGTTTGATTATAATAACCCTTATCAGTTCACTATTGACATGGATCCATTTGAGGCATTAGATGGCATGCCTTGTCGTTCTCCCACTTGTTGGTTAGAGGTGGGGGACAACAAGTTTCTCGGACCAGAGGTGATTCAGGAAACCTCCGCTAGGATTGAGATTATCAGGAGTCGCATTCGGGTAGCCCAGGACAGACAGAAAAGCTACGCCGATGCAAAACGGTTCTTCCGAGAATTTAATGTGGGGGACCAAGTATTACTACGTGCATATCCTATGAAAGGAGTGATGAGGTTCGAAAAGAAAGGGAAATTGGCCCCGAGGTACGTGGGACCATTTCCCATTATCGAGAGGATTGGGTCGGTTGCATACAGATTGAGACTGCCAGAGCACTTAATCGCATTCATGATGTATTCCACATCTCGTCGTTGAGACGATACCTTCGAGATGACATAACCCACACTAACATCACGATTGAGGAGATTGACTTACAACCCGACAGCTCTTATGAGGAGAGTCCAGTGGCTATCCTAGACCATAGCGAAAGGAGATTGAGGTCAAAGGTAGTCCCACTTATTCGGGTCCAGTGGGAGCATCATAGTGTGGAGGAATCCACTTAGGAGCGTGAGGTAGACATGCGAGAGAAGAACCCAGAGCTATTCTTGCCAGGTACATCTTATTTTTTTGAATTTCGGGATGAAATTCCGTTATTAGGGGGGAAGTATGTAATACCCCGTATTTTTATACTTTAAATTTTGGGAATTTATTAAATTTAATTAGAATTATTAATTTAATATTAATTCGGAAAATCATTTAAATACTTACTAGCGTGACTAGAGTTAGTAATTATTGGAATTTTTTTGTAAGTTACTTTATGAGTAAAGTAAGAGGTGTATTTGAAATTAGTAAAATTATCACAAATTATCACGAGAATTTCAATTGATAATTTTGGAAATTTATCGAGATGCGCTTGTGTCGTGTTGGGATTAAATTCCGACTATTAAAAGTGAATTAATTATAAGTCAACCGTATGGTCATTTTGAGTGCATCAATGTGTCCGGAAGGGTCGAGATAGTCAAAATAATGTACCCGGGGGTTTAGTTTGGGTCTCGGGGCATTTTTAAGCCTAATTAACACTTCGGGAGGGCGTTTTGGACATTTTACATTTTTGGGCATGAAAACCCACGGAATTTCTAAGGGTATATCAGATGATAAGATTCATCTTCTATGGTTAGAATCACCATAAACCAAAGATGGCCATTGGAGAGGAAGAGGAGAATCGTTCCAAGGAGTTCTAGGCCAAGAACTCCACTGTTTGCACCGCCGTCACCGCCAAACGTTAGATCGCGCAACGAGGATCAAAACCATACCAATCTCTCTACAAATCTGAACTAATAATTCCTAGGCAAGTATATATCTTGCTCTATTTCAGTTAATGCTTCAATAATATTAGCCTAGGAATGATTAGGACTAGTTTTTGTGAAAGAAAAACCTATTTTGGAGACTTGAATTGCACGATATATGGGTAATAGATGTATTCAGGAAATCAAACTCACATGTAGAGATTGAACCACAAAATTACAGTAAATTAGGAGTATGAAATCTGGTAAAAGAATGGGAAGAAACTAAACAAAGAAAATATTAGTGTTCTTGATATTTTTAGGGATTATGACCCATTTAATTCGTTATTCATGATGAAAATTCGCATGCCTTACGTAGAATACCATTTATTTGTGAATATAACACTGGTAGTATAAATTATTGTGAGTTTTGAAGTCTAATATATTATTTTGGATGATTTTGGAAGAGGAAACCCGTAACTAGAAATTCTACAGATTCACCATACCTGCTTGATCGATCGATCGAACCAAGAGCATCAATCGATCGAACACCTGACATCGATCAATCGACCCCTCATGTAAAACTCACATTTTCCCTTTTTATAGGTTGTTCGAACTTAAATGATTAGACACTCTTGGACATTAATGTTAGAATATTTTGGGATGTAAAGAAGACCAGTAGGACTTTATAAAAATGGAACCTTTAATGTAAGACGATATTAACATTTTACGGAGGTGTATTACCCTTAAGGAACAGTGGAAACGTGGGTGTCTAAAGGGTGAGACTCGTAAGGGACTTACGTCATAAAGTAAAAGAGTACCTACTGAAATTACACTTATGAAGATAGGGTTTCACGAGTGTTACGATGTAAGTCGGAACAACCCCATAAATAAGAATAAAAGAGATGAACCATTATACGAGATAATCAAATAATGTACAATAAGAATAAATATCATAATTATGGGTCGTGAGAGTGTACCTAAATTTGATATGGGAATAGTAGTATACATATATGACTGTGATTTTGCATATACTATATACATGTAAAAATCATGCCCACGCTACTTGCTATCCCCGAGGTTATCGCGCTGAGACAGTATTATCTCGATGAGACCTTTATGGGGGATATTGACTTAGGAATCCTTGGTACAGGCTATCAGATCGATAGTCAGACGGTCCTAAGAGAGGTGAGGGTGTGTGTTGACCTCTTAGTGACTTGGAACTATGCTTCACCTCAATTTGTATGTGTTTTGTGTTAATACGATTCGAGAGTGATTTCGAACTAGTATTTCCCTTAGTATGAGTGATATGGGGACTGGATAGCAGAGTATGCTAGCACCGTAAATTATATGCGGGTTGCCGTTGGTATATATATCATATGTGTTGATAATATATATTTAAACTTGAAATTTGGAAAGTACCTACTGTGACTAATAGTACGTAAGTAATAAATAATTATTTCAACTCGGGAATAAGTGTTTGAAAAGTATGATGCGTTAGTGAGAAACTTTTTAAAAAAAATCAAATGAAGCTTATGTGAGAACCTTGCTTTTTAATAAAATTATTTTCCTTAACAATTGAGAAATGTCGGCATGGAATCTTGTGAGTACCTTAAGATAAGCTAATTTATTGGGAGTATTAGTGCGATAGGTGTGCACATTAGAAGAGAGGTGAGAATTTCTCAAGAGAGTGTCGCACTAATATGATTTTTGCATTAGCCGGTAAGCATTTTAAATACTTGCTAAACAAATTTTAAATTGTTTTACAATTGGGCTCTGACCCGTTTCCTATTTTCTCTTCTCTCTTGTATATATATGTATACATTACAGGTGCCCAGCCACATGGGCTTCTTGCATCGGATCCTTTTTAAGGAACGCGCTGCAGCTTAGGTGGGAGTTGCATGCCTTTTTCTTAGACGACCTCATTATTGATTCTACTTCTAGATCTATTTTATCCAGTTGGGCATGTGTCTCCCTTTTCCATTATTCAGATGTTTTTATCAGAGATTGTGATTCATTTATTTTTTAGTATTTATACTTTGGGACTATTACTGTCAGGATGTTTTCCTTAAAGTTTTAAAGTTTGAATTAACTAATTAGATGCTTAATTGTTTGGATTATATGTTCCAGTATAGTTGTTGTGTAATTCTTAAACTATGGATTATGTAAGGTTTTAATATTGGTTTTAAATTAAATTTGGAAATTTAAGTTTAAAAAAATGGTTTTGTCACTTAGCTTAATTATTTAGGGTGTTTAATTGGAAAAGTTATTTTTGCGACAGTGATGCTAAGAATGAACCAACCGTTCACCTTGATTATAATTTAATAAAGGACTAATCACCCGGTATTTAATTAGGTGGGGTGTCACACACTTCTCATATGATTTCAAATCACATAGATGCATGTTTGGCGATGAATTAAATTGATTAATAAAATTTGGGAAGTTTACCACATAACTAAAATTGGATTGATTTAAGAAGTTGCATTATTCCGCTGTAGCACACTCTCTGTTAACCCTAAGTTCATGTTCTACAAAGATTTGTCCAACTAACCTATAAATTCATTTCAATAATAAACATGAGAAGAGGGATTTTATAGAATACAACTAATAAGATCCATATCTAGTGCATTTTTGTTCATGTTATATGGATTCGTGGGTTAATTTGTTGAGGCATTAACTAAACTTCATTTGTTCTTCAATACATAACATAAACAAGGGCTTATAATATGATTAGTTTTAATCACAAAATTAGGTCAATTTTTAATTAAAAAAAAGTGTATTATATAGTATAATTAATATATTCTCACATATTAAAGTTACCATAACTCAAACTTAATTACATTATTAAACAAAATATACTTTCCTTGGATATATGCTTGGAATATAATCCTTAAATATCCAATTCTTCGATCATAGGTTCTCTCTTCCTCCTTAGTTGCTAGGGTTCCTCTTCAGAATGCGTTATGTGAATGGTTATTATAATTCTTCAACCCGAAATTAAGCTTAGGCCTCATAATTGCCTTAAACTTCCAAGAACAACTTGTAAATTACTTAAAACTTAGCCCAACCAAAATACTAAGGCAACATAACAATATTCTACTATTTAAAACCGAAAACATACTTTCTAAATGTCCCGGTAACAAACCCAAAAGATAACATAATTTATAAGTTAATTATCTCACTAACTCAATTAGTTAGCCGATTACGCATAGCTTAAGTTTAAATATCACTTGGTAATAAGTTAAATGTGAATCGGTACTGTGACACCCCGACTAATTAAATACCGGGTAGCTACTCCTTTATTAAATTAATTCAAAATGCCAAGTTGGCTCAGTTAATAGCATCACTGTCGAAAACATTTTAATATTACTAACCACCTAGTATTTAAAAAGCAAGTTGCCAAATTTTAATTTAAGTCTGATTAACATGCAACAAATGGAATGAAGAAATAAACAACACCATTCCCCATACTGAAGTAAAATGAATAACCATCACATAACAGTAAATAAAGTCTGGAGGAAAAAACTCCTCGCTACAATCCCACAACCGAAATAAATAAACTGAAACAATACATGCTAAAGTCTGAAAACTGAAATGTAAAAGATGTCTCTAAAGAAATGGGCGACATGCCCTACAACTGATAGATGGTGACTCTGGAATCCAAAAGATAGAAGCGTCTACATGCAAATCCCTGTAGCTTCCACAAGCAGATACAGCTCGTCACCTGAATGAGTATCCTATGCTTGGTGTCCTTGTGGCTGGGCACCTAAAATGGTTTTACAAAGAAAAAGAGATTTGAAAAGCAAACGGGTCAGAGCCCGAATGTGGAGTTATATTTTAAAAACCTGCAAGTGCTTTAAAAACATTTAAAACATTAAATGCAAAGTACATGTTAGGACGTACACTCACATGATATTCTCACCTCTCGTCTAACAGTGCACACCTAACGTAAGTACCCATCTATAACTACCCATACCACTAGCTAAGTGACAACATATCTAGCTAGACTGCCAAAGGTTCTACCCATAATACTTGGTTCCATTAACATAATAACGCTCGTAATTAAATAGGGGTTTAACGTAAACTCAGATACTCAATATGCAATATATATAACTATCAGTTAACTCATTATATATCTCGAATCTATACCGTAATATATTTACAACATTAACATGAGGATTCCCATTAATTTAATGTATATTATTCATATCATAAATGTACAATACAAGCACCCCGCAATCTAAGCTGTAGTGCACGCATACTCTGCTATCCATCCCGGTACATCACGTACATAAGGATCACACATTCCGAATCTCTCAGGAATAGTTCAGATAACACAAATCACAAATAGTGGAGGCGAACACAGTCACCATCACATGGGTCACGCACATACCTACTCTCCCATGATCAGCAGACTTATTAATATCACAATAAGTCCTTCTATGACCTATGTTCATCAAGGTACCAGTCTATATCCCCCCCGTAGGCACATAAGGATTAGAGGGTCCTAAGCGAACGCAACCTCCCGTGATAGCAAGTATGGTAGGTATGTCATACACACAATCCATATACCAATACTAAGTAATCACACATCTTAGTAATACCGTATTTTAATCGTAGTACATATTGCACTCTCGTACTAACTATAATTATCACAATTCGTACTATTCCGGTTTGTAATTATACGCGCCATAATTCATCCTCACATCGTAGTAGACACTCACGTCTCAACCCAAATGGTTCATTGAATATAACTCTAGTATATAATTTACTCCTCTCAATAACCCAAAAGTCCCAAATCTATCCTCACATCAATAAAGGAAGGTCATCTATATCCTCGAACAAGTTTACGGGACTCCAAAAATCAAAACAGTCCAAAAAGGGCCAAACTGTCAACTCGTTAGAAGTCTCGTTCGAATGAGTGTTCGAACGAGTTTGGACTGTCGGCTCGTTAGAAGTCTCGTTCGAACGAGACTGTTCGAACGAGATCCAGTTCGTTCGAACGAGATATCGAACGAAATTCCTACTCGTTAGCAACGACTGGTCAACTCGTTAGAAGCTCGTTCGAACGAGTTCGTTCGAACGACCTGGGGGCTGCTTCTAACGAGCTACCAGTTTCGGCCCAGAATTTCCCCAATTCATTTTTTCACCATTTTTATCACTTCCAATCTCTTCCAAGGTTCATCCCAATAACGTTTTAGGGTCTCTAATTCATCCTAAACATATTTACATCATCTCCTAACATGTTTTCAAGGATTGAATCATCATTACATCAACTAAATTTACAAATCTCTACACTTTTCCCAATTTCTCTAGAACATGAACCCTAGGTTTATATCATCATCAAATCCCAGAATTTATTTCGTTTTAATTCCTTCAAATCATAATTATTATAAGATAAATCATCTACCTATCATACTACATGCAATTCTCTTCACAATTTCAAGTTCTAAACTCCAAACTACATGGGTTTTCATATTTAATCAAGAACAAACCATAAATCCGAATTTTCTAACATGGAAACGACATTCTCAGAAATTAAATGGAATAAAGTCACTTGCCTTGGTTTGATTTCTGATTTTGGTGTAGGTTTGGTGAAGATTCTGCAGAGTTTCCTCTCTCTCTAAGCTCCTTCTCCAATGGTGACTTAAGGTAGCTAGGGTTTGATTTGGGGAAGATTGTAAACCTAATGTTAGCCTCCGTAGCTTAAAGGGTTAATATGGGTTGGTTATGGGCTTAGTGGGTCAATATCCACATCAGATTTAATTAACCAATTTTCGTCACTTTTAATTCCTCAAAATGTAAAATTACCAAAATACCCTTTAAGTTGCCGGTATGGCCTAAAAATACCCCGGGACCCAAACTATACCCCCGGCTAGTGTTTTCTGACTATCTCGACCCTTCCGGACGCGTTGGCGTACTCAAAACGACCATACGGATTATAGATTTTAAATTCACTTTTATTATCAAAATATTACAACGTGACGCAGCGGTCCCACGCGTCTCAACAAAATTTCCAAATTGCCGTATATAAATCTCACGACAAATTTTATAATACCAAATACATATATAATCATATATGCACATAATCAAATACCAATTTGCATCTCATTAGTATTTATAACCCGAATTAATTTCCAATTAATACGCAATTTAATTAATTAATCCCAAAAATAAATATAGCCAAAGATACGGGGTATTATATACTTCCCCCCTAATAACTGAATTTCGTCCCGAAATTCGAAACTAGAAAGTATCTGCTAAAAACAGCTCTGGATAACGTTCGCGCATCTCATCCTCGCGCTCCCATGTGGACTCCTCGACATTGTGATGTCGCCACTGAACACGCACTAACGGGACTATCTTTGACCGCAGTTTCCTCTCGCTTCGGTCCAAAATAGCAATTGGTCCCTCCTCGTAAGAGCTATCCGCCTGGAGATCGATGTCCTCCACAGCAATGTGAGAATGGGCCAAATTATCTCTAAGGTATTTCCTCAGCGAGGAAATATGGAACACGTCGTGAATCCGATGCAAGTGCTCCGGTAGTCCAAGTCTATACGCAACCGGTCTTATCCGCTCAATAATAGGAAACTGCCCCACATATCTTGGTGCCAACTTCCCCTTCTTCCCGAATTGCATAATCCCCTTCATAGGAGATACCCTGAGCAAAACCTGATCCCCCACTTGGAACTCCCTGAAAAACCTCTTCGCATCAGCATAACTCTTCTGCCTGTCTTGAGCTACCCGAATGCGACTCCGAATCAACTCAATCCTTGCCGAAGTATCCTGAATCACTTCCGGCCCAAGTAGTTTGTTGTCCCCCACTTCCAACCAACATGTTGGGGAACGACAAGGCCTACCGTACAATGCCTCAAATGGAGCCATGCCAATAGTAAACTGATAGGAGTTGTTGTAAGCAAACTCCACCAGTGGAAGGTACTGCTCCCATCCACCCCCAAAGTCAATAATGCACATGCGTAGCATGTCCTCCAACATCTGATTGGTGCGCTCTGTCTGCCCATCGGTCTGCGGGTGATAAGCCGTACTCAACCGCAATTCCGTGCCCATGGCCTCCTGAAAACTCTCCCAAAATCTCGAAACAAATATCTTGTCTCTGTCAGACACAATATTTAGGGGCACACCGTGAAGTCTCACAATCTCTGAAATGAAGAGCTGGGCATACTGTCCCGTAGTGTAGTCAGTCCTTACGGGTAAGAAGTGTGCGACCTTGGACAACCTGTCCACAATTACCCAAACGGAGTCGTGACCCCTCTGTGACGTCGGTAACCCCGTGATAAAGTCCATGGATATGCTCTCCCACATCCACACCGGGACCTCCAATGGCTGTAGTAATCCTGCTGGTCTCTGATGATCCACTTTTACAAGCTGACAAGTGGCGCATTTCGAGACAAACTCAGTGATATCTCTCTTCATACCGCTCCACCAATATTGCCGTCTCATGTCTTGGTACATTTTGTCCCCTCCGGGATGTACCGCGAACCGTGAGCCGTGCGACTCTGCCATCACATCGTGACGCAATTCATCTCCTTCAGGAACTACCAATCTCCCATTGAAGCATAATCCCCCGTCTGAGCTAACGGTATAGGACTCGGCTCCCTCTGCTAGTAATCGAACTATCTACTCCTGACAGAACGAATCATTAGCCTGTGCCCGTACTACCTTCGTGACAATCTGCGGTGTAACGGTCATCATAGACATGAAAGATCGGGCCACTGCATCCTGGTGTCCCAATTCCTCCCACTTATCCTTCCATACCTCTGCCACCTCATCTACTGGCCTACGGCTCAACGCGTCTGCTACCACGTTAGCCTTACCCGGGTGGTACTGGATGTCGAACTGGTAGTCCTTCACAAATTCAAGCCACTTACGCTGCCGCATATTCAATTCCTTCTGTGTGAACAGATACTGTAGTGACTTGTGGTCCGTGAACAGCTGAAACTTCTCCCCCAAAAGATAGTGCCTCCAAATCCGTAAGGCAAATACCACTGCCGCCAACTCCAAATCATGTGTGGGGTAATTCTTCTCATGAGGCTTAAGCTTACGGGAAGCATAAGCTATGGCCTGTCTCTCCTGCTGCAATACACCTCCCAGTCCTTGCAAAGACGCATCGGTGTAAACCAAATACTCAACTCCCGGTCTCGGCAATGCTAACACAGGTGCTGAGGTTAACTTGTTCTTCAATTCATCGAACGCCAACTGACAGGCATCACTCCAGATGTATGGCACACCCTTACGAGTAAGATGTGTCAAAGGACCTGCTATCTCCGAGAAACCCCGAATAAACCTCCTGTAGTATCCTGCTGGACCCAAGAAATTACGAATCTCCGTTGGTGTCGTGGGCTGTCCCCACTCCCTCACCGCTGACACCTTCCCCGGATCGACAGATATTCCCTGGTCGGAAATAATGTGACCCAAGAACTGGACTTCCTTCAGCCAAAACCCGCACTTCTCATATTTTGCATACAGCTCGTTCTGACGAAGTGTCTGCAAAACCTGCCTCAAATGCTCGGCGTGCTCCTCCTCTGTCTGAGAGTAAACCAGAATGTCATCAATGAAGACAATGACAAACTGATCTAGGAAATCCCTGAACACTCTGTTCATCAAGTCCATAAACACTGCTGGAGCGTTGGTCAAGCCGAAAGGCATAACCCGAAACTCGTAAGAACCATATCTCGACAAGAACGCGGTCTTCGAGACATCCTCCTCCCTGATACGCAACTGATGGTATCCTGATCTTAAGTCAATCTTTGAGAAGAAAGAAGCTCCTCTCAACTGGTCGAACAAGTCATCGATTCGAGGCAACGGATACTTATTCCGTATCGTGACCTTATTCAACTCTCGGTAGTCCACAAACAATCTCAGTGAACCGTCCCTCTTCTTCACAAACAAAATTGGAGCGCCCCAAGGTGAGGTACTCCTGCGAATAAAGCCCTGCCCTAACAGCTGCTCTATCTGATCCCGTAGCTCTCGCATCTCAGCTGGAGCCATACGGTACGGTGCACGTGCTATAGGTCTCGTACCCGGTAGAAAATCTATAACGAAGTCTATCTCTCGACTGGGTGGTAAGCCTGGTATCTCCTGAAACACATCTGAATACTCCCTGACAACCGGGATCGAATCTAAAGGAATAACAACCTCCTTAGAGGTATCCTCCTCTATGTAATACAGATGAGCGGTCGATCCTCCCTCTGGGCGAGGCATCGCCACTATAAACATCTCTTGCCCCGGAATGGCAAAAACAATGCTCCCGCTGAAGCAATCAATCATGGCCCTATATGCTACGAGCCAATCCATACCGATGATCACATCGTGAACATGCATGTCTAACACTAACATGTCTGCAGGCAATACCAAACCACCAATCTCTACTCCCACTCCCCGGCATATAAAGAAAATAAGTGACCCACTCCCTAATGGTGAGTCGACACACGTCACTATGCTCTCTGCCGTGGCTAATAATCCTAAAGCTTTCGCGAAGTGTGTAGCTATGAAACAATGTGTAGCACCCGTATCAAATAACACTCGACCCAAAGTGCCATGGATAGGAAACGTACCCTCGATCGCGGGTGGTGCCTGTGGAACTGCAGCCTGGTGGACGTTGTAGACACGTCCATACTGTAGCTGACCCTGCTGAGCTGGGACTGCTGGAATGGGTGGCAATGCTGCCATCTGTGGCGGTGCGGGAAGAGCGGCGGGAAACATAGGTCTCTGTGGCTCCTGGCGAGCACTCTGCTGCTTCTGTTGTGGGGCCCTGCCCCTATCAGGACAATCCTTCTTCTTATGTCCAGTCTTGCCACAAACAAAGCACTTCCCCGGGAAGTTCCCTCCCCTCTGCCCCTGCTGTCCCCGGCCCTGGTGGCCGTTACAATTCCTCCCTTGGCCCTGCTGGCCCTGAGGAAACTGCTGCCCATTCTGCCCCTGTTGGCCCTGATGGCCGTTTGGACCCTGATGGCCCTGACGGAAACCTCCCTGTCCCTTCCTGTAGTTCCCTGACCGGAACCTCTTATTATCCCCCTGCTGGGTACCCTGCTCATTCTGCCTCTGCCCCTGACCCGATTGTGCCCCACTGGCACCATGTCCTCCAGTCCTGCCCTGATGGCTAGACTCCCCTGACCCGATTGTGCCCCACTGGCACCATGTCCTCCAGTCCTGCCCTGATGGCTAGACTCCCCTGACCGCTTGCCCTCGGCCATATGAAAATGGTGGTCCTGGCAGTGCAATAATGCAGCATTAACCACATCAGAATACGTGGCCAACGATAGATTTCCTAGCAGATGCTGACGGATCCTCCAATTCAACCCGTCGGTGAACTTCTCAATCTTCTTTTTCTCTGTTGGTATCTCGTCTAGAACGATGTTCAACAGATTAGTGAACTCGGCCTCATACTCGGCCACTGTCTTTCCCTCCTGCTTCAAACTCATCAGCTTCCTCCTCATCTCTGTATGAATTGCGGATGGAAAGTAATTGCGGTCGAACCGCACCCAGAAATCCTGAATCGTGAGGGTATCCCTCTCCTCCGAGGTGGTAATAGACTCCCACCACTGTAGTGCAGATCCCACTAGCTTGAAAGTAGCTAGCACCTGTTTCTGAACATCAGTGCACTCATGCATCCTCAAATGCCTCTGTATGTCCTTCCTCCATTGGCTCGAGACTACCACATCTGAGCTACCTGCAAACTCTGGCGGATGCGCTTTCTGAAAAGCGTCTCGTACACGCTCCCAACCAGACGGGAATGCATTAACCTGTACTGGCGCGGCAACCGGCGCCTGAGGCGGTGCCTGCTGAATCACGGCAATCGTGGCATTTACCGCTTGGGCTACTATAGCAGCAACCTCAGCGGCGTTCATCATGCCCTGAACTGGAGCGGGCTGGGGTTCGGGCATTGCATTCCTGGGAACTCGTCGTGCACGTCGTGGAGGCATCTGAAATAAGAACAAAGTTTATAAGTTCGCAGTTTATAAACTTAAAATAGCTGAAGAACGAAGCATACACAAAAAGAGTACAACAGTCCTAAAATATAGGGCTCTATATCAAAGAAACGTAGCGGAAACATAATAGCCGTACAGATCCTAAAGGACACTAGAACCTGGCTCTGATACCACCTGTGACACCCCGACTAATTAAATACCGGGTAGCTACTCCTTTATTAAATTAATTCAAAATGCCAAGTTGGCTCAGTTAATAGCATCACTGTCGAAAACATTTTAATATTACTAACCACCTAGTATTTAAAAAGCAAGTTGCCAAATTTTAATTTAAGTCTGATTAACATGCACCAAATGGAATGAAGAAATAAACAACACCATTCCCCATACTGAAGTAAAATGAATAACCATCACATAACAGTAAATAAAGTCTGGAGGAAAAAACTCCTCACTACAATCCCACAACCGAAATAAATAAACTGAAACAATACATGCTTAAGTCTGAAAACTGAAATATAAAAGATGTCTCTAAAGAAATGGGCGCCATGCCCTACAACTGATAGATGGTGACTCTGGAATCCAAAAGATAGAAGCGTCTACATGAAAATCCCTGTAGCTTCCACAAGCAGCTACAACTCGTCACCTGAATGAGTATCCTATGCTTGGTGTCCTTGTGGCTGGGCACCTAAAATGGTTTTACAAAGAAAAAGAGATTTGAAAAGCAAACGGGTCAGATCCCGAATGTGGAGTTATATTTTAAAAACCTGCAAGTGCTTTAAAAACATTTAAAACATTAAATGCAAAGTACATGTTAGGACGTACACTCACATGATATTCTCACCTCTCGTCTAACAGTGCACACCTAACGTAAGTACCCATCTATAACTACCCATACCACTAGCTAAGTGACAACATATCTAGCTAGACTGCCAAAGGTTCTACCCATAATACTTGGATCCATTAACATAATAACGCTCGTAATTAAATAGGGGTTTAACGTAAACTCAGATACTCAATATGCAATATATATAACTATCAGTTAACTCATTATATATCTCGAATCTATACCGTAATATATTTACAACATTAACAAGAGGATTCCCATTAATTTAATGTATATTATTCATATCATAAATGTACAATACAAGCACCCCGCAATCTAAGCTGTAGTGCACGCATACTATGCTATCCATCCCGGTACATCACGTACATAAGGATCACACATTCCGAATCTCTCAGGAATAGTTCAGATAACACAAATCACAAATAGTGGAGGCGAACACAGTCACCATCACATGGGTCACGCACATACCTACTCTCCCATGATCAGCAGACTTATTAATATCACAATAAGTCCTTCTATGACCTATGTTCATCAAGGTACCAGTCTATATCCCCCCCGTAGGCACACAAGGATTAGAGGGTCCTAAGCGAACGCAACCTCCCGTGATAGCAAGTATGGTAGGTATGTCATACACACAATCCATATACCAATACTAAGTAATCACACATCTTAGTAATACCGTATTTTAATCGTAGTACATATTGCACTCTCGTACTAACTATAATTATCACAATTCGTACTATTCCGGTTTGTAATTATACGCGCCATAATTCATCCTCACATCGTATTAGACACTCACGTCTCAACCCAAATGGTTCATTGAATATAACTCTAGTATATAATTTACTCCTCTCAATAACCCAAAAGTCTCAAATCTATCCTCACATCAATAAAGGAAGGTCATCTATATCCTCGAACAAGTTTACGGGACTCCAAAAATCAAAACAGTCCAAAAAGGGCCAAACTGTCAACTCGTTAGAAGTCTCGTTCGAACGAGTGTTCGAACGAGTTTGGAATGTCGGCTCGTTAGAAATCTCGTTCGAACGAGACTGTTCGAACGAGATCCAGTTCGTTCGAACGAACTGACCCTTCTAACGATATCTCGTTCGAACGTGATATCGAACGAAATTCCTACTCGTTAGCAACGACTGGTCAACTCGTTAGAAGCTCGTTCGAACGAGTTCGTTCGAACGACCTGGGGGCTGCTTCTAACGAGCTACCAGTTTCGGCCCAGAATTTCCCCAATTCGTTTTTTCACCATTTTTATCACTTCCAATCTCTTCCAAGGTTCATCCCAATAACGTTTTAGGGTCTCTAATTCATGCTAAACATATTTACATCATCTCCTAACATGTTTTCAAGGATTGAATCATCATTACATCAACTAAATTTACAAATCTCTACACTTTTCTCAATTTCTCTAGAACATGAACCCTAGGTTTATATCATCATCAAATCCAAGAATTTATTTCGTTTTAATTCCTTCAAATCACAATTATTATAAGAGAAATCATCTACCTATCATACTACATGCAATTCTCTTCACAATTTCAAGTTCTAAACTCCAAACTACATGGGTTTTCATATTTAATCAAGAACAAACCATAAATCCGAATTTTCTAACATGGAAACGACATTCTCAGAAATTAAATGGAATAAAGTCACTTGCCTTGGTTTGATTTCTAATTTTGGTGTTGGTTTGGTGAAGATTCTTCAGAGTTTCCTCTCTCTCTAAGCTCCTTCTCCAATGGTGACTTAAGGTAGCTAGGGTTTGATTTGGGGAAGATTGTAAACCTAATGTTAGCCTCCGTAGCTTAAAGGGTTAATATGGGTTGGTTATGGGCTTAGTGGGTCAATATCCACATCAGATTTAATTAACCAATTTTCGTAACTTTTAATTCCTCAAAATGTAAAATTACCAAAATACCCTTTAAGTTGCCGGTATGGCCTAAAAATACCCCGGGACCCAAACTATACCCCCGGCTAGTGTTTTCTGACTATCTCGACCCTTCCGGACGCGTTGGCGCCCTCAAAATGACCATAAGGATTATAGATTTTAAATTCACTTTTATTATCAAAATATTACAACGTGACGCGGCGGTCCCACGCGTCTCAACAAAATTTCCAAATTGCCGTATATAAATCTCACGACAAATTTTATAATACCAAATACATATATAATCATATATGCACATAATCAAATACCAATTTTCATCTCATTAGTATTTATAACCCGGATTAATTTCCAATTAATACGCAATTTAATTAATTAATCCCAAAAATAAATATAGCCAAAGATACGGGGTATTACAGGTACCTACAACACCTCGCCCCTGACTATTCCACAGCCTCCCATATTACTAGCTAGTTAAGTACTTAAATAGTGAATTAATGTGTGTTCATTAATTTTTAAAGAATGTGTATTCGTACATCACATAAAAGAATTACGCAACAACACTACATATGAAATGTGTTTGTGTGTGTATATATATATATATAACAACAAAGTTATATATCCCACGTCGCACGAAATATTATTAACACGTAATTAATAATTATTTAAATATTATGCAGAACTATAACCAAAACTGGAGTACTCTACACAACCATGACCGGTTTTGGTCTGACCAATCTATTAGAATCTTCCACCAAATCAATCTTCTTTAAAGTGGAAGATAACTTTTGTTCCAAGAAAATGGAACCACCGAGTAACCACCAACTACAAAAGTACCCTAAATATTTGACTTACTTGAGTCTATATTATTTTGGGGTTTCAACTAGTTTGGATATTGTGTCAAAATGTATTTTTAGTTCGATACCACTCTATGATACATAATGTAATGCTACTCACACTCCAAGACTCCTAAAGACCTGAGAGTCACTCAACGATCATTTTCGAGTAAAGGTATAACATAAAGTGGTTGCGCATATTACACTTTGACACATTAGGCACTGATGCATATTATTTGAAACCTTTTGAATATGTGTCTAAAGTAATTTTTTAAAAGCAAAATTGAATTAATTTTTTTTTATTAAAATTGAATTTCCTATTTAAAAATAAATTTTTGGAATTTATTTGATTATAAAATGATTTTTTAAACAATGTTAATTTGTTTAATAAAATATACCTGCACAATTGTTTATACAAGACAAGCCTTGTTTTTAATAGTCCATCACTATTTTTTTTACCGAACCTTATCTATAGGTTGTTCCGTTAGTTCATGTCGAGAGATCAGTTTATATAGTTAGATTAAGATAGTTGGTTATAAGATGTTGGTAGGATTATATCATTTATCAACCACATGATTGTAAAATCGAAATAAACGTGGTGTGTATACCAATTTAAATAAATTTTCAAATTTTTAATTTGGCACACTTATATAATTGGAGTCAATATAAACCAAATTAAATCAGCCCCTAAACATGCATCTATGTGTGTGCATGTGTCAACCCGTAAATAGATAAAGCATGTGACACAAATATTGAGGAAAAATCCCCGAAGGGAAAAACCTTTTATTTCTAGAACATTGAAGAATTCACAAGACCATTGACTTACATACAGCCTGATAATCGACCAAAAGTGTAACGCACAGTGTCTTTGTCAAACCTCCAAAGCAACGACTAGAAATAACGTCTGTTGGAATCTCCTGCAAGAAATCCAGGTGGTCAGTAATGAAGAAGAAAATGGCTTCTCCACAATTGTGAACTTTATAAGGACTCCCTCCACAAAAGCACGCAGCTTTCGGTTGTAAAGTTCTCCCCACAAAGAATGAACAAAGACAAAATATGTCCTTGGGTTCCACAAAATAACTCGCACAAAAGTAATTGGGATTTTTGTGAATTGTAAACAAAACAAATATTTGAACCCTTAAATTGTTGGAGAAAAGCTTTCTGCCAAAAAATATTTTTCTAATTGATTTTGGGTAGATAAACAAAACAAAAGTTTTCAAAGAATAAAACACTTTAAGGTGGAAAACTGTTCTCCACGTTTTTCAAGGCTGCCAGAACCCCTTTTATAAGACTTTTGAGTCAGTCAAAGGATAAGCATGAGGTCAGCGCGTCAGCCGAAAAGTAACCTCGCTCGAACAGAAGCCCAACTCGCTTGAACGAGATCCACGTGTCTCTTGAACAACTACGCGCGACATCCCAATGTCGTTCGAACGAGATGGTGATCTCGATTGAACGGCCTTGGCATCGAAACCGAGGTACGTTTGCTGCCTTAGAAATTTTCTCAAATTTTTTTCAAAAACACATTTTTCTAAAATAGTTAACAGCCTTTATAAAAAATCTTTTTATACAAAATCTTTTTTAAAACCCTTTTTTAAAAAATATCCCAACACTCTTAATATTAAATGTATATGAAACTTCAAAACATTATCTTACCAAAGTTCATATTTGTTGGGCTTCAATGTTGAAGACAATGTGTAATTCGGATACGTCTTTTGTAGACACAGTCTTCTCAATTCTTCGATGACTTGTAGAGGTTACGACATAATTAATTGTGACGGATTTATTAAAAATATGTCCTTACAAATATCCCCCTATGTCTATGCCGGTACATACATAAAAACATCCTAATTATCAAAAATAAAAATGCCTATACAAATCTACCCTCCCATGAGTCCCAAAACTGAAAAGGTAAAATTTGCAAGTTCTCAAATTTTTCTTCAACATAAAAACTCTCAAAGCTTTTCTCATCAGGGTGTGCACCATAATGATCTTCAATATTTGTACCTACACACATGAGATAAAGCAAAAAACATTCGTGATGCATCGAGTTTGAAATGATATAAGAATAAAGCATTAATAAATCAAATCTCCCCCATAAGGCAATAACTCCCCCATAACATGATAATTCTTTCTCCCCCTTTTTATGATGTCCCTAAATGGACAGATAAGAAGAAACATTCAAAACATGGAGTGTCATGATAAAAATGCATATCAAACAAGGATCAAGCTACGCGCATGCAAAGGTATGTCCCAAAAACATCCCCAAACTATTTTTAGATTTTTCAATTTTTTATACAAAATAGGATACAAAAAAAACACCATGGAACAACCAAGTCATGGATACGAAATGTATGGGTGTGAACACATTCGATAGGAAAAACAACTCAATCAATCATATGTGCACGATGCATAATGTACTCCCAACGAATGAACATCAAAAGTATCCTTAGGTGTAAAAAATTTTTGAATTTAAATGACATCGTCTTATGCAAATCAACAAATCAAATTCAAAGTGATTTCCACACCAATAACGTCCAAAACTATTTAGCATTTTTTTAAGATTTTCAAGGACGTGCAAACACGTTATAAAATCTCCAACCAAACTCCCTCATATATATTTTCTTTTAGAGGTGTTAAACTAAATTCTCAAACTTTGGAGAATTGGTGAAAAAACCTAAATGGCCCATAATTGGCATGAATTTCTTTTTATTGCCTTCAAATTTTTTCGAGCACTTTTTAGACCTCTTTGGACCCCGGACAATAAAAATCCTCAATTTCTTAGGTCCAATTTAAACGGCGGCTTAATCGCAAAGGATAAAAAATAATCTTTCGTAGCCCTTCATCGTTTTCAAACAAAGCACAAAACCTCACCAACGGCTCTTACATGCACAACTTTCTTATCAAGTTTTATCGCGCTTGGTTCATTTTAAGGACATGATTGAAGTGAAAACACCCAACCAACATTGATAAGACAATCACAATAACAAATTTGTGCATGTGTGCAATAAAGGAAATTATGAGTCAAACATGTAGGAAGTAACACTTAATTACATCTTAATGACTCCAAACATTATAAAGCACATGGATGAATTGACTTATTGTCTCAAAACACAATCAAATAGTCACATGAAAAATGGAATGATGTCGTGACTTGGTCATCCTAAGTGTTCATCCATAAACGGTGCAAACAAAAAACAAAAATCTTTTTGGATTTTTTAAAATTTTTATCAAAATAAAATCTTTTTGTATTTTTCAAAATTTTTCCGAAAAATAAAAATCTATACAAAAAGTACATGCCACAACGCTAGCAAAAATATATCAAAAAGCATAACTGGCGTATGACAAACATGCAAACACAATAATCTATATGATATGGCAAGAGAAGAATCATGTACAAGAAAACGGGAATCAACTTGTCTAAAATATAGTGCCTCTAAACGTGATTTCCTAACCCAAATAGATGTGAAATGACGTGTGGGGGCTTTAGGAACCACGGGAACACTAGGGGGAGATTTGTAAGGACATAATTTCATAAATGTCTGGGGTAGAATCTAGGAATTTTTTATTTGTCCTATATCACAGTTTGTATGTCTGATTCCGCTACATTCGGTACATCATAACGATCATCCATGACAGCCTCTATCCGAATCCATCATCTTCACACGTGCATCATGCTTCATGCAACATTCTGCTCAACTGTTTCCCATTACTCCACTACGCAATATTGTTAAAACGGTTTTATTTGGAGTGTTAATATTTGCATAAATATTTGGGAAATTTTTTAGAAAATATTTTTGAAGTCTAAAATATTTTTAATCGAAAGATGAAAATTTTCTAAGTGTAGAAGCGGAGTGCCTCGATCGACGAGCTCGTTCAAGCGACATTGCACTGTCGTTCGAGCGAGATAGGCATGTCGCGCGATCTCGTTCGAGCGATACCTATCCTTCCTTCGAACGACATGCGATCTCATGCAACAAAGCCTCCGCCTCAATTTTCGTATAAATATAAGGTCACCTTATACACGTTTTCCAAGTCTTTTCACAACACGATTTCTGTGAAAAATTGCACAGAAATAGATTTCACCTTTTAAGGTTTTTAAACCTTCTTGATTCACATAAACACTCCCATCTATGTATGTGATTCTTTAAACCTTCAAGAGGATCGTTTTTACTCATCTGGAGTATCTTGTGGAGAAGTCGTCTCTCATCTTCATTGCTGGCCTCCTGGAAAGGGAATGTTCCAGCCGACGAATTTGTGGAGAAGCCGTTCTCTTCTTCATTGATGCCCACCTGGAGTTAATGCGGGAGATTTCAATAGAGATATCGAAACCGACGCCTAAGGGTATTTTGTATGTCGCTCTTATTTTCATTGTAATCCGTGTAACTGTTTTTACAAATTATAATGAAAATAAAAAGGTTTTGCCCCTTTGGGGGATTTTTCTTGAAATTATTTGTTTTATCCTGCATACTTTATTTTATTGAATAAATCATCTAGATGCATATTTTAGGGTTTAACTAAAATTTAAGAATAATTAAAATTGGATTTTATTTGAGAAGTTGCAATATTTTCGCTGTAGCAATTCTAGAAGGATTTTTATAGTACCAGTTGTTCTATTAGGTCCTTTATCTATATTTCATACGCGTAGACTTTTAAATTTATTTGACCTATTACGAATTCGGAAAACCATTACCTGCTAGAACAGATATAGGACTATGAACTAATGTAGACTGGAGTTATAGGTTCTTGAAACTCATCTGTTGCTTAGATTCGATTGTATATGCTAGTGCAACCAGTAGGTTCTTCTGTTTAGAAACTCATGATTTCTATTCGTAGGCTTGAAAGGTTTCATTAGCTATTATTTCATTTAACTGTGGGCTCCTTTAGTTGCATGCCAACTATTTTTCACCGTTTATAATTATCTAGGATTCCTTTAGACCCATTTGTTTGTTTCATTAAGTGTATCGCTAGATGTCGTAGCCTATAGGTAGGTTTCATCGGATATTAGTTATGGGATTAATGCCATATGATCGTTAGCTCCGTGGATTAATTCTTTGTGGTTGTTTCCTTCTTTGGCCATAAGTTAACATTTGAATTATTATATCCATCCTATATGTTAGGCTAGAGTAGGTGGTTTTGGTATGTGGTTGGATATTAGGATACTTTAGTTGGTCAGTTGGGTTATATGACTTCAAACTTAAGGATTCTTTTAGTTGGTTACCCATTTTAACCATTAGATAATGCCATCTTTACTATTACATTTACTTTTGTACAATTTGAGGCTTACCTTGTTTAAATAGTATGACTTTTAATAACCATATAGCAATTGTTATTTTTGGCTTATTTCTTTAGATAGTTTTGGTTAGTTAAAAACAGCCTTAGTTTGTTTATACGGTTTAGAGTTATTATTCGCAGATTAATTCTCTCATACCTTATTTTAAATCCTTAGATCAGATATAAAAAATCTATGCCCTTTATTTCCTTAGAGTTTCTAGACTATTCTAAACCCTCGTATATAAACATCGTTACACCATTTATTAGGGTTGTTCAGCCAAAGTCTAGAGTGAGAAATAAATAAGGTGTTTATATTTTCTTAGAGAAATTGTAGAGAATTGTAGATTAATAATCTGATAGAGAGAGTATTATTCACACATTGTTTGATTTATTATTTACTCTTCTTATTTTGATTTTTGTGTTGAACGCTCAATGATCTTACACAAGACACATCTCGTATAAGAAGAGATTAATTGTTTTCTTGTGTTGTAGTTGAGATTTTGTGATTTAATGTTCAAATATTTCTTTATAAAAACTAATCTCTTAGATTTTTTAGATCCAAAACTTATTGCATAATATTTTATGATCTAATATTCTGATGTTTGTATTGAATGTTGTATATTTTTCAAAATTCGAAATATCTCCGGATCTGGAATATTTATTAAATATCTTTTATAGATTTGTTTTTTTTCCGTGTTATTTGTGAATAAATATCTAAAAGGAATTTTTAGAATAATCTTTTCACACTAAATTCATATTTCTAATTGTTTATGTTTTGAGAACACATGTTAGAGTGATTATGTTGTGTCTCCGTAATAATGTTCATGTTAGTGTTATAAATATTTCTTGGAAATAATATTTTTAGGATTTACATAATGGCATTGTGACACCTGCCTAATAAGATACCGGGCGATCACTCCAATATTAAATTAAAACAGGAGTCTCATATGGATCATTCTTAGCATCACTGTCGAAAATCCATTTAATTACTAATAACCTATTAGGCCGGTTTCAAAATTTTACTTAACTACTCTTTTTAAGAACAACGAATAAAAACATCCACACAAATTCAGCAAAAATGAAACTGAAATGAAATAAAATAACCGAACACTCGGTCAAAATATACAACCATATCGAATGCTGTACTGAAAGAATAATTAAATGCAATTGGACCATTGGCCCGAATGTTTATACAATACCTCCTATCTAGAGTACAATAATGGAAGTGGCTATGCGAAAACCTGCACGCATCCACAACTGCTGCAGCTAACGTCTGACTCGAAAGAAGTGCCATCCAGGCGTCCCTGTGTCTGGACACCTATATATATATATAGTAAGAGAGGAAAAGTAGATAAACGGGTTAGAGCCTGAGTTTTGAGAATATTTAGCAAGTGCATAAATGCCTTATTTTTAGAAAAAGGTTTTGTCTCATATTTAAATTTGGTATCGCACTCCCATGAGATACCCCTCACCTTTCCACTAACAGTGCACTCCTAGCGCATACCTCTAAACATCCTAGTCAAGCTACCCTGCTAAACTAGTCTAACACCCAACTACTAACAACCCTAGATAGTCCAAGTAATGCACTAAGGGATAAACTTCTCCCCAGTCTCAACACTAAGCCATGTTCGTGCGTGGGGTGTCTCGCATAGTGAAATCCAAATAAGGAACCCCCCCCCCCCCCGATACACTACTATGCGGCAAGGTCGATCGTTGAGATCCTCCAGTCCCTCAGTACAGAATATATATAAATATATATACACCATAACAAATACTAATATTGTAGCACTAAGGATTAAATTTCTCCCCAGTCTCAACACAATGCCATATTCGTGCGTGGGGTGTCTCACAAAGCGAAATCCAAACAAGGAACCCCCCGATACACTACTATTCGGCAAGGTCGATCATTGGGATCCATTAGACCCTCGGCACCCAAGTTATCCATATATATATATATATATATATATATATATATATATATATATATATATATATATATATATATATACATATTACAATATACATCCGGATCTATCTCCCGGAATGAGAATTCATTTACAAAGTATTTATCAATACTTATCATTTTTATCTCAAAACCTTCCATTTCCCTTCTCATATCCAGGAAATGTATTTAAAAGCCAATTCATTATCATGAATTGCTTTAACATATCATATAACTTTTTTTAAAAGCCAATTTTATTATCATAAAAATGCTTTTCCGTTTTAAAACATCCCATTTCCCTTCTTCCATCCAGGAAATGTAATTAAAAGCCATTTTTATTATCATAAAAATGCTTTTACCATGTCATATGCTTCCACTTCCCTTCTTCCATCCGGGTCGTGTTTCCGAAGACAATTCATATAACCCATTTCCCTTCCTATATCCAGTAAATGTAATTAAAGCCAATCCATTATCATGAATTGCTTTAACATAACGCGTTATAAGACCGCCCGTCCGGGTTTTCCCACTGTGCGCGCCCCTAAACGGCTATCATCTTCTAGGGCCTATCATCAAGACAACCTGGGATCCTACAACGCAAGACGTCGGGAAGCGGCCATATGCCTGCAGGATAGTCAAGACCACACCCGGAATCTCCTAACCAGCGCAGAAAAATACAACAAACGCTCATATGGCCTATAGGACTATATCCACCCTGCATTCATTAGCCAGGGGGCTTCACCATACGCACGCAACTTCCCTTATGATAGCTATTTAGATAGGTGTGTATCCATATTTTATTAATTAAAAAAATCATTTATCTTTCCATTTTGAAAACATTTATATTTTATTTTCAAAATCATTAACATCATATCATATATATAATTTAATCACATAGTATATATATATACCATATACTCCTCCTCGAATATATATATATGGCCCTTATTTACAATCTCATCTAGTGATGACCCATAATCCCAAAGATTCCCTCGAGGAATCATAATCATGCATTTATATACGCATGATACTAAACCCAAAGTATTTCCTTACTTTAATAATCAATACTTACCTAAATCCCATCTACGAATTTATTGGACATCTCCAATTATATCATTTCTCACTAAGCGAATATATACCTCTGTTCCTAAATCATAATTTAACTCCCCAAACTCTTAAGGGAAGAAAACTGGCCATTCTGACCAAAGCGAATCGATTCGCCCAAATTGCGAATCGATTCGGGTGGGCGAATCGATTCGGCCCCCAATCCGAATCGATTCGGAAAGTGTTCTGCACACAGATCTTTAATGTCTATATCCGAATCGATTTGGCCCACTGCATAATTACAGATCCCCTTAGGAGAATTGATTCGGCCAAGACCCGAATCGATTCGGCCTGTTCGAGGGGCACTGTTTGGGCGATTTTTTTTTCAATCTCCAAAATAACCCAAATATCAATCCAACCACCATTTAAATTATAACTCGAATTTATTCCTACAAACCTAAGGTTCTAATGTCTCCTCAAATTCTTTAGAGGTCCTAACAATCCTTTTGAGAACCCCTAATATTTATCTCCAAAAATTTCTAACAAACGATTTCGATCTCGAACAGCTTTTCGTAGAAAAATCACTATAAATCCAAAAAAAAATCATAAACATATGCGGTTGGTGCCCACGCGACCGCATCGAAGAGATATACAAATTTCATTTTTTGACCAAGAGCCAAATCGATTCGGCAACGACGCTATCACTATTCATCATGTTCTCCGAGACGATTTCGGCCATTAAAGCTTCTCCCAAGATTTTTTCGCCTCACCCAACGTCCTACCACCTCAACCAACTACAAATACACATATAATACGGGTTTTAAACGTTTAGGTTAAAACCTAAGTTTCTACAATTATAAAATTTTAGAGGTTTATTCGTTTTAACTCCCGAAAACTCGTTTTATTCACGAATACCCGACCCAAAATCTTTAGGGTTTGTTTATACCAAACTACGATATGAGATTTATGCTCAAAAGTAAATAAAGCAAGTAAACACTTTTCTCGTGGATATAATCCGATGACCTCGAGCCAAATCCCGCAGAGTTTGGCCGGAATCTCCCCGTTCTCCTCTTTTTCTCTCCTCCTCTCTCTCTTCTCTCTCTTTTCTTTCCTCTCTCCCTCTTTATATAGAGAGAAAAGGGTTTAACCCCTAAAACCCAAAAATGACTCGTTTACTCAATTACGAGTCTATTTAACTCCAAAATTCCCCGAAACTCAATTTCGACAATCGGACACTCTTTTTCGACTATCTCGAACATTTCGAGATTCACTGTGCAATCAAAATTTTCATTCGAGGTACTTGATCGCAAATCACTATTCTAACCCATATAACTTAATGCGGGTTTTCCAATTAAAATCTTACCTCTTTTGTCACTTTACTCCACGGCGACATATAATTAAAATACTTCGACCTATTTAGTCCCAAGAATAATCACAACACCCATCGAAAATCATTAAATCCTCGAGAATCCCCAAAATCACTATTTCGAGAAATTCCTTAAATCTCCAATTTATATCCAATTATGAATTTTAATTGTCTCCAAAAAGGACGGGTTGTTACAGGCATATGTTTAATTCTCTTTTGAATATTGCATGTTGCCATTTTTTTCTTATTACGATAACTTTTCTTTTATTCTTAGGTGAATATGTTGTTTAGACAAATGTATATTTTTTTTTTCTTTTCTCATATTAATTGAAAATATTTTGTGAAAATAAAATGTTATATCGATTTTTTCAAATTTATGCATGAATGCCTATACATCTTGAAATCTATGTAATCAATATGATATTGAGATTTAAAACTTGAATATCTATTTTGTAAGTTTTTTAGAAAACTTAGTTTGTTGATATTTGCAATATTATTCTGTAAATATATTCTGTTTTGTAACAATTTGTGTTGGATGTGAGCTCTTACATGATCTATATTTGAGAAAATTTTCAGTGCACTATACTTATTGAACCCTACAAAACACTTCGGGCTATTTTATTTAACAAGTTGAGGAGAGGTACATTTAAAGTTGATTAATGACCAGTGAAAGTTTAAGTTTGATTTTTTAAATCAACAGATTTGAAAAGATTACCTCGTGCTGGATCTCAATTTAGGTATATGACTCTTTTTCATTTTGATTGCATTTTGATTGTATATGTAACCCAAAACTCATTTGTTTTAGTGTGAATTATTTGTTTTATTCTGTAGAGGGAGTCATGGATGCTTTCCCTAGGTTTCAGATTTTACCATGTTAAAAAAATCATGTATGTTATCATTCCTTACCTCATCTCGTTCTATGTTTGATTTGATATCAAAGATATTATATATGATTTTTTGATTGAATTAGAATAATTCATCATATAGGATGTGTTGAATTTAAATGTAATGTAATATAAATAAGATTGTTATTAATTTGATACTAGAATAACTCAGATGTAATTGATTTAATTTTCACATGTGTTAAAATCTAATTAGGCCATATAATAAAGTTTTTTTTTTTATTATATAGATATCTATACTATTACTATAAAATTATTGTTCTAAGTAGAGACGATACCCATGTAGGATCTAATTATTCTTCTCAGTTGGCGCCAGGGGCGGATCCAGCCCGGGCTGAAGCGGGGCGGCCGCCCCAGTTCATTTTTCAAAAAAAAAAAAAAAAAATTTTTTTTTTTTTTGGTAAAAAATTAAACCTGGAGGTGACTTGTAATTATATTAAAAGTTCAGGAAAAAATCTGTAATAAACAAAAAAAAAACATAACTTAAAATGGTGCTCTCTCTCCTCTCGTACCAAAGTAACAGAAAAACCCTATTTTCTAAAGAGTCCGCCGCTCTCTCCACCCGTTTCCCTCCACCCGCCGCTCTTTCCACCACCGCCCTGCTACTCTCCACTCGCTGCCTTGCTGCTTTCCACCCGCTGCCCTGCTCTCCATAAAAAATTTGCATCTATGTGTGTTGAAACCCTATTTCATCATTTATTTATTTTGTGTATATTTGTTTATATGTCTGTTTATATGTGAAATTATATTTATACTACTGAAATTATACTAAAATAATTTATGCTAAAATGAAATTAAATTTATAATGTGAATTTATAAATTTATTTTGTGTATTGTTTATATGTGTCTGTTTATTTATTTTTGTGTAAATTTATATGAAATTAAATTTATATGTGAAATTAAATTAAATTTGTAAATATTGGGAATCAATAGAGAAATTTTTTAAACGAAAAAGAGAAGACAATGCACCAACCGTATCTGAAGCTGAGGTTCAATCATCTCCCACTTCAATCAGTGTTGAAAATGAATATAATGCCCCAAAAAATAAAACAGCCCAAAAAATGCTCGAAAAAAACCGACCCCCCCCCAAAAAAAAAAATCGCCTCGGGGGCTCCCGAACCCCCGGCAACTATTGAAACTTTCGCCCCAGTTCACACAAAATCCTGAATTCGCCACTGGTTGGCGCCACATCAGATTGAAAAGATTTGGCATATGTTGGCACAACTCCCTTCCTATGGTGATCGATTCATTCCTTTATTAAATATACAACTTCAATGTGTTGATTTTGGCTCTCCTATTTTTCAGTTTTGGTTTATTTACAAATTTGCCATTTTGGCTCAAATCTATAAATACAAGTGTTATTTCTAGGTTTTGAGAGAGGACAAGTTTGAGAGCTATTTTGTGAGTTATCAAAGCTAAAGAGAGGTAGAGCTCCCATTTGAGGGGTGAGTTCTTGTGAGGTTGTGAGTGACTTTCTAAGAGAGATAAATTGTGTGTGTGTGTATAACCTTTGGGTTCCTCCATTTATCTATAGAAAGAAGAAATCCTCCTTGGTGGATGTAGCCCAAATTTGGGTGAACCACGGTATATCGTTGTTGTTTTGCTTTGATGATTGCTTGTATGTTCTTATTGTCTCTTCATTGATGTTTGGTTGATTCGATTGGGAGTTTGCACACTAGTTCATTTTCGGAACAAGGTCTTGGGTGTTTTCCGCACACCAAGTGTTTGATAAAATTCCCGAGTGAGTTTTATCGTCTTGGTCGCTAGAGATAGTCTTGCTTTAGCGCAACAAGTGGTATCAGAGCTTTGGTTGCATTGTTTGCCCGGTATTTTTGGTTCAAGGTTGAATCAATTTTGGCAATTTTGGCATAGCTTTTGTTTTTGTTCCAAATGACGGAAAATGTGGAGAGTACTCGAGAATCAACCTCTACGAGCGGAGTCTCTAAGAGATGGGATCCGAGTTATGGATCAAGTGGCTCAATGAAGACGGACATGAAGGATTTTGATGAGAAGATCAATTTCGGGTTATGGCAAAGACGAATGCGAGGCGTTCTTGTCCAACAGAGGTTGCAATTAGCATTGTTGGGGGTAGAGGGACGACTGGTAGGCATGACCGATGCCGAGTGGATTGACATTGATCAAAGAGCGGCTTCGTGTATTGAGATGCTCATCACGGATGATGTGTTGAATAATGTGATAGCGGAGACCACGGCTAAAGGCATGTGGGATAAGCTTGAAGAGATTTATTTGGGAAAGTCGTTGTCAAATAAATTGTTCCTCAAGAAGAAACTCTTCAAGCTTGAGATGAAGGAGGGTGAGGATATGATGAAGCATATCAACGTTTTTAATGCCTTGATAAATGACTTGAACCGGATAGACGTTCAATTCATTGAGGAGGATCGAGCATTGTTGTTGCTTGCATCATTACCCGATTCATACGAGCATTTTGTGACCACGCTCATGTGTGGGAAGTCTACGCTCCGGTGCAACGAGGTTGTGCAAGATATTCAATCTCATGTCACGATGAGACAGAAGGAAGGTGGAGGTGACGGGTATTCCCATAATGAAGGCCTTATGGCGAGAGACGGAGGTGGGCAAAATGGCGGGAGGAACTCCAACCGGGGATTTAATGACGGTAGTAGGTCTAGATCGAGAGGTGTTGGTGGTAAAGGGCCGAAATGCTACAAGTGTCGGGAATGGGGTCATATGATCCGAGAATGTCCTTTGTGGAACGACAAGGTTAAGGGCAAGGTTGATTCCGAGAGGGCAACGATAGCGAGTGCGAATTATGAAGATGAACTTGGAGAACTTCTCACAATCTCCAAGGTTAACTCTCTTTTCCAAGATGATTGGATATTAGATTCGGGATCGTCGGATCACGTTTGCTCCAAGAGGGAATATTTTGAGACTTTCACAGAAAATGGAAAAGGTTCCATGTCTTTGGCTAACGAAGAGAAGGTTTTCGTTGAGGGTGTCGGGACAGTGAAACTCAAGATGTTCGATGGGGTGGAACGCACTTTGGGTGGTGTGGCCTATGTCCCAAAGTTGCGAAAGAATTTGATATCCATTAGCCGTTTGGATTCCAAGGGTTGTCGGGTGTCGGTGGCGGGTGGAGTCTTGAAAGTCACACGCGGTTGTATGGTCCTAGCGATGGGAGAGGAGAGAGAGGGGTTGTATCGTCTAAATCAGACTTCGAGAAAGATGGGGAAGCGGTGTGCACAAGTGATCGAACGTTCGAGGCATGTCTCGTTTGTGAACAAAGCGGAGACATTGGGTGCTAGCTTTCCAAGAGTAGACGGTAGTGATGGGAGAATACCTTCTAGTGGAGGGGATGAATCGAAGTCCCCCTCCAGGGCCAACGGGTGATGTTGACTCGGTTTAGTTGCACACATGCATTGGCCGATTCGAATCGAGGAGGTGTAGGACTGTGATGGATTCGAGGTGTGTGTAGCTAGTTCAAGGAAGGACGATGAGTTATTGTTTGCGAGCATTGGCAAACGGGAGTTTTTCGTGACAAAGACTTGGTATATCTTTCGAGGGTGAGATTTGGAGGGTATGAGAGGTGAGGAATTTTCCCTCTCATCCATGGTTATTTCTCAAGGTGGAAGATGGTGTTGATGTGTTTGAATGTTTCGTGTAAAGAAGGTGTATGCTATATGTATTGTGTGGGGGTGTACTCACCGGGTTACATGAGGAGAGAGCTTCACCGTATGGTTACATGGGAAGCATTCAGGGGAGTTCTTAGTTTAGAACTTGGTTCCTCGGCGGGTGGAGTCGTTTGGAGTCTTGGAGTGAAGACTTGCGGTATCTCACTTCATGGTTGAAGTTTGAGGTGGCTTAGCGTCGGGTGGAGCGTATTGGCTTGTTAGATGTCGGGATGATCTTAGAGCAGATTTGATGTTTGCATTCCGAGTTCGGTTGGATCGTGAGGATCGCCTGGGGGAATCGCATTAGCTTGGTAGATGGTGGGACAGTCTTCAAGCGGGTTCAATTTCAGCATTCTAGAGATTGGTTGGATCGTCAGGATCGCCAAGGTGGAGTTTGTTGATTTTGGCTCTCCTATTTTTCAGTTTTGGTTTATTTACAAATTTGCCATTTTGGCTCAAATCTATAAATACAAGTGTTATTTCTAGGTTTTGAGAGAGGACAAGTTTGAGAGCTATTTTGTGAGTTATCAAAGCTAAAGAGAGGTAGAGCTCCCATTTGAGGGGTGAGTTCTTGTGAGATTGTGAGTGACTTTCTAAGAGAGATAAATTGTGTGTGTGTGTATAACCTTTGGGTTCCTCCATTTATCTATAGAAAGAAGAAATCCTCCTTGGTGGATGTAGCCCAAATTTGGGTGAACCACGGTATATCGTTGTTGTTTTGCTTTGATGATTGCTTGTATGTTCTTATTGTCTCTTCATTGATGTTTGGTTGATTCGATTGGGAGTTTGCACACTAGTTCATTTTCGGAACAAGGTCTTGGGTGTTTTCCGCACACCAAGTGTTTGATAAAATTCCCGAGTGAGTTTTATCGTCTTGGTCGCTAGAGATAGTCTTGCTTTAGCGCAACACAATGGTGATCGATTCATTTAAGGTTAGGAAATTGAATAGACAAAGGCATGTAGGGCATAGATATCTGCCCAATATTTCTTGGGTTTAAAAGTTTAGATGCCACATGAAGACTCATATTTCATATGGATTATTATGCTCATGAAGAGGGTTCAATTTAGTTTAATTATTCAATCAAATTAGTTAAATTTTTATTATTCATAACAAGTTGGATATTTTTTAATATTCAAAACACAGTACCATTACCTTGGAGCTAGGCTTGAATGCAAACTCTGATGATGGTTTTGTGGTTTTATCATTTAAGCAGTTCAATTTTTGGTGCTTCTTCTTCTTCTTCCTTTTTTATTCCATGGTTTTTGGGTTTGGATGGGGGTTGAAATATTGATAGCTTTTGTTTGGTATGATATGATAGCACATAAATTGAGAACATATGAGTTTTAAATGCAGAAGAAGTGTCCACCAACTATTTGATGAAATGTTTTACATAAAGCATACACCCATAATTTGTATTTTTCTTATTTTTCAATCTGAAAACGTTTATTAATTCATTTTTTGGTATGTTTGTGTGGATATTAAATAATGTTCGAGTCGAAATATGTAATTAGATTACTTTTTCACCTGTATATTGTAATGTTTACATAATTTTTATACATAGTGAATACATGATATGAACTCGGGAATTTTTCACATGAACTCGATATGATTTAACAAAACTATCATACCGAAACAATAATGACCCGACCCGTTGCTAAGACTAAAAAGTTATGTCAATAAACATATAATCGGAATGATTGCGGACAACAATGAAATTAATAAATAAAATAATTAATGGACCTTTTTTTCCTTTATTTGCAGATTTAGTTCTAAGGCCTCTCATGGTCCAGCTCAATTGACCAATAATGCAATGTGAAGGTCTTTTATTCCATCTGCCCTAAGAAGGTCCTAACCTTTCCTCTACATGTGTTGATTGCATTTAGAACAATCTATCTTCATAAAGATGTCCTAACATAGTATCTTTTTGTTTTCTACTGTAGGTGTACATGAATTGTGTACTTGGGTCGCTTAATTGGTTTACGATTTATTATATCATGAATTGTACTTTGGTAAAGTGTTAACGTTGATGTTGGTGTTTATAGCAGGATCCATCATGTTCCTAATTTTGAATGAATTCACATAAGATTTCTAAACTTGGTCGGTTTCATATTGATAGTTTTTTATACTTGACATAATTATAGCTTATATGTGACCTAATTTGGATCGTTAGGATGTGACTGAATGTTAAAACTTTAATTAATTGTAAAAATGATATGTTCTTACGTAAATTCAAGTAATGAGTTTTAGCATTACACGTAAAATGATTGGTTTTGATTAAGATACTTGATATATTTTATTCATACCCAAAATTATATTAACTCTATGTTATCTCATTTCAGAGGTAACAAAAGAAGAGATGTATCGGATTAAGCTAAGAAAATGTCGGGTGATGGACTTCAACTACATGAACTTATTAGGAAGGTTACAAGATAACGTCAATGTGTATAGCAGTGTGTTTGTGTCACAAGATAAGGTCAGTGGAGTTATGAATTGCTGTGATCATCTCCTGTAATGGATTGCTACAATGAGAATTTCTGACGTTTGGATGAAAATAGATCATTACTGATTCTCATGTTTAAGTTAGGTGATCGTTCTCGTGGTTTTTGTTCTTCACTCATTGGGGATGGTGGTTGGGAATAGTGCACTAAGAGGAAAACAAACATAGCAAATGCACACGGTATTTATTGCTCAACAATGCTTAGTTTGTTGATTTTGACATCTTGTATAATCAAATACTCTTTCAAACACATATATAGATTTTAGTGATGAGAGAGAGGGGCATAAGAGGCAGTGTGTGTCTATTATCTTTCTTACTCTAAAATATTTTTCCAAAATTCCTCTACTTGATGTTTGTATAGTTAAAATCCAATTTAAGTACAGATTGGATATTTGCTTGATCAAATCTTCATTTGTTGTAAATTTATTATCTGAATTGGTAGTGTTTTTTTACTAATATATGTAATTTATTGTGTTTTCTCTTGCCCACCAGTTGGTGCTATGCAAAAAGAAGGATAATATATGTGAGAAGTTTTGTATGTGATTTATTTATTGAGGTTTGGTTCTGCTATGCACAAATGTAAACAAGTGCTCTTTAGACACTGGCTATTTATGTTTGGATTTTAGTTACAAGCTCTCTTTAGACACTCATTTTTTGATGTTTGGGTTTAGTAATGGAAAACTCGAGCCTTAAAACGAATATAACCTTCGAAAATAAGTTATCCATCCACTTCGTTTAAATTCTAACACCAAACTGATATATAAAATGACAACAAGAACCTAAAAAGATGATCAGTTAAATCAATTCATATAGCATTTCATTTGTATGATTGACAAATTTATGGATATAGCCTATGAAATAATTTAACGCAACATTTTCCCTATTTAAAACTATTATCACGTTTCTGTCCACAACAGTCGATGTGGTTCCTTACCTTCGAATAGTTTGTCCTTATGACAATTACATAATAGCCATTATTGATTTTTTTTTTTCATTTGCATATAAATCAGACATTAGGGTTGAGGACAGGTTTTGGAAGTATTATTTCGACAATTGGAAGTTGCAGTTTACCTCTGATTTGATTTTCAGGTATCTTCAATGATGTCGTTTCTTGAGTCTCACCAAGCATTTTTCCCTCAAATTTCCCATTTCTTTATAGTGGAGGATCATGTTTACAGGACTGGTGGAGGATTGATATCGAAAATAGAAGTGGATAACTTTTGGAACACTGCTATTAGTAATATGTTTTCAGTGTCAGAATATTAGTCCTCTAGGTTCATAACTCATGTTTTGTAACTGATGCATGTTCCTATAAATACAGTGGTCAATATGGATCAACTCATATTATGAAGGATGCAGATAACTCTTTAATAGTAAGAGGTGGGAAATGGATACAATCCCATTTGTTATTTAAATTTTTATTCTGAATAATATAATTATCGTAATTTGAAGGATACATATGGTAACTCGTTAAGTAGTCCTATAATTTGCAGGTTATACTCTTCATGCTGTCTTGGGTTGAAGGTATGCCACATCCATATTAAAAATTAGATGGGGCTGCTATGGGGATGAATCACAGCCTTTATGGGAATCACAGCCTTTAGGGGGCTACTATGGGGCTGCATACAAACCATTTGATCATATGTTAAAGGTACTTATGTGTTGAATATGCTTTAAAATTACAAGTACACATACTTACCACTTACCTCAAAGGTCGTATGATACGACAATTTTATTAATAGGTCTAAAATATATTCAAACAATCAACTACTAATCTTATCACTCCTTGGTCTGTCTTTGTTGTCAGGTGAGAGGTCGATAATTTGTGACTTTTTGATGATTTCAATGTTTTGTTTATGTTTATGTTTTTTGTTTTCCCCTTGATTAATCTCAAAATGTTACATTTATTGTCGTCGGTTACTTCTAGATACATTTCTTATTTTTCATAATGAAACTTAGTGGGTTTACCTTCTGGATACTCAAAATGTCTACTTCATAATGGAAATATAGAATTCACTTCTGCATATAATTCTTGTTTTTCATGTTTTAAATATATGTCTTAAAATATTATGATGAAGGTGCTTTCATCAAAATTTTGTATGCAATGCTTATATCCCACACCTTGAAGTGAATCCTATTTGGCAAGACCCAAGGTATTGTTGTGAAGAAAATTACTTCAACTTCCTACTACGCATTCTAAAAAGAGGCCACCGAAATAATATCACATGTATTCTGCAGCTCATTTATTGAATTTTTTATGTGGAAACTTGAAGGGAAGTCTCTTAAATCATACTTGAAGGGAAGTCGCTTAAAATGAAAAATTATCTTTAGTGTCTTGAAAGTTCAAGACAGTTCTCTGAGTAAAAGATGGAGTCTATTGATATTGAATACTTAACTTTTTTTTTTGTGTTTATATAATGAGGTGAGTTTAAGGATGAATCAATCAGTTATTTTAGGAACCTTTGTTTTTTTTACATTCATGCTAAAAATTCACACTTTGTTTAAATATAGTTTTGTGTTATTAGTTTTAAAAATAATTAGTAGCATACATGAAATAATTCCCTATGTTTATTTCCCTAAACCTAGAACCTTCAGTAAGTAACTAAATAATTCTTGGAATTTCTTTCAATTTTAATTTGGTAAATTTACATACAATATCTCATCATTCATGTCAAGAGTTTGAATTCATATATGAAGGTTTAAGGTTTAAAGTTTGTATGCATACTGATTAAAACATGAGGTACATACGAGATCTTCATTTATTTGGTGATTTTGGAATTGGTCTATAAAAAGGATGTGTAGGTGTCTGAACAAAAAAACACACACTCTATCTCCGTTGTGCGCTTTTTGAAGAAGTTGTGTGGGAAAGACAATGTCATTAATGCATGATGTAGTTGGATGTTGCACGGGCCTTGCTCTATGTTTTCCATGAGCACCTCAGGCTCTTCTTTAGAGCTGCCTCACATTTCGAGCATTCTCCTTTGTAATTGAAGTTCTCCACAAGTAGCACCCTGCACCGGTTCAATCCATGATTTTTTTCAAGTTATTATCTTTGATTATTGGAAGGTTAAACACCCCTATTACTGTTTGAATTAGGGATTGATCTTGAAATCTGGTTTAGGTTTGGATGTATATGCTCCGATCCAATCTCATTTCTTCGAATCGATTTGATCTAATTTGTTTGAGAGTTTAATTATATATCTAATTTATTTGTGAGTTTAATCTTTCACCATGTTCATTGACTCTTTTTTTATCTTACTGCTAAGACTAAATATGGTTTTTATTTGGATTTGGAATAGATAATATGATATTGTTGGATTATACAATTTAGAGGTTATGGTTTATTTGATTGTTGTGTTTATTCATACTTGCAGGTTAAAATATATTATTACGATACAATTTACTGTTATTGAGTTGGGTTTCAATGCTTTGAGTATTTGAGTTAGGTTTTAAAATATAAATTATTTAATGTTTTAGGCTAAGTATTGGGATTTCTAATGTTAATTTTATTTTTATTTAATGTTTTTGTTAGGCTCATATATGAAAATGGGCTATTATGAATCATCGCTGACATCGACAAACGATCGTGTTCACATAAACTGTTGTAAGTAACCACTTTTAAAGTTAATTTAATGACTATTGGACCTTTTCTTAATTGCAGATCTTTGCATGTTTATTTTAAATTCCATCTTTACTTTTATTTCATTCGTATGGGGAGAAAGAAGACACAGTTAGTTCATTTTTTAAAGTAGATAAACATTGACGTCAGTATTTTTAGTTTTCTTATTGTTGATGTTGCATTTTGAAATTAGCAAGTGACCCTTTTATGATCTGATTAATCTTTAAAACGTTTCATGCAATAACAATAGTTATTAATACAATGTGAGATACCACATAGATGTACACTGTAGTTTTAATGAGAGGTGTTTTTATTTTCTTACTAGAGTAGATTTCTATATACTCTGTAGTTGAATTTTAAAATCCACTTACATTTTATTAGGTATATTTTTTGTGTTTTGTTGTTTTAAATGGTTGCAATATTATAGGTATCAGATTTGATTTGTATCACACAATAGTTATCATGCTTATTGTTGACTAAAATTAGGTGTTCTTAAATAATGCATTGAATCAGGGCCTTAGATATAATAATGCCACTGACATATAGTAATGTTTTATTTTTGGTTCAACCCCTATATTGTTTTGATTCTTGCTGAAAATAATCTGATTCGACGTTTGGACCAGGTTCACTGAAACGTGTACATGCCTCCAACCCACCGCGATGTGATGCATATGACCATATGCCTATCCTGAATATCTCTTGACCAGAAGTGATCAAAATCATGTTGTGTCACAAAACTATTAGGACTGATGCTGTGTCGATAAGAAGTCGGAGTACGACAGACCTTTTACCTTCATTATCAGCATTAGCTTCAGATGAATGCTTTGAGGGAACATAATTTATAGACCCTTATAGTATTTGTTCTGAATTTGGGAATATGGATATTGGTCTGTATAAGCACTTATTTTCTATAGAAGCATCCTCAATCAGTCCAAACCGAGTAATAAAATCTATTTTCTTAGTTCATAGACTAAATTAAGTTATTTATAAAGTTTGTCTGGTTTCACATTTTTATATAATTATTATTGGGCAAATAAATTGTAACTTTTTGCTTTTTCTTCTTAGACTCCTACTTGGGAAACTTGCATCAGTTGACTTAAAGGGCCTAACACATCAAGAGACTCTTTATTTCTGGATCAACATTAACAACTCATGCATGATGAACATATGAGTGAGACCTTTCAATAAACATATTCTGTATTTCATGAAATTATAGTATACATCTAATTTCATTTGTATGTTATCATATTTCTTAAGAAAGGGACTAACTATATGGTGCATTGACTCAAGCATTTGTAGAAAATGGAATACTAGAGAGACCTATAATGATTGTTGCACTAATGCAAAAATTAAGTCTTCTCTCAATCATTTTTATTATGCAAAAGCAGTGAAATATGTCATTTGACAAAATCATAGGCTGGGATATAAAGGGGTTGGCAAAGAAGGAAATAAAGCAAGAGAAGCAAATGCCATGGGGGGACGTGCTTGAGCAATGGAAATTACTCTTTTAACCTTGCTTTGATAATCGACATTTTTAGTATCTTTATCACAACTTTCAGTGGAAGCTGAAATCTCAATGATGCTCTCTGAATTTTCTATTAAGGCACTGAGAGTTAGCAGAAATACGGTGAAACATGAGGACAGACATAAAAATGGCAAGATAGAGGAGTTTGGCATGGAAAACTGTCCTAGCATTTTTTATCGTACAGTTTAGATAGAATGAGAGAGCAGTACTACTGATTGCGAGGGTAGTAGTGTTGATTCAAGACAAAACCATCCAGATGTTATACCCCGATCATAGGCTAAGTACCCCAATGGAAGTAGATATGCACAGTTCCTCAAAGCGCCACTAACGATGTTCTCTGACCAGAAGCATCAACAAAAGAGATCATTTTATACCCTCCAGCAACACAGTTTTCGCGGCACAAATATGCAAGGGTCATAAAATGTGGAATTTTCCAGAAATAGAGAGCAGTTAGTACATGATACATTATCACGAAAAGAAAAGAAAAGATTACCAAAGTTGTAGGCCAAACAACAAGTATTAAAATATCAACCCTCCTGAACTTTAAACTTTTTCAATAAACCCCCTTGGAACTATGACAAATACCCCTCATATATTGCTAAAAGATATCTCTAAAAAGTCCCTAGAAACGGGTGTTTGCAGCAAAATGCATTCGGGGTGTTAATTGATAATAATAGAAGCTCATTTTTTTTTGCATTTTAACTTTTTTTCCCTCATCATTATATTGACTAAAATCATTTATTATGTTGTTCCTGGATATAATATCAAGAAAGGAAGAGAAAAGAAATCAACAAATTTCACCCCATAAACACATCTCCTACTATGATATATAAACTTGTCGGTGTAGGGTGATGTTTTGGTAGAGGACACGCTCAAACTCTATTCCACCTCTACATGTCAATGCGAGAGTATAAAGTTTCAGCGAGCTTGAATCAAGAAGATGCATTGGGGAATAAAAAATATTGGGCTCAAACTCAAATTCTATGTCCTATAATGATGGAAGCACCATCATCTAGGGCTTCCGTGAACAATGTGTGGGTGGCTAGAGCACAACAATCAACGGTGCATAGTAATCAGAATTATGTTAGAGCTTAGCCAATGACAAATAATGCTTGGACCGAGAGAAATAGATCGGTTTCTTATAATGGGATTGCAAATTGGAGGCCGAGGGTACAATCAAATGTCGCCCATGGTAATCTGTATAATGGTGGAAGAGGCCAATATGCATCTAATGCCAATGGTGGGAGAGGCCGATACACGTCTAATAGTGGAAGAGGCCAATACGTTATGTGTAATGCTATAAGTTACTGAGCAAAAATACTCTAAAATTTTAATATATTTCAGCATTTCATTTATCATTTCTTGGTATTGGCAATGGCTACGTTTATTTTGAATATGTTAATGTATATCCCGCGCATCGCGCGGGTTTCCAACTAGTTATTAGAAAAACTTGCATGAGATTAGAGTATTGCGCGCGTTTGGAATTTTTTTTCATGGCCTTTTTTTCCAATTGGTATCAGAGCGAATCGCTCCAAAATTAATATTTAACCTTCTTGAGTGTGATTAATATTTTTTTGATCTCATAATTTTATGTTACAAATACGATTATTTGTTATGTCTAAGATATGATGTTATATCTTTATATGTATGACTTCATGGATGACAACATATTTTTTTCTTCTCTAAATTATTTCGCGATATGTTTTGATATTATGGATTATATCTTGTTAGAATGTTTAAATAAAAAAACCTATATGATTTGAAAGTTTAGTATGATATTTTGATTAACTATAGCTTTGGTTGAAGGGAGATATCTTATTTGTTAATTACTCATATTTTCTGATCTTATTAAGTTAATGTTTATGATGTATATTTCCCTTGATTATTTGTAGTTTGAGCTTCCCTGAAGACTATATGAATGTACACTAATTCATTTTTCAGCCATATATTCCAATTTTCCTATCTTAATCATAGTAATAATATGTCCTCTGAGATTTTAGGGAATTGACATTTTAAAATACAAAAGATACCTTTTAAAATTATAATAATGTAGGAGTGACACTTAATTTGATCCGTTTATGTATTCTTGTGTTAGTTATATTTTATTCTTCTCCATGTATCATTTTATTATTCATTGTCTATTTGAGATAAGACGGGGAGAAACTACATCATGATATTATTTTTTGCACTTGCATTATATTCTTGATATCTGATATTTATATAATTTTTCATTTTCTATGGTATCTTACACGTGTTCTTGTGAGTTTAGTTTTTCAAGTTTTATGTAGAAAATCCAAGAAGGTGTTAGGGTAATTGATGTATAGTCGAGTTTTGTATTATTTTTATCTTTCTAGGTCGTAGGATTGGGTAAATTAGTAACTATTGTATAGGTCAATAAAAAAGCTTTTGAGGGTTTTAAGTCCTTAAAGGAATTCTTAGAGTACAATCTCCATACCTTGAGAGAGGGGATAGGACAACCTGTTGCTGGACTACTCTCAAATTCCCTAATATCTCGCACTTGGCAAAGGAGATTGAGGCCTTTGACTTCTCAGATCCTCTAGCTATGACTGTGGTGATCGATATTGAAGGATTGACACAACTTGAGCTGACTTTCCAGATAGTCAACGAGGAAGAAAATGATGATAAACCAACGAGCGATAAGGCTAAGATCACCTAAGACCAATATTGGGCAGAGAAGAATGATAAACCCGAGAAGGGCGATGAGTCCAAGAATAATGTTGTTGCTGAGGCTGAAAAGGATGGTGCAGTTGATGAGAGGAATAATGGAGCCTAAAATACTCACTTTCTGTTAAGGCGGCTGTCTGTTACCTGATGCCGTATACTAATGTAAATTTTTGAACAATTCTAGAGTTTTTGAATTTTGATGATTACTGGAGTTTTGGAATTCTGATAATTAACTTTTATTTGAACAATATATTTGTATCCTCATCTTGATAGCTCAGATATCCAAATTTTCCTATACATTGAATGAAAAATGCTTGTATCTTTTTGCTAGCTCTTCTTATTATGTTGTGTCTTCTTACTTTGAGTTTACATTACTATTAAGCAACTTTGCAATCTCTTGTTTGGAGATATATTCTCATGCTTGGTCAAGACATAATTTGAGTTAAATGATTTACTAAATTTGAAAGACCAAGTTATTGACAAGTCCCCTCTCGTCATTTTTTAGAGTGTATGAATTAGCACTGTCTCGTCGTACACTATGGTCTGTCTCGTCGTACACTATGGTCTCTTCGAGAGAGTTTTGACTCTAATGACACCAAATTGTGATGTTTAAAGGAACCACATTTAAATGATTTTAAAATTTGAACCACCAAATTAATGATGATTAATGATAAATCCTCTCTCGTCATTTTTTAGAGTGTATGTATGAGTGTCGTCTCGTCATACAATGTCGTCTCATCGAGAAAGTTTTGACTTTGTTACCACCACATCGTGATGTTTAAAGTAACCATGTTTAAATGATCGTTTAATTTGAATCTCATCAGTAGACGAGATGATTTAACCAACTTAATGATTTTCAATTAGATTGTATTTTTCACCACCTTAGTGATGTTATCACACTATTACCCCCTTTCGGTGTTATTAGGAATCCATGCATGAGACGAGTCTCACGTGGTTTCTCATATCATCAAGAGTGAGTTAATTATGATCCACCGTATGAATGATGTTTTTTTAGATTAGGACTATTTGAACCATGCACTTGAGCAATCCATACAAAAAAACATAACACAACACTTGGAACTATTTTCATTCGCCATTCTCCACAATCATCTTTTTTCAAATACACAGAAAATTACATGAACTGAACTGTATACATGAGATTATAAATGAGACTAATTATAACATCTTTTCAATTGGTCAACATTCCATGGATTGGATAATGGCTCTCCCTCCAAATTCCCTAGCCGATATGTGCATAGGATGACCTCTTCGGTGACCCTATAAGGGCCTTGCTAATTTGGGTGTAACTTGTTTGGCTTCTACCAGTCCTTCTTCAAAATTAAATCCCCAACTACTATCGGCCTAGGTCTGGCCATTTTTTTGTAAAACTTAGCCATCCTCTTTTGGTATGCTACTTAACTCATCTCAATATATTCCATTCTCTCATTGATCAACTCCAGCTCCATCCTCCTCTCTTCATTATCTGTCTTTGTATAGTAGGTCTGGACTCTGTGGTTGGACAGGTGGAGTTTGGTAGGTATCACAGCTTTTGAGCTGTAAGCCATCATAAGGTGGTCTCCCTCGTAGGTGTCCTCTCCCTCGTCCTGTAGGCCCACAGGACGACATGTACCTTTTTGATCCACATGCCTTTGACATCTTGTAGACTCTTTTTGATCCCGTCCAAGATTGTTCTATTTGTGACATCTGTCTGGCCATTTACTTGAGGTCGGCCTGACACTGAATATAACTTTTTTATGCCGAACCTTCCACAGTAAGCGTCTAGGAATTTATTTTTAGACTACTTTCTGTTATCTGAGATTAGTGTGTGAGGTAGACCATATTAGAAAATGATATTCCTCTAAATGAATTTTATGGTCTTCATCTCTGTAACGGAGAGCATGGTCTTAACCTCCACCTATTTGGAGAAGTAATTGATCTCCGCAATCAGGTATATGTAATTACCTAGTCGATCTCCACAATCAAGTATCTATAGTCGCCTTTGGCTCTAGGTAAAGGTCAAACCAAGTCAATCCCCAAAACTAAAGATGGACAAGGGGTTGTGATGGATGAGAGAGTCTGATGGGACAGATAAGGGATACAGGTGTATCATTGGCATTTATCACATTTTTTCACGTAGTTACCCATGTCCTTAGTAAGGGTCAACCACCAGTAACCCTGCGTTACTATCCGCCTTGCCAAAGATTATCCCCCTACATGACTAGATCACGATCCCTCATTCACATCTTTCAAAACATACTCTACGTCTGAAGGATGGACACATCGTAACAAGGGAATCATAAAACACTTTTTATATAGGACATCTCCTATGATGGAGAATTTTGTTGCTATGTATCTCAATTTCTTTCTCTTAGCCTTTGATTTTGGAAGCTCCCTGTCTTTGATATATCTAATGATATGGTCAAACGAAAAAGCTCCCAGATTCAAATTCAAATAAAATTCAATGTTCCCATCGTCTTCCTCAATAATTGGTCTCTATAATATCTCGACTGGGATGGTTCTCCTAATTTATATTCTTATCGTCGACGCTAACCTCGCCAATGAGTCGGCTCGACTATTGTAAGGTCAAAGGATTCTCTTTACTTTCACTTCTATAAAGTATGACAAGACCCTTTTTACCCTGGCTAGGTATTTGGCCATCTTCTCATCCTTTTCTTCATAAATTCCCAGAATCTAGTTCACTACCAGTTGGGACTACATGGTCGATGCTCAACACTTTGGCTAGGCATAAACCTTCAAGAAGATCTTCATAATCAGACTCCTTGTTGGTGGCATTGAAGACGAACCTTAACTCATGCTCAATGTATGTTTCGTCCAGAGCTAATAGTATGAGCCCAACACCACTTTCACATGATGAACCATAAAAAAATAGAGTCCAAACTAGACTATCGGCCATAAAATTCCCTTCACATACTTCACCATTTTCGAAAAAAATATCTTTTCTATAAGGTCTGATCGCCCACCATCATCCATGGCCAGACCTACTATTTTTTTTTGGAAAAAATGCCACCTCATCTTCCTTTGTGTCAGTCTCGTCTGAAGTGAACTCGTCCACAAAGTCAGCCAAATCTTGCCCTTTTATTGTTGTTATCGGCTATTATATAACATCAAACTCACTAAGATCAATTGACCATGCCATTAACTTACCCGAATTCTCGAGTTTATGGATGACTTGCCCCAAAGGAGTATAAGTGAGCACCACCATAGTGTGGGCTTGAAAGTAAGTCTATGTTTTTCTTAAAGCATGTTTCAAGGCATACTCTAGCTTATCCATCCTTGGATATTCCAGTTTTCTCCCTTCAGAGCCTTACTGTTAAAGTAGACTAGCTTTTGCACCCCTTCATCATCTAGGACGATGGCTACTGAAACTGCTAAATACAAAAATAGTTGTTCTCCATGAATCGTCCAAGACAATAGCATCAGAGAACCCAGATAAGCCTTGATCTCTTGAAATTATCTTTCTTACTATTCATTCCACTCAAATTCCTTCCCCAAAACTTTGAAAAAAAGGATACATTTGTCGGTAGCCCTTGAGACGAACTTGTTTAGTATAGTGACCCTCCTTGTTAGTGTCTACACATCTGTAATGGTCTTTGGAGTCTTCATCTCAATCATCGCTTTAATGTTCTCTAGATTTTCCTCTATACGTCTCTAGTAGACAATGAATCCAATAAATTTACCTTCTCCCACACCAGACACACACTTGACTGGGTTTAGCTTCATTTGATAATGTAATGAATCGACCCAGATTTATGGGTTACCCGTGAGTCAACCTTATCCGATTCGAGCATTAGGTGTGAAGTATAATAAAATAACCTAGATAATATTGCTAGTCCAATTTTATTTTAAATTAATGTTCCACTTATTTAGCATACGAGTCCAGTTTCAAGATAAACTACGTGTGGGATCCATGGAAGCACTACGAGTCCAAGTGAACATATCTACTAACGTAAAATAAATACACTACACTTACTTGCATAATGCCCTCAAAATATGAACCCACACACAACCTGCCATAACAAAGTGAGGGTATCAGCTTATGCCCAGTGGCAATATGCAAGTAATATAGAAATGAATAGGCAGAAAGGAATACTCACACTCTACAATCACATGCGTGCGAAAATATATATGTATCTACATATATATGAATATACCTTTGAAAAATACATACTCAATGCATTAATCGTTTTACTTGCGAAAAACTTACTTGCCTAGATTAATTTACCTTAATCTTGTAAATGCTTTCTTTATTCATATTTATCATTTCTTACTTTATTTGACACACCCGGTTCAATACTAGAAACCATTATGTTTGACTTCCTAAAAACATTTCCTTACCGAAATTACTCCTTTTAACTCATTAATATACACTTTAGTATCTTCATTGGGAGTTTCCATTTCAACTCACGCATTCAACATGTTAGAAAATACTTATTTGTTACTTGAAAGCCTTTTCAATACTTACTCATGAAATTATGGACCCATTTACCAACATACTTTATCCCATTTTACCTTATCTTATGGGCATTAATAGATTTACTCATTTTCTTGTCCATTTACCTTTTATCGGAACATTTATTCATCCATTTAAGTTAGTTTGTATTATCACATAAACCATTTCATGATACGTTCCATATTTCCTTTATCTTTTTCTTGGAATCTTCCAATTAACCACATACTTACAAGGGCTCCACACTGATGACTATGCGCACCATTTGCTCTGGACAGAGATTTATGGATTTTCACCCAAGGGCTCTGAGCCCTTCTTCCTTATTCCTGTTTGCATCCGAGTCCTTATTAATTTGTTTAACATTTTACACGTCCACATTATTCCACTTCTTACTTTTACCGAGTCGAAGCCAAGACTCGGACTAAACTACCTGTTTTTCCATTAACCCTTGGAAAATTATTTTTTTCTTCTTTGAGTCCCTTATCCACTCGTACGTGACTTATACTAAATTCATTCACTCTTTAGGACTCAATTCAATTTCTCACATATTAGTGTAAAGACATTCCTTAACCTTTTCATTCCATAAAAATGTTCCACTTTAAGTAAATTACCAATTTACCCTTCATTTACCAAACTTGCAATTTAGTTCCTTAATAAGTGTTATTTCTCAAAAATGGTTATTAAATCTCCAACTTAATATTCAAACACTTTAGCCATTTTAACACTTGTTTCATATCACACTTTAACACATAAATAACACACTTTACATTTTAATATCAAATCCAACAAGACTTTCTTTAAACTTGCTCACATATTTATTATCAAAATACTACAAGTTTATATGCACAGGAAGCAGGCTTTAAACATCCAAAATCCTACCAAGTCGATTATACATTCATGTCATTTTAAAAACTGGGAATTACTTATTTCATAAATAATTTATCAAGGCCAATGCCATTCCATATTTTATTCATTATTTCCCTCTTACTAGAAATACATAAAAATATCTCTTTCTTATATTTTTATCCCATAAAAATGTCCATTATTTATTTTCCCTAAAAATACACTAAAATGACATTTCTTACATTTTTATATTTATAAAATGTTTATTATTTCTCTTTCACGAGAGATACACCAAATAATGTAATCACACATTTTTATTTCATAAAAATGTAAAATTTCAGATTTATTAGGGAAACACACCACAACAATGTTTTGTAGCATTTTTATTCCATAAAAATGTCTATTTTTCAGATTTAATAGAAAATACACAACACTAATATTTTCTAACATTTTGAATTTCATAAAAGGGTTATTTTCGAATTACAAATAACACCTCATTTTTCTCATGGTCCTACACATAATCATAAACAATAGTAAGACTACAATATTCAACATATAATGTCTAGATATAATAAGAGTAGATTACCCCATCTCAAATGACTCCAAAATGGTGGTGGTGGTGGTGAGGATGGGTGACTCCACCACCTCCAAAGGTGGCCCTTAAAGGGAGTCATAAAACCTCCACTAAACAGCCTCCATGGAAGCTCCATTAAACCCTCTTCAAATACCTCCATTATATATATATATATATATATATATATATATATATATATATATATATTTGTCTTCTTCTGAGAGTACCTCCTCAATTACCCATTAAAACTCCCAATAATAGCATCATAAATTGTCATGGCTTTACTCTATTAGTGGGGAAAATAGGTATTCATTTGTGGTGGGGATGTAGCCATTGTACCCTAAAATTAGTGGAAAATACATTTAGAGAGATAGAGAAAGAGTCAGTGGCTATGGGTTTTCTCCCCCATACCTTTCTCTTTTACTCATTGGAATCCTTAACATCTAATCCATTTAAATCATCGAGTTACAAGGGAGACACTTCGTTTTGATCTATATCTCTAAAGGTGACAGCAAATTGGCATTATCATCAAACCTTTTTCTCTTCTTCTCATACCAATCATATAACCCACGACCCATAATTTCTCTATTTTACACACTAATAAAGCCATATGTTATCCTTATTAACGCACAAACTAGGGCTAAATGGTTTTCCTCCATATTCATATCTTACCTTGATCAGAATCGTCAGGCCAAGTGTGACTTGGAATTGGTATTGGCGGTTGAGCAGTCAACAGCTTAAGATAGAGGGTCGAATCTTTCACACATCGCTCCAACGACGTGTATGGTCGTTCGAGCGACCAGACCTATGTTCCCCATTTTGCCCCTCATAAAATTTTGGAATCGCGGCAATGCCCTTAAGGTGTAGCATCAGCTCCTATTCCCACTATTTCACAGTTTATTCTTTCAACAAATATATATATATATATATATTACACGCTCATTCCCACGGTTTACATCTTAAATAAAACATATATACATACATATATTTAATGCATCAATGGCCAATAATTCCATAATCCATATAATGATCTATTAATTACCTTTATTTAATTCAACTATAGTTTATTCCACCCCATATATAATCCATACACATCATTTAGATAATTCACTAGGGCGGGTTATTATAGATAAAAATCCATTGTATCAAAGTTTCTACCAAGATCGGCCATATGGTCCTCGTCTTTGAGGCTTTTGGTCAGTATATGGTCCACATAGACTTCCATGGTTTTGCCAATCTACTCCTCAAACATCTTATTGACCAACCTTTGGTAGGTTGCCCCTGCATTCTTAATGCCAAAAAGCATGACCTGCTTCATATATGAATATCTGATTATATCCAGAATACATATCCATGAAACTCATATATTCATGCCCTGCTTTAGCATCAACCATATAATCTATACGAGGCAGGGGTAATTTGTCTTTGGGATAAGCTTTGTTCATTAGTGAAGTCGACACACATATGTAATTTTCCATTATCCTTAAGGAATATCACCACGTTAGACAACCACTCTCGATAGTGAACCTCTCTGATGAACTTTAATGATTGGAGTTTGTTAACCTCCTCTTGGATAACTCTATACTTCTCCCTTGCATAATATCTCCTCCTTTATTTCACTATCCTTGCTTTCTCATCAATATTAAATTTATGGAAGATGACCTTAGGGTCTATTCTTGGCTCCATGTGAACAAACTTTGCTTCTTCCTTAACAACTCTACCAGTTTATCCTTCACCTCTTTGTTCAGTGAAGAGCCGACCTGGCCAATTTTTTTTGGCTCTTCCCAATTGAGGATGATGAATTCTACCTCTTTCGCGACTTCGTCTTTCTTTAGCTTTTTCTCGTCTCTTGGGTCGAGAGTATCAATGTTATATAAGGTGGTGAGTTTTTGGTGGGCCTCTTTCTGCTCAACTGAACTAAAGTAACATTTAATAGCCTTCACTTGATCACCTTGGACTTCCCCTACCCCAAAAGGGTTTGAGAATTTTACCGTCTGGTGTACAGTAGAGGGCACAATTTCAAATTCTTTAAGAGCTACATGACCCAGGATGATATTGTAAGTTGAGAATACGTATTCATCCATAATAAAAAAAAATTACCTTTTTTGTCAGGAACCTCGTCCAAGTGCCCATGTAGACTTCCATTTCATAAACTCCTAGAGGTTGCACTTTTTCTCCACTAAACCCTATCGAGGGTTGGTGATACAAGATCAGCCTCTTCTTGCTAAGATTTAGTGCTTTGAAACACTCCCAAAATATAATGTCGTTCGAACTATCGATGTCTACTAAGTTCTTGGATACATCATACCCATGGACTCTGGTGCTTATTACTAGAGGGTCTTCATGAGAAGATAATATTACCTTCAAATCTATTATGGAGAATTCCACAACTAGCATATCCATATCCACTTTTCTAATCTTTCTTGGCTTCGGCTCAGAGGTAGCCGAGTTAACTTCCATATTCTTTTATGATGATTTGACCTTTACTACACGTGCTTTGCGATCGGTCGTCTCTGACCCTCCTCCAACCATTCCCCCACTAATCATCTTGACATAAAATAAAATCATACCACAACGTCCTTTCATCTCTAGGATTTTTAGTGGAAGATCAGGGTCGTATGCACCATCATCATCATCAAACTCCACATCCTTCTTATTACCCAGATGTTTTCTCATCGTTCTATCATCTCTCGGTCCACCCTATCTCTTTCGAGCACCGTCTTTGGAACCACTTCGGTATACATACTTTTGAAGCTTCCCTTTCTTGAGAATCTTCTCACTTTCATCTTTTAACGTAAATCATTTGTCGATGGTATGGTCGTGCTCCCGATGAAAGTCACACTATTTGCTTTTGTCTCTCTTATGAGGGAGAGACCTCAGCCTTTTGAGCCATCTCAAATCTTTATCCTTTTTAATTTCATTTAGAATCAGATCAGGGCTTACCATAAGAGGAGTGTAGTAAAAAAACTTATTGTCAATTGACCTTTTTTTCCTATTCTTGCCCTTATCTTTTGTAGGATTTACTTCCACCAGCTTCTTTCTCATCCCCTACCTTGGACGACATGGCCTCCTCCGCATCCATTACTCTCCTGGCCATAACTAGGAGTTCTGCCATGGATTTTGGAGGATCTTTAGCCCGCTTTCAAAATAATTTTCCCTTTTTGTAGTCCTCCTATTAAGGCAGTCATAGCAGTGTTCTCTTCATAGTCTTCAACTTCCAACTTCTGGTTGTTGAATCTTGTAATATAGTGTCTGAGAGACTCGTTCTTCCCTTACTTTATATTTAGAAAATGGGTAACCTTTTTTTGGGCTTCACGCTGAAATAAAAATTATGAATGAAATTGTCAGCCAATTTCTTAAAGCTATCTATGGAATTCTTGGGGAGTGAAATGTACCAGACATAGGTTGCACCAGTTAGAGTAATGGAGAAAGTTTAATACCTCAACTCATTAAAAATTAAGAATATGTTGGTATTAAATTGGTACATCTCTACATGATGAACAGTGTTTATGCTCCCATCATACTTTGGCATGACAACCGGTGGCTTAATCCTGGCTAGGGTTGGGCAGATCACTATTCTTGCAACAAATGGATACCATTCCATATATATCCTCTTTGCATGGGGTCTCTAATTTTCAAGAGATCGTCGATTTTTTCCTCCAGTCTCTGAATAGAGTTGTTCCACAACTTCTTGATAGCTTTCACCTTACCTCCCCCGGTTACCCTTTTCCACATTACCCCCAGGTCTTTCTCTGTTAGTTGGGCATTGTATAGGCACTCTGCCAACTGTCCTTTGACGTTTATTAACTTATCTTTATTCCTCCTCTTGATCGGGTGGAGGCCGACGGTTAAGAAGCCCTTCATTTCCCATAAAGCCTACAATACTGCGTGATCTGGAGAGTCAATCTTGTAGGTCACCAACTGGGTCAAGTCGGTCGAAAGTCAACCCTCTACTCAATCTATCAAGTGCTAAAGCTTGGCGTCTGCCATCTCGGCTCGGCTTACCAATGTTTCATATGCTAACTAGGACTAGGCACACTATATTTCTAGAAATCTCATAGAGATCCTAGTACTTGTCCTCATCATAACACTAGTCATCTTGGAAATCTTAGTCTTATCTTTTTAGGAACAATCACCAAGGGTCGGTCACATTTCTGCATCTTTGCTGCTGTGGCACTTCTTTATCTGGGATCGAGGGTGGTCCCCCTGTCTTCTAAGCCATTTCCCCGGAGACCAGAGTTATTATCTCCGCTACAGTGCCAGTGGGTCTATCCATCATAGTTTGATTGAATGCAACAAGTTATTCTTGCATTTCTGTTGGCTAGCCACCAGTGAGCATAGCACCACCGCAACCTCAACCATCTTTTGCTGAGGAGGCGCCTGGCTAGATCTGGGGCTAGTTACATGAGGCAAATCATAGGACATAAATTCTGGAGAATGAACATAACAAATGGGTGATCTTGATGAGCTAAATAAGCTGAAAAAAACTTGAAAACCCCAGCAAGAGCTCTTTCAATGGTGATACAGATCCAACCAAGTGGGGAACTGGGTCACCAACGTAGAATCAAGTGAGAAACAAGATAAAAATGAAAATGAAGAAGATGAAGAACCTTCATTCCCACAGATGGTGCCAAAATGATGATGCTAGAAATTCACCATTTTAATTTGTATCAGCAGCTCAAGCTTAAGGACATACAATAATGGAGATGTATGTAACAGAACAACAAGGTAAATATAAAAGAAGTGTAAAAGCTATTAATTTCCCTTTTAGATAAATGCGGAAGCGTTAGGAAGATGATGGTTCAATAAAATATATCAAGTAATGTATTCACTTAAACCGATTAATTAATCCAAGTCCTAAAATTTGCCTAAGTCATATTCATCAATATTAGCAAGTTAGGCGAAACCAAAATTTAGCAAATGACTTGAATTAAACAACATTACCGAATATTTAATTTAATTCCAAATTAATTGAGTGTGATAATTGAAACCGAATTTTATCTTGAATTAGTCTAAGCATGCGTTCTAAGTTATGACGCAAGATAAAATAAACCATATCACACTACACCGAGATGTACGAGGAAAAACCCAAGACGGGAAAAAACCTCGGACAGCCCTAGCCACAAGTCCACTAGATATGGAATTACAATTACAAGACAGATAGACTTACAACGACTGACTCGATCCCTCTCAAGCCTCGACGCTTCTTCTTGTAGACACCTCTTCCTAGCGGGCAACCTCGGAACTCCACCGCGGTCTCGGAATCCACCGATGGGACTTTCTATGGTCACCGTCACCCTAGCAAGGAGCCTTTCTCCGTGTGGGTAGAATCTCAACAAAAAGTCTTCTTCTTTGATGGATGTAAAAGCAAACCAAAACTTCTCTTCTTGAATTCGGTAGAGATAAAACGGTGCCAAACTCCAAGTAATTTGATATATATAAATAAGAACTTGGACTAAACACAATTGGGTGTAAACTAGAGTGTGAAGGATTTTCTCTTTGAAAAATTAACACTCAAAACATGAACATTTTCCTAAACCATTTTTGCTCTCAAACTCTCTCTAAGAGATAAACTAAGTTGGAAAAGTTATGGAAATGTTAGTTTGGAAAATGTGATTCCCGCACTTCATAAAGTCTGAAAAAGTAGGTTAAAAACCAAGTGGATAAGTGGGTGAAAAACTATAAAAAACTGCCAAAAACTGTTCCCGCCTTACAGTTCGTTCGAACGACATTTCGTTCGAACGAACTCTCGTTCGAACGAGACTTCTAATGACACACCAGTATGGACTTCGTTAGAATCTCGTTAGAAACCTCGTTAGAACGACCAAGTTCGTTCGAACGACATTTCGAACGACAGACCAGTTTAGACTCGTTGGCAGGTTCGTTCGAACGACATCTGGTTCGAACGAAAAAACTCGTCCAAACGACATATCTAACGAACGACCAGAAAGATTGAAAAATTCGATTTTGGCCCAGAAAACTTTATGAACTTAATTTAAAGTTTTATATGATTTCTTTCTTAAATAAAACGCAGTTTTTATAAAACCTAACACCCAATAAACTTTGTTCCAAGCTCCTATATAAATATAATTACATTCATACCTTGGGAGCATGGAGCCATAGTTGATGACGTAGAAACGAGGCACGCAAACCGGCATTTTGATGAAGCTTTATACTCTTTGCCGCTACGTCTTCAACACACACTTCATAGGCTTGAGAATATTACAATTTAAATATTATCCTATGAATAAATGTTTTTTTCCGGAATTGAGCCAAAACTATATATGGACTCAATTGGAAATTTGTGTCCTGACAAATCTCCCCCTTTGGCTATTCAGAGACAAAACCAAACAAAAATCCTAAAGGGCCGTCAAGCTCACTAGACTCAAAACTTAACCCACCCAAACTTGACTCAACCCAAGGATCAAACGCTTTGCCATTGACAGATGCCGCTTTAGAAGAATTCCTGCACACTTAAGCAAACTCATCAAATGCATAGGGAATATCAAAGTATTAAATGCAATTAATTAATTACTCCCCCTAAAACACATGACCTACTTAGAAAGACGTCTCCCCCTGAGATAAATCACTCTCCCCCTATCATCATTCTCCCCCTTTTTGTTCAGGAATAGGCAAAGGATAAAGAACTAATAAACAGCATGTTGAAGCTTAAAGTGATAAGACATGAAAGCATATGGGCAATAAAAGCAAGTCAAAGACAAACAAATATCATATATATATATATATATACATTAGAAATATACCAATAGAGTACTTGTATATATATAGATATAAACACACATATAACACAAAATACAATAAGTTTGCACACTCGTATGGCAAAAATGTGTCATATGGAAACGGAAGTGTAGGGGTGTGAACTAGCAACAATGAAATTTAGACCCAAACACTTAATAAATATTCACGGAGTTCTCATTTGATTGCAAACTTTATCACATTTAAATATAACCTCATGTGACAATATAAAGATTGAACTCAATGAACAAACATACACAATGCATACAAGCCTAGCATGATGATGATTCTACAAACCAAATAGAGTCATGACATTAAAGACAACTAGGATAAATGGACATTGTTCAAACCGTTGATATACCATCAAATTCTCCGTCAATAATCATATATATTCGTTTGCTTTTGAATGAATATATCAAACAAACATAGGCCTTGGCAATTGATTTCTTTTTAATGCCAAATATTCTGTTTTTAGGCCTTTGGATCACATATTTCTTTTAGATCCAATAAACGGTGGCTTACTATCGCAAATGATCACTTAGTCCTTTCGGAGCCCTTCCCCGTGCATATTTATTTATCATGTTTTCATTTTCACACAAATCTCACATACAACGAATTTTGACATGCACTAGTCCTCCTAGGTCATAGATATGTAGATGACTAGATTGGTAGGAGAACACCTGAAAAAGCTCAAATATAGCATGTGACATTAAGATTTCAAAAGAGCTCGTGCATGTGTGAATAGAGGCATATAAAAATAGAATCCATTTAAACAATACAAAATCCAACTACTCCATATAAAGCATGGTAAAGAACATTTTAAGGATTGAAAATCTAAACCAAAAGTTCTAGCCACGTGGGAGCGTAAAATATGGGATTCAAACACAAATATATGCCACATAAAGTGTGTCAACAAAAAAATACACACAAAAAAAATCTTTTTGAGTTTTTGACATTTTTAACCAAAAATAAAGATATATACTCAAAAGAATAAACAAAAATCATTTGTATTTTTCATTAAGCTTAAATGAAACAGATAAAACACAAATGATAGACAAAAATCTTTTTATATTTTTCAATTAATTCAAATACAAAATATAATACAAAAAGATAAACAAGTCATAATTTCTAGCATGGGATATGAAATAAGGCAATGACTAGAAAATGACTAAAACAAGCATACATTTAGCATGTGAATATAGCATGAAGTACAAAAGCTAAAGTATGCAAACACTAACACATTCATCCTTTAGATTTAGCAAGGGAGGAAGCATGTGAAAGTAAATGAGAATCAACAACCTTATTTTGCAAGGCAACCAAGTCGGATTTCCTAACCCAAATTAATGGAGAATGACTATCTTGGGGTGTAGGAACTTTCACTACCGTGGTTACATTACTATGGGATTTTTTAGAAATTCGTTTAAGATCAAGACAAAATTTCCTAAAATGACCTTGTCGACCACAATGTGTACAAGTGAGAACATGTCGAAAAGATTTACTTAAGGAGTGATCTTTAAATGTATTCCTAGTAGATTCTCCTAAAACATTAGTTTGGGCATTATGAGTAAATTCATTACAAGTATTGAAGCCTAAACCGCAAGTGTCATTTTTAATTTGGATCGTTCCTAACATTTTATCTAGTTTTTTCGAACGACACTCCAAATCAAATTTGACATTACTAGAGTCTTTTAATTTATCTTGTAATTCTAAAATGTTAGACTCTAATAAAGCATTTCGCTCTTCAAAATCAAGAAGCTCCTTTTTCAAGGATTCCATTAAACCCCTAAGGCTATCTCTTTCGCCTTCTACATAATCAAGCTTCTCTTGAAGAGTCCTCACATGTGTCCTAAGATCTTCTATTAAAGCATTTTCATCAACGACCTTGACACTCTCTCTTAAACTAGCTTCTAACTTCAAATTAGCTCTTTTCAATTTAATAGATTCAGTATACAGTTCTTAAAAATCAATTTGAAGTTCACTCATATCAACCTCATCTTCATTTTAACTCTCACTTTCTTCTTCACTCTCACTATCATAAAAAATAAGAGAATCATGTACAATGACCTTGGAAGTAGCATGTGCTATCTTTTCATCAATCGATGAGTTCTCACTATCACTCACATGACTAGCCATAAAAGCCACAAATTTTTTCTTAGTGGGGGAATCGGGCTTCTCTTCCTTATCACTATTACTAAGGGTTGCATTATATGAAATAGGTCGCTTACCATATTTCCTTAGTTTAGTGGGGCACTCATAATCCCTATGGCCATAACCTTCACAACCAAAACACTTATCAGACTCGTCCCTATCTAAATTGTCATTGCTAGCTTTAGGGATCTTCTCGGCTTTGGAAATCTTCTCGCTTTTATCATGTTTAGAAGTATCAAATTTCTTAAAATCATTTTTAATTTTATCTTTGTTAAATTTAAGAAATTTTCTAAATTTACGAGCAAATAAAGCCATGTCTTCCGAGTCACTATCACTTTCGCTCTCTACTACTTGTTTGACCTCTTTTCGGTCTTTTAAAGCAACACCCTTTTCAATTTTCTTTTCAATTTTAGAGTGAAACATATCTAGTTCATAGGTTTGTAAATCACCTACAAGCTCTTCTAATTTCGTAGAGGCTAAAGTGGGTAAAGAATTTAAAACGGTCACTTTAGGAATAAATCTATCGGGTAGGGACCTTAAAATTTTCTTTACAACACGGTCGTCAGGTATTTTCTCTCCCAAGTTAAAAGATGAATTAACAATATCAGAAAGTCTAGCATAAAATTTATCAAAAGTTTCTTTTTCATCCATTTTGATAGTTTCAAATTGAGTGGTGAGGTTTTGTAGTTTTGAAGCTTTAACGACACTAGTTCCTTCATGAGTTAATTGTAAAATATCACAAGCTTCTTTAGCGGTTTCACACGTCATAATACGTCGGAATTCATCCGGTGCGACAGTGCTAAATAAGGCATTTAAACCTCGGGAATTAAAGTTAGCAAGTTTAAACTCATTTTCAGTCCATCTATCGGCGGGTTTTATAACACGTTCATTTTCAACTAAGTAAGTTGGTGGGGAATAACCGGTAACAACAGACATCCAAACTCTCCCGTCGATAGATTTTAGTGCCGATCTCATTCGCGCTTTCCAATACGCGTAGTTTGAACCATCGAAAATAGGAAATTTTGAAAATGGTGAAAAATCCATTTTAGCCAAAAATTATTTAAAAAGATCGTTAACGAAATAATTTATCGCTTTAGCTCTGATACCAATTTGTAAAAGCTGTTAATTTCCCTTTTAGATAAATGCGGAAGCATTAGGAAGATGATGGTTCAATAAAATATATCAAGTAATGTATTCACTTAAACCGATTAATTAATCCAAGTCCTAAAATTTGCCTAAGTCATATTCATCAATATTAGCAAGTTAGGCGAAACCAAAATTTAGCAAATGACTTGAATTAAACAACATTACCGAATATTTAATTTAATTCCAAATTAATTGAGTGTGATAATTGAAACCGAATTTTATCTTGAATTAGTCTAAGCATGTGTTCTAAGTTATGATGCAAGATAAAATAAACCATATCACACTACGCCGAGATGTACGAGGAAAAACCCAAGACGGGAAAAAACCTCGAACGGCCCTAGCCACAAGTCCACTAGATATGGAATTACAATTACAAGACAGATAGACTTACAACGACTGACTCGATCCCTCTCAAGCCTCGACGCTTCTTCTTGTAGACACCTCTTCCTAGAGGGAAACCTCGGAACTCCACCGCGGTCTCGGAATCCACCGATGGGACTTTCTATGGTCACCGTCACCCTAGCAAGGAGCCTTTCTTCGTGTGGGTAGAATCTCAACAAAAAGTCTTCTTCTTTGATGGATGTAGAAGCAAACCAAAACTTCTCTTCTTGAATTCGGTAGAGATAAACCGGTGCCAAACTCCAAGCAATTTGATATATATAAATAAGAACTTGGACTAAACACAATTGGGTGTAAACTAGAGTGTGAAGGATTTTCTCTTTGAAAAATTAACACTCAAAATATGAACATTTTCCTAAACCATTTTTGCTCTCAAACTCTCTCTAAGAGATAAACTAAGTTGGAAAAGTTATGGAAATGTTAGTTTGGAAAATTTGATTCCCGCACTTCATAAAGTCTGAAAAAGTTGGTTAAAAACCTAGTGGGGAAGTGGGTGAAAAACTACAAAAAACTGCCAAAAACTGTTTCCGCCTGACAGTTCATTCGAACGACATTTCGTTCGAACGAACTCTCGTTCGAACGAGACTTCTAACGACACACCAGTATGGACTTCATTAGAATCTCGTTAGAAACCTCGTTAGAACGACCAAGTTCGTTCAAATGACATTTCGAACGACAGACCAGTTTAGACTCGTTGGCAGGTTCGTTCGAACGACATCTGGTTCGAACAAAAAAACTCGTTCGAACGACATATCTAACGAGCGACCAGAAAGATTGAAAAATTCGATTTTGGCCCAGAAAACTTTATGAACTTAATTTAAAGTTTTATATGATTTATTTCTTAAACAAAACGCAATTTTTATAAAACCTAACACCCAATAAACTTTGTTCCAAGCTCCTATATAAATATAATTGCATTCATACCTTGGGATCATGGAGCCATAGTTGATGACGTAGAAACGAGGCACGCAAACCGGCATTTTGATGAATCTTTATACTCTTTGCCGCTACGTCTTCAACACACACTTCATAGGCTTGAGAATATTACAATTTAAATATTATCCTATGAATAAATGTTTTTGTCCGGAATTGAGCCAAAACTATATATGGACTCAATTTGAAATTTGTGTCCTTACAAGAAGTAGATGAGGTGAAGAAGAATAAACACTAGCATATAAGTGGTTCAACCATTGCCCTACTCCACTGTGCAGGCGAGTGTGAATTTCACTATATGAATGGGCACTAATGGCTCGAATAATACAACTCTCAATACTTTATCTCTCTAATGTAAAAGGAGAAAAGCTTGGGTTAGAGTTTTTATTTTGATCCCTTCTTTTGAGGAAGAAGATGGGTGGTTTTAATAGTTCTTAGGCTGCACAATTCACCCCCAAGCATGCAAGGCGCATCTCCTTAATAGAGAAACAAATAAGATATTGACACATGTCCTTTAGAATGTGTAAGTAGTAATGATGCAAATATTCCCCCACGCACACTTGTGATTTAGTTATAACTGCCTACCCACGTGGATTGGCCGTGCTGAAGTCCTATGTCACACGTGGCAGGGTGTCATCGAGGGAGGTCTCGACCAGGTTGAGTATGAGACCTCCAGTGTTTTGTTCGACCAGATGTTTGAGAATGTTGAAGTGTGGTCTTGGCTTCCAGTGTGGGCCAGACCGAGATGAGAGTGTGTAGGAATAGTGAACCATTTGGTATGTCTTGGCCTAAGAGGTTGGGCGAGACCGAGGTTGCTATTGTCGGATCTTTGTAGAATCTCTGTTCTGTAAGGTATGCCTTAGCCGAGTGAGCCCTAGGCTGGGACGAGGTCACACTTGGGTATATCATATATCTTTTTTGAGAGATTGAGAACGCATGTTAGGGGTGATTATTTCGTGTCTCCATGATAATGTTATGTTAGTGTTACACATATTTCTTAGAAAGAATATTTTTAGGATTTACATGATGATATATGTTTATTTTTCTCTTAAATATTGCTTGTTGTCATTTAATGCTTATTACGATAATTTCTCTATTGTTGTTTGGAGACTATTTTGTTTAGACAAATGCTTATTTTGTTTTTTATTTTTTGTTATTTGTTGAAAATGTTTTGTGAAAATAAAAATGTTAAATCGATTTTTTTAGATTTATGCTTGAATATTTATACATATTTAAATCTAAGTAAATCGATATGATATTGAGATTTTATATTTGAAAATTTGTTTTGTAGATTTTTCAGAAAACTTAGTTTGTTGATATTTGCAATCTTATTTTATAAATATATTCTATTTTGTAACTATATGTGTTGAATGTGAGTTCCTAAATGTTTTACATTTTAGAATATTTTCACTACACTACACTTGTTGCACATTACACAGTATATTTTAGTTGACAAAGTGGGAGATTTCACGCTGACTGGTGATCGATAAAAGTTTAAGGTTGATTGTTTTACATTAGGAGATTAGAAATCCTAGAGTCAGATCTAAGTTTAGGTATATGATTATTTTCATTTTGGTTGCATTTTGATTATGTATGTAACCCGAATCTTAATTTTTAGTGAGATTTTTTATTTTACTTTGTAAACGGAGTTATGGATATTTTGCCTAGGTTTGGAATTTTACCACATTGAAAAAATCACATATGTTATTCTTCATTGCCTCATCTCCCTCTATATGTGATTTGATATTAAAAATATTATATATAATTTATTTGATTTATTTAGAAAAATTCATCATATAAAATATTTTGAATTAAAATGTAATATAAATCAGATTGTTATTAATTTATAATAAAATAAGTAAGATTTATTTGATTTATTTTTTGAATATATTAAAATCTGATTAGGTAAAATAATAAAAAAAATGTTTTTTATTATATAAATGTTATTAGAAAAACTTGCACGAAATCAAAATATTGCGCGTATGGAATTTTTTTTCATGGGCATTTTTTTTTCACAATCTAGGATGTATGAGGATAGTCTATGGTTGAATAATATGTAGTTAAGAGTATGGTTTCTTTAAATACCGACAAAGTGTTTTTCAAGGTCTTTGTATGTAGACCATATTCAAGAATATTTAAAGAAACCAATTAGTTAGCCGATATGCATAGTTTAAGTTTAATTATTAATTAGTCAAGTGTGAGTCGATAATATATGAACTTACTTCACGATCATTGAGGCCCCATACCGAGGGAAAAATCCTAATAAGTAAACCCCTAGAACTTAGAACCTAACTGTTCCATAGCCTTCCATAATAATAAACTTTTATATTCATGCTTCTTTTGGAAAATTATTTGCCAAAATAAGATTGAATAAGAAAATTTAATATTATTTTATTCAATAATTAACCAAAAGTAAACTCGAGAAACATAATGAGAAGACAAAATAATTTTTCTCTTGAAAGATAAGATATATTCTCTTCAAAATTTCTCTTCTCACCTTGTTTGGAGCAATAGAGAAACTCCTAATTATATAAACAAGTGTGTATAAAGACAAGTGATATATAACTCAAGTGTAGAAAATCCATAAGTCAAGACAAGATCAATTTGGATGTCCAACCATGATTTTCACCTAGAAGAACTATTAAAGAAATCTTTTGGAAATATATTTGGAAAATTAAAAAATATAGCAGACAAATCGCGTTCGCGAGAAAATTCTTCACTAGTGTGAAGGTTCAGTGACACAAGGTCATGCTATAAGCCATGATTTTTTCACAAGATCTTCCAAAATATTGGGAGTAAAGAAGGGGACACTTTGCGAATGTGTAGTGTTGCTTCACTGCAATGCAATATCATCAAAGAAGGTTACAACTAGACATATTTTTCAAGTTTTGCATATTTTCACAAAACTCATAATTTTCTTTGTCAACCCGTTACCAATTAAATTCTACATACAAATGACGAATTTCAAAACACGTTTTATATAAGAAGAGTATATAATATCATGTATTTGGAAAATCTCAAATAACCATATGGTTATATTAAAGTATTTTTCAATTCAAGAAAATATTTAACCGAGGGGGTAAATTTAAGTCCTCTAGATAATATGCCATTTATCCTAAGTGATTAACTTAGGGCAATGACATGAATGATCCATATGAATATTTCCATTAACCTCTTGAAGTAGAATCAAAGTGTTTTTTGAAAAATAAAATAAAACAATCTAAGTAACTTGGGTCACATGAGTATACATATACTCTTACACCTTGAATCCGAATCAATATGATGAAAAACTCTCATATCATCAACATGAATGAGTAAGAAATGGATTTTTTTTAATTTAATAAAGATCTATAGAGATAATGATGTGTTAGAGATGAACCAAATGGATGCTTGATGTTTTTTTAACTTGAAATAATGTAAACATTCATTTTTAGGCAAATCATGTGCACGGGGTCAAATTTGATATGAACATACAATGTTATTCAACACCTTAACAACTAAACTCGTGTGAATGAAAAGTTCATAGAAAATTTCTCCATCACAGCGAATTGAGACAAAAATCTTTTCTTTCAAATACACCTAAAAATCGTGCATGAGAGGCCAATTCATAGTCGTGTGCACAAATTTGAACAAAAGAAAAAGGTATGGCAAACAATTCAAGTATAAACTTAATTCATGGGGAAGATGAAATACCAATCTCTCTCAAAATATGTAATAATATATATGCTCGTTTATAGTTTTGATAAGTTTTTGATAAAATACAAAGATTTAAAAAACAAATATACACGTATAAAGCAAAGAACATTCAAAACATAAGATTTGTTATAGACCAACTAAACATTAACATTTAAAAATTCATTAATCATTTGGAATCATCAAAGTTGATTTGGTATATATTTTTTTTTCCACACGCATATCGTAATTATCTAATTTTATATAAAATCTCAATTTAGCATGAAATATTAGACATGTTAGCAAGTATGTGCATAAAGAAAAAATGAATCATAACCGTTTCAAATAGAATATTATTCAAACCATTTGGGAATTAGTAAAAAAATTAAATTGTATTATGGACTAGGAAAGATGTTTCTATTCCCTTCATAAACTCAATAAAAAACATGTTGTAACAATATTTTATGCCAGAATAGTATAGAAATTTATTTTATAATAATATATTCCCATATTATTTTTCTTGCTTATTATTATTTATGCACTTGATTATTGTATTTTTCTCAACATATAGCTTATAACAAAAATTGTCCTTTCATACATGTCTTAGATGATACATACCCTAAGAATACAAAAATTCAAATTAGGCCTTATAACTCTTATACTACCATTATCATTGCATCAAATAGTACATTTTCAACTCCATTAATGATATACTACACTCAGTCATAAAAGTGGATCATGAAGTCTTGACAAGATGGTCATACAATGATAATAGTAAAAAAGTTATAGCTCAATCATATTAGTAAGTCTCAATAAACTACCAAAACAAGTTTAATGATGCTGGGGATTGACATAAACAACTTTGTTGCCTTAAGAACTGATATTGATCATGCTTCAGAAAGTAAACTGTAAGAGCACAAGTATGCTTAAAAGATTCATATGATTATAATATCTTATTTTGGTCCGAGCATTTTGAGTCATAGTATAACTTGATCCGAAAAGCTCATGACCAATATTATAAGATTAGGCTTCTTCATCTTCATTCAGGAGCTACCTCATGTAGCTTTAGGATAATGTTAAAGGATTTAGAAGACATAGATTCATCATTGGTTTTACATAACTAAACTTAGGATTATTTTAAATAAAAAAATGTGTCAAACTTATGTGTGAGTTTTTTGATGAATTATCAAATACAGTATGCAACATACTTTTCATGTATAAAAACTATTTTCCTAGAAATTTCATCTTTATGAATTTATTATAAGTACGGGTGTTATAGGTTGAGAACAAACATATTAGAGTTTTTGCCAAAATTATTTTCAAAACATGGATGGCAATTACTGGTCAATTTTGTAGAAAGTGTGCGACCTTCATCGTCGTAAATTCTACACAAAAAAGGTTTCCTTTGCTCCAGTGAACAAGATTCTCGCTGAAACTTTTTCTCTATCTAAGATCCCTGGACTTTCATATGACATATCTTTGTCGCGGGTTCACTACATCGAGGAATATTTTTGCAGTAACGAAGGTACTAGATCTGGCATAAAAAATCTTTCTTAAAGATTTCTTTGAAAAATGTGTAGATTATATTTTTTATCCATATCTTTTATTTTATTGGGTGAAGAAACCTATTTTGTGTGGAAAATAATAACTTAGTGGATTTTAAATCATGTGGAAAAATGTTTCAAATGCCTATTTAGTTCATCTTCTTCTTCAAATAAAATAAGGAAGTTGATTTCAAGGTTTTCATTATTTTATCAAGATAAAGAAATTAGATTTTCTTGAAGAGAAAAAATCTTGTATGTATTTTTTAGATATAAATAGTTGTCATTACTATTCTAAATCCATTTTATTTTGATTATTTTTTCTCAAGATTTGAATAAGATTTTGTGAAAATCATTCTTAAGATTCTTTAGATATTTTTATATGTATAAAATACTTGTTAGTTTATTTTCATTATCAAAAAACCTTTTAAATTTCCCTCAACCTTTAGAAAACTTACGTCCTAGGAAGTTAAAACTATATTGATGGGTTCTCACTTGTTCTTTTGGAACAACATATTTTTCTTCAACTATAAAGAAGATTTAAAGTTTGTCTCAAACCATGGATTTTCACTTGTTCCTTTGCATAATTTTTTTTTCGCATTTTGATTCCATTTATATGCTTCATGAACATATGTTATTGAGTTAAATTAATTTATAAATCACATTTTTATCACTTAGACATTATGATTAACTTTTTCCCAAATTTGGATTAAAAACAAACTGTGGGTACCTCGATTAAACATTCCAATCCAGATAAGTAGCCCGATTCAATCCGGCCCAAAGTCTAAAGGCCACATGCATAACTAATTCGGTTATGACCCATTCAACCCCTAAAAGATCTCAAGAGATATTCTAGGATTTATGGGCTAATGTGGAGGAGCCCAACACCCCCACTCTCCGACAAACAACATGTATATATTAAACCCTCAGCCCGAGGTAGAGGGCATGCAATTGTAAACACTCCCCTGGAGTAAAGAGAAATAAAACACAGAGAACACCACCGTGGACGTAGGCATTCTTTTCGAACCATTTATATCTTGTGTTGTGTGTGATTGCAATCATTTTAAGTTCTTTATCTATTCTGCTGATCATCTTTGCTTATTATTTTTGTTGAGTTTAATTGTCACCACAATTGGCGCCGTCTGTGGGAAACGTTTATTTTCCTTTAAGAAAGCCTTAACTAATAAGAATTTGAAATGTCTAGTCACAGTAGTAATGCCCCTCAAGCAGGGGATATTCAAGAGAAACTTGCCCCTCGCAAGATCGGATCTGAAGTTCAACATTCAATTCCTAGGGCTCTCCTAGAATGACAAGCTTAGGAAGAAAGCCAAGGACCAGCCAGGTCCACACAGGTCTCCAGGATAATTGACGCCTATGAGTCCAGGCTCCAAGGGAAAGAGGAGTCCAATCGCAAGCAAGAAGTTGAGAACGCTCATCTTAAGAGAATACAGGAGAAAATGGAGAGAGAAATCCATCGTAGCACAAGGCAACGTCAATATCGCACTCCTAGCCCTCAGAGGAGCAAATCTCGCAGCCAAGGAAGGAGGCCTAGACGTGGATCTCAAAGATTTGAGGAACACATGTCAGATGATGACTTTCCCGAGCAACAACAACTAGCTCACCATTATAAGAGCCCAGGTCGAGGAAATTATGACATACAAAATTTGGTCCAGAGAGAAAAGGACCAACACCCAGCACATCGGGGTGCCAGATCGACCAGAGAGATAGCCATGTGAGCTCTCAAGACCCAGATGAAATCCCCTTTCTTAGGGGATATAGAAGAAGAAGAAGAAGAAGAAGAAGAAGAAGAAGAAGAAGAAGAAGAAGAAGAAGAAGAAGCCCCTAAGAAGTTCGTGATGCCCAGATTCAAAATCTACGATGGAAAGACTGATCCTACAAACCATGTTAGGAAATACAGACTGGCCATGACCCTCTGAAACCACAAGGACGCATTGATGTGTCGGATCTTTCCATCGTGCTTACATGATGTGGCCCATAAGTGGTTCGAGAAACTCCCTCATAGATCCATCAGGATCTTTGAGTCCCTGGCAGAGCTCTTCACATCTCGCTTCATTACTAGCAGCTCCCATCCGAAGAGGATGGATGCCTTATTAACAATGAAAAAAATGCCGCACGAGAGCCTCAGAGACTATGCAAAAAGATATTGGGAGTTATTCAACAAGGTCGAGGACAACTTGGAGTAGGTCGTCGTGGAATCCTTAAGATTGGCCTACCCAGCTCCTGCCTCTTGCACCAGTCCCTCACTAAGAAGGAGGCCACGACCATTGATGACCTAATGGCTCATATTAAAAAATACTCCAAAGTTGAGGATGTGACCCGCCTCAGTACAGGGGAGAATGGTCGTGCCAAGTTCGCTGGTAAGAGCAAAGACAAAGCTGAAAACCAAAAGAAAGGAAGCAAAAACAGGGGCAAGAGTGGCCCAAGAGCGGGAACGAAAATGATGCTTCAAAAGAATTTCAGGCAGTGAACACAGTTTTTAAAGAACCAATCTACAAGATTTTAGAAAATATCAAGGATGAGCCGTTCGTTAAGTGGCCCAGAAAGATAGGAGAAGAAGAGGAACAACGCACTGAGATGTTCTTTCCATAAAGTGGGTGGGCACAAAATCGAGCACTGCAAGGCCCTTAAGTCTCACCTTGAAGAGTTAGCTCAAACTGGACACTTGAACGAGTTTGTGGAAAAAAGGCAGAGAAGGTCGCTACCAATGGAGACCCAAGGCCTGACAAAGTGCTCGAAGAGGACTTCGGCCATGAGTTTGCAGTGATTTATGGGGCATCCGATTTAAAGAAGATTCAAGGAAACTCAGCTCGAATGGAAGTCAAATAGCTTAAGGCGGTAATGCAATCTTTTCAAATCGATCCAGCTAAAATGCAAGAAGGTAAGCATCGATGAGCATATGGCGTCGACTACAACAAGCATATCGTGTTCATAAATGAAGACCTAGTGGGAGTAAGGACCCCTCATCATGATGCATTGATCATTACACTCAAGATACCTAACTATGACATCGATAAGTTTCTCATTGACTAGTGTAGCTCGTCCGAAGTAATGCATGTAGACCAATTAAGAAAGTTGAAGTTAAGCGTCACGACTTAAAGAAAGCCACCATTCCTCTAGTTGGCTTCGCTGGTAAAATAACCATCCCTTTGGGAAAGATTGTATTGCCAGTGAGGGCAGGAAGTATCTCCAAGATGATTAAATTTCTGGTGGTCGACATCGACTAACCCTACCTAGCGATCATTGATAGATGATGAAGGTCGTCCCCTATACCTACCATCAGAAACTCAAATATGTGACTGAGTGAGGAGTAATGGACATCCATAGAGATCAGGCAATGGTGAGAAAGTGCTTTATTGCAGCCATCCACCCCAAATCGAAGAAGAAGGTCAAGAAAGCCAAGGATAAGGTTGAAGAACAGGAAGGTTTGATACCTTCCAAATAGTAGCTAAAATATAGAAGACCAGGAATGGAGGAGACCAGGCTCCTCCCCTATGAGCGAGTCGTTGAGAACCTAGAGGAAGTTGCAGCCAGTGGCAATAAGAAAGATAGGATGTTCTTGATCAGATCCGCTCTCACAGATCGATAGAAGAAGGAACTGACAATACTTTTGTGGAATCACTTGGACATTTTTACGTGGCAATCCTGAGAGCTTCCTGGGATTGATCCCAGTGTGGTTTGTCATCGGTTTCACGTTGGCCTGGTTTTCAAGCCGATCGCACAAAAGGCACGACGAACTGCACCTGAGAAGGATAAGGCTGTCGATAGGGAAGTGGAAAAGCTATTGGACGCAAGATCCATATGGGAATTTCAATTCCCTAAGTGGCTATCCAACCCAGTAGTGGTCCCGAGAGGCAATGAAAAATGGAGAGTCTGCATTGACTTCACCTCCCTTAACAGAGCTTGCCTTAAAGACAGTTTTCCTCTTCCAAAGATTGACTAGTTGGTGGACGCATCAGCTCATAAAAGAATGAGTTTCTTAGACGCATACTTCGGGTATCACCAAATCCCTCTACACGAGCCAGAGCAAGACAAGATATCATTCATCACCACCGTTGGGTTATATTGCTACAAGGTCATGACCTTTGGGCTAAAAAATGCAGGAGCAACTTACCAGCGATTGGTCAATAAAATGTTCAAAGACCAAATGGGAAGCACCATAGAGGTCTACATTGATGATATGCTCATCAAAAGTAGGCTCAAGGAAGACCACCTCTCTGACCTATCAAGGACCTTCAAAATCCTCAGGAAATACTGAATGAAGTTTAATGCAAGTTAGTGTTCCTTTGGTGTCCACTCAGGAAAATTTCTCAGGCACTTGGTTTGAAAGAGAGGCATTGAAGCCAACCCCGATCAGATTGATGCCATCAATAGGGTGCAGAACCCTCCGTACAGTAAGAGACGCGCAGAACCTCATGAGGATGCTTGCCGCCATAAATCGGTTCATCTTGAAGTCATCCAAAAGGTGCCAGCCATTCTTCCAGTTATTGAAGAAAAGCAAAAATGTGGAGTGGAACGAGGATTTCTCAAAGGCATTAGAGGAGATCAAAGCTTACCTCAGCACACCACCCTTGCTCCTAATACCTCAAGAGAATGATTCCCTGCACGTATACCTTGAAGTTTCCAGCCACGCTGTCAGTTCTGACCTTGTATGCAAAAGAACGGGGATCCAGCAACCAGTCTATTACGAAAATAAGACATTATTGGACGCCGAATAGCGATACCTATCATTGGAGAATCTCACCTTTGCGCTAGTAGTAGCCTCAAGAAAATTGAAACATTATTTCGAAGCCCACTTCATCATTGTAATTATGTCCCACCCTCTCAGAGAAATACTATGAAAGGAAGACTTGTCAGGAAGATTATCAAATTGGTCAGTCGAGCTCGGCCGATTTGACATTCAATTCCAGCCAAGGAATGCTATCAACGGACAAGTCCTCGTCGACTTCATTGCGGAATTTATAGGAGAACGTCCTTGCGATCAACCTGAAACAATTCATAAGCAGGAAGTTCCCTCGGCATCCGGTATCTGGAAGTTATTCATTGAAGGTGCCTCCAACTCCAAGGGGGAAGGACTAGGAATCGTGCTGATTACCCCTGAAGATGCAATAATCGAGCAAGAAATCGGTCTTAGATTTGAAGCCTCTAATAACGAAGCAGAATATGAAGCACTGATAGCAGGCCTATAGAAGGCATACGTGTTGGGGTCCAAGCAAATCCAAGTGTTCGGTGACTCATAGCTGGTATGGTGGCCATACATGCAGAAAGACGCTGCAGTTTATGCTCACAAATGCAAAAAATTCCAACTTCATGCTCCTATGGTTCACCAGCCAGCCAGCGACCTAAAGTCACTTACCAGCCCATGGCCTTTCGCCCCAATGGGGCATGGACATAATGGGCCATCTTCCTACTACAGTTCATAATCGCAAGTATTTGTTAGTCGCAATAGACTACTTTACAAAATGGATAGAGGCCGAGCCACTGGAAAATGTTCGAGACGCATACATAATAAGATTCATATGGAGGAACATCGCCACTTATTTTGGGATCCCCAAGAATATCATCACTGACAATGGAACCCAGTTCAAAAGTGACTTCTTTTAGGGTTTTTGTAGCGACCACGGGATCAGGCACTACTATAGTTCCGTAGCATACCCTCAGAGCAACGGGTAAGCCAAAGCTTCCAATAAAATAGTGATCGATGGACTGAAGAAGCGATTGGAGTGAGCCAAAGGGGCATGTGTAAATGAACTACCCCACATCCTATGGGCTTATCTCACTACCCCGTGATGAGCAGCTGGGGAAACCCCAATCGCACTAACATATGGTATGGAGGCAATCATCCATTTAGAAGATGGACTCGCTACCATGCACTCCACCCTAGTCGACCTAGGCCAGAACGATACAGCATTGCTCGTTGAACTGAACGTAGCTAAGGAAAGAAGAGAGCCAACTCTAGTGATATTACTTTGTTATCAACAACAGCTAGCCAGGAACTATAATAAGAAGGTCAATCCAAAGGCATTCCAAGTTAGGGACTACGTCCTAAGGAAAGTTCTTGGGAGCGCTGTAAAACCATCGGATGACAAACTGGGGCCAAACTGGGAGGGACCATTCAAGGTGATAAGAGATGACCCACAAAGATCCTATCACTTGGAAATACTGAAGGGTAGGGAGATACCTAGAGTTTGGAATGCAACCAATTTGAAGAAATTATACTTATAGTTTTTCTTTGATCTTTTTGAAACCAGTGTCGAAATTTTCAATTCATTTATGATTAATAAAAATTTATTTGGCAGTAGCATTATTTGAAGTGTTGATTTTCAATTACATTATAATCCATGCAACTTTTCCATGTCATAGGTTCTCCTCTCAATATATAAAATCAGGGTATCACCCTCCTCAGGTTTTCGTCATCAAACACGAATAACCTCCTAGCATTGCCCTTGGCAATATATGAAGCCCTATAGGGAACCTTAGGCAGCACGAACAACCCAGGTTGGTCGCTGTTGATGTAAAAAATTAGATCACTCTAATTATTCAATCACAGATAAATAAATGAGACAAAGAATTTTAAAGTGGTTCAGCCTCATAAGAATGGCCTACGTCCACTGCTATGGTATTGCTGATTGTATTGGAATTCTCGATTACAAGTTATCTCAAGAAATTACGCCCCCTTCCAATGAGGATTGTACAATATATTTATAGCCCTGAGGCTGTAATGTGAAAGGGTAATACATTAAATGATGTACATATGAAAGGGTAATACATTCAATGCCCTTTAAGCGTGTGCGTCTGAATGATAAGCATTTAATGAACAGTCAAACTGTTGTTTATCCAGCTATTAACGCTTTGTTCGAGGTGCAGCTTGGACCGCCTGAGTTACTCGGACCGCCTAAGCTTCTCGGTGTCTAAGAGTTCCTCGGAGAGTTCTTGTTCCTCGGAGCGTTCTTGTTCCTTGGAGCGTCTGAGTTCCTCGGATAGTTCTTGTTCCTCGAAAGTTTTTAGTGTTGCCATGTAGATTTCCACGTGTCATCATTCAATTGTGCCATGTCAGCAGACTAAATTTGGTATCAACAGAAGCCCCCAATGTTTCATAGTTCGAAATTTGAGGAGTGTGGAACATTCTTTCTCGGAATATGATAGCTTTAAATAGTCTTCCTGATTTTTAGGAGTGTTTCCCTTGCATTTATTTCTCTTTCCAAATTCGTAGAATCAGGCTTTTTTGAATTTTCATAACCGCCTCGATCTCTGTGCACTTTCTGTCCTTTTAGCCACCGATAGCGGAATCGTTTCTTCTTGCTTCGATTGCTGCGCCCTTTTTGTTCCTCTAGCCACCGGTAGCGTAATTGTTTCTTTTTGTAATCATTACTTTACCATTTCCCAAGGCAGAGTATTTAAGCTTCACAGACACTCCCATCGTCTTCTACCTTTTCAAATTTGTATCTTCGAGTTTTTCGTCGTCTCTTTTTCTCCTGTGTATTCATCTCTTCCATTGTTCGTTGTCATCAGATCCACTCTTTTTTTGTAAGATTTTCTTCCTTCTTCTTCATTTCTTTTATTCATCATGGTTTACCCTGTTGAATCTCTTGATAAGGTTGGCTCTAATTTTTCTATACCCTCCTGGGTTATTTTGGAAGAACTTTTTGAGCCTTCTGATTATTTTCGCTTGGCTGAGGGACATTAGTTCCCCAGTCTCTTTATTGCTGAGTGTGGATTTTCTTTTCCACCAAATCCCTTGTGTCTGAAATTCTGTCAGTACTTTGACGTTGTTCCTGCAAGAATAGCCCCCAACACATGGAGAATAGTTAATGGGGTGCATAGATTAAATCAAATCCATGGAACTCGCATAGGAATTCCTGAGATTATGTTTTGTTATAGATGGGCAGTTGGTGATAACACCTTTTATTTAAAAACTAGAATGTTAAATAGGGCCTTAGTAGTCAATCTCCCTGATGCCAATAGGGATTATTTTGAGCACGGGGTTGTCTTAAAAAATTGGCAACATGCTCCTTTATCAGGAGATGAAGTTTATCAGGGTCCCCGATGCCCTCCCTATGGCAATGGGATAGGTTATTCTTATTTTATTTTATTTATTTTTAAATTATGCTTCCTTTATGTTTGATAAAATGTGTCACTGATGGCAATGTTTATTTATTTGTAGTTGATAGCAAAACAAAGTGCCCAAAATAAGCAGATGTTAATATAAGGCACTTTAAACTTATCTGGAGTCTGCATCAATCTGTTGCCGATGAGCATTTTAGGTCGGCTTCATATCTACTGCAATACAAGATCTACACCACCTCTTTTACTACTCGTCCAGTAATAAGTGAATCAGAGCCAGTACCAGCTTCCACCTGCTCCTCGCCTGAATCTCACATCCCTTTGAGTGAAAGAATGAAGAAGAGAAGACCTCCCACTCTCTTTGAGAAACCTGCCTCTGGTTCTGGAGAGGCAAAAAGAAGTAAAGTTGATGTCCCAGGGGAGGGGACAAAGAAGAATGATGCACCTTCCTCGGCTGTTATTGTGAAGGTTGTCGAGAAGCCTTCAGTGGCTCCGAGCAGGTCTGCTGCTCCTGGAGAGGTGATTATAATATCACCAACCAAGGGTTCTTCCTTGGTTGAATCTGTTCCTGTTCCCCGGAGGAGGCTGAAGAAGAGCTCCTCGGTCAATTTGGCTGACACCATCACTCAGCCCCCAGTTACTGGAACCGGTGTTCCAACTTTTGTTCCCCCGAGTTCTGCCATGAGCTCGGTAAAGTACTGGATCATTCTCGAGGTCCAAGGTACTGAGGAAAACCTTTCTCAGGACTTGGTTACCTCATTGGTTTCTCGCCACCTTGCTTCTGTAAGTCTTCTTACTTTGAACTTTTCATATTTCCCTTATCATTTCTGTTTCTGACTTGCTTTATTTTTCTTTCTTAGTTGATGAGCTGCTTTAATATAATTCTGCAGGAGGATGAAGCAATTAAAGCTTCATGCTCCTCGTCCAGTGTGGAGGGAGCTCTGGAAGAAGCTCTCAAGTGTTTGGACGATTCTCGCCAAAAATATGCCACTGACAAGGCTGTCTGGGAGAAGAAGCTTGCCTCCACCGAGCAAGAAAAGGCTCGAGCTGTTGAAGTCTCCAAAGAGTTGGAGAAAAAAATGAATGCCCTGGAGAAGGAAAATAAAGAGCTCGAAGAGAAGCTCAAAACTGTTGGGGAGCTTGAGGATAAGCTCAAGATTGCTGAAGTGGAGTTGTCTCAACTTCGAAGGTAAATCGACAGAAGGAGGAGGCTGAGAAAAAACTGAAAGCTGCTGATGACCTGCTGTCCAAGAAGCTTTCCTCAGAAAAGTTGAAAAGGAAACTGGATGTGAAGAAGTCCTTCAGCGCTGATTGGGACAAGGGGTGGAACAAGGGATTGGCTACCATGGTGTCGCAAGTGGACTATGGCAGCCTCGAATACTTTAGGGATGGATGGGTTGCTGCTCTTCAGGAGATGAAAGTGGATGAAAATTCTGAGCTCTTTCAGCAACACATCCCTGGTCCCCCTCCAACTCCTGAAGACTTAGAAGAGGACGAAGCTGCCTCCGAAGAGTCTTCTATGGTGATGGGAGATCATCCCTCAGCCATTCAGCCTGCTGTCGAGGAACTTCAGCAAGTCGTTACTTCCTCTGCGCAATTTCCAGTGCTCCCCGAGCAACTATCCATTCCCTCCGAGCAACCTACTTCCTCGTCCCAGCCTCCCGAGAAGGTTTTGGGATATAAGGAAAAGGTGTAGAGTTGTTCGGGTTTATATTTACATTTTATTTTTCTTTTATCAAATGTAACCCAGAACTTGTAACTCTAAACTATGATATAATAAAACTTGGACTTTTTACATACTGTTGTCTATCTTCTATTCATACTCTGCTTGTACTTCTTATTGATGATTGGTTTTTCTTTCTCTGCTAGTTTCTGGCCAGGATGGAATTACTATCTGCCCATAATACAAAGCTGCTGCTACAATGTAATGAATACTTTAAGGCTGGTCACATAGACCTGAGTGCAGCACAAGTCGTCGACATCCTCGGCCAAGATGCTTCAGAACAGGAAGTTGAAGCATATCAATATCTAAAGTGTCTACTTGATCAAGGAGTGGCCAATAATGTGGCCTATTATGATATGATCGAGGATCTCCAAGGCACCCTCGAGGACCTTCAACTACAATACAAAGAATCCACTGCCCTGTTGCATGAGGGGTACGAGAAAAAGTACCAGCAACTTAATGATGACAAGGGGTATGAGAAGCGTTTTTCTGGATACGAGGTGAGGGAGAGAACTCTGAGGGGTGAAGTAGAGGAATGCAGACAAATATCCGAGTTGCTGGAGCAAGAAAACAACAACCTGCAAAGGGAGTTGTCAAAATTGAAGTCTGCAGCTTCCACTACAAAAGCCTTAATCCCAGTGATTGATGAGGGATTCTCGTTCTTGGAGGTCGAGAACGCCAACTTGAGGGACGAGTTGGAAACCTTAAAAAGGTATGGCCCTTCTTCTTCTTCTTCTCGGGGACGAGCAAGAGCACCTCGTGGACGAGAAAGAGCACCTCGTATTCCTATCAAGGAACAGAGGACTCAGTCTGCCTTAAAAAACTAGGCCTTCCAATTAATGGCGAAGAACCACGCTTTGGCTAAAATGTCAAAGAAGACCAGGGACCTGGAAGAATAGCTTTCCACGCAGAAGTCTACCTTGGAGAATAAATAGATCTTCATCAAAAATCTCCACGAGCAGCTGGATAGATTAATATATCAATTCCACAAACAGCCTAGGGAGTTTTGGATGGCTGGATACAACGAATCTCTCTTTCACTTGGACGATCGTATTCAGAATGCCAATAATGAGGGCTACAAGAAAGGCTGGTTGAATGCCTTAGGTGTGATGCAACTTTAACAGGGTCATTACCTGTGGGACTATCATGATCCTGGGCTGCTCGACTTACCCGTGCCACCATTCAAACTGGACATGAGTTGGATCCCTTCTCGGGCCATTCTTCGGAGCTTGATTTCCAAATATCTCGGTGACTAGAATCTCCTTTCAATTGTTGAATTATCTCATCCCGAGCACCTTCTAGATCGACCATCTGTGATGAATATCAGGATGTTAAAGGATCTCAACTTCATAAATTCTCCCCTGGCTTTAAATGATCCGTCTGCTGGCGAGGAACCTGTGTCAAAAGCAGAAGGGAAAAAACCAGTAGAGTAGGAATTTTTATGTAATAGTTAGTATACATTTCAATATCAATGTAACTTTCATTTCATTATCAATGTAATTTGTTTTGGTTTTAATGAAAGACTTTCATTTCTGTTCCCAATCTTAATTGCTATTGTCTTGTAAAACACTTCATATTTGTGCATGTGTATCTGATAAAAAGATAACAATATTGTGTAGTTTGTCGATCAACTTTTTGGCGAGTATTTTGAACTTGTGGTAATCATTTGGCAAAAATAGTATTTTGTTTCTCGACCAACTTAGTAATAATTAAAAAGTTACGAGTATAAAAAATGTTGCTCGATCACTTTAAATTTCACTTGTCGACCAACTACAGTTAGTGGGTTTTTATCCCCGACCAGCCATAGTTGGTAGATTATTCTATTAAATGTTTTTGACCAACCAAGGTCGGTAAATTTTCCTTGTCGACCAACTACAGTTGGTGAGTTTCTATCCCCGACCAGCCATAGTTAGTCTTTTTGAAATAATTTTACCTCCCGACGAACTCAAGTTGCCATTTTTGAGAATATGTTTACTTCCTAACCGACATAAGTTGGCATTTTTAGGAATACTTATATTTCACGAGAAATATATAGTTTTATTTCCCTTAGGAATACAAATTTTACTTCCCGAAGGAATACAAGTAGCTTTACTTCTCGGAGGAATACAGGTAGCTTTACTTCCCGGAGGAATACATGTAGCTTTACTTCCCGGAGGAATATAGGTAGCTTTACTTCCCAGAGGAATATTGGTAGCTTTACTTCCCGGAGGAATATAGGTTTCTCGACCAACCTTAGTTGGCATTTTCGAGAAAAAATTTGAGTAGCCTGAGCTTTGCCGAGTAGCCTGAGCTTTGCCTAGTAGTGTGTAGCACTAGTATTCCCCGAAAAACATTCAATAAAAAGAAAAAAATTCGACAGAATAACTTTATTTTATTCATCACTGATAATATTTGCACAGGTGCTCTGCGTTCCATGCATTTTTAAACTCCTCCCCTTCTAGAGTTTCTATTCGGTAAGTTCCTGGCCGAACAACTTCTGTTTCTCGGTATGGTCCATGCCAGTTTGCCTCCAGTTTATTGTGCTTTTGAATGACTTTCTTCAGCACATAATCTCCTTCTTTCAGGTCGCACTTCTTCACCCTTTTGTTGTAGAACAAAGCTGTTCGCTGCTTGTAAGCAGCATTTCTAATGGCTGCTTCTTCTCTAACTTCCTCGAGCATGTCTAAATCCAATCTTCTCATTAAGTCGCTGACAGGGGAATTAAAATTCAGTACCCTTTGTGTTGGGAGGCCCAACTCGGCAGGTATAACAGCTTCACTTCCAAACGCCAGCATGTATGGTGATTCTCCAGTTGCTACTCGGGGAGTAGTTCGGTAAGCCCAAAGTACTTATTGTTACTTGTTGATCCAGTTTTCTTTTGCATCATCCAATCTTTTCTTCAAACCATTTAGCAGTGTTCTGTTTGTCACTTCAGTTTGTCCATTGCTTTGAGGATGGCCTGGTGCTGAGTGAACCTTCAAAATATTTGACTGATGGCAATAGGCAGCGAACTCCTCGTTATCAAATTGTGTTCCATGATCAGTGATGAAAGAATGAGGAAGACCATATCGACAAATGATGTTCTTCCAAACAAATGGGTACACCTTCTCGTACATCATATCAATGAGTGGCTCAGCTTCTACCCACTTAGTAAAATAATCCACTGCGACGGCGAGGTATTTGAACCTTCCTCTGGTCGTTGGCAGTGGCCCAACCAAATCAATTCCCCATATGGCAAATGGACAAGGGGAAGTTATGGGTGTCAACAATGCTTGTGGATTTCTTCAGATGGAGGAAAAACGTTGGCACTTGTCACATTTCTTTGCATAGGCTATACAATCAGCCCTCATCGTCGTCCAGTAGTATCCCTGTGTCATCACCCTTTGTAAAAGAATCTGACCTGCTATATGTGCTCCACAGGACCCTTCGTGGATCTCTTCAATCAAATATTTCACCTCAGAGGGATGTACACATCTCTGCAAACCTACCATAATTCCTCATTTATACAGAATACCATTAGTTAATACATACCGAGCAGCTTTAAACTTCAATTTCTTGGCTGCGAGCTTGTCAATTGGTAATTCTTCCTCTTCAATATATGCCCTGATGGGATCCATCCAAGATGGTCCTAAATCAAGGGTAATAAAGTTCATCGTCAGATCTTCATCTATACTTCGACCAGCCAACACTACAATTGGGATTGTTCATCATAGCTCGGTGCGAGTAGCTGATGCTAGTCGAGCTAGGGCATCTGCTCTCGCATTCTCCATTCTTGGTATTCTGACCAGCTGAATAGCGGAAAATTCTGACACCATCTCCTTTGCCTTTGCATGATATCTGATCATTAATTCTCCTCTAACTGCATATACTCCCAAAATTTTATTTATAATTAATTGAGAATCACTGAAAATAATAACTTGCTGCGCCTCCATAATTTTCACTAAATTAAGTCCTGCAATCATGGCCTCATACTCAGCCTCATTGTTGGAAGCTTTGAATTGGAAACGTAGGGCGTATTCCATGTCGACCTTGTTCGGAGTGCTCAAAACTATCCCTGCCCCACTGCCTATATTACAAGATGAGCCATCAACATATAGCCTCCATATAGGTAACTCATCTTCAAATTTTTGATCAGTCAGAGTTCCTCGGTGAAATATTTGTTGCTTCTTTTCGTCCTCCCCGGATATTTCTTATTCTTCGTCGATCATCTCTTTTTGCTCTTTTACCAATCGGAATTGGTCTGAGCTCGAATTTGATGATCTTGTAACATCCACTTGCCCTTTTACCAACCGGAGTTGGTCTGAGCTTGTGTTTGTTGTGCCTGTAACATCCACATGTTGATCGGCGAGCAACTTTTGCTCCTTGGGGGTATCAGGATAGGTGAACTCTACTATAAAATCTGCTACATCCTGTCCTTTTAATGATGATCTGGGTTCATAAACTATATCATATTCACCGAGCTCTATTGCCCGGTACATCAATCTCCCTGATTTTTCTGGTTTATGAAGGGCTTGCCTCAATGGCATATCAGTGTATACTACTATGGTATGAGCCTGGAAGTATGGCCTCATTATCCTACTCGCCTCAATTAGCGCCAGTGCTAACTTTTCCAGCCTTGGATATCTGATCTCTGCTCCTCGGAAGGCCTTACTCGTATAATAAATTGGCTTTTGTACTCCATTCTCCACTCTGATCAATGCCGAGCTAACTGCATTCTCCGACACTGCTAGATACAAGTACAATTTTTCTCCCATCACTGGCCTGGACAACAGTGGAGGTGCTCCCAAGTATTTCTTCAAGTCTTAAAAAGCCTTCTCACATTCATCATTCCACTCAAAAGTCTTTCTGAGTGTCTTGAAGAATGGGAGACATCGATCAGTTGCTCGTGACACAAATCTGTTGAGTGCTGCTACTTATCATGTGAGACTCTGTACTTCCTTCTTCGTCGTTGGATATCGCAGCCCTAATGGAGCTTTGATCTTTTCAGGATTCGCCTCAATGCCCCGTTGGTTGATAATGTATCCGAGAAACATGCCTTCTCGTACTCCAAATATGCACTTCATTGGGTTCAGTTTTATTTGGTATTTATATAGTTGATCAAAAGTCTGACTTAAGTCAACTAAATGATCAGCATCTTTTTTACTCTTCGTCAGCATATCGTCAACATAGACTTCCATATTGCAATTGATTTGTTCGGCAAAGACTTTGTTCATCAGCCTCTGATATGTCGCACCTGCATTTTTCAAACCAAAAGGCATAACATTATAACAATAAGTTCCCCTAGGGGTAATGAAAGAAGTACTCTCCCTGTCTTCAGGTTTCATTTTAATCTGATTGTAGCCAGAATAAGCATCCATGAAGCTTAGCAACTCGTGTCCCGAGGTAGCATCGACTAGTTGATCAATTCGGGGCAGTGGAAAGTGATCCTTTGGGCATGATTTGTTGAGGTCGGTGAAGTCTACACACATCCTCCATTTGTTGTTTTTCTTCTTTCGTTTCCCCGCTCAACATACTTTGACATCTTTCCTCGTCGTATGAGTGTTTCAATTTCATTTTGAAGACCTATGCAATTCTTGGTCATATGGCCATGATCTTTGTGGAACTCGCAATACTTCGCCTTATTCCTCTTATCAGGGTCTGCCTTCATTTTCTCTGGCTAGTTTAGTTCCTCGTTATTCTTGATTTCTTCTAAAACATGGTTGATAGCCTTCTTCAAAGGAGTATAATTATCATATTTCTTCATTACATCCCATACCGGCCTAGTTTTTGAATGTTTATCATTACCATTGTTCTTGTGCTCTTTCTTCTTAGCTTTATCACCTTCCACCTTGGTTTCTTTAGCATCCATATTCTTCTTCGCAGCCATAGCCTCCTCGATATTCATAATTTTGGACGCTTTTCCCATCAGGTCTGACATGGTTCGAGGTGGATCTTTGGCCAACGTGTAGTACAACTTGTTCGGTAGTAGTCCACTCGTCAAGGCAGTAATAACTGTCTTCTCCTCATAATCAATGACTTCCAGTTTCTCGTTATTAAAATGAGTTATATAATCTCTGGTACTCTCACCAGCCTTTTGTCTAACACTTAATAAATGTGCTACTCGTTTAACTGGATTTTCCCCAAAACAGAAATTCCCAATGAATAACTCGTCCAGTTGAAGAAAGGTTGAAATCTTACCCCGAAGAAGATTATTATACCATATTTGAGCAGATCCGGTAAGAGTTCCCGAGAATGCTCTACATCTCATCTCATTTGGAACAGCATAGATGTCGGCTGCAGCCTGATACTGTTCTATATGAAGAACAGGATCAGTCTTTCCATCATACTTGGGAGTCACCACGAGTGCTTTGAACTTTGATGGTGTTGGAAAATCTACAATAGTCTTGACAAAAGGTGTTCCTCGAACAAAGGTTCGTTGTAGAGGATTCTTTTCCTTAGCCATTTCTCCTAATCTACCCTCCAGTCTCTGAATAGAGCCTTTCCATGCATCATTTCCTTCCTCGAGCCTGTTGGTTCGAGCAAATGATCGCGTGGATGTGGCTTCCTGAGATCTATCTTGACGAGCAGCTAGTCGCTCATGGGATCTATCTTGACGAGCAGCTGGTCGCGACTGGGCAGATCCTTCCCTAAATCTGATGGTAGTCAAAAACTCCTCGATACGACTTTAGGAGGACTTCTACTCCTTCTAAGTCCTAATCGATCAAAAGGTGATACCCTGCTTAACCTCTCTAACGCACTAGTCCTTTCTGGAGAAAGAGTGATACATTGTTCTGTATCTGTGGCTCGCACTGACGAAGTTCGTCCAGGTTGATAAGAAAAATCTTCAGATTCCTCATTGCGATATGAATTGGTACGCCTAGTACGTGAGGATGGTGCACGGGTGTTTCTTTGAATACTTCGCAGTCCCGAATGGGTTGGTGCACCGCCATGAAGGGTTTGGATGAGTTGTTGCATTGTTTCTTGCATGACGGTCTGAACCTGAGTTAGATTTGTCATTATTCCCGCTAGATCTGGAATATTTGGCGGAGCAGATGGATTTGGAGGGGTTCCAGCGTTTGGATTGCTGGATTCCGGAATGTCAGCCATTCGTAATGGATTATTTTTTTATGGAAAACTATATTACCAGTCGTTCCCACAGACGGCGCCAATCTGTTGATGTAAAAAATTAGATCACTCTAATTATTCAATCACAGATAAATAAATGAGACAAAGAATTTTAAAGTGGTTCAGCCTTATAAGAATGGCCTACGTCCACTGTTATGGTATTGCTGATTGTATTGGAATTCTCGATTACAAGTTATCTCAAGAAATTCTGCCCCCTTCCAATGAGGATTGTACAATGTATTTATAGCCCTGAGGCTATAATGTGAAAGGGCAATACATTAAATGATGTACATATGAAAGGGTAATACATTCAATGCCCTTTAAGCGTGTGCGTCTGAATGATAAGCATTTAATGAACAGTCAAATTGTTGGTTATCCAGCTATTAACGCTTTGTTCGAGGTGAAGCTCGGACCGCCTGAGTTGCTCGGACCGCCTAAGCTTCTCGGTGTCTAAGAATTCCTCGGAGAGTTCTTGTTCCTCGGAGCGTCTGAGTTCCTCGGAGAGTTCTTGTTCCTCGGAAGTATTTAGTGTTGCCATGTAGATTGCCACGTGTCATCATTCAATTGTGCCATGTCAGCAGACTAAATTTGGTATCAACAGTCGCCAACAATGTTTGGATCAAAAAACCTGCTTAGATAGAATATCCAACACCAAGTGTGTCCTCACCATTGCCCCACTTAGACCTAATGGACGACACAACCTAAAAGGTAAAGTGAGGCAGAATAGTATTTTGTAAGCATGCTGGACCGAGGGGATACTCACTCGACAAATCAACTCAGCCAATAACAAATCTATTCGGCTAAGAAGATCCAAGATAGTCGAACAAGACATCAATGAAGTAAAAAATACGCAACACATGTTTAGTCAGAAAATCGCCCAAAACATAACTATTTTATTACATCATTACATATACAAAGAGTTACATGTGCTGAGAAAAATAAATCTTAATGAGGATTAGGTCTGCGAGAAAGATAGTCAGCCACTTGCGCTCTCCGGCCCTCATCTGGATGAGGACCCAATTCCTCCTCGACTTTATTTGAATCTGGTTCCAACAGTTGCCTTGAGATGACATCTATGGGAACCCATCGATCATCCCTTCTGAATGGGTTTGACAGCAAAGTTGAGGGGGAAATCTCATGACGATACCAAAGGACAGAGTTCATAGGGATCTGCATCTCCTTGAGAGCACTCAACCATCCTCTAATGAAGTATAACTCTTCAACCTCCCTCAACTTCATTACAGCATCGATAAAACCCTGATCATAACCATTAACCCACACTCTCTGAGGACCTTTCTTGAACATGTGCCTCAACAAGGTAACATCTCTTTGAAGTTCGACAGATATCACATACGCTCGACAAACATCACATCGAAAATCTATAATCTCCCTAGATGAACCACTATCATTAGTACCAGCTCGCGATCCGATCGATGAAGAGGAACCACGCAAAACTCGAGGAGCAATGCTCGGTGCATTCTCCTTAAGTCGCAAGACTTCTCTCCTCAGAGCATTGTTTTCTTATTGAAGCACCTCTCCAACTTGATTGACCTCGGAGGCATCCAGAATCTTAGCCTTTAGAGCATTCACTTCTTCTTGAACAGAAGCACTGATTTCCTCCATCTCTTGGAGCTTATCCTTCAGCTTGGCAATGAACTCTGATTGGTCCTTATACTCCTAATTCCTTGACATAAGAGACTTGCAGATCCTTATAAAGGCTCTACAAACTCGATTTCATGCATCAAGTCCAAGTATTTTTCCTAATTGAGAGGTATCAGGAATATAATCCTCAACATCAATGAGCTACAAACCATATAAGCATTAAAAAGTAAATAAATCAGTACGCAGAAGGGAACTGAATTTTATTTCATTTAAAGAAGGTTGAAAGTACATTATCAAAAAGAAAGAACAATAAAAATATAAAGGGATCCCTAAAAGAAGACTATCTGGCAACCTCAGTCTGCTCTGAGGCCGCTGGTTGCTTCCCCTTATCTGTGGCAGCTCTAGATACGCCTCCCTCAGAGTATTACCAGATACACCATAGGAGTACCAACAGGAGTTATCTGGATAGCTGGAGCACCCTCATTGATAGCAGGAGCAGGCATCCATCCACAATAGTCTTGGGGCCAGGGTGGTGCTCATTAAAGAGGGGGGAGTTAATATCCACCTTGGTAGTGAGAAAGGCTTTGTCCCAACATTTCTAGAAGTTGAGGCGGCTAATATAACCAATAAAAACCTCAGTATCCTCGTATGTCGAGACCCATCCAACATTGTACAAGATCTTCTTGAGGGTGGAAGCCTCAGATTCCACCTTCTTTACCTTCCCATCAAGCACCTTATTCTCCTCAACCACAGCTAGCTTGCTCGCGCAGACCAAATCATAGAACTACCTCAGCTCTTCGAGCGCCTTGGTCGCCACCTTTTTTGCTTTATTGGCTTGAGCCAAAGCGATGTCAGAAGACTTTTGAGCAGAACTGGTAGTCTTCAAGCTAGCCTCTAGCTCGACATTTTTCCTATCCAACTCAACATTCTTCCTCGCCAACTCATCGCGGCTGTGGTAGAGGAAAGTGAAATCAGACGCAAACTGCAGAGAAAAGGAAAATATTAGCAGAAAAAGTATTAAAAGGAGCATTGCAAGAAAAGAGAAGTGAAAACAGGCTTACAAGGGCTAACCCCTGACTCTCCTTCAAGGCTAACTGGTCGGTCCCTATGTTTATCGACCTCTGGCGATCAGCTGGCAGCACTGTCGGAGCTAGTTGAGAGGTAAGAGCAACATAAGACCCCTTAACCAGAGCGAACACGGGCACCAAAGACTATCCCTCCTTTGTCCTCACCTTTTCTCTCCTCTTTTCTTCTTCTCTCTCCTTCTTCTCCCTCTTTATCCTCTTTCTCTCTTCCAGCTTCTTCTTCTCCTCTTCCTTCTTTCTCTCCCTCTCTCTCACCAGTGCCTCCTCCTCCTTCTTCTTCTTCTCATGCTCATAAGCAACAGTCTAGGAGCCAGTGGTAGTATCCCCACTCCCATATTTCTTCTTTTTAAACCGGTGAGAATGCAACACATTGTCTTCATCATCTTGAATCATGTTTTTCCTAGGAGGAGCCATATCTTCCTCACTGGAGCTACTTGAATCCCCTGAAGAGTCCTAAACCTCTGAACCCTCCTCTGAGATGGAAGATTCTTCGTTACTTGAGCTTTCCTCACTGTAATCACCTTCAACACCACCCATATTAGCTCCCTCGCTCTCTTCAACCAAGCTTCTTTCCTCCTCGTTTAATTGAATCGGGTCAGCAACGACCTCTTCTGTGATATCAAGATGAGGGATGCTATCCACAGGTCGTGCGATGAAACTGAACCCAATGTTATTATACTCCAGAAGGAATGCTGTTGATTACAGATTCTCACCGTTAGCCAAATAGTCCCTGATCTTCCAAGCCTTGACCAACTCAGCAGCTCGAATCTCATAAAGAGAAGGTTCTGACTTCTTTGTCTTCGCTGAGAAAAGAAAGAGGAAAACATAAGATGGGCAGTACATTAATAGAGCATTAATGAGAAGAACATGAGATATGCCTACTTGTATATTCCTCCCCATAAAAAGGAATCACGTGTCTCTCGGACCTCGCCCCTTTAGCATGGGGAGGGTACTGCCTGTTCCTGGCAATAAACCCCTCTTGCAAATAATCCTTGTAGGGGTAGATTGACTACCAGTACTCTATCAGGACTCCTAGCCTTCAGATAAAGGAGACCAGATCTTATTTGAGAGAAATAATAACAGTAGTAAATTTCAACAAGCCCTAGATTTGTGCCATAGAGATGATTAATTCTATGTACACCATTGATAATTTTCCAAACATTTGGCGAGCACTGCGCAGAAACTATATAGAAGTAACTAAAAAAATGCAAAAAGAGACGATTTGGGGGGAAAGTAAGACCACCCTGAGACAACAGAAGAACATGTATCCAATGGCCATCCTCAATATCTCTAACATGACGAGGAACATGGGCACATTCAATATTTACCCAGTCCAAAATATTGTAGAAGTTCCTAAATTCAGTTATTAACCTATTGTCTATTTTCGCCATTAGACAAGAAAAACCCTAACAGTGATAATGAAGAAATTTCAACAGAAAAAGAAAAGATAGAGATTATAAAGAACTTATGAAGTAAGAATCATCTTGGGATGATTCAAGGCCACAAGAAAAGAAGATGGGAAGACAAGTAAGAAGCTTGAACATGAAACACAGAACCAGTAAGTGAGAAAGCACAGTAAGAAGCTAGAGAAATCTAGAGAACTCAAGGAAGTTTGAAGAGACGTCAGGGAATGGCCTCTTCAAACTGGTTTAAACCCTCTAAATCATAACACACGGGAAACGAAGCAAGTATACCGCCTAAATCTACTCGAGAAAGATGCTTCAATCCCAAGGTGTTACGCGATTCACAAAAATGGGACTAAGGCTATTATTTAAAATTATTGAGCCCAAATTATGATCCAAAAATTTTAGGGGCAATTATGGGTACCTCGATTAAACATTACGATCGAGATAAGTAGCCCAAAGTTTAAAGGCCACGTTCATAACTAATTCAGAATTCAACCCCTAAAATATCTCAAGATATATTCTAGGAGTTATGGGCTAACGTGGAGGATCCCAACACCCCCACTCTCCGGGAAACAACATGTCTATATTAAACCCTCAGCCTGGGGCAAAGGTCATGCAATTATAGACACTCCCCTAGAGTAAAGAAAAATAAAATAAAGAGAACACCACCATGGATGTAGGCCTTATTGCCGAACCACATATATATTTTGTTATGTGTGATTGCAATCATTTCAAGTTCTTTATCTATTCTGGTGATCGTTTGTAAGGACATATTTTCATAGGTCCGTTATCAATTTATTATGTCATGTACTACTTCATCATCGAAGAGAATTCAAGAGACATATACATCAAAGACGGATCCGAATTACTCAAGTTCTTCATCATTCAAGCCTCCGCGAAGTTTACTTTGGTAAGGTTATGTTTTTAATACCTTAACTTTAGCGCTTTTGGGATATTTTTACAAAATATTTTCTAAGTGTTAGAGCGGACTTTTTCGTCAAAATTTAAGAATGAGTATTTTTTTAAGTGTTAAAAAGGACATTAAAATAATAATTTTTTAGCAACAGTCGTTCGAGCGACATTACATGTCGTTCGCACGAGATGGCATGTCGCGCGATCTCGTTCAAACGATAGTTGTCCTTCATTCAAGTGACATGTTGATCTCGTTCGAATGAGCTCTATTTTTTAGGCGGTGCAATTTTCTATAAAATATCATTCTCTGGGTCCGTTTTGTTTAAGAAGTCACAACGTTTTGACGAACAGAAAAATTGCGAAAGCAGAATTCTTTTAGGCTTCTTTTTTTAGGGTTTAATCCCTTTTTGGTTTTCAATTCACAAAACTCCCATATGCTTTAGTGAATTGATTTGGTTTTCAAGAACACTTTGATTTTGTTCATCTTTCGTGGAGTGCGTCTCTACACCGTATGGATGCGTGTCATTGAGGATCTTGCTGCGTGAAGATTCCTTACTGAAGATTGGACTGCGGGTCCTTGTAGGGTGCTGCGTGTATTCTCTTGTTGAGTTCAAGACTGCGAGTCTTTGTAGGTTAGATACATGTTGATCCATTGCAGATTTCTCTATGTAATTGTAAGTTGGGATTTATTAATTCATAGTGAAATAAAGGTTTTACCCGAAAGGAGTTTTTTCCTGAAATCTGTGTCTCGGCATATTTATTGTGTCGCATGATTTATATTTATTTATGGGTTGACACACGCACTCTAGATGCTTCTTTAGGGGATGAATTAAATAAGGTTTTATTGGAAACTTGCGAGTTAGTTTTAATCAGTATCACATGCTTTTACAAATTGGTATCAGATCAAGTTGAGCTAATTTATCGCGTATTCCTTTTTTCGCAAAATTGTGTGATATTGATTTTTTTTTTGAAGAATCAGTTTTGTGAAAAATCGCATTTTTTTCAATGGAACGTTCATTTAATAAGGTACCTATTTTTTTATGGGAATAATTATGGCTATTGGTAAGCTTGCATGAAATCTAGTTTAAAAGCTATTGACGAGCGTGTTTGGTTGCTTTGCGAAAATGGATGGACTCATCCCACGGTCACCGTTAATAACATTAACTCTTTAAAACCCGTGTCAGCTTGGACTGAAGCTGATTATAAAATGTCTAATTTTAATTCTCGTAGTCTGAGTGCTATTTCTGGAGCTATCACTCCTGATGAGTTTCACCGTATTATGACGTGCACCTTGTCTAAAGAGGCTTGGGAAGCTTTGAAATTGACACATGAGGGTACGAACGCTGTTAAAGAATCAAAATTACAAAATTTGGCCACCCAATTTGAGACTATCATCATGTCTGAGTCTAAATGCTTTGATGATTTTTATGCAAGTTTGTCGAACATTGTTGACACATGTTTTAATTTGGGTGAGGTGATTGATAACACACGTGTCGTTAAAAATATTTTGAGATCTCTTCCAAAACACTTTATTCCTAAAGTCACTGTTTTGAACTCTTTGGGAAATTTGAAATCACTTAAGTTGGAAGAACTTTTAGGAGATCTTCAAACCTATGAGATTGACATGTTTCCCAAAACCATTAAGGCTAAGGATAATAGCATTACTTTAAAGACCCATTGTAAGAAAAAGAAAGAAAAAGTTTGTGAGTCTGATTCTGAGGAAGATTTTGATTTTAAAGATATGGCTTTGTTTGCAAAAAATTTTAAAAATTTTCTCAACATGAACAAAAATAATTCTTCCAATAAAAAGAGTTTTTTTGAGAAAAATAAAAAGAAAGGAAAGGCCAAAGAAAGCGGTGAGAGGGAAAAAGAGAATGACTTCGATGAGGAGTGTGAGGAAGATTTGGAGAACGTAACTTGTTTTGAATGTGGGGGTAAGGGGCATAAGTCGTTTGAGTGTCCTACGTGGCTTAGAAAGAAAGGGAAGAAAGTAGCCATGCCTGCCACACTTAGTGATAGTGAGGGTGATGAGGGATATGAGTCCGATAAAGGTTTAGCACATGGCATGGTTGTCGGCTTTTCTAGTCATGTGAGCACACCCACTTTGTCTCACGAGAGTGCACACGAGAGCGATGATAGTGATTTGTGTTCTTTGAGTGAGGGAGATAGCGAGAGTGAAGGTGGATATGAAAGTGAGCTCCGAAAGTCCTTTAGAGATTTGTACACCGAGACCTTAAAAACAAAAAAAATACAATAGTGATTTAGGTCGTCGAGTGTTAGATTTGGATAGAGAGAATGAGGTTTTGAAAAGGGAAAATTTTGATTTTACCGACACGGTGTCTGGTATGACGACACGTGTATCCCAACTCGAGAGTGATCTCGAACGTTCTAGGGAGGTCAAAGTCAATTTTGAGAACACACCTAAGAAGGTTGAAAAGGTGATTCTTAAGGGTAAAGGTGAGAAGTTAGGAATAAGTCATGACGGTACTTCTACTTCCCAATTAGCATCCGATACGGTTCCCACTTTAGTATTAGATTCACGTGAGTCTCACCCTCACCCACCTAGGCGTCCCATTCCTATTAGGAGAGTGCATCATAGAGTTTTTGAGAGAGGTGTTTCTAGGCCTATTTATGTTTGTTCGCATTGCAAGAGGAGAGGTCACCTTAGGGAATTTTGTTTTAAGTTGGGTTATGTGTCACACTTTGCTTCTACACGTGTTTCTGACACACATGCACCCACACATGATACTTTACATGCTCCCGGAGACTAAATGAGAGAGTTTGCACATTTAGGTGAGCAAGTTAAGTTTTTGGTCAAAACTTCACAAGATTTTATGGAGGTTTTTCATAAGTTGGCACCACCTTTGGAAAACCCCTCCGCACTTAATGATTGAGGTTTGACTGGTTTACTAGTATAGGATGATTTTCATGATGTCATTATTTGCCTATTCCTAGTATGTATCACTTTTTGTATAGATTTTTTTTGTTTTGAAAATTTTGAAAAATACAAAAAGATTTTATTTTGATAAAATTTTGAAAAAAAAAATCCAAAAATATTTTTGTATTTTGTTTGCACCTTTTATGGATGAACACTTAGGATGACCGAGTCACAACATTATTCCATTTTTCATGTTACTATTTGATAGTGTTTTGATACAATATATCATGTCATCTTTGTGCTTTATAATGTTTGGAGTCATTGAGATGTAATTAAGTGTTACTTCCTACATGTTTGACTCATATTTCCTTTATTGCAGACATGCACGGATTTGTTTTATTATTGTGCTTGTCTTATCACATGTTGGTTGGGTGTTTTCACTTCAATCCTGTCTTTAAAACGAACCAAGCACAATAAAATTTGATAAGAAAGTTGTGCATGTAAGAAACGTTTTGTGAGTTTGTGTTCTTTATTTAAAAATGGTGAAGGGCTACGAAAGATGATCATTTATCCTTTGCGATTAAGCCGCCATTTAAATTGGACCTAAAAAATTGAGGAATTTTATTATTCGGGGTCCAAAGAGGTTTAAAAGAGCCCAAAAAAATTTAAAGGCAATAAAAATAAATTCATACCAATTACGGGCAATTTAGGTTTTTGCACCAATTCTCCAAAGTTTGAGAATTTAGTTTATACACCTCTAAAAGAAAATATTTGAGGGATTTTGGTTGAAGAATTTAAATGGGTTTGCACTTCCTTGAAAATCTTAAAAAATAGCTAAATAGTTTTGGACGTTATTGGTGTGGAAATCACTTTGACTTTGATTTGTTGATTTGTATAAGACGATGTCATCTAAATTCAACAAATTATTACACCTAAGGATACTTTTGATGTTCATTCGTTAGGAGTACACATGCATTCTGCACATATGATTGATTGAGTTTATTTTCCTACCGAATGTGTTCATACCCATACATTCCATTTTCATGACTTGGTTGTTTGAGTTTAAATCCATTGTGTGATTTTCAGTATCTTATTTTTGTTTTAAAAACTAAAAAATCAAAAATAGTTTGTGAAATTTGTGAGATACTCCTTTGCATGCGCGTAGCTTGATTCTTGTTTGCTATGCATTTTTATCGTGACACTCCATGTTTTGATTATTTATTCTTATTTGTCTATTTGGGGGCATCATAAAAACGAGGAGAAAGAATTATCATGTTATGGGGGAGTTTTTTCATTATGGGGGAGATTTGATTTATTAATGCTTTATTATTATATCATTTCAAACTCGATGCGTCACGAAGGTTTTTGCTTTATCTCATGTATGTAGGTAAAAGATTGAAGATTATGATTTTGCACACACTGATTAGAAAATCTTTGAGATTTGACGAAGATATTTGAAGAACAGTTTTGAGGTCTTGCAAATTTATTCATGGGAGGATAGATTTGTATAGGCATTTTGGTTTTCGATAATTCGGATTTTTTATATATGTACCGGCGTAAACATAGAGGGAGATTTTTAAGGGCATATTTTCATAGATTCGTTATCAATTTATTATGTCATATACTGCTACACCGTCGAAGAGCATTCAAGAGACATCTACATCAAAGATGGATCCAAATTACTCAAGTTCTTCATCATTTAAGACTTCACGACGTTTACTTTGGTAAGGTTATGTTTTTAATTGGTAAGGAATATTTTTACAAAATATTTTCTAAGTGTTGGAGCGGACTTTTTCGTCAAAATTTAAGAATGAGTATTTTTTCTAAGTGTTAAATCGGACATTATAATAATAATTTTTTAGCAACCGTCATTCGAGCGACATAGCATGTCGTTCACGCAAGATGTCATGTCGCGCAATCTCGTTCGAATGACTGATGTCCTTCGTTCGAGCGACATGCTGATCTTGTTCGAACGAAATCTGTTTTTGAGGCGGCGTGATTTTCTATAAAATATCATTCTCTGGTTCCATTTTGTTTAATAAGTCACAGTGTTTTGACGAACAGAAAAACTGCGAAAGCAGAATTCTTTTAGGCTTCTTCTTTTAGATTTAACCCCTTTTTGGTTTTATATTCACAAAACTCCCATATGCTTTAGTGAATTGATTTGGTTTTCAAGAACACTTTGCTTTTGTTCATCTTTCGTGGAGTGCGTCTCTACACCGTATGGTTGCCTGTCATTGAGGATCTTGCTGCATGAAGATTCTTTGCTGAAGATTGGATTGCGAGTCCTTAGAGGGTGTTGCCTGTATTCTCTTATTGAGTTCAAGACTGCGAGTCTTTGTGGGTTGGCTGCGTGTTCATCCATTTCAGATTTCTTTATGTAATTGTAAGTTGTGATTTATTAATTCATAGTGAAATAAAGGTTTTACCCGAAAGGGATTTTTTCCTGAAATCTGTGTCTCAGCATATTTATTGTGTTGCATGATTTATATTTATTTATGGGTTGACACACGCACTTTAGATGATTGTTTAGGGGCTAAATTAAATAAGGTTTGATAGGAAACTGGCGAGTTAGTTTTAATCGGTATCACACGCTTTTACATCGTCTTTGCTTATTATTTTGTGTTGAGTTTAATTGTCACCACACAAACATTAGCTTCATTTGGTAATAATTTTTAATTTGCGTTATCCCTCTCTACACATGATTTCTCACATGGTCTTAAATCTAGACCTTACTTCTTATTAGGTTTAATCACCTAGAGGCAGATATTTTGTATGTAGAAATGACTTTGGGTTATTATATTTTTTACGATGTGTCTAATAGTATTTCTAAGCATGCTTATATCAGATTCATTCTCAGAACAATTTTACGTGTAGTCCTTTACTCGAAAATGAATATGAATCTAGTGAAGATGATCATGATGATATTAGTTTTCCAAGTCTTAAACCTAAATATGATAAATTATATGAAGAACCTTTGAAACATTTTAAATATATTTCTTTAATATCCTCCAAACTTAATGAATATAAAAAGAATAATATTGATTTACAACTTATGGCATTTATGTTTTTTTTTTGGAAAATAAATTTGTTTATTCTGTTTGAGGGATAGAAGACCAGCCTCTTCTAAATAGCTTACATCACTGTGACTCTCTAAAGGATTGAAAAGGATAAGACTTAAAGAAGGTTCTTTATAGAATATAATCTTTACAAGAGATTTGAGAATGATAGAACAAATTAAAACTAAATTATAACCAGATGAGGAGAGCATTAAACCCCAGGAATAACTATTCATTGATGAAATTTGGAAGACCCCATTTTTCAACTTTAAGAAGGCCTTTAACTTGAGATGGGAAGTCTTCAAGATTATGAGAGAAAACCTCTAGATCTTTCATACTTCCATAGTTAGCTAGGACATCTGCTACTTGGTTGGCTTCTCTATAAATATGGATGATATAATAATTGATCTGCTTCAAACATTGGTTGATTTCATTTATGGTTGATCAACTGCAAGTCGACTATTCTCACATGTGTAAAACGTTTAAGGTTTTTAAGGAATATTATCTAATTATTTATTGTAGTTCAAAAAGGGTTCTAAAGAATAAAATGGGGATCTTTGAAAATATATCAAAACTCTTGAAAGAGAGAATTTAGAGTTTTTAAATGAGCTTCCACTTTTAAAAGATCAAAATGATTTCTTATGAGTTTTGGGTGCTCAAGGACCTATCCTGTTTGAAACAGTTAAATGTATTGGTGTTTATTTTTTGGATCTTTTAGACTTTTTTAACGAGTTAAAAGAAAAGAACATTATTTCAAAAGAAAATTATTAAAAATTCATCAATTTTTATGGATAATGAAATTTTTTATGCATCTCTTGAAAAATTAAAAAGGGATATTCTTTTGTATGAATAGTCCAAAATAGTTTGGAAAATAAAGTTAAAAGTCTTGAAAATGATTTGTTCTTGAGCAAAAATGTGAAAGTAAATTTAAAGGTGAGATCACAAAAACCTAGAAATAAGTTTTTGATACCAACACGAAAAGGAATCGATAAAAGGGGGTTGAGTTTTAATAAGTTTGATGTTTTACCTTCCAATAGAGAAATTTGTTTGTAAAAACTTCTTCTCAAAATAAGACAACAAAAATTGAAAAAGTTATTTAATTAAATATTCGGTGACTTTTTATCCCACAATTAATGCCAGTGATTGTATATTCTTTAAAATTAAATTTTCTTGTACAGAACTTTCCTGTTGGGAGGACCAAACTCATTCACATTTAATTTTAAATAACTATCACTTTAGAATTTAAAAAATACTGTGACATCATGATTAATTACTTCCATTGGGTACAAAAGTTGATGATAACATTTTTGTGATTTGATTCTTAAAACCATGTAATGATATTATATTTTTCAATATAATAATTTTCTAGTTCATATGAAATAAGAACCATGTTTATGAGAATGATTTATTTCTATTTTAAATATATTGTTTATAATGTCAGTCAATTGTACTTAGTATAATTTTAGTAAGTTGGAATCGGCTTGATCATAGGAGATCAGAATTCCAATTCTAGTAAAATTGAATATTTTATAGCCTAGATAGAAAGTTGACTTCCTATCGGTATGGTTACGAGTATGATCCTAGTATTTTATCTCAAATTACAAGTACCTCTTTGATGGTTCGAGAACTCGTTTAATAGCTTGAAAGAGTATTATGATGAGTATATGCTGGATTGTATTAAATAGGAACACTTGTAAAATTTAAGTCTAATGGTTGTCTTAATTAGACTTAGATAATTTCGCACCATTTTCAAACGGGTGAATAGATTTTTAATACCAAGAGTTATGAGTATTAAAATTCTTTCATAATTGTTGCTTTCATTGTTATAGGTGTGATTCAATTTTAGATTAGGTCAATAGATCCCCTCAAGTTGGGCAATGGTTGTGTGAGTAGGTCTAAGATCATAATTTGGAAGAATTCGCATCCAAAAAAGATCTTGAATTGTAATACCTCCTGTATGAGTAGGTCTGATATCACATTTTATCTTCCGATTGTAGTTAAAATTATTGATCTTAGGCTGATCTGTAATACCCTATTTTTTTCTATATAATAAATAGAATATTACATGTGCTTGAGTGACATGTAATGTCATAACTGACTTATGCGAATATAAACAAAGTTTGGAATTAAGAGATAATAAAAATATTAATAAATATCTTACTTATGATTCAATAAAACATATGACTAATTGTTTTCATAATAGGTCATGTGTTATTTTTTGTTATTTTTCATGAGAATGATGGATTATGAAGGTCAAAACTATTTTAAGATGAGGTATTTTGGGATTACCTACATAAGACCCTAAATTAGGCCCAAGCCCAAGTAGGTCTTTAATAGTTAGTATTGAACCATTAGGAGACTCATTTTTAATAGAAAATACAAATTTGGGATCTAAGATCTTGGAGAGAACAAGGCTAAATGAAGAGATAAGATTTTGAAGATTTGAGCCCTAGTTCTACATAATTGGAGGCAACTTGAATTTGAATTCTTATATAATTAAATTTTTGGTAAATTATGCTTATTCGTTTGAATCAAATCCCTAAATAAGTAACTAAAATCTAAATTATATGATCTAAATCAAGTAATTTCATAACTGACATAATAAGTAAGTAATTAAACTTGATTTAGCATCGTTTTGATTGAATCTTCCTAATAATTATTGTATTTTAATCAGATTTTGAATAGGTTCTTATTGTTATTATAATCCATTTAAAACCCTAGGATCTACTATATAATATGTATAGAATTACAAGAAATTGGTTAAAATTTGAAATGTTTGGGTTCTTGAGAGAGAAAATGGGCTTTAATTGGGTTCTTGAACTTTATTTTAGGATTTTGATTATATAATTGATTTCTAATCTTGTGTTGTTTGTAGAGACATTGTGTATATGTTATATGGATGATATACCAAGGTTTTTTCGTCATAAATTGAGGATTGAATTGGATTTGGTTGTGTTGAAGAAGATAAAAACCCATAGGGAAAAAACATCAAAACCCTGAAGCACATGGTCAACCGACCCTGCCCACAGGGTCGCCCAGTGCCTTCAATTATTTGACAATTTCCCTTATTTATTTTTATTTGAGAATTGGTATTTAGGAGTTGTTTTGGGATGACTCTTGCCTAAATTAATGCATATTATCTTAATTATAGTATGACTTGTATGACTTAAATATAATGTAATGGAAAGATTCCTTAATCCATGTTTAAATAAAATTAATGTGGATAGATTTATCTCGGGACTTAAATTCCATAGTTAAGACGGTTATGAATTTGTATTGTTGTTGATGTGAATGAGTACACATGGATTAATGTATTAAGGAGGAATTCCATTTGAAAAGTGGCATGTAGGGCACCATGGTACCTCTATAAGTAGACGAGATGTCTTCGTCAATTTTTACCCTTGGGTAAAAGGTCTGGGTACTCGTGTTCCAAATGGATTATGGGGATATTTATTTTAAATAACCTTCGGTATGGTAGCCTACATGATTTATGGGTAGTCGTGATGATTTATCCCTTTCCTTAATGAGTTCTTAGGTTCAATATGACCTAAGACTATACTTAGTACGTGCGAGTGATCCCCAAAGGCAATAAAGCTAGGCCATTGTTACCTGGTTTACTTATGTGATCCTTAAACTCTAAGACTATCTCAGCTGTTTCATAACACTTAAATTTTATTACTTTAATGTTATCCTAAATTTTAATTTTTTGATTTTCATATATGTAGAATAAAACTTAACCATGTGGTCACTTAAGATTCACGTGATATTAGGATTACAAGGTGGGGTAATTCTAAAACCTTTTAAAACGTTAGAGGAAGATGTGTAATTATGACTTATTACAACTTCCATTATATTTTAAACATCTTTAAAATTATTGATAATTTTGTGGATTTAACGTTTAAGGATCGATGTTTCCCGTTCTGTAACCTTGATCGATAATGTTTCTATCATTTTTATTACAGATCTATAATACGATGTAGGTTTTACTAGCTTGCGTTCCAAATCTATCATTCATTTTATTTTTCATTATAGTGGAGAGAGTTAGACCTTAGTAATAATATATTTTGTATAGTAGTTGTATTGACATGAAAATTTGACTCGTGGATAGTATCAGAGTAGTGGGATATCTTTCTTTATGGATATTCAGTTTTTAATTATGTTAATTCATTTTCTAGCATCCTTAGAATGGTACTCATTTGTGTAGACTCTTATGCCTTTTGAATATAGAACCGATTAATCTATTTTTTTAATATTATGGGGTGACACATTTGGTATATAAGCATTCCAGATTCTAGTGCCCTAGGTGTCATGAGTTCGTTCACTGCTACATTTGCATTTACATTCTTTAATACTTTAGATCCCTATATTTAGCGATTGAACTCTAATTCATGCACGATTTAGTAATTCATTATGGATTATTATCTTTCAAATGATGAATATTCGGAGATGCCAGGGCCGACAAAAATCTATAGGAAATGTTAAATATAAGGCACCTCAGTTGCCATATGAGCCACCACCTGCCTCACTACAGGGGCAAGCACTAGCTATGGCATCAAATGATTCTGCCATTATTATATCCCACACCGTTACATTGATGATAGCAAAACTCTAGAAACAACCATCATCGCCTGTGGCCGATCATGTACATCCTTGAGATACTACTTCTACTAGGGAGCGTACTTATCACACCCAGTTTTTCGTATGAATATATAAAATAGTAAGAAAGTAATGAAATTAAAGTTAAGGTGGAAATACAAAACCTTATTCATTAGTACAATATTACATATATTGTACTATCACCATAGGGGTGAATTATTCATGTTACATTTTATTCCAAAAACTAAAAAATGACATAGGTCATTGAGAAACACCATTCTTTTCTCCTCTCTTCCTTAATATCCTTCCATATAGTTATATATGCATACATATAATTCGTGCATATCGGAAGGGATGAGGAATGCATTTATTATCTTAGAACATTTGGATAAAAAAGGAATCAACATGAGTATGCTAAGTAGATTTTAAGTAGTTCATTAACAATTATATGTATATAGAAGTTTCAGTGTGTATGGAGTAAACTATTTGCTAAATCAAGCATAAACAATAATTTTTATAAAGAAGATCTAGGATTTTTAAATCGATAATCCTACTTACATGTTTACTAATGGTATATAAATGATTAAGCATAATCAGTATAATTAATCATAATATCAACCCAAAATCTTTGGGAAATAAACAGCTAGGCATACTAACTAGAGTGGGACTCAAACATATGATACCTTAGGCAAACTAGAAAAAGTCCATGGGATAACATGGAAGTATACTCCCTAATTAATATTGATGATTATAAAAAAGACAATAAGCACATTGGTGCATGGGTGAACTGATTCAATCATTGCAATAACCTCATGAAATCAGTTATTAGAAGAGAAGGGCTTAAATTGATCCAAATGATCGATATTCAGATATCAATGATATTTAACAACATAAATAGTAGGATAATATATAATAACATGTACATACTAAGAATAATTTATGGCTATCACAATATGATAATCACAACAGTTATATCAACTACGCTGAGATTACTATTGAAAAGGCAAAACTTAATTGTTATCTAGGAAGAACGTGATTAAATTTGATTAAAATCAGGATTTAGGGGGTATGGTTCTTGATTATTTATCAATCAATATAATAGTAAGTGTATGTTGATGGTAATAGGACTAAATTGGAAAAATAAATGAAAAAATCTGTATATTTTAAGTTTTAGGGGCTAGTTTACATACAATTTTGAGAGTTTAAATTATAGGGCTTAAAGTTCTAATTAAAAATTGGTGTAAGACTTTTGGCTCAAAATTTTTCAAAGTGTATGTAGAAAAAAGTTGGGGTCAAAATTCATAACTTAAAAAACCATGTGGGGCCAATATGTAATTTTTGGAACCTAAAACCTTGGTTTTCTAAAATTTGGGCTAGGGTTGACCAAATACTTCCTTACCTTATACCAATTTGACCAAAAAAATTAAATAAAAATATTGGAAAAAAATAAGAAAATTTTGACTGGTCACGCGTGGTCAATGTTTCTGGTTAAAAAGATCATCTTCAACCTCTTGACTATTGACGTGGGTTATGATAAAACTTTGACCTCGGATAACTTATGATTCCTAAATCATTAGAGGTGATTCCTGAACCAATCCAACCTAATTTTTAATAAAGAATCCAAATATATAGGTTTCATGGATTAAAGTTTAGTATGCATCGAGTTCCAACTACTGTGTGCTTATCAGAAAATTTGACCAATTCACGAATTTAAAGAATATGGCAATGACTTTTAAGCTTATGGCTAGGTTCTTACTATCCTAAGAAATAGTTTGTCTTTGGTTTGAAGGATTGAGGTATCCTAGTTGAAGAGAATTTTGGAATTTCAAATTCTGTAATTCGAAGTCCTTTTGAGAAATTGGGTTTCAAAATTTATGCATTTTTTAAAATAGCCCTTGCACCCGAGCCCCTAGGCTTATAAGAAACCCATTCCTCACTTTCAAATATGTTCAAAGTCAAAGAATCAAGTTTCACCATTAAATCTCAAGCTTTAATGGAGTTTTTGAAGGTTTCTACCTATATAGGTTGTTCTACATGCATGAGTTTGGTTTTTATGATTTAGTTCGGTATTATGATAGTGCAAAAACATTTTAAATAGAAAAAACAAGAAATTGATTCATAAAATCATAGCTTACCATTTTGGAGGAAAAATCCCAAGTTTGGTTCTTGCTGAAATGATGGGGTTTGAGGATGTATTTCATGGGGTATTGAAACTAAGCTAAGGGTTATTGATTGATGCCGCTGGGAAGTGGATTCCTCCAAATTTTAAGAAGATAAATGTGACACCCCGACTAATTAAATACCGGGTAGCTACTCCTTTATTAAATTAAACCAAAATGCCAAGTTGGCTCAGTTAATAGCATCACTGTCGAAAACATTTTATTATTACTAACCACCTAGTATTTAAAAAGTAAGTTGCCAAATTTTAATTAAAGTCTGATTAACATGAAGTAAAAGATTTAATGCAAGAATAATATCACCATTCACCATAACGAAGAAATAGAATAACCACCACACGATATAAATAAATCCGGAGGAAAAACTCCTCACAACAAACTCCACAACTGAAATGAATAACTAAATACTGAATACTGAATTAATACATGCCAAAGTCTGAAAAACTGAAATGGAAAAGTCTCTAATAGAATTTGGGCAACATGCCCTACAACTGAAGAATACTGAATATGGAATCCAAATGGTAGAAGCGTCTAAAAGCAAATCCTTGTAGCTTCCACAAACAGCTACAGCTCGTCACCTGAATGAGTATCCTATGCATGGTGTCCTTGTGGCTGGGCACCTAAAATGGTTTTACAAGAAAAATAGATTTAAAAGCAAACGGGTCAGAGCCCGAATGTGGAGATATTTTAAAAACTTGCAAGTGCTTTAAAAACGTTTAAAACATTAAATACAAAGTACATGTTAGGACGTGCACTCACATGAAATTCTCACCTCTCGTCTAACTATGCACTCCTAACGTAAGTACCCATCTAAAATGACACAAACCACTAGCTAAGTGACATCATATCTAGCTAGACTGTCATAGGTTCTACCCTTATTACTCGGTTCCCGTTAACATTATAACGCTCGCAGTTAAATAAGGGCTTAACGTAAATTCAGGTTCTCATATAAAAGTAATACAACTCGTTATAGATTATCCCTTTTATACTATTCCATAGTTATACACACAATACCATATGAAAGTTCTCATTTTACTAAGTGTATATTTCCCACAACATAAATATACAATATAAGCACCCCGAGACTAAGCTACGGTGCACACATACTCTGCTATCCATCTCGGTACATCACGTACATAAGGATCACATATTCCGAATCTCTGAGGAATAGTTCACAGATAACAACATCACAAATAATGGAGGCGAACACAGTCACATCACATAGGTCACGCACATACCTACGCTCCCACGATCAGCGGACTTATTGACATCCCAATAAGTCTTTCTCTGACCTATGTTCATCGAGGTAACCAGTCTAAATCCGGGCAACACAAGGATTAGAGGGACCTAAGCGAACGCAAACCTCCCGTGATAGCAAGTATGGTAGGTATGTCATACACACAAATCATGTATCAATACTAAGTAACACACATCTTAGTAATCACTATAATATATTGATACATATCGTATTCTCGTACCAGCTTAATATATATACCACTTATATAATCCCGGTCCATATTTATACGCGCCATAATTTATTCTCATGTCGTAGTAGGCACTCACGTCTCGACTCAAATGTCTATTTGATTTGATCCACACTGATATAATTTACTCCTCATTATATCCCGAATGTCTCAAGTATACTAATACACCATCAAAGGAATGTTATCTCTATCCTCGAACAAGTTTACGGGACACCCAAAATCAAAGCAGGCCAAAAAGGCCTAAACTGCCAGCTCGTTAGAAGTCTCGTTCGAACGAGGCTGTTCGAACGAGATTTCGTTCGAACGAACTGGGCTATCTAACGAGATCTCGTTTGAACGAGATTATCGAACGAACATCCCTCTCGTTAGAACCCCAAACTGTCAACTCGTTAGAAGTTCGTTCGAACGAGCTCGTTCGAACGACCTGGGTAGGTCTTCTAACGAGTGACCAGATTCAAGCCCAGAAATCCTATCTCGTTTTTCACCAATTTCTACACCTCAAATCTTAACCAAAATTCGTCCAATCAATGTTTTAAGGTCTCCAATCATCCTAAAACATACTAAGGTCATATACTAACATCTTTTAAGGAATTAACACATCCTAAACATCATTAATTCATCAAATTTCTACCCTTTCCCCCAAATTTTCAAGAACATAAACCCTAGAATTTTAAATCCTCAATAAGTCCATTCTAGATCCGTTTTTATTACATCCAACATATATTAACATCAGAATAATCATCTCCATACTATTCTACATGCAATTTTTCCTCAAACTTTAAGTCCTAAGTCCAATTAAAATGGGTTTTTATTTAACTTCCAAGAACAAATATAAATCTTTCAATTTATCTAACATGGAAGAAACATTCTCTGATTTAAATAGAATTAAGTCACTTGCCTCTAGTGTCTCTGAATTTGGTGTTTGTTTGATGAAGCTTTTTCTGCAGAATTCCTTCTCTCTCTCTCTCTACAAGCCTTCTTCTCCAAAGGTGGCTAGGGTGGCTAGGGTTTGTTTAGGAGACTTAGAAAACCAATTTTAAAACTCCCCGTAGTCTTATGGGTCAATATGGCTGGTAGTGGGTTTAGTGGTTAGTTACCCAAATCAGATTATAAATCCTAATTTTCGTCATTATTAAATCCCAAAAATACAATATTACCAAACTACCCTTATAAGATGCCGGTATGGCCTAAAAATACCCCGGAACTCAAACTAAACCCCCGGCTAGTGTTTTCTGACTATCTCGACCCTTCCGGACGCGTTGGCGCACTCAAAACGACCATACGGTTAATTGAATTTAAATTCACTTTTATAAATAAAATAATTATAACCTGACGCGACTGTCACCCGCGTCCCAATAAAATGTCCAAATTGCTGTATATCAATCTTATGACAAATTTCATAATTCAATATTCATATATCATCATATATACTCAATATAGTCAAATACCAACTCACATCTCGCTAGTATTTTATCCGGATTAATTCCCAATTAATTCTCATTTAATTAATTAATCCCAAAAATAAATATTGCCAAAAATACGGGGTATTACAATAAACCATAAGGGAAAGAAGTTCACATGAATAAATGGTATAAGGTGTGTGATTTTTATCCTTTTATGGAGATAAGGATGCTTTATTGACAGGGGAGGAATGTCTAAGTAGTTTAGTTTTGATTTTGGTCCTTAAAGCGGAAGTTTTATATTTATTTGGCATTTAATATGATAATTTTGCATGTTTTGGGGGCATTTGTTTAATTTGATGAAATTTTAAGGGTTATAATTATAGTATTAAATTATTTGATGTCTAGAGGTTCAATTTGATATAAAGTTTGGGTCTTAGGGTGAAATATAGGATAAGTATTACTTATTTCAAAGTTTAGAGGGGTAATTTGGTCATTTTACAACCTTAGGGGATACTTAGACAATTAAGAAAAATTGTATAGTTTTACTTGTAGTTTTAACTTTATTGGGTATGACTAAGTTATAAGGGGGATATGAGGCAATATATGTAACTATCAAATCATAATTAATTGTTTTTGGGTTTAGTACAACACGAGTATTGCAGTCTATCTACCTAATAAAAGTTCGTCCTTTAATTTACTTGTAAAAAACTCGGGATATTGTAACTTCAATGCTTGCTCTAATTCCCACGTCGCTTTTTATTGATTTTGATGTTCCCAGAGTATCTTTACTAATGGAATTTCCTTCTTTCTAAGAACTTTAACCTGACGGTTTAAAATTTGAATAGGGTGTTCTTCAAACTCATGATTGGGTTGAACAGAGGTTTCATGCCATGTAATCACATGTGTCAGTCTGGATTGTGTCGATGTAATTTAGACGCATGGAATACATTATGAATACTGGATAACTTCGGAGGTAAATTTAATTCATAAGCCATAGGGCGAACATTTTTAGTGATGCTAAAGGGTCCGATATATTTTGGCGTTAGTTTCCCTTTCTTTTCGAAGCGTAGAATTCTTTTTCGGGAAGAAACTTTCACGAGTACTTGATTGGAAACTTGAAATTCTTAGGGATTCTTGCGATTAGCGTAACTCTTCTGTCGATCTTGGGTTATCTTTAGTCTTTCTTTTATCTATTGTATCTTCTCGATAGTTTCTTGAATTATTTTAGGACTAAATTGCTTGTCATTTCCTGATTCAACATGGTATTCCATATAAGGCTTCGAATGGGTTGGATTTGATACTTAAATGGTAACTGTTATTGTATGAAAACTGGATTAATGCCAAATGTTCACTCAAATTGTTGGTCATATCTAAAGAATAGGCACTTAACATGTATTCCAATATTTGGATAATGCATTCAGATTGTCCATCGGCCTTAGGTGAAATTTATTATTGAGATGAAGTTTAGGACCAATTGAAGTTTGTAGTGCTTTCTAAAATCTACCTACAAAATGAGAAACTTATTCTGATATTCCATGTAAATTAATAATTTCTCAGGTTTAGAGCTCAACAGTTTTCACTTGGAGAAAATGGGCGGATTTGGTGATTTGGTCTACTATTACCCTAATAGAGTTGTATCCTTGGGACATATAAGTTATTACACTAACAAATTCCGTTGTGATGTGATTCCATTTCCACTCAGGGATCGGAAGAGGTTGGAGAAGTCCACTAGGAAACTTGTTTTCTATCTTTACATGCTGATAAGTGAGACATATTTTCACAAAGTTCTCAATATCATTTCTCATATTTTCCCACCAATACTATATCCTCATTACATGATATATTGTTTAGCTTCCAGGACATATAATGATTTAGAATAATGAGCTTCTTGTAATACCTCTCCTCGTAATGATAATTCATCAAGTGCATACAATCCATCTCTAAACCGTAGACATGTCTCCTTATCGTATGAAAACTCTCGGGACTTACTTACGATTTGTTGTTTCATCACAAAGGGATCTTGGGGTTATTGTTCTAAAATTTTCTTTCTCAACTTTGGGTAATCAATGATATTGGTGAATTTTGAAAAATTAAGGGTTAGTTGAAGATCATATTTCTCTATGGTTGTAGCGACATCATAAGAAATCAGGTTCTTAAGTCTTCCAACAGGGCTATGACTTAAGGCATCGGTTATAAAATTTCCCCTTTTGGGATGGCAGTATAAATTGAATCTGTAATCTTTTAAAAATTCTATCCAAAGTTTTTGTCTCAAATTCAAGTCCTTTTCAGTGAAGATGTATTTCAAACTTTGGTGATATGGAAATACTTAAAATTCCTCACCATATAGATAAAAACACCATATTTTTAGAGAAAAGACTACAATTGCTAATTCAAGATCATGCCCAGTATAATTACATTCATGAATCTTGAGTTACTGAGATCCATACTCAATTTCCTGTCCCTTTTGCATTAGGACACAATCTAAACCTTACAATGAGGCATCGTTGTATATGTCATAGTTTATATTTCTACAACGAATGATTAGGATATGGGCAGTGGTCAACTTATCCTTTATCGTTTGGAATGCCTGCTCACACTCAGCGGTTCATATAAATGGCTTTTCCTTCCTAGTTAACTTTATTAATGGAAGAGCAATTTTGGAAAATCCTCCTACAAAACAGCGATAATAACCAGCTAATTTGAGAAAAATCTTAATCTTGGTGACATTAGTGGGATTTTTTTGTTATAAAATGGCTGCGATTTTAGCTGGATTAATTTAGATTCCACCCCCATAAAATAACATCCTATGAACTTTACTTCATCAAGAAATCATTTTTTTTCTTTTTAACATATAGCCAATGATTTCTCAAGTTACCTAATAATGTCTTTAAATATTGGGCAGGTTCTTCAGAATAAATGATTATGTCCTAAATGAATATAATAACAACTTGATTTAGAAAATGTCAGAATATCCGATACATTAAGTCCATTTAAGCTAGAGGGGCATTGGTTAATCCAAAAGGCATTATGGTAAATTCAAAATGTCCATGACGAGTTCAAAATGCAGTTTTTGGAATGTCCTCTTCTCTTACTCGTAATTGATGGTAACCATATCACAAATCTATTTTTGAAAATATCCTTGCACCCCTAAGTTAATTGAATAAATCTCCAATTCTAGGTATGGGGTGCCTATTTTTTATTGTTACCAAATTCAACTTATGGTAGTCATACATAATATAAAACTTCTATCACTTTTCTTCGTCAAAAACACAAGTGCTCCCCAAGAAGATGAACTAATGTGAATAAAACCTTTTCAAGTAGATCATTTAGTTGGGTACGAATTTCACAAAGTTATAGAGAGCCATTCTATACAGAGGTATCGAAATAGGGGAAGTATTTGGGTAAAGATTGATGGTTAACTCAATTTCTTGAGAGAGTGGTATTCCTGACAATTCTTCTAGGAAAACATCATCGAATTGTTCTAATATTCTAGAAAACAAAGGGGAGGTGGTACTTTGGATTTGGGAAGTTGAAGTTTCGAAATGACCCATTCCTTGAAACACAAAAGGGTGATTTTCTTATTCTCGAGAGTATACTCTCTTTAAATAACAATCAATGCAAGCGTGATGTTTTGACAATACCTTCGTTTTGATATCGAATCCACGTATATCTAGAATTATAAAATTTACATAAAGTATACTTAAACCAAACTAAATTTTACAATTATCATATCCTTGAGTAGGTATGAAAACCTCATCAATAGTTAATTATATTTCCAAGGGAGTGTCCAATGATTTTGGTAAAATTTGCAAAACTTTAGGTAGTTTAAGACCAATGAATGAATGAGTTGAACCAGAATCCAATAAAATATGAGAGGGATTATTATAAGAGAATAGTGTACCTTCTACCACGTTGTGCAAATTCTTTATGGGCAATATGGCACAAATTTCCCCATGATTGTGGAGTGAATCCGAATTTCTACCAATGTTACAGGTTATTCGTTGATTGTAAGAAGGAGTTGTTTCTCTAGGTCTTAGGGAATTAACCAGTTGGTTTTGGGTACTGAGGGGAACAACTTAGGAGATCACGGATGGATATTTCCTACTTTTGACACTTATGGTATCGAATTAATGAATAAGTAGTGTTATGGTGAATTTGAGAATAAACATATCCACTAGAGATGGGATACGATTGGTTTTGAGGCCGGGGTAAATTTCTAGCAACGTAGTTATTTCTATTGATGGGATTAGGTGGGTGTAAATATAAAACTATTGTGTATTACGTTGAACAATCAAAGAAACTTTAATAAGTTGGGAAAAGTCTCAGATTTATAAAGTTGTAACAAAGGTTTTAATTGTTAGGTGCAACCCTCTCTCAAAATTCTTATATTTCTTTATTTCAATCTTCAAATACTTGGTTGCATAGGAGGTTAATTTTGTAAACTTATCTTCATAATGGGCCAGGAATAGATTGGCTTGCTTTAATTTCACAAAATCTACCATCGACTCATGGCTTTCGGCCTCAAAAAAGTACTTTTTGATGAAGATTTCCTCAAACTCTTCCCAGGTTAGGGCGGCTACATTACGACTTTGGGCTAAAGTTGGACAACAAAAATTAGCTTCACCTTTAAACATATAAGATGCTAAAACTACTCGAAGATTAGCTGCAATTCCTACCCCATTGAATATCTTCATAATTTGACGTATCCATTTCTCAATCTCACTTGCTCCCAGCTTCCCAAGAAATGGAGGGGATCATTGTCTCAAAAATTCTTTGGGGACATTCATTACATGTTCATCATCTATAACTTCTTCCTGAACTAGGTGTGGAATAGGTTCTTGCTATTGATGGATAGAGATATTAATTCTTGAAGGTATTTCATAATTCCTTCAGTGTGAGTCTGCTCAATTCGAGTTCCTATGGCAGGAGCGTGAGTGTTAGCTATCCTAAATTATAATATGACATTTACATAATGAAAATGTACAAGAATAAAATCTTAAAGAAAGAGCATATAGAAGCAACCTCTAAGTAAGTTATATTACATAAAAGGGTTATTACATCTAGTAGTTTATGCTAACATATCTTAAGCACTTTGATTTTTATGCAACCCTTGGTAGCTTACTCCACATATATTTGTATTATTGTCACAATATTCACAACTAATTATAAAATATATTATGAATAGGATGAATTAGGTCATTGACAGCACATGGGAAACCACAACGCAAGTGTATAGAGATATACGCCGGTCCATATGCTCGGCTCCCACAGCTATGTAAAAATCTAAACTATGACTACACTATTTTAGGGAGTATAACGGCCAGTCCGAGTATGAAAATCACAGAAACTAGTTGCTAGAACTATATTGGTTTAATACTTCAGGAATAAAAGTGTAAAAGGTAATGTTAACAAAAAAGAAAAGGTAATTTAGGCATATGTATCTAAACTAAGATTAACAAAAGGAATAAAAACCATAGGTTGCGACAGATATCCCTCATCTCGACTTAATTAGTATAAATGGTTACATTGGTATACAAATTTAATAAGATCGAGTCTCATTGTAACAATTAATCAAATCTACAGTTGACACCTCCTAAATCGTCATAAAAGCCTAATATGATTTTGGCGTCAACAAATACCCCAAAAATTACACATGCAATGTCGTAAATACGGATCATACATGACATACCCCGTAAAATATCCTAGACGTAATAACAAGGACAACCCAATTGAATTAAATGAATAAGATCCATTACCAAAGCAAAAAAACTAAATCAACCCTAGGTGAATCAAACACAACCTAATTTAAACTAGACACTAAACATAAAGAAATACAAAAATTAAAGAAACTAATTAATTAAAAAAAATAAGAAATAAATCAACTACAATAATTTATCTAGGCAAGGAAATAAATAAATAAGAAAGGAATTAATGGCATAAAGCTTAAATAAATAATAAGGAAGAAGGTGAATAGTACCTACTTACATTAATGGGTGAAAACCCAACAAGAAAATGGAGGAGAGGGGAACTACACAAAATCCCCAAATGTTTCTCTTACCCTAGGTTCTAAACTAAAAAGAGACAAAGATAAAAAAGAGAATCCCTTTACAAAATAGACAAAAGGGTCTATTTATATTAAGTTACAAAACAAATAAAATAAAAAATGGAAAAAAGAAACAAAAGAGGGAAAAACGCGTGCTGGAAAACCGCTGACCCCGGCTGATCGCAGGTGGGGACCCAGTCATCTGGTCCAAGTTAAAAAAAGCCTACTACTTTAAATGTAAGGCAAAATAGGAATCATCGGTTGACCGATGGGGCAAGGCCAGTCGACCGGGTGTGCCAGACCCGCTCTCTTGTGTAAACAAAGACCTGCTGCTATTTTGTGTGTGGCCAAAGACCATTTTCCATTCATTTGTAACTGAGACCTTCTACTTGTTTAAGTGTGGACAAAGACCATATATGAATATTTAATGGCCAAGGACCTGCTACAATTCGTTTGGACCTACTGCTTGCAATTTTGGGGCCAGGACACAAAGGCCATTAATTTATTTGTTTGTATTTGATAATTCACTTATATATCTCCCACGCTTAAAGGCCCGTACCATCTTCATTCAAACTAGGATTCGTGCACCGTTCGTGGCCATGTGAAGCATATTCTGAGGTCCTCAACTTTCGAGAAGACTTTGGGCAAATATCCCAAAGTGTGAAATGATTGATTTTCCCCTAAACATGTGAATGTCAATTGAACTTTATCGAATTGCAACCAAACTTCATACTAAGAACCTTGATACCTACAAAAACTCAATAATACCTCAAATAACATGGTAACATATCAAATGGAGGTTAGCTAGTTATCGAGCATAATTATAGGAATTAAAGTACCCGAGGGGGCTAAAATGCATAAGTATAGAGGGTATATATGTGCATGATTCGGGATGAATCACCCCCCTAACTTACACATTGCTAGTCCCTAGCAATGAAATTCAAAGCAATAAGAATTATAAGAAAACCACAAGACAAGAGATATATACACAAGATATAAAAGCCACTTTAGCGAGCAAACAATTGCATTTAGCGTATGCAATAAGCCGTTAAACCCCTAGAGTAACCTAGTGGATGGGTGTCATCTCGTTAGGGTTTTCAGGGTTGAAACCCACAAACATCATATGGTTTCCTCAAAATGTATGCCGAATCACATGCGACAAGCCCAATAATAATGAAAAAGATTTCGAACACGTCATTAGCAAAGTGAATGAATTCACAGAATTTTTTTATTATTAACATTATAGAATGAACCTTGTAGAATTGAAACCTTAAAACCTGGGAGGGGAGAGAGACCATGCAAAGTATGATTTGGAAAAAACTTATGTAAACCGAGTAATAAACATTAAAGGGTCCATATGTGTCAATCCCCACTAGGCATTACGCTCAACAAATGAAATCACTATGAATGGGAGGTAATACACGGGACATGGAGGCATAAAGAGTAAATGGAAATGGAAAAAAGGCCATGCACATGTCACTAATGAACAACGCTGTATATAAAATGGAAAACATATAATCTTAATGAAAGATACCATCATTAAAGGAGGCAAAATGTGTTTTCACATATTATCAAAACTATTTAAACTTTTGAATTGAATCACCCTAGGATCACATAGGACTTTATAGGGTTGTAATGTAGGTTTGGGTTTCGGTTATGAAACGAAGGAAATATGTACGTATTCAAAATGCTCGGAGATGAAAATTCGGGATAATGAAAAATGCGGTCAATTTAAAAAATTGGAATATGATTTCATAAAAAGCATTTATTATAACAATGGAGAGAGTAAACAAAGCTTATTGAACACTATACACAAAATATACAAATTTCTCTTTATTTTTTCTTTTGTTTTCTACTTTCTCTTTTTCATCTTTTTTTTACTTCTTTCTTTTCTTTACTTTTCTCACTCTCACATGCTAAATTGCGACCATATAACGTGAAAATAATTCAATCACAAGTATCATTCGAAAAAAAGGTTTGGAAGGTGATATATATGGTTTATAACTCCAATGTGGAGTTGGTTATGGGATTTGGGGTTATGAAACAAAGGTATATATTAAGGCTCGAAGGGGTTGGCGAGGGAAAACATTTAAGGTGAGGTCAAGGTCAATATGGGTGATATAAAAAAGATAGCCTATGATAATTTCCTAAAATTTACGCAATTCTAGAGTCAAAATAAACTTTGAATATCATGCTCAAGTAAGATATTTCATATATGAACTCAATTAATGAACGATCAATGAAAGAATAGTGAGATTATCAATGACTGTAACATGTTCAAAGAGGAAAGAGAAGTGTATAACACTCACAAATGAAGAAAATCCCAAACCTCACTAGGTGTAAGTATATACAATGCAATAAAATATTACCGAGTTATAAAAATCTTAAACCAAATCAATAAAGCAAGAAAAGTGCATGTGCTCATGGGATTAAAGTTTAAATAACGAAATTATTCATAATATTAATAATATGAGGACTAAAGTCTAATAACTTTTAAAATCGAGAACATGCATCATTGGATTGTCCATTGGATCGGGCAATTATTAAAATTTGTCATCGGAAACAAAGGCGAAATGCTCAGCAAAGGAGAAAAAAGAAAGAAAATATTTTTGAAAATTTAAATTTTTACAAGAAAAGCATGCTTGGAAAAAAAATCCAATCAAATCAAAGAGACTACCAATGAATCGATAGAATATCCTACACCCCTAACTTAAAACCTAACATTGTCCTCAATGTGAATTAAGAACCAAGTTAAAGAGAGGGAAAGAGTGATATTACCCAAAATGGACCGACCTCGTGAAAGTACAAGTCTAATGATTCGACAAAACATGCTAATACCAAGCAGAGAAAAAATAAATAACAAAAACTTAGCTAACTACACTAGACAATAAGTACGAATAAAGAAGAAAATAAAATAAAATGAAACAAAACAAACTATTTACAACCTAAAATTTTAACTTCTAACAAACTATACACTAGAAGTTGAAATTTTTAAGAGACCACCCAAAATACGATCTGACTTTGGAGGATCAGCGGGGGACTCCCTTTCATGAATACCTTCCAAAAAAATAGGAGTTTTGTTCAAACAACGGAAGGCATGTATAAGGCAGAAGAAATAAACCATCACCAACTAAGATTTTTGGAAGGATGATGGGAGATTTAGATGAAAATGGGTGACAAGTACACATAGGGACCAAGAAAAACAGAATTTTGTTGCAAATATTTTGCAATTGGAATGGGAGGTGGCGCACATGGAGGACAAAATGCCTTCATGGAAAGCACCTCAAGCAAGTACTCCTCATCGATTAAAGGGTTAAACGTTTTAAAGTTCGGAACCGATTCATCGGGTACTTGTATTGGTTTGACAAGATAGAATAAAGATGGGCAAGAAATAAATTCACACTCAAGAGATGAGTCATCACCTCTTAAAGATCGAGTTTCGAAGGAAATAAGATCATTTTCAATGAAATATTCTTCTTTGGGGGCCCAAGAAGAAATCATATCATTGCAAATGTATATTACGTCCGTTTTTTCCTCATTTTCATTCTCTATTGTACCATGGGATAAGTCAAGAATGATTAGTTCCAAAGTAGGCACAAAATCCTCATTTGGTTCAAAACATTCCTCGACTTCAAAAGTATTGGAAGAAAAATCGTCGTTGGATTCAAATAATAAATCCAACTCATGCTCCCAACAACGGTTTTCTTCCCGATAATGGTTTTCAAAATTTTCATTTTTAAGAAGATGCAAGCCCTCCCTGAAAGTCATAGACCGAGGCGCGGATTTTTGCAAATGAGAACTTTAAAAATCATCCTCGGAACTACTATCAAAATCACTACTATACAAATTTTGAAATCTATTGCAAATCGTTTCAACATTCTTATCATAAGGATCTTGTCGCCCAAAATCAGAATAATCATTCTCAAAATTCCCGTAATACATAACTTGACTGTGGTAATACTCACCCAAATACATTTTAGATGTTTCAATTTTTTGGGTTTGTAAGTATTGATCAAAAGTCATAGGTGTAGGGGATTTTGTGAATTATTATTATGATTACCGAAAAAATTAGAATAAGACGTGCTTACCCTAAAAAAGGCTAGAGATTTTTACAAAGTGGTGTGCAACCAAAAAATTCAAGAGTTTCTTGGTGGTAAAATGTATAACTCCTACAAAAATAGTTAATAAAGAATACAAATAGAAAGAAAAAAATACTACAAAATGATAAATCAGTTAAATTATAAAACAAACAAGTCCCAGAAATAGTGCAATTTTGACAGCATGTGGGAAACCGTGGCGCAAGTGAATAGAGATATATGCCAGTAGTTATGCTCGAGACAACACTATTTTAAGGGAGTATAGAGGCCAGTCCGAGTATATAAAATCCATAGAGACTAATTGCTAGAATTATATTAGTTTAATACTTCAGGAAAAAAGTGTAAAAGGTAATGTTAACAAAAAGGAAAAGATAATCTAAGCATGTGTATCTAAACTAAGATTAACAGAATGAATAAAAACAATAGGTTGCGACTGATATCCCTCACCTCGATTTAATTTGTATAAACGTTTATATGGGTCAACAAATTTAGTAAGATTGAGTCTCATTTCAACAATTAATCAACTCTAGAGTTGTCACCCCCTAAATCGTCATAAAAGCCTAATCTGATTTTGGCATCAACAAAACCCTGAAAATTACACATGCAAGGTCGTAAATACGGAGCATACATATATACCCTGTTAAATCTCCTAGACGTAATAACAAGGACAAGCCATTCGAATTAAATGAATAAAATCCATCACCAAAGCAAAGAAACTAAATCAACCCTAGGTGAGTTCAATGAAACACAACCTAAATTAAGTTAGCCACTAAACAAAATTGAATACAAAAAATAAAGCAACTAATTAATTAAAGCAAACAAGAAATAAATTAATTACAAAAATTTATATAGGCAAGGAAATAAATAAATAATCAAGGAATTAATGGCATAAATCTTAAATAAACAAGAAGGAAGAAGGTGAATAGTACCTACTTACATTAATGGGTGAAAACCCAACAAGAAAATGGAGGAGAGGGGAACCTCACAAAATCCCCCAATGTTTCTCTAATCCTCGGTTCTAAACTAAAAATAGATAAAAGATAAAAAAAAATCCCTTTATAAAATAGTCAAAAGGGCCTATTTATATTAAGTTACAAAATAAATAAAAGAAAAAGTGGAAAAAATAAACAAAAGAAGGAAAAACGTGTGCTGGAAAATAGCTAACCCCGGTCAACCGCGGGTGGGGACCCGGTCAACCGGTCTAAGTGAAAAAATCCTACTACTTTCGATGTAAGTCATAATACCGCTACATTTGGCATGTGAAAAAATCCTATTACTTTTGTATGTCTGATACCGCTACATTTGACACGTCATCACGATCATCAATGAAGGCCTTTATCCGAATCCAATGCATCCATCATCTTCACATGCATCATGCCACATGCGACGTGCTGCTCATCTCATTCCCACTACTCCACTACGCAATATTGGTAAAATGGTTTTATTGGAGTTGTTCATATTTGCATAAATATATGGGAAATTTTTCAGAAAATAATTTTTGAAGTCTGAAATATTTTTTTATGAAAAGCATAATTTTTCTAAGTGTATAAGCGGAGTGCCTCGATCGAAGAGCTCGTTCAAACGAGTTGGCATTGTCGTTCGAGCGATATCATCATGTGTCCTTCGTTCGAGCGAGATGCCTATCTCGTTCGAATGATAGCACCGCCTCGATTTTTGTATAAATATCAGTGTTTCTTCTACATGTTTTCTCAAGTCTTTCTGCAAACACGAATTCTATGAAAATATCCCAGAATCAAACTTCAACTTTTAAGGTTTTCTTAAGCCTTTTTATTCACATAATCACTCCCATTTATATATGTGAATTGTTAAACCTTCAAGAGGATCATTTACACTTCTGGAGTACTTTGCGGAGGAGCCGTATTCTTCTCTACTACTGCCATCCTGGAGTTCCCGTGTGAAATTCCAGCCGATGATATCAGAACCGACACCTGCAGGTATTTATGTGTCACACTTATTTTCATTGTAATCCGTGTAACCGTACCTTACAATATTATAGTAAAAATAAAAGTTTTTACCCTTTTGGGGGATTTTTCCTCACATGTGTGTGTTTGAATGTTCTTGCTTGAGTTTATCATTTTCAATCACACCTAGATGCATGTTTAGGACTTAACTGATAAAAAATGAGTCTAATTAAATAATTTCTTTATTTGAACATGCGCGCACTCTTTTATCTACTCTTTTATATATTCAATTTTTGACCCCAAGTTCTCTTATAATCATCATTAACCCCTGTTCAGAATAATTTATATCTAATTGAATCAGATTATAGAGACAGTGTATTACATATTCTCCTTAATTGGAAACATCTTTATCTCATTATTTCCTTTTTAATTTCATAAATGTTAATCTTTTATAACATTATTAAGTTACATACACCAACTTTTCAATGTTTAACCATTAACACTTATTCAGCACCTTTAGTAACCATCTTTCCACATTATACATTTATTTACTTATTCAAGAAATCCAATTACACTTAACGACTACTTTTATAAGAAAACGCTTTCTTTTTTTATCAATTCAAGTAGTCTTACACTTTGTACTTATCACACTTTCAACCCCTTTTCACACACTCAGAAGACAAGGATTTCTATGCTTATTATTCCATGTTTAGACCCAACAAAATCTTCTTTAAACTTGTTTATACATTTATTGCCAAAATACTCCAAGTTTATATGCATTAGAATATGGATTTTAAATCCTAAAATCCTATTGATGTGTTAAACATACACTTTCTTTTAGAAATTCCTCATACTTGCAAAAATACACTTTCAAGGCATAAAAGACATTTTATTTCTTAAAACTCAACAAATGTCCAATTTCAGGAACTATACATTTTTGCAAGAAACTTTGAAACATTATTTCATCAATGTTTAGAAAAATAAATAAGTATTTTCAAACATTTTATTTCATAAAATGCTTAACATCAACCTTTCTAGTAAATGCGCCATTTTCATAAAATACCAACTTTTAATATCACAAGACTTTGAAATATTCATTCATTCTTTATTTCCAACAAAATAATATTTTACTAATATTATTCAACTAAAAACCATTTTTAACTCACTTTCATCCTCCTCGTGCATTCTAAAAATAAGACTATTAATAATGCAAATAGAGTCTTAAACACTAAGGATAGATTTTTCACCTTAAAAACTCCAAATGTTGGTAAGAAGGTTGGTGTAGGAGCAGTAACCCCCACCTCCAAAGGTGGCCTCAACGGGTTACCAAATGCATCCTCCAAAATTCTCCATATATGCTCCATTTAAGGTTCCAAGCCAAAATCCCTCCAAACTCCATGAAATCTTTCATCATCTCCTTCAAAAATCCCCCAAGACTTCTCCAAAATTTGTAGTTCCACTTTAACAATAGTGGGAATTGGTGTTGTATAATTGAATAAGGTGGAATAAACTAGGAATGTGGTGGTTTAAGGTTGTATAATGGTGGTTTGAGGTAAAAAAGAGGTTCTTCCATGGCAGAAGACCACCCTCTCTCACTCTCTCCGCTTCTTCCAACTTTCCTATGCCCAAATGAACCAAACCCACCCTAATGAAAGCCCCCAAAACACTAAAAATCCCATTTTTCCAATTCTAAGCTCATCTGAGCTTAACAACACACCAAATCAAGGTCCAGGATTATGACAACACACAAGGACACTCTGATTAAAACATTTTCGAGGCACGTCATTAGAACCACATGAGCCTCGTTCGAACTGCATCACCACATTGTTCGATGATTGTCTTTATGCGACCTTCGTGTGATCTAGGACTGTAATGCAGTGGAATATCATTCGAATTCCTACTTTGCGCGACCTTCGCGTGACACTGGGTCTCGCTTCTAACGACACGCCAATATCATTAGAATGACCCCCTTTTCTATTCTTTTATTCTCTTCAATTTTGACTCATACTTTCCAATAATTCTCATCAAACCTTAATCTGTTACATTATATACAAAATTTTAATGAAATACTAAGGCAAGGTATTACAATAGGTTATGTGTTATTTTCCTCTTATTGGTTACGAGGATGATGGATTATGAGGGCTAATACTATTTTAAGATGAGGCATTTTAGAATTAGCTACTTAAGACCCTAAATTAGGCCTAAGCCTAAGTAGGTCTTTAATAGTTAGTATTGAACCATTATGAGGCTCATTTGTTAACATAAAACACCAATTGGGGATCTAAGATCTCGAAGAGAAGAAGTCTAAAAGGAAGATAGGGGATTTTAAAGATTTGATCCCTAGTTATACACAATTAGAGGCAAATTTATTTTTAATTCTTATATAATTGAATTTGTTGTAAGTTATGCCTATTCATTTGAATTAATCCCTTAACTAAGTAACTAAAATTTAATTTAGATAATTTAAATCATGTAATTTTGTAATTAACACAATAAGTAATTAAGCTTGATTTAGCATTATTTTAATTGAATCATCTTATTACTTGTTGTATTTTGATTAGATTTTGAATAGGTTCGGATTGCTATTATAATTTATTCAACAATCTAGGATTTATTATATAATACGTAGAGAATTGCAATCAATTGGTTGAGATTTGAAATGTAAGGGTTCTTGAGAGATAAAATGGGTTTTAATTCACTTCTTGAACTCGTATTACGATTTTGATGATACAATTGAGTTTTAACCATGTGTTGTATGTAGATACATCATGTATATATTATATGGATCATATATGAAGGGCTTTTGGTCATTAATGGAGGATTGAATTGGATTAGACTGTATTCGATAAGACAAAACCCGTAGGCGAGAAATGTCAAAACACTAAAGCACGAGGTTGACCAGCCCTACCCTCGTGGTTGACCAGGTCTTTCAATTATTTGGCAATTTCTCTTATTTATTTTTATTTGAGAATTGGTATTTAGGAGTTGTTTCAAGATGAATCCTGATCTAAATTAATGCATACAATCTTGTTCATAATATGAATTGGATGACTTAAATGTAATGTAAAGGATGGATTCTTTTTTCCCTTTAAAAATGAAATTAAAGTTAATAAATCTATCTCGGGACTCAAATTATGTAGTTAAGATAGTTGTAAATTTGTGGTGTTATTTATGTGATGCATACCATACGTGAGTGATCATGAAAAATTTACTAAGGGGGATTTGATTTAAAAAGGGGTACATACGATTCAGACCGTGATGGTAAATTGGTGAGCAGATAATATGCCTTAGTTAAGTTTTACCCTAAGGTCACACATCTAGGTACTGGTGTTCGAGATGGATTATGGGGATATTTATTTTATATATCCTCGGGTATGGTAAGCTATATCATTGATGGGTAGATGTAGTGATTTATCCCTTGCCTTTATGAGGTCCTAGTTTTGGGATACCTTAAGACTATACTTAGTATGAGTAGACACAATGTTCTAGGACCCCCCCTAAGTCTCTCCTTAGGTCCCTAGCACCTCCCCAATTCATTACAAACCCTGGTTTATACCCTGAGTACCGATCTAGAGTCCATTGGTCACTTTCAGGCCCAATTTGATTCCAAACAACTTCATCATCAGAGTGAAATCTTAATGAAACTTTGACAGGCTATGAATACCATTTCCAACGGTTTACCCCATGCGCGAATTGGCATAACTGTTAGGACAAAAGAACCATTTTTACTGCTGAAAATGGTTAGCGATACTCAAAAGCCAAACTGAAAGTGCCATTGGGCGCTTTTCGTCCCTGATTGACTCTAGACAACTTCATCATCAAAGCGAATGCCTAATGAAACATCGAAGGTCTCTGAATCCCCATTCCAACGATTTTCCCTGTGCACGAATCGGCATAATAGTTAGGACAAACACACCATTTTACTACTGAAAGTGGTTAGTGATACTCGAAAGCCAAACTGAAAGCTTTCATGGTTAGCGAGAAGGGGATTGAATCATATCATGCCAAACTGAAAGCCATACTCAAAATTCCACCACCTCAAATGGAAAAGGAAGTGCGAGAAGTCTTGAGAAAATTACAGTATATCATCTAGTTCATCAACCAGTTGACTTCTATATGTGAACCTATATTAAAACTTCTCGAAAAGGATTCCACCAAAATATAGAATGAAGCTTATCAAGAATCCTTTCACCGAATCAAGTTGTACCTTATCTAACCTCCGCTACTCATGGCACAATAGCCTGATCTCCCTCTACTCCTATACTTAACCGTAATAGTCACTGCAGCTAAGGCTTTTCTATCCCATTACATTGAAGAATCCCATAAAGAAAGGTCCATCTACTATGCCAGTCATCCCACCCGTTACCTCACCCATTATCCCTTCCATCCCACCACCTAGTTTGGATCTTGATTTTACACCTTGCCTGTTCCCAACCACATTTTCAGATCCTAACCTAAAACCATCCCGCACGCATGAGAGTATTTTTGGTGCTACTCTCCACTTTTTTGACACCGAGCTTGTTATTCCATGCCCGCCACTCTATTGTGGTGTTGATTTTTTCCATCGACAGCTCCCTGGCGTGTCACGGTGCGACCATTATCATCGCCCATTCATAGAACGGTCGCGTGATTTCTATGAGGCCCGCCCCATTACACTTTTCAAACCATTTTCCTCCCTTACCAATTAGATCACCAGACTTATAGGGCCCTAGTTTCCCTCACTTTTAAGCTCAACAAGGCCCGTGGCCGATATCTCTTCACCCTTTCCACCCTCACCTTTGTCAAATTATCCAACAAGACTGACGCTTCAGTCTTGTTTGAGGCTGATTCTCATCACCCATTCTTCTACCACCCCGCGCTTTCATAGTTCTTATCTTCAGGGTGAGATTCCATCGGTCTGGCTGAAGACATTAAACTTAGCGCTACTGGGAGGCAGCCCGCGTTTCTTGTATGAGTCTCATCCTGTTTGGGGGTGGTATTTTCCACCACCCAATGTTCTATCATGATTATAGACTTGTACATCTTTTGATATCTCACTCATTTATTCAAGTTTCATCTTAGCTTCACATGTCCAATTCATTAGCGGTTGATTCTTGTAATATATTTCCTACCTTATGCTCTCAATTTAAAAAATCATTTTATTTAACATCGTGGATGATGTTCCTTTTTGTTTGGGGGTGGGGAATTTTATCAAAATCGTACCTCTTTTGAATTTTTTTTTTTATTTTTAAACCTGATTTTTAAAATTTCGTGCAGTTTATTTCATCTCACTTATTGATGTGAATTTTCAATCATCCATCTTTTTACGTCTAGGAATCAAGCTAGAGAATATTTTTTTCTAAATAGCTTATGTAATACATAACAAGACATTTTGCACCATGAATTTCTAGACTCAACAAAAATTTGCGCACTTATCACGTCACTGCGGTTTAGAGTTGAAGAGTACTACAAGTCCCAAGAAAACCTTAAAGATCACTTTTAAAGACTTTAGCTTGTGATATTCATGCCCTTCACCCTTTCAGAGTGTTTTACGCAATCTTCGAGTCACAAGTTGATTCAACTTCCTTTGGGTCCGCACCTAAATTGTTGTATGATCTCATTGTTTTTCATTAAAAACTTTGGCTTGATCACTGAGAACGGCATCACTTTCGACTTGTAAGAAACACGCGTCTTGAAATTTGTCATGATCACTATATTTTCACCCATTCACTCCACCCATTACTTTCCCATATTTCATAAATATTCCCCTCACCATCCATATATATTCCCCACATCATCAATATACCATCCCCATTTTCCATATCAACTCCATTTTTCCACCCACCATTTAAAAAAAAAGAGTCTTGATTCCAAATGTTAAATGTCTTCATTGTTGGTTTGAAAAAAAAGAGAAAAAAAATATAAAATATCAAAATAGAAAGAAAAAAAAAGAGAAAAAAATAGAGAAAAAGAAAAGAAAAATCGGAAAAAAAAAGAGAGAAAAGAAAAGAAAGAGAGTTTGTAGTTAGTAGTTCGTTTTGAAATAAAGACATTTGTTCTTCATGTATTGAACATTCCTATCACACATCGCATATCCATCCATCTTATATCCATCATTGCACACATCCATCGTATCCTACCTACCTCACCCCATCCTTCTCATTTCCCCTCACCCATATGAATCCATGTTCTCTCCTAGGTGTTCGGGCAAATGAAAGTCAACGTGGTGAATAACTCAACGTTATCATTATAGTGATTAACATTCTTTCATGAGATCATTTTTCTTTCTATATGGTCATTGTTTCTTATATGTGTGTGAGAAGTTTGAATTTTTTTACATTTACTTACCTCCTCACACACAAGAGCGATACACTAACCCAAATCTTGAGAGTTCGTTTGAGAGAGATATATTCGTGAGATTTGAAGTTAAAGCGTTGATTCCGAAATGACAATCTAGGAATTACTCTTATGACACTCAATCCATTTTGACTGATTCACACTACACACGTTGAGTTCTAGGAAGGATGTGCGTTGAGTATTTACTTAGCTAAACTTTTTATGCACTTCTAGATTGTATTCTCAAAATATTTCTCTTATGATGGATTGTGCGATTATTCTATGTCTAATAAGAGATAGACTGCCTTTTACAAATAAAAAATTTTGTGGGTATATTCCCTGCAAACCCTCACGAGACACAACTCGTCCTATAGGGCAAATTATAGGTTTAAAAGCTTGTTGCACATGCAAAGTACAATCACAAGTGCCCGCGAAAGTGGTACACTTTTGATTTCTTATCTTTCTCCTTCTCTCTATCTTATTGCTCGGGGACTAGCAACGCTCTGTTTTGGTGTGATAAGCACCCAAAAGTGTACATTTTATACCCCGAATAAATGTATTTTAGTTGCTAATTCTTGGCAATTTGGGTCTTATGCGCTTTATTGTCTATTTTGTAGGTTGAATACATGTTTCGGTGTTCAAACGCGTATTTCATGACAATTGTGCGAATTATGGGGCTCATTAGACCTTGTCCCGTACCCTAGATTACCCTAAACCTACCTAAACATGTCCCGAACCGTGTGTGTTTAGTTTGTCCCATTTTATTTTATTTGTGTCAATTTATTTTTAGGGTTTATTTTATTATGTTATTTTATAGAGTCATATATATATTTTTAGGATTTTTATATTTTTAGTGCATCGTGTATTAATTTTTATATTTTCTTATTTTTAGTTAGTTTATTATTATTTCATTTTTTTATTTTTTAGTTTTTATTTTTATTGTTTTTATTTTAGTTGTGTTTACTTTTTTTTAGAGTTTGTATAGTGTGTCGCATTGTGTCAATTTTATTTTTAGCTAATTTTTTTTTTAGTTTAGTTAAATTTTTATTTTGTTTTATTTTATTTTAATTTTATTTTTTTAGGGTTCATAAGTTAAACACACACACAACCCGTCACACCCAATAAACCTACACCTAATACACACACAGCACATAACTCACCCACACCCCTATTTTCCAACACCTTCACGTACCTAAACACAATACGATCTTCTTCCCCAAACACCTCTCTCTCTCTCTCTCCTCACCTCCATTACCACACATTTCCAACATCCACCAAGCATCCACCCATAAACCCACTTATACCTCCATTCAGCTACCCACCTTAAAACCTTCCCAAACCCGGAGCCCCAACCCGCGAAACCGAAACCCGAGCACACTCAAACCACCGCGACTAAACCCGAACCTCAACCACCGGACCCGCCGTCCAACCCTCCATCATCCCCTAACCCGATCCCCTAGCTCCGACTCTGGTGACCCATTCACCTGACCTCCGATCCGAAACTCCCAAATCGCGACCCCCAATCGGTTTTAGCCGAGATCCAACCCAAGCCCAGCTCCCAAGCTCCGACCGACCCTTATCAGCGCCGACCCCAACCCGTTTCCTACCCGAATACCCACTAACCCGAAACCCAGCAGCAACCCGTGACCCTACTCCAAAGCCCAAAGACCCATTTCTCATTTCACGTTGTAAACCCAAGCCTCGTATGATTTTCACCTGCTTAAAGCCAACCACAAACCAAAAACCAAACCAAGACAAAAATATATTAAACCCACATGTGTTTCAAGTGCTACTTCTCTCAATTTTCCCATAATAGCGTCCATACCCATTTACCAAAGTGTAAAGATACGGATCCAGTTCGTGAACACATTTTCTAAATCCAGTGACGTGTTAGACACGGATTGGGTGTGTTTTGTAATGGATCCCTTGTGATGTAAAAATCCACCCAATGTGTATCTGACACGTCACTAGCAGTGGCGGCCCCAGGATTTTCCGACTATGGGTGCGAGATTCTTTTTACAAATGCGGGGGGTTCGGGACAGGAAGCATCCGAGGCGAATATTTTTGGGTTAGTCTTACTTATTTTGCAAGTTTTAAACCTAAAAAACTTGTGATTATTATTCACTATTTTTTAGCCCCTACTTAATAAATCAACATATTTTAACAACAACTACTAATTAAAATTAAAGTTTAATACAAATTTTAGCAACAACAACTAATTTTGGGGATAAATTAAAATTTTAGCATGCTAATTTTGGGAAAAATTAATTTTGGAGACAAATTATTTTTAGCAACAACTAAAACAGCAACAATTTCACCATACTAACATAAATACTCAAAAAACATTCAGCATACTAACATTATTTCTTCGCGTACTGACATTATTTCAGCATACTAAAAAATTCAGCATACTAACAATTTCATTCAGCAACTAAAACTAATTTCAGCATGCACAAATTACAACAATTTCAGCAACTAATCTCAGCATACTCAAAAAAATAACTAAAAACTTCAGCAACAATTTCAGCAACATTTAACAACTAAAAATTAACAACTAATTTCAGCAACAATAACAATTACATAAACTAATTTCAACAACAATTACTAAAAATTTCAACAAAAATAAAAAATAAAACTATTAAACTTTAAAATTAACAAGTAAAAATAATTTCAGATTTAATGAAACAATAACAACTAATGAGATTTATTAAGGGAAAAAACATAGTCAAAATAAAAAGAAAGGAATGGGGGCTGTTATGTTCTTCTTTGTGGTGGTTTGTCGCACGCAACTCCTGCTCTGCGTCGGTCGGCAGCAGTGTTTGAGAGTGAGGGAGAGAAGAAAAGAGAGGACAGTGGAGGGGAGGTGTCACGGTGTGAGGGATAGTGAGGGGAAGGGCGGACAGAGGAGGAGGGAGCGAGACAAGAGAGAGAAAGTAGATGAAATGAGAGAAAGAGGCGGGTCTCAAAGGTAAGTAGCGTTCCGTGTTTTTTTTAGGTTTTAACAGTTTTATTTATTTAGATAATTGCCCCCATATTCTTAAAAACTTATAAATAGGTCTAATTTTTTTTTACAAATACTCACAGAAAAATTCTGAAAAACTCGTGGGTGCGGCCTCCCCCATTCGGGATGGGGTAGGTCTGACCCTGGTCACTGGGTTTAGAAAATGTGTCCACGAACTGGGTCCCTGTATCAACACCCTTTACCAAAATGCCATCTTAATAAAACAGATTGTTACCTCACCTCTTCCCCATGCACATGTGTGCATAATTCCCTAAATACCCTCACGTCAATACCTTACACACCTCTTACACATTAAACCTACCCAATTTACCCCTTCACCATGTCCACCCTATAAATGCAAGAGTTGGGGCCATTTTAAAATGTAACTCAATTTAGTTTTCTAAAATTTTTGTGTGATAAATTTCTCTACAGCCCTCTTTAGAGAGAATTTTCATTTTTCGCAAATATCCCAATATAGAGGTGTGTAGTGAAATTTATCTCTAGAAAGAATTTAAACCCACCCATCTATAATGATTTTTTGCATTTTTAGCAATAATTTCATAATAGACTAATGTAGTTGAATTCATCCATTATTATCTAGGCTTTAGGTAGAAAATTGTAGAGAGTATTTTAGAGAGAGAAACACCATTTTAGTTTAGTTTTTTTTAGGGTAGAATTTATTTTATTTTACTTTTTTTTTAGATAGTGGGGGGAAAATAAATTGTTGCGAGGATTAATTTGAGTGAAATTTTGATGTAATTTTGTTTGGATCATTCAAATTGAGGGATGTTAATTTCAACTCATGGATTGAAGTTCAATTAAGCATCAAGAGATTGAGTTTGATTTTTCTTTTCTCTACTCTTTTATTATATATGCCTTTGATTATTTGTTCATCGTGTTTAATATCATATTAGGCTAGATACCCTTTCAAGGGGTGGGTGAACCCTTATTTGATTTTATTATAATTTAATTAGTTTGATTACTTGAAAATTCCCTTTTAATATTAATTTTGATCCCTCACCCTTAAATTTACGCCTCGAGAGAGGGTAAATGATTTTCGAAAGAAAATCAATATTCTAAGTTATAATACCCTCTTTAGATTCGAACTAGAGATAGTGGTTTCTTAAGTGTGATATTATTCCTTAAATTTCAACTCTAATTTCATTTTCTATGATTTATACAAATTTTAATTGATCGATCCTAATGGGTGATTAGTTAAAAAGAGTGTAGATCTATTTTATAGAGTTGTGGGAGGGGGTTAAAATTAATTTTCTAAAAGATTACCATTAAAATTACATTTGCAAAGAGAGTTGATTTGTAATGTTGATATTAATTTGGGAGAATTCAAATAATTAAATTAATTAATTAGAATATCTAGAATTTGTGGTGTAGTCTCACTCCTTGATTGCCCTCACATTTATTTACCTCACGTTATCTCTTATTTTTGTGTTAGACTTTATTTTTCATTTTAGTCACTTTTTAGTTTGTAATTTGATCTTCCATTTAGTATAGTGTTATATCACCTCACCTCACCCAATTGTTTTAATATTGAAAAAGCTAAAAAATATATAGAAAAGAAAAATTCCTAAAAGGAAATAAAAATTGAATTACAATTGAGTTTGTCTCTATCTTACCCCCTTGATGTGGATTGATACCCTTACTTACCTCTACACTTGAGTTGATAAATTTTGTAGCTAATTAAGGTTTTGATTAACTTGGCTTTCAACAACGACACATAAAAAAACAAAGTTATCAAAGGGCGCCGTTGCCGAGAATAGGGGATCGGGTTAGGGGTTGATGGAGGGTTGGACGACAGGTCCGGTGGTTGAGTTTCGGTAGGGGTTGTTTGGCATAAGGGTCGCCGCAAGGTTCGGGTTTGGTGGCGGTGGTTTGAGTGCGCCCGGGTTTCGATTTCGTGGGTTGGGGCTCCGAGTTTGCATTTTTCGAGTTTGGGAAGGTTTTGAGGTGGGTAGCTGAATGGAAGTATAAGTGGGTTTATGGGTGGATAGTTGATGGGTGTTGGAAATGTGTGGTAATGGAGGTGAGAGAGAGAGAGAGAGAGAGAGAGAGAGAGAGAGAGGAGTCTGGGGAAGAAGATGGTTTTGTGTTTAGGTACGTGAAGGTGTAGGAAAATAGGGTTTATGTGTTGTGTGTGTATTAGGTGTAGGTTTGTTGGGTGTGAGGGGTTGTGTGTGTGTTTAACTGATGACCCCTGAAACTATAAATAAAATAAAACAAAATAAAAATTTAACTAAACTAAAAAAATAAAAATAAAATGAACTAAAAATAAAATTATCACTACAAAATACACTATACAAACTCTAAAAACAACTAAACACGACTAAAATAAAAAATAAAAAATAAAAAATAAAAAATAAAAAAGTGAAATAATAATAATTTAACTAAAAATAAGAAAATATAAAAACTAATACACGACGCGCTAAAAATATAAAAAACCTAAAAATATATACATGACTCAATCAAATAAAATAATAAAATAAACCCTAAAAATAAAATGACACAAATAAAATAAAATGGGACAAACTAAACACACACGGTTGGGGACAGGTTTAGGTAGGTTTAGGGTAGGCTAGGGTACAGGACAAGGTCTAATTAGCTCCATAATTCGCACAATTGTCATAAAATACGCGTTTGAACACCGCAACATGTATTCGACCTACAAAATAGACAATAAAGAGCATAAGACCGAAGTTGCTGAGAATTAGCAACTAAAATACGTTTATTCGGGGTATAAAATGTACACTTTTGGGTGCTTATCGCCAGTCATGAGTTGGCCAGGTATGAAGTCAATTACAAAGCCTTGGAGAGAGTATGCGTCGCCCTTGTCTGGGTCACTCAAAAATTATGGCACTACATGCTCACTTTCCCCATCAGACTTGTGTACTGAATGGATTCTAATAAATACCTGCTTGAAAAACCTACCTTGTCTAGAAGAATGACCTAATGGTTTATGTTTCTATCTAAATTCGATGCTGCATATGTCACGTAGAAAGCTATGAAAGAAAGATCCATCTCTAACTACCTTGCTGACTACTCCATGGAAGAAGCCAACATTTCGATCTTCGAGTTCCTGGATGAAAATATCATTTGAATAGATCAAGAAGACCTCTGCTGGAAAATGTTCTTTGATGGCGTTGATAACAAAAAAAATACGACATTAGGACACTCTGAATCGCCCCAAATGACTCTCCTACTCCCATTGCCAATAAGCTAGATTTTCCCTGCACCAATAATATTACCGAATATGAAGCAAGCATTGTAGGCCTGAAAATCGCTCTCAAGAAAGGTATCTAACGCCTAGATGTCTATGAGGAATCTACCCTTATCTCGTCCAGGTCCTTAGAAGATGCAAAGTCAAAGACGAAAATCCCTTACCCTTCCACACCCACTAAGAAGAGCTGGTCTCCCAGTTCCGAGATATCACCTTCCACTACTTGCCTCAGGTAAGGAACATCTTGGATGATGCCCATGCTACCTCAACCTCCATGTTCGGCATGCCCGAGGAAATAATGATAGCCCTTTTCCTAGTCCAAAAACAAGCTAAACCAACCCACTTATAATACATTGAACTTATCATAAACGAGGACTCCAATATGATTGAGTGTTGGTACTACGACATTTGGCATCTCCTCAAGCATGGTAGGTATCCTCAAGATGCCAACAAGAAAGATCGAATGACCCATCTCTACAAAATGGATGCCTAGTACATTATCTGCAATAAAGTGTTATTTAAGAGAAACTTCGATGGAACCCACTTACACTGCATCGCAAGGATTGAAATTGAAGAAATAATGCAGAAAATCCACATAAGGGAATGCATACCCCACATGAATGGACAAATGCTCACCAAGAAGATTATTTGACAGGGTTACTATTGGAGTACCATGGTTCAGGATTGCACTGCATATATCCGAAGATGCATTACATGATAATAGTTTTCTAATCTACAGCACTTTCCTTTGCAGGAATTATATAACATGGCCTCTCCCTAGCCGTTGTCCACATGGGTCATCGATATCATAAGAAAATTCACACACAAAGCCTTCAATGGGAAAGAGTTCATCCTTTTTACCATTAATTACTTCACCAAATGGGTTGAAGTTGAGTCATACGCAGTTCTGAAAACCAAAAAGGTATCTAAATTCATTCAAAAGAACATCATCTACTGATATGGGGTTCCACATGAGCTAGTGTTAGACAATGGGTTACATTTTGAGGCAGAAGTTACATAATTGGCTCGACGAGTATGGGATTCAGAGACACAAGTATTCTCCCTACTAACCACAAATCAACGGTGCAATTGAAGTTACTAATAAGAACCTCAAAGCAATCATACGTAAGATGACTAAGAGTTGTTGAGATTGGGCCAATCGAATACCTTACGCCCTCTGGAGCTATCGAACTTCAATCCGAGAATCTATTGGGTCTACCCCTTACTCTATGGTATACGACATGGAAGCAGTCCTACCCGTTGAACTAAAACTACCTTCATTACGCGTCATGCTTGAGAGCAAAGTCAACAAAGAAGACTGGCATCAGAGCCATTTTGATGAGTTGTCGCTCTTAGATAAAAGGAGGCTAAATGATCTATATCATATACAAGGACACCATCACTGGATAGCACCATCATTCAACAAGAGAGTCAAGGAACATGGTGTCCGAGAAGGGGACTTTTCCCTTAAAGAAATCATAGAACCCGTCTGGGACCCCAGAGGGAAATTCAAACCAAACTGGAGTGGCCCCAACATCGTGAAGAAGATCCTATCCAGTGGCACTTCTATGCTCACTGACCTTGACGGAAAAAAGATGGCGCATCTAGTCAACCTAGACCGTCTCAAGAAATTCTACCCCTAGTCCGAAATCTCGGTGTTCTACGACTCCTCTCATCCCCCTTTTATTTCAAAAAAATTCTCCATTTTCCTCTACTCAGAACTACATGGGGCCTGATCCTCTAAAATCATTTTATTTTTAAAAATAAAATTTCAAAAGTTTTCAAAGAACCCAAAGGTACGTATGCACCTCATACGCTTTACATGAGCATGGTCCCCTTTTTTCACAAAATGTTATTCTTTGGTTTCCTCCGAGGATGACAGTTTATCTTATCATTTACATGAATAAAAGGATTATGTAGGCCTTAGCGATTGGTATAGATAATTCAAAAGCAAAACTCATTAAGAGGTAGAACAATAAAATTAAAATACTTTTTATTTTATAAATGGGAAAATTTGGTACGATTACATGAAATATCAGTGTGGGGAGTTAAAAAACTACCCCCGCTAACCAATTGTCGTAAAAAAAATCAAACCAAACTACCCCTATAAACAAAATTAACCAAACCTACCCAAATTTGTTCCCAACAATCAAAAATAACAAAACACATAACCATTACAAAAGCTTCACAAATAAACACCAGCTTCATAAAAGACCCTATCCGTAGCATCCAAAAGACCTTACCTCATCATCATCTATTCCTTGAGGCCCCCAAACTTCCCCTGCTTGGAGGGTATGCTAAAGACGCTCCATAGAACAATAATCCCATACCATCCTAGAGAAAACCACTACACCCCCTTCCATAGTGTCAAACATGACAAACTATCTCTGCTTAGTCTCCTCTGCTACTACCCTCTTCCACAACCTGAGAAGGACAGTTTGATGGCTAATGATTCTCCCACAGAGAGCCCATTCGTATGCGCAAGTCTTAAGTCAAATCCTCTAAAAGAAAAAAATCCAGGGTACGAGAAGGCATAATTTTTCTCCCAACTGACTTGACATAGGAGCATCCAGGGGAAATAGAATGAGATTTGTTGAAGGGAAACTAATCGAACGTACCGGTATTCCCCCAGTTCCAGAATAGGCTGCAACTCCCCCCACCAGGGAACCAACCAGTGTAGACATAGAGCTCCGTGCTCCATAAACCAGTTTACCTAGTTCTCAATGGATGGGCCAAATTTGATGAAATAACGAGTGAAGAAATTCGTCACAATTGCAAAGGGATATTCAGGGGACCACTAAATGAAATCTCTCAGACAACCACATGAATAGCATAACTAGGCTTCCTCTCAGAAAATTAGAATGTCCATATTGCCAAGCATCTAGATCATTTAGGGTCTTTACCTGTATCACCTCCATAGAATTGCAATGACACGACATCCATGCTATAATGGTATCTTGTTGAGGGTCCACCATCAGGTCCTCGATCATGGATAGTAGCTTTGAAGTTAAGCAAAGGGTAACAAATCCATCATGGCCCGCATCATTAAAATCCCGCAGATGCACAAAATACAGTACAGTTGGAGGGAGGTAATCCCCGCAGTAACCAATAGCCAAACCTCCGAAGGAGAAATATGGGGAAGTACTGCTAACAGCTCCCAGGGAGACCAAGAGAATTCAGGCATGGCCGCCGCCACACTGAAATTTACCCCCAACATAGTTAAAAACTCCTCATAGGTCAGGTAGACTACATCCAAGCCGAAGAAAAAAACATGATCCTCGAGGTACCAAAATTGTGTTGTCGCCGCTAGCATGTTCTAGTCAATGGGTCGGTTATGCCACAAAGAGACCCATCGCAAATTAAAAGCGTCATTTTCTACATTATACAAACACGTAGCCTCTAAATTCTTGAGATATCAAGAAAATTCTGCACCATGGGAAGGGCCATTTGAAAAGTATGGAGAAAGAAAGATATATGAATCAAGAAAAAGAAAGGAAGGATCAGTGAAAAATAACACCACTTTACCCCCTTTTTATACTTGAAAACTTTGGCTAAAAATAAGAAGTCTGCAAATCTGAATGAAAGACCTACCCCACCAAAAGAATCTAAGCTATAAGAAAGTGAAATCATAGCCTTAGAGTGATTTGACATGGACCATATGCTGATAGGCGGGACAAGGAATATGTCGATCGACAAGCCCTTATTTTAAGAAAATTATATATTTTCTTTTTTGACAAATTCAAAATACCTTAAAAATAAATCTTTATTGCAAAAAAAATTCCTTCCTGCATTATCCATTTTTACCCATCGTATCTAAAAAATATATCTTTTTCTCGAGTTATTTAAACTCTCTCTTTGCAAAAAAATAAAATAAAATAACTCATCATTTTTACGAACTCAGTAACAAAGTAAATAATGCATGTAGAGTAAGTCACTTAGACAAAGATAAAATAAAATCGAATTCATATATATTGAAATTAACATCTTCTTTTCAGGAAAATAGAAGAAAGTAAAAACAACGGGACTCAACCAAAAACCCCAAACTCTCTATATCTCTCTCTAGGATCCCCCGTCCCTATGACGAACATGCTTCCCCTAGGGGCAAGCTGAGGAGACTCCACTTCCTGATCTAATTACCTACTTGTAAGTAGAAAACGACACTAGTCAAGAAGGAATTGGAATCGAATCCCGAATATGATTCGTCGCAAAAGCCACCCAGTCTTGGATGTCCCTTAACCAAGTAGTAGATACTCGGGCATGCTGTAAGAAAAATAAAAAGGGAAAATCTGTTAGTCTAACGCAAAAAGACGACATTATAAAGACAAAAGACAAAGAATGAAAAGATATACCTCTAGATGAAAGACGTCCTCCATCAGGCACAACATTGTCGGGTCTATCACATTAGGATGATGCTACATACTCAACGATCCCCTCTAGTCAGTTGGATATTGTAGGAAGGAGGACAAATTTGGAGAAATAGAACCTTCGTCATCATTGTCACCGCTGACGAAAACGTACCACCATTGGCAGACCCCAAGGACTAACTCATACCCCTGCCCAAAGCTAAAGGAGGCGGAGGCATTTTCATAACATCATAAATATAGGAGAGCATAAGCTTGCTCATCGCGAAGTCAAGGAAGTCGTAAGTCACCATCGTGACAGTATAAAATGAGTAAGGTTGTCCAATCATCGCCCCCACCTTGGCCTCATTTGACATCTCTCATACATGCCTCATATATCTCAGGGGCATCATCGGTGGGACCCCCACCTTGGCCTCCATGATATGTCAGACTACTCTCTCTCCCATATACCAAGAATAGCCGAACTCATGTGCCAGCAACCGGTGCATCAGCGCATTTATCCCAATCACCCTTGTGTTCTAGATAGCCATCCCCCGGGGTTAGAAAGTCACCTGCATTTTTCCAAAATAAAGTCAATACTTTCATAAAAAAGAAAATGCCAAATAAAAGGATTCAAAAGAGAAAAAAAAGAAACAACATGGTCTTTCGTCAGGACATTCAAGACCTGACGCATTACCGACAAGGATATAGACTGATTCGACTTCCGCCACCAGTACATCCAACATAAGTTCCCCACCAACTTATCATGAAAACCAATCAAGAAAGAATTGATCCCGATCACCTCGTAGGACCACGTATGTAGAAAAGGATAAGAGTCAGCAATCAAATGAAGAAAACAGCAAAATGCAAGAAAATACATAAAGAGAACTGAGAAAATTACCTCCAGAAGATACGCGACTGCAGTAAAAATTTGACGACAGCACTGTCTAAAAGCATCCAAAGAAGAATAATGGGTCACCAAAGTCAGGCTCCCCTAGTCATAAATAGGGATATTCGAAAATACCCTCAAATATGGTAAAAACCAAAAATGGACGACGGTGTCACTCAACTCCACTAAGAAACCACCAATAGTAAAAGAATAAATAAGCGGTCCATCTGCCTCACCTGTAGTCCATCGGTATCGTCGATCCTCCAACTTGGTAAAACCTCCTGAATAAGAGAAATATGGATTGAGTCCCCCGAGACTATCTACCTCACATCGCCTGGAGCCGCATCAACCGCCACTGGTGTCACCCTCAAAGACCAGTCCACCTCTATCTGTGTACTCTAGCAATTGACCCCCTCCAGATTTTGAAAATCAATGGGAGTCACCGTCATCTCCCCGAATCCCAAGTGTATGATGTGGGTAGTGTCCCACCACCTCTCTCCTAGCACAAACAAAACAACCGTAGAGCGCAGCATATCATCCAAAGCAAATGTCAAATGACCAAAACTCGCAGAGGAGATTATCCAATGAACCACCGTAGGGAGGTGATCCCCCACATCCCTGAATCCCATTATTTTCTCAAGAATGAAAGATCTTAGCAGCTATGTCAGTCTACCAAAACAGATGAGAAACCCTTTGCCAAAATTCAATGAAACAAGAAAATACAAAGAAGAAAAAGGATGTTAAAAATCATGTGGTACTTATATGGCCATTAGGGTTCCTCACCCTAGATGAATGGTGGTGTGAAGACTCATGAAGAAGAGTGCGATCATCATCAATAAGCTCAAAAAGGTCAAAAGCGTTCTCATTACCCAAAGCCAGGTGCACACTAGCCCGCCACTCCAGATTCGCCCAATCGTCAATGCCCAACCACGCCATGTGAGTCTCGCTACTTAAGAAATACTCCATTTTCTAGTCTCAAACGAGAAAATAATGCAGGCGAATATTGCAGAAGAGAGAAGAAGAAGATAGGAAAGATAATACTGTGAAAATTGATGAGAATTCGTCCCTTTTTATCGGAGGCTAAGGGGAATTCTGATCGGTACCTCCCTATTCCCCTTCCCAAGCCAATCCAAAAGACTGCACCACTATTGATTGGAAATCCCTTCCACCCTCTGATCGGCAATACCCCTGAAATTTCATACAAAAAAATCCTAGAAAATGCCAAAAAAATCCAAAAAATTCCCTAAAAATTCCTAAAATTGCCTAATGAATATTGGAACAGTTCTCCACCAAGAAAACCATTTTTCAATCTTCCAAATCCCCAAGAGAATTAATACCACATTTTATCCCCAGCTTGAACCTTAAAAATCAGTGCACCTGCATCCCAAAAGCCCACTAAAACTCCCCAGAAGAATCCCAAAAACCTCATCCTTAGCAGAAATCAAATGTTTATTCATCATAGCTACATAATATCCTACCCGTTTCCTTGATAAGAATTCTCGAATTAAGATTTTTTCTCAAAAAAATCCCAATTTCCCCAAATATAGATAGAAGACCCAACCGAACATCTCTCCCCAACGACGTCTCCAAGAAACACATTCCCTAGAAGGAATTCCAAAATCTCAAGTCATCAACACATTCCCCAGTGGAATCCCAAAGCTCAAGTCATCAACTGTTTCCCTAGAGGAATTTTCAGACTAATAATTGTAGCTCCCCTAGCAAAGCTATCTCTTCTCAAAAAGACATAATCTCCAAACAAATGTTTCGTCCCTAGTAGAGTCTCAAAAAAGGAAGAATTCTTAAAAATCAAACCCCTGCATTACAACTTAAGGTCCTCATAATCAACCTCGTCCCCCTCAAAATTGGTCACCTCTACTTAAGGTCCTCAAAATTGACCTCGACCCTCAGAATTGGTCACCCCCACATAAAGTCCTCAGAATTGGTCACCCCCACTTAAGGTCCTCAAAATTGGCCTTGACCCTCCGAATTGGTTGCTCCTACTTAAGGTCCTCAGAATTGATCGTTCCTAAATAAGGTCCTCAGAATTAACCTCGACCCTCAGAATTAGTTGTTCCTACTTAAAGTCCTCAGAATTGAGCTCATCCCTCATAATTGGTAGCCACAACTTTAGGTCCTCATAATGGGCCTCGGTCGACAAAATCAATCATCCGCATCATTACCTTAGGCCCTCATAATCGACCGCAACCTATGAAATAGTCATACTCATCCCTTTAGTCCACAGAATTGACCTCTTTCCCAAAACATCATGTGGTGTATATTCGACGGATTTCACTTGTTTTAAGCTCACCAATCGAGGGAATATCTAGAAACCACATTCTAAGACCCCCCCGTCTCTCCTTAGGTCCCTAGCACCTCCCTAAACACTACAAATCATAAGTCATACCCCGAGTACTGAACTAGAGCCCAACAGGTGCTTTCGGGCACCTTTTGACTCTCGTAAACTTCATCATTAGAGAAAAATCTCAATGAAACTTCGAAGGGCTCTAAATACCCTTTCCAACAGTCTGTCCCGTGCAAAAATCGACATAATGGTTCAAACGAATGGACCATTTTACTATCAAAAATCGAACTAGTGTCCACCAAGCGCTCCCAAACAGCAATTTGACCCAAATAAACTTCACCGTCAGAGATAAAGCTCATTGAATCTTTGCATGGCACTGAATACCCTTTCCAATGGTCCACCCCATTAACAAAACGGCATAACAATTTGGACGAACGATCCGTTTTTCTTTGAAAACTAATTTGGAGACCACCGGGCACTCCTGGGCTTCGTTCGACCAAAGTCAACTCCTTAGCTCAAATGAGACTAAATGAATCTTTTAAGGGCACTGAATACCCTTTACAATGATTCAATCCGTGCACAAATTAACCTTACTCTACAGACAAATGACTCGTTTTACTCCGAAAGGTCACCGGGCGCTTTCGGGTTCCATTTGACAAAAGTCAACTCTCTGAATTGAGATCTTTGTAACATCGAATTACCTCACATAACCTTTACAACGGTCTTCCCCATGCATAATTCGGACTTACAATTTCGATGAACGATCCATCATAATCTGACGATCTTTTTTCTAAATGATCGACGAGCGCTTTCGAGCCCCATTTTACCAAAAGTTAACTCCCAGACCCATGAAAGGCCCCAAAAACTCTCAAATGTCTCTGAATTTTCATTATAATTTATGACCCATGCATGATTTGGACTTACAGATTGTATTTTACGATCATTTTTCCAAACAATCTGCACAAGACTGCCAATTAGTAGGTCCATTTCCTTGTTTATCAGCAGTGTGTCTAGGGTTAACTATCGATAGGTAGGATAAGGACAATATCGGTTGACGGTTACCCTAACCTATATAAGGAGAGTATGAGCTCACTTTGAGAGGCACCTCACAACCATCAATTTCAGTGATCTCAACAACATTTTTATGCAATCAGCGAAGTTTCTTTATGTGAAATTCTTCTCCAAGTTTCATTCCCATCACTTTCATACACAATTTAGTAAAAATCTCCTTCTCCCTCGTCATACATTCATCCCAACTTTCAAGGAAGCTCATCACGGATCAAGTTCAAGCTTCAAGTCTCCAAAGAAGGTCCAAACATACTTCTCTCTCTTTAAAATCCTTTTATTTAGCTATATAAATTCTTACTTTAGCTTTTGGCTTTAGATCGTACACAATAAATATCTCATTATTTATTAGTTATATTGCACATAATTTATTTTCAATTAAAAAACCAAAACAAAGTAAAAAGAGGGTTACACCTATAAATTCCGATTGGATTCTTCATCACATTTTCTCAAAACTAAAAATATATTTTCTACACACACACATACATATAACAAACTCCCGTTTGAATCTATGGGATAAACACCGCCCTTGTGCCGCATACGAACTACATGGACTTTGATGCCTTTATAGGCTACATAGGTGTATCGGTCTAAAACCCGAGACTCAAGTCCTATTTCATATTTTCATATTTTTACTCTTTTTTCTGCATATTATTCATATTCATATACATATATATATCATACTTGTGATTCATACTCACGTCATATCTAGCACATATTATAGTTTCATCATAACGATCAATATCTCGATAAGCGCACACATCATATTTTTTAATTATTATTTTGGGAACATTCTTAAGGACGACCTCACTCCATCTTTTCCATGATGCGGGTCGAGCAATTCCGATATCCACTTACATATACATGCACACACACTTCATGGAGAAATTAAGAAAAATAGTAACATAAGTCCATGAGAGACCGAAAGGGCGAGATGGGTGCCTAATACCTTCCCATTCCGTAACTTTCAACTATTTGTTTTGCAAGCATTAGTTTGTCTTTGATGCCTCTCTCTCGAGGAGACGACATGTTATTTTCCTGTTTTGTGCAAAATAGGCTGGCCACTCTATCTCTTTACATCACCCCAAAATCGACGACGACTAAAGGACCCCCTGATGTAGCGATGGTCAGAGGACCTTTATCTCTCTCTCTTCTCCCCCAAAATCACTCGAGGAGAGGGAAGATCTCGGTATGGCCACAATATGCATGAGTGATCCTTGAAGGCATTAGAGCTAGACCTTTGTTACCTGATTTACTTATGTGATCCTCAAACTCTAAGACTATCTCAAATTTTTCGTAACACTTGACTTTGATTAATGTAATGTCATCTTGAATTTTAAATAGTTATTTTCATATGTTTAGAATCAAACATAACCATGGGGTCACTTGGGATCTTACACGCGCATGATATTAGGATTAAAGGGTGGGAAATTATAAAATATGTTAAAAAGCTAAAGGAGGATGCATAGTTCTGACCTATTACAATTTTCGTTATACTTTTAATCTCTTTAAACTTGCTATTAACATTGTGGATTTAACGTTTCAGGACCAAGGCCACTTGTTTCACAACCTTGATCGATAGTGTTATTGCCATTCATCCTTCTGTTACAGATCTACATTAGGATGTAGGTGTCACTGGCCAGCGTGCCAGATCTATCATTTCTTTTATTTTCTGTTATAGTGGAAAGAATTACAATTATTATTCGTACATTTTGAATAACATATAGTAGTTTTATTGGCATGTAGATTTGACACATTGGATGGAATCAGAGTACTGGGATATCTTTCTTTATGGATATTCAGTTTTGATTTATTTTATTTCTTTTCTTAAATGCTTAGAATGGTGATCATTTGTTTACAATCTTGTTCTTTTTTAGAATAGAACTAATAAATCGATTTTTAAATATTACAAGGTCACACTATTATTCTCTTGAGTATAACTTTCATGTACTTACAATTTAATTGTTCACTCTTTATATGGCTCTTCTCTATTTTCAGCTTAGTTATCATGTTTTTCTTTCTTTAAATTCCTTGAGAACTTGGTTCCATTATGGGCTTAGTTCTTTCCTTTGTCGCTTTTCGTGACAAAAAGGGGGGAAAATTTGTAGATGGGGGGTGTATAGTTATCAAATCATATCAGGTTTCTTAGAGTTATTTGTTTCTATATAATTTTTCAAAGGAATTGTATAATTGAGGGGGAGTTATGATATTCACATGTTCAAAATGCTATATTCACATGTTTATATTTATCATATTTTCTTATCATATTTCTTCACATTAGTATCTTAATGAGTTTTCTAGTTTGCTTATAAATTTTTCTTTTTTATGTTTTTTCTCAGAATTTGACAATGAGGAGATTGTAAGAGTGTAGTATACTCGATGTGCTCTATAGAATAGATTGTCTGAATTCCTTGACCAAAATATGCTTGAGTCGTTGTCCAAAAGGTCATAAAAAAGCTTCATTAATACGCCAGATTCACTCATTATCGAACCTCAAGTACATCACTTAGGAAATATATAAAACTTAGAAGAATTAAATTCACCTTTGTTAATCTATTTTTATAATTGGAAATAATTTTTAATTAACCTTGGTTTTGTAATTTTGTCAAATATACATGGAAATATACTTTTCGTATAAAAATATATTTTTATAAATAATTGCATATTTTTGTGTATTTAAAGTATACGTGTTCTTGTGTGGCACAAACATACTTTGAGTTTTCCTAAAAATCATTTTCAAATTTATTCTATGGCAAACTGGATAAAATTCCATGGACACTCGCACGACCTATCTCCCCACAGCGACGCTCCATCAATAAATTTCATCACTGTAGCTAGAATTTCTCACATGTACTTTTTTGTCTCGTGCAAAATTTTTGGACATCGAAAAGACTAGGTTCACTTCATGTTTGATCCAATGAGTATTTCCTTCGTTACCGTGACACTACAACGCGACGCGTCTGACAGTGGCAAAAGTAACTTTTACATAAGATCTTTCTTAAAGATATTCTTGGCACTATCACTTTTACAAAATGCTAAGTGCCATGATCTTAAGGCACCTAGCATTTGAGCCTTACACCCTTTTCAAAATCAAAAGGCTATAAGATAAATGTTGTTTACTCTTCCAAACCAAGAGTGAATGCTTTGAAAAAGTATTTTTTCTTATCAAAACATTTCATATATTTGATAGAAAATTTTTTCACTGCTCTTCTTTGAGTTCTTTTCAATATATTATCTCCAATAGAGGTATATTTACTCATCTTTTGTTAAAAAATCTATTTTCATTAGTTAGTAAATATTTTCTCTTCCTTGGCTTGAAAAACTCGTTTTAAGATTTAAAGCACCACATCTTTGAAACTCCCCAACACACATATCTATAGGTTTCCCTAAAAATTCTAGGCGCAGTATTTTTATTGCTAGAAGGTTCTTTCTAGGAACAAAAATAGATTCAACTATAAAGAAGAAAATGTTTTACAAAATATTTGAATGCCATTTTTTACGGACCAAAACTTATCGCAGTTGCACAACATTCTTCAATTGTTGGTGTTCTCTACAAAGAATGTGGTGGGAAAGAGTGTCTAGTATGTCATAACGTCGTGTGGTTGTAAGTATCAATCTTCTAGTTCTAAAACTCTACCATAGTTAATTTGTATTTCTTATCAAGCCGAGATTTTTTCTATTACTGGATTTTTTCCTCGTACATTCGGTCTTGTGCTTATTTTACTCTTTTCATATTTTTTTAGAATCATTATCTTAATTAAGAATGTAAAATTTGATATTCTAAAATATTTTGTTACATAGACTTTTGAATTGTTAAACCCTTTTGTAACAATAAATTAACAAAACCTTTTCTTGAATTAGGGGAATTAATTTTTATCAGGGTAACTATCATTGAGAGGAACACTCTCCGGCTAATCAAAATAAGCTCACAAGTATTTTTGAGATATCAAAAATATTTAAAATCACTCACAATTTTTTTTGGAAAATGTATGTTCAAGTTTTGAGAAGAAATATTGAAAATTCAAATGACTTCAGACAACAATAATAACAAGTATATATCAATAACACTCAAAGAATCTTGAACAACAACTCTAGTGAATATATGTTTTCTCTCTACAAAACACAAGCTTTCATAAAAAAAACATCTCTTTTGTTTGGAAAATAAGAATCAGACCTTAAGTATCCAATAGGACACATATGATCTTATCGAAACAAGCTTTATACGACTAGTATGCTTCTTCTGCACACAAAAAAAAAGCAAAAAAAAAAATCACAAAAAATATATTGATGAAAAAGTGTTTTGCACAATGTTCGAGGTTAAAAATGCTTAAAAGAGAAATCAAATTTAACATTGGTTATATACACAACTAGAGGAGGATCTTTTCACTCTAGTAAAACATTTCTTTAGTTTAGCTAACGAGGTAGCACCCACGATCAGAATTTTTACTCTTTGAGTTTACACATAGTCACGACTAGCGAAGTTCTACTTTGCTGCAACGAACCAAAATATGTTTTCAAAAGTTTTTAAAATTAAAATAAATTATTTGAAATACACAATATGACCTTTTCAAAGTATGTATGGAATATGTGTATGGAAAATCTTAAGAACATCCTTACACACCCACACATGCACTAGTTTAACACATTTTCCAATTTAAGAAAATATAATTTTAGTACTATTAAATCATGGGTGTTCTAAGGCATATAAGTTATTTACCTTTATCCTAAATCCTCATTCTAATTTTTCTTAGAATAAGGAAGCTCTCAGACGAAGATGAAGAAATCAGGTCTTCAAATTTTAAACTTGAAGCTTTTCGAAACAACCTAAACTACAAATCAAAATATTTTGGTAACGGAATAAGAAATTCTTGAATCTGAGGAACTTGAGCATATTGTTCTCTTAAGATCTCCTCCTTTGTCTATTCTATGAAAAAAAATCAATAAAAGATTACAAATAAATGAATTAAACCTAATACCTATGACACAACATTTCTTGGCAAAAGGAATAAAATGTAAAGAGACACTCAGATGAATCACAATAGAGTCCTCAACCGTTTAGTACTCTTGAAACTTGTCCCATATAAAGAACTAGAAAATACATCGAGATACCGATGCGTAAACAATTGACACGATAACATAAGTAATATTATGAATACAAGATATAACAATGTAAACCTGGTCCATCCAAAAACTAAAAAACATATACAAATTTTAGTTAATATATCTACAAGTTGCGGTATATACACTACATTCCCTATGTCATGTATCAATATTATATTTCCATATTAACTATGTCATAATATCACATAATGATACACCCTCTTGATTAAATCTTTTCCCCCTTTTTGTCATGGAATCGGCAAAGGGAAAAATGATATAATCAAGAAATATCATCATTAGGAATGTAATTAAACACTTCATAAATAAATGAACTAAAAAAGATAAACCAAAGTATTGGAGATAGGAGTTATTTTTAGTAGATATTGGTATGAGTTGACCCACTCTTTTATTCTTTTTTATACCTCCAAACTCCCTCCTTTTCTCTCTCATGTTAGGGTTTCTCTCTCTTGTAACAACCCTCACTTTCGAGAGCCTATTTTATATTTATTTACTATGTCTAGTAATTAATTGTAAAATGATGAATTGTGGAGTAAATATTACTTTAATATGAAAAAGGTTAATATTTACTAATTGTTGTATGATTACCTAGTGAATAGGTAAAAATATCCATGTGGTGATTTATGGTGTCAAAAGATATAAAATGACATTTTGGCTTAATATGAAACCGTAAGTAAAATGAGTTATAAAATTCCCAAATGAGAATTTGGAGGGTGGAGTTAGTCCCGGTAGGTACGAGACAGTCAAAATAAGTGCCATATTGCATTTTGGTATTTCGGGCACTTTTGACTGGTTATAGCGTAAATGTGTAGTTGCGATTTATTATATCGCGTATTAGTCATTAAAGTTGAGCTTTTTAGACTTAAGCCATGTTTAAGTCCCCCGTCCTATTGCTATTCTTCCATTACACACAATTGATCTTTAGAGAGAAAGAGAGAGGAAGAGAACTTTGGGAGAAATTGAGAGATTTGGAGATTCAAGCTTGGATCATTGCGTACACCAAATCAAATCTGCAATTGCATGATCAAGGCAAGTTACCTACTTGCTGTTATAAGATTTAAGGAGAATAATTAGTTCTGATAGTTATGAATCTGTTGTGTATAATCATTTTAGGGTTTTGTTAGATTAATTGGGTTTTAACCCTTGGAAATTGATTTGGATGATAATTATTGTAAATAATGGTAGTTGGGTGGATTTATGGAGTTTTAGTTCCATTAAATGATTCTGGTTTGGTTTATTTTGGGTTTAGGAAGAAAATTGGAGTTTAAAACTCCATAACCAAAACTAGGAATTCCTACAGAACCGATTTGATTCGGCCTGGCCGAATCGATTCACTGAGACACAGTTTGCAAGCCTGGGTCGTCCGAATCGGTTCGGCTAGTCCGAATTGATTCGGAAATTATGCAGAAAGTCATTTTTCCTGACCGAATCGATTCGGATAGTCCGAATCGATTCGCTTCTCTTAACCCAAATCGATTCGGCTAGGCCGAATCGATTCGGAAACCCTGTATTTTTCCTTTTTTTTTGTTTTCCTTTTCTAATTTTAACTAAATTTTTAGGATTAAGTCCTAGGAACCTTCTTGAAAGAAGTAAACTTAGAGTCCTAGAGTTGTAGTTGAGTTTGGTCGCCACCCTAGACTAGAATGGGGTCATCTGGGGGTTATTCTGAGGAGGTTTAAAGCGATGTTAAGGCATTACTTATTTTAATTTAAACTTTTTGAAGTTTGGAAGTTAAATGCCCATGTTTGGACACTTAGGGGCTTATCAAAATTATCTAAACTTTGGGAATTGTAGGATCATAATGTCTATTTGGAGACTAAACCGGAACTTGTGATTTGAGGAATATCAATGTCAATATTCGATGGGAATTAGGTTCGCATAAAATGAACCCAAATGGTTTAAAGATGATAGTTTCCACTAAAGTGAACCCAAATGTTGTTTAATGATGTTAGGTTCGAATGAAATGAACCAAACTATTTAATAATGATAGGTTCGAATAAAATGAACCAAACATATGGATAATGGAAATGAAATTTGGGAAATTGGTAATGAATATTGAATATGAAAATGAGATTTAAAAATGGTAAATGTTAATTTACTAATACACACCTCTCTAAATACTATCATAAGGTAAGTCTGCGCGCGAGGTGATGCCCCCTGAAAAATTAACACAGGGTGAATATAGTCCTAGGCCATATGAGCGATGTTTTGTATATATGTATTTTCTGCGATGGGTAGGAGATTCTGGGTGTGGTCTTGACTACCCCGTAGGCATATGGCCGCAACCCCACGTTGCGTTATGATCCCGGGTTGTCTTATATGTGATAGGCTCTGGAAGATGATAGTTATTTAGGGGCACGCCTAGTGGGGAAACTCGGAGGGGCGGTCTTAGAATCGTTATATGTATAAGAATATAACTTTTCTGCATCAAGTGGTACTTGATGGATATATATATATATATATATATATATATATATATATATATATATATATATATATATATATATATGGGACAATGGTGTTATGAATAGTGTTATCTTATCTTATCTTATAAAAGGAATCAAAGGGCTTATAATTTGCCACGTCACTCAAAATAAATGGTCCAGATTATTCCCCCATTCTACCCTTACTCTCCTTTGTCGAAACCCTAGCCGCCTCTCATTCCCTCCCTCTCACTTTTGTTCTCTCTCTCTCTCTCTCTCTCGGTTGTGCTGAGAACCCCCCCCCCCCCCCAATCCATGCCCCTCCCCCTCCGTCGCAGCCTCCCCCTTGCCGCCGCCTCTAGGTGACCTTTCCCCCCACACGATTTGTTTATTTCCTTAGGGTTTTTTCACATAGGGGTTTTGTTACTATAAACTGATTGTTAGATCTGATGTCAAGTGGTTGTATTGGTTTATATTCGGGTCTCTTACACACTGATTATTACATATGTTATTAATGGTTATATTCGGGTCTATAGAGGTTTGCTTTTTTTTTTTTATCTTCAGATCTGATACTTTTTTGTGTTTTTTTAACTGTACTAGATAATTTTCTGTTGATTTCTTATGATTGTTTAATTTGTTGTTGAATAGGGGTTGGGGTGGTACGATTTTGTTGTAAAGGAGTTGTTTGGTGCGATTCACACACATATTAAACTCATCAGTAACAGGTACTATGCCTTGCTATATTATGTGTTGTTTTGAAGGTTTTGTTTTGGATTTTGCTTTGTAGTCGAAACCCTAGCCGCCTCTCATTCCCTCCCTCTCACTTTTGTTCTCTCTCTCTCTCTCTCTCTCTCTCTCTCTCTCGGTTGTGCTGAGAACCCCCCCCCCCCCCAATCCATGCCCCCCCCCCCTCCGTCGTAGCCTCCCCCTTGCCGCCGCCTCTAGGTAACCTTTCCCCCCACACGATTTGTTTATTTCCTTAGGGTTTTTTCACATAGGGGTTTTGTTACTATAAACTGATTGTTAGATCTGATGTCAAGTGGTTGTATTGGTTTATATTCGGGTCTCTTACACACTGATTATTACATATGTTATTAATGGTTATATTCGGGTCTATAGAGGTTTGCTTTTTTTTTTTTATCTTCAGATCTGATACTTTTTTGGGTTTTTTTAACTGTATTAGATAATTTTCTGTTGATTTCTTATGATTGTTTAATTTGTTGTTGAATAGGGGTTGGGGTGGTGCGATTTTGTTGTAAAGGAGTTGTTTGGTGCGATTCACACACATATTAAACTCATCAGTAACAGGTACTATGCCTTGCTATATTATGTGTTGTTTTGAAGGTTTTGTTTTGGATTTTGCTTTGTAGTAATAGGACTGATGTTTTTTAATTGTGTGCAAAATTCAAAAATCAGGGATTCCCTCCTATATTCGTGATGTATCTTTAGGGTGTTTTAAGTTGACATTATGATTGTTTTATGTCTCTATCTTTGGTTTTTGTTTTGTAGTAATAGGACTGAGGTTATTTAATTGTGTGCAAAATTCAAAAATCAGGGGATTCCCTCCTATATTCGTGATTTTTTTAGGGTTTTTTGAGTTCACATTATGATTGTTTTATGTCTCTATCTTTGGTTTGATGTGGGAACAAAATACAGGCCTGGAATATACTGTAATAACTTCTGATTGTGGATTTTTATTGTAATATGTTTACATAAGCTTCAGTTTGGTATGTTCTTAATATTTGGGTGCGGTTTTTTAATGGAATTTTGTCTAATGCGTTGGGTGAATTTTTTTTTATTTTACAGAATTTTGTCATATTCAATGATTAATTCTTATCTTAGTTCTTTGTGAAGTCCATTATGCCATAACTGGTATCTAGGAGAAGGTATGATACTCTGAATTTTTTTTTTTTTTTGAAGTCCATGATTGGTTGTCAAATGGTTTGTTCCCAAGATTCCTTTTTGTGTTACTTAGTTGTTCGGTAACATTAGGGGGGTGGTGCCATTGTTATTTTTAGGGCATGACTTTCGATTTCGATTTATTTGTAATCAAAATATAATGTAATCAGAATTTATATGTATTTTCAGGGCGTGTCATCCAGTTGGGAATCTTAGATCTCTGAGGTGAAACTATCTCTCTCTCTCTCTCTCTCTCTTTTCTGCCTTACCACCCTACAATTATATTGGTTAAACAACATGATCTTCCACCCTAATTTTTTGTTATTTGTATATTTCAATTTATGAAATTCTTTTCATTTTGTCAATCCAGTGCCAGCTATCTGTTCTTTCATCTATGCCAACTCAATGCCACCACCGAGTCATCTGCCATAGAGCAACTACACTTAATTATATGTTTAAACTCACCAGTTTTATTTTAGTTATAACATATATTCCTTAATTGTGTTCCTTAATAGCATAAGTTGTATTAATATAAATCAGTATGGTGTATGTTGGAGTTTCAAATGAATATAGATCTTTTTCTCTTGGTTTACAGAGCATTTGCTCTTGGTTTTTTAGGCACTTCTTTTTTTATTTTATGAGTATTGCATTCCTATTAATTCCTATTTTCTTTATGAGTATTGCATTCCTATTAATTCCACATTCTATACTTTTTTTATACTTTATTTTTTGACATGCCTGGACAAAAAGTGTAGACTACAGATTGCAGATTGTTCCACATTCAATCCCATGGACAAAGATTACAGCTCTTGGAGGAGGACCTTGGGTCTTGGATTACCTGCTGCTATGGGAGCTGTCGTTGCTAGGCCGAATGACTTTGTTATGGATACGAGCACACAGGTAAGAGGTCATAGAAGCACCAGTGTTCCAAGTTGAGATAAATACCGGTGCTACCTGAGCGGCCACCGGACGAAAACGATTGCACATTTAAGAAGGCATGGATTGCAGCAGGTCTCCTCATTGTTCCATGAGGCAGCAGCCCTAAAAAAAGGCATTGATTGCAGCAGTGAAAGGTCCTTCAATAAAGAGCAGCAGTAGGTCTGCATTATTCCATACTATGCTTAGATAATGAAGGTTACTATGCTTATGTTTTCAATCGTCTACCTATCTTCAGGCTTTGGACAAAATTCATTTTGCGAGCTTGACAGACAAAAGTAAGCTTGATGGACAGCCAGAATTCTTCATCCACATTATTCCTGACAAGACCAACAACACCTCGACTATTGTTGATAGTGGTGTTGGCATGATAAAGGTTGGTAAGTTGTAATTCTCATCCATCATCATTGTATAGTACATATTATCTACTTAGACATGCTTATAAGAGTAATTGTGTTATCTAAATTTCAGATTTGGTCAACAATTTGGGTACCATTGCAAGGTTTGGTACTAAGGAGTTCATGGAAGCCCTTGCAGCTGGTGTTGATGTTAGCATGATTGGGCAGTTTTGTGTTGGTTTCTACTCAGCCTATTTGGTTTCCGAGAAGGTCATTGTCACCACAAAGCACAATGATGATGAGCAGTATGTATAGGAATCTCAAGCTGGTGGGTCATTCACCATCACAAGAGACACCTCTGGTGAGAGCCTTGGTAGGGGAACTAAAGAGGACCAACTTGAATACCTAGAAGCGTGTCATCTCAAGCATTTGATTAATAAGCACTCTTGAGTTCATTAGCTACACAGAGAAGGAAATTTATGATGATGATGATGATGATGGGGAGAATAAAGATGAGGAAGGGAAGGTAGAGGAAGTTGATGACGTAAAGGAGAACGAAGAGAAGAAAAATAAGAAGATCAAGGAAGTGTCCCATGAGTGGTCACTGGTGAATAAGAAAAATCCCATCTGGATGTGGAAGCTAGAGGAGATCACCAAGGAAGAGTATTCAAATCTCTACAAGAGCCTTACAAATGATTGGGAGGAGCATTTGGCTATGAATCACTTTTCTGTGAAGGACAACTTGAGTTCAAGGTTGTTCTTTTTGTACCAACGAGGGCACCTTTTGACCTCTTTGACATGAAGAAGAAGCACAACAACATTAAACTTTATGTCCTCCATGTCTTTATCATGGACAACTGTGAGATCATTCCTGAGTACTTGAGTTTCGTGAAGGACAACATTAAGCTCTTAACATTCCAAAGAGATGTTGTAACAAAACAAAATTCTCAAGGTCATTTGCAATAATATTTCTGATGTATTTTGTGAGTTTTAGGTATATTTTTTGGGCTTTTAGGTATTTTCACCAGGAGGAATTTCTGTCATGTAAGAAAATGGCAGCAAGTGGAGAACTTAGTAATGACATGGAAGCTGTTAAGTAGGGGATTGACTACATCATTAAAGATCACGTTGAACCCCCCCCCCCCATGTCATCATACTGGATAACTTAGTCACACTCGGTTTTGTGTTGGATTAACGAATGGCAATGAATGTTTAGCTGGTGGCGGCTTCGGTGAATTCATGTGTTAGTAAGGTTTATTTATTAATATTTTCAATATTTTTCTGCATTTTTGAATATATATTTTTGTAAAATTTTCCTTTTATTGTTGAAAAAAGTCGAAGGTACTTTAAATATTAAGCTGAACTGAGATACATATGTCATATGAAGCAAGTTGAAATTTTTATTTGGCCAATATTTTATGCATTTCACCCTATCAGCACCGCTAGAACCCATCTCAATGGGAAATATGAATTGTTTCATTTTAGAGTTTCATCGGTGTGGAGGGTACTGTTGCTTAGACCATCAGTTGCTTAGTCTGCCCAGTTATGGGTATTGTTGTCGAGTTGTGTGGGAGCAGATGCTTAGACTGCCCATCTTTTTTTGAAGATGATGTGGTAGCTAAGTTGATGTGTGACAATATTATAATAAATATTACAATTGACTAAATCGGATTATGGACAATGAAAAATTGGAAAATTATTATGCACTACAGATGGTTATTATAAGCCACAACTGTTATTCGGGACGATTATGCATTGCCTGTGACAAGTGAAGATGATGTGGTAGCTAAGTTGGTGTGTTCTTAACAGGTATGTGCACATCTATGTTTAACTGATAATGTATAAAATTCCATATTATTTTTTAGTCCATCTTGGTTATTGAATTCATTATTTGGTTTGGTTTTCTTTGGTGTGTATAAACTATAAGTTTATGAATCAATGGGAGGCTGATACATTCCCATAACTCAACGCCTCACTAACTAAACCCGTTGCTTTCACATCACTCAGACAACAACCAAACATGAGGTGTCGTTTACAGTCCTCTTTCTGAGGTAAATGACTTAGAGAGTTTTTTATTTTCATGATGTGATTAATTAAAGAATAATGAGTTATTGATTTAACTAATGGTTGATTCTGATTTAATCAATGTTTCCTAACTACCAATTCATGCATAAGTAATTTTATTTTAATAATTAATTGTCTCATATGATAACATATGCAATCAAGCAACCCAAACAAAATTTCAAAAACAAAATTTGTTTTGCAATTACGTAGTTCGAAAATTTTCATCGTTTTATGATTACGTACTTTGGAAATTTTTGTCGTGCCTCCATCAACCCATGTGTAACAACACACCACCATCCCCGCCGCACTTAGAACGTTGGGAGACAACGATTTGTACAACCATCTATTTTTTGAATAACTATAAAGAGTGTCGAGTCTCACACCACACCAGTGCTCAAGAATGATGTCATTTCATAGAGGCGATGAAATTGGTCAATGGTTTGTGTTTGTTTTTAATCAAAGTTTAAATGCTATAACTCATCATAAGATGTTTTATTGACTTTTTTCCATTATTCACATTTGAGTTCCAAACATTGCGTTCAATGGTCTAATCAAATTTTCAAATATTGCAGGTTCACAGTCTAATCCAGGAGCATAATGCAGTGCTTCTTCGATTGATAAATGAAACCACTGAAGCTACTCCAGGGTGAGTAATTTATTGTGTGCATCTTAAATAGTGTATAATAAGGTATTTCCTTGAATTAAAACATTGTTTCATTTTAAGCTTGCGTGATTGCAGACACCACAACCACCACATCATGGCAATGCCGGGTAGAAATGTGAGATGTCGACTATGCCGATATTATGAGTGCTTGGAGTTTCCTTGGACTTAGGCCCATAACTTATAACCCCACTTTTCATAGGACCATTTTCAACAAGCAGTTAATGGATTTAATCTTTTGAACTATTATTTTTGTGAATTATTTTTGGGCTCTTTGAATATTGTTGGAAGTGTTGTTGTCCCTTAAAAAGGGTGGACAGTACAATAAACAAAGGATATTAAGTCCATTTTTTTTAAATTAACATTTTATTATTAAAGATACAATGTGAATTGGGTTGATTAATATTGTATATTTTATGAATTTCATTCAATTGAGATGCTTAAATTTGTACTTGATGTCTATGATGTTTATGCAAGGTCTAAGATACACTATTACTATCTGTATTGTGGACTATTTTTTTTCTTAACATGGTGGATAGTCCTTTAAATAAAGGAAATTTTGTCCAAATTTTCTGAATTGTTTTCATGTGTTAAATTAACGCAAATTGTTTACACATTCAATACATTAGATTGCACTATGTTTTGTTGGGGAACGAAATTTTCACCATTTTGCAATTGTTTACATTGATTTTTTTTCCCTTTTTGTGATTACCCACTTTGAAGCCTTTTGCTTTTTTGTGATTACGTATTTTGGAAAATTTCGTTGTGCCTTCAGGCACGGGCATATACTAGTATATATATATGCCATAAAGAGCATGGATACGTGCCATAAAGTGCATGTGAATAAGGTATGTGCCATAAAGAGCACTTGATATTACTGGTGTTCCTATTAAGGAATGGAAAGATGAAATGGTAAGATAATTAACTATGAACCTTAATAACTGGTTTTTATTCCTATTAAGGAATATAAAAGATAATGGAAATTTAATAAATGAGGAAAGGCTTTAAATTTAAGTTATTTAATTTTCTTTCTTTTATGTAAATGCCATATTATCATCCTTATCATTCATGGATAACTATTCAATTCTATCATGTTTTTTATATCTTCTGGTGATCATATAGAACCCGTCCCTGACCGGTTTACTTTCCTTATTTCATATATGATTGTATCCGCTCAGGTGCTTCCCCGCAAGGACGCCCGTCTTGATGTTCCCATTCCTTTGATTTTGACGAGCTGTAAGATTTTACGGGTTATTACAAGATATTGTATTAGACGCTTTCATCTTCGTGTTCTAGATATGATCGGTGTATTACATAAGATATTTAAATTGTTGTACTTCGTTGTATGTTGCTGTGGACCGACAGACTATTCGGTCTTTTTGTATACATTCGTCTTAGTTGTATTATATATATTCCTGTGGAATTCCACTTGCTTATCAGACGGGGTTATTTTAATTTAAATTTCTTAACTGCATTTTAAATTTCTAAACTTTTCGGCAACTCGTTTTCTGATTTATTGGGTGGTTTCCCGTATACTTAGTTTATATTTTGTGATGTTGATGATGATATCCATCCATGATTCCTGTTACATTTGAGTATCGGGATGGCCACCCCTTATCTCAGATCGCGGGTTGTCGCAGATGGTATTAGAGCCTCAGGTTCTAGAGTCTTTAGGATCTATGCGAACTTGTCACATTCTACCGTAGCATTATTTGATATAGATCCTAATGTTAGGACTGCTTTGCTTCTTATGTTTACGATCTTCTGCAAAATAGATTGTTTTATATAGCATTCTAACTAACGTTTCTTCATCTCAAATGTCGCCTAAGAGAGGTCACCCAGCGAGACGTAATAGGGTTGTAAAAGAGGAGGTAGGTCCTCCACCTCCGCCACAAGGGACCATTAATGTTGTGGATGTAGCAAACATAATGGCTCAAGCAGTTAACGCCGCCATGACCATAGTGGTCCAAAAATTGCCGCAGGCTCAATAATGGATTCACTATGTCCAAGCTCCTACGGGACTTACTCCGTGGGAAAGGGTCAGATAATCCTTTCTAAAGGGCAATCCCCTGGAATTCTAAGGAGGTGCTGATGTTATTAAAGCCAATCAATGGAAGAAAGACATGCAACGCCACCTTCGAATGATAGAGCGTAGCGAGGAGAAAAAACAAATCCTTGCCACTTTTAAGCTTGTTGGATCTGCGTTACACTGGTGGGGGATGATGACCACACCAGAGCAGAGAGATACAATGTTGATTTCTGAATTCTGGGTTTTGTTCGATCAAAAATATTTTCCTCCCGCAATACAAGGGGAGATGATAAGGAGTCTGCAAGACCTTGTACAAGGAGAGAAATCGGTGGCAGAATATGAAGAGTAGTTTACCAGGTTGGCGAGTTTTGTACCGGATGAGGTGACTCCGGAAGATAGAAATATCTCGAAGTTCATGGGAGGTCTAAACTGGAGAATCCGAGAACATTTGCTCGGTAATCCAACTTTACAAACCTTTGGTGAGATTATGAATGCAACATTGCTCCATTGCCAGGAGCATCGGTTGTATCCGCAAGGTAGCAAGAAAACTACTGTTGTGGGGCAAACAGGAAAGCCTGGAGGGCATGGGGTTGGAGGAGGAGCATTTTCCTCATTGCAATCCTAGGGTAGTAAACAAAAAGAGAGGGACCCTCAGCAAGGGTATTCGTCTAAGAGACAATTCTTTGGAGGATTTATTGCGGAGGGCAACAATAATAGGCACGGACAGGGTGCTTGGCAACGTGCAGGTTGGGGTGGTCATAGAGGTAGAAGTCATCCGGGCCAAGGCATTACCCAGTTTAGAAATAACAGGGGTTGTGGTCAAAAGGATATGAAGGGACGGTGCATCCGTTGTGGGGAGGCGGGTCATTATAAGATGGAGTGTCCTCAAATGATTGGGGGCCAATTTCATAGGGCTCCGCAGCAGCCATATGTTCAGTTTCCACCTCTGGTACCTATTATGGTTATTCCTCCACAGCAGGGACAACTGCAGTATGGGCCTAATTATCAAATTTAGGAGGCTATGCTCCCTCCAGTTCTGCCAGCACCACTCGCTATTGAGGGTAAGTTTTAATATAGGGGTATTTGAGTTCTGTGCTATTTGATATGGGTACTACACACTCATTCATTTCTAGGAGCTTTTATCAGACTACAGATTTGATAAAACCTGCTAAGAGTATTTTTAATAGCGTTGAGTTTTCTATGGGTGATGGTTCGCTCATTTTCTTCCTTGTTTGTAACCTTACAGGAATTATTCTTGGTAATTTGTGCTTCGAGGCCGATTTACTCTTCCTTGACATCGCCGAGTATGATGTGATATTGAGTATATGATTGGTATACCATATCTCCATGACCAACAAATTTGAGTAGTAGACGCTCCATGCGTGAACCTCGACAACGTTAGAAGTGGAGAGATATTATTCTTTCTTCTTTTAGTTCATTTCATTTTATTTTATTTTATTTCATTTTGTTGGTTAAGAGATGGTTTGAAAGGTTTAGCCGAATCACGTAGAAGAGTGATTAAGGGCTATTAAAGTGCAAAATAGAAACACTGCATGTAGTTCTCTCCTTTGATCGTTGTGAGGGAGACTGAGATACGAAGTCGAATTAAGACTTCGGGTTATGCCTTGATAAGGAGGCTATTTAATAAGATGTATATATGTTATGGGGTAAATAATTGTAAGTTATAGAATTAGAATCTTATTAGTAGGGTTGAGAGTTAGAATCTTTTCGATCCCAAACATGTGTCTTGGACCTTTATATCTCAATGACCGATAACACGAGGTAGTAGTGTAACGGGAGGGTTCCTTATTTGGATTTCGCTTCGGCGAGACGTCCCACGCATGAAACCGAACAAATGTCGGGAGTTGAGAAGGGTCTTGCACACTAGGAATATACTTAGTATTAGGTATATACGACTTAGATAGGATATAGGTAGGTAGAACTTAGGATTATTTGTACTTAAGGCCTTTAGGACATGTGACGTTAGTTAGGAGGGTTGTCAGGAGTTGACCACAAATAGGCTCTATAAGAATTTGGTTCCCTAGTAACGAGAAGTGGGGGGATTTCTAGAGGTTTGCTAGGTTAGGCCGAAGGAGATGAGGCCTCTCATAGTTAGAGTGTTACGGAGAGAAAAAAAGGGTGATTTGACTCGCACTTCTGGGCCTATGTTGCTAAGCTCGAGGGTGGATTCAATTGACAAGCCTCTACCAGGATTGGGAGTAATAATACTGGAGCATGGACCTAATGTTTATTTTCCTCATAAGCTAAGACTTGTCAGGAGTATTATCCCATGTTCAAATTTGAAATTCATCGTGGGGGTGATCGTCGTATGGAAAAGAATGTGCTCCTTCCTGGATAGAATTTAATCCTTCGTTCGAGCAATATTTTGTTGCAAGATGTTGTAGGAGTGACAAGGGTGGTTAAAGCCACATACACAAGCTGTTGATTGAGGGACCAGAACCCTGCTCTATTAATTTTGGAGGGAGGGGTGCGTTTCCATAAGATAATTTTGTCCCGAATGAATGGACTTAAGAAAGGAAGATATGGTGGGATCTTGCGGTTCTAAGGTTGTGTTACATCCGGGTAATGACATAATGTGTCAAGTTATGCGCCGCCAGTAGTAGTTGCCGGGCATGGCGAGGTTGTTGGACTGTATGAGGTGCCTTTGATTTTAGTTTCCAACTGAGACAAGATTTTTATTTCCCACTTGTGGTAGGTTTCCAAGCAGCCATGGGAACCGAATGGAGGTTAAGCACTCCTTATCATCCTCAAACGGATGGCCAGACCAAAAGGGTAAACTTTAGGTTGGGGGATATATTCCTTATGTCTGTGCCTGACTTCAAGAGTAGTTGGGAATAGTGTCTTCCATCAGTTGAATGGGCTTAAAAATGATTCGTATCGATTCACTATCAGGATGGCGCTTTAAAAATCCTTGTATGGTAGGCCTTGTGGATCTCCCGCTTGTTGTTTAGTGGTGTGAGATGATAAGTCTCTCGGACCTGGAATGATTCGAGATACTTCTTCAAAAAATTGAGCTCATTCGAAATTGCATTCGCATAACCAAGATCGACAACAGAGCTATGTAGATACGGGGAGAAGGCGTGTGGAAATTGAGGTCGGGGACCAAATGTTGGTGCGAGTGTCGCCTAGGAAGGGCATTAAGTGTTTTGAGTAGAAAAGGAGAACTTACACCGCGTTACGTTGGACCTTTCCAATAAATGTTAAGGTCGGTCCGATAGCCTATTAACTTACTATGCTGAAATACTTGTAGCAAGTTCGTGACGTGTTCCATATCTCTTCTGTATAGAAGTACAAGAGATGTGATGGTGCCTTTAGGCACATTCCTTTCGAAGATATTGAGTTGCAACTTGACGTTTCTTATGAGATGTAGTCGGTTGCGATTTTAAAGCGTGGGGAGTGGCGATTGAAACCGCCGGTAGTACATTAGGTTTTGGTGCAATGTAGTCATCACAGTGTCGAGGAATCGACATGAAAGAGCGAGGATGATATGCGAGAAAGGTATCCGCATTTCTTCTTGCGAGGTATGCCTGAATTTTGGGGGCAAAATTCCCTCATAAGGGGGGGAGTATGTAACAACCCTCACTTTCGAGAGCCTATTTTATATTTACTTACTATGTGTAGTAATTAATTATAAAATGATGAATTGTGGAGTAGATATTACTTTAATATGAAAAAGGTTAATATTTACTAAATTGTTGTATGATTACCTAGTGAATAGGTAAAAATATCCATGTGGTGATTTATGGTGTCATAAGATATAAAATGACATTTTGGCTTAATATGAAACCGGAATTAAAATGAGTTATAAAATTCCCAAATGATAATTTGGAGGGTGTAGTTAGTCCCGGTAGGTACGAGACAGTCAAAATAAGTGCCATATTGCATTTTGGTTTTTCGAGCACTTTTGACTGGTTATAGCTTAAATGTGTAGTTGCGATTTATTATATCGTGTATTAGTCATTAAAGTTGAGATTTTTAGACTTAAGCCACGTTTAAGTCCCCCATCCTATTTCTATTCTTCCATTACACACAATTGAGCCTTAGAGAGAAAGAGAGAGGAAGAGAACTTTGGGAGAAATTGAGAGATTTAGAGATTCAAGCTTGGATCATTGCCTACACCAAATCAAATCTGCAATTGCATGATCAAGGCAAGTTACCTACTTGCTATTATATGATTTAAGGAGAATAATTATTTGTGATAGTTATGAATTTGTTGTGATTAATCATTTTAGGGTTTTGTTAGATTAATTGGGTATTAACCCTTGGAAATTGATTTGGATGATAATTATTGTAAATAGTGGTAGTTGGGTGGATTTATGGAGTTTTAGTTCCATTAAATGATTCTGGTTTGGTTGATTTTGGGTTTAGGAAGAAAATTGGAGTTTAAAACTCCATAGCCAAAACTAGGAATTTCTGTAGAACCGAATCGATTCGGCCTGGCCGAATCGATTCGCTGAGAGACAGTTTGCAAGCCTGGGTCATCTGAATCGGTTCGGCTAGTCCAAATCGATTTGGAAATTATGCAGAAAGTCATTTTTCCTGACCGAATCGATTCTGCTAGTCCGAATCGATTCGCTTCTCTTAACCCAAATCGATTCGGCTAGGCCGAATCGATTCGAAGACCCTGTATTTTTCCTTTTTTTTGTTTTCCTTTTCTAATTTTAACCAAATCTTTAGGATTAGTTCCTAGGAACCTTCTTGAAACAAGTAAACTTAGAGTCCTAGAGTTGAAGTTGAGTTTGGTCGCCACCCTAGACTAGAATGGGGTCATCTGGGGTTTATTCCGAGGAGGTTTAAAGGGATGTCAAGGCATTACTTATTTTAATTTAAACTTTTTGAAGTTTGGAAGTTAAATGCCCATGTTTGGAGACTTAGGGGCTTATCAAAATTATCTAAACTTTGGGAATTGTAGGATCATAATGTCTATTTGGAGACTAAACCGGAACTTGTGATTTGAGGAATATCAATGTCAATATTCGATGGGAATTAGGTTCGCATAAAATGAACCCAAATGGTTTAAAGATGATAGTTTCCACTAAAGTGAACCCAAATGTTGTTTAATGATGTTAGGTTCGAGTGAAATGAACCAAACTATTTAATAATGATAGGTTCGAATAAAATGAACCAAACATATGGATAATGGAAATGAAATTTGGGAAATTGGTAATGAATATTGAATATGAAAATGATATTTAAAAATGGTAAATGTTAATTTACTGATACACACCTCTCTAAATACTATCATAAGGGAAGTCCGCGCACGAGGTGATGCCCCCTGACAAATTAACGCAGGGTGGATATAGTCCTAGGCCATATGAGCGCTGTTTTGTATATATGTATTTTCTGCGATGGGTAGGAGATTCTGGGTGTAGTCTTGACTACTCCGCAGGCATATGGCCGCTTCCTGATGTTGCGTTATGATCCCGGGTTGTCTTATATGTGATAGGCTCTGGAAGATGATAGTTATTTAGGGGCACGCCTAGTGGGGAAACTCGAAGGGGCGGTCTTAGAATCGTTATATGTATAAGAATATAACTTTTCTGCATCAAGTGGGACTTGATGGATATATATATATATATATATATATATATATATATATATATATATGCCATAAAGACATTGGATACGTGCCATAAAGTGCATGTGAATAAGGTATGTGCCATTAAGAGCACTTGATATTAATGGTATTCCTATTAAGGAATGGAAAGATGAAATGGTAAGATAATTAAATATGAATGTTAATAACTGGGTTTTATTCCTATTAAGGAATATAAAAGATAATGGAAATTTAATAAATGAGGAAAGGCTTTAAATTTAAGTTATTTACTTTTATTTCTTTTATGTAAATGCGATATTATCATCCTTATCATTCATGCATAACTATTCAATTCTATCATGCTTTTTATATCTTCTGGTGATCATATAGAACCCGGCCCTGACAGGTTTACTTTACTTGTTGCATATATGATTGTATCCGCTCAGGTGCTCCCCCGCAAGGACGCTCGTCTTGATGTTCCCATTCCTTTGCTTTCGACGAGCTGTAAGATTTTGCGGGTTATTACAGGATATTGTATTAAACGCTTTCATCTTTGTGTTCTAGATATGATCGGGTCTTATATTCGGGCGTGTGGCCCAAACTTTTGTATTTGATTAATGAATGTATTACATAAGATATTTAAATTGTTGTACTTCGTTGTATGTTGTTGTGGACCGACAGCCTATTCGATCCTTTTGTATACATTCGTCTTACTTGTATTATATATATTCCTGTGGAATTCCACTTGCTTATCAGACGGGGTTGTTTTAATTTAAATTTCTTAACTGCATTTTAAATTTCTAAATTTTTTGGCAACCCGTTTTCTGATTTATTGGGTGGTTTCCCGTATAATCAGTTTATATTTTGTGATGCTGAGGATGATATCCATCCATGATTCCTGTTAAATTTGAGTATCGGGCTGGCCACCCCTTATCTCGGATCGCGGGTTGTCACATCTCTATCTATCTATCTATCTCTCTCTCTCTCTCTCTCTCTCTCTCTCTCTCTCTCTCTCTCTCTCTCTCCCTCTCTCCCTCTCTCCCTCTCTCTCTCTCTCTCTCTCTCTCTCTCTCTCTCTCTCTCTCTCTCTCTCTATATATATATATATATATATAACCCTCAAATCTTATATCTCTCTCTATGATTCTAATATTTTTTAAACTTTTGAGAATAAATCCCTTGTATAGATGTAAGTGAAAGAACCTAGAAGCTAATTGAGATCATTTAAAGTGAATGGCTTAGATTAGATCAAATGGTTAGGTGCAGATATGGCGATTTAAAAAGATGTGTAAAGTTTAAACTGACCGGTTGTGAGAGGTTAAGCAGATTAAGGCAATCTAAATTGACTATGTAAGGTTTATATGGATCACAACTCTCATCCCTAGATTAAATTATCTAACTATTCAGAATAGTTAGTCAATTTGTGAGACGAAACAAACACACACATACACACACACGTGTCTTATCTAGAAAAATCAACTCAATTGCGTGTATAAATAAAACAATAAGATTTGAAAAATGGTTTTTACCAACCAATAGATATAGGAAAACTATTTTATTCATTTCCAAAAATACATTTAAACAATTTCTATAATTTAGTTTTAAAACAAAACTTGTTTAAACATTGAATTAAAAGTCAGAAAAATCATTAAAATGAGGAAAAATATAGGAAAATAATTCTTTTTTTAATCAAAAATACATTTATTCTAATTTTCCATAATTTTGGTAATTACTTACGTTATTTTTTCAATTTTAATCAATGCTAATAATGCAATATGAAATATGGAAGGGTGCAAAAAATGTGAAAAATATGTGATGTGTTTGAACAATCTATGTGGCCTTTTTTTAACTTGCATGCCTTCTTGATCTTGGACGTATTAGACTCCTAAAATGCATGCACATGATTTACATTTAGAGTGGTCTCAACTTTAAAATGTTTTAGACAACTATCCAAATTAGTTGGGCATCAAATAGTGTAGACTTAATCAAACCTAGGGAGTCAACTATTTAGGGTGCTTCAATCTCCGCCTTTGGATATTTGTTATAAAGCCCATTAAATACATCATGGGTACTCTTAGAAAATAAAATAAAATCCCTAATTCCTAGAAAAAAAAATTAACTACCCATTCCAAGCCTAGTAAAAAAATACATTACTCAACTATCATACAAACCAATACCCTATGAGCTTTCCAAGAATCTTCAATGAATACCATCTCGCAAAGATCAAGTGAGAAATAAGTGCACAAAATAAAATAGGATGTTAGAATTTCAGACAACTCAGGATGTACTATCTCCCCCCTTTTGTCTCAAATAGACAACAGTTCATAAAATTACAAGATAGAAAATATAAAGATAACTACCACAAGAACATATAAACAAGTCTAATGAAGTTTCCTCCTACATAAAATAGTTTTAAGAGATGTATTTTGCTATTTTTAAGCATATGTACCCTAAAAACATGGAGAGGCATATCATTAAAATGATTAAGACATGAATACATGATTATATGACATTATTTAATAAATAATGCACATTCATATAGTTTCTCTTAGATAAACAAATCGAATATTTTCCAAAGGTTTTGCGAAAAGACCAACTAATTATTTTCAATATTAAATAAGCAATTAGCGATTCTTTAAATTCAATTAGGTCTAGAATGAAGTAATATATAATTTTAATATGTTTGTGCAAGAATGTTAAATAAGATCCTTTGAAATATTGATCGCACTTTGATTATCACATAAAAAAGTGACGTGGATTTGAAAATTCCAAAATCATATAACATTTGTTTAATCCGTCTAAGTTGTGCAAAAAAAATAACCAACAAATATATATTGTGCTTATACATTTGAAAGAGAGATACAATTTTGTTTCTTACATTCCCAATCGACTAAGTTGGTACTTACAAAGTAGCAGCTCCCGGAGGTGCTTTTATTATCGTCAGAATAGCCAGCCTAATGGACATTTGTGATTATCCCTCGCTTCCCTTCCTCCTCGGGGGTGGGGGATGTCAATTATCTCGCACACGGTTTGGAGGGAGAGTGAGAAGAAGGTATTGTGCCCTTTCTAGGAGCGATTCAGTCGTTGTCGATGAGGGGTACTGTAAAGAGATAGAGTCGCCAGCCTATTTTGCACAAAATTGGAAAAAGAAATGTTGTCTCCTCGAGATAACGACATTAAAGATATACTAATGCTTGCAAAACCAATTAGTTCAAAGATTCGAGGACTAAGTTATGGAATAGTAAACTATTAGGCACCCATCCTGCCCTTTCGGTCTCTCATGGGCATGTGTTATTATTCTCCTTAATGACTCCGTGAAGTGTGTGCATGTGTCTATATAAATGGAGATTGGAATTTCTCAACACACGTCATGGAGATAGGCAGAGTGAGTTCATCTGTAGGAGTGTTCCAAAAATAATAATTAAAAACATCATATGTGTGCTCATCGGATATTGATCGTTATGGAGAAACGATGATATGTGCTAGATAACGCGCGAATAAGAATCACAAGTATAATATATAGAAATAATATATGAATAAAAATATGCAAGGAGGACTCGAGTCTCAAGTTTATATCAAGATTCCTACATAGCCTAAAAAGGCATCAAAGTCCACACAGTTCACATGCAATATGAGGGTGGAGTTTATCCCATAAATCCAACCGGGGATTTTATTTAAATGTATGTGTAGAAAAAGGATATTCTGATATGACATAATTGGGTCAGGATTCACGTTTGGAATTTATGAGTAAACCTTATGTTTCTTGCTTTTGGATTTTTTAATAGAAAATATGTTATGTGCAACACTACTAATAAATAGTGATATTATTAATATGTGTGGACTAATAAAGATGACATAGTAAGGATTAGATAACTAATTCAAAAATAAGGAAATTAAAAGAAAGAGTAGAATTTTTGGACCTTGTTTGGAGACTTGAAGATTGATCTTGATTTTTTAAAAAACTTCCCTTGCAAATGGATGGGGGTGGTAGGAGGAGAGGGAAATTTTTTTGCTAAACTGGGTGTGAAAGGAATGGAAATGGAATGTGGAGGAAAGATTTTAATAAAGAAGCCATGTTGAATTTGAATGAATATTGCTGAGATCGTTGAGAAGGATGTTTTTGGGGCCTTTAGAAGTGAGCTCATTATCTCCTTATATAGGTTCAAGGGGGTGTCGATTGGCATTGTACTTGACTTGCCTATCAGTAGGCATCCCCAGACACAGTGCAGATAGGCAGGGAAATGGGTTTGCCATTCGACAACGTTATACAAATTTTTCAAAAAAATAATAGTAAAATGCATTTCATAAGTTCAAATCGCACACGGGGCATACCATTTAAAAGGGTATTCAAAGCCCTTTAAAAATCCATGGGGGATCTCCCAGGTTCAGGAGTCTTCTTTGGTCAAATGGAGCTCGAAAGCGCCCGACGATCTTTTGGACAGGAGATTCTCGGAGGAAAATGAATAGTTCATCCGAACCATATGGTAGATTCACACACGGAATGAAACTTTGGAAAGGGAATTCAGAGAACTTTGAAGATTTATTTAGTCTCATTTATTTGGGAGAGTTGACCTTGATCAAACGGGGCTCAGAAGCACTCGATAACCTTTCAAAATAGAATAGGTAATTTGGCCATACCGTAAGGTTGATTCATGCATGGGGTAGGCCATTGGAAAGTATATTCAATTCCATTTAAGGATTTATTTTGTCTCATTCAATTTGAAGAGTTTAAAGGATCCAAATGGAGCCTAGGAGCGCCCGGTGGCCTCCGTATTAGTTTTCAGGGGAAAACAAATTTTTCATCCGAACGGTAAGTCCGATTAATACACGGGGTGAACCATTAGAAAGTGGATTCAAATCCCTTCAAAGATTCATTAAGATTTTTCTCGGGTGCAGAATGTGATTAGTGCAAAAATAGGGCCCAGAAGCGCCCTATGGCCTCCAGATCAGTTTTTAATATTAAAATGGATCATTCATTCGAACCGTAAGGCCAATTCCCTCATGGGGATTACCGTTGGAAAGGGGATTCAGGTCCCCTCTAAGATTCATTGAGTTTTCGCTCTAATGAGAAATTTGACTGGAGTTAAATGGGGCCTAGGGTCTTTCGTGGGCCTCTAGATCAGTTTACGAAGTATGACCTAGGGTTTTATAGTGAATGGGGGAAGTATTAGGGACGTAAGGAGAGTCTTAGGAGGGTCCTAGAATATTGTGTCTACAAAGCCCCTTAACGGTTGAGCTTGGAATAAATGAATGTCGTCAAATAGATACCACATGGATGTTTGAGAAAGAGGTTAATTATACGGACCAAAGGGATGATGGTGATTTGTTCAGAGGGTCGAGGTCGATTATGAGGACCGAAAGTTGTGACGATCAATTATGAAGGTCAGGGTAAAGTTTGAGGACCTAAATATGGGACGGCCAATTCTATGGGTCAAGGTCAGTTCTGAGGACCTACAGATAAGATGACCAATTCTGTAGGTCGAGGTCAGTTCTAAGGACCTAAACATGGGATGATCGATTCAGCGAGTCAAGGTTAATTATGAGGACCTATAGTGGTAACGATCGATTTTGAGGGTCGAGGTCAATATCGAGGACCTAAAATTAGGACAATCGATTATGCGAGTTTAGGTGACCGATTCAATGATTCAAGTCAATTATAAGGACCTAAAATTGTAGCCAACTCAAAAGGCCAAGGTAAATTTTGAGGACCTAATGTTGGGGTGACCAATTCTGAGGGTTGATGTCAATCCTGAGAACCTAAAGATAGGACAATCAATTTTGTGGGTCGAGGTCAATTCTGAGTACCTGTAGTGGTCACAACTGATTTTGAAGGCCGAGATCAATTCTGAGGACCTAAAATTGGGACAACTAATTTTTTGGGTCGAGGTCAATTTTGAGAACCTAAAGTTGGGACCTATGATTTTTAGGGTCGAGGTCAACTCTAAGGATATAAATATGGGACGAATAATTATGATGGACGGGGTTAATTCTGAGGACCCAAAGTTGGGACGACTAATTTTATGAGTCGAGGTCAATTCTGAGGACCTAAAGTTGGGACGACTAATTTTACGGGTTGAGGTCAATTCTGAGGACCTAAAGATTTTACAAGAAATTCTGCGGGCCAAGGGAAATTCTTAGAACCTAAATATGGAACGACTAATTCTACAAGTCGAGGTTAATTTTTTAGACCTGTAATGGTGATGACCTATTTTGAGGGTCGAGGTAAATTTTGAGGACCTATAGTTATAACACGGGGAGGTTTGCTCTCCGTGGAGTCTTTGTAGTTATGGTTTTTTCTTTTTGATATTTTATGGGAGAAAGACATTTGATTGGGGATCACATCTTTTCAATCTGGAAATTCCACTGGGGATTTAGGAGGATATTATGTAATCTTGCTGGGGGAGCATTTGATTTTGTTTTTTGCTGGGGAATTGTAGTGGACCTTTTTAGGACGCACCATTTTGTGGCATGCATTTTAAGGTTTGTGTTGGTGGTAAGAATGTGATATTAATCCAAATGGGTATTATAGGAGCTTAAAATGATTTTCCTGGTAAAGAAATGTTTTAATACTTGTATGGTATTTTTAGGAATTTTTCAAAGAATTTTTGGATTTTTCTACCATTTTCTGGCCTTTTTGTACAAATTTTTTTGGGAGCTATTGACCGACAAGTGGTTTGGGTTGCTGTTTGGCAAGTGGAATGGTCTCCTGGGATTCCTTGGGCCAATGAACAAGCAGGTGTCGATCGGTATGTGTAGGGGTGACGCCAGAGGTGGTTCAAGCGGCATTGGATAGGATTGTTGAATCTCTGTTGCGGATTGAAGGTGACCTCCTATCCCTGGCGAATGATTCCATGGGGGTTAAGGGCATGCAGGTGTAAATGAAAGTGTTGCATCTGTAAGAGTTTGGGTACATCTGGTACCTAGGAGAGAGGGTTGTGGGGAAGATGAGGTGACATATAATTCTGGTTTTTTCTTGCAGATTCATCATTGACTGGGGAATTTAGCATTGAGCATGTTGCATGCTTGATGTAACGGCATTGTACCTGAAATGAGATTTCAACAAGGCAAAGAGAGATGCATATTTTGTTTATTATCTTGATTTAGGGGCTTACGATACATGCACTTTAATTTGCTACTAAGTTTTTGCTTTGACAAAGAGTAGGAAAGTTGTGTTTCTTGGAAATTTTGGATATGATTAAGTAGAAGATGGCCTCGGGGGCTTGGTTGAAAAAGACTTTCCCTTTTGAAGGGATTTATTTTGAGAAAAGTAGGAAAATGAGTTTTTTGGAATTTTTTGAATAGAGGAAGGCCTTGGCAACTTGGTCGGTATGTGGATGAGAGGATAGAAATCTTGATTGTAAAGTGGGGATTCTTACCTTCATTGGATTATGTTGAATCTGGAGTGTTGAACAAACTGTAATGATGTTAGTTTTGATCGATTCATTTCATTGGATGAGACGTCTCATTCTACTGCGATGTTGTGTGCATTGGGAGAGATGTGGTGGGACACTACCCACACCTTCCATTTAGGCTTCGGGGAGATGACCATTACTCCCATTGATGTTCGGTAGATGCTGAGGATTGATTATGTTGGCTTCGAAGCTCTTGGTGGTGATGACGGACCTAATGGTGGACCCTCAATTACCTATAATTACAGCGTGGATGTCTTATCATCACAATCATATGGCAGTGATACTAGCGAAGACCCTGAATGGTCTAAATGCTTGGTAGAAAGTTCGCTTTGATTTTTTAAGAGGGAGCCTAGTGATGTTATTCATGTCGCTAGCAGAGAGATTTCATTTGTCAGATCCCCTTAAATATCCATTGGCAGCCTTGTTGAATTTCTTTACTATACATTTTATTCGTTTTGGCCCATCTATAGAGAACTGTGTAAATTGGTTTGTGGAGCATGAAGCTCGATGCCTTCGTTGGTTGGTGCCCTCATGGGGACAACTGTAGCCCATTTTGGAACTGGGAGAATATTGGTACATTAAGTTAGTTGGCCTTTGGGAGACCTCATTATATTTCCCTTGGCGGCATCTGCGCTAAGTCAGATGGGAGTAGATAGTGCCTCCCCGAGCACTAGATTTTTTTCCAGTGGAAGGTTTAACTGAATCCATGCGCATGAGGTTAAGTTCTCTATGGGAGAATCATAGATCGTCAACCGATCCATATCAATTCATAGGAAGGGTCTGGCATATGCTTAGAGACTATCTGAAACGGCTGTGGAAGAAGGTTATGGCTAAGATCTTCGTGGAGGAGATCAGCCAGAGATGGTTTGTCCTTTTTGACACTATGGAGGGGGGAGTAGTGGTTTTCTCCAGGTTAGTCAGGGCATACCATTTTATGGATCACCTTCGAAATACCAACTAGGCAGGGGAAGCATAGGGGCCTCAAGGAGCAGATGATGATGGGGTTAGGTCTTTTGGTAGTTGTAGATAGGGTCTTTGTGAAGCTGGGTTAATTTCTTGTGAAGATTTTGTGACTAGGATGTGTGTGTATGTTATGGGTTTGGTTTTGGTTTTGGAGGAATAATTTTGGGAAGGTTTTGTTAGGTTTGTTTTAGGGACAATTTGGTTAGCAGAGGGTGGTTGTTTTGACTCCCTTCACTAATATTTTGTGTAATTGTATTGAACTCACTTTTTTGGAATAATAAAACATTTTGATCATATTGTTATGCCTCTTTATGAGTTTTACATTTAAATTATCTATACCAATCGCTATAGCATACATAATCCTTTTGTTCATGTAAATAATAAAATGAATTGTCGTTCTCGAAGGTAAGAAAATAATAGCATTTTTTTTAAACAAAGGCGACCGTGCCCATGTAAAGTGTATGAGCTGCCTACGTACCTCTAGGGGCTTTGGAAATTTTATGAGTTTCATTTTCAAAGTAAAAATATTTTTTAGAGGATTAGGCCCCACGTAGTTTTGGGTAGAGGGAAATGGAGAATTTTTTTTAGAATAAAAGGGAGATGAGAGGAGTCGTAGTGTGTCAAGATTTTGGACTATAGGTAGAACTTCTTAAGAAGATCCAAGTTAACTGGACGTGACATCTCCTCTTGGTCAAGGTCAATGAGCATAGCGGCGCCACCTAATAAGATCCATTTCATGATGTAGGGTCCACTCCAGTTTGGCTTAAATTTCCCTTTGGGGTCCTAGACGGGTTTCATGATTTCTTTAAGGTCCAAGTGTCCTTCTCGGACACCATGTTCCTTAACTCTTCTGTTGAATGATCGCAATATCCGACGATTATACCCTTGTATGTGGTGTAGAGCCTTCAACCTATTTTCATCCATGAGTGATAGTTCATCAAAGCGGATCTGATACAAATCCTCCTCACTGACTTTGCTTTCAAGCATAACGTACAAGGAAGGTATTTCCATCTCAATGGGTAGGACTGTTTCCATGTCGTACACTAAAGAGTATGGGGTAGCCCCAGTAGATATCCTGACTTAAGTGCGATAACCCCTGAGGTCATAAGGGATCCGATCATCCCAATATCGATAACTCTTGGCCATTTTATTGATGATGGCTTTGAGGTTTTTATCGGTGGCTTCAACTGCATCATTAGTTTGGGGTCAGCGGGGAGAAGATTTCCCTTACTCATTGACTAGTTCCATGACCTCGGCTTTAAAGTGTAACCCATTATCTGATACAAGATGTTTAAGGACTCCATATCAATAGATGATGTTCCTTCGGATAAACTTGGCTACTTTCTTGGCATTCTGTAATGCATATGACTCGACTTTGGCCCATTTGGTGAAGTAATCAATGGAAACTAGGATGAACTCATTCCGATTAGAGGCTTTGGATGTGTTTTTCCCTATGATGTCAATGACCCAAGTGGAGAACATCCAGGGAGAATTTATTTTGTATAATTCTCGAGCAAGCAAGTACTGGAGATTATTAAACTGCTGGTATTTGAGGCATCTTCAATTGTAGGCGGTACAATCCTGAACTATGGTGGTCCAATAACACCCTTAACAGATGATTTTCTTAGCAATCATATGACCATTCATATGGAGTCCGCATTCCCTATCATGGATCTTCTATATTATTTCTTTGATATCAGCCGCTACGATGCAGTAAAAATGGGTCCCGTCGAAGTTCCTATTAAATAGTGCTTTTCACAATGATGTACTGGGCAACCAGTTTACGGAGGGTCGCATGGTCTTTCTTGTTGGCATCTTAGGGATACCTACTATGCCTGAGGATACGCTAAATATCATGGTACATGCATTCATCCATATCGAAATCCTCCTCTGTCACGAGCTCAATGTAGTAGTAGTGGGTTGGCAAAGATTATTTTTGGACTATGAAGGAGGCCATCGTTATTGCCTCGGTCGAGTCGACCATGGAGGCTAAGGTAGCAAGGGCATTATCTAGGTTGTTCTTTGCGTGGGGAAAGTAGTGGAAGGTGATATCTAGAAACTGGGAGGCTAGGTCTTTTAGGTGGGCGTAGAATGGCAAGAGTTTCTCATCCTTGACTTTCCATCTTCTAAGGACTTAGCCAATGATGAGGGAGGAGTCCCCATAAACATCTAGGTTTTTTTATACCATTCTTAAGGGGGACTTTAAGTCCTACAGTGCATGCCTTGTATTTGGTCATATTATTGGTGCAGGGAAAATCTAACTTGATGGCAATGGGGGTGTGAGAGTCGTCAGGGGCGATCAGGAGTATTCCAATGTCGTATCCTTTTTTATTGGCAGCACCATTAAATAACACTTTCCATCAAAGATCCTCTTGAGAGGTGTAGAGAATATCTTCGTATGGGAATTCAAAGACCTAAAAATCAACCTCTTACATGGGGTAGTCATCAAGGTAATCGGATATGGCTCTCCCTTTTATGGCTTTTTATGTAACACACATGATATCAAACTCAAATAACGACGTTAATCATCGGGCCATTCGCAAACAGGGAGAACTTCTCAAGTGAGTATTTGATGAGGTCCATTTGGGGCACAAGTCAGATAAAAAAAGAGATCATGTAGTGCCATAAATTTTTAGTGACCCGGACTAGAGCAACACATATTTTCTCTAAGGCAATGTAGTTGACTTCATACTTGACCAACTTTCGACTGGCATAGTAGATGGATCTTTCTTTGAAAGTTTTTTCAACGTATTGAGCTAGCAAAGCCCCTAATGTAGTGTCTGTTACTGCTAAGTATGGGAGTAGTGGGAGACCAGGCTGCAGTTGTATGAGTACTGGAGGTCGGGTAAGGTATAGCTTGATTCTATCAAAGGCATCATTCCAAATTTTAGTAGAATCCTTTCAGAGGAGTTTGAATTTGGGTTTGTACATGGAATTTATTTGGTTGATGAACCGACTGATATACTATAATTTTCCCAAGAATCCCGAACTTCATTTTCCATTCGGGGTGGTAAAATTTTGAGTATGGATTTTATTTTGACAGAGTCTACTTCAATCCCCTTCTCGCTAACCATGAATCCCGAGATCTTTCCTTTAGTGACGCCATAAATGCATTATATGGTTTCAACCACATTTGATATCATCGCAGTCATTCAAAGAACTTTTGAAGGGAAAGAATGTGATCTTTCTGAGTCTTAGACTTAATAATCATGTCATCTACGTAGACTTTTACCTCTTTGTGTATAAAATCATACAAGATGGTTATGGCAGCCCTATGGTAGGTAGCCTCTACGTTCTCGAGCCTGAATGGCATAATCGTGTAACAAAAGGTTTCCCAAAGAGTGATGAAGGTAGTTTTTTCTTGATGATCAGGATGCATCTTGATCTAATTATAAATGACTTGGAGGCGTGACTGGTCGTGGTGTCCATAATCATGTCGATGTTGGGTCGTGGGTGATCGTCCTTTAGAGATGTTTTGCTCAAGTCCCTGTAATTTATGTACATGCAGACTTTTCCTTCTGATTTAAGTATGGATAAAATGTTAGCTAGCCGTGTGGGATATTTGATCACTCGAATGAATCCTATGTTCAACTTCTTGATTACCTCATCCTTGACTTTGAGTGACCATTCAGTGCGGATCTTTCGCAGTTTCTGTTTGACCAGTTTGCATTTTAGGAGAGTTGGGATCTCATGCTGAGCTATTTCGGAATCGATGTCGGGCATGCCATTGTAGGACCATGCAAACGTCCATAAATTATTTTAGCATTTCTTCAAATTGCGCCCGATCATCCTCATCAAGGATGGACCCTATCCTAATACCGCGCTGTTGCCTACTAGAATCGAGATTGATAACAACAGTTTAATCCTCATTAATTTGAACGTAGTTATGTTGTTTATTATTAACCATATTAAGATCGGTTAAGAGTTATTCATTTTCAAAATATCACCATTAAGAGTTTGATTAGAATTAAGAACATTAATGTAAGGCACAACAAGATACTCAAAATCTTTCATTTATTTCAAGAAAAACAACATTGAGAACCTCGTCAAAAGAGGTCTCCATTACATTATTATAAAAAAAGGAGGAATACAAATATATGGAGAGATAGGGTATACAGCAATGTTAGTCTTCATCTTATCAGGTGGGACAGATATGGCATTCCAATTGAGAAGAGGTTCATTAGTGGCCTTAATCAGAGTGTACGGGTCCGACGATGTAGCACCTGAATGGACCATGCAAAGTGTTAGCGCTAGTGTCTATAAATTGAATGAGTCTTCGAAGTCACTTCCCTCGAAGACTTCAGTAATGGATACGACTTTCTTAGTGAGAGGTTTCACTTGATGCTGGCAGTCTTTGGCCCAGGAGTAGTTGTCTTGAAAGAAGATTTCCATCCCTGGCTTCATCTTCTTATCCACATGATCATACCATAGTTCAAGAAAGCCACAAAAGGGGAAGTCTTCACCCTTGTTGATGAATCTCCCATTTAGAGAATCCCTTAAAATAGTCTTGGCATATTCTAAAATTATCTTCAACTGTGGTTGGCAGAGCATTCTGAGTTTTTCTGGTGAAGGCTGATAGCCCAGTCCACATGGGGAAAAGGACTTTTTAGGACTATGGGTTCCGGTATACCTTATTGATGTTGCCTCAGCCCTAGTCCGGGCATAAAGTTCATATTCTTGAACATCTATATCACATGGACATTACTGTAAGGGTTGTGTTCTAGACAGACTCTATATTTGAAACCATCCCCTATCAAAAGGGAAAGTGTATCAATCCTGAAGTCGAAAAGAATCATTTCATTTGTCCCATGTGGTATTTTTAGTACCGAATTATTGGTGCTGACATTTTTATTTCTATCATTATCTCTTATAATGCTAATGACTTGCCCCTTGAGGAAAATTTTCATCTTCTGATGAAGGGAGGAGGATACTCCTCGAATGTTGTGAATCCACGGTTGATAAAACAACAGGTTGAAGCATGCGGGTATATCAATAACTTAAAATTTAGTAATGGAATCGATAGGCCCAACCCTTGTTATGAGTGTTATAGATCCCATCACCTCTTGGTGGGTGTTGTCATAGGCATGCAGTACGGCTGAAGTTGGAGTTAGGTCACTTACTTTTAACCCCAACCAATTGAAGGTTCTTAGTGGGCAAACATTGAGGGCCAATCCATCGTCGATGAGTGAGAACAGGACTATCTTTCCCATCACTTCAATGGAGATGTTGAGGGCATAGTTTTGATCAGGGTCGTCCTTTAAAAAAAATTCTTTGGAGAATGAGAGGAGTCTAGTGGTGGTTAAGGATCTAACTAGGTTCACGACTTCTTCTAGAGTGGTGGAAGGAGGGGCTTTGGGCCTAGTGTGAAACTTTATTAGAGAATTTTTTTGTAATTAGGAAGACATGAAGAGTCCCCACAAAGTAATATTGCCTTGAGTATTCTTGAGTTGGTCTAGGACCTTGCTCTCTTTAATGGTCATCTCTGACATGGGGAGTTATTCAAAAACTCCCTTTCCCTTATCTGTTCTTGATGGCTGAGGATTCAGATCTTAGTAGTGTCTTCTTGATCTGGTCATATGTTTTATGGAGATGAAGAACAATAAGAACCCCACTACTTCATCGATTTCGGGTTGCACGGCTACTTTACAGATTTCCCTCATTAGGTCCTCAAAAGAGATCATCCCGCACATGTTGATTACTAGACTGACCTTTTCCTGACTTGATTCATCACTAGAGTTGTCAAATTCGTCCCCCCATCCAGTAGTGATGATGTCTCCTTGCCAATAGAATTCAATTCATTCCACGACCTCAATGACTTCTTCCTATTAATCTTCTCACTCAATTGGGAGGTGTAAGAGTTAAGGAACAACCTCTCTTGAAGCTTCAAAGTGATGATTAGATCAGAAATGCTGCAGATTTCATCGGTCTGTTGAAATATGTCTTCCATAATCTACACTACATTGTCCAAAATGATTTCATCAACGAGTACCACCCAATTATCTGACTCTCAAGATCACTTTCAGGCTTCCATGAACAAAATGTTGAACTTCTGATAGTCAATGGTCATTTCTGAGGGCAATTTTAGCTCAAAATCCAGAATCTAGTTCAGAATGGTAAGCCACAATATGTCTTCCTTCGGACCGAATATGAATGGTAATGCAAGCCCTTATGAGGAATGATAGAGCCCGATCAACGAAGCAGATAGGGTGTAGGATAAAATATAGGCAAACTTTGAGCATTTTGGGTGAAAATATGGGTATGTTGGGTGCTTTACTAGGCATAATTTGGGTAAATGGGTTGAAGTTCGGGTCATTTTCTAAGAAAATGGCATTTATATGCGTTAGAAGTGGTTGTTAATGGTGTTCGGTTTAGGATTAGCTAGTGGGACGATGATACCCCGGTTAATTTGAACTTGGATTACATTTTGAAGGTGGAGGACTAATCACTAGTATAGTTGGCATCATGGAAGTCACAGTGGGTATCAGTTTTAAAGTTTTAGGGAAGTGGGTTTAGTAATAGACGAGGGTACAGATGTTTGTTAAGATTTCAGATTAGTAAGGCTTGGTAGACTTTAGAGAGGGGAACATGGATCTCGGTGTATTCTTTTCTGACGAGGTCGGGATACTTTCTAGTTCCTAAGAAGTAGCAGGATGGGAGATATTATTGATGGTTAAGATTGTGTCATTGGCAGGCTTCTCATATTTTCTAGGAGTGAACTGTCCAGACACTTTCTTAGGCTCGGCTTTTATCTTGGTAACATTTTCTTTAATCTCCACACCCGCTTTCTGGAGAGCTCAAAAATGCAAAAAATATTTACCTCCCATAGTTAGTCTGATATGGGGCAAGAAATTCTTCTTTACTAAGCTGACTTATTCTTCTTTAGAGGAACGGTTAGTCATGGTGGGAGCTTTCTCTATCCACCTTTCTATGAAGCTGCTGATAGTTTCTCCAGGGTTTTTCTTGACAATATCTAGATCACGGCGTGTAACCTCTATTTCTTTATTGTACTTACACTATGATAAAAATTCATGGGCGACATTTTCCCAACTGCAAATTTTGGATTCCTTGACGGATAGGAACCAACGAAGAGCGTTCTCCTTCAAAGTCTGTTGGAACATCTGGGCCATTATCTCTTCAAAGTCACTAAGGATAGTCATAGCTCAATGATAACTGTGAAGGTGGACAATTGGGGGCCTGCTACCCTTGAACTTCTCGATGGCTGGCATCTTGAACTTCTTCAGCAATCTTGCTTTAGGGTAAGGAGTCATGTGAGTGTAGTGCATGTAGTTCTCGAATATCTTAACTTGGTAAAACTTCTTCGGTAAAAGCTTGAGGTCTTCCTTGACCTTGTTCAATTCTTCCTCCTAGGGATCAATGGGTATTGGTAAGTTAGCCCCTAGCTGGGCAAGGTTTGGAATAAGGAGATCGGCTGGCGACAGACCATTGGCACACGGGGCATATGGAGCATGCTGATATTCTTTCGAAACCCAAACAACCTCGGGAGTGGGTAGACCCATGGAACGAGTAAAGATAACCACGGGTTCTTCGAGAACTGAGACCCAATTTTGCTGGATCTCATGAATCTCAATTTGAAGGTTGTCAATCTTAGCACTGAGTTAAACTAGGACTCCCATCAGATCAGGATGTATGTACGATACTTGATTAGAATTTTCCATAGAAGATCGGTGAAGGTAGATTCTAGACTCTTCGGGGTGGCTTGACAAAACACCGAAGCCAATAGGGAGCCAGACCAACAATCGGGTGTGCGACCAACCTGAGAACGAAAATGATTCGAATTTATTTTTGAAAGAGAGAAAAAGAATTATTTTGGTGTAAGAAGAGGGAAAATGTTTTTGACATCTTTGGCAATGAGAAATGAGGAGAAATGAGGAACAAATATTTTTGACATCTTTGGTAAAAAGGAGGAACAAATATTTTTTGACATCTTTGGTAAAAATGAGGAGAAATGTTTTTGACATTTTTTATGAAAATGAGGAAAAATGTTTTTGACATTTTTGGTAAAAAGGAGGGAAAACGAGACAAGAGTCTCAGCATGATTATTATTATGTTTATGTTGTCACTTGTGTTAGGTTTTCGAAAATGCAAAATAAATGTTGGACAGGACCTGAGCATGGGAAAATTGGGTTTGAAAAATAGGTAAGATTGGGTTTAACTTGTTTCCAGGCTCACGGACATGGCCCTATTTTGAAAAAAGATGAAATCATGTGAAAATTTGGGCAGCATTGCAACGTAGTTTCGTATGGTAATCAAAAAACTAAATACGAGTGCCCTAGATCTGATGCCTATATGATGTTAATGTAGTTATTGGGTTAGTGTAAAGGTCCCCCCTCCTTTGGCATAACTTCCACGATGTACTTCTTACTTTTGAGGTTAATCGGTACGTGCGGACATGCCATTTGATATACCTGAGTGTAAGTGAATTGCCTCACTATATACCTCATGGGGACAATATGTGTGAGAGAAAATTCGATATACTCAATGTACGTGAACGATTTCCATGCAATATACCCCTCGTCAGGAGTTCGGTTAAATGGTACGATGCTAGGGGAACCGTTCGATATACATCGAAGGTACTAGGCTAATGGAAGGTGAGAATCATATTTCTTGGGCCAAATTCGACCTGCTAGACCAACGCCCATCAAAAAGTAATCCCCAGTACGGGATAAAATTTTGTCAATAGACATGCTCTTGGTGATTTAGTGTGCAAATGCATGATTCTTGATTAGTATATTATAGAGAGAGTCTTTTATTTGGTATGATGAGTAAAAAAAGCAGTATACTAATATGGAATAATGTACAAGTATCATGAAAAGTAAATCTAGCATGGAACATTAAGATTACACTAAGCATGGATATATGTGAGTATGGTTATTTACAAGTGAGTGTGTGGTAGCGAACTTAAGCATGGATGTTCTCAGTGGTGTGGAGGTGTCTGCTAGTGAAACCTAAGCATGGATATTAAAAGTGGTGTGTGAAACATGAGCATATAAGTGATCCTATGTATAAGTGTAAGTAGTGTGAGGTGTACATGGAAGACATTTTACAAGTGTGATAGTGAAAGGTGAGTGAAACTGAAAAGTGAGTGATAGGTGACATAAGCATAAGTTAAATATATATGAGAAATAAATAGAGGAGAAAAGGGATAATACAGGTAGGTGCTTACGCACTCATGCAAAAATGATAACATCCATGCAAACAGAGTCAACCCCTCTTATGATAAATAGTCCCCAGCAGAGTCGCCACTATGTCCATACCTCACTTCCCTTCCTCCCCAGGGGTGGTGTGTGTCGACGCTCACACGTGCAGTTTGGAGGGAGAGAAAGAAGAAGGTCTTGCACCCTTTCTAGGAGCGCTTAGATCATCGTCGATGAGGGGTGATGTAAAGAGATAGAGTCCCCGTCCTATTTTGGATAAAGCAGGCAAAACAAATGTTACCGCCTTGAGAGAACAGCATTAAAGACATACTAATGCTTGAGAAACCAATTAGTTCAAAGGTTAGGGTGATAAGTTACGGAATGGGAAGGTGTTAGGCACCCATTCCCACCCTTTCAGTGTCTCGGGGTAATGTGTTATTATTCTCCTTAAAGATTCTGTGAAGTGTTTGCGTGTGTATATATCAATGGATAATGGAATTTATCAACTCGCGTCATGGATAAAGGCGGAGTGAGATCATCCGTAGGAGTGTTCCCAAAAAATAATTAAAATATCATATGTGCGCTCATCGGGATATCAATCGTTATGGTGAAATGATGATATGTGTTAGATAAAACGCGGAGAAGATCCACAAGTATAATATATAGAAATAATGTATGAATAAAAATATGCAAGGAGGACTCGAGTCTCAAGTTTTAACCCGTGGTGCCTACGTAGCCTAAAAAGTATCAAAGTCCACGTAGTTTGCATGCAATATAAGGGTGGGGTTTATCCCATAATTCCAACCAGGTATTTTATTTAGATGTATGTGTAGAAAAATGATATTTTGATTTGAGAAAATGGGGTGAGGAATCGCGTTTGGAATTTATGAGTAAACCCTCTTTTTCTTGGTTTTTGGTTTTTTCATAGAAAATATGTTATGTGCAACACCACTAATAAAAAGTGAGATTATTAATGTGTGTACTAACAAAGATGAAATGTTAAATTAAGGATCAGATAACTAATGCAAAAGTAAGGAAATTAATAGAGAGATAAGAATGTTTGGACCTTTTTTGGAGGCTTAAAGATTGATCTTTATTGTTTAAAAGGCTTCCCTTGCAAATGGATGGGTTGGTAGGAGGAGAGGGAAAGGATTTTTGCTAAATTGGGTGTGAAAGGGATGGAAGTGAAATGTTGAGGAAATATTTCAATAAAGAAACCACGCTAACTTTGAAAGAATATTATTGAGATCACTGAGAAGGATGTTTTTAGGGTGCCTTTCAAAGTGAGATCATTATATCATTATATAGGGTCAAGAGGGTGTCGATCGACATTGTACTTGACCTTAGTATCGATAGGCATCCCTAGGCACACTACCGATAGGTAAGAAAATGGATTTTCCATTCGGCAACCTTATGCAAATTTATCCGAAAATGATCATAAAATGCAATTCGTAATTCCGAATCATGCACGGGGCATATCATTAGAAAGGGTATTCAGATACCTTTAAGAATCGATGGGTCTGATCCTAGGTTCGGGAGTTGACTTTGGTTAAATGGGGCTCAAAAGCTCCCGAACTTCTTTTAAGACAGGAAATTCCTAAAGGAAAATAGATCGTTCGTTCGAACCATAAAGATGATTCGCGCACGGGATGGACCGCTGGAAAGGGTATTCAGATACCTTTAAATATTCATTCAGTCTCATTCAGTTTGGAGGGTTGGACTTGGTCAAATGGGGACCGAAAGCACCCAATGATCCTTCAAAGTAAAATGGGTCATTCGTCCGTACCATAAGGGTGACTCGCGCATGAAGTGGACCATTGGAAAGGGTATCTAGTGCCCTTTAAGGATTCATTCAGTCTTATTCGAGCTGAAGAGTGGATAGAAGTCAAACAAACCCCGAGAGTGCCCTTGGCCTCCTGATCAATTTTTGAGGAAAAATGAATCGTTCATCTGAACAGTAAGTTTGATTCACGCATGTGGAGGATTGTTGGAAAGAGAATTTAGAGACCTTTGAAGACTCATTCTATTTTTACTTTGGTGAGGAAAGCGATTGGGGTCAAAATGGGGCCCGGGAGCGTCGGTGGCCTCTAGATCAATTTTCAATAGTAAAACGAACTATTCGTCTGAAATGTAAGGTCGATTTGTGCATGGGGTGGACCATTGGAAAGGAAATTCACTACCCTTCAAATATTCATTGAGATTTCTCTCTGACGATAAAGTTGACCAGAGTCAAATAAGGCTCGAGGGCTCCTAGTGGCCTCTAGATCGGTACGAGGAGTATGACCTAGGGTTCTATAGTGAATGGGAAAGTTCTAGGGACCTAAGCATTGTCTTAAGAGGGTCCTAGAATGTGGTTTCTATAACATCGTTGTATATTACAATAGAACAAGTCGTATGTTTTGTGTACCAAATTCGGTATTCAAGAGTTTCCTTTGCATATTTTATTATTCATTTTTATAGATTTGAAGTTACTCTCCTTCATAATTGTCTGGTATTTATAGGGAAATAAAGACAAAGAACATTATGTCAGGCCTCGGTATTATAAAATCCATAAGGCTTCCTACCATACTACGATGTAGCATAGGGCCTATATTTTTACCAGATTCATCTTTAGCCATTTTAGTCATGGTACTCATGGGAGTGCTCGTTGTTTTGGAGTTTTCTAAGACAAATTTCTTCATAAATTCTTTATTTAGATTAACAATAAATAACCCATAAATTTTCTATTTAACATGAAGACCCAAAAAATATTCTTACCCCCAATTAGGGACATTTGAAACTCCTCATGCATAATTTCAGAAAATTCATTTACATGTTCTTGGAAAGTTAAGTATAATGTTGTCAACGTATATTTGCGTAATTAAAGCCCCGATTTTCATTTTTCTGACAAATAGTGTTTGGCTGCTTCCTCCTCTTTCAAACCTTTTATTAACCAAAAAGTTCAAAAATTGATCGTACCATCCCTTAGGGTCTTATTTTAAACCATACAACATCTTTTTAAATCTAAAGAAATGGCTGGGGAATTTAGGGTCAATGAAACCTTTTGATTATTCTATATACCTCCATAAAAATTTTGTTAAAAAATGATAACTAAACATCAATTTAGTATAACTTGAATTGTAAATGGCATGAAACAACCAAAAGGAGAAAACAAATTATAGTCAAATAACCAAGGCAAAGGTCTTGTCCCCGTCTATACCCTTGATTTTGTTACAGACTTAGGCTACCAACCTAGCTTTATTTCTAATTATCACCCCTATTTCATTATTTTTTTAATCCACTTAGGGACGATTGCTTTAGTGTTGTTAGGTCGAGGGACTAAATACCATATGTTATGAATTCTAAATTGAGCGAGTTTTCTTGAATCGCATTAATCCAATAAGATTCACTAAGAGAATATCCTATGTTTTTAAGTTCTATAAGAGAAACGAAACCTGTAAAGTTTGCAAATTGACTTGATATCTAGTCCTAACAGGCTCTAATAAACTACTAATAATTTTATCAGCTGGGTGATCTTTAGAAACCTAGGATGGTACTGAAGTTTCTCCAACTGGTAATGAATCAATTTATGGAGTTGACTTATTTTCAAAAATAGTTTCATTACCAACTTTAGTATTTGACTCTGCAATAACCATTTTGGTTGTTGTATCATTTACAACCACGTTAATCGACACCTGAATGGATTTTATTCATAAATTTTAGATCATATAGGCTCTACTATTTTTGGAGTATCCCAAGAAAATTCCTTTAACACGTAGCGGGTCAAATTTTAAAAGGAATTCTTTTTCTTTACAAATATAGCATAAACTTCCAAAGGTTCTAAAATCATTTTAAATTCGGTTTATTTTTGTGTCATATCTCATACGAGTTGAATTGGAATTTTTATGGAGATAAACACAATTAATTATATGACATGTTGTTACAACCCCCTCAACCCTAAAGTACTTTGTCAAGTTCTTACCATGTAACATAACCCTGTTCATTTTTTAATAGTGCAATTTTGGATTTGGTTGTACCATTCTACTGCAGTGTTTTAGAGGCACAAAATTTGTGTTTATGCCCATTTTTGAAACTGTACTCAATTACACTCATGTCTTTGAATTCATATCCTCCATAACTACTTTATCAGATTATTTGGGCATCCTTTTCATTTCTAATTTTCAAAAGGATTCATAAATAGTTATTGAAAGTATAAAATTTATTTTTCATAGAAGCTAACCATGTAAACTAAGCAAAGTCATCAATCATTACCAGAATATAACTATTATCGTAAATACTAACAGTTTTAGATGGACCCATTGAGTCCATGTGGATGAGATCTAAAGGTTTTGAACGCATTATATCTATTATTTTCTTATGAGAGACCTTTATTATCTTTACCATTTTGCAAGGACCAAAAATAATATTTTGGAGTCCTTTATATCTAGCGAAAGGCTCGAACAAGTTCCTCGCTACTTAATCTATTTAAGATTTCAAAATTTGTATGACCCGGGTTATGTCAAAGGTCAGAATCATCAAGCCTAGTCAATTTGTAAGATTTAATGTTAAGAGTAAGTATATAGAAGTTATCCTTAGTTTGGTTTCCCGTGAGGATGCAATGATAATTTTTATCAAAAAATTGCACTAGATTTTTAAAAAGTTATAATGCGGTTGGCACCACAAAATTCACTAATGCTAAGCAGACTAGATTTCATGTTCACTTAACAATTACAAACCATCTTCTTTGATTTTTCCCTTAACAATGATCTAAGAGGATAATTCGTCTCCAACCATAACATTACCACCTAATTAACTAGACATGTTTAAAATACAAGTTTCATCTCCTATCATGTGTTTAGAGCAACCAAAATCCAGTTACTAACTAGCTGAGGTACCTTCAGCCTTAAGTGCAGTAATAATGATTTGAAAACTTAGTTGGGGTAGTAGATCATAATTTTCTAACCCACATTAGACTAAATTTTAAAACAATTTTTTGCCTTGGAGCTAATAGACGGCCTAGGCATTCTGCGTTGTGGTTTTCTTTTAATTAAAGAATTATTCTTATTTTTCTCAAATATATTTTTCTCAACACTTTTCCTAGGGAAAACATGGTTTTGATGCTTTACTCAAGAATAACTGAAATTTATATAAACATGAGTATTGATTCTCTTTTGGAAACTTTCAGTATTATCATTCCCAAAAACGTCTGAGTATGTGATATACAAATAATATAACTAGAATGAGATCATAGAAAAATCATGGATATATCAAGATGATCATAATAATATGATACCAAAATGTACTAATTGAGGATGGAAATCATGTAAATCACTCATCCACAAAAATATCCGAATATCCAAGTATCAAGTACCAAAGATAAAAGTTCGAATATCCAACACCTAAGTACCAAACAAATCTAAACAACTCACAACAGTGGATATAAAGTTATGCAGAAAATCTCTTATCCTCATCAAACACTTCTGTGACACCCATAACAACAAGTCACGAGATATCAGTGATAAGAAGAAAATAATTAATGATAAAGCACAAGAATCATGTGATATCAAAAGCCAAATCATAAAATAAATAACATGTTATAAACACAAAATATGTAACATAAAAATCCACAAGTGTAACATGGACAAGATAATAACATATCAATCAAAAACATAGAACTTACCTTAAAGATATGCATGCAAGAAGCAAATCATGACAAATCATGGCATGTGTAGCATGTGAAACATAATGGAAGTAGGAGTATAAAAGTCATAACAAGATATCAATAGATCATATGAGAACCTGTGAGCATGTGAACATGGATCTAGGATATGGAATTATGTGAAAGAGACATATGAGAATGAATTATGTGAACAAACATGTGAATCCTTGATAATAATTAAACTTGCCCACAAACAATAATAAGGAACATGTGATATCACATATAGATCAATCAAATAAGTTACTAAGAAATAATCAACAAGATATAATACCAAATACTAGTCAATACAAACACATCACAAAGTCACTGTAGACAAGAATAACTATACGGAACAAGGTTTATCAAATATCGAACTAGAATGATACTAATGTGAAAAACACAAACGCAACTCACAAACACAATCAAATCTCACATAGGCCAAATATAATAAATAATCAAGGTATCATCCCTCACTCGAACCACCTTAGGCAAAGAAGATCAGAATATGGTAGTCGATAACAATCCTAGAGAACCCAGAAATCTCTACGAATCAATCCAACACTAAAGATAAAGTTCCATAGGTTTTAAGAAGAAGCTAATGACAAGGTAAAACATCTAGGGCATAATTTACAACAAAGCACAATATTATATGCAGTAATAAGTGCACCAACATAACAGGAACTAGTATGAAAACAATTCAAAGTACTAAGAATGAAGTAACATGTGCAGGAACACATGTATAGCCGAGCGTACAGTGACGTGCGAATGGTAGATTTCTGAAGGCATGTGTATAAAACAAAGGATAATATTAATAAATCCCCAAAACTCTAAAATTTCTCAACAAAAGCCTCCTAATTTCAAACACTCACAATACCAGAAACATGAATGAATGAAAATGCGTGAAAAATCATTCAATTTTACTTTAATAGCACCAATATGGGATAAAAATGCAAAACTAGCAAAAATCAACAACTCACACACACATATTTACAAATTCAAACATTATATGAGTAAAGCGTGAACATGATTAGGCAATTCATGATTCAATTATTTGACATAATGATTTAATTATAATCCCGATTAAAAAATTGGATTAAAAATGCATTTAATTCATATTCAATCAATTCAACATAAACGACATAAAATTCTTATCAAATCATTATTTTGCAACTTTGTAATATCAATCAATGTACAATTCATTTGAAAATAAGATATACAATATCAACATGAATACACATAATCAAATCATGCAAATCATAACAAATTATGCTTAAAAAATCATTACATCAATATCCTTTTGAACTCAAAATGATAGTTTCAAGCCATTAACTCCCTTAAGCATGTTGATTAAAAAAAAAATCAATGCCAACTAAGATCGCAAATTTCGTTTTGAAATGATAAGACCTAACTAATTTTCATGTGTGTCCAAGCACTTAGCTTATGGATCTTATCAACATAATTTGGCTTTTTCCATTGATTGACTTTTCACACGCCTAGATGACACTTACCCAAAAATAATTGAATTTACAAAATGGGTATAATCACTAACATATGGACCAACGAAATACCAATAAGTTATCAAGGATATGATCAGGAACAAATTAAGAACTAAAATCAAGATCAAAATGATAAACATCACATGCAACAAGTGATATGCAAGGACAAGTAGTGTGAAATCAATACCATAGATCTCAATAAATTTGTCAATCATGATTTATGAAATGAATTTCAACCAAACAATTAAAGCAATCAAACTTTTTCATCAAAGAATTTAGAATTAACTTTTGAATTATCATTCAAGTTAAATCGATCATCAAATCAAAATGAATCAAAACTTAACCACAATACACAAAAAGAGTAAACATAAAATCTGTTTTGATTTTTGAATAATAATGATGCATGAATATTCATAAAATCATGTCTAGTATAGACATATAGCATTCAAAGAACATACATAAAAAATGCATATATGCATGGAAATCTCACCAACACATGATAAATGATACCAATGAACTCTTTCAACGACATTGACCTGTTCCCTAACAAATTAAGAAGGGACTGGGAATGGAAACCTACAAGAACCTAGTCATCCTAATAAAACTATCTACCAAGATAGTTATGGGTGATCCAACTCCCTAATAAATAAAATGAACAAAGATAACCCATTTCTTTAGAAATCTCATTTATGGAACGATAACCTCTACTTTCTTTATTGCTTAAACACTATCAACTTTTAGAATCCATATCTCCTTCCCCAAGTATTCTTATGCCTAGTCCTTGGAAATTGAGAATATGCTCTAGGTCTAGGAAACTCTCTTCTAGACTCACCTCACTCATGTACTGGGAAAACTATCAAATTTACCATAAAGTTCACTAAAAGGATCCATATTGACAACTTGTCTTCTAATTCACACGAACCTATTGTTTATCTCTCTCAAGCACCCACAAGCTTGATTTGTGTGGCCTTGTACGTTACAAAACATACAAAAATCTAGATTTCTTCTGAGAACATTCTCCCTTTGATTATTTTCTCATTCCTTACCAATTCTTTCTTCTCAAATTTTGCATTTTAACCAACTCTTTCAAATCTTTTCCCTTTAAAGAAAAAATTCTCAACATGGTTTTAATTTCCATAAAAGTACAACCAAAAGCCTTCTCTAATATCAGATTTAGGTTCAACCTCCTTTTTTTATACATGTGAGTTTGTGCCTTATCTTCCTTTCGAGCATTTGAACTTTCAACATTCAATATTGTTTTTTCATTCATTTTCTCAAACTTTGAATCATTGAAACCAATCCCATGATTATTCAATTTCGGTTTAGCATTACTCAATAAAATGTTATCAAGAACAGTTGTTTTATCATATACTTTAACTTTTCATGCTTATTTTAAGTTTTTATTTTTCAAATTCAACCTTTAATATTGAATTTTCAAGCTGAAATTCTTCTTTTTCTTTTGAGATGATTGCATCTTGAGATTTTAAAGACTAAAATTGCTTTTATAAAACATCCAAAACTTTTTCAAGATAAAAACATTTTGATCGAACATTTTTAAACTTTTCTTCTTTCTCATCAACTTCATTTTGTAAAACTTTCATTTTTTCAAAAATTCAAGGTTTGATTCTATAAGATTTAGATATTCTTTATAAAGTATATTAAAACATTTTTAAAGGACATTCTCATCATCATCACTATCATCTTGATATCTAGGGATATAGTTATATGAACTCTCACTACTACAAGATGAAGAATCACTAATTGTCCTATTTCTAGAGGATTTGATCCTATTCTTATTCATCCCACTCTTTAAACACACATTATCATCTTTATTCATGATGAAAGAATTAGCTTTTATTTTCCCTCAAAATCAAAGAATCAGTTTCCTTTGTATCGTGCGATGAACATTCACTCAATGAGTCAACCTAAGAAGAAGATACTTGTTTTCATACTTTTAAATAAGTTAAATTCATTTTGTAAAAACTCAAATCTCTTCTCAAGTTCAATTTTAGAACTTTTACAAGCAAGAAGTTCTTCCTTAACTTTTTCAAGTTCAAGTGTCAAATCTTTTTTCTCTTATTCTAAAACTTTAAGTTTTTGTAAATCAATATTATTCGAACTTTTTAATTTTCTCAAATAAAAATTTCTCTCTCTTAAATCTGTTTAGTCTTATTTTAAACCATAAGTCAATTCAACCAACTCACTCTTCTCTTTTTCAATCAATGTCAACTTTTCACTTGTATGTTGACTAGTCATTTTAAACTCTTCAAAAGCTTATTTTTCTTGTTCATAGAGTTTGAATTGATTAGCCAATTTAATATTCATCTTTTTATTTTGAGAAGTTGAGCATTCAACATATCTTATTTTGACTCAAGAACTTGTCATTTTTAATTTTGTAAGGACAAATTTCCAATAGAGTCATTTGTTATATTGGCTACATTCCGTTGAATAAAAAAAATTTGGGTCATTCCTCATCAAACATCATACAATGTAAAGATTCGATCATTGCATCCAAAGTTCACGCGACATCAATATGCACGCCATGTTCTCTATTCTAAAACGTATATGACCAAAATCAATTTTATGTGTTGGAGTACTTTTTATAAACGAGAAATTTTCATATAGAGTATTGTTCGTAAATAATTAATTTTTATAAAGAACCATGTTTGAAATTAATTTGAACATTTTATTTGAAAAATAGAAATCTCGTTCGAAGTTTTCTCCAGGTCGTTTGAATGACCTGGATCTAACGACATTCCCTAGGCTATACTGGAAACTCGTTAGAAGCTCGTTAGAAATGTCATTCGAATGATCTCGTTCGAACGAGATTTCTAATGACCTATCTAATTCGACACTGGAATTTCGTTAGATAACTTGTTCGAACGACCAGTCGTTCGAACGAGGTCTGCCAGATCTGAATTTATTAACTTATTTTTCAGCAATTATTTTTCAACAACTGTTTTGGTCCACTACTTTTTCAGTTATATCATATGGACAAAAAAGAGTTTCAAAACCCAAGGAAGTTCTATACTCTCTTGAGAGAATTTTTCATAGCTTCCCTCTTTTTGATAAGATCAATCTCCAACACCATTTTCAACTTTTGAAACAAAACACTTCCAATCACCTTGACATTCAACAAGAAAGTTTGCGGTGGATCTCTACATTCAAGCTTAGTGCCGACGGTGGTTTTGGGCTTCTGTTGATACCGCGACATGAGGAGTGTCGAGCAACGCGTTGGAGCTTCGCGTACTAAAAATTCGGAGGTCAAGGACGGCATAAGAATGTCTTGAGTGAGTCAATGTATGTAAGTCTTTTAAGTCACTTGTAAAACTTATTTTGTAGTGGATTTTGTCTAGGCCCAACCGTCCGAGGTTTTTCCCATTTGGGTTTTCCTCGTACATTGGCGCATTGTGATTGTGTTTTTTGCAATTTACTTTATTAAATCACCTAGATTTATGCTTAGGATAAAATGGATAAAATTGGAATACTTTTATTTTAATTAACCATGTTATTAATCTCATTGCATTAATTGAAATTTGTTCTTGCGAACTTGTGAATCTGCTACATAAATTAAAATTGGAGAATATCTCTTCTTATATAATTTTAAATTGGATTGCGTGTGTGTATTCCACGAATTAAACTAAGAACATATAACCTTGCAACCTCAAATTGGTATCAGAGTTAGTCTCTGAAATTTATTTAGATGAATCTTAGGGGTTATATGGATAGTTTTTCGTCGAATAGACTACCTTTGTTTGATGGAACTAATTACACCTATTAGAAAGCACGTATGAAATCTTCTCTTAAATCAATTGATGAACGTGTTTGGGTTACTGTTGAAAGAGGATGGTCCCCTCCTACTATGGTTGTTAATGATGAAATTATTTTGACTCCTGTTGAACAATGGTGTGAGGAAGAACTAAAATGGTGTAACTTTAACTCTAAAGGTCTAAATGCCTTATTTTGTGTCATGTCCCCCGATGAATTATGTCGTATAATGACGTGTGAAACGTCAAAGGAGGCTCGGAATATTCTCCAAGTTACTCATGAGGTAACTAATGTTGTTAAAGCTTCAAAACTTCAAAACTTAACAACTCAATTTGAAACGATCACCATGAAAGAAACTGAAACATTTGATGAGTTTTATGCTCATATATCAGATATTGTTAACTCTTGCTTTAACTTAGGTGAAAAAATACCTGAAAATCGTGTTGTTAAGAAAATACTTAGATGTCTTCCCAAGCGGTTCATTCCTAAAGTCACTGTTCTTAATTCATTAGGAAATTTAAATACTTTAAAACTTGAAGAACTTGTTGGTGATCTTCAAACTTATGAACTAGATCTGTTTCCTAAAGATAACAAAACCAAAGATAAAGGTGTTGCCTTAAAAAGTAAGAAAGTCAATGTGTCTGATATCAATGAGTCTGATATAGATCCTGATGATATAGCTTTATTTGCTAAAAAATTTAAAAAAATTCTCAAGTTTAAATAGCAAAACTCTAAATTTGAAAAACCAAAAATTGAGAACAAAAACAAAGGAGGAAATAGAAAATTCAATAATCAGGATCTGAAGAAGTTCAATAAAGATAAATTTAAAAGAATGATTCGGAGAGATGCTTTGAGTGTGAGGGACGTGGTCATAGAGCATTCGAGTGCCCTACAAAACTTAAAAGACAAGGCAAAGAAAAAGCAGTTTACAATGCCACTCTAAGTGACAGTGATAATGGGTCTGAAGACTCTTATGAGTCTAACCCATCTAGAAATAACATCACTGCCTTTATGGCAAGCCATGCTCGTAATTCAAGTGTGTCATACCTTAATGTTGACAATTGCTAGCAAAATCTTGAGGTCGTTTCCACTCATTCTACTAGTAGTGATGAAAAAGAGAGTGATAGTGAAATAGATGAGAGTGAACTACAATCTACTTATTCTGAACTTTACACTGAATCTCTTCGTATTCAAAAAGTTAACAAAAGATTAACCTTTAATGTCTTACCTTTAAAAAAAGAGTTGAAAGGCCTGAAGGAGAAGGAGGCTTTAGTTAGTCAACTCGAGGAAATTAAGATATCTCTTTCTGAGAAGCTTATCTTAATAGGTAAAGAAAAAAATGACTTAATTATCTCCTTGGAAGGTGTCAACAAAGATATTAATGAGTCTTTAGAGATTAGAAAACCTCTCGAAGTGAAAATTGCCCAACTTGAAAAAGATCTCGAGTCCTCTCGTGAAGTTAAAGTCACACTCGAGGATAATTCAGGAAGAATGGGAAAATTATTTCTAGGTCCTATTTTAGGATATAAGGAGAAAGGTTATCAAGAGAGAAAGGGTATAGGATATGAAGAAGGAAATTCATCAAAAGTCAAACTTGAACCCGTTGCTAAGTTTGTTACCAAATCCAATGTCTCTAAAATAAGTCCTACTATGCAATCTTCAAAATCTAGTCCAAAACAACCCTATGTATGCACTTATTGTTACAAACGAGGTCATCTTAAAGATTTTTGCTACAATCTTGGAAAGAACTCTCATTTCACTTCTTATAAACAACACTATATATCCTTAGCTAGTCTTAAGAGCCAAGTTGAGTATCTAGTCAATACTTCTAAAGGTCTAATGTAAGAGTTTATTAGGTTTTCTAAAGTTCAAGGAAATAATTCTAATTCTAACACTAGAGCCAACAAAGGAAAGAAAACAACTCAAACTTGGGTTAAGAAAAATCACTCCAATAAAGCTTTTGTTGCTCATGTTGCTCTTAAGGCTCAAAATACCTCACAATGGTTCTTTGATAGTGGTTGTTCGAGACATATGACTGGTGATAAATCTCTATTTACCACCCTTGAAAACTATAAAGATGGTAAAGTCACCTTTGGGGATGGTAGCAAATATCGAATCATGGGTAGAGGATCTATTGAAATCTCTGGGATTCCTAAACTTGAAAATGTTCTTTATGTTGATGGTCTCAAGGCTAATTTGATAAGTATTAGCCAATTATGTGATGAAAATCTTGATGTTAAATTTAGTCAATCGGAGTGCACCGTATATGATCAGTCGGGTGAATCTATTTTATATGGTGTTAGAACTAGTGACAATTGCTATGGAATTATTCCTAAATCATCTTTAGTTTGCAATAGTCCAAAAGCCTCATCTCCCGATCTTTGGCATCAAAGATTAGGTCATGTAAAATTTAGAGATCTTGATAGATTAGTGAGAAAAGATCTAGTTCGAGGCTTACCACCAATAGGAAAGCCAAACTCCACCATTTGCTGGCCGTGTTAATTAGGAAAGAAAATTAAGAGTCCTCATAAGAAGTTAAACTCTATAAGAACCTCTCATGTCTTAGAATTGATACACATGGATCTTATGGGTCCCACTCGTACCGAGAGCATAGGAGGAAAAAGATATAACTTAGTAATGGTGGATGACTTCTCTAGGTACTCTATTGTAGGCTTTCTAAGAGAAAAATCTGAGATAGTTGATTTTCTTACTGTTAAGTGTAAAACTCTTCAAAATCAACTCAGTGTTACCATAAATCGCTTTAGGAGTGATAATGGAACTGAATTCAAGGAATCCGGTGTGAATGCCTTTTGTGATGAAATAGGAATTAAAGATGAATTCCCAGTCGTTCGAACTTCACAACAAAATGGTATAGTTGAAAGAAAAAATCGAACGATCCAAGAAATGGAAAGATCTATGCTCCTAGGAAGAAATGTGCCCGAAGGTTTTGGGCCGAAGTGGTTAACACCGCATGTTACACCGTAAATAGAATTTATTTTCATTCTAACACTAAAAAAACACCATATGAATTGTGGATGGGTAAGAAACCTAATTTGTCCTACTTTAGAATGTTTGGTAGTCTGTGCTATATTCTTCGAGATAGATAACTTCTAGGCAAAATTGACTCAAGGACTGATGAAGGTATATTCCTAGGGTATTATCAAAATAGTAGAGCCTTTAGAGTATTCAAATTAAGTAGCTCTAAAGTCATGGAATCAATTAATGTTGTCATAAAAGATGATGCCCTGGCCACATCAATTGATAATCAGGAAGATTTGTCATGTGAGTGTGATGTTGTGTCAAATGTTGAAAGTATTGAATCTCAAAATGACTTGGTTGTTCCAACTACTGAGAAAAAGGATCCTACTCCTTGGGTGCGTGAAAGTCATAACACTTCAAAAATTATAGGAGATCTCGAGGTAGGTGTCAAGACTAGGGCGCAATTACAAAATGAAGTTACCTATCTATGTTATACTCCTAAAATTGAACCTAAAAACTTTAATGAAAAATTAAAAGATGAACATTGGATCAATGCTATGCAAGAAGAACTGTTTCAATTTAAGAAAAATGATGTTTGGGAATTAGTCCCTAGGCCTTCTAATACAAATGTGATTGGCACCAAATGGATTTTCAAAAATAAAATGGATGAAAATGGTGTCATTGTTCGTAATAAAGCTAGATTGGTTGCACAAGGATACACCCAAATAGAAGGTGTTGACTTTGAAGAAACTTTTGCCCCTGTTGCTAGGTTGGAATCGGTTCGCCTTTTACTTGCCATATCATGTCACCTCCAATTTAAATTATATCAAATGGATGTAAAAAGTGCCTTTTTAAATGGTATTATTCAAGAAGAAGTCTATGTTGAACAACCGAAAGGGTTTAAAGACCCAAAGCATCCTAATCATGTCTTCTTCCTAAAGAAAGCGCTATATGGCTTGAAACAAGCACCTCGTGCTTGGTATGAAAGACTCACTTCTTACCTCCTTTCTCGTGGCTTTTTGAGAGGGGGAGTAGATATGACACCTTTCGTTCGTTGTGATGAAAAAGCTATCCTAGTTGCTCAAGTATATGTCGACGACATAGTATTTGGGTCTACGTGTGAAAAACATACTCAATTTTTTTCAAAAGAAATGCACAATGAATTTGAGATGAGTATGGTAGGTGGACTTACTTTCTTTCTAGGTCTTCAAGTTCGTCAACTAAAAAATGGGATATTTTTGTCCCAAACTAAGTACACTTAAGACCTTGTTAGGAAATTTGAACTCGAATCCGCTAAACATGCACACACTCCTATGAGTTCATCGATTAAACTTAGTAAGGATACCGAAGGAAAGGATGTAAAGCACACACTTTTTAGAAGTAAAATAGGTATTTTACCTTACCTGACCTCTAGTCGTCAGGATATTTCCTTTAGTGTAGGAGTTTGTGCCCGTTATCAAGCCGCCCCGAAAGAGTCTCATTTACTTGCTATTAAACGTATTATCAAATATGTTAGTGGGACCCTGTCTTTTGGAATTTGGTATTCTTTTGACACAAATGATTGTCTATCGGCCTATTCGGACGCCGATTGGGCAGAAGATGTTGATGGATGTAAAAGTACATTCGGTGGTTGTTTCTATTTTTTAAGTGCACTTGTCTCATGGATGAGCAAGAAATAAAATTCTATTTCTTTGTCCATGGCGGAGGCCGAATACATTGTCATCGGGAGTTGTTGCACTCAACTCATTTGGATGAAACAAATGTTGGAAGATTACGGTATTTCCAAGGCACTATGACTATCTATTGCGACAATACTAGTGCAATTCACATTTCCCGCAATCTCGTTCAACAATCTAGAACCAAGCATATTAAGATCCGTGAACATTTTATTTGTGACTTGGTCGAAGAGAAAATCGTTTCTCTAAGCTTCGTTTCTACCGATCAACAATTGGACGATATCTTTACTAAACCTCTAGATGCCCTTAGGTTTGAAAACCTTAGGAAATCAATTGGGGTTTGCTCCATTGATTGAGACCGAAGCCGTTTATCTAGTTTAGGTTGTTTCTCTTGTATATTTTTATACCTATGAACTAGATCACTTTTGTATATATTTTAATCAAAATCTAAAAAATAGTTTTCTCTTATTTTAAAGAAAAAGGGGAATGGTTAGAAAAGCTTTCAATTTTTTTTTTGTCCATGTGGCTTTGTGGTCGATGTATTCGGATCACTATCTTTTTCCATGTCCACATGGCTTTCGATGAGTAGTTAATCCATACCTTGTTTATCTTGTGCACAAAAACGCTCTTTTATGATATATATTTTTGTGATTTCCTCACACCTTTGCCTTTTACACACACCGTTCACGACATATTGCGGATATCTTGTTCACATTGTACTTGCAAAGTGAGATTTGGTGTTGTCTTCTAAATCATGTCACATCTGTTATAAGCAATCAAAATTGTGCATGATCATCCGTTGCCCGGATTGAAACAAAAATGATTATATTCTTCTGGTTGGTTTCCGTTTCAAGCAATGGACTCGGGCTGCAAAAAACGTAAAGTTTTTGAGTGAAAAGCCACCGTTTTCATTCTCAATTGTGTGCCTAAAATAGAAGCATTAAAAATGATATATAATGCCAAGGCCAAAAATAATTATCTTGATTGATTCTTCAAAAAGAATAGTCTCAATCTATTATTTCTTATGGGAGATATAAGTTGAAGATCAATGGGCATGCACATTTAATCGATTCATTGCTTTCTCATTGTGACATTATTGGCGAGAGAATCATCTATTTTGTATGCTTGTTGCTTTCGTGTTTAAGTGTTCAATAATATTTCCTTTTTGACACAAGGCTAATGTGAGTGAATATTGCACTTATATATTGTTTGGCATTCCGCACTTGTACATTATTTTGGCTAAAAACTCTCACTCGTATTGTTCACACCCCTACATTCTCGCTCCCACCATTTGGATATGTTGACACAAGCTAGGACTCTTAAATCGACTTTTTGGCATCTTTCTGGGCGTCCCAATTCCTCTTATTATGCTATTTTTTAACTATATTCTATCTTTTTTTATTTAAAAATATTGATTTTGGTCAGAAATTCTCGTTTGAACGAGATTTCTAACGAAATTTCTCACTTCTTTCGGGAACTTCGTTCGTAATGTCGTTCGAACGAACTTCTAACGATATATCCAACGAAATTACCTATCCAATTCTAGAACTTCGTTCAAAATACATCGTTCGAATGACATCACTCGTTCGAACGACCTGGGTTTAAAATATGTGATTTCGTTTCCCCAGATTCTGCGGCCTCAGCCTTTTCCCCTTATTTCTGCCCACGTTTCCCATTTCTCTACATTTTTCCCACTTCCCAACTCTCTTACACTCTCTTCCATTACCCCTTATTCGTTACCCATTATTCCTCTCTCCCACTCTCTCATTTTCCCCACGATTCCAACTCCCTTCACCTCCTCTATTAACCTCATTTCGTCCACCCCTTTGCTCTGTAGATTTGTGGTTTACAGATTCCCTCTTCACTTCGAGGTATCATTTTTTCCATTGCTCTCCACACACACACACACACACACACACACACACACACACACATATATATATATATATATATATATATATATATATATATATATATATATATATATATATATATTTGCATATACTCATATAGATATATGCGTTTGGGATTTTTTTTGTTAAACCTAAATTTCTTTGTCGCCCAAATTCCATATATGCATATGTGTATATCTCTCTAGGTATTTAAGGCTAGTCTATTTAGTCCTATTAAGATACATTCCATGAGCATTTAAAATTTATTTCCTTCACTTACCAATTATTTCTATTTCACAAAATATCAGTTTTCCTCTAATACATTTTTTCTCTTCATGGAATATATCTTAATTATTTTTTGGCGGTTTGGTTAGAACTGTGTTCGGGTAGGTTCTAGTCTCATTCTAGTTTAACATGGCCCATAATCGTCGCCCACGTCGCATTCGTGACTCTCCCGAGGAACGCTCCTCTTCCTCTCTTGAGGAGCCCAATGCAAATGCAGCTATCCCTGACCTTAGACTGCGTTGGGGATCCCTCTCCGCACACACTTTATATCACACCCAAGGTTTCTCTACACGCTCTATTGTTCAGGAGAAACTTGTTAACCTCCAATCCCTCCACGACACCACTGTGCATTCATGGATTTTTGATTTAGGGTGGGACCCTCTATTCTCACTCACGGACCCTGTATTTCCCGATCTCATTCGGGAATTTTATTTTGGGATTCATGATAAGGAGAATCACATTTATTCTCGAGTGCGCGGTAGGGAGATTATTGTCTCTCCCGAATCCATTGGACAACTCCTACCCTTACCTAGGGTCACTAATCCCTCCTTCCCATGGAGAACAAATACTCGCCCTTCCCTCGTTATTAGCACCGTTTTTTAGGCTCCTCCCTCCCGACACTGTCACAATCTTTCACAAACATTTACATCCTGATTTTATGCTCCTTAATTGGATCGTGTGTGCATGTCTTATTCCCCGTGCGAACACAACCCAAATAACCAAAAAGCACGTGGACCTTATGTTTGCCATTAGAATTAGGGCTGACATAGACCTCCCCGCCTTCATCTTTAGTGTCATTCGGATGGTTAAGATCCTCCCTTCCAGTCCCGCTCGCCAAGCCCTCCTATTTGCGGCTATTATTACCCAGTTTTATCTTGCCACCGGTTGCCCCCGCCTATCCACTGATGTCCTCGTCACCAAATATCAAACCATTGACATGTCCTCGGTCAGCCGGTCTCCTGGTCATTTGCCCCCCGATACCCCTCACCTCACTCCCCAACCTCCTCTCACTCCGCCACTTCCTCCCACCCTGCCCCCAGTCGTCCCGCACCCTCTCGCTCTATCCATCAACCCTCTTCTTCCTATGCTCCCGCACTCATAGAGTCCGAGGATATTTTTTTTGTCTCTTCACAGGTTGAATAGATTCAGGAGGATAGACGTCAAGACAGGGATCTTTTTCAGGAGCTTTTGGTTTCCATGCAACAGGACCGCGAGGCACAAGCTCATCGGGAGGAGGCTCAAGCGCACAGAGATGAAGCCCAGGCCCATCGGTACTCTCTTCTGTTAGAGCATCTTGATGCCATTCGCCGCATAGAGATGCGCCAAGGTGTAGGCTCATCCAGTTCTGGCTCCCTTCCCTATGCTTCTAATGATGATGCTCCTGCTCCTTGATTTACTTTATTTTGCATCTTCTTTATCGTTGTAATTGTGAGGATGAGTGGATATTTTATTTCTTGTATTGGTTCATTTGGTTTGGATTTTTTTCTTATGATGTATGCACCTTGAATATTTGGCATTTCCCTTATTGATTAATGCATTTTCATGTTATTTCCTTTGTCAATTATTCTTATTGGATTTATTGCCTATTGTTCTCTCGATTATCTTTTCATATGCAGGCTATTCATCCCTTTGTCTTTTCGGGATAAAAAGGGGGAGAAACATTAATTAATGGGAATTCATATTTAGGGGGAGAATTCATATTTATGGGGGGTTGTATTAATTAATGGGATTTTATAATTTAGGGGGAGTTAATTTCTAAATATTCAACATATGCATAGTGTAAGGGAAGTTCATTTACTATTCACAATCTATGCTAACACGTTGTTTTATATATGTTACATTCTCTACTTCCCCATGCATTTATGAATTTATTGTTTCATGTGTGTACTCTCTTGCAGCATCATCAGTCGTGTCACTGAGCCTGTCTTTTTTGGGTTTTTGGGACGGGCTTTAGAATCGACTTGACGGCAAGCTTAGAAAATTCAGTCTTCTTATTTCTTTTTTATTATTTTGTTTTGTCCCGGAATATACAAAGGGGGAGATTTGGAAGGACAAATTTCCAATAGAGTCATTTGTTATATTGGCTACATTCTGTTGGGCAAAATAATTTTGGGTCATTCCTCATCAAGCATCATACAATGAAAAGATTCGAGCATTGCATCCAAAGTTCACGCGACATCAATATGCACGCCATGTTCGCTATTCTAAAAGGTATATGACCAAAATCAATTTTATGTGTTGGAGTAATTTTTATAAACGATAAATTTTCATATAGAGTAATGTTCGTAAATAATTAATTTTCATAAAGAACCATGTTTGAAATTAATTTGAACAAAAAATAGAAATCTCGTTCGAAGTTTTCTCCAGGTCGTTTGAACGACCTGGATCTAACGACATTCCCCAGGCTATACTGGAAACTCGTTAGAAGCTCGTTAGAAATGTCATTCGAATGATCTCATTCGAACGAGATTTCTAATGACCTACCTAATTCGACACTGGAATTTCGTTAGATAACTCATTCGAACGACCTCATTTGAACTAGTTCTACCAGATCTGAATTTTTTAACTTATTTTTCAGCAGTTATTTTCCAACAACTGTTTTGGTCCACTACTTTTTCAGTTATATCATATGGACGAAAATGAGTTTCAAAACCCAAGAAAGTTCTATATTCTCTTGAGAGAATTTTTCATAACTTCCCTCTTTTTGGAAAGATCAATCTCCAACACCATTTTCAACTTTTGAAACAAAACCCGTTCCATCATCTTCACATTCAACAAGCAAGTTTGCGGTGGATCTCTACATTAAGGTTTAGTGCCGACGGTGGTTTTGGGCTTCGGTGGATACCGCGACACAAGAAGTGTCGAGCAACGCGTTGGAGCTTCACGTACTACAAATTCGGAGGTCGAGGACGGCATAAGTATGTCTTGAGTGAGTCAATGTATGTAAGTCTTTTGCGTCTCTTGTAAAACCTATTTTGTAGTGGATTTTGTCTAGGCCCAGCCGTCCAAGGTTTTTCCCATTTGGGTTTTCCTCGTACATTGGCGCGTTATGGTTGTGATTTTCGCAATTTACTTTATTAAATCACCTAGATTTATGCTTAGGATAAAATGGATAAAATTGGAATAATTTTATTTTAATTAACCATGTTATCAATCTCATTGCATTAATTGAAGTTTGTTCTTGTGAACTTGTGAATCTGCTACATAAATTAAAATTGGAGAATATCTCTTCTTAGATAATTTTAAATTGGATTGCGTGTGTGTATTCTACGAATTAAACTAAGAACATATAACCTTGAAACTTCAAATTTCATCATGTTCATCAAAATTAACATCAATATATTTTGATTTATTATTAGAATAAGACTATTTCACTACATTCTTGTCAAATTTATAGCTTAACTCAAAATCATAGATCTAGCATCACAAGAATTAATATGATAAGTAAAATCAAAATCTAGTGTCATAGTACCCATAGTCATAACACAAGCACAGACAAATTATATTAGTGATCAACGACAATAAACACACAACAAGACATGGATCAGCATAAGCATGCTAATGTTATTCAAATGAGAACTTGGTTCTGATACTAATTGAATTAGTATGTAATTTAGGTGATTAAACACTTACAATAAACCTAGAGAAAAGGTGAATATGTTTGAAGTCAACATATGACCAAATTTTTTATTTCAAATAATTTCTCTTACACAATCCAAATTGATTTAAATAACTCACATGACAATGTAATTAGGTGAATATAGATGAACAAAACAAGATATAATACACCGAAGTCAATTTTAGTTCAATTCATTATGTTCCATTTAGATATAAGTAATGTGTGTGATCAAATGTGTGGATACAAGTATAAATCATTCACAATCAATCATAAGACAAGGTTTATGAGGAAAACACCCAACTAAGGGGTAAAAAACCTCATTGCTCTTCAATTCTCATTTCTACTTGAAAATTAATTTTACAAAAGATAAGAAGGTACCTCTCGCAAAATATCTGTCATGTAGTTACCTATGAATCTTTTAAATTTTCCCATAATCAATGATAATCCGCAACGAGCTCTACACCGTGAATGAAGAAGTACATTATTTTTCTTGAAAGTCGCATCACACTCCGATTTCTCCAACAAACGGTAGTGCCTTCTATTTTAGATTTAGGATTAGATGAGCATAAAATTAAAAGGTAGATTGATTTGAACTGAATAAGCTGTGTGAAATTTGAACCAAAACACTTTCAATTCTCTCTCATAAGTATGGAACTCAGTATGAACAATTTTGGAAAGAACAAGTAAAATTCAAAAGAGAGAAAAGATAAAATAATCTCAACCTCAAAAATGATCTAAGAGGTGTTTGAGTTATGAGTTTTTTAGATGTAATCAAATGAGAGGGAAAATTAACTTTAAATAGGATTTTACAAAAAACTGGGTCATCCATGCGCACGGTTATATCTGGTTGTGTGCACAATTTCATCTAGTATGGATATCATAGGCAAACCATGGGCACGGGTTTAAATCATATCCATGCGAATGGAGGACATGGTATGAGCTCAAAAGAGAGTAGTGTGAGTGGTCAAAGCATGAGATCTTTCCAACAAGATTTAACTGTATGAAATAGGCCTAACTAATTCCCAAATCAATTTCAAAACATTTTAAAATCTCTGAGACTATTTTAAAACATTTAAACCACTTATTCCATGAACTTTTATAATCCTCACACATTTTCAAAAAAAAAAATCATATGTATGTGTTTAGACATAATCAAGTCACAATTTACTAAAAGGACATACTCTTCACTTCAATGTGAATGCATAGCAGCAGAAGTCTTCAATGAGCAGCGGTGCATGATCTTCAATTTCCAATCTTCAAGGTTCATTCTAAACCTAAACTAGACAGCACCTCACTCATAAGGAATAAAATCTATGTGACTTGAAACACTCAAAGACTCAAATGTTTTGACACAAAAATAAGCCAACTAATATTACTTTCAAAATTAACAAAGAACTCCGCTGATATACGGTCCTGCTAATGTAGCCTCAAAAACTCCGAACTCATGATCGCTTAAAGTAATGGTGGGAGTACTTTCCATTAAAATTTATATGTTTTGTAGTTAAACCTTTATCTATATGAGTTTCCCTCCTCACGTTCTGTGTATATATAACTTTAGATGCAAACTTGAGTTTGAGCAGTTAGGGATTATTGAGCAAATATTCCCATATCATGTGCAAGTAATCATACCTAAAGGCGAACAAAGCTCATCCTAACTATACACCAAACCCCCCTTCAAGTAGTGATTCTACTCCTAGTCCCAACAAAACTTTTGTTAGTTCCCCTATTTTAGACTATTTTGAGGTAGATAGCTTCTCTCTCCTTTCTCCTAGTGTTAATCTTATAAACAATATTTCCATGTCTGCCATAAACCTTGAATACATTTCTGATGAGATTAGTTCAGATATAGTTGAGGATATAATTCCTGAGAATGCGAGTCTCTTTTCGTCCACATCCCCTGCAGATGAGTCTTTGGCTTATGCGACAGGGGAGGTGGAAGATGACTCTTTTGGGTTATCTAACTCTTATGATCCTTCCCAAACCGATGTCCAATGGTACCCCATTAAAGTTACTGAAGATGATCTTGATCACTTAAGGGAGAAATATGGCCTCCCCATAGACATTCGGACAAGGATCCCTCTGCCTCAAGAGAGGTGTTATAAATTAATAGACTTGAAAGAGGTCTTCCTTCCCCTTTGAGATCTTCAGGTGGAATTGAGGGCACCTCTTCATCCTGTGGTGCATTCAATATTAAAAGGCTATGGGTTCACTTTGACTCAGTTACCTCCCAATGCTTATAGGACTATTTTGGGGTCCATGATGTTCTGGAAACTTAATACGGGGTTTGACCTTACTGTGGATATTTTTAGCTATATTCATGGGTTAAAGGATAATGCCAAAGCCAAGGGATATTACTATTTTTCTCCTCAAAAATCCTAATATCAAATGGTAACCTTTGTCCATACCAACAACCACAGTTGGAAGGGTCAATATGTGTTTGCTAAAGGGTGAGTTGGAATTTAGACATCATAAGCAGGATAGATCCTATAGGATTCCTAGAGAGTGGAATGGACCAAATCAAATAGGTACAAATTTTTTATCTCTTTGTTTAATTTCTTGCTTGAGATCATTTCATCATTCTGATGTTTTTCATGTTTATCATTTCAGTGAACAAAGCCCCCAGGTTAGCTGCTTCCTTGGTATACCTGGTTGAGACCTACTGTGAGAGAAAACCCCCAAAGTTTGAGGAGTTGTTATCAATAGAGAAGTTCATTGTGGCAGGCTATCACACCCTTCTAAGCATTCATCCCCAATAGAAGTCCAGGTCCCTTGGGAGGGGTGCATGTTGCACGAGAATCATCTTGACATAACCAAGCAGGTGGTTGAGGAAGAATAAGGTGTAGAGCAGGTAGTACAATACCTTCCCTTCTGGTTCTTTTTTATTTTGGAGTTGTCATTTAAATTGCCTGTTCATCTTTTACTAGGTGTTATGGAACATCCTTCGGAGGAAACATTAATAATGGCTCCACACAAGATAGATGGTAAGGCGATGGTGCTAGTGCTGGACAAAAAGAAAAAAATGGAAGCTGGTTATAGTCAGGTTGAGACTGAGCAAAAAAGGGTGGCCGAGGAGAGAGGGGCAGCCGAACAGGCTACTCGACAGAAATAGGATAAGCTTAATATTGCAAAAGACAAGTACAAAGGAAAATCCCCCATTAATCCGTCAGTGCCCACTATTGAGGAGAAAAGTCCTCTTAATCCTCCAGGTTCCCAAAATGTGAATAAGATGCCTCGAGTGAAAGAAGACGGATCTCCCCTTCATAGGTTGGTAAGGGTCCAGGGCATTACTGTAATACCCCATATTTTTATAGCTTTTAAATTATGGGATTTATTAAATTTAATTGAGATAAATTAATTTAATTTTAATCTGGAATGTTGCTTTAAATATTTACTAGCGTGACGAGAGTTAGTAATTATTGGAAGTTTGTTATCTTTTGAATAATACTGGATGAGTATAGTAATATATGAGATTTATTTTTATAATATTGTCACGTGTGGATAAAATGATAATTATAAAAATTTAAGTCGGGACGCGCCTGTGTCGTGTCGGGACTAAATGTTGATTAATAAGAGTGAATATGTTATAAGTTGTTCGTATGGTCATTTTGAATGCGCCAACGTGTCCGAAAGGGTCGAAGTAGTCAAAAAAGTGTACCCGGGGGTTTATTTTGGGTCTCGGGGCGTTTTTAGGCCCAATTAGTACCCCGGGAGGGCGTTTTGGACATTTCGCAATTATGGGTAATTAAACCTACGAAAATTATAAGGGTTATATAAGATATCTAGGTTGTCTTCTAGGGTTAGAACAACCAAAGACAAATGACGGCCATTGGAGAGGAAGAGTAGAAGCTCTCCAAGGACCTCTAGGCCAAGAACACCTCTGATTGCACCGCCTCCACCACCAACGTGTAGATCGCGAGATGGAGAACGCAACCACACCAATTTCGGCACCAAACCAGACTTCTGAAAATCCAAGGCAAGTGTTTATCTTTCTTATTTTGTTGATTTATCTTTCATATTGGTTTAGGAATGATTAGGATGAATTGTATGGAAGAAAAACCCAATTTGAGATAGGAAATTGCATGTAGTGATGACTTAAATGATATTCTGGAAACCCTTTGTCATGTAAAGGATTAAGAGTTTGATTAAGAAAAGAGTTCTAATTAGATACAAACACTAAAAATTTTATTCCGGATGATCGGACCATTGGACTCGCTTGAAATTTTAGTATGTTGTAGCGAATGGCGAGACAGGACTGCTGACAAGAATTCAGCTTGATCGAACGGTCGGATTTCTAAAAATATTATTTTTACTAGAAAGTTTTATGTTTTTAGGACTCTTAGAGAGTTTTATATTTTGAGGACTCTTAGAGAGTTTTATATTTTGAGGACTCTTCTAAATAATAAAAAAATTCAATTAAAACTCCATTTTAATTCCGATTTAGAAACCATTTGAAATTCTCATCTTTGAAAATAAAATTCAAAATCCTTTAATGTAAGGCGAAATCTATATTTTTGGGATATTTTGCATAAGGGATAATGTAAGTATATATTAAAGGGGAGAGACACGTAAGCGAGAGTTACGTTGGAACATAAATGGATATCTACTGAATTGTACATTTGGAAGAATAGAGTCCATGAGGGCTACGTAGTAAGTTGGAGAAACCCTTCGAATTAAAGTGAAAAACGAACCATTATACGTGATAACTAATAATGGGAAAAATAAGGATAAATTTTGTGAATATGGGTTATGGGATAAACCTAAATTGATATGATAAAATTAGTATATTTATATGATTGTGTATGCATATATTATATACTTGTGAAAATCATGCCCGCGCTACTTGCTATCCCGGAGGTTACCGCGCTGGGACGATCTTATCATGTGTTGCTTTATGGGGGATATTGACTCGTACCCTAAAAGATAGAAATCCTAGGTACAGGCTATCGGATCGATAGTCGGACGGTCCTAAGAGACGTGAGGGTATGTACTGACCTCTTGGACTTGGAATCTATGCTTCGCCTCAATATTGTTTGTGTATGTATTTGTACAGTTTGAGAGTGATTACAAACTTGTATTCCCTTTAGTGTGATTGATATGGGGATTGGATAGCAGAGTATGCCCGCACCATAGTTTTTATGTGGGGTGTCGTTATGATATATACATTATACGAGTAGTTAATATATATATGAAATTCTGAAATCTGGAACTGCCTACTGTGATTTGATATGTAGGACATGGTTGATGACTCAAATTATAAATACTTGTGTTGAGAAAGTATAATATGACACTGGAAAACTTTATTGATTAATAAAGTAAAAAGGAGAACTTTGGTTACAAATTGAAATCTTACGTTTTAAAATACTTGTGTTGTTCAGTTGTAAATCCTGCGAATAACCTAAGATAAGTCAAATCATTGGAAAGATAGTGTGGTATAGACGAGATAGACCATTGGGAAGGTTAGTGCGATAGGTGTGCACATTAAAAGAGAGGTGAGAATTTCTCAAGAGAGTGTCGCACTAATATGTTGTTGCATTAGCGTGTAATCAATTTAAATACGTGTTAAACTATTTTTAAAACGGTTCTACATTCGGGCTCTAACCCGTTTGCTGTTACTTCTTCTCTCTTGTGTCTATATATATATGTATTACAGGTGCCCAGCCACAGGGGTGTCTTGCTTAGGATTCTTTGGATGGACCGCGCTGTAGCTTTTGTGGGAGTTGCAGGCCATTGCTTAGACGACCTCATTGTTGACTCTACTTCTAGTTCAGCTTTATCCAGTAGGGGCATGTGTCGCCCTTTTTCATTATTTAGTTGGTATTGTCAGAGATTGTAATTCTTTTATATTTCAGTATCTTTATTTCGGGATTGTTACTGTCAGGATGTTTTCCTTAGTATTTTAATGTTTTGATTTATTCTTGTTGGGTAAACTCTTAAATGTTCATTTTATTCTTCTACTTATTGTGTGACTCTTAAAAATGTAAATGGTTAAAGGTTTTATAATCGGATTTAATAAAATGAGAATAAGGTTTTAAATGGTTTTGACACTTAGCTTAATTATTTAGGGTGTTTAAATTGGAAAAGTATTTTTATGACAGTGATGCTAAGAATGAACCAACTGTTCACCTTGATTTTAATTTAATAAAGTAGTGATCGTCCGGTATTTAATTAGGCGGGGTGTCACAGGTGGTATCAGAGCATCAGGTTCTAGTGTCCTTAGGATTTGTACGGCTTATTATGCTTTCAGCGTTGCTTTGTTTGTTATAGAGCCCTATGTTTAGGATTGTCGATTCCTTTGACGAGATTTCGTTCTCCTGCTATAATGTGTATGCATTAGTGAATTCTAATTTCATTCGGATGTGCGCGTGTGCCGAGCGATGACGGATGTCAAAAAAGGACCATTAAGCGTACATCAGGAGGCAGGGCTCTGTTGAGATTATAAAATATATCCGAGGATGATGACCGTAGTTGAGGTCACCTACATTGTGGCATGAGAAGCCAAGACTAGAAAGGCGACTAAGGTGCTGCAATGATTTTCAAATGCTGTTATAGTCAAATGATGTGCGATGGTAAACTTACCCAACATATTACAAAAACGTGTAGAGACTATCAATGGAAAATTTTAGAAACATGAAAATTGTATGTTTCTTTACCAAAGGAGGTAATGTACCCAAAGGTTTAGATATAGGACGGAGTGTGGCAAACTGAAAGTGAAAATTTAGAGAAAATTTTTTTTGGCTTTCGGGACGAAGTTATAATGGTTGGAGTCAACCACCAATTTTAGAAGTGGAATGCTATGCCTATAGGAGAACCTTAGGTACAGTGTTGACCATATGTTCCTCAAATATTCAGGATTAGATGCAAACGTGGTTCTGAACTCATCGCGGGAGGGCATGACAGGGGTCCATTTGTGAATATGAATCTTAACCGCTAGCAAATTTTGTATCGAAAGATGTAGATATGAGTGGAGGAAACAAATCCAAGTAGGAGACCAACTCGTAATAATAGTTGATAAAACTCGAGGAGGAAATTCTGATGGACGACTGATTCAGAGGTTGACAATGTTGTATTTTGTCAATAAAGATGATAATGCTCCTTGTGTGGGAAGCTTAAAGAAATCGAAGAATTTAGTCGAGAATAAAACTGAATACAACGGTGGTGATATAGCACCAAAAAGGGATGTGGATATACATCAGGGGACCCATTTAAATGATTAGGATAATGGAATTCTTACCAAGTGATGGTAAATTCAGTAAGTACTATTATAGATAGTAACATGATCTTTATGCCCTAAAAAGTTAAAGGAACAATCGGGATGGTTAACAGGAATCGAGTTTACTAAAGTCCGAGAGGAGGACAAATCCTAACCTGGTTAGTAGGACAGGTGGTAAGTGGATTATGTACTGAGGTATTTTGTGCGGAGTGATATCGCTCGCGATAATATGTTCCAAAGTGAGTATAAGGACAAGAATACAGTGCCTAGTAAAAGGCAACGATTAAAGTAATTTTGTTTGGTTTGAGTAGACGTGTTACGTCCGGAAACCATTTGCGCAGTCAAGACGATTGACAAGGTAGAAGTGTAAGCTGTATCCTCAGAAGATGAGGCGTGTTTATGTGACACGAGCGAGTCACTATATTTTGTTCCTTGCTAGATTAGCATGTGAGACGAGCTTAATGCATATCATTATAAACGTTATTAAAATGTGAATATTTTTCCCTAGTGTAGCGAGATTTTTCTTTAGTGCTATCCGCGGAGGATGAATGAGTATATTAACAGCGTGTTATACTTTATTGAGGTTACTCGTTGTAGTGATGCGATACACGAGTATGATATTATCTTTGTTAAAACGTTATAGAAATGGTTAGTACGATAGTGGGCATTTATTGCAAGGCTATCGGAGTGGTTGCATTAACGTAACATGTTTTACGTTTTGTTTTGGCGAGGCTTTACCTGTAAGAAGGTTGGACTCGCACTTATCTTATCTATCCTAGAGACTTCGGAGGAGATAGTGGGCTCGGGATATTCGATGCCAAAGTATGTATAGACTTTGTCAGTATAATTCTGTATGTATCGAGATTTACCGTTGAGCGAAAAGATTTGACTCAGTATTTTGTTTAGCACTCCGGACTTAGTGCTAGGAAGAGTGCATTGTTATATTTATCCTTTAGAGATGTGGGAGTTAATATTTATACCCCTATTATTAGGGAAAGGAATTTCGAGAATTCTGATTGTATGTATTCGAGGTTTATGGAATGCTATTACCACCAACCTAAACTGAACAATAGTGCAATTAGTGAAACGTTCTTTGTTAATCATAATTACGAGAGAAATTGTAACTTTTTTGTCAAGGTACGGAATAAAGGGGTATATACTATGGACGGAGGACCTAATGGATTTCGATAACTGACAATACTAGGCAGTAGTGTATCGGGGGGTTCCTTGTTTGGATTTCGCTTTGCGAGACATCCCACGCATGAAACTTAGTATAAGGTTGGAAATAGGGAGACGTCTGGTCACTATTCCATGAGTTCGGTACCCTGGTCAAATGGGATCAAGTAATTATGTATATAAGTTGGAAGTTGAATTTTGTCTTAAAACTATTAGAAGTTGGATCTTGTTGTAAGAAAGCATTGAAAGTTACCCCAAGAGTTGAGGGGTGGAACGATGATAAGGAAGATTTAAAATTTTAATTTTTTAGGGTGATTAGAGTGTTGTAATCACGCTGCAAGCACCAGGGAAAACAAAGAATTTGTTTATTAGTATGGAGCGTATGTGATGCTTATGCTAGTATGCCCGGTTTATAGGGTGTGTAGACATCCTGGTTAACTGATGTTAAAACTCGTCGTCCGAGATGAAGGGGCATGGCAATGGACGTGTGGAAAATGTGTTGGTGGGGCTAACAGAACGAAGTGGAAGTGATATAGTGGATTAAACGTCACATGAGGGGCGATAATCCATACATAGGTGTGTAATTAGAATAGAACACCCAAATTTGAATTGGAAGACTGTGGGAAGTCATTTAAGAAGAGTATTCCTTGAATGGAGCAGAATTAAATGATTATGAAGAACACTCGGAGTGGAGTTGTTAGTAGGCAAGTATGAGAGCGACTTGCACATACAAAGGGTGATGATGTTAGTATAGTATAAGAGATCCAGAAGTGGGCTTCGTGGAGAAAAGAGAACGGGTGGAACTTTCGGCATACTACAAGGAAGGAAGGAAGGGGAGTATTACGTGTCACTTAATGTGAGACATTTCAAGGAAGAATCGATGTTTAGAGGGACATAGTGAGTATTCTCTACATGCACCGCCCATAGGTAAGGTTTGGTTGAAAGAGAAGAATCAACCAAAGAATTTTGTGTTTATCGACAATTCCTGAAATTGGAAGAGGTTGGTAAAGTCGGTACAGTTCTTGGATGGGTTGCCATCGTCAAAACAAGATTAAGGGTTCATCCCGAACATGTGAATTAAGCCACTGAGAAGGAAGTGATTGATATTCCTTTGGAATAGTTTACAATATTAACTAGTATGCCCTAGACTTCCTTTGAAAGGAAGGATCGCGCCAGTGCATAGTCCGGCGCAGTATAAATTTTTGAATCAGGATGAGATTGGTAAATCCCACCTTTGATATGGGATTTCAGGAATTAGCGGAGATAAGGTTTCGTTTCGAGTAGGATGTATCACCCGTAGCCAGGGAATGGGTGCACGGTGATTAAAGATTTGTGGAGCCACGTGAAGGATATTTTGGAATCTTGATACGATGATTTCAAGAATGCTCTGTAGAATCACTCGTACCTGTTTGTCGCTTACAAGGTACTTATTAAGGTTTTGTTATGGAAGAACCTCGACTATTCTCCTTCCGTATGTTTAGAGGAGAGTAGGTAATCAGAATGTTTGGATCGGTCGAGAGAACATCCGATAAATGTGGTAGAATTCCACGACTGTTTTAGGCGAGCAAGAGTGATCAAATGTTCGTAATATTTTCTCAGAATGGGAGTTTTGTATATGAATAAATCCGAGTATTTGTCATGTAGTGAGGTGAGGCCTCCTAATGTTAGTGAGATAATTAAATTTATAACGTATAGGCGTGACCTATGCGAATGTTGTCGGTTGGGAGCACAAGGTGAAGTGTCTCCAATGAGAATGTAAAACAATGTTGCTGTGAAGAAAGGGCTATAGTGATTGAGCGCCGTAATGTGTAGTTAGTTTGTGTACGGAAAAGGATATCCAGAATTGTGCTAACTGATAGGCCTTATTTTCCGAATTTCGGGACGAAATTCAGTTATTAGGGGGGGAGTATGTAATACCCCGTATTTTTATAGCTTTTAAATTATGGGATTTATTAAATTTAATTGAGATAAATTAATTTAATTTTAATCCGGAATGTTGCTTTAAATATTTACTAGCGTGACGAGAGTTAGTAATTATTGGAAGTTTGTTATCTGTTGAATATTACTGGATGAGTATAGTAATATATGAGATTTATTTTTATAATATTGTCACATGTAAATAAAATGACAATTATAAAAATTTAAGTCGGGACGCGCCTGTGTCGTGTCGGGACTAAATGTTGATTAATAAAAGTGGATATTTTATAAGTTGTTCGTATGGTCGTTTTGAATGCGCCAACGTGTCCAAAAGGGTCGAGATAGTCAAAAAAGTGTACCCGGGGGTTTATTTTGGGTCTCGGGGCGTTTTTAGGCCCAATTAGTACCCCGGGAGGGCGTTTTGGACATTTCGCAATTATGGGTAATTAAACCTACGAAAATTATAAGGGTTATATAAGATATCTAGGTTGTCTTCTAGGGTTAGAACAACCAAAGACAAATGACGGCCATTGGAGAGGAAGAGTAGAAGCTCTCCAAGGACTTCTAGGCCAAGAACACCTCTGATTGCACCGCCTCCACCACCAACGCGTAGATCGCGAGACGGAGAACGCAACCACACCAATTTCGGCACCAAACCAGACTTCTGAAAATCCAAGGCAAGTGTTTATATTTCTTATTTCGTTGATTTATCTTTCATATTGGTTTAGGAATGATTAGGATGAATTGTATGGACGAAAAACCCAATTTGAGATAGGAAATTGCATGTAGTGATGACTTAAATGATATTCTGGAAACCCTTTGTCATGTAAAGGATTAAGAGTTTGATTAAGAAAAGAGTTCTAATTAGATACAAACACTAAAAATTTTATTCCGGATGATCGGACCATTGGACTCGCTTGAAATTTTAGTATGTTGTAGCGAACGGCGAGACAGAACTGCTGACAAGAATTCAGCTTGATCTAACGGTCGGATTTCTAAAAATATTATTTTTACTAGAAAGTTTTATGTTTTTAGGACTCTTAGAGAGTTTTATATTTTGAGGACTCTTAGAGAGTTTTATATTTTGAGGACTCTTCTAAATAATAAAAAATTTCAATTAAAACTCCATTTTAATTCCGATTTAGAAACCATTTGAAATTCTCATCTTTGAAAATAAAATTCAAAATCCTTTAATGTAAGGCGAAATCTATATTTTTGGGATATTTTGCATAAGGGATAATGTAAGTATATATTAAAGGGGAGAGACGCGTAAGAGAGAGTTACGTTGGAACATAAATGGATATCTACTGAATTGTACATTTGGAAGAATAGAGTCCATGAGGGCTACGTAGTAAGTTGGAGAAACCCTTCGAATTAAAGTGAGAAACGAACCATTATACGTGATAACTAATAATGGGAAAAATAAGGATAAATGTTGTGAATATGGGTTATGGGATAAACCTAAATTGATATGATAAAAGTAGTATATTTATGTGATTGTGTATGCATATATTATATACTTGTGAAAATCATGCCCGCGCTACTTGTTATCCCGGAGGTTACCGCGCTGGGACGATCTTATCCTGTGTTGCCTTATGGGGGATATTGACTCGTACCCTAGAAGATAGAAATCCTAGGTACGGGCTATCGGATCGATAGTCGGACGGTCCTAAGAGACGTGAGGGTATGTACTGACCTCTTGGACTTGGAATTTATGCTTCGCCTCAATATTGTTTGTGTATGTATTTGTACAGTTCGAGAGTGATTCCGAACTTGTATTCCCTTTAGTGTGATTGATATGGGGATTGGATAGCAGAGTATGCCCGCACCATAGTTTTTATGTGGGGTGTCGTTATGATATATATATTATACGAGTAGTTAATATATATATATGAAATTCTGAAATCTGGAATTGCCTACTGTGATTTGATATGTAGGACATGGTTGATGACTCAAATTATAAATACTTGTGTTGATAAAGTATAATATGACACTGGAAAACTTTATTGATTAATAAAGTAAAAAGGAGAACTTTGGTTACAAATTGAAATCTTACATTTTAAAATACTTGTGTTGTTCAATTGTAAATCCTGCGAATAATTAAAGATAAGTCAAATCATTGGAAAGATAGTGTGGTATACGACGAGATAGACCATTGGGAATGTTAGTGCGATAGGTGTGCACATTAGAAGAGAGGTGAGAATTTCTCAAGAGAGTGTCGCACTAATATGTTGTTGCATTGGCATGTAATCAATTTAAATACTTGTTAAACTATTTTTAAAAAGGTTCTACATTCGGGCTCTGACCCGTTTGCTGTTACTTCTTCTCTCGTGTGTCTATATATATATATGTATTACAGGTGCCCAGCCACAGGGGTGTCTTGCTTAGGATTCTTTGGATGGAACTCGCTGTAGCTTTTGTGGGAGTTGCAGGCCATTGCTTAGACGACCTCATTGTTGACTCTACTTCTAGTTCAGCTTTATCCAACAGGGGCATGTGTCGCCCTTTTTTATTATTTAGTTGGTATTGTCAGAGATTGTAATTCTTTTATTTTTCAGTATCTTTATTTCGGGATTGTTACTGTCAGGATGTTTTCCTTAGTATTTTAATGTTGGGATTTATTCTTGTTGGGTAAACTCTTAAATGTTCATTTTATTCTTCTACTTATTGTGTGACTCTTAAAAATGTAAATGGTTAAATGTTTTATAACCGGATTTAATAAAATGAGAATAAGGTTTTAAATGGTTTTGACACTTAGCTTAATTATTTAGGGTGTTTAAATTGGAAAAGTATTTTTACGACGGTGATGCTAAGAATGAACCAACTGTTCACCTTGATTTTAATTTAATAAAGGAGTGATCGCCCGGTATTTAATTAGGCGGGGTGTCACAATTACTTCTCGTTATGGAGATGTATCGAAGTTCAAGTTTTTCCCTGCTCACAAGATCACACCTAAGGAGTTACGGGTTGATTCAGAATCCATTTTCGACCATGCCGTTAACACTGCTGATCTTTTCGGCTATCAAGGCCACAGTAATGATTATGAATTTGTGAGAGATTATGACCCTAATTCCATGTGGAGGCTGACCCATCATAGACTTTCACTGGTAGGTTCTCCTTTTATCTAATAGTTTTGCCTATTGTGTTTTATTCTGATTCTAATGACTCGTATTTTTCTCCTTTTTAGTCTGCCATGACATGTACAACTTTGAGGAAGAAGGTGGTGGTGAACCATTGTGCATTTGAGGAGATATATAAAGAGAATAAGAAGTTGAAAGCAGACTTGGAGCAAGTGTTTGGGAGTATTAAGAAGACCACTAACGAGCTGGTGGAGAGAAATGATCTGCTGATGACAAAAATAATCAAGATGAGCAAGGAGGAGGATGAGATCACCAATCTCAAGGATAAGTCCCAGACTAACGATGCCATAATCAAGAGCTTGAATAAGGCCCTCACGGTTGCCCAGGAGGCCCCTAAAATGTGGACTAGGATAAGAAAGTCATATATGTCAATCTGACATTATCCTGACATTATTGACAATGTGAGTAAAGGGAAAGGGACGATGAGGAAGCTACCACCTTAGATTGGGAAGATGGTGAAGATTCCCCGCTTAATGATGATCCTGTGGATGACCCTATGCCAGCACAGACTGCTTCGGGATCTATTGACCCAAACACTCTTACTGTTTGAATTTTTCTATGAAGCTTGCCTGTATTTGTTACTTTCTTTTTGAACTTTTTGGTGTGATCTCTATTATTATTATTTCGTGGAAGATCGCGAATGGATATTTATACAGAACTTCTTATTTATTTTGTTTAGGAAAAAATATATTTGATCATGACTTTACCATTTTCATATATGAAGCGCCGTGAATGGTGATTTTTGTGCAATAAACATTTTCCTTTCCTTTTGCTATTGTAAAAAAACTTAATGTGCTAACTTTGTATATTTAAGTACGAAAGTGACTAGTTGCCTCTGTTCACCACCCAATGGATCTTACAGAGGCTAGGCCTAGCTCCTTGTTCGCAACCTTATGAGGATAGGATTTTACATAGAGCTAATTTTGTATTTGTTTTCCATTTTATTTAACACTACCATACAGTTTCAATTCATGACTTATTTGTTCAATGAAGTCATAAAGACTTTGTTTGTCATGTTCGTGATTTGTTTGTTCAACGAAGTCATACATATTCAATTCGAGTTTAGATAGTTTTCACTTTGCTTGGTAATTAGATATGCGTGAACATATATTATTCCTAAAAAGAAAAAAAAGAAATAAAAACATGGAGGACGAAACATAATTTTATTAATATGAAGTTGTTGAATACATAACTAAGAGAGACAATTTTACTAATAAAACTTTCTCAGATGCTCAGAATTCCACGGGTTCTTGAATTACTCGCCCTCTAGTGTTTCAATGCGATAAGTTCCAAGGCTTACCATGCTTGTCACCTGGTACGATCCGTGCCACTTGGGCTCGAGTTTTTTATTCTTATGTATCACCTTTTTTAGGACATAGCCCCCCTCCATCAAACTACTCGTATGTACACGCCGGTTATAGTAGAGGGAAGTCCTCTGTTGGTAGGAAGCCACACGTAGTGCCGCATTATCCTTGACCTCTTCAATCAGATTGATATCAAACCTCCTCATTATATCTTTTGGGGGGGGGAATAAAAGTTGATAACCATATGGCTTAGGATCCCTATCTCAGTGGGGACCATAGCCTCCGTGCCAAAGGCGAGCATGTGAAACATCTCTCTTATTGCCGTTCATGGAGTGGTTCTTTAAACCCAAAGTACGTTGTGTAAATCATTGATCTAATTTCACTTTGCCTCATCCAGTCTTTTCTTAATTCCATCCAATAGCGTTTTATTAATGACTTCAATTTTTCCATTGCATAGGGGATGACCGGAGGCAGCGTGGAACTTTTGGATGTTAGATCGGGTGAAGTATTCCTCAAAGCCTTAATTATTGAAAAATATACCATGATCTGTGATGAATGCGTAAGGGATGCCGTAGTGTAAGATGATATTATTCCAGATGAATGAGAAGACCCTCTCACACGTCATCTCAACCAATGGCTCAACCTTTAAGTATTTGAATCTCCCCTTCATCCTGGAAAATGATCCAACCAGATCAATTCCCCATATTGTGAACAGCCAATGTGATGTGATCAGTGCTAGGGACGCTCCTGTTGTGAGGTGGATTTTGGCATATTTATGACACTTGTCACATTTCCTCACATAATTAGCACCGTTCATCTTCATCTTCATTCAATAATAGCCTTGGGTTGCAATACTCTTGACTATTTTTCTTCCTAGGGAATGTGCTCCACAACATCCCTCATGCACTTCCTTAATCATCGTGTTGGCTTATGTGGTGTGGACACACCTCAATAATGATATAATGTGTCCCCTCATGTACAACACTCCACTCTTTATTACATAGTGAGTTGTTTTAGAGCGCATTTTTTTTGCTTCCTTTCGATCTGATGGGAGCTCATCAGCCTCAATATATGCTCGTATATGATCCATTTATGATGGTCCCAGGCTCACTTCCATCACATGTAAGCCCCTCTCATCCGTGCTTTTGTGGGTCAATATTTCAATTGGTATTGTTCTCCTCAAATCAGTCCTGGTGGTCGAGGCCAATTTGGCTAAGGCATGTGCTCGAGCATTTTTTGATCTAGGTATCCTCACAGCCTTTACTTCTACGAATTTCTTTAACCATTATTGCAATGTGATCAAATATTTTTCTATGGACTCCTCCCTTACTTCATAGATCCCTAGCATCTAGTTGACCACCAACTGCGAGTCACTATGTGCCATAATATGGTTGGCCCTTAGGGACGAGGCTAAACCTAACCTGGCAATCAAGGATTCAAACTCTGCCTCATTATTATAAGCTTAAATATGAAAGCGTAGGCCATACTCCACATGTATTTCATCTGGAGTAGCGATGATGACAACCACATTGTTGCTCGTCGAGAAAGATAGTCCATTAACAAACATCTTTCAGATAATGATGTCCTGGCCAAAATCTGCTTCTTCAAGTTTTCCAAATCTAAACAGCTTCTTTTGAGATTCATCGTGCTGATCCTTGTCATACTATGCTAAGGATCTCTCTCTAAGAGGAGTCTTCTCTATTTTCCTAGGAATTAAGCTCTCCTTCGGATCAGTCTTCTTATCTTAATGAACAGAGCTATCTCTCAAAAGAGTCTGCTCAGATGACTTTTCCTCGTAAGTGAAATCAATAATGAAATTTGCTAATTCTTGCCCCTTCATGGTTTTTATGGGCTTGTATTGGATGTCGTATTCATCGAGCTCAATCACCCAAGCCATCAGCTGATTATATTTTTCTAGTTTATGAAGGATATGACTCAAGGGTAAGTTGGGGCAGATTACAAAGGTGTGGGCTTAGAAATATGAATTTATTATCCTCAAATCTTCCCTCACTGCTAATGCTAGTTTATCTAATAAGGGGTACCGAATATCAATTCCCGATATGCTTTGATATTGTAATAAACTGGCCTTTGAATTACTTCCTACTACCTTACCAGCATCAAATTAAAAGTTGATTAAGACACAACGAGATACAGGTAAAGCTTTTCGACAGCAATAGGTCTTGACAAGAGAGGGGGCAAACCTATATACCTCTTTAGCTCTAAGAAAGAACTCTTTCATTCCTTGTTCCATTCAAAAGACTTTCTTAACACTTTAAAGAAAGGAAGGCATTTATTTGCGGATCTAAAGACGAACATGTTAAGTGTCGTCACTCACCCTGTCAGCCACTGCACATCCTTTTTCTTTATGGGGTATTTCATATTGATCAGAGCTTACATCTTATCGAGATCGGCTTTGATACCTTGTTGATTGATGATAAAACCTAAAAATATGCCTTTCTTCACCACAAACACATATTTCATTGGATTCAGCTTCATCCGATGTTTTTTCACTTGGTCAAAAGTCAGACCGAGGTCCCTGATGTGGTCGGCGGTCATTCTTCTCTTTGTAAGCATGTCATCCACATATACTTCCATGTTTACCCAAATTTATTCTTCACAGACTTTATTCACCAATCGCTGGTAAGTAGCGCTTATATTTTTTTGACCTAAAGGCATAACATTATAGCAATAAGTACCTCGACTGGTTATGAAATACATCTTCTCTCTATCAGAGGGCTTCATCCTAATCTGGTTGTATCTAAAATAGGCATCCATGAAGCTGAGGAGCTCTTGGCTTGAAGTTACATCAACCAGCTGGTCAATTGAGGGTAATGGATTATGATCCTTAGGGCACACCTTGTTCATGTCGGGGAAATCGACGCACATCCTCCATTTACCATTATTTTTATGCATCATCACTACATTGGACAACCATTTTGGATATTTGACATCGTCGATGAAATTAGCCTTATGCAACTTAAGGAACTCCTCATGGACGAAGAGGTTTTTCTATGCGTCAAAAACCCTTTGCTTTTGCTTGGCTGGCTTAGATCCTTTCATTATGATCAACTTGTGATAAGTCAAATCAGGATCAATCTTGGGAACGTGTTCGTCTCTCTATGTGAATACATTCCTTCTTTGCTCCAAGAAGTTTATGAGATCTTGCCTCAAACAGCGATCTAGTGATGGTCTAATCTGGACTATTCTCTTTAGGTGAGAGTGCACAATGATCTAATGATGTTAACTTATCAAAGTTAGATGACAATCCACACCAATTTCTAATTCTTTTACCCTAGAACATGCAACTATGTGATTATTGTGTAAAACAGTAAAACATGCATTCATACCACAGAAGACATTTTTCAGGAAAAACACCTTTCGGACAAAACCTTTTATTGACTTTAAAAAATTTATAAATCTCAACTTATAAATTTTATATATGAATCTACAGCATTTTGACTAATCTCCCACAGGTGACCTTCATCTTCAACAACGATGGTCCTCGTAAGAATAAAAAACCCACAGTCTTCCTTCAGTAATAATTCTTGCAAGAATCACAAGATCAGTAGTGGAGATGCCATCTGCACATGAATCATGTATTCAATAATACAAACTATAGGGTTTAAATTGACTCACTCAAATATATCTTAGGAATGACGATTTGTGAATCAAAAAGGTTTTCTAAACTCAAAAGGTTGGAAACATTTGCAAAATATGTGCCGAAACAGTTCTGGGAAAAGTCTTAATAAAAATAAACTCAAACAAGTATTTATAAGATGGACACAAATTTCGAGGCAATGGATCGTTCGAACTAATTTTGAAGCTCATTTGAATGAGAATAGCCGTTCGTTCAAGCATAAATTAACTCGTACGAATGACCAAGTTATCTCGTATAAACGAAGTTCAAACGACCTAAAATAGTACACCCTCATTCGATGTTCGATCGAAGTAAACTTCGAACGAAAATAGGGTCTCGTTAGAACGAGATTCACCAACTTTGAAAAAATTTAAATAAAGAAAAATGCCTAGATTTTTTAAATAAAAAACCTTATTCTAATTTAAATAAAATTCAAACATCCCAAAATAAATTTAAACACATAATAGTATTATACCTTCATAGTGTGGAGATGCTTAAACATTAGAGATGTTGGATCTTTGTATCTTCATGACGGCTTGAATCAAACAGTAGAGGGATATGCTAAAAGCTAAGCTAGCCTACGTATGAGCAAATTATGCTTATACAAATCTCTCCCTTTTTGGCTATTCCAGTATAAATACAAAACCAAAATTTAGATTATAATGAAATCCCCTATGACAAACACAATATCCTAATACCCTCCCAAACCCTAAAATGGATGCGTACAAGATAAATATTCCTTCGAAATAAAGTCTTCAATCTTCAATTTTTCTTTTTCTTCTCTTGGGAACTTTGCCTTCATTGAGTGTAATCCGAATATGATCTTCCAAAAGTACCTACACACATGAAATAAAGAAAATACCCCGTGATGCATCGAGTTTGACATATATAAAATCAAATGTGTAAAACATTCTCCCCCAAAAAATTTCTCCACCTTTTATTTTGTCCGAAATACATAAGGAGTATAAACTTATCATGGGAAATAGGGAACATCACCGAAAATAATAAGATATCATCACAAAATGATATACGAATGATTAACATACAATGATAATCTAGAAGGATCCACAAACTATTTTTTCAATTTTTCAATTTTTTTCAAGTAAAATAAATTTACGAATAAAACACACCATGGAGAAACACAAAAATAACCGAATCATGGAAACAGAATTTAAGAGTGTGAACAAATTATATAAGTTAATAAACATAAACAAACATAAGATATGTGCACAAAGGAATGAGACACCACCAACGCAAGATCTCCAAGTCTACGTTAGGTGTAAAAATGGTGAACTCAAGTGATTTGACTTAAGCTAATCAACTAATCAAGATTGTAAATGATTTTCCCACCAATAACACCTAAAACTATACAATTCTTTATGAAATTTTTATGGGATCTGCAAACCCATTTATCTTAGACTTAACTCCCTCAAAACATATATATATAATTTTTCTCAAATCTTTTTGAAGAAATTAATGCTCATATGTAGTGAAGCATCAATGTTATTTTAAATTGGCCTAGCACTTCTGTTTTTATGTGCCTTTAATATTTTAGGCTCTTTTCTTTTTCCAATTGGTGTCTTTTCATGAAAAGTCAACATGTATTTCATTTCCCGATTCCATTGCTTAAAATATACCAAATTTGTCGAATAAATTATTTTTTATATTTTTTTCAATCCAGGCAATGGTTCTTACATGCACTGCTTTTATTATCTTGTTTTTCACATTTGGTTCATTTTAAAAGCGGGATTGTGATGAAACCACTACAATCGACACATGAAAGTTAAGTGAAATACTCAAATAAGTCTGTGCTCGTGTTCATTAAGGGTGACAAGGAGTAAAACATATAGCAAGCAGTCATCATATAACATCTTAACGACTCCACGAATTATAAAGCACATAAATGAAATGATGTCATGTCTCAAAACACTACAAAATAGTCACATGTATATAAAATGAATGGATAACTCAGACATCTTTAATGATCATCTACATATGGTGTAATAAATACAAAACTTTTTTTTTATTTTTCAAAAATGTTATCAAAATTAAAATCTTTTTGCCTTTTTCAACCTTTTTCTTAAATGAAATCAAAAATCTTTTTGTGTTTTTCAAAAAAATTTCAAGAAAAACAAAAATCTTTTTTGATTTTTTGAAAAATATATCAAAATTAAAAAAATATAAGTACAATGATAATATACATTGGCAATAGGGATATATGCTATGAGGATGAAAAACACCTTATTCTAGTCAAAAGTCTCAACCTCAATCATTAGGCCCGGAGGAGTTCTCCAAATGAGATGACATCCTATGCAAAACTCCCATCAAATCTTGTGAAGTTTTGATAAATAATCTACTTGCTCTCTGATTAGGCATAATTTCTTCTCATTGATCCCCTTAATTTAGAGGCCTTTATCGCTCCGCAAAGAGTAATTCGAGGGGATTTATATCATATCATTGTTATTGACACGTTTCTAATGAGTACGTCGAGTTTCATGTATTTTCCATCTATTTCGCAGGTATTCAGTGTTTAGGAAAGACCATCATCCCAATCCGAGTTCCGTACCAAAAACTTCAAGGATATTCAAGGACGAAAATTTCCTAAAAAGATGGAACCAAACCTAAGGGAAGGAAAAATAACCGATCCTATCCTGGGAAAGCTTCTGTAAAGCACTACAAAGATGGAACCGAATCGAAGTAGAAGGAAAACGAACCAAACCTATACCTGGAAAACTTCCTATAAGGAAATGTCAAGATGTAACCGAACCAAAGAAGGGGAAAAATGAACCGATCCTACGCTCGAAGAACTTTTTGTAAAGGCTGTCAAAGATGGAACGGAACCGAACCCCTTAATAGGATCGGTTCTATTTTCAAAAATTCAAACATATCCACTTGTAAAATTAGAATCCTCCATGGTTGAAACTCTTAGTATTCGTAGCTTATAAATTTTAAACTCCTCCAAGACATAAGAGGAGGCATTTGATTCGTTAGGGAATCTTTGTAATTAGTTTTAGAGAAGAAGAACAATAAAAAAAACCTAGTTTGCTTATAGTTTTTCAATTCAAGTAATACCATTTTGATTCCTATTTTAATTATTGCAGTAGTTACTTTTCTAATAGCAATTTCATCATTCTTCATCTTTATTCAGTAGTAAAAAAAATTTCTTTCATTCCAAATACATTTTCTTCCAGTTTTCATATGTCTAGCTAAGTTTTCAAGGGTTGGGGTGAATGAACCCCACCCGATGTAATTCACGATAGTGGAAATAGATGTCAGAATTAAAACCTTAGATGAATTGTATCATAGTTCATACGATACTACTTTATTTCAGCCTTTTCTTACATACTTTGTGGGATACGATCCCTCATATGTGTAATACTTAGGAGAAATAAAGACCGAATTTTAATTCAACCTTTGCTTACGTACTGTTCGGGATACAATACCTCATATATGTAATACTTAGGAGTATTAAAGAGTAAGATTCAATTAAAGCTTTAATTCTGAATCTAGTATCTAACGAAGTGAATTACTAGGGTGTGGGGGATTGTAACCCGGCCTATCTTTCTTCATTCATAGTTTAAAATTTTAGTCAAATCGTTCTTAATTCTACATTAGAGTAACTTCATTGCATTCTTTTTCATAATTTCATTAGTTAATCATTTTCAAAAGTGCATATAGTTATAGTTGTCTCGCAAATCAAATAACCTTTTTCCTTTTCTTTAAAGTCAAAGTTAGGTTTCCTTCATCTGTCCAACGTCGTTACAACTCCGTTCGTCCTGTTTCCCTGAGGATCGATACCCGACTTATCAGATTATTACTTGAGCGATAGGCTTGCACTTGATCCTAGAGAGTACGCAATTCTGAGACACATTCTTAGTCGCGTCAAGTTTTTGGCACCGTTACCGTGGATTTAGGTAGACTTAGGATTAAATCAAGTCAATCTAAAACTTTAACCAAAAATTTCCAAAAATCCAAAAACATAAATAAAAAAATTAAAGCACAAAAATAATTCTTCATCATCTCTCATAATCCTGGTCATGCAAAATCTTGAACTCACTCTAACTCCCCATAATAGTCCAACCAGCATTCACGAAAACCCGATAGTTGAGTACGACCCCGACAACCCTCACACTCCAAAACGCGCAACAATTCTGGGTTCCACCTCCCACACCTCCACACTTAATTGCAAGTTACACTCTGAAATCCCTCTTAGGGCACACCAAAGAGCACTCTCCGAGTATACCAAGTGAGGATACAGAGTCATCAAGTGAGAGAGCCATGTCACAACATAGTAGTGTAGCCGTCGGTGAGGAAGAGGTCCCGTACCGCCCTTTGAGAGAAATCTTATATCTTGGGCGAACTCTCACTTTGGGATGAATTTTACTTTCGTATAATACAGGGCAATTCCATTTTAGGAATGGGATGATCCAGATACTTCCCAACTACCATGGAATGGAGTCAGAAAAGCCATATCTCCACATCCGGTAATTTGAGGAGGCGTGTGAGACCCTCGGCGATCAAACTTGCACAAAAGATGTGATCCGCCTCAAATTCTTCCCATTCTTGCTAAAAGACAAGGCTAAGACTTGTCTATGGTCTTTACCTCCAAACTCGATTGCATCATGGAACGATTTGCAATCTAAATTTCTTAAGAAATTATTTCCTACACATCGAACGAACTTCATCAAGGGTCAAATTCAAACCTTTCGACAATTAGAAAATGAGTTGTTCGATCGATATTATGAGAATTTTAATGAGTTAATTACTTCGTGCCCTCATCGTGGACTTGATAAACTGCAAATCATTTCCTTCTTCCATAATGGGCTGAATATAAATTCCAAACAACTCGTTGAAACCATATGTGATGGTCCCTTTGTCGACCTAGACGCTAATGATGTTGAGCTTCACCTGAGGTATGTCACCTAGACTACCCAAGCATGGGATACATATGACCCTAGTGCTCATAATCGAACGTTCCAAATGACCACTACTCCATCAGTGTTCGGCCTATTTCACGTAGAAAAGAATACTATGACGGACAGTCGACTCGATATAATTGAGAAAGGAATGTGAGAAATAATTGAGATATGTGCAAGAGGACCAATTGGCTCCATCCCGAACCCCATTGAGAAGGTGTGTGATATTTATGAGGTGGGACATTCAGCAGAGGAATGCCCGACGATACCCGCCAACAAAGTTATGCTTTAATAGCAAGTTAGTGGTATAGGAGGATTTAAGGGTAATTTCGGTGCACAGTATGGGAATTCTTACAAACCTTCATGGAAAAACCATCTTTGTTTTATCTATGGGCAACAAAATTCTACGATGAATCCTAATTCACATGTTGCCCCGCACTTTCAAAAAGCACCACACATGCAAGGACATGTGCAGTCACCACCACCTCCGGGGCCATATATCACTCCACTGTGAAGAAATCTCGGGGATACGACAAACCAATTCATCACTGCCCAGAATACAACCATTGCTAGACATGAGCGCATGATCAATGGCATAAATGCGAATATTTCAAAGTTGCAATCATTGTTGAGTATCCAAGAGAAGGGCAAGTTTCCTGACCAGGGCCAAAGACCTCCCCAAGGTTAAACTAGTGTTAGTTCTACCTTTACAGAACATCAGGAGCAATGTCAAGCTGTGACCACTCTTCATAGTGGAAGATTCATTGATTTATCACCTCCTCCACACGACACAACCAAATACAAGGATATTTCACCCGACACGAAAGAGGCCGAAGATGTACCCTTTAAACAAAGTGACAAAGAAGACACTAGTGATCCCGAGATAGTAGTGAAACCACCCTCAGCGGAACCATTTCCTCAAAGATTAGTTCCTGCCCATAACAGGACCATAAGTGAAGAAGTGCTAGAAGTGCACGTAAGGTTGAACTTACCTTTCCTCGATGCAATAAGGCAAATTCCATCCTATGCAAAAGTCACAAAAGACTTATTAACAGTTAAGAGGAGGATGAAGGTAAAGAAGAACATGTTTCTAACACAAAATTTGAGCTCAGTCCTTCTTAACTATCTCCCCCTAAATATAAGCATCCCGGTGCCCCCACCATTTCTTGCACTATTGGAGAAAACAAATTTGAAAAAGCCTTACTCGATTTGGGAGCAAGTGTCACCATTCTGCCTTATTCGATTTATAGGAAACTTGATCTGGGTGATCTTAATCCCACAAGGATCACTCTCCAGTTAGCGGATCGAAACGTGAAGATACCAAGGGATATAGTTAAGGACTTGATAGTCCAAGTGGACACTTTCTACTTCCCAGTAGATTTTGTCATTTGGGACATGGATACCTCCTTCGACTCGAAAAATCACGTTCCCATCATCCTGGGATGCCCTTTCTTAGCCACGGGTATGTAGTGATCAATACAAGAAATGGGCAGATGCAAATCACTTTTGGGAATATGACTTTGGAAACAAAGATCTTCAACATAGCCCAACAAGCAGGGGAAGAAGATGATTTTCACGCGATGAGTTTAATTGAGGAGGTTGTAGAAGAACACTTTGAGGAAAATTACTATGGAGACGCCTTAGAAGTTTTCCTAGCTTCTAATCATGAGAGTGAGGGTGCCTATACTGAGTTTGAGAGGGAGATATAAGAGTTGAGAGGCTTACTCGATGAGAGAGCATCAGACGAGGATGCGATAGATGTTAATTGGGTTTCTCGATTCGAATAGTTACCGCCAAGGAAAGCACGCATGGTGCCCTCTAGCGACACATTCCCGACTCTCGTGTTGAAGAAACTACCTCCAATGTCAAATATGCTTTCCTAGGTGAAAGTGCGACATTTCTTGTTATTGTCTCCTCTAGATTAGATAAAGAGCAAGAGGGTAAATTATTAAAGACTTTAAGGAAGCAGTAAGATGATTTTGGTTGGTGTATAGATGATTTAAAGGGGATAAGCACCCTAATTTGCACCCATGAGATTCATCTCGAAGAGGATGTTTAGCCCTCGACAGAAATGCAAAGCCGGCTAAATCCCATAATGAAAGATGTGGTGAGGACTAAAATTATAAAGATATTGGATGCCGGGATTATCTACCCAATCTCGAATAGAAAGTGGGTGAGCCCCATTCAAGTCGTCCCGAAGAAGTTGGGCATGACTGTGATTGAAAATTACAATGGATAGATAGTTCCCCAATGTACCACCACTGGATGACGCATTTGCATTGATTACCGAAAACTCAATGCGAGAACTAGAAAATACCATTTTCCCTTACCATTTATCGATCAAATGCTTGAAAGAGTAGCGGACCACCCTTATTATTGCTTCCTAGATGGTTATTACGGATATAACCAAATAGAGGTAGATGTACTTGATCAAGAGAAAATGACATTCACTTCCCCTTTGGAATGTTTGCCTACAAACGTATGCCATTTTGCTTCTGTAATGCACTAGCGATCTTTCAAAGGTGCATGTTGAGCTTATTCAGTGACATAGTCGAGAGAGGGCTAGAGGTGTTTATGGATGACTTTAGTGTTTTTGGCACCTCTTTCGACCTATGTTTAGCAAATCTTGAGAAAGTACTAGCCTGTTGTGTGGAAAAGAACTTAGTGCTGAATTGGGAAAAATACCATTTCATGGTAACCGAGGGTCTAGTTCTTGGCCACATCGTGTCATCCAAAGGGATCGAGGTTGATCAAGAAAAAATAGATGTCATAGATGATATGCCCCCACCTAAATCGCTGAAAGATGTGTGCTCCTTCTTGGGCCACGCGGGGTTTTATAAACGGTTCATTAAGGACTTTAGCGCCATCGCTAGACCCTTAAGAAATCTCCTCATAAAGGACACCCCATTTGAGTGGACGAAAGCATGCCAAAACACTTTTGAAAAACTGAAAAGCATGCTTGTGTCTGCTCCCATTATGCAAGCTCTGGAGTGGTCCTTACCATTAGAGATTATGTGTGATTCTAGCGATTATGCGATAGGGGTTGTTTTGGGCCAAAGAAAAGACAATAAGGCTCATGTCATCTATTACGCTAGCCGAACCCTTATCGAACCACAACTCAATTACTCCACCACGGAGAAAGAGTTTCCAGTGGTAGTATTCTCTCTTGACAAATTTTGGTCATATCTCATCGGTTCTCCCATCACTTGCTTTACCAACAACGCGGGGTTAAAATATCTACTTGCAAAGAAGGATGCAAAGTTGCGCCTCAAAAGGTGGATCCTACTCCTACAAGAGTTTAATCTCTCCATTAAAGATAAAAAAGTATTAGAAAATGTCATTGCCGATCACTTATCGCGGCTTTCATCTGACGTACCTAGTGATCCTAAACCCATAGAAGAATATTTTCTAGATGAGAAACTTTTTGCCACCTCTCTTTGCCCTGGTTTGCGGATATAGTGAATTATCTTGTCACGTGAGTCATCCCTCCCAATTGGACACCGCAAGATAAGAAGAGGTTCATCACTTGGTCGCGCATGTTTTTCTATGATGATCCTTTTCTTTTTAAATATTGCGCCGATCAGATCATTCGATGATGCGTACCGAATGATGAAATCCCAAAAGTCATCCAATTATGTCATTCGGAAGCTTTTGGAGGCCACTTTTCTGTGAAAAAGATAGCCGCTAAAATTCTTCAATGCAATTTGTATTGGCCCACAATGTTCTGGGATGTTAGCAACTATTGTAAATCTTGCGATAGGTGTCAAATGAAGGGAGCTATTACCCGAAAAGACATGATGCCATTAACCCCGATACTCATTATTGAGATCTTTGACTACTGGGGTATTAACTTCATGGTCCCTTTTCCCCCATCTCTTGGTTTCCTATACATCCTTGTCGCGGTAGACTACGTTTCTAAATGGGTGGAAGCTATAGTTACCAAGACCAATGACAATAAAGTGGTGATAAAATTCCTACAGGAACACATACTTTCTCGCTTCGGTGCTCCGAAAGCGAAAATTAGTGATAATGGCACGCACTTTTGCAACAGGCCATTCGAGAAGCTCATGAGAAAGTACGGCGTCGTTCACAAGGTTGGAACGACCTATCACCCACAAATAAATGGATAGGAGGAATTGACAAATCGTGAAATCATGCGCATACTAGAGAAGACCGTCAATCCCGACCGAAAAAATTGGTCCCTTCGATTGAACGATTCGCTATGGGCCTACCGTACCGCATACAAGAACCCACTTGGAATGTCCCTGTTCCTCTTTGTGTATGGAAAGCCTTGTCATCTTCCCGTTGAGTTGGAGCACAAAGCAAATTGGGCCATTAAGATATTAAACTACGATATGGACAAAGCCGGTGAAGCTCGCAAGCTTCAACTGAATGAGTTAGAGGAGATACGCAATGATGCGTATGAGAATGCCAAGATTTCAAAAGCCCGGATGAAACTAGCGCATGATAATATTATCCGACGAAAAGAGTTTCAACCGGGACAAAAGGTACTCCTCTATAACTCCCGGCTTCATCTGTTTCTGGGTAAATTGAGGTCCCGATGGACTGGTCCATTCATTGTGAGAAGTGTATACCGTCACAGAGCGATAGAGTTGAAAGATCCAAAAGGGGGGAATGCATTCAAAGTCAATGGACAGCGCCTAAAGCTATATGTTGAGGTGTTCGTAGAAGATATCGACACCATCTGGTTATCGGACCCCATTTACAAGGTCAAATGAGCTTGAGTAGAGAGGTCTCCGCACCCCCGATGCGTATGGGGTGAATTATTGTGTATAGTAGTTGAGTGTCGGTAGAGTGGCTTGAGTCCATAATTGGTTACGTAAGGTTAGGGATAGGATCACACACTTTGTGAGGGCATCGAGAAATCCAAGTGGGAGAATAAGTGAGAAAGTGCCCAGAAATTCATGGGTGTGAGATTCTAGTCAGCTTGTTAAGTAAGATGGTTTTGCCTAAGATGGAACCGAACCGAATCCCCTAACCGGATTGGTTCGGTTTTGATATATCGCAAAATAAAAAAAATCCCAGAACCAAATCGAATCTCCCCTGAATCGGATCTGTTTGAGATCTGCGATTTTGGTTCTTCCCGAGGTGACCATTACTCCCCCTATCCCCTCCTTTCCCTCCATTCATTACCCTCTTTCCCTCCAAACATCCATTCCCCTTTTCCCTCCAAATTCCTCCCCCCCATACCTCCCCACCACCTATAAAACCTACCTCTACCTTACCATTTCCCTCACTCCTCCACTCTATCCTCCCTCTCTACAACCCTATCTATCTCATTCCCAATATTCCCCGATCTTTCCATGGAAAATCCCGCTCTTCCCATGAAATATATGTCCACCGAGATTGTACCCAATGAAAATGGGGAATACTGCTCCTACATGGAGCGCTTATGGTGCGAAAAAAATTTTAGCTTGTCCCGCCAACTGCACATTAAGTGCATCGTCAATTGGCACGAGTTTCCCTGCTCAGTCACCAACCTTTTCAGTAGGAGGGGGTGGGTGCAATACCTCTAAGAATCCCAGCATGTTGTGTGGGCGAACGAAGTCCGATCTTTCTATGGCTCTCTCGTCTGCACAGGCAAGTTGGAGTTCCAAGCCTTTGTCGACGACCACCCCATCCCGTTTCCGTTGGCCATTCTCACTCGCAAACTGGCTAACAAAGGTGTCCCCCACCCGAAAATCTATGAATAACCAACCAATACCCCCACCATTCCAAAACAGCAACACATCGACCATCTCACACCCAACGATAATTGGGAAAGGGGTACCTTCCCTGTGGGACACCTAAACGATAAGGCGCGCATCACCTTCAATATAGTGTGCGTCAACTTGCATCAAACCACAAATGACTCAGCGATACGCCCTCGCCAAGCGTCCCTTGTATACCACCTTTTCGACCCAAACTTCACCCTCAATCTAGCCCACATGCTTTACGCCGATATTCTTTATGCAGCCTGGGAGCAAAAAGGTACGGTGCCCTCCCCTATGCATGCCTCATAACCTCCCTCCTTGCCAATGCTGGTATCCAGCCACCTCACTCTTTTACATGCCTCCCAAAACCCATTGGCAAGGTGTCACGCACTCAGAGTGCCCAACAAAGAGCTTCCCTTTGAGCAGCTCGGAAGGAGATTAATTTAGAAGCCAAGGAGGAGATCCGTGTTGAAGAGCCTGTGTCTGAGGACTCGAGATGGGAGGGGTTGAAGAAGAATACAACGAGGATGATGACTCGGACTTTGAGCCCCCGGGGTGCAGATTTTGATAAGCGCCTTGAAGTAGTGGAATCCCGTTTTGACGGGTTCATCACCCAATACAATTGAGACCAAGCGGCCTATCAAAGGGATCAAGACGCCTATCGAAGGGGCACGAGCATGATGCATGAACTACAAGCCCAGATATACGAGCTCAACTTCGATCGATCACCCCCAACTTTCTTCTATGATCCCTATGATCCCAGCACACCCGGTCCCTCAAATTCGCCTCCCTAATGAAGCCTTTGTCTATTTTTTTTTGTTGTTGTTTGTGTTGTGGTGGTTTTTAAACATTGTTGGTTGTGTATTCTACCTTACCTTTTGTAACAAAGTTGTCAGTTTCTATAAAAAAATTCTGCATTTTCTCACACTTTTAATTAGCTTTAAGTTAGATTTTAGTCCTTTTTTCTTGAGGACAATGAAAAAGTCTAAGTTAGGGGGGGTCACAAGTGCGTCTTTCTAAAACTTCAAAAATTTTCAAAAATGCCCAACAATTTCAAAAAAATCATAAAATCTTGAAAAAAAACAAAAATATTTTTTCCAAAATAAATAAATATTGGAATTCAAATTTTTCGAAAATATCATTAAAAGTCGGTTTAAAGTCTCAAATTGTAAAAACATAATACACAAAGCCGAAATTGACCAAAGATGAAAATTGAACGAACGTAGACGACTTAGTGAATAAATGTGGAGATTAACAACCCCGGAGAGATTCGAGCCTTTCAATTTTGTGAAATTTATAAATCAATCCGAGTTAATTTTTAACTCAAAAGTTCTTTTCAGCGTCTAATAAGTCGTCGAGGATCTCAATCCTTTCACTTTGATCGATTATGGAAAATGTGTGTGATATTGCCTTGAAAAACGTGCCAAAATAGATCTCTAAACTTAAGTCATCTCGAAACTCATATGGTAATGCAGTTAGTATTGAGGACAAGGAAGTAGGCCATCATTTGTCACCCAAAAATATTGGCCAGAAAAATTAGCAAAAAAAAATTGTCCCTTTTGTAACCCAAAGTGAGCCGAATAAATTTTTCCCTTTCATTGACAACCCGAAAAACCCCAACTGGCCCGGAATTGTGAAAAAGAGATAATCCCAGAAATTAAGTCTGGAAAGTGCAGAAGAAGGGGCAAGAAAAAAAATAGCTATGCTCAACAAAAACAGCAAGAAAAGAGAAGCATGAAAAACAAAAAAAATAGAAAAATCAAAAGAACAAATGAGCGAAAGCTCGAAAAAGCACTAACAGACATCATAAGAATACTTTCTAATTCCAGATTTCTCGTACCATTATCATTTTACCTAATACACCTTTAGCCTGAAAAAGTCCTAACCGAGTCCAAAATTGCGAAATTTGTTACCACGTGGAGAGCAAAAACATAAAAAGATAATAAAAGAGATCAAAGATACTAATTAGAGGCAATGTTCCCATTTTCTTATATCCGTAATCCAATGATGAGATCCGGTTACCATAAATTTCCATCTTTCTACTTGTGTGCATGAACTTGGTTCCACTACATTTACTCTTATAAATCACGCATACCGAAAGAATAGCCACATCCTGAGTGATTCGTTTGTGAGAGCATTCCATGAGATTTTGAAATCAAAATGAATTTTCGAATAAGTAACTTAATGGTCAATCGGTGGAAATTCGCAGTTAAAATTCCAGCTTCGCACACACGCACTATGATACAATTTTTGCATATTTTGAGTTTTCTTTGAGTCAAATTTTGTGGGTATATTCTCTGCAAACCCTCATGAGACACAACTCATCCTACTAGGGTAACCTAGGGGTTTAAAAGCTTGTTGCATACGCTAAATGCAACCGCTCGCCCGCGAAAGAGGTATTTTATCCCATTTTCGAGTTAGACCATGTTTTGATTCTTTTTACACTGCTCGGGACGATCAAAGTTCTAAGTTAGGGGGTTTGATTAGGGATAAATTCTTCCCATTTATCCCCTTAATTTAGAGGCTTTAATCACTCCGCAAAGAGTAATTCGAGTGGATTTATATCATATCATTGATGTTGACAAGTTTCTAACGAGTACGTCGAGTTTCGTGTATTTTCCATCTATTTTGCAGGTATTCAGTGTTTAGGAAAGACCAGCATCCCAATCCTAGTTTCGTACCAAAATCTTCAAAGAAATACAAGAAGGAAAAGTTCCTGAAAAGATGGAACTGAACCTAAGGGAAGGAAAAAGAACCGATCCCATCTTGGGAAAGCTCCTATAAAGTACTACAAAGACGAAACCGAACCGAAGTGGAAGGACAACGAACCGAACCTATACCTGGAAAACTTACTATAAAGAAATGTCAAAATGGAACCGAACTGAAGAAGGGGAAAAATGAATCGATCCTATGCTCGAAGAACTTTCTATAAAGGTTGTCAAAGATGGAACCAAATCGAACCCCTTAATTGGATCAGTTCTGTTTTTGGAAATTCGAACCTATCCACTTGTAAAATTAGAATCCTCCATGGTTGAAACTCTTAGTATTCGTAGCTTATAAATTGTGAACTCCTCCTAGACATAAGAGGAGGCTTTTGATTCGTTAGGGAATCTTTGTAATCAGTTTTAGAGAAGAAGAACACTAAGAAACCCTAGTTTGCTTATAGTTTTTCAATTCAAGTAACACCATTCTTATTCTTCTTTTAATTATTGCAATAGTTACTTTTCAAATAGCAATTTCAACATTCTTCATCTTCATTCAGTAGTAAAAATGTTTTCTTTCATTCCAAACCTATTTTGTTCCAGTTTTCATATGTCTGGCTAAGTTTTTAAGGGTTGGGGTTCATGAACCCCACCCGATGTAATTCACGATAGTGGAAATAGATGTCGGAGTTAAAACCTTAGACGAATTGTATCATAGTTCATACGATACTAATTTATTTCATCCTTTGCTTACATACCGTGTGGACTATGATCCCTCATATGTGTAATACTTAGGAGAAATAAAGACCGAATTTTAATCAACCTTTGCTTACATACTGTGCGGGCTACGATCCTTCATATATGTAATACTTAGGAGTATTAAAGAGACGGATTCAACTAAAGCATTAATTGTGAATCTAGTATCTTACAAAGTGAATTACTAGGGTGTGGGGGATTGTAACCCGACCTATCTTTCTTCATTCATAGTTTAAAATTTTAGTCAAATCGTTCTTTATTCTGCATTAAAGTAATTGCATCGCATTTTTTTCATAATTTTAATAGTTAATCATTTTCAAAAGTGAAAATAGTTGTAGTTGTCTCACAAATCAAATCACCTTTTCCTTTTCTTTAGAGTCAAAGTTAGTTTTCCTTCATCTGTCCAACGTCGTTACGACTCCGTTCGTCCTATTTCCTAGAGGACCGATACCCGACTTATAAGAATATGACTTATCAGAATATTACTTGAGCGACAGGCTTGCACGTGAGCCTAGAGATTACATGAAGAACCTTATACTCTTCACTCACTTGAGTCTACATTGTATAAGTGCTCATCTAGTTTGGAAATAGTGACAAAATTGAGTCCATTCCCTAGATTCCAAAAAGCCTCAGGCTCTACTCTTTATTCCTCTTTATTGATTGTTTAAAGGTATATTCTCAATCACCCTCACACACATTAGGATTGCATTCATATATATATATTACATAAAATTATTGTGTGAGAGTTGTGTGTGTTTAATCCCATTTAAAATTGGTTTTATTAATTGTTTGGGAATTTTTAAGAATTTGTAAATGATTTTTTAGAAATTAAAATGTGGATTAAAAAGCTTTTGGGGTTATTTTGTAATTACTGTTTTTATGGTTTCATCCCTAAAAGTTGGTTTGGGTAGGATCCAAAAGCGCTTGAGACTTCAGGGGAGCTGTGTAATTATTTTTAGATGCGCGTGTGTAAGCCAGTCTTGTCCCTACACCTGTCAACCTGATATTGGTTCGATTTGTGTTTGTTGGTAGACTCAATTACCTAGTTACATCTTAGCCCTTGGATTGTTTTTATCAATGCTCTGCATGCGTCCAATCCCAATCTCTATGAACCTCACTAAACCAATCAGAAAGCGTTTAACTCAACGGCACTTCTAAACCGTTGGATGGAGGCCAACAGGCCAAGACTAAATCTCATCCATTAGATTCACCTCATCCTTCTCGATCCTTCCTAGCCTACTATATAAGGAGGCTTACCCTCAGCCTTTAGAAGACTTTTGATAGTTCGTCTAAATAGAGAGAGAAAGGGGTGAGAGAGAAGAGAGAGAAAGAAGAGAGGAGAGAGAAAACCAAACTCTTTCAAACCCTAACTCAGCTTCAAACCCTTAGTCATATTTTCTTAGACAATTAAAACCCAACAAAAACCCTGAGTGTTTGAGAGTGACACTTATAGTAGTTTGAAAGTTGTTCGTGGTTCGAATCCTCTTGAGTTTGAGATCTTGTGTCCAACTTAAGCATTTCGGTTAGATCTGTATTTCTTCTTTATAGAAATCATAGATGTGGTCATTTTATGTTATATTACACTTAGATCTTAACATTTTAGCTTCTCATCATGAGAAATCGTATTTGTTGATTAAAGTTTTTCTCTAAATATGTTTATCTACTCAAGAATCAACAAATCTAGTTTCTATTTCTAGTTCTTATGAAATAAGACTATTGACCTAGTTGGAATCACAATTGGCGGTTTTCAATTTCAAAAGTATTTTCAAAACCCTCTGAAATTGATTAAGACCTTGAAACGTCTTTCGAGCAAGGTAGACTTGGATTCTGGGTTTATTTTAAAGGTCAAACAAAGTTCTTTTGTTTCCTAAGAAGAGAGAAACTGAAAACCACAACATATAGATCTGATCTGTAATTTGCTAGGACTATTTGTATAAAATAAGTGTGCGTGTGTGCATGCATTTGTTAGAAGCTCTTTCACAAACACTTGTCACACTACAAGACATAAGTGTTGGTTATAATAACTTTAATCTTCAAGAGTCGACGTAAAGACAGGAAAAAAGTGGAGAAGTTAGCAAACTGGGAAAGTCACGTCAACGTCAGACCTGCAGAGAAGTTAGAATCAAACTAGTGGGTAAATTTCTAAACTTATATAGGACTGTTTTGTGTGCATGTGTGTTAAATAATTTGTAACTTGTATATTTTGTTTTAGTGGATTTTTTATTTACTCCGTATAGGGAGTCGTGGATGTTTCCTCGGTTGGGTGAGGTTTTACCACGTTAAAAATCGCCTTGTCCTTAATCTTTCTACATCTCCTCATCTCATTCTTATGGTTGTGCTAAGTTTAATTAATTTAAACTATTTTTACTAAAACTGTTATGAAATCTTGAACAAATCTCGTGCATGTTTTATTAAACACATCTTGTGTTAATTTGTTTTGATTTAAAGAAAAGAGTTTCTTTAAAAAACAGTTCGGAGTTACTTCAATAGTTTAATCTTGTATTAAACGTCCTGAGTAGCAACTTTTTCAATTGGTATCAGAGCTTTGGAAATTTATTTTGAAGATCTTGTGTTTCTTAAATTTTTTCTTAAAATCAAACAATGGATAAGAAAAATGAAAGATTTGGTAACTTAACCAGACCTCCTCTCTTTGATGGAAACAACTTTGCTTACTGGAAAGTAAGGATGGTTGCTTTCATACAAGGAACCTTGGAAGATTATGTCTGGGATATTGTTGAAAATGGATATACTTATCCTACAAAACTAGCCATTGAAGGAAGTAATGAGAGGATTATGAAAGTGTTAAGTGAATTCACTCAAGAAGAGAAGCAAATTTCTCAAAATAATAACAAAGGAAAGAATGCGATTTTTATGTCTATAAATGAACATGAGTTCAAAAGGATCTCATCCTGTGCATTTTCTAAGGAAGCTTGGGATACACTGATTACTGCACATGAAGGTGACACTAGAGTTAAGGCTGTTAAAACAGAGATGCTTTTCCAGCAGTATAACTCTTTAATTATGTCAGACTCTGAATCTTTTGATGACTTTTACATGAAATTGACTGACATTGTGACCAAACTGCATGCTAATGGGATAATTTATGATAGACATGAAATTGTCTCTAAAATTCTAAGATCATTACCACATAAATTTGATAACAAAAGATGTGTTATTAAGGAAATGAGTGACCAAAATCTAACTACTGAATTACTCAGTAATAAACTGAGAACTGTGGAAATGGAACTAGAATTTAAGAAACAATTGACCCAGCTCCATAGGAAACAGACTAGTTCCAATTTGAGTTTTTCCTCTAAGTTTATGAAACTTGAGCTTAGTACTCCCAATAATGACTCCGATGAGGAATGTGATATAGATAGTTTGGATAATCAAATTGCCTTGATGTCAAAACAGTTTAAGAAAATTATCAAATTTAGAAATAAAATGGCAACCAAACAAGGCAAGCCAAATTATCCAAATCAGTCTAACTAAAAACCTCATGAGAAAGGTTAAGACAAACATCACAAGGATAATTATACGATACCTAACAAAGACTTCAAGAACATTGAAAGTTTTAGATGTGGTAAATTGGGTCATATAGCACAAGACTGTAGAGTTAAACTGAACACGGCCAATAAACATACTAGGGCCAATATTTGTAAGACATGAGGTGATTCAAGTGAATCTGAAAATGAGGAACCTGAGTCATCTGATGCTTTTTATTCTTGCATGTCCTTTTTTGTCAAGATAATCTATAATGATGATATGCATGTGTCTATATATGAGAATGATTTTAATAGCTCTACTTCTATTGTTATGAATCATGCAGCTACTAGTTTAGATGCTTTAATTTCTGAGAACAATGCTAGTTCTACTACGGGGTCTGTTAGTCAAAGGGAAAGCGATAATGACGATGTCAGTGTGTGTATGAGTTCAAGAACTGAATCCTTAGGGGTCACTTCAAACACTACACGTAGTGATTCAGACACTGAAGACCTCCCTGATATTCACACACTTTATGCTAAAACTCTGAAAAAAAGCTCTAGACTAGAGACGACTGTGAAAGACCTCACTAAGAAACTAGAAGACCTAAGTCTAATGGTTAAACTTAACGTTGAAGAGTATACTAACCAATGTCTAACTCATGAAAATGAAGTCAAAATTTTTTATCAAAAATTGAAAATTTTGATTGAAACAAATGACAATATGGAGAAAAAATATAAAGGGACATTATTAGAGTTGGAACAAGCTAAAGAAAAGACATCAACTGTTTTCAAAAAAATTGCAAATTTTGAAAATAATTCCAACTGTTTTGATGGTTTTGTTGTTAATTCAAAAACCAATTCTGATGATCGAACTGGAATAGGGTTTTGCCCAAATTTAAAGACACAAACTAAAAACTTTGAATCAATCAAGTTTGTGTCAGTAGATAAAACACCTATAGAAACTTGCCCAAATTTTCATTCCCTAAAAGATGAGTCTTATAAAAAAGCAACAAAAGTTTGATATTGGGGAATCAAGTAACTCTAAGTGTGATAGCCTACCTAAGGTTAAATACATCTACCCTCAGATTAGGAAGAGTGATCCTGCGTTTCAAACTGTACTCCCTAGGAATAAGGTTCAACATCAAAATTCCATGAAACCTATGTTTAGAGGCTTTCTAAGGAGATACCATCATCTAGAAATCTATATTGCTCTTACTGTGATATATACGGTCATTCTTTTGAAGGTTTCTACTCTAGACGTTTAGAAAAACATGTCTGTAATACTCCTCTATACCAGAACTTTAACTACTCTAGGAGAAATCGTAACAATTATGTCATACCCTGACAACCTGATAAAAACTCTAACTATAGAAAGAGAAAGACCAAACTTAAAAGATCATTTCCAAGAAGGATAACAAGGCACTTTCCTAAGACAAATGCTCATATTTTTCATAAAATTCAAAATCATGCGCAAAACATTTTTCAACAAAAATCTAATGCTCGCAAATTTTATCAAATAAGAGCAAATATGCGTAAAATAAAAACAAGAGCTATTTGGGTTAGAAAAGATGAGCTATTACCCCAGATGAAGTGTAACATTATGATTACTTCTTTAAAAGATGAACACACCTCTTCTGGATGGTATTTAGACTCTGGGTGTTCAAAGCACATGACTGGTGATGATACAAAACTTTTAAACAAAACCATCTTAGTTTGGGGAAAGTCATTTTTGGTGATGGTGTATCATCTCAAATCATTGGTAAGGGAACACTCCAAGAAGTAGGAATGCCTATTCTTGAAAATGTTCTTCTAGTAAAAGGTCTTAAGGCTAATCTACTTAGTATCTCGTAATTTTTTGACTCAAATCACACTGTCACCTTTTCAAACAATAATTGCAAAATTTTAAATGAAAAAGGTGAGTGCATGCTTACAGGACTCGAGACTCTTGACAATTGTTATACTATCATGAATAGTACTGAGGTCTATAACATTTCCAGAATGGATGATAATGAAATATGGCATAATAGGATGGGTCACATAAATTACGATAACCTTTGTAGATTATCTTCACAAGAAATAGTTAGAGGAATTCCAAAAATCAAACCTATCTCTAATATTGTCTGTGGATCATGTCAGGAAGGAAAAATTATTAAGGCACCTCATAAGAAAGCTAAAGACATCCTTACCTCTAAACCCTTGGAGATCATCCATATGGACCTAATGGGTCCTTCTTGTACTATTAGTCTATGTGGACACGGTTACATTATTGTTATGGTTGATGACTTCACCAGATTTACTTGGGTGGCCTTCTTAAAACAAAAGTCTGATACTTTCCAAAAAATTTTGAAAATTCTTCTTCGGATTGAAAATGAGAAGGACACTCAAGTAAATAGAATTCGTAGTGATGGAGGTGGAGAATTCATAGATACTGGTATTATATAGTATTGTGACTATAACGGTTATAAACATGAGTTTAGTGCTCTTAAGACTCCTCAACAAAATAGAATTGCTGAGCGAAAGAATCGTACACTTCAAGAGATGGCATGTGTTATGATTCATGCGAAGTGTTTACCTAAATATTTTTTGGTAGAATCTATACGTATTGCTTGTCACCTCATTAATAGGGTCTATCGTAGGAAGAATTCTAAATAAACTCCTTACGAACTATGGTATCGGAAAAATCCCAATCTTAAATGCCTTAGAACCTTTGGTAGTACGTGTTATGTCTACAAAGATAGAGAACACTTATCCAAATTCGAGACACGTGGAGATAAAGCTATCTTTTTAGGATATTCTCATGATAGTAGAGCATATCGTGTCTATAATATTCGCACAAAAACCTTAATGGAATCCATAAACGTTATTATAAGTGACACTACTGTTGAGAGTAAGACAGGAGAACCAACTATTGTGGGAGAGTCTGAAAATGTTTTAGAAAATGACTCTCTAGAAATAGATGATTCTTTACCAATTGAGACACCTAAAGTACCTAACTAGGTTTCTAAAGATCATCCCATAGATAACGTTGTTGGTAACCCTAAAGAGCTTGTTCGTACAAGATGTCAATTAAGAAACTATGCGCATTATGCATGTTTTGTTTCCCTTGTGGAAGCAAAGAATGTAAATAAGGCATTGAATGATCCTCATTGGATTTCTACCATGCAGGAAGAACTTCTTCAATTTGTCATTCATGATGTTTGGTATCTTGTACCTATACCTGATCACAAAAAAGTTATGGCACACGTTGGATTTTTAAAAATAAATCTGATGAAAGTGGGATAATCATTAGAAACAAAGCTAGATTAGTTGCTCAAGCATACTCTCAAATTGAAGGAATAGATTTTAACGAGAATTTTTCCCCTGTTACTCGCTTAGAATTTGTTCATCTTCTCTTTGCAATAGCTTGTTACTTGCATTTTACGCTTTACCAAATGGATGTCAAATCTGTTTTTCTTAATGGAATCTTGACTGAAGAGACCTATGTTGAACAACCCAAAGGGTTCATCGACCCTCAATATCCAAACCATATTTATCGTCTTAAAAAGGCTTTATATGGTCTAAAACAAGCGCCAAGAGCTTGGTATGAGCATCTTTCCAACTTTCTCTTAGACAAAGGTTTTAAAAGAGGTGAAAATGATCAAACCGTTTTTGTCAAACATTTTGACAAAGATATCATTATAGCTCAAGTCTATGTTGAAGATATCATTTTTTGGATCCACTTCCCCTTCAGAAGTTAAATCTTTTTCTGAAATTATGCATAGAGAATTTAAAATGTCTCTTATGGGGGAGTTACAATTTTTCTTGGGTCTTCAAGTCAAACAGAATTCAGAAGGTCTATCTGTTTCACAATCTAAATATGCTTTAGAGATTCTAAAAAAATTCGAGCTTGAAAGTGCAAAAGATGCTAAAACTCCCATGAGTACTACGGCCAAACTATCTAAAGATGAGTGTGGTAAATCCATAGATCCAACTCTACATCGTAGTATGATAGGAACCTTAGTATACCTTACTGCCCCGCATCCTAATGTTATGTACGTTGTTTGTGTGTGTACCCGTTATTAAAACAATCCTAAAGAGAGCCATTTAATCTATGTTAAAAGAATCATTAAATACATAAAGGCACTCTAAATTTAGGACTTTGGTACACCAATGATACTCCTAGTACTATAATAGGATACACTGATGCCGGTTGGGCAGGGTGTACTAATGATAGTAAGAGCACATCAGGAGTGTGTTACTATATTGGTAACAATCTTATAGGATGGAGTAGTAAGAAACAAAACTGCACTTCTTTATCTACAGTTGAATCTGAATATATAGTCGCTAGTAGTTACTGTGCACAATTACTTTGTCTTAAACAAATGCTAAAACATTATGGTATTCAAGAAGATCAACTACATCTCTATTGTGATAATCAAAGTGCGATCAATATCTCTAAAAACCCTGTTCAACACTCATGAACAAAACATATAAAAATTAGACATCATTTTATACGCGAATTAGTTGAGACTAAGGAATTAGAAATCAATTATCTTCCTACTGATTTGCAACTCGCAGATATGTTTACCAAACCTTTGGATTATAATAGATTTATTGCTTTGCAAAAATCGATAGGAATGGTTTGTGCTGAATAATCTCCTTTGACTTAAGTATTATTCCCTTTGTCCATTTGAGACAAAATGGGGGAGTAATTTGAGTCTTATGAGTTCATTTTTTTTTACATATTTCTAATAAGCTTGATCTTAGTGATTATTTGCAGGATTATGTACATTTGTATTCAACAAATGTTATTAAGGTATTGTTTTGTAATTAGTTGAGTTATGTAATTTTCTTTTTCTAGGAAATGGGTAGATAGAATTTTCGTATAGGAATAGATTTTTCCTTATTTCTTTGTAGCCCTATGAGTCCTAGATGACTCAAAGGAGATTTTATCTCATATTTCCAAAGGGGGAGATTGAAGCACCTTATACTCTTGAGTCACTTGAGTCTACATTGTATAAGTGCTCATCTAGTTTGGAAATAGTGACAAAATATAGTCCATTCCCTAGATTCCAAAAAGCCTCAGACTCTACTCTTTATTGATTGTTTAAAGGTATATTCTCAATCACCCTCACACATATTTGGATTGAATTCATATCATATATATTACATAAAATGATTGTGTGAGAGTTGTGTGTGTTTAATCCCATTTAAAATTGGTTTTATTAATTATTTGGGAATTTTTAAGAATTTGTAAATGATTTTTTAGAAATTAAAATGTGGATTAAAAAGCTTTTGGGGTTATTTTGTAATTACTGTTTTTATGCTTTCATCCCTAAAAGTTGGTTTGGGTAGGATTCGAAAGCGCTTGAGACTTCAGGGGAGCTGTGTAATTATTTTTAAATGTGCGTGTGTAAGCCAATCTTGTCCCTACACCTGTCAACCTGATATCGGTTCAATTTATGTTTGTTGGTATACTCAATTGCTTAGTTACATCTCAGCCCTTGGATTGTTTTTATCAATGCTCTGCATGCGTCCAATCCCAATCTCTATGAACCTCACTAAACCAATCAAAAAGCGTTTAACTCACCGCCTCTTCTAACCATTTGAGAGTCATGCTTGTAGTAGTTTCAAAGCTGTTCGTGGTTTGAATCCTCTTGAGTTTGAGATCTTGTGTCCAACTTAATCATTTCAGTTAGATCTGTATTTCTTCTTTATAGAAATCATAGATATGGTCATTTTATGTTATATTACACTCAGATCAACACATTTTAGTTTCTCATCTTGAGAAATCGTATTTGTTGATTAAAGTTTTTACGTAAATTTTCTTATCTACTCAAGAATCAACAAATCCAGTTTTTGCTTCTAGTTCTTATGAAATAAGACTATTGATCTAATTGGAATCACAATTGGCGGTTTTCAATTTCACAAGTATTTTCAAAACCCTCTGAAATTGATTAAGACCTTGAAACGTCTTTCGAGCAAGGTAGACTTGGATTCTGGGTTTATTTTAAAGGTCAAACAAAGTTCTTTTGTTTCCTAAGAAGAGAGAAACTGAAAACCACAACATATAGATCTAATCTGTAATTTGCTAGGACTGTTTGTATAAAATAAGTGTGCGTGTGTGCATGCATTTGTTAGAAGCTCTTTCACAAACACTTGTCACACTACAAGACATAAGTGTTGGTTATAATAACTTTAATCTTCAAGAGTCGACGTAAAGACAAGAAAAAAGTGGAGAAGTTAGCAAACTGGGAAAGTCACGTCAACGTCAGACCTGCAGAGAAGTAGAATCAAACTAGTGGGTAAATTTCTAAACTTATATAGGACTGTTTTGTGTGCATGTGTGTTAAATAATTTGTAACTTGTATATTTTGTTTTAGTGGATTTTTTATTTACTCCGTATAGGGAGTCGTGGATGTTTCCTCGGTTGGGTGAGGTTTTACCACGTTAAAAATCTCCTTGTCCTTAATCTTTCTATGTCTCCTCATCTCATTCTTATGGTTGTGCTGAGTTTAATCAATTTAAACTATTTTTACTAAACTTGTTATAAAATCTTGAACGAATCTCGTGCATGTTTTATTAAACATATCTTGTGTTAATTTGTTTTGATTTAAAGAAAATATTTTCTTCAAAAAATAGTTCGGAGTTACTTCAATAGCTTAATCTTGTATTAAACGGCCTAAGTAATAGCTTTTCCAGTACGCACTTCTGACACACATTCTTAGTCGCATCACTCTCGATAACTCTAAAACTATCTCATGTGATGTGTGGGATCATGCGAAGTAATAATGATGGAGTGCATGTGAAAACTCGTGTAGGTACTCGTGTGGTAGCATAACGTGGAAGGTACTTATGAGACATTCTACCCAACTTAAAACAAAATTTCGTAAGGTGACCTATTTGTTTGCAATGGGAACAAACATACGCGGGCTTAGGTCCACCTTTCTCAAAACTTTTAGGACAAGTTCTCCTATGTGGACTCGTATGCCTGGGTGGGTTAGGTCGAGGGACATATGGATCTAACACAAACTCGAGAATCGGCTCGGGTGCAACATGGGAAGTGGATTCATAGCCATAACCTATTCCTAGCCTCTCAATAATACATAAAGCGAGACCATGGAGCATCTTTCTTACCTTCTAAGATGTGTCCTCTAAGGTAACCTTGACCTCCCGAGAACGTTTGATATCTCTCTCGATTTGGGATACATGGGATTCAAGTTTCTCACAATTCTCCTATGAAGATTGAAGATCTCCCATAAGACTAGCCATAATGTTGGTCAAATCTCTCTTCTCCCTACCTAAGACGATCAGCTACTCACTCAAAGAAACCTTCGCCTTCTCGAGTTGACTCGCCGATGCCTCACACACCCTCAAAACTCTCACCTATCTCTCCAAATCTAACACCCTAAAAGACAAATCCTTATTAAAAAAATTCGTCTTCAACATCTCGGTGTAAAGATCACTAAAAGATTTTTGAATATTCCCTTCCCCCTCACTTTCAATCTCATCCTCACTCTCACTAGAATGGGTTGAAACATTATTGCGGCATTCACGTTTAGATAGGTCCTCATCGGTATGGGACAAACTAGTAGACCTCACGTGACTAGCCATGAATGCAACGTACATTTCATTTGGTGATTCTCCCCCTAAATCAATCGACTCGATATCATTATCTCTAAGAGTGGATTTATTTGCAATTTCCTCGCCCTTTCTCTTTCGGATACTGGGACACTCATATGACTTGTTCCCTTTACCTTCTCACTTAAAACACCTTATCTCTTAATCTTTCTCACCGCTATCCTTGACCTCATTATTGTTTTTATTTTTCTCAAAAACCTTTTTATTGGAAGAATTTTCTTTGGAAAATTTGAGAAACTTTTAAAAATGTTTTCCAAATAAGGCCAAGTCATCTACATCAAAATTTCCCTCAGATTCAGACTCGCAAACTCTCTCCTTAAGCTTTTTCTTAGTTTGAATCTTTAAAGCTACCTCCATATCCTTGGGTTTAATGGTTTTAGGGAACATATCTGTATCATAAGTTTCAAGGTATCCTATGAGTTCTTCTAACCTAGGAGTGCCTAAAATCTCTAAAGAGTTAAAAAACGTAACCTTGGGAATAAATCGGGAAGGGAGTGACCTTAGAATCTTTTTAACATCCCAAGTCTCAGGAATTTTCTCACCCAAATTATAACTAGTGTTTACGATGTCTGACAACCTAGCGTAAAATTCATTAAAATTCTTGAACCCTAACATAGTGATGGTCACAAATTAGGTGGTCAAATTTTGAAGCTTAGACGCCTTATCAGCATTGGTACCCTCATGTGTCAACTGGAGGATATCACATGCTTCCTTAGACACTGTGCATGTCATGATGTGTTCGAATTCGTCAGGAGTGACGGATCCAAAAATCGTACTAAGGCTGTGGGAGTTAAAGGTACTCCACTTAAACTCATCATTAGTCCAAGAATAGGAGGGTTTAGAATTTTTAACATTATCAATAGTTATCGTGGGACAAGTCCACCCTCTTTCACAAATAAGACAAAATCTTTCATCTATTTCCTTTAATGTGGATCTCGTTCTGGGTTTCCAGTAGGCATAATTGAAAATTAGCATCCTATTATATAAGTTCTCCATCAGAAAATTTGAGATTTTTTAAAGATTAACAATTTTTCAAAAAAATTGATTTCACTTAAAAATTTTGTGGAAAAAGGATCACATAGTATTTTTGTGTAACCAACTTTGATACCAATTTGAGCGTGCGCAACGATCTAATGGCGTTAACTTACTTAAGTCGGATGACAATCCACACTAATTTTTAATTCTTTTACACTAGAACATAGAACTTGGTAATTATTGTATAAAATGATAAAACATGCATTAAAATCGTAAAAGACAATATTCAGGAAAAATCCCTTTGGGGTAAAACCTTTTATTCATTTTATAAAATATACAAATCGCAACTTACTAATTTCATAAATAAATCTACAGCGTTTTTATGAATCTCCCGCAGGTGCCTTCGTCTTTAGCAATGATGATCCTTGCAAGAATCAAAAAACCCCAGTCTTCCTTCAACAATAATTCTCGTAAGAATCATAAGATCATTAGTGGAGACGCCTTCTCCACAAAAGTTGTGTATGCAAGGGTACAAACTATAGGGTTTAAATTGATTCACTCAAATATATCCTGGGAATGATGATTTTGGAATCAAAAAGTTTTCTAAACTCAAAAGGTTGAAAACTTTTGCAAAATATGTGAAGAAATAGTCCTGACAAAAGTCTTAACAAAAACAAACATGAAATAGGTATTTATAAGATAAACACAAATTTCGAGCTAGAGGCTTGTTCTAATTAATTTTAAAGATCGTTCAAATGAGAATAGAAGTTTGTTCAAATGAAAATTAACTCATTCGAACAACTAAGCTATCTCGTTTGAACGAAGTTCAAACGACCTTCAAATGACCTAAAATAGAATTCCCTTGTTCGATGTTCGATCGAAGTAAACTTTAAATGAGATTTCGAATGAAAAGGAGATCCCGTTTGAACGAGATTTCCATCTTGTTTTAACAAGATACGTGAACTATGAAAATTTTAAAAAGAAAAAAGAAAAATGCCTCGATTTTTTAAATAAAAAATCATGTTCCACTTTAAATAAAATTTAAACATCCTAGAATAAATTTAAGGAATAAATTTAAACGAGTAATAGTATTATACCTTCATAGTGTGGACATGCTTGAACGTTGGAGATGTTGGATCTTTGGATCTTCACGAAGGATCAAATCAAACGATAGCAGGATATGCCAAAAACTAGGTTAGCCTAAGTTATGAGAAAATTGTGCTCTTACATTAGGTGGTCAGCATCAAGCGAAACTGTCTCAATCTCTTTAACTGCATTCCCTTTGACCAGTTTTTCTTCATCTCAAGGATGTATGGTTTTAATCTGGTAGGTGGTCGTCAACTTCTTCTACTCTTCCTAGTTGGCAGAGGTGTAATAGCACTCATGTGCCTCTACCTAGTTTCCTTTGAAGACCCCTACTCCATAATGAGTTGGAAACTTCAAGCACTGGTATACTGTGGTTGGGATTGACTCAAATTTCTTCAGTCCAACCCTTCCTAGTATCACTTTGTAAGCATACAGTACATTCTAATCCAAGATTAAGAATCGAATATTCTCGATTCGGTAGGTTGGTTATATGCGCACTACGACTGCCATTCCCAATGGGTACACCCTTTTTCCTAAAAATTTAATCAGGGGTTGGTGGTATGGCATTAATTTACCATCTTGAAGTTTCAAACTTCTAAAATAGTTGTAAAACATAACATTTGCGGAGCTCCCATTGTTAACCAGCACTCTAGCGACTTTTCCTTCATGGATTATCATAGTGATGATTAGAGGTTCGTTATGAGGATACAATATCTCAGATAAGTCATCTTTAGATAGCAAAACTATTAACTTATCCTTGTTCACATTTTGCGGGCGCATGTCCACCTCTACTGCCAGGTTGATCTGCCTCACATGAGCACAAGTTTTTGCCTCATTCAGATAGGTCTTCCTTTCAGCTAGGTTTTTCCCCCACTTGAATCTCCTCCGACGATGAAGTTACACCCAAAGGATATCATGATTACCTCATGTACAGGATTTATAAGTTTTTAGGGAGATCTGGATCAATGTTCGAGTCATCATTCCTCCCACTCTTCTTATCGTCAGCTCTATGGCACAGTGACTTTGATCATCTCCTAGTCGTACACACATCAAAATCTGGTCCTCCATCCTTGTCAACATACTTAGACATCTTGCTTCTCCTGATTAGGCCTTCAATCGCAATCTTTAAAGAAATACAGTTGTTAGTGTTATGACAGTGATCCTTTTAAAACTCATAGTACTTTCTTTTGTCCTACCTATTCATCGGTGCCTTCAACTTCCCCGGCCATTTGAGGTCATTATTTCCCCAAATTTCCTTAAGAATGTGATGGATGCCAACTATCAGCGGTGTGTGTATACTCATCAAACTTATTTAGCTTTTCACCTTTTTGGTCTTTCTGATCCTTCTTGTCACTCGCCTTACTGGACGATAACTTAGGATGGTCAGACTCTTTGTCAGCCATAGCTTCTTCCGCATTCATAATTTTTCTCGCTTTAACTAGTAACTCTGCCATCGTCCTGGTTGGTTCCTTTGCCGATGCCCAAAACAGCTTGTCCAACCTTAGGCTGCTCATTAAAGCAGTTATGGAGTCTCCTCAATGTAATCTACCACCTCCAGCCTTTTAGTGTTTAAGCAGGTGATATAATCACTGGTGCTTTCATCGGCCTTCTGCCAAATACTAAGTAGATGGGCCACTATCTTCCCCAGTTTTGTGTCGAAATAAAAGTTACTAACAAATAGGTCGGCTAGCTACTACAAATTGGATATCTGTCCTTGGGGCAAGCTATTGTACCAGATTTAACCCGAACCGATGATCATGCTAGAGAAAGCTCTGCATCGCATCTCATCGGTAATGGATTAAATGTATGAAGTGGCCTAATATTGCTCAATGTGAAGAACTAGATCTATATTTATGTCATACATTGGCATGATAATTGGTGGTTTGAATTTGGCCGAAGTGGGATACTCCACAACAGACGGGATGAACAAAAATCCTTTCGCAAAATCCCTTTACAAAGGGGTCTTTGACCTAGACATCTCTCCAATCCGATCCTCCAAGTATTGGATGGATCCCTCACATGGTTAGTTGGCCTCTTTGGTTTTTTTACAGCTAACTTTGCGGTTCGACCTCGACTTTCAGTCAAGCTCTCTTCTTGGCCAATCTTCTCGGGTACGGCCGATGCCTTTGAAAATCTTTGGGAGACCCTGGTGACACTCTGTTTGAGTTCTTAAGATCTTGTCTGTGACACGCTTACCTGTTATCTCTATAAGGCACTCTGGGAAACCTTACTCCCCTGCTTCATGACATCTCCGATTCAAGGGTAATAATATTAGGATCGGGTTGTGTTGGCCCGGTTCGGAGAGTATGTGCTGACTGTTTAGCACTCTCTTGCATAGTGTCTTGTCCCTTGTCCAGACTCATCAGTAGGCTATCCAGGTGGCCCATCCCAATGGGGGTGGGTGGTGTTTGGACCTCTGCCATACGAATGCTCTCATAATTATCCGTCATTATCATATATTTAGAGTAGGTAATGAAAGAAGGAATTCAGATAGGGATCACAATGGCTAATCGTGTTTCTACAGACAACGCCAATTTGTTATCGTCCAAAAATGGAGATAGTAAATAAAATGAAAATAACTGAGAGGATAAATAATAACGAGAATGGGGATAATAGATAATGCAAATGAGACAGAGTTTACGTGGTTTGGCCTAAGAAGGAAACCTACATCCACAGGTGCTACTAACTCTCATTTATTGTTATTAGGTGTATAATTAGGGTTGCTATGATTACAAAATGATTGAGTCCCCTTACCATGTGGGTTTTCCTTCTATTTATAGGTGATTTTGTAAAGAATATTTAGGGGATAGGTGGAGTGACTTTATAGGTCAGGCAGTTACACAAATACAGACTTGATAATTGATTAATAACAAATTGATATGCCTTGGATTTCGTGTAGGGATTTTGAGGTGCGTGCGAGTAATAAACGTGTAACAACCATGTTTCCCTTATTTTCACACGACTAGTGAGAAGTTTATCAAGTATATGCATGAACACGTCTGTATGGTGTGAGTAGGTAAATCCACTATAAGAGGATAGATATCCATCAAGGCAGACCGAACAGGCTGATATATGAGTCAACCTCTTGTTAGAAGTGAGGTTGAGCACATGTTGAACAACTATGGGTCCTCTTCTGGTGTTATTCAGGCTCCACGAAGGCTGGGTTCACAAGGGTATAACATGCACCAAAAAGAGGGACAACACATGGTCTTTACAGGATCTGAGGTAGACCAAGCCCCACCAACGAATAAGAATTACTCCCTCCAGTTTTAGGGGGAATTATGCTCACTGCCAAAGCCACCACATTGGACCTAGGGACTAGATACTTTAGACCTATGTTAATAAGCTTCCTATGCTTTAACACCCTATAGAGTTTGAATAATTTGGATAAGGATATATCTCATTTACCCCCACTAGAATCCCTGAAGGACAAGACCATATCAATCAATGTCCTCCATGAATTGGCCATGAGTTAAGAAGGGTCTATGCCAATAACCTTCGTAGTTATGACCATAAGAAGAGGCAGGGGTATTCTAGCCTCATTTTAAGGAAGGACTCATGGAAGAATATGTAGTTGGCCACCGTAGATTAGGCCCTCTCATTAGTCTTATCATCCCTTATAATGACATTCTTCGGGATTCGATAAGTTCTCTGAAACTCCTTTAGATTGTGTTCAATGATCTGTGAGGCGTGGTGAGCCCCACCAATAAAGTCAGAGTTGTATACCCCCTCATAGTCCATCACCATTGTGCTTGGTGGAACTAATCCACTGGGAAAGAGAGACGAGGGCTCAACTTTTAGCTCCACCAAGGTAGGTAAAGAACCCTGGGGGGTACATCAGATAAAGTCTTGGGGTCCAAGACTTTGGAAGGGTAAATCTTCTCATAAGGCACTGTTTACTTAAAGAAAAAATCTTGCTTGCCCAAGATAGTTTTGGGAAGAAAGAGAGAAAATGGAAAGTAGCGATGAAGAGTTCCACTCAACCAAGGGGATCTTTTCTAGCCCCTAAGGCCTAAGGTTCTGACTAAATTTATCCCCTCAAAGTTAGATGCCTCAATCACATCAAAGATATCAATCACCAACAAATGTCCTCAATCACGTGCAAGCTCCTTCCCAATACAATATAATGATGAAAAAAATCTCGATGGTGAGTTATGACTATACCCCCAACTTGCACAGAGGATAAGTGTTGTCCCTTACAACCTTTTCAACAAGTAATAAGGGCTATTGATGAATTGGTGTTTTCAAGCTCTACCAACTCCCCAATTGTCCTAGAAGTAGGGAAGAGGTCCCAAGGCTATCCCCAACCTCACACAAACTGTTACTTATCTGATAAGGACTTCAATACCCCCATGGGAAAGCTATAGTACTAGAACAGACCTCATTTGCACATTCTTACACTAGATATGGTTATTTGTTCCAACATACCCCTCCAAGCAATCTCATAGACCACAATATCAAGGTTTCGTTATGGTTTACGCTCTTAACTGACCTCAGATTGAGGGATAATGACCTTTAGAGATCAACCAAACCTCGGTCCTTAGATGTGGTGACACATGACACTTCAGGACCAAATACCCAGCAACTCCATGATCTCCTCATCCCCCTTTTGACCTTCAGCAGTGCTCATCTAAGCTGTCTGATAGAGTAGGTGAGAAGTATAACACTATTACATGTATCAACATTACACAACTCCACTGGCATTGAATGCTCCCATCAGCATTAAATGAATTCAACAATCACATTCCACTACCTACAAATACTTTTCCCAACATTCCGCCTTTCAGCTGACACTAGTAGATCTCAGAGCAATCAATGCCATGTTATGACAACCAATTTTTCCTATCTCCATGAGTTCTCATATAAATTGAAGGTTTGTAAAAGGTGGAGGGTGATAGCTCTCTAGTATTCAAAGAGATTAGAGCATTTAAACAATCAGACATACAAGTGTTCTAGAATTTCACAAGTGTTCCTAACTTGTTGCATACTCTTAACCCACTCTTGTGAAGTTTATACTAGTATTTGGATCAGTTTCATTATTCATACACTTTGTATATTTTGCAAGATCCCTAAAACATTACCCAGGCACCCTTAAATAAGTCATTCAGTTACATCCTAAGGTCTTCTGTACCGTTAAAGATGAACGCATGACCACAGACTCCCTTCACCAAAGCTCAGTGAGTTTCATAGATTGCAATACCAAACTACATTCTAATAAACAAGGATAATACCTTTCTACAATGAATGTATGACTATAAACTGAGGTCTAAACCACTTTAAACCTCTGTCTCTCACTTTGACATTTCTTTCCTCTTACCCGTCTAAGGTTCAAAGGGTGAGAAAATGTGGTTCTAAAGCCACATACTATTTTAACACCCATCATTTTCAAATGGGAGGTAAAAGACCTATTTATAGAAAAAAAAATTAAAATTCAGCTATAATGTGCGCATAGTTGACTTTTTTTGTGCACATCATTTCATCCGGTGCTGAAATCGAGCCCTAATCATGCTCATCAGGAAAATGTTAGCCGTGCGAATGGTTAAAGGAAGGAAAATCCAAAAAGGATTTAACTTTGCACCAAATCAAAAGGTCAACTCCCAAAATAAGTTTTCATAATACCTATAAGTAAAATAGCCACTTACCCATCTAATTTTAGAAAACACACTCATTTTGAAAAATATCATACACATGTGTGTAGCCACATGAGAATTCATAAAACTACCAAAAAGGATATAATCTTCAAAGCATATGTTCAACTAAATTCTTCCGATTGTTGAGTGTCTTGCATCATATTCAACTTCAAAAGTCCACCTAAATAAATGATTGTGCCTCACTCAAGAATATCAAGTCTATGTAACTCGAAAGACTCAGCGACTCTAATGTTTTCTCCATGTGAAAATGAGAGGATTTGATGACACAATAATACCCATAGTTATTTTGAGGCAGGTATATCTTTTATTTGTGAATTTCGAGGACATAGTTCTTTTTATTAGAGGGAAAGATTTTGATACTCCATATTTTTGGATGGTTGATTAAAATTAGAATAAGGGACTTAATTTAAATTAACTAAATTTTATTACAATTAAAATTAGTAAATTTGGACTAATAATTAATTATGGATTGGAATAAAGTAATTTAATATTGGGTTTAATATTGGGCTGATAAAATTGGGCTTGGATCAATTAAGTTGAATTGCTGGTATAAATATATAAATGGTATGTTTGAAATATGGTTTGGGAGCTTAATGTTAAATTAGTATTTTGGTAGTTACTTGGTGACCAAGTAGGGAAACTTAGGGCTTGGTTGGAAAGCTATGAAATTTGGAAATTTGGGTAAATAAAATAAATAAAAAGAAAAAAGAAAAAGGAAGACATCAGCCTGAGGCCGGGACCGCGACTGGGTCGCGAGTCACCTACGGGGTGTACTGGTTGGTAGGTTTTTAAAAAGAGAAATTATGCACATTTTTGGTATTTTTAGCATCACAACTCTTCTCACTTTAAACCCTAGGTTCCCTATTCTCCATACACACAAACTCTGATCATCCTAAAGTCTGCAACACCATTGACAACCAAGATTCAAGCTCAAGAAAGGAAGGAAGAAGATTAAAGAAACGGATTAAAGGAATGGGAAAGGCTAAATATCTCAAGAAGATGAAATAAGGAACATTACAAACCCAATTCAAACAGATGATCTTCATCACCAATTCTACACATCTCCAATTTCAATCTAAGGCAACATAAAATTCACCCTTTTCCCCTTCATGGTTATAAATAGTAATTTTTGCTTAAACATTAATTATATTAGTAAAATTCATTATAGATAAGGGGTATATACCAAATAATCCCTCCAACTTTTTTTAATACACGTTTAGTCATAGCCTTTTTATTTTGCACCAAAAAGTCCTTCACCATGTCAAAAAAGCTTTACCATGCCGCTAGCGCGGACCTCTAAAGGTAACAGAATAAGGGACTTTTTGGTACAAAATAAAAGGCTTGGACTATATGTGTATTAAAAAACATTGAGGAACTTTTTGTTATTTGATCCTATAGATAATTAGGTTGAAATATTAACCATATAATTATCTTAAATTAAGAATTCATATGTAATGTTCATGCATAAACATTCATGGGCCTTGTATTATTGTTTAATGCAACTTATGAACTTTTAATCAATCATGATTCTATTATATTCATTCGACCTAGTCCTACATTGGATATTATATGGTAATTATCACTAAAATTTACATATATGTTAGAAATTCATGAATATTTCCATATTACCATGGCAATCACTCTTATTGTTGGAATTTTGGATTCTATTAAAATTCAATATAATGTTGAACAATCTAATTCATTTTTACTCATAAATTGGAATTCTTAAAGATTTAACCCTCTTATGTTATTGATAATTCTTAAGAAAGTTTAAGAATATTAGTATTATCTTCACCAAACGTACTTGATGAACCCAAATCTCTAAAGTTCTTACCCCCTTGCGAACGAAGACGATATTCATGATACTGCAATAGTGCCACATTCACTACCTCGGCGAAAGTCACTAACATTGGGTTCCATAACAAATGTTGTCGAATTCTCCAATCCAAACCTCGCATGAACTTAGATATACGCTTCTCTTCCATATTTACCTCATCACATACTAAATTCTCCAATCGAGTAAATTCCTCTTAATACTCGGACACCGTTCCATCACCTTGAAACACAACAATCAGTTTCCTCCTCATTTCCTTCTGAATCGCGGAAGGAAAATACCTTCGATCAAAAAGTTCCTAAAAATCTGTTATGGGCAATGTATCTCTCTATTCATATGTGGTGATAGACTCCCATATTGGAGAGCTTCCCTCGTTAACTTAGAGGTGGCTAGAAATTGCTTCTGCACCTCACTACATTCAACCATACAAAGGTGCCTTTCCATACTATTCTTCCATCGACTTGCAGCCACCGCATAAACTCCCCCTAAAAACTCTAGAGGATGCCCCTTATTAAAATCTTCCCGAACTCTTTCCCACAAAGACGGTCCTAAATGGGTTTGGGCTTCTTAAAATGTAGGTTGATGCGCCATTACAGAAATGGAAACAGTTACTGTTTGTGCCACAATACGGGAAACGTCATCTGTAGTTATAGTCCTTTAAGGCAATTAGGGTTCCACACTCTCATCCCCTCTAGTTTCCCTGCCTGAATGAATTCTCTTCGGTGGCATCAAAAATAAGAACAATTGTATCAGAACGCCTTTTAAAAGTTTTCTCATCACAGAAGAAAATATGGACGTGTAAACACAACAGCCCTAATAATAGGGCTCTACATCAAGAACGCTTACGGAAGATCTAAGTAACCCACACGGATCCTAAGGACACTAGAACCTGATGCTCTGATACCACCTATGACACCTCGCTTAAAATAATAACGGGTGACCATCCTTATACTAAAATAATCAGGAATCTCAAATGGATCATTCTCAGCATCTATTGACGATTCTAAAACCAACACGGCTAACTACCCATTACCATAAAAAGAAGGTATCAAAAATTTTAAAACATTTTATTCAACACTTTCTAAAACCAACCATGCAACAGCTAACCAACAACATGACTATATATGATAAGAGACACACGCATGCTCAAATGATATAAAAGAGTACAACACAATGACCAAAATAAAAATACCCGAATATGTTGTCGGGTACAATACACTAATCTAAAAGAGACAATATAAAAGTGCTACACTACAACACATGGGTATAAACCCAATATACAAAATTAATCCTAATCTAGATATACAAAGATAGGAATCGACTATAACAAAATACTGCAACAGTCTACTACTGCCATAGCTTCACGAATACACTGGATAAATATCATCAATAGCTTCCTTGCGGAGGAACACCTAAAATAAAACAATATATATACAAGTAAAGAGAAAATATAAATGGGTCAAAGCCCGAGGTGTGAAAACATTTTATAGCAAGTGCATTAAAATGCATAATAATTATAAATGCATTATGACATGATTAAGGTGGATTCGCACTCTCCATAAATCCAACTCACCTCTCAACTAAAGCGCACAACTAAACGTATGCATATGGTCTCCAAATAATTGCCCAAGTCTATCTAGGGGCAAAGGAATCTAACTTACTCCCAATTTACACTCCTCTAAAATCCATCTAAATCATAACTCTCAACTTCTACTATTTTCAATCTCATATATTCGCCCACTTTCTAAACATATAAAAATATACATAAACATTCTCTTTTACTATAATTTCTCATATTCTAGTTATTGACGTGTATATATATATATATATATATATATATATATATATATATATATATATATATATATATATATGAGTTATTAGCATCTAAGTGCTAAGGACTAAACTTCAACCAAATCTCAATATTGTACGGCGTTTCGTGCGTGGGATGTATCGCAAGAGAAATCCAAACTAGGAACCCCTCGATACGCTACTCCTTGGCAGTATTGATTATCAAGATTCATTATGCCCTCAATGCATGATTTGTATAACCCAAATTCGTTTCATACTATAAATGATTTATTTAATTATTCTCAATTCTCAACAGTGCACGACGTTTCGTGCGTGGGACATCTCAAAAAAGGAACCCTCCCGATACACTACTCCTTGGCACTATCGATCATCGAGATATACTACTACTATATAAATATGAGCACTAAGGACTAACTTCTCCCCACTCCCAATATTACGTTGTATTTCGTGTGTGGGACATCTCACAAGCGAAATCCAACATGGAACCCCCCCCAATACACTACTCTTTGGCAACGTTGGTCGTTGAGGTCCATTAAGCCCTCGATACCCAAAGTAATATATACTCATAATTAATTACTCTTCATTTTCTCATAATCGATTCATCATAATTTAAATCCGGACAAAATCTCCTGGAATGAGATTCAAGCAATCTTCTTATGTCTCTTGAGACAAATATGATATCACTTAATCCTATTCAAGTAATATACTATTCACACAAGTATAATAATAACCATCCCAGTGAGCTATAACTCGAGGACACAGGTTCTCAATGCTATCATCTTCCATGAATTACTCGCTTTATCCCAGGTTACTATATATTGGACTATTATCACACCGCCATGGTAAAACAATAAATCAAAACGTACGGGAAGCGGTCATAGTTCCTCCCCGGAAATGAGACGAAAAATACCCACCACGTCTCACCCCTAATAAAAACAATCACACAATAATAAATGGACGCTATGACCTAGGGACTATATGTGCCCTGCTCCTCAAGCCAGGGGCCTCACCCACATCGTGCAACTTCCCACGATAGCATAGAGGGGGTATGTTTCATATATATATATATATCGTTCACATAAGATATACATACATCATCACATCATATAAATGTATACCATCACACAAGGTATATATACCACACTATTTCATACTCATAGTACACTCTTAGGCATAAGTGAAATAATCTCATTATTAGTATATTTTACTCTCGATAGACTATTCGTCAACAACTCACGTAGATTCCCCACTTAGTATACACTATACTATCTCTCACTTGAAGTTCACACCCTACTTCTATTTATATTAATCGTCTCTCCATTCTATTTACGTTAAGGATATTCTTTATATCCTAATGCACCTCGATCAGCATTTATCATTTATGAAATATCTCCTAATTCAATTTACATTAAGGATACTCTCTACATCCCTATGCTCGTCTATCAGCATTTATTATTCTCAATCCATAGTATGGTTCAATCAATCATATGAACCCTTAAAGTTTATCCCATTTGGGATTTAATTCTAAAATCCTTTATCAATAGGATCATCCTAACTCTCTCTCTTATACATTCATAATTACATCCAAGCATAATTCTCAATGATAGTGGATTTCCCCACTAGTCGATGCGATACTCTACAATCAGTATTCTCTCGAATTAAGTCAGCATGACTCCAATAATTTCTCACCTTCAAAACACGCTTCTCATAACTCATATAGAGAGTCCCAATCGATCAACTCAAACGATCCCGGATAAAACTCACTACGGAAGAACTCCCCTAAAATAGCCCTATTTCCGAATCAATTCGGGCCAAATCCAAATCGATTTAGCCCTGCGAATCGATTCACCCCTCATGCGAATCAATTCGGTCCAAAAGACTTGGGATTCTGTCTCAGGCTAAATCTATTCGGGTTGGGGCCAAATCGATTTGGTCACTCAGACCTGGGCACCTGCAACTTTCCGAATCGATTCAGTAAGGGGCCGAATCGATTCGGCCTATCAGAAGTCACGAAAATGGCTACTTTTCTCAAAGCCAAAAATCCCAAAAATCATATCTATCATCTTCTCTTCATTTCTCTTCAATCCAAACATATATATATATATATAACACTAATACTCATCAATTAACACACCTCAACTAATTTCCAACCTCAAATTCATTATATACACAACAAATCTATGATTTTACCCAAAATCTAGGTTTTATCATTTTAAAACCAAAATCCATAATTTTTTCCACAAATCATGAAATAAATGATACGCAGCAATTACTTAGCAATTTTAATCACTTGCCTCAAGTTCGTAGAGTCTGATTCGTCCTAGAAATCGCGTAATGGCCAAAAATCCCAACTTCTCTCTCTTTCTCTTCTTCTTTTCTTCTTCTCTTTATTTCTCTATTTCTTCCTCTTTCTCTATAAGGAGATTTGTTCTCCCGTAGGCTTTTAAGCCTTATCTCCAAAATACACAACTTTAAATCATAATGCACACTTTAAATGACTCGATCACTTTAATTCGAGCCAATCGAACTTAAAAAATTTTGGAACCCAAATAAGACCCAAGTACATTCATTTCGACTATTTGAACCCTTCCAGAAATGACTACACCCTCAAAATTGCCATTCGAAACACTTTCTAACATCTTTAAATTTTGACCTCAATACCAATTTAATTATTCTCCAATTAAAATAAAATTTATTTCTCCCAAAATAAATAAATTATTGCCCCAAAAATCTCGTGGTATTACAGACTTCCCCACTTACAAGAATTCTGTCCTCGAAATTAAGCTAAGCCCAATACTCCAAAGCTCAACTAGCTCCTACTACACTTATCCTCACTAACACTATACCCAATCCTCCCATTTCTCATGACGAATTATTTAGTTTTATAAAACCAATTATAACTACTAGGGCGCCCATACACCCTTTATTCGAGCTCTACTCCTATAAACACAATTAGGCTTCACTTGCCTCCATAGTACAATAACTAGGAATATATTAAAGTATACTAACATACTAATAATATAACAATTTTAAAAGTTCCAAAGATATAACTCCTCTCAATTCTTGACATTCGTTACTTTCATGCGGGGTAGGTATCGCAAGTGAAATCCAAACAAGGAATTCTCCCAATACACTAATATGTAGCGACGTCGGGGATTGAGAGTTTGTTAGATCTGGACTAGAGTTTAAAAATATTTTTATGGAAATCATTTTTGATATGGCCCAAAGGCCTATAAAATGTTTTGTTTTGAAAACAATTTATTTTAAAACAGTTTATGTCTTTCGAAATTTACACAAAATACCATCATACTCATAATAATATATAGCTCTCAAAATTAGCATAATTATGAGATAAAATTATCTCTCTCAAAAACAACCTATTAAATTCTGAATCATTTCAGTAATAATCTCTCACATCATATTAATATTTTTCCATACACTAGGACCTTCCATAACTGGAATACAATAATTATATAAGTCTAGCACGACTATAAAAATTTAGTAGCTTTATCATTACTAATCAACACATTACAATAATTCTTACATTCACGACACACTTATAACTCTCTATGAGCATATTATAAAATAATCTATTCTCTCAAAAGATAATAACTTGAGAGCCTCACTTGCTCAAAATTCCCTTTCGGGTCATTCCAGACATAATAGGGTTATAGAACTACCCTCTTATAACTATCTCACATACGATATTGCCAAAGCTTCATATAACGTAATCATATTCACACGGGAAAATAAATTACATCATTCTTCTCTAGTCCGATTGCCTCTCTTCTTCAATGGGTTCCCACACAAAGTCCCCTGGCCTAAAATGACCCTGAATCTTCTGTAAGGGTTTTACATCCACAACTTCATCAAAATGCGGTCCTTTACCTTTTTTAGGACAATCTCTCTTTTTATGACCTATTTCTTTACAAAAGAAGCATCCACTCACAAATCCTCTCTGCCCACCTTGAGGAACATAATGTTGTTGCGACCCTCCAAAATCCTGCCTATACCTTCTAGCATTACTGGTATTCTCTTCACCAAACCTACTTTATGAACCCAACTCTCCAAAGTTCTTACCCCCTTGCGAACGAAGACGATATTCATGACACTACAACAGTGTCGCATTCACTACCTTGGCGAAAGTCACTAACGCTGGGTTCCCTAACAAATGCTGTTGAATTCTCCTATCTAAACCTCGCATGAACTTAGATATACGCGTGTCTTCCATATTTACCTCATCAGGTATTAAATTCTCCAATTGAGTAAATTCCTCTTCATACTCGACCACCATTCTATCACCTTGAAACACATCCATCAGTTTCCTCCTCATTTCCTTCTGAATTGCGAAAGGAAAATACCTTCGATCAAAGAGTTCCCAAAAATTTGTTATAGGTAGTGTATCTCTCTGTTCAGATGTGGTGACAGACTCCCACCATTGGAGAGATACCCCCTTTAACTTAAAGGTGGCTAGAAATTTCTTCTGCATCTCACTACATTCAACCATATGAAGGTGCCTTTACATACTATTCTTCCATGGACTTGCAGCCACCGCATCAACTCCCCCTGAAAACTCTGGAGGAGGCACCTTACTAAAATCTTCCCGAACTCTTTACCACAAAGACGGTCCTAAATGTGTTTAGGCTTCTTGAACTGCAGGTTGATACACCATCATAAAAATGGCAGCAGTTACTGCTTGTGCCACAACACTAGAAATGTCTTTTGTAGTTATAGTCCTTTGAGGCAGTTGGGGTTCCACACTCTCAGCCCCTCTAGTTGCCCTGCCTGAACGAATTCTCTTTGGTGGCATCTGAAACAAGAATAATTGTATCAGAACGCCCTTCAAAAGTTTTCTCATCACAGAAGAAAATATGGATGTGTAAACACAACAGTCCTAATAATAGGGCTCTACATCAATAATTCTTACGGAAGATCGCAGTATCCTACACAGATCCTAAGGACACTAGAACCTGATGCTCTGATACGACCTGTGACACCCCACTTAAAATAATAATGGGTGGCCAGCCCTATACTAAAATAATCAAGAATCTCAAGTGGATCATTCTCAGCATCTATTGACGATTCTAAAATAAACACAGCTAACTACCCATTACCATAAAAAGAGGGTATCAAAATTTTTAAAACATTTTATTCAACACTTTCTAAAACTAACCAACAACATGACTATATATGATAAGAGACACGCGCATGCTCAAATGATATAAAAGAGTACGAACAATGTAAAAAATAAAAATACCCAAATATGTTGTCGGGTCACAGACAATACACTCATCTGAAAGAGACAATATAAAAGTTTTACACTACAACACTTGGGTATAAACCCGATATACAAAATGAATCCTAATCTAGATATACAAAGATAGGAATTGACTATAACCAAATACTGCAACAGTCCGCTACTGCCACAGCTCCACAAATTCACTGGATGGATATCATCAATGGCGTCCTTATGGAGGAACACCTAAAATAATACAATATATACAAGGCAAGAGAAAATATAAACGGGTCAGAGCCCAAGGTGTGAAAACATTTTATAGCAAGTGCATTAAAATGCATAATAATTATAAATGCATTATGACATGATTAAGGTGGAGTCGCACTCTCCATAAATCCAACTCACCTCTCAACTAAAGCGTGCAACTAAACGTATGCATATGGTCTCCAAATAATTGCCCAAGTCTATATAGGGGCAAAGGAATCTAACTTACTCCCAATTTATACTCCTCTAAAATCCATCTAAATCATAACTCTCAACTTCTACTATTTCCAATCTCAAATATTCGCCCACTTTCTAAACATATAAAAATATACATAAAAATTCTATTTTACTAGAATTTCTCATATTCAAGTAATTAACATATATATATATATATATATATATATATATATATATATATATATATATATATGAGTTATTAGCATCTAAGTGCTAAGGACTAAACTTCTCCCAATTCTCAATACTGCATGGCGTTTCGTGCGTGGGACGTCTCGCAAGCGAAATCCAAACAAGGAACCCCCCGATACACTACTCCTTGGCAGTATTGATTATCAAGATTTATTATGCCCTCAATGCGTGATGCGTATAACCCAAATTCGTTTCATACTATAAATTATTTATTTGATTATTCTCAATTCTCAACAGTGCACGACGTTTCGTGCGTGGGACGTCTCGCAAGCGAAATCCAAGCAAGGAACCCTCCCGATACACTACTCCTTGGCACTGTCGATCGTCGAGATATACTACTACTATATAAATATGAGTACTAAGGACTAACTTCTCCCCACTTCCAACATTGCGCCACGTTTTTTGCGTGGGGCGTCTCGCAAGCGAAATCCAAACAAGGAACCCCCCCCCCCCCCGATACACTACTCCTTGGCAATGTTGGTCGTTGCAGTCCATTATGCCCTCGATACCCAAAGTACTATATATACTCATAATTAATTACTTTTAATATTCTCATAATTGATTCATCATAATTTAAATCCGGTAAAAATATCCCGGAATGAGATTCAACCAATCTTCTTATGTCTCTTTACTCTAGAGACAAATATGATATCACATAATCATATTCAAGTAATATACTATTCACACAAGTATAATAATAACCATCCCAATGAGATATAACTAGAGGATGCAGGTTCTCAATGCTATCATCCTCCAAGAATTAGTCACTTTATCCCAGGTTACCATATATCGGACTATTATCACACTGCCATGGTAAAACAATAAATCAAAACGTACGGGAAGCGGTCATAGTTCCTCCCCAGCAATGAGACGAAACATACCCACCACGTCTCACCCCTAATAAAAACAATTACACAATAATAAATGGACCATATGACCTGGGGACTATACGCGCCCTGCTCCTCAAGCCAGGGGCCTCACCCACATCGCGCAACTTCCCATGATAGCATAGAGGGGGTGTGCTTCACACACACACACACACACACACACACACACACACACACATATATATATATATATATATATATATATATATATATATATATATATATATATATATATATATATATATCGTTCACACAAGATATACATACATCATCACATCATATAAATGTATACCATCACACAAGGTATATACCACACTATTTCATACTCATATTACGCTCTTAAGCGTAAGTGAAATAATCTCATTATTAGTATATTTTACTCTCGATATTCTATTCGTCAACAACTCACGTAGCTTCCCCACTTAGTATACACTATACTATTTCTCACTTGAAGTTCACACCCCACTTCGATTTATATCAATCGTTTCTCCATTCTATTTATGTTAAGGATATTCTTTTTATCCTAATACACCTCAATCAGCATTTATGATTTATGAAACATCTCCTAATTCAATTTACGTTAAGGATACTCTCTAGATCCGTATGCACATCTATCAGCATTTATTATTCTCAATCCATAGTATGGTTTAATCAATCATATGAACATTTAAAGTTTATCCCATTTGGGATTTAATTCTAAAATCCATTATCAATAGGCGCATCCTAACTCTCTCTCTTATAGATTCATAATTACCTCCAAGCATAATTATCAATGATTGTGGGCTTCCCCACTAGTCGATGCGATACTCTCCAATCGGTATTCTCTCGAATTAAGTCAACATGACTCCAATAATTTCTAACAAGGGAAACTCCCCAGAAGTCTCCAAAACACGCTTCTCATAACTCATATAGAGAGTCCCAATCGATAAACTCAAATGATCCCGAATAAAACTCACTCCAATATAACTCCCCTAAAACAGCCCTGTCTCTGAATCGATTCGGGCCAAATCCGAATCGATTCGTGCCAAATCCGAATCGATTCGGCCCTACGAATCGATTCGCCCCTCATGCGAATCGATTCTATCCAGAGGACCTGGGATTCTGTCTTAGGCCGAATTGATTCGGGTTGGGGCCGAATCGATTCAGTCACTCAGACCTGGGCACCTGCAACTTTTCGAATCGATTCGGTAAGGGGCCGAATTGATTCGGCTTATCAGAAGTCACGAAAATGGCTACTTTTCTCAAAGCCAAAAATCCCAAAAATCATATCTATCATCTTCTCTTCATTTCTCTTCAATACAAACATATATATAACACTAATACTCATCAATTAACACACCTCAACTAATTTCCAACCTCAAATACATTATATACACAACAAATCTATGATTTTACCAAAAATCTAGGTTTTATCATTTTAAAGCCAAAATCCATAATTTTGTCCACAAATCATGAAATAAATGATACACAAAAATTATTTAGCAAGTTTAATCACTTGCCTCAAATTCGTAGAGTCTGATTCGTCTTATAAATCGCGTAATGGCCGAAAATCCCAACTTCTGTGTCTTTATGTTCTTCTTTTCTTCTTCTATTAATTTCTCTCTTTCTTTATCTTTCTCTCTAAGGAGATTTGTTCTCCCGTAGGCTTTTAAGCCTTATCTCCAAAATACACAACTTTAAATGATAATACACACTTTAAATGACTCGGTCACTTTAATTCGAGCCAAACGAACTTAAAATATTTTGTAACCCAATTAAGACCCAAGTATAGTCATTTCGACCCTTCCGGAAATAAATACACCCTCATAATTTCCATTCAAAACACTTTCTAACATCCTTAAATTTTGACCTCAATACCAATTTAATTTTTCTCCAATTAAAATAATATTTATTTCTCCCAAAATAAATAAATTATTGTCCCAAAAATCTCGGGGTATTACATGATAAGGGGGTATTTAATTGTTTTAATAACTTATATAATTTAATAATTACACTTGATCAACCAAAATATTAAAATATATGGGGTGTAGTAGTTGATATCAGAGAATAGTCTTAGGCAACATAGGTTCCATAAGTTCATCCTAGTCGTATTCGTAGAATTATTGATACGTTCATTTTCTCTGTATTCTTTTCATTTATTCCTTAGTACTAAAAAATGATATGTGTCATATTTCAGATGGCACCTAAGAGGAAGACCCACACAACTGCAGGTGCTACCTAGACAATTCCCGCAGCAACTAGTACCAACTGTACCACCACCACCATCACCAGTACTACTTATGCCAGCAGTCCCAGTTCCAGCAGCCCAGGGATAGTATCATTTCAAGGCATAATGGCTCTATGAATTGATCTCACGAGAAGTGTAGGCAATAGAGTCCACATGAGGCACCGCGCTTGGTGGCACCAGCTCTCACGCTGTATTGGGAGAATACTAAAGGAGAGTTTATGGAAAATATCCAACCTACATTCTCCAGTTCAACAGACCCATTGGCGGCGCTGCAGTGGCACCAGGATATTGAGCATCATATGAGGCTTTTGTCATCCACTAAGATTTTATTCAATTCTTCTACAAGTTTCTCCAATTATGAGATTGTTTCTATTTGGAGATGAACTGAGAATATATTCCCCTCTATCTTGTTGTCAATCCAACTTTTCATTTATTTTTTCAAACTACTCATCAAACATTTTTAATTGATCTATGATATTTTGCAATGAGGTGTCCAGAGAATATTACATTTCTTGCAATTTCTCATCAACTTTATCTTGTTTAATATTTATCGTGTTCAATCGAATCATTCTAAGTAATCATTTGAAATAACCTCTTATTTTGCCTAGGATTTTGAAGACGGATAGTAAATGCATATGTATGAAAATGGCATACTTGTATTGATGGGCTTGTTTTCAAACTTTAATTTCTCCCCGTACAAAGGAATTCCTGCTTGATTAACATAATTACCTAGATTAGTCATCCAGGTCTCCACTAGTATAACGTCGGATGCCTCCCCAACTTTGGGATGTCTATTTATTCAGGATTGATCCAGAATAGCGAGAACAAATCCTACGTTATTTTTATTTCTTACTAAAACTCATTTTCCATTATGGAAAATGGAATGTCCTGTCCCACTATTTATACATAAAATGGACCTAGGTCAATAAAGTAATTGCACGTGGAAGTTAGATTCCCTGTACTATGTATATGTATAACACTTATTTTTTTAAATTTTAATTTGAGACAATTTATTTATTTGATTAAACAACGCACTTCTAGGTAATAAAGACTGCTTTGTAGTGAATTTTCAATATCAATTTATGTGCATGAATTGTGTTAATAGCTATACTCCAATCAACTGCAATTCTTTAAGTGAGTATTCTTCTCAAGGATAGTGGAAGGTATTAAAGATAAAATTCTCTACTATATTCTTCCATAAAATAATAAATCCCACACACATGTTACAAGAGATTCAGTAATAGATTTTTTTTTGTAGAGTGGACATGGATTTCTCTAGATCTTCCTATACTTCGATTTAGGATGTCACGTAACGTTGCAGACTATCGATGATAGCCTTCCACGAGAAAGGCTAGCACTCATAATATCGTGAATTCATTTTATTACTACAAGTTCGAGTATTATAATTAATACTTGAAATCTTCTATATATTCAGGTGGTTGTCATAGTAACAGAATTTCACCGAAACTCAAATGTAATACCCCGCATTTCTGTGTATTTTTATTTAATTAAATTGAGGAATTAATTAGGAAAACTACGTTTTAATTAAATTAGGCGAGCGAAGTAATTTAATGCGATTAGATGATAATTGTGACTATTAAATATTGATCGTAAGATAGATACGGATTAATATTGCATTATGATATTTACTATGTGTGAATAGTAAATAATTGATAATTTTGGTTATACAGCATAGGGAGTGATATGTGTGTAATTTATTAATTGTGGTTATACGGCATAGCGAGTGATATGTGTGTATATTATTTTATCTCACCGGGATTCGCGTGTAGACTATTTTTGGGTGAGAAATGAGAAATATAATTTAAGTGACTCGGATGATAATTTAAAAGTCACGAATGATTCCGGATGGGTCAAAATAGGGTACTCGGGGGTATAGTTTGGGTCCCGGGTCAATTTGGCATCAAACCGGCACCTATTAAGGGTGTTTCGATCATTTTACAAAAAGAGGTCAAGGGACCTACAAAAATTAAATCCATATATCTGATATTTAGAGATTAGATTTAGGTCTCATAACACAAAACGGTTAGATAGGCCATTAGAGAGGAGAGAGAGAACCTATTTTCAAAGCTTAAAGAGAGATTTTGAATATGGTGAAGAAATCTTGTATCCCGAGGCAATTGGAAAGGGAGATTAGAGAAAGAAACAATAAATCATCAACAAGGAACCAAGAAATCAAATCAATCAATCTAAGGCAAGTGTTTATTTCAAATTAAATAGATGTTATGATACCCATGTGTAGGATTTTCATGAATAGATTGATTTTATTGAAAAATCTTGAATGAAAAGTATGAATTGATTACATGTTTTGGGTAGAATTTCATGTAGATTGTATTTAAATCCATAGAGGATGAAAAACCAAAATAATTATGATTGTTGCTACGGATCTAAATCTGGGTTCTAGATGGAATGAAAGAGAAGAACAAAAAACAAGAATTGTGAAAGAGTTTTGAGGATTTGTTCATTCTTAATTGATTTCGGTAAAGTCTTAATGTGCTTGAAATGTTAGAAATCATCCTAAGTTATATAGAAAAGGGTAGGTATTGTTGATTTCTATTTTGGCAAATGATTGGAAGAAAATGATGGAAACGCATCCGATAACTGGGAGGTTAATTTGCAGACAAAAATGAATCGGTCTGGTCCTAGGAAAGGGTGGACCGATCCAGTTTCCGAAATGTTTGAAATTTCCTCTTTTTCCTAGTATTCCTAATTAGAGGTGGTAAACAAACTTTAAGTCCTTGTGAAAATATTATTGGGAGATTCATTATTTTATAGTAAGTCTACGATGGGAGTAAGACTTTGTCTTGGAGAGAGAATTAAGACGGGAATGGGATTGGTAAAAGAAATCCATAATTTATCTGAGAGATGGAAAGATGGTAACCACCGAATTTATGTAAGGAGGGGTAACTAGGACCCTCGAGTTGTGTGAACACTCCTATATATACGGTAGTGACATAAATCGTAAAGTAAATAGTACGGTGAGTATGCAAGAGATATATATTTCGTACTAACATGTATAATCGGGATGTGTGAATACCTATTGGTGCATATTACTACTTAGGTTGTGTGAACCTAAAGTATATTATATATAAATATTGGTGCTCGAGGTATGATTCCGAGCCAAGAGATATAAATCACTATTGGTGATCGAGGGAGGATTCCGAGCAAATAACCCCTAAAATGTGATAGAGGGAGGTGATTATATAGTATGTGTTTATAGTGTATATATTTTGTGCGAATTATAAATATACATAAAGTGTGCTTAATTCTATATTGGGGTCGACAATTATCCGGTCCAATACATGAAAGCTCGATTTGGGGGTCGATGAGTATCCGGACCAAATCTAAGATGAAAGATATTGGGGTCGAGGAGTATCCAGACCAATATAGATATGCATAACATTTACCTTGGGGCCTAGGGATATCCGGACCAATGTAAATGATAGGATGATTGGGTTCGATGATTATCCGGACCAATATCCTTATAGTATATATTGTGTGTGAAATATATGCTTCATGATATTCTACTTAAGTGCGAAAGTAGACTTGTAGATGATATATATATATATATATATATATATATAGAGAGAGAGAGAGAGAGAGAGAGATACATCTAATTGATAAATTAAGTAGGGAGAAACTTAATTTCAAGATTTAAAATAGATTGGGAATATCTATAATTAATTAAGTAGTGAAACTTAATTTTGGAAGTTGAATGGTAACATTGAAATGATTTATGTATTAAGTAGTGAAACTTAATTGTGGAAGTTGAATGATGATTAGACGTGAAATTCTATATGAATTAAGTAGTGAGACTTAATTATGATGATTAAACATAACATATGAGAATGTTATATGAAAACTTAATAGCGTGCGAGAAATGTTAATAATGAAGTGTGTTGTATGGGCGGTACGGGAGAGTAGGCTTGATAAGATCGGTTATATACGTTAGTCGAGATATCTTGGGTATGATAGCTAGGTGGGTTAAGTATAAGAATGTTAGGTGTGCACATTGGATGATAAGTGAGGAAACTCAAGGGAGTGTGCATGAACCTAACATCTGTAATCAGTAACCGATTTTAATTGTGATAAATTACTTGCTAAATGTTTTCAAAATGTTTTGAGCACTAACTCTTGCTATAAAAATATTTTTTAAAACCTTTTAGGTGTCTTGCCACAAGGACGCCATGCTTGATGGTTTCATTCCAGGGACTCGGAGTTGTAGCACTGTGGATGCTGATAGGACTTTGAGTAGTTGATTATTTCATTCAGATCTAGTATAGGATCTCACTCTTGTATATCATATTTGGACATGTGGTCCATTATCGATATTATAGTTTCAATTTTGTATCAGTTTTACTTTACGTTTGGACTTGGATTATTACTTGGGTTGGTTTTTTTTAGCTAATATTTTTTTTTGGCATGACTTTGATTCATTTACATATCATGATGGTTTGGACTCTAGTATATTGTGAATGTTGTTTTAGTTTTGGAACTAGTTATTTATCCTATTTAATTGAAAGATAAAATTTTGTACCGTGTCATTCGAATACTAGGTGGTTAGTAAGTTTTAAAAAGGTTTTGAAAGTGATGCTAATAATGAACCAGATGAGATTCCTGTTAAATTTAATATAGGACTGATCACCTAGTATTTTATTAGGCGGGGTGTCACATATGGTATCAGAGCATCAGGTTCTAGCGTCTATAGGATATGTATGGCTTACTACGTTTTCAGCGCATCGTTTGATCAATATAGAACCCTATCATAGGATTGTTATATTCCTCTACTTATGTGGCTTATGCTCTCCTTCTATAGTGTATAAATATTAGTAAATCTTTTATACGGACGGGTGTGATTCATATGACGAGTTCGTAGAGGACGACCAGTGAGGGCCATTGGAAAGGCAGTAGGAGGCGGGGCTCAGTTAGAGTTAAAGAATATTTTGGGGTCGATGACCGTGGCAAAGGTCACCCCTATTGTTGCTCAGGATGATGGAGCTGTAAGGACTGCTAGAGTATAACATATATATTGTTGTAGCGTTATAGTAGGGATTAGTGCTAAATTAAACTCACCCAGTGTAGTTAGGATAGGAGAGAGTCGAAGGGGTCTTTTGAAGAGGACCACCCATTGGAATTTTATTAAATACGGAGATTGTGTGTGTAGACTTTGGAGGTAGAATACCCAAAGGCTTTGGCATATAGTAGGAAGTAATATATATACCCATAAGTAAATTGGGGTAAGATTTTTCTTGGCTCATAGGGGCAGTGTTGTAATGGTGGGAGTAAAGCACCATATTTAGTACAATTGAGAAAAGAGACTTTAAGGTGGGTAATGGACTCACGAGAGGGGTCACCAGCACTTAAGAGAAATTCTGCGTAGACGATTGATACGGATGGTGATGATGTTGTGATTTTGGCAATGTTGATATTAATGCTTCCTTGTGAGTGGAGCTAAAAGAATTGGAGAACTTAGTTAGTGAGTAAGACTGGAGGTAATGGTGCTAGAAAAACTCCATAAGGGGGAGACCCATCATAGGACACATTTAAATGATACAGATAGCTGAATTCCTACCGAGTGGCAGTGGATTCAGTTAGGACTAGTAGGGCCAGTTGTAACAACCCGATTTTTTTTAAAATGGGAATTTTTAAATTAATTTTGGAAATCGGAGAAAAATGATATTTGGGATTTTATAATTTAAAATGTTGGTTTTTATATTTGAAAATAAATTTTCAAACAGAATTTGAATCGGAATTAAAATAGAGTTTTAATTCAATTTTTATTATATAGAAGGGTACTCAAAATATAAAACTCTCTAAGAGTCCTCAAAACATAAAACTCTCTCGTAAAAATAATATTTTTAGAAATTCGACCATCCGATCGAGCTGAATTTTTTACAGAAGTCCTGTCTCATCGTTCTCTATAACATAATAAAATTTCAAGTCATTTTGACGGTCCAATCGTCCTAAAAATCTTTTTTAGTATGTGTATATGATTAGAACTCTTTTCTTAATAAAACTCTTAATCCTTTATTTATCATAACTAATTCATGGATGGACTTTTCAGATCACTTTTTCTCAAACTTTGCAACCAGAAGACCACTCCAAAATTACTCCCATTCATCTATAAACCATAGCCCCAAACTTATTCAAGATTTCAACCTTAGATTAGAAGGCTTATTTGGTGTTTTCTCAAGTTTGGCCTAGAACGAGATTTGATTAATTTTGCGACAAGAACGTGATGGTGTGATTAGATTTTGAGGTTGAAATTATGTCATGATTTTTAGGTACGGTACTTACACAATATGTTCATAATTTCTCTTGAGAGTATTTCGTTTATTTTTTTGTGTCAATTGCACTCATGTTGAATTATGATATTGATTTGAAATCTGAAATTTTTTAGAATCTTGATATTGATTCATTGTGATATATTATATTGTGATTTGAGCATCATGTCATGAGATTTTAATATGGCATGGAGAATGGGCACCCTCCAATAGTCCAAAATTCGGATATGCTTAAGAATGCATAGGAGCGGTGAGGTGAGGCCTGGTGACTCATCGATGTGTTGTTGAGAAATTAGTATTGATATAATTCTTGAGTATTGCATTTGATTTGTATACGCGGATTCGTATTGTTGCGATTTATTCATCGTGCTAATTATTTTTTAACATCTATTCTTGTCATATTGTGTACTTCCCCATAATTTCTTTTAGTTGGCAGGTTAGCATGGATTGGGATGCTAAGGACTATTTTCGAGAATTATTTTAGAGCTTGGATTGGAAGATTTATTTTTTATGTAATAACTAGTGGTGTAATCTTAGTTGGAGAATGTGATAACCCGCTTTAAATAATAATGGGGGGCCAGCCTTATAACACATTAAATCAGGTATCTCAGATGGATCAGTCTCAACATCAACTGACAATACTAAATAATATAAGGCTAACTACCCGAAACTATTAAAAGCGGATGTTGAAAAAAATTTAAAACTTTAATCAACGGTGCAACCATAACCAACCATATTACATCTAACTATGATGAGTGATAAATACAAACCCCGGTAATGTAAAAGAGTACCTTACAATGTACAAAGTAAAATACCCGAATATGCTGTCGGGTCACAGACAATACAAAAATATGAGAGAGAATATAAAAGTGTTAGTCTACAACACTAGGGTATAAACCCGATACACAAACTAAATCCTAATCTAGATATACAAAAGACGGGAATCGCCTAAGATAAAAATGCCGCAACAGTCCGCTACTGCTACAGCTCCACGAATACACTGGGTGGATGAACATCCAAGGCGTACTTGCGGAGGAACACCCAAAATAATCCAATATATATGCATAGCATGAGAAAACATAAACGGATCAGAGCCCGAGTTGAAAACATTTTATAGCAAGTGCATTAAAATGCATAATAATTATAAATGCATTATGACATGATTTAATGGGGTCGCACTATCCAAAGAATATACAACTCATCTCTCCACTAAAGAGCGCAACTAAACGTATGTTCGTGATCTCCAAATAAATGCCCAAGTCTAATTAGGAAAATAAATCTATCTAAATCCAAATATAAATATTCAATTAAAATCATTTAACTTATCTCTCAATCTACACTTATCTGAATTCCATCTGAATAATACACTACAATTTCTAATATTATTGTCCTCAATTATTTGTTCATTTACTTATATATGTATATGCCATAACATAAGGCATTCATACATCATCACATCATGTAAAGATATACCATCATATAAGGTATACCTATCACATTGTTTATATGTATTCGTAGTACGCACTTAGGCGTAGTTGAATTAATATCATTATTTAGTATATCTCTCTCTCTTGATATACTAATCGTCAATTCTCACACGTCTTCCCCCACTTAGTATACATTATACTATTTCCCACTTGAATTTCTCACATCACTTCTAGTTATGAATTGTTTCTCAATTCTATTTATGTTAAGAATATTATCTATCCTAATGCACATCGATTAGCATTTTTCATTGTGTGAGACATCTCCCAAATCAATCATCGTTAAGGATATTTCTATATTCGTACGCACATTTATTATCATTTATATTACTCAATCCATAATATGGTTCAATTAATCATATGAACCTTGAAATTTATCCCAATTTGGGATTGATTCTAAAATCCAACATCGTTAAATGCATTCTCTCTCTTTCAATTATTTCATAATTATTTCCAAATAAAACTCCCAATGGTAGTGGGCTTCCCCACTTAGATTATACTATAATCTCTAATCGTTATATCTCCAATTTAGTCCATAGGACCCAAATATTAACTCATAAGGGAAACTCCCTAAAAATCTCCAAAACGTACTCCAAAAGATTCCTATAGAGGTTCTCAAACAAAACGGAATGAAATTCTCCCTAGAAAAACATCCCTTGAAAAGCCCTGTTTCCGAATCGATTCGGGCCAATTCCGAATCGATTCGGCCCTGCTAATCGATTCGGCCTCCAAGGCAAATCGATTCGGGTCATCAGACCTCGGACTCTGTCTCAGGACGAATCGATTTGGCTGGGGTCCGAATCGATTCGGTCACTCAGACCTGGGCAGCTGCATATTTTCAAATCGATTCGGCTCTGCAGAACTCACAAAAATAGCTACTTTTTAGTAAGCCAAAAATCCCAAAATTTATTTTAATCATCTTCTCTTCATTTCTCTTCAACCCAATCACATATATAACATTAATATTCATCCAAAAACACATTGAAACTAATTTCTATCATTAAATCCAAGATCTACATAACAAATCTAAGATTATACCCAAAACTTAGGTTTTGACAAACTAAACCTAAAACCCATAAATTTGATCCACAAATCATGAAATAAATGGTACACAACAATTATTTAGCAAGTTTAATCACTTGCCGCAAGTTCGTAGGGTCTGAATCCTCCTCGAGATCGCGTAATGGCCGGAAATCCCACTTTCTCTCTCTTTTTCTTCTTATTTCTTCTTCTCTCTTTCTTTCTTTCTATTTCTCTCTCTCTAAGGAGAATTGTTTCTCCCGTAGGCCTAATAAGCCTTATCTCCAAAGATTCACAACTTTAAATGGTAATACACACTTTAAATGACTCGATAACTTTAATTCGAGCCAAACGCACTTAAATTATTTCAGAACCTAAATAGACCCCAAGTACAGTCATTTCGACTTTCTCGACCCTTCCGGACACAACTACACCCTCAGAATTGCCATTCGAAACACTTTTTAACAACTTTAAATTTTGACCTCAAAGCCAATTTAATTATTCTCCAAATAAAATGATATTTATTTTCTCCTAAAATAAATAAATAGTCGTCCTAAAACCTCGGGTTGTTACAAACCTCCCCACTTACAAGAATTTCGTCCTCGAAATTCAGCTAAGCCTAATACTCCAAAGCTCAACTAGTTCCTACTACACTCATCCTCACTAATCCTATACCTGAACCTCTAACCTCCCACAATGAATTTATTTCAATTTATTTTAAGTTTTACAAATCCAATTACAACAACTAGGGCACCCATACACCCATTATTCGAGCTTTACTCGTACCAATCAAAATGAGGCTTCATTTGCCTCCAGAGTTCCATAATTCCAAAGGTATATAGATTATACTAACAATATTAATGGTATAAAAATTTTGAATGGTCCAAGGAAGTAACTCCTCTCAATTCCTGACATTCGCCACTTTCATGCGGGGGAGGTCTCACAAGCGAAATCCAAACAAGGAACCCTTCCAATACACTAATATGTAGCGACGTCGAGGATTGAGAATTTTTTAAATCCGGACTACAGTTGGAAAGTATTTTGGTGAAAAATCATTTTGATTTGGCCCAAAGGCCCATAAAAAGTTTAATTTTGAAAACAGTTTATATAAAGAAAAAGTTTATATCTTACGATACATATATAAAATGCCTTATGCCCATAACACAAGGTCTTAACAATCATCATACATACAACAACATATACCTCACAAAAATTAGCATAATTATGAGCTAAATTTTTCCTGCATCCCAATAACCGCAACTTTTAAACTCTTTTCAGTAATGATATCTCATATCATATTAACATATTGCCATTTATTAGGCTCATCCATATCTGGAATACAACAATTATATAAGTCTAACATGAATATATACAAATAAGTAGTTTTATCATTACAACTTGATATACAAAACATTTCTTACATTCATAACAAGATTATAGCTCTCTTTAAGCACATCACGAAATTATCAATTCTCTTAAAAGATAATAACATAAGAGCCTAACTTGCTCAAAATTCCCCTTTCGGGCCATTCCATACATAATAGGGTTATAGCACTACCCTCTCATAAATATCTCCCATACGATATTCCAAAACTCCATATATTAATATTCCTATTCACAAAGGAAAATAACTTACACCCTCCATCTTTATTCCGATTGCCCTTACCCATCATCGGGCTCCCACACAAAGTCCCCTGGTCTAAAATGACCTCGAATCTGTTATAGGGGTTACACTTCCAAAACTTCATCAAAACGTGGTCCTTTACCTCTTTTAGGACAATCTCTATTTCTATGACCTATTTCTTTACAAAAGAAACACCTACCTGTAATTCCTCTCGACCCACCTGGAGGAACAAAATGTCGTTGTGACTCTCTATAATCCGACTTATACCCGCTGGTATTATTGGCATTCCCTTCGCCAAACCTACTTGATGAACTCGAATCTCTAAAGTTCGTACCCTCTTGTGAGCGAAGATGATATTCATGACACTTTAACAGTGTCGCATTCACTACCTCGATGAAAGTCACTAACGCTGGATTCTTCAATAAATGCTGTCGAATTCTCCAATCTAAACCTCGAATAAACTTCGATATACGCTCCTCTTCCGTATTTACCTCATCAGGTACTAATTTCGGCCATCAAGAAAAATATTCTTCATATTATGCCACTGTTCTATTACCTTGAAATACATCCATCAATTTCCTCCTCATTTCCTTCTGAACCGCGAAAGGAAAATACCTTCGATCAAAAATTTCCCAAAAATCTGTTATAGGTAAAGTATCTCTATGTTCAGATGTGGTGACAGACTCCCACCATTGGAGAGTTGGGCCTGTTAACTTAAAGGTGGCTAAAAATTTCTTTTGCACCTCACTACACTCAACCATATAGAGGTGCCTCTGCATACTATTCTTCCATTGACTTGCAACCATTTCATCAACTCCCCCTGAAAACTCTGGAGGATGCCCCTTACTAAAATCTTCCTTCACTATTTCCCATAAATATAGTCCTAAATGGGTTTGGGCTTCTTGAACGACAGGTTGCTCCGCCATCATAGAAATGGCAGCAGTTACTACTTATGCCACAATATTGGCAACTTCATCTGTAGTCATGTTCCTTTGAGGCATTTGGGGCTCCACATTCTTAACCCCTTTACTTGCGCTGACTGAACGACCTCCCTTCTGTGGCATCTTAAACACAAAAAAGTGCATTAGGATGCCTTTCAAACATCTCTTATCACAGAAGAAATATTGACGTATGAATACAACAGTCTTAATAATAAGGATCTACATCAAGAACGCTTACGAAAGTTCGCAGTAAACCACACAGATCCTAAAGACACTAGAACCTAATGCTCTGATACCATCTGTGACAACCCGCTCTAAATAATAATGGGTGGCCAGCCCTATACTACATTAAATCAGGTATCTCAAATGGATCATTCTCAACATCAACTGACAATACTAAATAATATAAGGCTAACTACCCGAAACTATTAAAATCGGATGTCGAAAAAAATTTAAAACTTTAATATAACATCAACACTGCAACCATAACCAACCATATTACATCTAACTATAATGAGATATAAATACAAACCCCAGTAATGTAAAAGAGTACCATACAATGAACAAAGTAAAATACCCGGACATGCTGTCGGGTCACAGACAATACAAAAATCTGAGAGAGAATATAAAAGTGTTAGTCTACAACACTAGGGTATAAACCCGATACACAAACTGAATCCTAATCTAGATATACAAAAGACGGGAATCGACTAAGACAAAATTCCGCAACAGTCGGGTGGATGAACATCCAAGGCGTCCTTGCGGATGAACACCTAAAATAATCCAATATATATGCATAGTAGGAGAAAATATAAACGGGTCAGAGCCTGAGTTGAAAACATTTTACAGCAAGTGCATTAAAATGCATAATAATTATAAATGCATTATGACATGATTTAATGGAGTCGCACTATCCATAAAAATCCAACTCACCTCTCCACTAAAGCGCGCAACTAAACGTATGCACGTGATCTCCAAATAAATGACCAAATCTAATTAGGCAAATAAATATAACTAAATCCCAATATCAATATTCAATTAAAATCATTTAACTTATCTCCCAATCTAGACTTATATGAATTCCATCTAAATCATACACTAAATTTTCTAATATTATTGTTCTCAATTATTTGCTCATTTACTTAACATGTGAAGTTTACATAACCATTCTCATACCAACACATTCACAATACATAAGCATTCTCTATACTAGAATTTCTCATATTCTAGTTATACCAACAATATAAATATATATGAGTTATTATCATCTAAGGGCTAAGGACTAAACTTCTCCCAAGTCTCAATACTGCCCTGCGTTTCGTGCGTGGGACATCTCGCAAAGCGAAATACAAATAAGTAGCCCCTCCGTTACACTACTCCTGATAGTATTGATCATCAAGATTCATTATGCCCTCAATACGTGATGCATGAAACCCAAATTCTTATTATTCCAATTTTAATTATTTATTCCCAATTTTCAACAGTGCTCTGCGGTTCGTGCGTCGGACGTCTCGTAAAAGAGAAATCCAAACAAGGAACCACCCGGATGCACTACTTCTGTCACTGTCGATCGTCGAGAGGTATATACTATATATGTATATATGAGCATTAAGGACTAACTTCTCCTCACTCCCAACCTTACACTGCATTTCATGCGTGGGACGTCTCGCAAAAGCGAAATCCAAACAAGGAACCCCCCCCCCCCCCCCGTTATACTACTCCTTGGCAATGTTGGTCGTGAGGTCCATTATGCCCTCGATACCCAAGTAACCAATCACATCCATGATATAATAACCATCCAAACGATCTATAACTCGAGGACGCAGGTCTCAATGCTATCATCTTCATGTTTCCCATACCACGTAGCAAACTGGTGACCACCTGGTGGGGCTAAACGACACCCACCTCGTGATCACTCACACACACAATGTTCGAGAAGCGGTCATAGTTCCTAACCGGAAAGTGAGAACGATACATACCCACGACTTCTCACCCCCCAAAATAATAAATGTATATCACATAATAATCACCATGGACGAATATGACCTGGGGAATATCCACACACTGCTCATCGAGCCAAAGTGCTCACCCTCATCGCACGCAACTTCCCACTGATAGCAAGGAGGGGGTATGATTCACTATATATGTATATTACATCACATAAGGCATTCATACATCATCATATCATATAAAGATATACCATCATATAAGGTATACCTATCACATTATTTATATGTATTCGTAGTACGCACTTAGGCATAGTTGAATTAATATCATTATTTAGTATATCTCTCTCTCTTGATATACCAATCATCAATTCTCACACGTCTTCCCCACTTAGTATACATTATTATATTTCCCACTTGAAGTTCTCGCATCACTTCTAGTTATGAATTGTTTCTCAATTCTATTTATGTTAAGGATGTTCTCTATCCTAATGCACCTCGATTAGCATTGCTCATTGTGTGAGACATCTCCCAAATCAATCATCGTTAAGGATATTTCTATATCCGTACGCACATTTATTAGCATTTATATTTCTCAATCCATAATATGGCTCAATTAATCATGTGAAACTTGAAAGTTATCCCAATTTGGGATTAATTCTAAAATCCAATATCATTAAACGCATTCTCTCTCTTTCAATTATTTCATAACTATTTCCAAATAAAACTCCCAATGGTAGTGGGCTTCCCCACTTAGATTATACTATAATATCTAATCGTTATATCTCCAATTTAGTTTATAGGACCCAAATAATAACTCATAAGGGAAACTCCCTAAAAATCTCCAAAACGTACTCCGAAAGATTCCTATAGAGGTTCCCCATCGATAACCTCGAACAAAATGGAATGAAATTCCCCTTAGAACAACATCCCTCGAAAAGCCCTATTTCCGAATCGATTCGGGACAATTCTGAATCGATTCGGCCCTGCGAATCGATCCGAATCGATTCGGCCCCCAAGGCGAATCGATTATGGTCATCAGACCTGGGATTCTGTCTCAGGACGAATCGATTCGGCTGGGGTCCGAATCGATTCGGTCACTCAGACCTGGGCAGCTGCATATTTTCGAATTGATTCGGCTCTCCAGAACTCACAAAAATGGCTACTTTTTAGTAAGCCAAAAATCCCAAAATTTATTTTAATCATCTTCTCTTCATTTCTCTTCAACCCAATCACATATATAACATTAATATTCATCCAAAAACACATTGAAACTAATTTCTATCATTAAATCCAAGATCTACTTAACAAATCTAAGATTATACCCAAAACTTAGGTTTTGACAAACTAAACCTAAAACCCATCAATTTGATCCACAAATCATGAAATAAATGGTACACAACAATTATTTAGCAATTTTAATCACTTGCTTCAAGTTCATAGGGTCTGAATCCTCCTCGAGTTCACGTAATGGTCAGAAATCCCACTTTCTCTCTCTTTTTCTTCTTCTTTCTTCTTCTCTCTTTCTTTCTTTCTATTTCTCTTTCTCTCTAAGGAGAATTGTTTCTCCCGTAGGCTTAATAAGCCTTATCTCCAAAGATACACAACTTTAAATGATAATACACACTTTAAATGACTCGGTAACTTTAATTCGAGCCAAACACACTTAAATTATTTTGAAACCTAAATAGACCCCAAGTACAGGCATTTTGACTTTCTCGACCCTTCCGGACACAACTACACCCTCATAATTGCCATTCGAAACACTTTTTAAGAACTTCAAATTTTGACCTCAAAGCCAATTTAATTATTCTCCAAATAAAATGATATTTATTTTCTCCCAAAATAAATAAATAGTCATCCTAAAACCTCGGGTTGTTACAGAGAATTTGTTTATTCGGGAGACTTTATTGTAATCTTTTTGTGGGAATAAAAATTATGGATTTATTTCATTTAAACTGTGGACATTTAGATGCTCAATTCTTGTTGATTGATGGATTTAGTTTAGTTTTATCATAGTAGCATGCCGCGTGTCTCTTTTCGGGTGCGCGGGGTGTTACAGGTTGTATCAGAGCATGGTCTTAGGTCTCATAACGTCGTAGGCATTGAGTTTAGAATTAGTAGTCTTAATGTGGGGATCCTTAAAATGTATTTTAGAGACGATAATTATTTTAGAGATTTTAGTGCAGATGTTAGGTATCGTATGTATTGAGTTTTGATGTTGAGATTTAATTTGAGAGTGTTAGCATTTTGATGACTTTCGGATATAGGATCGAGTGGGGATTTGTGGGAGCGTGTGGTACGCCGTTATTTTCATAGTTATGCATATGTATATAGGCAATATATATTATTTTGTTGCTCGTGGGGTAGGTGTGTGTAGAATTGGGTGTATGGGCGCCCAATTATGACATTCTACGGGTAGGCATATGTGAGCCATATTTTCTTTTGTGAGATTTACGCGATGTGTATGCTTCGTCTAATTTTGAGGATGAAATTCTTTGCTCAAAAGAAAATATGTAACAACCCGGATTTTTTTTAATAGGAATTTTTTTTAATTAATTTTGAAAATCTTAGGAAAATGAAATTTTTGGATTTTACAAATTTTATAATTTAAAATGTTGATTTTTTATATTTGAAAAATAAACTTTCAAACAGAATTGGAATCGGAATTAAAATGGAGTTTTAATTGAATTTTTATTAATAGAAAAGTCCTAAAAATATAAAACTCTCTAAGAGTCCTCAAAACATAAAACTCTCTAGTAAAAATAATATTTTTAGAAATTCGACCGTCCGATCGAGCTAAATTTTTTACAGTAGTCCTGTCTCGCCGTTCACTACAGTATACTAACATTTCAAGCAATTCTGACGCTCTGATCGTTCGTAATAATTTTTCGAGTATTTGTATTTGATTAGGACTCTAATTATTTTTGGTATATAAACATAAAGTGACGAGTTTAGGTCTTTTAAAACACATTTTGACCTTCTCAAAAATCAGAAATCTCCCATCTTCTTCAACCTCCAAACCCTAGCTCCATTATACATAACTTTCAACTCAATTTTTGTCAAGATTAACCGAATATTCTCAAGACGCGTCAAGAACGAATATTTATCAAATTTTTTAGAGGAATACACATTCAAGAACAGATTTCTAAACCAACTTTTATTCAGGCATAAATACTCTATTCCTTTCCTTTAGTACTATGCGTTCTAAGTGTCGCCTAAACACTTAATTACACGTTTTCTTAAAAATAATTAGTAACTTAATTACAGAAAGTGGGCACTAACTATGGGGATGTTTTTATAAAATCTTTTAATCTGAATAATATTCATAACCCTTTGTGTACATAGGACTGATGAGTGAATTTTGGGTTTTTTGGCGATAGGTTGCATGTAGAAAAACCCTAGTTTTGTAATAAATAAATTTGGGGGCGTATAACTCATGTAATTTGTGTTGAGATAATGAAATTGGAATTATGATGTTTTAAATGATGAAATAGCGGTATATTTAATTTAAAATAATTAAATGAGATTAATTGGATGTTTATGACAAGGTGATAATTAAATTAAGATTTAATTGAATTAGACTATCATGTGTAGTTAATTATGCTTGTTTGTGTGACCTGTTGGTATTATTATATTGCCCTTGTAACGATGGGTTGTTGGGTAATTTTTCTCTCCCTATATTTTAGGATGCCTTCTAGGTATGGGACTAGTGGGTAGGCATTTTAATTATTTACGCCTTCTAGGTATGCGACTAGTGAAGGTAGATTATTGCGACTTAATTAGAAAAAATATGTTTTAATTAAATTACGCGGGTGAAGTAATTTAATGCGATTAGATGATATTTGTGACTATTAAATATAGATCGTGAGATAGATACGGATTAATATTGCCTTATGATATTTACTAAGTGTGAATAGTAAATAATTGATAATTTTGGTTATATGGCATAGCGAGTGATATGTGCATATTTTATTAATTATGGTTATACGGCATAGCGAGTGATATGTGCATATTTTATTTTATCTCACGATGAGTCGCGTGTAGACTATTTTGAGGGGAGAATCTGAAATATATTTTAAGTGACTCAGATGATAATTTAGAGGTCACGAATGATTTCGGATGGGTCGACAGTCGAAATAGGGTACCTGGGGGTATAGTTTGGGTCCCGGGTCAATTTGGCACCAAACCGGCACATATTAAGGGTGTTTTGATCATTTCCCAAAACGAGGTGAAGGGACCTACGAAAATTAATGGCATATATATGATATTTAGATATTGGGTTTAGGTCTCATAACATAAAACGGTTAGATAGGCCATAAGAGAGAAGGGAAAGTACATATTTTCAAAGCTTAAAGAGAGATTTTGAAGATGGTGAAGAAATCTTGTATCCCAAGTCAATTGTAAAGGGAGATTGGAGAAGGAAACAATAAATCATCAACAAGGAACTAAGAAATCAGATCAATCAATCTAAGGCAAGTGTTTATTTCAAATTAAATAGATGTTATAATAACCACGTGTAGGGTTTTCATGAATAGATTGATTTTATTGAAAAATCTTGAATGAAAAGTATGAATTGATTACATGTTTGGGTAGAATTTCATGTAGATTGTATTTACATCCGTAGAGGATGAAAAATCAAAATAATTATGATTGTTTCTATGGATCTAAATATGGGTTCTAGATTGAATGAAAGAGAAGAACACAAAACTAGAATTTTGAAAGAGTTTTGAGGATTTGCTCATTCTTGATTGACTTCGGTAAAGTCTTAATGTGTTTGAAATATCAGAAACCATCCTAAGTTATATAAAAAAGAGTTGGTATTGTAGATTTCTATTTTGGCAAAGGATTGTGGAAGAAAATGGTGAAAACGTATCTGATAACTGGGAGGTTAATTTTCATACAAAAACGAACCGGTTCGGTCCTGGGAAAGGGCAAACCGATCCAATTTCCAAAATTTTTGAAATTTCTTCTTTTTACTAGTATTCCTAATTAGAGGTGGTAAACAAACTTTAAGGCCTTGTGAAAATAGTATTGGGAGATTCATTATTTTATAGTAGGCCTATGATGGTCGTATGACTCCGTCTGACCCAAGACTTGTGTGAACACTCCTATTTATATGATAGTGAGATAAATCGTAAAGTAAATACTACGGTGAGTATGCGAGAGATATGTTCTACGGACTAACATGTAATATCGGGTTGTGTGAATACCTATTGGAGCATATTACTACTTAGGTTGTGTGAATACCTAAAGTATACTATATATAAATATTGGTGCTCGAGGTATGATTCCTATCCAAGAGATATAAATCACTATTGGTGATCGAGGGAGGATTCCGAGCCAATAACCCTTAAAATATGATATACGGAGGTGATTATATAGTATGTATTTATAGTATATATATTGTGTGTGAAATATATATATATACATAAAGAGTGCTTAATTCTATATTGGGGTCGACGATTATTCGGGCCAATACATGAAAGCTCGATTTGGGGGTCGATGAGTATCCGGACCAAATCGAAGATGAAAAATATTGGGGTCGAGGAGTATCCGGACCAATATACATATGCATAACATTTACCTTGGGGTCGAGGTATATCCATACTAATGTAAATGATAGGAAGATTGGGGTCGATTATCCGAACCAATATTCTTATAGTATATATTGTGTGTGAAATATATACATCATGATATTCTACTTATGTGCGAAATTATACTTGTAGATGATATATATAGAGAGATTTACATCTAATTGATAAATTAAGTAGGGAGAAACTTAATTTCAAGATTTAAAATAGATTGGGAATATCTATAATTAATTAAGTAGTGAAACTTAATTTTGGAAGTTGAATGGTAACTTTGAAATGATTTATGAATTAAGTAGTGAAACTTAATTATGGAAGTTGAATGATGATTAGACGTGAAATGCTATATGAATTAAGTACTGAGACTTAATTATGATTTTAAACATAAAATATATGAATGTTATATGAAAACTGAATAACGTGCGAGAAATGTTAATAATGAAGCGTGTTTTATGGGCGGTACGGGAGAGTAGACTTGATAAGATCGGTTATATACTTTAGTCGAGATAGCTTGGGTATGATAGCCAGGTGGGATAAGTATAAGAACATTAGGTGTGTGCATTAGATGAGAAGTGAGGAAACTCAAGGGAGTGTGCGTGAACCTAACATGTGTAATCAATAACCGATTTTAGTTTCAATAAATTACTTGCTAAATGTTTTCAAAATGTTTTGAGTACTAACTCTTGCTATAAAAATATTTTTTCAAACCTTTTAGGTGTCCAGCTACAAGGACACCATGCTTGATGGTTTCATTCCAGGTACTCGGAGTTGTAGCAATGTGGATGCGAACAGGACTTTGAGTAGCCAATTCTTTAATTCAGATTTAGCATAGGATCTCACTCTTGTATATCATGTTTGGACATATGGTCCGTTGTCGGTATTATAGTTTCAGTTTTGTATCAGTTTTACCTTGTAGTTTGGACTTGGATTATTACTTGGTTTGGTGGTTTTTGGCAGGTAGTTTTTTTTGAATGAATTTGATTCATTTACATATCATTATGGTTTGGACTCTAGTATATTGTGAATGTTGTTTTAGTTTTCTAACTAGTTATTTATCCTGTTTAATTAAAATATAAAATTTGGTACCGGTTTTTTTAAATACTAAGTGGTTAGTAAGTTTTAAAAAGTTTTCGATAGTGATGCTAAGAATGAACCAGATGAGATTCCTATTTAATTTGATATAGGATTGATCCCCCAGTATTTTATTCAGCAGGGTGTCACATCAAGTGGGGGAGCGCATTTGTTACTAAAGGATCCTACAGGTAAAATTCGATCTAGAATTAATTTTGATACATACATTTATGGACAACAAGCTAAGAAGATCTACGAGGGATTAGTAGTCATCTTAAATGAAGCTCGTCTATTCAGTATGAATCCTAACCAACGAATCTTAACCATTGGAATTGATAATTTGCAGTTTGTGATCGAGGATAACAAGGGAGAAGTAATCGTTGGAGAACTAGCAAAACCTTTTTTGAACGTGTTAAAAAAACTCTATTGAAATTTTATTAACGATGTTATGATTTCATATCCTATGGCATTAATGAGTATTATCGCAAACTCTTTAATTGATTAAAATAAAAAAATATTATTTTCAAGAAATTTTAGACTTTATAAAACTGCTCAAATATACATGGAAAATTTTACATACCGTGCCAAAAAGGGTCTACCATATAGTAAAGTCATGCAAATATGTGTTTTATAAGTTTCAAATTAGTGCTAGCAAACGGACCCTTATTTTTTCTCAAGAAAATGGATTTTTAATCACAAGTAGATTAAATGAAATCACCAAAAGGTGATGCCAGTTATCGAAAGAAAAAGTTATTTGAAAATGAAGGTGAGTTAATTTGCACATGT